>JALAZF010000330.1:0-1418736 GCA_022829125.1 Lathyrus tuberosus | reverse complement strand
CATACCATGGAAGTATTGTGTGTGAGTTAATTTCTTCCACGGCTTCTTCTATTTTTGGTTCATTTAAATGTATTTTAGACATATCACTTTCAAGTTGGGCTATGAGTCATTCATATGGGAAATCGTCATTAATAGGGACTGGCTCTGGATTTATGCCATCTACTCGGGATAAGTGGTCTGCTACTACATTTTCAGTTCCTTTCTTATCTTTGATCCCTAAATCAAATTCTTTTAAAAGCAGGATCCACCTTAGCAGTCTAGGTTTTGCATCCTTTTTGTTTAATAAATACCTAATAGCCGCATGGTCTTTATAAATGATGATCTTCGCTCCCACTAGGTAAGAACGGAATTTGTCAAGGGCGAAAACCACGGCTAGAAGTTCTTTTTCTATGGTGGCGTAGTTCAATAGAGCAGGGTCTAAGGTTCTACTTGCATAGTAAATGGCATGGAGTTTTCTATCCCTCCTTTGTCCTAAAACTACACCTACGGCATAATCACTCGCATCACACATGATTTCAAATGGTAGTCTCCAATCTGGTGGTTGCATGATAGGTGCGGTGATGAGAGTCGTTTTCAATTGTTCAAATGCTTTTAGACATTTCTCATCAAAGATAAATTTAGCGTCTTTCATTAATAGACCGGTAAGAGGTTTGGTAATTTTCGAGAAATCTTTTATGAATCGTCGGTCGAAACCGGCGTGTCCTAAGAAACCTCGTATTTCTCGTACGGTTTTTGGAAGTTGAAGATTTTCTATAATTTCTATCTTGGCTTTATCAACTTCAATCCCTCTATCAGATACAACGTGTCCAAGCACGATTCCTTGATTTACCATGAAATGGCATTTCTCCCAGTTTAATACGAGATTGACTTTTACGCATCTTTCAAGTACCATTTCTAGGTTCGATAGACATCCTTCAAAACTCTGCCCACAAACAGAAAAGTCATCCATAAACACTTCCATAATGTCGTCTATAAAATCAGCGAAAATTGACATCATGCATCTTTGGAATGTTGCAGGAGCGTTACATAGTCCAAACGGCATTCGTCGATAATCAAATTTTCCATAGGGACATGTGAAGGTTATCTTTTCTTGGTCATCAGGATGTATCGGGATTTGAAAGAATCATGAATAACCGTCTAAATGGCAGAAGTAAGAATGTTTTACCAATCGTCCCAACATTTGGTCAATGAATGGTAATGGGAAATGATCTTTACGAGTGACTTTGTTCAATTTTCTATAATCGATACACATTCTACTTCCAGTTACAACTCTTTGTGTTATAGATTCGCCTTTGGATTTCTTAACGACTGTAACACCTCCCTTCTTTGGTACGACATGTACTGGGCTAACCCACTTACAGTCTGATATCGGGTATATAATTCCTGCTTCTAAAAGCTTTTTCACTTCATCCTTGACTACAGTGCTTAAGATTGAATTGATCCTTCTCTGGTGTTCTCTAGAGGTCTTACAGTCTTCCTCTAGCATAATGCGATGCATACAAATAGAAGGACTTATTCCTTTAAGGTCAGCGATGTTATAGCCTAACGCAGTTGGGTATTTTCTTAAGACATCTAAAAGTTTCTTAGTTTCGGTCTGTCCTAAGTCTGCATTGACTATCATAGGTCGTTCAAGTTCTGCGTCCAGGAATTCATACCTTAAATTATTGGGTAGTGTTTTCAGTTCTAGAGCTGGTTTCTTCGTGCAAGGCAGATGATCTGGTATAAGTGCTAAACATTCGCTTAGGCTATCGTCTTGATAAGGTTCATGCCAGTTATCATCTTCAAAAATCGGAGGTATAGGAATTTTTAGAATATCTAAGTATGTGGTTTGTTACATCTCTATTTCTCTTACGCACTCATCTATGACATCTAGTAGATAACATGTGTCGTATATAGTTGGAGCTTGTAAGAATTGTATCAAAATAAACTCAACCTTCTCTTTACCAACTTCAAAAGTTAGCTTACCCCTCTTCACGTCTATAATGGCTCCAGCAGTAGCTAAGAATGGTCTTCCTAGTATGATAGGAGTAGTGGAGTCTTTTTTAATATCCATGATTATGAAATCGGTAGGGATGTAGAATTGTCCAATGCGAACTGGAACATTTTCTAGTATACCAACTGGGTATTTAATAGAGTGGTCAGCTAATTGAACAGACATCTTAGTTGGTCTTAAGTCTCCCATATCAAGCTTCTTGCATATGGATAAGGGCATTACACTAATACTAGCTCCTAGGTCGCATAGAGCTTTGTCTATGACGAACTTTCCAATTACACAAGGTATGGAGAAACTACCTGTGTCTTTCAACTTAGGAGGCATATTGTTTTGAATTATTGCGCTACACTCAGCAGTAAGTGTAATTGTTTTGTTATCCTCAATATTTTTCTTATTGGATAGGATTTCTTTAAGGAACTTAGCATATGAGGACATCTGAGCGATAGCTTCTGTGAAAGGTATTGCCCTGCAGTTTTGGAATTTGCAAATCTTTGAGGATACGGAATAGGTGGTTTATAGGGTGGTGGAGGCACATAAGGTTTTTCTTTGTTTACGGCCTCTTGGTCGTTATCTTCCTTTTCCTTGGGTTCATTTTCCTTCTCAGTTGTTGTGCTATTAGGCCTTTGGTACATGGCTGGATTCTGAAGTCTCGGATCAATGGGTCTGTCTAGTTCTTTACCAATTCTCAATATAACGACATTTGCATGTCCTTTCGGATTGAGTTGTGGCTGTCCAGGAAATGTTCAAGCAGGTGTAGCAGTAGGTGCTTGTTGTTGTGCCACTTGTGAAATTTGTGTTTCAAGCATTTTGTTGTGGGTGGCTAAAGCATCTACTTTGTTTGCTAATTGCTTAATTTTCTCTATGATAACCACTCACATTATCTTGAGGAGCCGCATCCAAATTTTCTCTACAATTACCAACCGCAACACTCCCAATATTTTGAGGAACCGCAACCAAATTTTTCCTATGATTACCATTCCCAAAATTTCGAGGAACCGCAAGAATCTCATAATTCCAACCTAGAAATATTAATGCAGGATTTCAATGCGACACTGACTCACTCCCAATATCTCGAGGAACCGCACCAAAATTTCCTCTACGATCACCATTCCCAATATTTCGAGGAACCACAAGAATCTGTTAATTCCAACCTCGAAGCATTAATGGAGGATTTCATTGAAACAACAACTAATTCGAGGCTAGAATCCATGATGGAGAACTTTGCGGAGACACAAACTCTCCAGAATGAAGAGCTTAGAAGACAACATCTCGATACTTATGAAAACCTTAGGCAGATAAACACAATAGTCGAGTCCCTCGTGACTCACACTGAGGCATTGGAGACTCAAATCTCCCTGCTTGCACAGACACCTATAGGACCCTCCCCGGAGGAGCATGTGGATGTTGTAACAACCATTAATGAAAAACAAATCGAGAATCCCGAGGAAAGTGATAATGAGGTTGAGGAGAGTGATATTGAGGTTGAGGAGAGTTCTGGTGAGGAAGAAGTAGAGATTGAGAAAAATTCATTGGGATCACCTGAAAGGGAGGTCGTCAAAGAGGCAGCGAAGGAAGCACCTAATGTCGTTCCTCCTCCATATACCCCACCAAAGGTAGAATCCCAATCCAAAACGTACGCGGAGGTATTGGAAAATATCTACACCGATGCATCTTTGTTTAAGGTCACGCATAAAAAGAGAAAATTCGAGGACCATGGAACTAGGGATATCATTACTGTTAAGAGGGTAAGGTTAAACTTTGAGGTGATGGATGAAATAACTAAGCCCAAACTTGAAAAACTGATACTTAGGATAGATCCAGAACCACCACCACAAGTTCAAAAGAATGAACCACCCCACAGAAGGAAGAAAAGAAAAGGTGAGGAATATGTGAGATGGCTTGATAAATGGCCTTGGAAACCGAAAATTAACACTCCTATCCGTCGAGCTATCGACGTTAAACAAAGCTCTGCGTTGGAGGAAACCCACGAGTTTTTTTAATTTAATGTTTTCCTTTTATTGTTTGTGTTTGCAGAAAATAAAGTATTGTATCGCTTGTCACGTCTCAGCCATATTTAGGCGAAAAATCTCTAGGTGACAATCCCTTAAGATGAGTTGGCGCCCACGCACATTCCTACGAATGTCGCTGCTAGTGGTGACACCAATGACGAGTATGATGGGAGAAAGCATGTCTCTCCTATTCGTAACTTACATCCTCCTTGTTCTTTACATGGTCAGGTTCTACCTGGACACACCGCACCGTATTTTTCTAACAATTTTTGCAGGTACTTCCTTCGGAAATAGGCAATATAATGAGCGGCTTCAAGAAAATGAAGTTTCAGCAAATTCAGATAACTCGTAGTACAAGACACCAGAGTAGAAGTGGCCAGCGGAGACAGGGACGGCAAGGGAAGAATCAAAGCGAATTTGGCCGTGGAAGCACGCAATGGCATTCATACAGGTTCTATCTTTTCCTTTTTCACCATTTATCAAAACATTGAGGACAATGTTTGGTTTAAGTGTGGGGGAGGAACTTTACTGCTTTCATTTTACCGCTTTCTAGTTAGATTTACTGTTTTCCAGCATGATTTTAAAATTTTTTCTGTTTTAAATGTTTCGCCCGTCTGTGCATGTGCTGTCGAGTCTTTATGGTGATTTTATGTTGTCTATCGATTTCCTCATTCCCTTGAGCCACACAAAATATTTTGTAAATTTTTGAGATAAAAATAGTGTTTCTTTTGAAAATCTTAGGTTACAGACAAAATTGAGGTTAGACTGTGAGACTTGGGAAAATTCTGCAAGATCGGTATCGTCTTAACACCGTGAGCCTCTAAATTATGGAAATCAATTTGAGTACTTGTTATGCCATAGCCTTAAGTTCTCACCCCCTTAGTAGTCCCTAAGTAGTTTATTTAGCCGCCGGCACCATCCTAAGCACGCACTAAGTAGAAAGCTGATGCAAATAAGTGTATGATCTCAGGCTTAAAAGGCAAATTAAGAAAAGAAAAAAATGAATGCTCCTTCTAAGTTAGGTGATCGTCACCCGATCATTTAGCCCAAGGGTGCAAACTTCTTTAGTGATATTTAAGACAATGTTCCAAAAGAAAGAAAAAAATGATAATAATGAGATCATAGTCGCTAACTGGCCATCCTACCATGAGTGTGAAAGGATAACGGGCTTCATGTGATTGTGCCAGAATGAAAAGGGATAAAAGAAGGATGAGTGAGTTAGGCTAAGGTATAATGACATGATTCGGATTGGTTTGTATAGGATGGAGGTTGATGACCGGAAAAGCGGAATTATGTTGTTACGATATCCTTAGTGTGTGAGCAAGTACCTATCGACACAAACTTAACCAAAGTAGAGTTGGTATCCTAGGATGAGTATCCGTATGCACTATTTGTCTTACGAGTCATGTTTTGCTTGAGGACAAGCAAAGGTTTAAGTGTGGGGGTGTTGATAACACGAAAATGTATCATATATTTGCCGTGATTTACGACTAATAATTACGTTATTTTAGCCCAAGTTCCGATTATTCCGCGAGTATTCTAGTGTTTTCGTAGGTATTTCATTGTCCAAGCTAAAAATAAGCAAAGAAGAAAACATGAAAGAAATGAGAAGAAAACAGGAAGAAATGAAAGAGAAAAAGCAGAAAAACAGAAAATTGTGTGTGTGTGTGACGACCGTCACACACCTACCACGACCGTCACGCTCCCAAAGCTTGCCACGACCGTCATGAACTCATCACGACCGTCACACGCTCAAAGATGGTTATTATGTTCAGAACGCAGACGTGGAAAAAGAAGCCCAATGCACACATACGTTGAGCACTTTATCCTTGAACTTCTCCAACTTCCCATTATCTCTCAACTATTTCTCCAACTTCGCACTACTCCCACTGTCTCCACCACTCATTTATGCTCCATGGAAGTTACAAAACGAAAATTCCCTCTATATATAGGATTTCTTCTTGACTTTTAAGGGGGGTCCAAGTTTTGGGGATGCGAAAGCACTGTTGAATTTATTTCGTAGTTTTAGGCAGAAATTACTGGTGCAAAAAGTGGTAGTTTCTCACATCGAGGAACTACCACACCATTAGTGTTAGGCCTTCAATCTATGTAACACTTGGATCAATCTTGCCGTCATTATTTCAAGATATTTAATTCAGTTTTATTTCCAGTTTTATCTTCAGGTTCATTTACTTTTACGCTTTTATTTTCTGCTATTTCTATTTATGCTTTATCTTTCTGCCATTGTTATCATTTAAAGCTTTTACCATTTTTCTTCAAGCATCACTTTAAATCATTTTAAACCGCTTGCTATGTTTTCGCCTAATTCAAAAACCCAAAATTGTTTATTTGTGTCTGTCACTATGTTCGGCTAAATAGTTTAGAGTCTGGTGTATGAGGACCATCGTTACCAATGGGACTCGGTAGAAAATAATAGGTGCGAACTTATGATTAAAATCCTGTTTTGGTTTTAATTTCCAAGTCTAATTTGAATAACTTTGTCACGAGAGTGAGAGGTTATTTAACACGATTTTGTGAGGAGAGTGAGAAGTTAATTAAGGTTAGAGCCAGCACAGCGAGAGCGTGGGGGTCGAATCGGATAGTGGAAATTAGGCAACAAATCTAAATACAGCGAGAGCGCTTTAGATACGTTTAGGATATTATTGGCTTTCAAAATATATTTCCTAGTTACCGGGCGAGCGAGAGAAAAATCTTGGGATTAGGGAACATGACTTTGGTTAATACCGCGAGAGCGTGAGGCGAAGACTTTAAGTTGGTATATTCTACAGAACTAAATTATAGTCGTCATTAGTACCCGAATTCTACAAAGTCCTTAGAAACGCGGAATCCGTATTCCGGCCTCTCTTTATTATTATATTTTCTTAGTTTTATTTTAGTTCTAGTCTTAGTTTCCCTTTTATCAATTATCATTAGCCTTAGCTTTACAAAGCAGCGACATATTACGGTAGGTTGACATTGGTCTCTGTGGGTTCGACAATCTTTTATATTACTTCGATAAATCCGTTCGCTTGCGGACGCATCAAGTTTTTGGCGCCGTTGCTGGGGATCGAACCCGGGTCACCCGCGTTCCCCGGCAACATATCGTATTTTTACTTTGATTTATGTTAAAATCTTATTCCATTTCCGTCTAATCTCCAATTATTCCGAGAATATTTAAGTGTTTTCGGAGGTATTTCAGTTTCCAAGTTAAAAGTATGCAAAGTGTAGAAAAGAAGCAGAACAAGCAAGAAAAGAGCAGAAAATAACAGAAAATAGCAGAAATCACATTTTGCTGATGTGACGACCGTCACAGCTCCCTCACGACCTTCATGGATTTCAAATGCATCACGCCCGTCACAGCTTCCTCATGATCGTCATGGAATCAAAACATAATTAATACGTTAAGCACAGACGTGGTCACGAAGCTTCAGAATCTCAGATTTCACACGTTTACATTTTCTCCGAAGATTTCTAGGTTCCAAACCAAGTAACTGACAAAGTGGTGTTCCTACATTTTCTCCAACTACTGCCATAGCTGAGGCTATATATATGAGAAGGATTCCAAGAACAAAGGGGTGGTCATTTTTCCTTTCCGAAGTACCGTATTGCTGCAGAATTATTTTTAGAATTCCATTCTTGTTTTGTTTTGTTTCCTTTACCATTTTCCTTATCCCTTATTACCGAACAAAGTAATAGTTTCTCACATTGAGGAACTATTGCACCTTAGTTTAAGGTTTTGTTTCCTGCCTTCATCATTTTGTTCTTTCCATTTATTCAAGCAAAAGCCTGGCGATCTGTAGAGGAATTGCTTAGACCGCATTTACCAGGTTTTTATCATTTCAATTTATAGCAATTGTTTTTCTTTTATTATGTCTAAGTTTATGTTTAATTGTTTATTCGCATCCATGTTTATTTTAATTAGTATGTCGAGCTAAACCGATTTTATCAGTATGTAATTGAGTAACCGGAATGGATTAAATATTTCTAAGCTAAAATCATAAATCAACTTATTTTCTAGCTACGATTTCTAAATTTAAAACCAACTTTTATTACGAGAGTAAAAAGGTAACAAAGGTTAAGGTCAAGACCACGAGAGTGTGAGATTTTACCCGGATAGCTGAAATCGAGCATTAGTTTTAGAAACAGCGAGAGCGCTTTAAAGTAAATTAGGACTTAGTAGTTTTCAAAAATTATTTTTAAACTCATATGGGCTAGTGAGAGCAGACATATTGACTTAAAGGTATAGTCCGAAGCAATAACCACGAGAGTGTGAGGTGAGGGCTTTTAAACAGGTATTTTCTACAGAATTATATTGTGATAAATTTTTATACGCTTAGGTTTAATGAAATCCACGATGGTATACTGAATTAAATACCGATATCATAATCATAACTAGTTTATTCCTAAATTTTAATTTCCCTTTGATTTCCCGTTTTGAACCTAACACCATATCAGATTAGCCTTAGAATTACATAGTAACATTAGATAACGATACATTAGATTTTTAGTCTCTGTGGGATCGATAATCTTTTAAAACTACGCGATACGACTGTATACTTGCAGTTAGATTTATTTAGGCACACTAAATAGAGATCAAGTTTTTGGCGCCGTTGCCGGGGACTAATTAAGTCGATATCGTAACTCCTTTGTTGTGCCATATAGACTAAGGCAAAAAAAAACCCAATTTTCCCTTTTTCTCGATTGTATGCCAAGTACTCGCTCACAAAGCGAAGACTTGCAACCACCAATCGCCGAATTAGAGCGTTTCTTACATTTAAGACGCAGAATACTAGAATATCAACGCAAGTATAATATTTCCGATCTCCTTGCTCATACTCCTGGACCAGTCAAAGAACGAAACATGGCAGAAGGACCACAGAACCGTCCTCTTAAGTATTATGCTACCCCATTTGAGCAAGAACTACATAACAACATTGCTGCCCCTGCTATCAACCGGAACGATTTCGAGTTAAAACCCTCATTGCTGTCAGCCGTACAACAACATCAATTTTTTGGAAATCCTACAGAAGATCCTAACAAACATTTGACCAAGTTTGTGCAGTATACAGACACAGTGAAGGCAAATGGTGTAACCGCAGATGCGATAAGACTACGTCTTTTTCCTTTCTCATTAAGAGACAGAGCTTGGGCTTGGTTGCAATCCTTGCCATCAAACTCTGTTACTACGTGGGATGAGTTGAAAAAGGTATTCTTAGCACGATATTTTCCCCCAAGGAAAACAACTATGCTGAGAGCCCAAATTAATAGTTTTCGACAGAAGGACAACGAATCTCTTTACGAAGCATGGGAAAGATAAAAAGACATGATGAGGATATGTCCGCATCACGGTCTTGAAGATTGGTTGGTCATCCACACATTTTACAATGGTCTCTTGTACATTACAAGATTGACAATATATGCCACCGCTGGTGGTACGCTTATGGATAAACCATATGAAGAAGCCTATCAACTAATTGAAAGCATGGCTCAAAACCACTACCAATGGGGAGGAGAAAGAACTGCAGTAGAAAATCCCAAACAAAAGGTGGAATGTACGAGGTTAGTAGCCTTGATCGTGTCAATGCTAAGGTAGATGCCCTTTCCCAAAAGATTGATAACTTGACCATAACGCCTGCATCCACCGTGGCTGCTGTAGCTCAAAATTGCGAATTATGTGGAACACCTGGACATGCCGCCACTGAATGTCAAATTTTGGCAGGAGTCTCCAGTGACCAAGTGAATTATGCTCAAGGGAACCCTTATGCAAATACCTACAATCCGGGCTGGAAGAATCATCCAAACTTCTCCTACAAAAACAACAATGCATTGTATGCACCTGGTCAAGCACCTGCTACACCACCAAGCTACCATAAGGCTGCCGTAGCTACGCCTAATGTTCCTAGGAAGTCCAACCTTGAACTAATGATGGAAAACTTTATAGCTACCCAGGCTCAAACAAACAAAGACTTCCTGAATCAAAACATACACACTAGTGAGCAAATTAAGAAATTAGCAAACAAAGTAGACGCTTTAGCAACCCACAACAAAATGCTTGAAACACAAATTTCACAAGTGGAACAACAACAAGCACCTACTGCTGTACCTGCTAGAACATTTCCTGGACAACCACAACCCAATCCGAAAGGACATACAAATTCCGTTATATTGAGGAGTGGTAAAGAACTAGACGGACCTATTGATCCAAGACTTCAGAATCCAGCCATGTACCAAAGGCCTAATAGCACAACAACTAAGAAGGAAAATGAACCCAAGGAAAAGGAAGATAATGACCAAGAGGTCGTAAACAAAGAAAAACCTTATGTGCCTCCACCACCCTATAAACCATCTATTCCGTATCCTCAAAGATTTGCAAATTCCAAAACTGCAGGGCAATTTAAGAAATTTGTTGAACTTCTGAAACAATTGAACATCACAATACTTTTCACAGAAGCTATCACTCAGATGCCCTCATATGCTAAGTTCCTTAAAGAAATCCTATCCAATAAGAAAAAGATTGAGGATAACGAAACAGTTACACTTACTGCTGAGTGTAGCACAATAATTCAAAACAATATGCCTCATAAGCTGAAAGACCCAGGTAGTTTCTCCAACTAAGATGTCTGTTCAATTAGCAGACCACTCTATTAAATACCCAGTTGGTATATTAGAAAATGTTCCAGTTCGTATAGGACAATTCTACATCCTTACCGATTTCATAATCATGGATATTAAAGAAGACTCCACTACTCCTATCATACTAGAAAGACCATTCTTAGCTACCGCTGGAGCCATTATAGACGTGAAGAGGGGTAAGCTAACTTTTGAAGTTGGTGAAGAGAAGGTTGAGTTTATTTTGACACAATTCTTACAAGCTCCAGCTATAGACGACACATGTTATCTATTAGATGTCATAGATGAGTGCGTAAGAGAAATAGAGAAGGAACCAACCACATACTCAGATATTCTAAAAATTCCAATACCTCCGATTTTTGAAGATGATAACTGGAGTGAACCTTATCATGACGATAGCCTAAGCGAATGTTTAGCACTTATACCAGATCATCTGCCTTGCACGAAGAAACCAACTCTAGAACTGAAAACACTACCCATTAATTTAAGGTATGAATTCCTGGACGCAGAACTCGAACGACCTGTGATAGTCAATGCAAACTTAGGACAGACCGAAACTAAAAAACTTTTAGATGTCTTAAGAAAATACCCAACTGTGTTAGGCTATAACATCGCAGACCTTAAAGGAATAAGTCCTTCTATTTGTATGCATCGCATTATGCTAGAGGAAGACTGTAAGACCTCTAGAGAACACCAGAGAAGGATCAATCCAATCTTAAGCACTGTAGTCAAGGATGAAGTGAAAAAGCTTTTAGAAGCAGGAATTATATACCCGATATCAGACAGTAAATGGGTTAGCCCAATACATGTCGTACCAAAGAAGGGAGGTGTTACAGTCGTTAAGAACTCCAAAGGCGAATCTATAACACAAAGATTTGTAACTGGAAGTAGAATGTGTATCGATTATAGAAAATTGAACAAAGCCACTCGTAAAGATCATTTCCCATTACCATTCATTGACCAAATGTTGGAACGATTGGCAAAACATTCTTACTTCTGCTATTTAGACGGTTATTCAGGATTCGTTTAAATCCCGATACATCCTGATGACCAAGAAAAGACAACCTTCACATGTCCCTATGGAACATTTGCTTATCGACGAATGTCGTTTGGACTATGTAACGCTCCTGCAACATTCCAAAGATGCATGATGTCAATCTTTGCTGACTTTATAGATGAAATTATGGAAGTGTTTATAGACGACTTTTCTGTTTGTGGGCAGAGTTTTGAAGGATGTCTATCGAACCTATAAATGGTACTTGAAAGATGCGTAAAAGTCAATCTCGTATTAAACTGGGAGAAATGCCATTTCATGGTAAATCAAGGAATCGTGCTTGGACACGTTGTATCTAATAGAGGGATTGAAGTTGATAAAGCCAAGATAGAAATTATAGAAAATCTTCAACCTCCAAAAACCGTACGAGAAATACGAAGTTTCTTAGGACACGCCGGTTTCTACCGACGATTCATAAAAGATTTATCAAAAATTACCAAACCTCTTACCAGTCTATTAATGAAAGACGCTGAATTTATCTTAGATGAGAAATGTTTAAAAGCGTTTGAACAATTGAAAACGGCTCTCATCACCGCACCTATCATGCAACCACCAGATTGGAGACTACCAATTGAAATCATATGTGATGCGAGTGATTAGACTGCTAAGGTGGATCCTGCTTTTACAAGAATTTGATTTAGAGATCAAAGATAAGAAAGGAACTGAAAATGTAGTAGCAGACCACTTATCCCGATTAGATGGCATAAAACCAGAGCCAGTCCCTATTAATGACGATTTCCCATATGAATGACTCATAGCCCAACTTGAAAGTGATATGTCTAAACTACATTTAAATGAACCAAAAATAGAAAAAGCCGTGGAAGAAATTAACTCACACACAATACTGCCATGGTATGTTGACATAGTCAACTACATAGCAGCTGGAGTACTTCCACCAGACTTATCTTATCAACAAAAGAAAAAATTCTTTCATGATCTAAAACATTATTATTGGGATGAACCTCTGCTCTTTAAGAGAGGAGCCGACGATATTTTCCGTCATTGCGTCCCTGAAACTGAAATAGAAGTCATCATCTCTCAATGTCACTCTGCTCCTTATGGAGGACATGCAAGTACTTCAAAGTCATGCGCTAAGATTCTGCAATCCGGCCTATTCTGGCCTAACCTTTGGAAGGATGTCCACATTGCAATACTAAACTGCGACCGGTGCCAACACACTGGTAACATATCAAGACGCGATGAGATGCCCCAAAAAGGCATATTGGAAGTAGAAGTCTTTGATGTATGGGGGATTGATTTCATGGGGGTTTTCCCATCATCCTTTGGAAATAAATATATACTCGTGGCTGTCGACGATGTTTCAAAATGGATTGAGGCTATAGCTTCTCCTACAAATGACACACGAGTAGTCATAAAGCTTTTTAAAAACACGATTTTTCCCAGATTTGGTGTGCCGAGACTTGTCATAAGTGACGGTGGCTCCCACTTCATATCAAAAATATTTGACAAGCTACTATCGAAGTATGGAGTAAGACACCGCGTAGCAATACCATATCATCCACAAACTAGTGGACAGGTTGAGGTCTCGAATAGAGAGATAAAACAAATCTTAGAGAAGACCGTCGCCACCTCTAGGAGAGATTGGTCATCTAAACTTAATGAAGCTTTATGTGCATATAGGACGGCCTACAAAACACCAATCGGAATTACACCTTTCAAACTAGTTTATGGTAAATCCTGCCACTTACCAGTGGAATTGGAGCACAAAGCCTATTGGGCTATTAAAACCCTAAACTTAAGGTACGAAGCCGCAGGTGAAAAGCGAATCCTAGATTTGCACGAACTAGAAGAACTAAGGCTAGATGCTTATGAAAACGCCAAGATATACAAGGAACGAACTAAGAAATGGCATGATAAGCGTTTATCTAGAGAAGAATTGAGTGTGGGAGACGTTGTGCTCCTATTTAACTCAATACTTAAACTCTTTCCTGGGAAACTGAGATCAAGATGCTCCGGTCCTTTTGAAATAACAAAAGTGTTACAAAGCGGAGCGATAGAAATTAAGGGTAGGAATAGCGAACCATTCATAGTAAACGAGAAACGTTTAAAGCATTATCATAGTATTGAAAATAGGGACTATTTAAATAGTCTTAGACTTCTAGAGTTGCCCGCTGATCCCCCTAACTAAACTATCTATTTGTTTTCGTCAGGCTTACGACGCTAAAAACAACGCTTAGTGGGAGGCAACCCATGATGATTGTTCTTTTTCTTTCTTTCTAATTTTTTTTAGTTCTTTACATTTTCTAAATTCTACTTTGTTTTCAAATTTCTAGTTTCATTTATATTTTCTTAAACTTTTTTGGAAATCGCTGTGCTAATCATATAATTGCAAAATACAGGATTGCAAAGTCTGTCTACATTTTCTGTTCTCGTCTTCTGATTTCATTCTTGCTTAATCACTTAAAAAAATGGAGAACGAAGATAATATGTTGGTAAAATTCAGAGATGCAGCTCGGTGCCATCGCTATGAGGCTTTGTCTCTTCGACCCTTCGCCTTGACAAAATTTGCCCATGGACACACCATGACCTCCTTAGGTTTAGATGAGACTATTGATTTCCTGTTTAACCAACTAGGATGGGAGGGTTTTGCTAAGAAGAAACACAAAACTTAACGTAGACTGACTTTAGAATTCCTAAGTTCATTGAGTTACAATCCTTACTGTGGAAAAGGCATTACTAGGGGCCAAATTATTTTTCGGTTGTTTGGATACCACTGCCAGTTTACCATTAAGGAACTGTCGGACCTTTTAGGTTTCCCTGAAGGACCCACCGTTTTCTCCATGGTACAAGAGGATTTAATGTTGGTAGGTGAGCTTAATGCTTTTTGGGGTAGGATTTCAGGAAAACATGATTATGACATGAACCCTATGCTGTCAACTGAGATTCATAACCCAACCATCCGATACTTCCACATGATCCTAGCCTACACCCTATTTGGAAAGCCTGAGAATGACAATACCGTTTCTAAGGATGAACTCTTCATTATCTTTTGTGCATTTCAGTCTGGAGAGGTTAACGGACTTACCTTCATGTTTAATAACTTTTGCAAAATTATTCGAAATGAAAACAACCCGATTCTAAAAGGTGGTCTAGTGACTAAAATAGTCGATGCTATGGGATTTAGGACACGTCTCTCTGAAATTAACCCTTTTGGAAACTTTAGGCCTATGAATATTACCTTCGATTTCAATAGAGCCATGATTAGAGACCTTGGTCCACGTCATTTCCAGCTCCTAATAAATAATGTAGTTGTGCCACATTTTACTTTACCAAATTATGAGCGCACGAGTGTGCATAACGAACATAACTGGCTAAACGACCTGGACGAACCACAACCTGAACCCGAAGAAACATTTCTCGAGCCTAATATTGACCCTAAGACACCTCCTAATTATTATGACTTTGACTTTATGGATGACCAAAAAGAAGATGACACTGCCACTCCTAAGGTTGATGCTAATGCTGCAAATCTGACTACCATCCTTAAAACTTTGGATGACTATCACAAAGAGATCACCTCAGTAAAGGGTGAACTGAACACCATGCGACAAGATATTGTCGGCCTTATGGATCTCACAGTAGAGCAATTAGATCATTTGAACCAAGCCATTGCATCTTTGAAGAAACACCTTGGCTAGATTTTTGAAGCACTGCTTTTTCATGTTTTACTGCTTTTACTTTGGAAACAATTTACTTTATTTTCAGTTTTTCCTTTTTTTATGTCGGGAACAAATTAATTTACATTCAGTTTTTATTTATGATTGAATACACTGCTAGTCTTTGCTAGCATGTTTTCTGGTTTTAATGAATAATTCAATTTATTGCTTAATAATGATCTTGATGGTATTAAATTTGCTCCTGTCATATTCTATTTTGTTTCTAATTTATTTTGTCATTTTATTTATGTTTATGTATGCATTATAGTGTTACCATATGTGCTAACAATTTCCTGTTACGAAAAAGAAAAGAATTGAATGTTTGCATTCAAAACTGTTGTCAACCCCCAGATTTTGGAGTTGTCACGACTGTGACAGTCCCATGACGACCGTCATGCGGGTTTGGGACGCGTTCTGTGTTAAAACATAAACGTTCCCCTCTTCTTCTTCTTCTTCTTTCTTTCAATTTAAACACAACCATCCCACTGCCTCCAAAATTCCAAAACTGTCATACCACTACACATTTGACCAAATTTCATAATTTCCATTACCATTCGTCTTCCCACTCACTATTTAACCACACTCGTACACCATTTTTCTCACAAACCCTCTTTCTCCAAAAACCTATTTTCTTCCATACCTTGTTTCTTTGTGAACCCACCATGGCAAGACAAACTCCAGACCTTACAACCGTAAATTTCAGAGAAGGAGCAGCCGGTGAACGTCAGAGGACTAATTACATCAACTTCTACCAACGTTCCGTGCAACCAACTCGCTATGTAGACATTGCATGTCTCGAAGAATTAGGAATGCTTGAGGGAGTTAAATGGATTCTCCAGAATGCTGGCCTATGGCAGCTCTGTACTCAAAGCCAACCTACCTACGAAGCCCTGACGCTCGAGTTTTTGAGTTCGTTCACATACGTAACACCTTCTGGAGAAACGAACGAACTCACCGGCGTAGCCACGTTCCGCATGTTTGGTTCTGAGTATAAAATCGGCCAAAATCAACTTACCAAGATGCTTGGTTTCCCCCATGGCGAGAATGTTCATTGCCGGGTGCCAGAGGAAACATTTTTCCAAGCAGCATTTGATCTTTGGAATAGATTGACCGGAACAACGGTCGATAGCTGGGAAAGCCTCAACGCAACATATATCCATAACCCAGCCATCAGATATATTCACCGCACATTAGGAAGCACTATTTTTGCAAGGGACAACAACCATAAGGTGAACTCAAAAGAACTCTTTTTCCCCCGTTGTGTGTTCAACCCCAAGCCTATCAATGCCGCTCATTTTCTGTTAGCACACATCCAAGCAAACTGTGCTAGAGGTTTCAAACCCTTTTATTTAGGAGGGATTGTCACTTCTATTGCTCTAGGTTTGAACTTGGGGGACGAGCTTAATAGATTACCTTCCGTGCCTCCGGTGTTTCTCGACATCGACTACTGCCGCAGCTCACACCTCATCAAACTAAGAAGAGATGGCAAGTACCATCCAATGGTCTGCGCAATAACAGTTAGAAGTATCATTATACCTTGCAGAAACCGCATTGACCCTCAGAATATGGCCAATTGGCTCTTTGATTTGAATTCCCTCAAGCAAAATGTGGCTGCACATGATGATCAAAATCTTGCCCCTGTTGATGAGATGGAACAAGAGATGGACCACACCGCCCCAGAAAACCAACCACCGCCTGCCCATGATGCTCCTTCCACCTCCCGACGTCGCAGCCGACCAGACCAAGACCCCGTTACAAAAGAAGAAATCTTAAGAGCAATATGGCAACAAAACAAGTTGGCTACCCAGAGAGACGCACATCAACAGGAGCAACACAATGAAATGATCACTCTCATGCGTCAAATCCAGCAAGGACAAGTCAGCTAAGGTCAGAGGCTCGACGGCGTCATCGATTAGATGGGTGCCTTGACATTGCTAGTGCAGGACTTACATGATTACATCCATCACGTCGGCATTACAGATCATGTGGCACAGCATGGACGAGGGCGCCCTAGAGGCAGAGGACGTGGGGCACCTTGATTTATTTTTTTTTCCTAGTTTTTCTTATTGTTCCCCTTTATATCGAAACATTGAGGACAATGTCCGATATAGTGTGGGAGAACTAGTCTATTTTCGTTTTGTTTCCCTTTTTTGTATTTTCCTTTTTCCCTTATCAAAGTCAATATATGAGAATTTTTGTTTAGTATCCGATTTCCCCATTTTATTCTGCCATAACAAAAATTTTTACGATTAATGCACATCGTGACATACCAAGCTTTAAGTTATGTTAGGAAGTTGGGAATGTTCTAAGAAGATCGATACCGTCTTGACACCTTAGACCTCTTGCGTATGCGATATCCGTTTTCAATACTTGTTATACTGATACCTTGAGTTCAGTCCTAAAGTAACCCCTAATAGTTTATATTAGCAGTCAGCACCGTCTAAATCACAAAACCACGTGGGGAGCCGATGAATATAAGTATTTGATGCCCAATCATGAAAAGAATATTCTTTCTTATTTGTCTGCCGAGAAATATAGAATATGCAACAATTCTTACAGTTGTGAAAACTTACAAGAAAAGAAAGAAATTCGTTGTCGATTGGTACTGAGGTACCTGACTCTGGACTTGGTAGGGCGAACTACGGTTCGATCCCCCGCAATCTAAGAATAGGATGGATAAAGGGTTACCACACTTGTGTATCAGGCCCCGTGCAAAAAAAGGGATCAAAGTCACTAACCGGTTACTCCACTACGTGCGTGAAAAAAGCAAAGGGCTTAATGTGATTGCGTTAGAATGAAACCAGGTGAAACAAACACGAAAGCTTTGGGTTGAGTTATAATAGAATAATTAGAACTGGATTGTACAAAAGAGAGGTCTATGATCATGCTTGTTGCTATGTGTCATTACTGTATCTTTAATGTTCTATACAAGTACATGTCTTACTAACGAGAAGCCCTCTAACATTTTCAATTCCATTGGTGTACCATGTATGTGCATTTGATGAAGTTTGTCCGATTTTAACTGAAAGATTGCTTGAGGAAAAGCAAAGATTCAAGTGTGGGAGAGTTTGATAACACGAAAACATATCGTATTTTTACTTTGATTTATGTTAAAATCTTATTCCATTTTCGCCTAATCTCCGGTTATTCCGAGAATATTTAAGTGTTTTCGCAGGTATTTCAATTTCCAAGTTAAAAGTATACAAAGTGTAAAAAAGAAGCAGAACAAGCAAGAAAAGAGCAGAAAATAGCAGAAATCAAATTTTACTGGTGTGACGACTGTCACAGCTCCCTCACGACCGTCATAGATTTCAAATGCATCACACCCGTCACAGCTTCCTCACGATCGTCATGGAATCAAAACAGAATTAATACGTTAAGCACATACGTGGTCACGAAGCTTCAGAATCTAAAATTTTAAACGTTTACATTTTCTCCGAAGATTTCTAGGTTCCAACCAAGTAACTGACAAAGTGGTGTTCCTACATTTTCTCCAACTACTGCCATAGCTGAGGCTATATATATGAGAAGGATTCCAAGAACAAAGGGGTGGTCATTTTTCCTTTCCAAAGTACCGTATTGCTGCAAAATTATTTTCAGAATTACATTCTTGTTTTGTTTTGTTTCCTTTACCATTTTCCTTGTCCCTTATTACCGAACAAAGTAATAGTTTCTCACATTGAGGAACTATTGCACCTTAGCTTAAGTTTTTGTTTCCTGCCTTCATCATTTTTTTCTTTCCATTTATTCAAGCAAAAGCCTGCCGATCTGTGGAGGAATTGCTTAGACCGCATTTACCAGGTTTTTATCATTTTAATTTATAGCAATTGTTTTTCTTTTATTATGTATGAGTTTATGTTTAATTGTTTATTCACATTCATGTTTATTTTAATTAGTATGTCGAGCTAAATCAATTTTATCGGTATGTAATTGAGTAACCGGAATGGATTAAATATTTCTAAGCTAAAATCATAAATCAACTTATTTTCTGGCTTCGATTTCTTAATTTAAAACCAACTTTTATTATGAGAGTAAAAAGGTAACAAAGGTTAAGGTCAAGACCACGAGAGTGTGAGATTTTACCCGGATAGCTGAAATCGAGCATTAGTTTTAAAAACAGCGAGAGCGCTTTAAAGTTAATTAGGACTTATTAGTTTTCAAAAATTATTTTTAAACTCATATGGGCTAGCGAGAGCAGACATATTGACTTAAAGGTATAGTCTGAAGCAATAACCACGAGAGTGTGAGGTGAGGGCTTTTCAACTGGTATTTTCTACAGAATTATATTGTGATAAATTTGTATACGCTTAGGTTTAATGAAATCCACGATGGTATATTGAATTATATACCGATATCCTAATCATAACTAGTTTATATCTAAATTTTAATTTCCCGTTTTGAACCTAAAACCATATCAGATTAGCATTAGATTTACATAGTAACATTAGATAACGATACGTTCGATTTTTAGTCTCTGTGGGATCGATAATCTTTTAAAACTACGCGATACGACTGTATACTTGAAGTTAGATTTATTTAGGTACACTAAATAGCGATCAAGTTTTTGCCATTCTACATTCCTATACCGAGTCACAACAAGACCGTACCATCTTATATTGGTTCAGGGTAACAAACACTCAACACATCTTCATGATGTAATTAAGTTATTTCTTAACTTCATGCAATTACCGACGATTCACCTTTCATAAATCCTTCAACATCCAAAACAACTTCATAATTAGTCAAACGACTAATTTACCAGTTCCCTCGGGTTTGATGTTGTACATGGTACTCATTAAATCCGATATTTAATTTCTTTCATGTCATACCAAAAGGTAACACACTTAGAACAAGATCTTCTTATTCCCTTACTTATAAGCAACAATCCTTCAAATTCGTATTATCCCGACATTACTCTTTCATCTGTCACCATCCACTGTGTAACCCAAATTCTCACAGTAGAACACCACGAATTCTTGAGCACTACCAATTAGCTAACAGTCCACGGAGAAACACACTTATCCATTGGGATCCTTACTAACCGACGATACAAGAAACTTATTGACGTCTTATGGTAGACAATTTACTTACCACCACACAATATTATAACTCCTGTCCAACACTCTCTGGATGATAGAGATGCAGGAGTCACACTGTCATAATCATAACATAATCAACTCCAATTCCATTCTAAACTCAAACTCATATATCTGAAATAGTTTAACAACTTCCGGTCCTGGTTACCACATTCCAGATCGACTCTTTTTTTTGGGTTCTGACTCACTTAATGTTTCTTGTCAATTTGAGATCTTAACCCAAAATGACGTAACACCAACACAGGACTTCAATCATATGCGAGTCACCACTTATCAAAACTGAACCCATTCAAGGTACAATTGTGATTTTTCATACCACTCCCCAATTCACAAATAACACTCCACACACACACACACACACACACACACACACACACACACACACACTTTCGAAGTCCATACCACACTTCTCAGTTGAATCCACTTCTCTTAATCGTTCTATTCCACACACGATTTCAAGTTACATGCTTAACTTCGGAATGTCCAATTCTTACTCGTACTTGGAAAGCTAACTTTCAAATTTCCTCTCTAGATAAGGTACAACTGTACACAACAGGTACCACTTTCACGGAGTCTAAACCCATTACCATGAACTCGTGGAAGATAGCAATTACTAACTCCGACCAATCGCCCATATCTTACTAATACCATAATTGCACACCGAAAAATTCCCTGCAAGATCAATACTTCGTGAGTATTTTCTAACTTCGTCCTTAAGACTCTCAACAGTAATGATAACAATACATTTAAGACTTTCCCACACTTAACACCTTTTACAAGATTTCCTTCCCAAAAGTCAAACTCCCTTGTCGTCTGAACAAGTGGTCAGCTATGCAACACCTTTCTAGAAGTTCCAATTTCAAAAACACAGTTCCGCCTTTCATTTACTTGCAATCCCGTTTTCCATTCACACAATACTCTCCACTCGGAGAAACATGAGGTAACAAAACACAGATGATGGTTCTTAAGGGATTTCACAATTTACATACATATTAATTGATCATCCATCTGAGCTAATCGGTTAACTCCTGAACATTCTGTTTAAAGCACCAACCTGTCACATGTTAATCAGTTAACACTGCTGCAGAAGCTGAAAACCAGTTTCTTATAATTCAAAAGTCATCACAACTCAAAACCATCAATCCAGCTTGTTCAAATCTTGAAATATCATTCTCAACTTATGGCTCCTAAACTTGTGTAACATCCACTAACCATGATCCTCTCAAGGTAATACAGATCAAAGTTAAAAAATGCAGATTACACACTCCAACAAAATGACAAGGCAGGATTTCAAATTCCGACGTGGTCACACGACAACACTTCAGCGGGATAGCTCGTTTTCTGCTCAAACAACTACACTAGAGGGAAGTTAATAATGACGACATTCTAGGGTTTTAGCCATAATTCCTACTTGATTCGTCCATAAGCAAAACCCAACATACAACCATTATATGATACTACAAAGCGACGAACATATCATGTCAGCATACAACCATGTTCTCTCACTTGAACCCCTTGGTGGGAAATAAAATAACAACGTTCTTAGTCCAGCAAAAGGTAGATTCCGAATATTCCGATTATTAACAAATAAAGAATCTCTCTATACTTGAAAATAAATCGGGGCAATGCATCCTCTTGAAGAACTTTTCCATCACTCCGTACACACTAACCGGGATTTCTTACCCTTCACTATCCATTGTACACCACATTTACACCAAATTCACTTAACGAAAGATTCGCAACCGACAATTCTCGTTAACTATTTACAAAACCCTTCTGGTATAAACCGTTTCATGATTTATACTTAGTCCATAATAAGTCCTGATTTGCTTTTCGTTGTTTTACCGCAATCTTACTTCTTAGGATACAATACTCACTGCTTCACAAGGTACGTCCCTTCACACTTGTCTCAAGAATAAGAATACATCACGTACACTTATGACCACGATGCTACCACTACGCTTATTCTTAATACCAAGGTGTTACTTTCTTATTTCGCATCATACTACTAGGGTTCTCATGGGTGAACCATCCTTGATTAGACTTCCTTAACTTAAGCCTCAACAACTACTCAATAGCTCTATTGCACATTCGTCTAAAAATACATTACGTTGTCATTTCCTCATAATATACCGTTAATACCATTTTCCATACCTTATGTCCAAATATAAAATCATCATACTAAAATTTCCTTAAATCCAAGATACTTACTCTGTTTCTTAATACAAAATCCTTCAGGTCTGTATCACTACACTTTCCATTACTAAGTGAAGCTCATTCTTTCTCCAACACAACACTTTAAACTGTTCCTTGGGTAATTTAACGTTTCCAAATTCCAAATAGGTCTCTCATTGAATATTGAAAATACCGATGTAATATCTCGAACTTAATTTCTCTACATATCTGAAGATACACGATTTATCTCCTACTCTTCGTCCGGCACATACTTATTTCACTTGAAGCATGTAAACACATCCTTGTGTTCCTTCTCACACTTCTCTACTACTTTAGGTTCCCATAAAAGTCGAACATCCTTAATTCTCCTCTTTTAACCACTTGGGAGATATTGTTCCGAGCACATTCCTTAAGGCACTCTCGTCCATTCAAGACACCATAGCGACCTTAGAACAAAAACACCAATACTTATCTCACTTCCGGACCTTACGTCACACATTCCGCATAACAACTTTTCTTTTCCACGGAATGAGATTACTTGAAATTCTTATCTATAACAGTGGTCAATCCAGCTCTACCAGCTGTTTTACGTATTCCTTGATACCTTGACCAATCGTCCGCTAGAGATTTTTAATTTTCAGACTCCATCCATACCACAAAATTTCCTAAACAACACATTACTCTTTAATTCCACGCTACCCAAATCACGACTTCCACTAAGATCCCAACGGAGTTAACCAAAACTCCTCACTGCTAACTCTTGGCTTGAGCCTACTCTCACAGCACAAGTTCCGACAACACTACGGAGTCCTCGTGGACGCTCAACCATGATTCTACCTATCACATACATAGTATTAGGTTGATCGGGCCCAACACTACATAGTATGATATTAAGATTCATGCTGGAAAGACACACTTAAGAGGCAGGAATAGATTTACTTATAATGTTTCAAGGCTAGTGCGAGAACACGACTTTCTCTGATACCAACTGTAAAGCCCTGTATAATATTTACATAGAATAATACCATACAAGTGTTTTATTTGGTACTGACACAATCATAAGTTCCTAATGGCATAATTCACATACTTGACCATTTCTAATACATAAAACAATATATGGTACAAGTTATGGAAATTATCCAAAACAATAAAAATCTAAGAATAAGGTACAATATTCCTCATTGTACAAGAAAATAATAATACACAGCGGAATAAGCTCAACTAAGCTTCTCTTGAAACATCCAAGCATAGCTCCACTTGTAAATCATACATGCAAATGCTTCCTGAAAATAATCAACAATAATGGGGTGAGATATTAAATCTCAGTGAGTTCTCTATCTTATGGATTCTCTCGGCTTTACAAGGCTCTAACCAAATCCTAACTCAAGTCCAAGGGAAGGGAAAAGGACTTCGAGTTCACAATCTCACACTTTATGGAAACACATTACTGAGTCCGTTAACTCGAAAATATTCACTTATCGATAACCTTGTCAAGGCATCCCCTTTCTCCCGACCCCTTCTATGTCTAGAAATTGGAACGAGTCATGGACCCTCGTAGATTACTTGGCATACGAGATGGATTCGGAGCTAAGGGACATGTTATCACCTTAATTCGTCACTTCACACGGCCCGTACACCGTTACAAGTCTCTTTACCATATAGGTTTCATTCGTACTATAACATTAGGAATCAAACCTACCAAGTAATCTTGCATTCATTCTAGAGGAGCTCGTTACTCATGAAATGGCACATAATAGGATAATGGTTATGATTTCGTGATTTCACATACAACCGTAATTGTATTTAACATTTCCAGGCCACATTATCCTTTAGGCCTTTTTGCCTTTATCAATTAAATATAATAATTACACGAGTTCCATACTAGTGTATCATTCATTCTATACCATTCGGTACAGGACACACGCCTCGACCTCTTCTGCACGAGCGTTGTCATTAAGTTATTCATCAATTTCCTAGCTCATTACTAGGTTCCAATCTAAGTTCATGGCAAAGTTTCATCACTCTACCTATTCCATATTTTAACATGCATTTACTCTCAATCATATTTAACATCAATATTAGGCAAAGTATATTATTATTGCACATTTGGAATTACATATAAAAATTCCATCACAAGTTATACAAAAGCATATTACAATTGCATATAGAATCACAAGTTACATCACCCTGAGGGTTCCTTCGATTTATTTAATCGAGTATCTAAATCAAGATTTCTCACTTTTATCCCGTAGGATATTTTCACAGCTTCCCAACGGCTATTACTATGCCTCGATCGGACTTATAATCCAAAAGATATCAATTTCTAACGATTGTTCATAAATTTCGATTTTAAACATTTTAAACATTTTTCATACATTACATTTCTATACTAATCTTATCAATCCATGGCATATAACCATGTTTCTACTTCACCATCACAAAGAGTATGAAATTAACTTTCCAACGTTTCCGACCGTGCGTCAATCCGAGTTACGGATCAAAAGTTATGAAGGAAACAACATGGAAAATCTGTCACGTTCGCTACTGTATTCGCAAGGCGAACCCTTTGGCGAACAAAACAGAATAAAAAGGGCATAAAGTTCGCAAAGCGAAATCTGGACGAACATTCTCCTTCCCTTCTCTTTGGGGTTCGTAAGGCGAACCCTCGACCAACCATTCACTTTGCCCTCGCCAGGTTCGCTAGGCGAACCATGCGAAAATCCAGAATTTCTCAGCAGCGTAAAACATAGGTCATAAAGCCAAACTCTACCATTTCTTCACAAAAAACACTTCCAATTCATTCCTTATCAATCACAATCACAACCCGACTATATTGCACAGTTTATATCGCATTTCATCCGTTAGATTTCATTGATTTGTCCGATTAATCATTTTCTCTCAAATCTAACCTAGGTTCCAAACTTCTAAGACTTTCACTTCTTCTTTCTTCCTTTCCCTTCTTTTCTCTTTTCTCTGTTTTCTTCTTTACTTCTTCTTACTACTTCTTTTCTTTCTTTTTTCTTATATATATAATCATTATTATATAATATAAATCCAACAGGGTAAAATACCTCCAATTGATATTTTATCATCTAACACCAAATGATCAATTATTAGAATTACCTTAAATATCCTCTCTTGGACCAATAGTTATTGATCTGTCTCTTTCACAAATAATTGATCTCTTCAGAGTTCACTAGTTGCTCTATTGATCCTAATTAACCATACTTAGAACACTTAGATGAATCCATAAATCCAATTAACCAAAGGTAGAGCACATAGGACTTCCTCTGATATCATCTGATATCCAATTGAGTACTTAAATAATATGGGGTATTACACTCTCCCCCCTTAAATTTAAATTCGCCCCCGAGTTTCCTCTACTCGGCAATAACGACAACTTGTATCCTGGTCTTAGATTCACACTTAACTTTACTTCCGTTCAAATTTCTGCCGTATTCCAATTCCAACTTAACTTCACAGACCAAAATCCTTATTTTCACGACTTATCAAACGTCACGTCCTTAATTGTACTCTTGTTCCAATATCGAGTTAACTTCTAACCTTGCCTTTTTTATAATTCATCTGTTCTTTCTTACTAAAAGACTTGGTCGCATTCTACCTCGGAAATAATGTACCATTCTACATTCCTCTACCGAGTCACAACAAGACCGTACCATCTTATATTGGTTCAGGGTAACAAACACTCAACACATCTTCACGATGTAATTCAGTTATTTCTTAACTTCATGCAATTACCGACGATTCACCTTTCATAAATCCTTCAACATCCAAAACAACTTCATAATTAGTCAAACGACTTATTTACCAATTCCCTCTGGTTTGATGTTGTACATGGTACTCATTAAATCCGATATTTCATTTCTTTAATGTCATACCAAAAGGTAACACACTTAGAACAAGATCTTCTTATTCCTATACTTATAAGCAACAATCCTTCAAATTCTTACTATCCCGACATAACTCTTTTATCTATCACCTTCCACTGTGTAACCCAAATTCTCACAGTAGAACACCACGGATTCTTTAGCACTACCAATTAGTTAACAATCCATATAGAAACACACTTATCCACTGGGATCCTTACTAACCAACGGTATAAGAAACTTACTGACGTCTTATGGTAGACAATTTACTTGCCACCACACAATATTATAACACTTGTCCAACACTCTTTGGACGATAGAGATGCAGGGGTCACACTATACATATCATAACATAAACAACTCCAATTCCATTCTAAACTCGAACCCATATATCCGAAATAGTTTAACAACTTCCGGTCCTGGTTACCACATTCCAAATTGACTCTTCTTTCGAGGTTCTGACTCACTTAATGTTTCTTGTTGATTCGAGATCTCAACCTAAAACGACGTAACACCAACACAAGACTTCAATCATATGCGAGTCACCACTTATCGAAACTTAACCCATTCAAGGTACAATTATGAGTTTTCATACCACTCCCTAATTCACAAATAACACTCCACATACACATACACACACACTTTTGAAGTCCATACCACACTTCTCAGTTGAATCCACTTCTCTTAATCGTTCTATTCCACACACGATTTCAAGTTACATGCTTAACTTCGGAACGTCCAATTCTTACTCGTACTTGGAAAGCTAACTTTCAAATTTCCTCTCTGGATAAGGTACAACTATACACAACTGGTTGCACTTTCATGGAGTCTAAATCTAATACCATGAACTCGTGGAAGATAGCAATTACTTACTCCAACCAACCGCTCATATCTTACTAATACCATAATTACACACCGAAAAATTCCCTGCAAGATCAATACTTCGTGAGTATTTTCTAACTTTGTCCTTAAGACTCTCAACAGTAATGATAACAATACACTTAAGACTTTCCCCCACTTAACACGGTTCACAAGATTACCTTCCCAAAAGTCAAACTCCCTTGTCATCTGAACAAGTGGTCAACTATGCAACAACTTTCCAGAAGTTCCAATTTCAAAAACACAGTTCCGTCTTTCATTTACTTGCAATCTCGTTTTCCTTTCACACAATACTCTCCACTCGGAGCAACATGAGGTAATAAAACACAGATGGTGGTTCTTAAGGGATTTCACAATTTACATTCATGTTAATCGATCACTCATCTAAGCTAATCGGTTAACTCCTCAAAATTCAGTGCAAAGCACCATCCTTTCACATGTTATTCGGTTAACACAACTGTAGAAGCAGAAAACCAATTTCTTATAATTCAAAAGTCATCACAACTCAAAACTATCATTCCGGCTTGTTCAAATCTTGAAATATCATTCTCAACTTGTGGCTCCTTAACTTGTGTAACAACCACTAACCGTGATCCTCTCAAGGTAATACAGAACAAAGTTAAAATGTGCAGATAACACACTCCAACCAAATGATGAGGCAGGATTTCAAATTCCGGCGTGGTCACATGACAACACTTCAGCGGGATAGCAAGTTTTCTGCTCAAACAACTACGCTAGCGGGAAGTTAATAATGACGACATTCTAGGGTTTTAGCCATAACTCCTACTTGATTCGTCCATAAGCAAAACCCGACACACAACCATTATACGATACTACAAAGAAACTGACATATCATGTCAGCATACAACCCTGTTCTCTGACTTGATGAACCCCTTGGTGGGAAATAAAACAAAAACGTTCTTAGTCCAGCAAAAGGTAGATTCCGAATATTCCGATTATTCACAAATACAGAAGTTTCTCTATACTTGAAAATAAATCGGGGCAATGCATCCTCTTGAAGAACTTTTCCATCACTTCGAACACAATAACCAGGATTTCTTACCCTTCACTATCCATTGTACACCACACTTACCACAAATTCAATTAATGAAATATTCGCAACCGACAATTCTCGTTAACTATTTACAAAACCCTTCCGGTATAAACCATTCCATGATTTATACTTAGTCTGTAATAAGTCCTGATTTGCTTCTCGTTGTTTTACCGCAATCTTACTTCTTAGGATACAATACTCACTGCTTCACAAGGTACGTCCCTTCACACTTGTCTCAAGAATAAGAATTCATCACGTACACTTGTGACACGATGCTACCACTACGCTTGTTCTTAATACCAAGGTGTGACTTTCCCATATCGCATCATACTACTTGGGTTCTCAAGGGTGAACCATCCTTGATTAAACTTCCTTAACTTAAGCCTCAACAACTACTCAATAGCTCTATTGCACATTCGTCCAAAAATACATTCTGTTGTCATTTCCTCATAATATACCGTTAATACCGTTTTCCATACCTTATGTCCAAATATAAAATCATCATATTAAAATTTCCTTAAATCCAAGATACTTACTCTGTTTCTTAATACAAAATCCTTCTGGTCCGTATCACTACACTTTCCATTGCTAAGTGAAGCTCATTCTTTCTCCAACACAACACCTTAAACTGTTCCTTGGGTAATTTAACATTTCCAAATTCCAAATTGATCTCTCATTTAATACAGAAAATCCCGATGTAATATCTCGAATTTAATTTCTCTACATAACTGAAGATTCACAATAAACGTCTCATAAGACTTTCCTTTAGTTTGTATGGCTCCGCTTTCGAGAACTCTTATAACCTCGAAGGGGCCAGACTCTATCGTCGGTTTTTTGGTGACGCGACCACCTACTGCATTTTTTTTGGTGCTACTTTTTTATTTCTGTATTTATCCTATAAAGCTTAAAACAAAGGGGAAGATATCTTAAACTAACCCTGCACGGAAGTGTTTTCTTTAACAAATGTTAAAAGATCGGGGATCGGGGTTTGGCTGCACAAAAGGAGATCTATTAACACCTAGAGTATCTCTAGTTGTCCATAGGAACCTTTATTTACCGATATCTTCTACTGTTTGAAATGCTTTCTTAAGTCTATCTGATGTTGATTGAGAAATTTTTTCCTTTTTGAGAATTGAGAGAATGATTTTGTTGTTTTTGGGAAGGTACTGGACCTAAGATTTTTGATTTGTGTGCTCGCTAAGATTTCCCAATCTTATGCCTACATATTCCCATAAAGAGATTTGGGAAATCAGAGCAATTGTAGTTCCTCCTATTCTATGGGAGGAAAACTTGTTTAGTGTCTTGTTCAAAGCCCAAGATTGAAGCTATCAGAGTATTTGTGTCATGTTTAAAGCCCAATATTGAAGCTAAATTTTAACTGAGAGAGAGCATTTGTCATATCTAAAGGGAGATATCTCACTTATTTATCATAAAATTCCAGGTAGTTGGTTATACGGGAAATTACTTTAATTAGGATGTGTGGAATCCAGCAATGCCACAATTTCCTTTAAAAGGGAGATGTAATGAAGGACGAAGATTTAACCTAGTGTAGAGCAATGCCACTTTTTCCTTTATGAATCTTTCATGCTAAGAGAAGGACATTGGCTTGTATTTTAACCATCATAAAGGAGGAACTCCAGCTTGGATTTTAAATCAACGAGTGTGCCACTTGCAGCAATTTATCTGGGAAAAAGGTTTTGATTGAAGAAACTATTCTAGAGAAGAATAGGTCGCAGATTCTATGGAGTTGAATTGCTGCGATTCTGAAACCCAAATCTAGTTCTATTTAGTAATATAAATAAGATGGATTTATCCTAGAATAGGAACTGAATATACTCAGTTGTAATTGAGTAGTAGGGTTTGTACTTTTATGAGCCTCTCATGTATTGCGTGAATACCCGAGTTGGACAGTTTATTGAGTTGTAATTGTTCAGTCACTGCTGTGATTGAAAGGGAATTGAGAAGGGTCTCATACCTAGGAGTGTCTTAGGTAGAAATCTAGCACGGGTAGTTTCTAGGTGTCAAGTTTTAAACGGTTGAGTTTAGCTTAGAACCAATTCTGCTTAGTGGATTTCATTTCTGGCTTCGTAGCCCCCAAATGTAGGTGTTGTTGATCACCGAACTGGGTTAACAATTCTTGTGTTTTGTTTACTTTCTGCTGTTTATATTTTGTTCTTCACTATCCTTGTGTGAGAAGCATAAATCAAGTGTCACGACATCATGTCCGACATCTTAGTGCTCTGCTTGACCAGAATTTCGATTGGTATCAGAGCAGGCATCCTGCTCTATATCTGGGTGAGATTCAGGAACGATACTTTCTGGTTCAATTGATAAATAAGGAGGATTTTTCAATATGCCATCCATACTTGATGGTTCTAATTATGAATATTGGAAAGTGCGCATGGTGGCGTTCATCAAGTCCATGGATGGTAAAGCTTGGAAGTTTGTGGTTAAAGGGTGGGATCCACCAAAGACCCAAGACAAGGATGGGAATATCACTGATGAGCTGAAACCGGAGGAAGACTGGGATGATGAAGATGATAAACTTGCTCAAGTTAATTCAAAAGCCTTGAATGCCTTGTTCAATGTTGTGGACAAGAACATCTTCAGGCTCATAAAAACTTCACTGTTGCAAAGGATGCCTAAGAAATCTTGAAGACTCCTCATGAAGAAACCTCTCGAGTTAAATCCTCAAGACTTCAACTTCTCACCCCCAAGTTTGAGAATTTGAGAATGAAGGAGGATGAGAGTGTTTAGGAATTTCATATGAATATTGTGGATATTGCTAATACTTCAAGTGATCTTGGAGAAAAGATTCCATAAGCAAAGTTTGTCTAGAAAATTCTAAGATCTCTTCCTAAGAAGTTTGACATGAAGGTGACAATCATCGAAGAAGCTCAAGATATAAGCACCTTGCAGGTAGATGAACTCATAGGTTCTCTACAAACTTTTGATGATATATATATACAGGTTTATTTGGAGTGGATTAGATCTTGACCTTTTAAGTCTTTGGGCCGTGTAAAAAAATAATTTTAAACCAATGGATATATCATATGCAGTTTCCTTTGTTTATGTCAAAAAGCTTTTTAGTAGAGAATTTTTCTTTTTGCCAATGTATTTGGCATTGTTGGCTTTTTGAATATGTGCTGTTCAATTTCTACTTTAATAATATTTGTTTTATGAATACATTAGAGAGATAGAATTTAGTGTGATAATGAATAAGAAAATTTTAAAATTATTTAATTTAAAGGTGAAGTTGATTTTACCGGTGAGACATTTAATTGCTGCTAACCACCAAAAATCAGAGGATAGAGCGATAACCCAGATGCATGAGAAAACTATTGATTATGGTAGCTTTCTATCCTTTTGTCCAACCTAGTTTTGGATCAAATAAATTAATTATTAGATTCTGATACAATTCTGAAGCAGATGGAATTTTGGCAAGCAATGAGAGATTTACCTGAAACAAATGTATGGAGAAAACTAGACACCATGTGTGTTCTGCTATTCACCTCATGTCATTAATATGTGCTACTATGCTAGACACCAAATAATATATTCATTTTTCATGATACTTTGTTTAGTGTGTCATACATTGATTGTGGTAGTTTGCTTTCATTTTACACAACCTAGTTTTGGCAACTGATCTGATACCAATGTTTGGACGGATTCCCTTCTATTAAAATTTATCCTTTCTAGAATGATTGATCAAAGGTTAACCTTGTTTCAAAACATACTTTGGTTTTTCATTTACAATATCAGTGTAACTCTTCTGAATTATTAGGTAAATCATTCCTGAATTATTAAGCTAGATAGAAACTCTACTACCAAAAGTTGAATTATTAAAGCATTTGAATATTATAAGTACTGATAAGAAGGATACATGCATGGATTGAAATAGACATTTTTTTTTTATCGGAGGTTTTTGAGTTAACAATTGCTATTTGTTTTTTTTTAAATCTACCCTTTTGCTCCATTCTATTCTTAATATATATTTGATATTTAACCGGCATTTATGTTAGGAACATAAATGAGAGAGCAGAAAAAATGTAGAATTGTCATAAGGACTCCATAAATTGAATCAAAAGTTGAAACTAGTAAAAAAGGATAACTTGAGTCCAAGAAAATACAAATGATAAATCAAATCAAATCAAAACCTACTCTTTTTTATGATAAAGCAAATAAAATTATTTTATTATTTTTAAATCAAAAATAAAAATAGAATAATTTGGAAGACTAATTTTTCAGTTTTTAACTTCAAATCCATTCCAATATGAAATAGAAAACTTTGTCATTTAAGACATCTTTTATTCAGTTTTTAACTCCAATAGACTCGGGTGTCGAAGGTTGATTATAGTTTAGTCGAGGGAGTTAACCTCAACAGAGTCGAAGAAACCTAACTTAGCTTAGTTTTAATTTAGGTAGTTATTTTGTGATTACTTGGAGTGCAAGTAATCACATTATAAATCGAGAGGAACTCTATTTCGTTTGAAAGAAGTTTTTGTAGTAGCAATGTGTAGTTTTCAGAAATCACAGTTGTGATAAACACACATTGTAACAAACACTTTGAGTGTAGTTTGCGCAGCAATACAATCTTCTTCTTCTTCTTCTTCCAGAATTTCTTTTTTCTCTCATTTCAACTATCTCGTTTTCATCTTTTAATTCTCTTTGTAAGGTAGAATCATCTTGCAATCAAGGAATGATTGTTTCACCTGAGTAAAGGGCGAATAACAAGAGGCGTGACCAATCAGAAAGATTGATTATACTTCATCGAGATTGATTTGGTTGACTTCAAGATTTGATTTTTCCTGACATCTGGTATCTAGAGCATTGATTGTGTGATCTTTGGGACACATTAAATCGCGATGAATCATTTGAATGAGCATTTTCAGATGAATCTCCCCATTCTGAAAGCCAGAACTACGAAAATTGGTGAAAGCATATAAAGGTAGTGTTTTGCTACCAAGAAGTCTGAGATCTCTTCAAGAATGGTATAACATTAATCAATGATAATGCAGCGGATGAAGAAAATGTTGTTGTTGGCTTCTGGTTCCTAATACAGGACAGAACTGCACTCGGGAACCAGAAGGGATACCATCACAGATGACCAACCGTTGGGGTGAGATACATCAAATCTCAGTGAATTCCCTATCTTATGGATTCTCTCGGCTTTAAAAGGTTCTAGCCAATCCTAACTCAAGTCAAGGGGAAGGGAAAAGACCTTGAGTACACAAAGTTACACTATATGGAAACACGTTATTGAGGTCGTTACTCAAAATATTCACTTATCGATAACCTTATCAAGGCATCCCCTTTCTCCCACCCTCTTCTACGTCTAGAAGTAGGAACAAGTCATGGACCCTTGTAGATTTCTTGGCATACGAAATGGATTCGGAAATAAGGGATACATTATCACCTTAAATCATCACTTCACACGACCCGTACACCGTCACAAGTCTCTTTACCATATAGGCTTCATTCGTACTATAACATTGGGAATCAAACCTACCAAGAAATCGTGCATTCATTACAGAGGAGCTCGTTACTCATGAAATGGCACATAATAGAAAATGGTTACGATTTCGTGATTCCACATACAACCATAATTGTATTCAACATTATAGGCCACATTAGCCTTTAGGCCTCTTTTTCCTTTCTCAAATAAACAAAATAATTACACATGTTCCATACTAGTGTTTCACTCATTTCTATACCATTCGGTAATGGACACACGCCACGGCCTCTTTTGCACGAGCATTGTCATTAAGTTATTCATCAATTCCCTAGCTCATTACTAGGTTCCAATATCTTAAATTATGCCATTTGTTTTGGGGTAAAGTTTCCTCATTCTACCAATTCCATATTTTAACATGCATTTATGTTCAATCAAGTTTAACGCCAATTAGGCAAAGCATATTACAATTGCACATTTCGAATTACATATAATAATTCAATCACAAGTTATACAAAAGCATATTACAATTGTACAATAGAAACACATATAATGATTCATCACATAAAACATCAATTTTGGGTTCCCTTCGATTCATTTAATCGGGTATCGGAATCAATACTTTTCACTTTTATCCCGTAGGACACTTTCACAGCTTTACATCGGCTATCATTATGCCTCAATTGGACTTATGATCCACAAGATATCAATTTCTAAACATATCACATAACATTATTTTCCTTCTTTTTCCACTAAATAATTTATCCCACATCATACCCCTAAATAATTATTTTCCTTCTTTTTATTGGGTAGAGGATCGTCATAGCTTTCCAACGGTACCAAGAACGTCTCGATCCGAGTTACGGATCAAAAGTATGGATTTTCAAAGAAAATAAATTATTGAAAAACTGCCAGATTCGCCTGGCGGTTAAGGATTTCGCCTGGCGAATCCCTCTTCGCTAGTACTTCGCCCGGCGAAACAGCGGCGAAGCCTCATTCCCAGAAAACCCAAAAGTTCCAGTAGCAAAACATATTCTGTCTCATGATTTTCGCCTGGCGATTTAGGATTTTTCCTGGCGAATCCCTCCTCGCCAGCACTTCGCCCGGCGAAGCAGCGCCGAAACCTGATTCGCCTGGTGAATCGCACCAGAAACAACATTCTTTTTCTGCGTTTTTAGGGTTCCAAAATACTCAAAAACCCACCCATTCCATACCAGATCATTTCCAAACATTAAAACAAGTATCATCAATTGATCACATGTATAATACTACTACACTACGCAATTTATATCAAATTTCATCCGTTAGATTTCATTGATTTATCCGTTTAATCATTTTCTCTCAAATCTAACTTAACTTCTAAATCCTAAATTCTAGAATTTATAGTGTCTAACAAGAACCCACCTGATAATCGAAGAGGAGGTTGAAGAAGATGATGAACAATGATCCAATCTCCTTCCCAAGTTTCTCCCTCTTTCCCTCTTCTCTTCTCTTCCTTTCTCTTCTTTCTCTTTTCTTCTTCTTTACTATCGTTTCTTTTTCTTTCTCTTTACAAATATATATATATATATATATATATAATACTATTATTATATAATATAATCCAACAGGATAAAATATCTCCAATTGATATTTTGTCATCTCAACCCAATTGATCAATTATTAGAGTTATCTTAAAATACTCTCTCGTACTAATAAATTTCAATATGCCCCTTTCATTAAATAATTGATCTCTTTAGAGTTCACCAGTTGCTCTATTGATCCCATTTGACTATACGCACAACACTTAGAGGATTCCATTAATCCAATTTACTAAAGGTAGAGCACATAGATACCCATCTGATATCCAATTGTGCATTTAAATAATATGGGGTATTACAGATGTCTTGCACAATGATGGGAAATCTTGGTGGTCAAAATTTGGGGTATGACAGTGGTCTATGTAATGTTGTAAAAATATGAAAAATTAGGTAACAAAAAAATTACAGGGATTCCACCTCGATTCTGGTTAAAAATTGTCTAATTTTTTAAGAAAGCTAGCATACATATTACATCGGACGTTCCTTGCAACCGATGTAAAAACCTATATTTTACATCGGGCCATAAAGACAACCGATGTAATAACCTACATTTTACATCGGGGCAGAAAGGAAACCGATGTTAAATGTGCATTTAATTAAAAAAAATAAAGTTCAACCCATATATCACATCAGACGTAACAGTCAACCGATGTAGTAGGTGTATTTTTCACATCGGGCTATTGCCTGATGTAAAATGTCTTTGATTTACTACATCGATTGGCTTTACATAGAACCCAGATCTGATGTAAAATGTGCTTTTCGGCCGATGTAAATTTTTTTTTCCGCACTAGTGCTTACTCCCCCTTTTGACCTTGTTAGAATCATTAGTCCTCTAACTTAGCCATGGGTTAGAGTTTGTAAACTCTATGTATGTGTTATTGCTTTGAACACTTACTTCCCCTTTTGACCTTGTTAGAGTCATTAGTCCTTTAACTTAATTAGCTATATGTTAGAGTTTGTAAACTCCATGTAAGTGTTATTGTATGAACACTTACTTCCCCTTTTCAAGCACATTTGACAAGACTTTTTCTTAATCGAGCTCCTTCAATCCCTTCTTCATCTTACATTCTGATACAACAATTATAGGCTTCATCACTGGAGGAATATGTTCTTTCCATTTCTTTGAGTTTCAAGATGGCTTTGTCTTTCAGCTCCCTTTTAGCTTTTCAAATGAATACAATTCTGAAGCAGATAGAGTTTTGGCAGGTGATTCCAATGTTTGGACCGATTCCCTTCTAGAAAGTTTTTGTGAGGTTGGATTTTAGAAAATTTCTCATTTCATGTTCTAGAATAATTGACCATTTCAAAACATATTTATTTTACTTTCAACAGGATGTTTCGAGCCAAATATGTTGACTGATTAACATGTTTTCATTATTTTCTCCTTCAACTTTATGTCAACCGATAAGAATAATGTTAGAGAAAATTGGAAGTTAATTAGTTACTTCGTTGGAAAATTAGTTTGCTTGTAATAGAAGTTACACTTTGAGATGGTGAGCCATCACCTTTATAGAGGTGTAACAGATTAATTTTTTAATCGAATTATTCGTATTTTATTTAAATAATTGGTAATTAGTTTGATTTTAATTAAATATGTATATTGATTTGTATGTGTGTGGGGGTATTGGTAGAGTGTAGTGTGAGACTTGATAGACTCGTAGAAGAAATAGAAGGATTAGAATAATTAAAATAATTAGAATTCTTGTTATTTTAATTATAAATTAGAATAAGAAAGATTTTTGGGTGGAAAGTAGGAAAATAGTCAATAAGAGAGAAGTTGTGGCCTTAGTGTATTTACCTAAAGATTAAGTTAGGTTAATGAGATAAAAATGGGGATTATAGACCTAGAGTTGTATGCACGTGAAAAACATAATATTTGGAGAAATGAGGCAATGGCAAGGCTAGAGACGAAAGAGGGAAGAACAACCTTAATCAATTCTAAATTTTAGCAAGGAATCTAAGGTAAGGGGGGAGAAAGGGCTTTCTCTATGGGTGTATAGCATTAAAGGGTAGAGAAGACAGGTCCTTACTCTCTTTAGGAATTGTCTGAATTGCCTATGAATTGTTGTTGATGTATGTAATTATGTAATTTGATGATTAAAGGTGTATTCATCTAATTATTGTCACTGAATTTGCGTATATATGGTTCTGTTTATGTGTGTATGTGTAACGCCCTGTATAATATTTACATAGAATAATACCATACAAGTTTTTTATTTGGTACTGACACAATCATAAGTGCCTAATGGCATAATTCACATACTTGACCATTTCTAATACATAAAAAAATCTATGGTACAAGATATGGAAATTATCCAAAACAATAAAAATCTAAGAATAAGGTACAATGTTCCCCATTGTACAAGAAAATAATAATACACAGCGGAATAAGCTCAACTAAGTTTCTCTTGAAACATCCAAGCATAGCTCCACTTGTAAATCATACCTGCAAATGCTTTCTGAAAATAATCAACAATAATGGGGTGAGATATTAAATCTCAGTGAGTTCCCTATCTTATGGATTCTCTCGGCTTTACAAGGCTGTAACCAAATCCTAACTCAAGTCCAAGGGAAGGGAAAAGGACTTCGAGTTCACAATCTCACACTAAATGGAAACACGTTACTGAGTCCGTTAACTCAAAAATATTCACTTATCGATAACCTTGTCAAGGCATCCCCTTTCTCCCGACCTCTTCTACGTCTAGAAGTAGGAATGAGTCATGGACCCTTGTGGATTACTTGGCATACGAGATGGATTCCGAGCTAAGGGACATGTTATCACCTTAATTCGTCACTTCACACGGCCCATAAACTGTCACAAGTCTCTTTACCCTATAGGTTCCATTCGTACTATAACATTGGGAATAAAATCTACCAAGTAATCTTGCATTCATTCCATAGGAGCTCGTTACTCATGAAATGGTACATAATAGGAAAATGATTACGATTTCATGATTTCACATACAACCGTAATTGTATTTAACAATTCTAGGCCACATTAGCTTATAGGCCTCTTTTTCCTTGATCAATTAAACATAATAATTACACGTGTTCCATACTAGTGTCTTATTCTTTCTATACCATTCGGTACTAGACACACGCCTCGATCTCTTCTGCACGAGCGTTGTCATTAAGTTACTCATCAATTTCCTAGCTCATTACTAGGTTCCAATCTATGTTCATGGCAAAGTTTCCTCAATTTACCTATTCCGTATTTTAACATGAATTTACTCTCAATCATATTTAACATCAATATTAAGTAAAGCATATTACAATTGCACATTTTGAATTACAAATAATAATTCCATCACAAGTTATACAAAAGCATATTACAATTGCATTTAGAATCACAAGTTACATCACCCTTAGGGTTCCTTTGATTTATTTAATCGGGTATCTAAATCAAGATTTCACACTTTTATCCCGTAGGATATTTTCACAGCTTCCCAACGGCTATTACTATGCCTCGATCGGACTTATAATCCAAAAGATATCAATTTCTAACCATAGTTCACAAATTCTGTTTTTAAACATTTTAAACATTTTTCAAACATTAAATTTCTACACTAATCTTATCAATCCATGGCATATAACCATGTTTCTACCTCACCATCACAAAGAGTATGAAATTAGCTTTCCAACGCTTCCGACCGTGCGTCAATCCGAGTTATGGATCAAAAGTTATGAAGGAAACAACATGGAAAATCTGTCACGTTCGCTACTGTATTCGCAAGGCGAACCGTTTGGCGAACAAAACAGAACAAAAAGGGCATAAAGTTAGCAAGGCGAACTTTGGGAGAACATTTGCCTTCCCTTCGCTTTGGGGTTCGCAAGGCGAACCCTCGACCAACCATTCGCTTTGCCCTTCGCCAGGTTCGCTAGGCGAACTATGTGAAAATCCAGAATTTCTCAGCAGAGTAAAACATAGGCCATAAGGCCAAACTCTACCAAATTCGTTAGATTTCATTGATTTGTCTGATTAATCATTTTCTCTCAAATCTAACCTAGGTTCCAAACTTCTATTTCTAGAATTTAGTGTCTCTAACTAGAACCCACTTGGTAATCGAAGAGGAGTTTGAAGAAGATGATAAACACTGGTGATGATCCAAGCTCCTTCCAAGACTTTCTCTTCTTCTTTCTTCCTTTCCCTTCTTTTCTCTTTTCTCTGTTTTCTTCTTTTCTTCTTCTTACTACTTTTCCCTTCTTCTCTTTTCTTCTTCTTCGTTTCCCTTTCATCTTCCTTTCTCTTTTCCCTTCTTCTCTTCTTTCTTCTTTCTGTTATATATATATATATATAATAATTATTATATAATATAAATCCAAAAAGGTAAAATACCTCCAATTGATATTTTATCATCTAATACCAAATGATCAATTATTAGAGTTACCTTAAAAATCCTCTCTTGGACCAATAATTATTGATCTGTCTCTTTCATAAATAATTGATCTCTTCAGAGTTCGCTAGTTGCTCTATTGATCCCAATTGACCATACATAGAACACTTAGAGGTTTCCATAAATCCAATTAACCAAAGGTAGAGCACATAGACACTCCTCTGATCTCATTTGATATCTAATTGAGTACTTAAATAATATGGGGTATTACACTCTCCCCCCCCCCCCCCCCTTAAATTGAAATTCGCCCCCGAATTTCCTCTACTCAGCAATAACCACAACTTGTATCCTGGTCTTAGATTCACACTTAACTTTACTTCCGTTCAAATTTCTGACGTATTCCAATTCCAACTTAAGTTCACAAACCAAAATCCTTATTTTCACGAGTTATAAAACGTCACGTCCTTAATTATACTCTTGTTCCAATATGGAGTTAACTTCTAACCTTTCCTTTTCTATAATTCATCTGTTGTTTCTTACTAAAACACTCGGTCGCACTCTACCTCGGAAAGAATGTACCATTCTACATTCCTCTACCGAGTCACAACAAGACTGTACCATCTTATATTGGTTCAGGGTAACAAACACTCAACACATCTTCACGATGTAATTCAGTTATTTCTTAACTTCATGCAATTACCGACAATTCACCTTTCATAAATCCTTCAACATCCAAAACAACTTCATAATTAGTCAAACGACTAATTTACCAGTTCCCTCTGGTTTGATGTTATACATGGTACTCATTAAATCCGATATTTCATTACTTTCATATCATACCAAAAGGTAACACACTTAGAACAAGATCTTCTTATTCCCTTACTTATAAGCAACAATCCTTCAAATTCGTATTATCCTGACATTACTCTTTCATCTGTCACCATCCACTGTGTAACCCAAATTCTCACTGTAGAACACCACGAATTCTTGAGCACTACCAATTAGCTAACAGTCCACAGAGAAACACACTTATCCTCTGGGATCCTTACTAACCGACGGTACAAGAAACTTACTGACGTCTTATGGTAGACAACTTCCTTACCACCACAAAATATTATAACACCTGTCCAACACTCTCTGGATGATAGAGATGCAGGAGTGACACTGTCACAATCATAACATAATCAACTCCAATTCCATTCTAAACTCAAACTCATATATCTGAAATAGTTTAACAACTTCCGGACCTGGTTACCACATTCCAAATCGACTCTTTTTTTGGGGTTCTGACTCACTTAATGTTTCTTGTTAATTCGAGATCTCAACCCAAAATGACGTAACACCAACACAAGACTTCAATCATATGCGAGTCACCACTTATCAAAACTGAACCGATTCAAGGTACAATTGTGAGTTTTCATACCACTCCTCAATTCACAAATAACACTCCACATACACATACACACACTTTCGAAGTCCATACCACACTTCTCAGTTGAATCCACTTCTCTTAATTGTTCTATTCCACACACGATTTCAAGTTACATGCTTAACTTCAAAACGTCCAATTCTTACTCGTACTTGGAAAGCTAACGTTCAAATTTCTTCTCTGGATAAGGTACAACTGTACACAACTGGTACCACTTTCACGGAGTCTAAATCCAATACCATGAACTCGTGGAAGATAGCAATTACTAACTCCGACCAACCGCTCATATCTTACTAATACCGTAATTGCACACCGAAAAATTCCCTGGAAGATCAATACTTCGTGAGTATTTTCTAACTTTGTCCTTAAGACTCTCAACAGTAATGATAACAATACACTTAAGACTTTCCCACACTCAACACGGTTCACAAGATTACCTTCCCAAAAGTCAAACTCCCTTGTCGTCTGAACAAGTGGTCAGCTATGCAACACCTTTCCAGAAGTTCCAATTTGAAAAACAGAGTTCCGCCTTTCATTTACTTGCAATCTCGTTTTCCATTCACACAATACTCTCCACTCGGAGAAACATGAGGTAACAAAACACATATGATGGTTCTTAAGGGATTTCACAATTTACGTACATATTAATCGATCACCCATCTGAGCTAATCGGTTAACTCCTCAATATTCTGTGCAAAGCACCAACCAGTTTCTTATAATTCAAAAGTCATCACAACTCAAAACCATCAATCCGGCTTGTTCAAATCTTGAAATATCTTTCTCAACTTATGGCTCCTCAACTTGTGTAACATCCACTAACCATGATCCTCTCAAGGTAATACAGAACAAAGTTAAAACATGTAGATAATACACTCCAACAAAATGACGAGGCAGGATTTCAAATTCCGACGTGGTCACACGACAACACTTCTGCGGGATAGCTCATTTTCTGCTCAAACAACTACACTAGCGGGAAGTTCATAATGACGACATTCTAGGGTTTTAGCCATAACTCGTACTTGATTCGTCCATAAGCAAAACCCAACACACAACCATTATATGATACTACAAAGCGACGAACATATCATGTCAGCATACAACCATGTTCTCTCACTTGAACCCCTTGGTGGGAAATAAAATAACAACGTTCCTAGTCCAGCAAAAGGTAGATTCCAAATATTCTGATTATTAACAAATACAAAATCTCTCTATACTTGAAAATAAATCGGGGCAATGCATCCTCTTGAAGAACTTTTCCATCACTTCGTACACACTAACCGGGATTTCTTAACCCTTCACTGTCCATTGTACACCACATTTACACCAAATTCACTTAACAAAAGATTCGCAACCGACAATTCTCGTTAACTATTTACAAAACCCTTCTGGTATAAACCGTTCCATGATTTATACTTAGTCCGTAATAAGTCCTGATTTGCTTTTCATTATTTTACCGCAATCTTACTTCTTAGGATACAATACTCACTGCTTCACAAGGTACGTCCCTTCACACTTGTCTCAAGAATACGAATACATCACGTACACTTATGACCACGATGCTACCACTACACTTATTCTTAATACCAAGGTGTGACTTTCTTATTTCGCATCATACTACAAGGGTTCTCATGGGTGAACCATCCTTGATTACACTTCCTTAACTTAAGCCTCAACAACTACTTAATAGCTCTATTGCACATTCGTCTAAAAATACATTACGTTGTCATTTCCTCATAATATACCGTTAATACCGTTTTCCATACCTTATGTCCAAATATAAAATTATCATACTAAAATTTCCTTATATCCAAGATACTTACTCTGTTTCTTAATACAAAATCCTTCAGGTCTGTATCACTACACTTTCCATTACTAAGTGAAGCTCATTCTTTCTCCAACACAACACTTTAAACTGTTCCTTGGGTAATTTAACATTTCCAAATTCCAAATAGGTCTCTCATTGAATACTGAAAATACTGATGTAATATCTCAAACTTAATTTCTCTAAATATCTGAAGATACACGATTTATCTCCTACTCTTCGTCCGGCACATACTTATTTCACTTGAAGCATGTAAACACATCCTTGTGTTCCTTCTCACACTTCTCTACTACTTTAGATTCCCATAAAAGTCGAACGTCCTTAATTCTCCTCTTTTAACCACTTGGGAGATATTGTTCCGAACACATTCCTTAAGGCACTCTCGTCCATTCAAGCGACCTTAGAACAAAAACACCAATACTTATCTCACTTCCGGACCTTACGTCACACATTCCACATAACAACTTTTCTTTTCCACGGAATGAGATTACTTGAAATTCTTATCTATAACAGTGGTCAATCCAGCTCTACCAGCTGTTTTACATATTCCTTGATACCTTGACCAATCGTCCGCTAGAGATTTTTAATTTTCAGACTCCATCCATACCACAAAATTTCATAAACAACACATTACTCTTTAATTCCACGCTACCCAAATCACGACTTCCACTAAGATCCCAACGGAGTTAACCAAAACTCCTCACTGCTAACTCTTGGCTTGAGCCTACTGTCACAGCACAAGTTCCGACAACACTACGGAGTCCTCGTGGACGCTCAACCATGATTCTACCTATCACATACATAGTATTAGGTTGATCGGGCCCAACACTACATAGTATGATATTAAGATTCATGCTGGCAAGACACACTTAAGAGGCAGGAATAGATTTACTTATGATGTTTCAAGGCTAGGTCGAGAACACGACTTTCTCTGATACCAACTGTAACGCCCTGTATAATATTTACATAGAATAATACCATACAAGTGTTTTATTTGGTACTGACACAATCATAAGTTCCTAATGGCATAATTCACATACTTCACCATTTGTAATACATAAAACAATATATGGTACAAGTTATGGAAATTATCCAAAACAATAAAAATCTAAGAATAAGGTACAATATTCCTCATTGTACAAGAAAATAATAATACACATCGGAATAAGCTCAACTAAGCTTCTCTTGAAACATCCAAGCATAGCTCCACTTGTAAATCATACATGCAAATGCTTCCTGAAAATAATCAACAATAATGGGGTGAGATATTAAATCTCAGCGAGTTCTCTATCTTATGGATTCTCTCCGCTTTACAAGGCTCTAACCAAATCCTAACTCAAGTCCAAGGGAAGGGAAAAGGACTTCGAGTTCACAATCTCACACTTTATAGAAACACATTACTGAGTCCGTTTACTCAAAAATATTCACTTATCGATAACCTTGTCAAGGCATCCCCTTTCTCCCGACCCCTTCTATGTCTAGAAGTAGGAACGAGTCATGGACCCTCGTAGAGTACTTGGCATACGAGATGGTTTCGGAGCTAAGGCACATGTTATCACCTTAATTCGTCACTTCACACGGCCCGTACACCGTTACAAGTCTCTTTACCATATAGGTTTCATTCGTACTATAACATTAGGAATCAAACCTACCAAGTAATCTTGCATTCATTCTAGAGGAGCTCGTTACTCATGAAATGGCACATAATAGGATAATGGTTATGATTTCGTGATTTCACATACAACCGTAATTGTATTTAACATTTCTAGGCCACATTAGCCTTTAGGCCTTTTTGCCTTTATCAATTAAATATAATAATTACACGTGTTCCATACTAGTGTATCATTCTTTCTATACCATTTGGTACTGGACACACGCCTCAACCTCTTCTGCACGAGCGTTGTCATTAAGTTATTCATCAATTTCCTTGCTCATTACTAGGTTCCAATCTAAGTTCATGGAAAAGTTTCATCACTCTACCTATTCCATATTTTAACATGCATTTACTCTCAATCATATTTAACATCAATATTAGGCAAAGTATATTACTATTGCACATTTTGAATTACATATAAAAATTCCATTACAAGTTATACAAAAGCATATTACAATTGCATATAGAATCACAAGTTACATCACCCTTAGGGTTCCTCCGATTTATTTAATCGAGTATCTAAATCAAGATTTCTCACTTTTATCCCGTAGGATATTTTCACATCTTCCCAACGGCTATTACTATGCCTCGATCGGACTTATAATCCAAAAGATATCAATTTCTAACGATTGTTCATAAATTTCGATTTTAAACATTTTAAACAATTTTCATACATTACATTTCTATACTAATCTTATCAATCCATGGCATATAACCATGTTTCTACCTCACCATCACAAAGAGTATGAAATTAACTTTCCAACGTTTCCGACCGTGCGTCAATCCGAGTTACGGATCAAAAGTTATGAAGGAAACAACATGGAAAATCTGTCACGTTCGCTACTGTATTCGCAAGGCGAACCCTTTGGCGAAAAAAACAGAATAGAAAGGGCATAAAATTTGCAAAGCGAAATCTGGGCGAACATTCTCCTTCCCTTCTCTTTGGGATTCGTAAGGCGAACCCTCGACCAACCATTCGCTTTTCCCTCGCTAGGTTCGCTAGGCGAACCATGCGAAAATCCAGAATTTCTCAGCAGCGTAAAACATAGGTCATAAAGCCAAACTCTACCATTTCTTCACCAAAAACACTTCCAATTCATTCCTTATCAATCACAATCACAACCCGACTATATTGCACAGTTTATATCGCATTTCATCCGTTAGATTTCATTGATTTGTCCGATTAATCATTTTCTCTCAAATCTAACCTAGGTTCCAAACTTCTATTTCTAGAACTTAGAGTCTCTAACTAGAACCCACCTGGTAATCGAAGAGGAGTTTGAAGAAGATGACAAACAATGGTGATGATCCAAGCTCTTTCCAAGACTTTCTCTTCTTCTTTCTTCCTTTCCCTTCTTTTCTCTTTTCTCTGTTTTCTTCTTTTCTTCTTCTTACTACTTCTTTTCTTTCTTTTTTCTTATATATATAGTCATTATTATATAATATAAATCCAACAGGGTAAAATACCTCCAATTGATATTTTATCATCTAACACCAAATGATCAATTATTAGAATTACCTTAAAAATCCTCTCTTGGACCAATAATTATTGATCTGTCTCTTTCACAAATAATTGATGTCTTCAGAGTTCACTAGTTGCTCTATTGATCCCAATTAACCATACTTAGAACACTTAGACGATTCCATAAATCCAATTAACCAAAGGTAGAGCACATAGGACTTCCTCTGATATCCAATTGAGTACTTAAATAATATGGGGTATTACACTCTCCCCCCCCTTAAATTTAAATTCGCCCCCAAATTTCCTCTACTCGGCAATAACGACAACTTGTATCCTGGTCTTAGATTCACACTTAACTTTACTTCCGTTCAAATTTCTGACGTATTCCAATTCCAACTTAACTTCACAGACCAAAATCCTTATTTTCACGACTTATCAAAAGTCACGTCCTTAATTGTACTCTTGTTCCAATATCGAGTTAACTTCTAACCTTGCCTTTTTTATAATTCATCTGTTCTTTCTTACTAAAACACTTGGTCGCATTCTACCTCAGAAATAATGTACCATTCTACATTCCTCTACCGAGTCACAACAAGACCGTACCATCTTATATTGGTTCAGGGTAACAAACACTCAACACATCTTCACGATGTAATTCAGTTATTTCTTAACTTCATGCAATTACCGACGATTAACCTTTCATAAATCCTTCAACATCCCAAACAACTTCATAATTAGTCAAACGGCTTATTTACCAATTCCCTCTGGTTTGATGTTTTACATGGTACTCATTAAATCCGATATTTCATTTCTTTCATGTCATACCAAAAGGTAACACACTTAGAACAAGATCTTCTTATTCCCATACTTATAAGCAACAATCCTTCAAATTCTTACTATCCCGACATAACTCTTTCATCTGTCACCTTCCACTGTGTAACCCAAATTCTCACAGTAGAACACCACGAATTCTTCAGCATTACCAATTAGTTAACAATCCATATAGAAACACACTTATCCACTGGGATCCTTACTAACCAATGGTATAAGAAACTTACTGACGTCTTATGGTAGACAATTTACTTGCCACCACACAATATTATAACACTTGTCCAACACTCTTTGGACGATAGAGATGCAGGGGTCACACTATATATATCATAACATAAACAACTCCAATTCCATTCTAAACTCGAACCCATATATCCGAAATAGTTTAACAACTTCCGGTCCTGGTTACCACATTCCAAATCGACTCTTATTTCGGGGTTCTGAATCACTTAATGTTTCTTGTTCATTCGAGATCTCAACCTAAAACGACGTAACACCAACACAAGACTTCAATCATATGTGAGTCACCACTTATCAAAACTTAACCCATTCAAGGTACAATTATGAGTTTTCATACCACTCCCCAATTCACAAATAACACTCCACATACACACACACACACACACACTTTCGAAGTCCATACCACACTTCTCAGTTGAATCCACTTCTCTTATTCCTTCTATTCCACACACGATTTCAAGTTAGATGCTTAACTTCGGAACGTCCAATTCTTACTCGTACTTGGAAATCTAACCTTCAAATTTCCTCTCTGGATAAGGTACAACTATACATAACTGGTAGCACTTTCATGGAGTCTAAATCTAATACCATGAACTCGTGGAAGATAGCAATTACTTACTCCAACCAACCGCTCATATCTTACTAATACCATAATTACACACCGAAAAATTCCCTGCAAGATCAATACTTCGTGAGTATTTTCTAACTTTGTCCTTAAGACTCTCAACAGTAATGATAACAATACACTTAAGACTTTCCCCCACTTAACACGGTTCACAAGATTACCTTCCCAAAAATCAAACTCCCTTGTCATCTGAACAAGTGGTCAGCTATGCAACAACTTTCCAGAAGTTCCAATTTCAAAAACACAGTTCCGTCTTTCATTTATTTGCAATCTCGTTTTCCTTTCACACAATACTCTCCACTCGGAGCAACATGAGGTAACAAAACACAGATGATGGTTCTTAAGGGATTTCACAATTTACATTCATGTTAATCGATCACTCATCTAAGCTAATCGGTTAACTCCTCAAAATTCAGTGCAAAGCACCATCCTATCACATGTTATTCGGTTAACACTGCTGTAGAAGCAGAAAACCAATTTCTTATAATTCAAAAGTCAACACAACTCAAAACTATCAATCCGGCATGTTCAAATCTTGAAATATCATTCTCAACTTGTGGCTCCTTAACTTGTGTAGCAACCACTAACCGTGATCCTCTCAAGGTAATACAAAACAAAGTTAAAATGTGCAGATAACACACTCCAACCAAATGACGAGGCAGGATTTCAAATTCCGGCGTGGTCACATGACAACACTTCAGCGGGATAACACGTTTTCTGCTCAAACAACTACACTAGCGGGATGTTAATAATGACGACATTCTAGGGTTTTATCCATAACTCCTACTTGATTCGTCCATAAGCAAAACCCGACACACAACCATTATACGATACTATAAAGAAACTGACATATCATGTCAGCATACAACCCTGTTCTCTCACTTGATGAACCACTTGGTGGGAAATAAAACAAAAACGTTCTTAGTCCAGCAAAAGGTAAATTCCGAATATTCCGATTATTCACAAATACAGAAGTTTCTCTATACTTGAAAATAAATCGGGGCAATGCATCCTCTTGAAGAACTTTTCCATCACTTCGAACACAATAACCAGGATTTCTTACCCTTCACTATCCATTGTACACCACACTTTCCACAAATTCACTTAACGAAATATTCGCAACCGACAATTCTCGTTAACTATTTACAAAACCCTTCCGGTATAAACCATTCCATGATTTATACTTAGTCCGTAATAAGTCCTGATTTGCTTCTCGTTGTTTTATCGCAATCTTACTTCTTAGGATACAATACTCACTGCTTCACAAGGTACGTCCCTTCACACTTGTCTCAAGAATAAGAATTCATCACGTACACTTGTGACGTGATGCTACCACTACGCTTGTTCTTAATACCAAGGTGTGACTTTCCCATATCGCATCATACTACTAGGGTTCTCATGGGTGAACCATCCTTGATTACACTTCCTTAACTTAAGCCTCAACAACTACTCAATAGCTCTATTGCACATTCGTCCAAAAATACATTTTGTTGTCATTTCCTCATAATATACCGTTAATACCGTTTTCCATACCTTATGTCCAAATATAAAATCATCATATTAAAATTTCCTTAAATCCAAGATACTTACTCTGTTTCTTAATACAAAATCCTTCTGGTCCGTATCACTACACTTTCCATTGCTAAGTGAAGCTCATTCTTTCTCCAACACAACACCTTAAACTGTTTCCTTTAATTTGTATGGCTCCGCTTTCGAGAACTCTTATAACCTCGAAGAGGCCAGACTATATCGTCGGTTTTTTGGTGACGCGACCACCTACTGCATTTTTTTTGGTGCTACTTTTTTATTTCTGTATTTATCCTATAAAGCTTAAAAGAAAGGGGAAGATATCTTAAACTAACCCTGCACGGAAGTGTTTTCTTTAACAAATGTTAAAAGATCGGGGATCGGGGTTTGGCTGCACAAAAGGAGAGCTATTAACACCTAGAGTATCTCTAGTTGTCCATAGGAACCTTTATTTACGGATATTTTCTACTGTTTGAAATGCTTCCTTAAGTCTATATGATGTTGATTGGGAAATTTTTTCCTTTTTGAGGGTTGAGAGAATGATTTTGTTGTTTTTGGGAAGGTATTGGACTTAAGATTTTTTATTTGTGTGCTCGCTAAGATTTCCCAATCTTATGCCTACATATTCACGTAAAGAGATTTGGGAAATCAGAGCAATTGTAGTTCCTCCTATTCTATGGGTGGAAAACTTGTTTAGTGTCTTCTTCAAAGCCCAAGATTGAAGCTATCAGAGTATTTGTGTCATGTTTAAAGCCCAATATTGAAGCTAAATTTTGACTGAGAGAGAGCATTTGTCATATCTAAAGGGAGATATCTCACCTATTTATCATAAAATGCCAGGTAGTTGGTTATAAGGGAAATTACTTTAATTGGGATGTGTGGAATCCAGCAATGCCACAATTTCCTTTAAAAGGGAGATGTAATGAAGGAAGAAGATTTAACCTAGTGTAGAGCAATGCCACTTTTTCCTTTATGAATCTTTCATGCTAAGAGAAGGACATTGGCTTGGATGTATGGAATCCAAAGGCTTGCCGCTTATAGCTGTTAGATGAAAGAGAAATTTTAACCATCATAAAGGAGGAACTCCAGCTTGGATTTTAAATCAACAAGTATGCCACTTACAGCAATTTATCTGGGAAAAAGGTTTTGATTGTTTGTGATAAGTCCAATCCCTTGAGGTTGGCATCAATTTTGATAAAACTAACTTAACGGAAAGATGTTGGACAAGATGTCCTAACATGTTGAACTGACTGTAGGTTAAGTTTTTAGACAAGATGTCCTATCATGTTGATTCGACATCTTTGTCTGTTACAGTTTGGAATAACTATTATCTAATTTTAACGTTTTATGGGAATGTGAATTTGTCCTAGGTGGCATCCGAGATTGAGGAATTAGAGATTCTGATTCTAAAAGGAATATGTTGTTTCTAAGTGTGGGGACACTTTAGGAAACTTATGATTGAAGAAACTATTCTAGAGAAGAATAGGTCGCAGATTCTATGGAGCTGAATTGCTGCGATTCTGAAACCCAAATCTTGTTCTATTTAGGAATATAAATAAGATGGATTTATCCTAGAATAGGAACTGAATATACTCAGTTGTTATTGAGTAGTAGGGTTTGTACTTTTATGAGCCTCTCATGTATTGCGTGAATACCCGAGTTGGATAGTTTATTGAGTTGTAATTGTTCAGTCACTGCTGTGATTGAAAGAGAATTGAGAAGGGTCTCATACCTAGGAGTGTCTTAGGTAGAAATCTAGCACGGGTAGTTTTTAGGTGTCAAGTTGTAAACGGTTGAGTTTAGCTTAGAACCAATTCTACTTAGTGGATTTCATTTCTGGCTTGGTAGCCCCCAAACGTAGGTGTTGTTGATCACCGAACTGGGTTAACAATTCTTGTGTTTTGTTTACTTTCTGCTGTTTATATTTTGTTCTTCACTAACCTTGTGTGAGAAGCATAAATCAAGTGTCACGACATCCTGTCTGACATCTTAGTGATCTGCTTGACCAGAATTTCGATTGGTATCAGAGCAGGCATCCTGCTCTATATCTGGGTGAGATTCAGGAGCGATACTTTCTGGTTCAATTGATAAAGAAGGAGGATTTTTCAATATGCCATCCTTACTTGATGGTTCTAATTATGAATATTGGAAAGTGCGCATGGTGGCGTTCATCAAGTCCATGGATGGTAAAGCTTGGAAGTTTGTGGTTAAAGGGTGGGATCCACCAAAGACCAAAGACAAGGATGGAAATATCACTGATGAGCTGAAACCGGAGGAAGACTGGGATGATGAAGAAACCTCTCTAGTTAAATCCTCAAGACTTCAACTTCTCACCCCCAAGTTTGAGAATTTGAGAATGAAGGAGGATGAGAGTGTTTAGGAATTTCATATGAATATTGTGGATATTGCCAATACTTCAAGTGATCTTGGAGAAAAGATTCCAGAAGCAAAGTTTGTCTAGAAAATTCTAAGATCTCTTCCTAAGAAGTTTGACATGAAGGTGACAATCATCGAAGAAGCTCAAGATATAAGCACCTTGCAGGTAGATGAACTCATAGGTTCTCTACTAACTTTTGATGATCTATATATACAGGTTTATTTGGATTGGATTAGATCTTAACCTTTTAAGTCTTTGCGCCGTGTAAAAAAATAATTTTAAACCAATGGATATATCATATGCAGTTTCCTTTGTTTATGTCAAAAAGCTTTTTAGTAGAGAATTTTTCTTTTTGCCGATGTATTTGGCATTGTTGGCTTTTTGAATATGTGTTGTTCAATTTCTACTTTAATAATATTTGTTTTATGAATACATTAGAGAGATAGAATTTAGTGTGATAATGAAAAAGAAAATTTTAAAATTATTTAATTTAAAGGTGAAGTTGATTTTACCGGTGAGACATTTAATTGCTGCTAACCACCAAAAATCAGAGGATAGAGCGATAACCCAGATGCATGAGAAAACTATTGATTATGGTAGCTTTCTATCCTTTTCTCCAACCTAGTTTTGGATCAAATATATTAATTATTAGATTCTGATACAATTCTGAAGCAGATGGAATTTTGGCAAGCAATGAGAGATTTACCTGAAACAAATGTATGGAGAAAACTAGACACCATGTGTGTTCTGCTATTCACCTCATGTCATTAATATGTGCTACTATGCTAGACACCAAATAATATATTCATTTTTCATGATACTTTGTTTAGTGTGTCATACATTGATTGTGGTAGTTTGCTTTCATTTTACACAACCTAGTTTTGGCAACTGATCTGATACCAATGTTTGGACGGATTCCCTTCTATTAAAATTTATCCTTTCTAGAATGATTGATCAAAGGTTAACCTTGTTTCAAAACATACTTTGGTTTTTCATTTACAATATCAGTGTAACTCTTCTGAATTATTAGGTAAATCATTCCTGAATTATTAAGCTAGATAGAAACTCTACTACCAAAAGTTGAATTATTGAAACATATGAATATTATAAGTACTGATAAGAAGGATACATGCATGGATTGAAATAGACATTTTTTTTATCGGAGGTTTTTGAGTTAACAATTGCTATTTGTTTTTTTTAAATCTACTCTTTTGCTCCATTCTATTCTTAATATGTATTTGATATTTAACCGGCATTTATGTTAGGAACATAAATGAGAGAGCAGAAAAAATGTAGAATTGTCATAAGGACTCCATAAATTGAATCAAAAGTTGAAACTAGTAAAAAAGGATAACTTGAGTCCAAGAAAATACAAATGATAAATCAAATCAAATCAAAACCTGCTCTTTTTTATGATAAAGCAAATAAAATTATTTTATTATTTTTAAATCAAAAATAAAAATAGAATAATTTGGAAGACTAATTTTTCAGATTTTAACTTCAAATCCATTCCAATATGAAATAGAAAACTTTGTCATTTAAGACATCTTTTATTCAGTTTTTAACTCCAATAGAGTCGGGTGTCGAAGGTTGATTATAGTTTAGTCGAGGGAGTTAACCTCAACAGAGTCGAAGAAACCTAACTTAGCTTAGTTTTAATTTAGGTAGTTATTTTGTGATTACTTTGAGTGAAAGTAATCACATTATAAATCGAGAGGAACTCTATTTCATTTGAAAGAAGTTTTTGTAGTAGCAATGAGTAGTTTTCAGAAATCACAGTTGTGATAAACACACATTGTAACAAACACTTTGAGTGTAGTTTGCGCAGCAATACAATCTTCTTCTTCTTCTTCTTCCAGAATTTCTTTTTTCTCTCATTTCAACTATCTCGTTTTCATCTTTTAATTCTCTTTGTAAGGTAGAATCATCTTGCAATCAAGGAATGATTGTTTAACCTGAGTAAAGGGCGAATAACAAGAGGCGTGACCAATCAGAAAGATTGATTATACTTCATCAAGATTGATTTGGTTAACTTCAAGATTTGATTTTTCCCGACATCTGGTATCTAGCGCATTGATTGTGTGATCTTTGGGACACATTAAATCGCGACGAATCATTTGAATGAGCATTTTCAGATGAATCTCCCCATTCTGAAAGCCAGAACTACGAAAATTGGTGAAAGCATATAAAGGTGGTGTTTTGCTATCAAGAAGTCTGAGATCTCTTCAAGAATGGTATAACATCAATCAATGATAATGCAGCGGATAAAGAAAATGTTGTTGTTGGCTTCTGGTTCCTGATACAGGACGGAACTGCACTCGGGAACCAGAAGGGATACCATCACAGATGACCAACCGTTGGGGTGAGATACATCAAATCTCAGTGAATTCCCTATCTTATGGATTCTCTCGGCTTTAAAAGGTTCTAGCCAATCCTAACTCAAGTCAAGGGGAAGGGAAAAGACCTTGAGTACACAAAGTTACACTATATGGAAACACGTTATTGAGTTCGTTACTCAAAATATTCACTTATCGATAACCTTGTCAAGGCATCCCCTTTCTCCCACCCTCTTCTACGTCTAGAAGTAGGAACAAGTCATGGACCCTTGTAGATTTCTTGGCATACGAAATGGATTCGGAAATAAGGGACACATTATCACCTTAAATCATCACTTCACACGACCCGTACACCGTCACAAGTCTCTTTACCATATAGGCTTCATTCGTACTATAACATTGGGAATCAAACCTACCAAGAAATCGTGCATTCATTACAGAGGAGCTCGTTACTCATGAAATGGCACATAATAGAAAATGGTTACGATTTCGTGATTCCACATACAACCATAATTGTATTCAACATTATAGGCCACATTAGCCTTTAGGCCTCTTTTTCCTTTCTCAAATAAACATAATAATTACACATGTTCCATACTAGTGTTTCACTCATTTCTATACCATTCGGTAATGGACACACGCCTCGGCCTCTTTTGCACGAGCATTGTCATTAAGTTATTCATCAATTCCCTAGCTCATTACTAGGTTCCAATATCTTAAATTATGCCATTTGTTTTGGGGTAAAGTTTCCTCATTCTACCAATTCCATATTTTAACATGCATTTATGTTCAATCAAGTTTAACGCCAATTAGGCAAAGCATATTACAATTGCACATTTCGAATTACATATAATAATTCAATCACAAGTTATACAAAAGCATATTACAATTGTACAATAGAAACACATATTGTAACTACCACATATATAATACATGCATCAAATCATATATCATACATGATAAGTACGTTTGGTACTGAAATATACAATAAGTTCCTAGTTAACACATTATATACATAAATGCCTCTAAACAAAAACACTAAAGACTAAGGCATTACATATACAAGATGTTCCAAAATGATAAAAACTAAGAACTAGATCAAAACAATGATCTCAAAACATAAACGCCATAGCGGAAGCCATGCCATCTCAAAAGCTACGATCCGTAAGGAAAGTCAAATAACCTTATCCTTACCCTTCGCGGAACCTGCAGAACCTGTGATGTAAACAACAACAGTGGGGTGAGATACATCAAATCTCAGTGAGTTCCCTATCGTAAAGTCCTCTCGGCTTTACAAGGTTCTAACAAAATCCTAACTCATGTCCAAGGGGAAAAGGGAAAGACCATGAGTATACACACACAAGTAACCACCACGGTGAGCCTGTAAACTCACACTAGTACCGAAGTACCTCTTGAGCCTATAAACTCAAGGATTCACAATCAATAACCAATACCAAGGTATCCCCTTTTCCCGTCCGCTTCTACGTCTAGAAGACGACCCGAGTCATGGATCCTTGTCGCTACTTGGCATACGAATTGGATTCGGGATCACCGGTCCGTACACCGTGATCCGTCACTTCTCACGGCCTGTACACCATCACAAGTCTCTTTACCCGTAGGCTCCAATCGTACTTAACACGGGACTCAAACCTGCCAAGTAGTTGTGCATAACCTTTCAGAGGAGGTGCTCGAGTCTCATGAAACTACACCGCAAGAAACAGTGGTTATGATTGAACTGCACACGCCTCGGCCTTTCATGCACGAGCGTTGCCACACATGGAACAATTCACACTTCCGACACAGTTTTGGTAATAATCCTCACTCTACCTATTTCATATTTTAACATGCATACCTTGTTAACAACAATTACACACATTTAACAGATAAAAGTCGACAAAACGACACTATTTCAGAAATTCCGACATAATTAAATCGGCCGACAATCTTAAAACCATTGTAATAAGAAAGTACATTTTATTATCTTTCCAACGATACCAAAATCGTTCCAATCCGAGTTACGTACAAAAAGTTACGGCATTGTAAACAAACGATCGGAAAATAATCACAACAGCAGAATTTCTGCAATTCTCCTGGCCATACGCGTATTGCCCAAGGCCATACGCGTATTGCCCAAAATTCTCGGCCAGCCATACGCGTATTGCCCAATGCCATACACGTATGGGCAGAGACACTTTTTCCCTGAATTTCCTTTTAAAATTGCCATACGCGTATCACCCTTGCCGTACGCGTACTGACAAGCCCCATACGCGTATTGACATGCTCCTTACGCGTATGGGCAGAGAAAAATGCAGAAAAACCTGCAGAATTTCCTGTTTACGGGTTGATCCAAAATCACCCAAAATCCCATTTTTGATCAATCACAAAGCATCAAAACATGTTTAAACACAACAAGCAGTATAACATACAATCAAACATTGAATTTCAACAGTTAGATTCATGATTTTATACCAAAAATACCCATTTTTCCCAATTCCCAATCTAACTCTAAACTCAAAATAACTCTACTCTAAAGAGTCTAACTAGAACCCACCTGGACAACAAGATGAGGAGATTGATACTAAGATAATTAGATGAAGAATGGATGCTTGATGATGATCTTGAGATCTTGTGGAATTTCTCTCCTTTTCCTTCCTTCACTTTTCCTTTCTTCCCTTTTTCCTTTTCTTTCTAACTTTTGTTTGTTTCCAAGGAAACGAAAAGAAAATAGAATAGTATAGAAAATTCTCACTAATTAGTAATACTACTAAAAGTCCAAATTCGCTCAGATACACTAATTAATAAAAACTCAAAGTTAAATACTATTAATTTAATCAACTCTGAGTTCGTCAGTTTACTCTAATTATTTTATCAAATAATTACTCAGAGTACTCCGGAACCCAGTTGATCATAATAATATTAACCCGAGCGTTTATAAATTTACGGGGTATTACATCCTCCCCCCCTTAAATAGAAATTCGTCCTCGAATTTAAAATATTACCTGAACAGATGTGGATAAGAATCTCGCATTTCCGATTCTAGTTCCCAAGTAGCATCACCCGGATGCGTCATATCCCATTGCACCTTAACAAGTGGAATGTCTTTGTTCCTTAACACTTTTGTTTCCCTTCCCACAATACAACTCGGTTGTGGTTCAAAAGTCAAATCCGATTCAATTTCCACTGATTCGGGTAGAATGGGCTGAAGAGGATCAGGAATAAACTTACGGAGCTGAGATACGTGAACAACATCATGCATTTCAGATAGAGAGGGTGGTAAGGCTATTATGTAAGCAACTTCACCAATCCTTTCTAGAATCTGATACGGTCCCACGTATCTCGGACTTAATTTACGTGACTTAAACGGTCCTTTCAATCTCATTCTCGGAGTAACTTTCAGAAATACATGGTCACCTTCCTCAAATTCCAAAGGTCTCCTACGGTTATCCGCATAACTCTTTTGACGATCTTGTGCTTGTTTTAACTTGCTCACGGATCATTCGAATCTTTTCCGTAGTCTTTTGAATAATCTCGGGTCCCAAAATCCTATCTTCACCAATTTCAGCCCAACACAAAGGTGTCCTACACTTCCTCCCATATAATGCTTCATAAGGAGCCATACAGATGCTCGCATGGTAACTATTGTTATAGGAAAACTCAATTAACGGGTTCTTTCCAATTCCCTCTACTCTCTAGCACACAAGCTCTTAACATATCCTTCATCGTCTGTATTGTTCGCTCAGTCTGACCATCCGTTTGAGGATGATTTGACGTGCTCAAACGTAAATTCGTACCCATCGCTTGTTGGAACACTTTCCAAAACCTTGAAGTAAACTTCGGATCTCTATCGGACACAATACTAGAAGGAATACCATGCAATCTCACAATCTCAGCAATAAACAACCTCGCAAGATGACTTGCCTTATAAGTAGTCTTTACGGCTAAGAAGTGTGCAGATTTCGTTAGTCGATCTACAATTACCCAAATAGAGTCATACCCACCCTGGGTACGGGGTAAACCCACTGCAAAGTCCATAGAAATACTATCCCACTTCCAAACTGGAATATCCAAAGGTTGCAACAGACCGCCCGGTCTTTGGTGTTCAATTTTCACCTGTTGGCACACCGCACATTCTGACACATCTCCCGCTATATCCTTTTTCATCCCAGACCACCAATAATCCTTCTTTAAATCCTGATACATCTTCGAAGAACCAGGATGTATCGTAAAAGTACCTTTATGAGCTTCATCTAAAATCTTCCTTTTCAATGCCTCATCCTTCGGAACACAAATCCGTTGATTAAACAAAACAATCCCATAAGTTGCTCGTGTAAAACCCCGGTTGAAGTAACAATTTTTGTAACTCCTCCTCTAACATTTGTTCTTGTTGAATCTCAACTCTTAAAGTAGAATTGACATTCAAATTTCCCATAATTACACCATTCGGAGTCCACACAAACTGGAGATTAAGATCTCTAAACTTCTCCAACAATGAATACTCCAAAATCATCAATTCCGCACTATGAACCATTTTCCGACTTAAAGCATCCGCTACTTTATTCGCCTTTCCTGGATGATACTTCAATTCTAAGTCATAATCCTTTAAGTACTCCATCCACCTTCTTTGTCGCATATTCAACTCCTTTTGGTCAAACAAATACTTCAAACTTTTGTGATCACTGAACATTTCAAAACGTACACCATATAAATAATGACGCCACACCTTCAGTGCAAACACCACGGTAGCTAGTTCCAAATCATGAGTTGGATAATTCTTCTCATGAACTTTCAACTGTCGAGAAGCATAAGCTACTACTTGACCGCCTTGCATCAGAACACCCCCTAATCCCCTCTTAGAAGCATCACAGAATACTTCATAAGAGTTGTTAGGATCAGGAATAATTAATACTGGAGCACTCGTCAAACTTTCCTTCAATTTCATAAAACTTTGCTCACAACCCGAATCCCACTCAAAAGCAAAATCCTTCCGAGTAAGTTTCGTCATTGGTAAGGCCAATTGAGAAAAACCTTTAATGAACCTTCTATAGTAACCTGCCAAACCCAAGAAACTTTTAACCTCTGAAACATTCCTCGGTCTCTCCCAATTAATCACTGCTTCTACTTCCGATGGATCCACTGCCACACCACCTTGAGATATAACATGTCCAAAAAATTAACTTCCGTCATCCAAAACTCACACTTACTCAACTTAGCAAACAATTGCTTCTCTTGCAATACCGATAAGACAATTCTCAGATGTTCTCCGTGCTCTTGTGGAGTACGAGAATAAATAAGAATGTCGTCAATAAAGATTACCACAAATTGGTCCAAGTAAACCTGAAATATGCGGTTCATGTAATCCATAAAAACAGCTGGAGCATTAGTCACACCGAAAGGCATCACTAAGAATTCATAATGACCGTAACGTGTTCTAAATGCAGTCTTTGGCACATCGGAACTCTTCACTCGATTCTGATGATAACCTGACCGTAAATCAATCTTCGAGAACACACAGGCTCCTTTCAATTGATCTAACAAGTCGTCTATCCTTGGTAAGGGGTACTTGTTCTTAATGGTAACTTTATTCAACTTACGGTAATCAATGCACAACCGCATTCCCCCATCTTTCTTCTTTACCAATAACACTGGAGCTCCCCACGGTGAAACACTAGGTCTAACAAAATGCTTAGACATCAAGTCCTCCAATTGGTCCTTTAATTCCCTTAATTCAAGCGGTGTCATACGATACGGAGAAACGGATATAGGAGCCGTTCCCGGTACCAGGTCAATAGAGAACTCAACTTCTCTCTCCGGGGGAAGAGAAGAAACATCCGCTGTTCACTACTTCCTTCCTTAGTAAGAACCAATAAAACAGATTTCTCTTTCTCAAACAAGAAGTTTACCATTCCCACCGTACCTTCTAAAATCGTTGATAATACATCCTTCGGAGTAGCCTCAGCAGATGGAATAATGATTAGCTTTTCTTCACACCCGATAAAAACCGAATTAGCTGAAAGCCAGTCCATTCCCAGAAAAACATCCACTTTCTTAAGCGGCAAACAAATAAGATCAATCTGGAAGACTCTTTCGTTCACCGACAACACACAATTTTCACACATCAATGGTGTTTCAACCATTTCATCCATGGCAGTAGTAACCACCATAGGAGGAAACAAAGGAATAGTTCGCAACCCAAGTCGCTTCACACAACGCGTGGACACAAAAGAATGCGTTGCCCCACAATCGAATAAAACAAAACAAGGATGTCCATTTACGAAACACGTACCCGCAATCAAGGAGTTGTCACCCTTTGCTTTCCTTGCATCCATGGTATACACTCGGCCAGTAGTCTTCCCTTGTGTCTGATTTCTACCCTGAGAACAATCTCTCGCTACATGACCCATCTTGTTACACTGATAACACCGTAATCCATCCGAATAGCACCTACCAAAAAGATTCCTTCCACAAGTACGACATACCGGAGGCACACTAGTTCTAGAACTCTGTACTTGCTTCCCTTTAGAAGACTGTTGCCTTTGCCTAAACTGTTGAATCGACCTTCCACGGTCACTTTGAGTTGGCCTGTTCAAATCCACCTCCATTTGTACCTTTTTCAAACTATTTTCCGCCACATAACATTGTCTTAACATTTTCGCATAAGTAGCAAATTCCCGTTGAGACACGCTGTGTGAAATTTCAGCCCTCAAACCAAACAAAAACTGATCAATCTTCCACCTCTCATCAGGAGCATACACGGCCTGCCTAGAATAGTCAGCCATGATCTCAAAATTTTCCGCATAGGAAGCCACTGATAAATTGCCCTGTCTCAACTGTTGGAACTCAAACTCCTTCTGCGACCTTAAAGAACTCGGAAAATATTTCTCCATAAAAGTTATCTTAAACTGTTCCCACACCTTTGGTACCTCTTGGATTGTCATTAAGGCTGAAGCACTTTCCCACCACCTCATGGTAGGACCCTTTAACAAGTTAGAAGCAAAGACCACTTTATTTTCCTCACTGCAATGTACTATCAAGAAAATCCGTTCCATACCTGATATCCATTCATGCGCCTTCACCGGATCTAGCCCTCCCTGAAACTCCGGAGGATTCATACGGATGGTTTCTCTATAGGTTCCCCCTGCAGCTTCAGGAACAACCACTGGAGGATGCAGACCATCAGCCATTTGCTGTACCATTCCTTGTATGAGCTGATTTTGCTGCTGCTGCATCTGTTGCATGGATTGATACAAAGGGGCGTTCCCTTCATCACCCTGTGGACCCGTCCCAGCTGGAGTAGTCCTTGGTCTTCCACGGTTGTTTCTACGTCTGTCGGCCATGTTCCTGAATGTCATACAAATAGGATTAAGTTGATCAGGCTCAATACCATAAATATAACACGTAAGACCAACGGCGACACCACGTATCTGAAATGGAAAGAATTACTTATTCTATTTCATGGCTAGGTCGAGGATACGACCTGCTTTGATACCAACTGTAACTACCACATATATAATACATGCATAAAATCATATATCATACATGATAAGTACGTTTGGTACTGAAATATACAATAAGTTCCTAGTTAACACATTATATACATAAATGCCTCTAAACAAAAACACTAAAGACTAAGGCATTACATATACAAGATGTTCCAAAATGATAAAAACTAAGAACTAGATCAAAACAATGATCTCAAAACATAAACACCATAGCGGAAGCCATGCCATCTCAAAAGCTACGATCCGTAAGGAAAGTCAAATAACCTTATCCTTACCCTTCGCGGAACCTGCAGAACCTGTGATGTAAACAACAACAGTGGGGTGAGATACATCAAATCTCAGTGAGTTCCCTATCTTAAAGTCCTCTCGGCTTTACAAGGTTCTAACAAAATCCTAACTCATGTCCAAGGGGAAAAGGGAAAGACCATGAGTATACACACACAAGTAACCACCACGGTGAGCCTGTAAACTCACACTAGTTGGCATACAAATTGGATTCGGGATCACCGGTCCGTACACCGTGATCCGTCACTTCTCACGGCCCGTACACCGTCACAAGTCTCTTTACCCATAGGCTCCAATCGTACTTAACACGGGACTCAAACCTGCCAAGTAGTTGTGCATAACGTTTCAGAGGAGGTGCTCGAGACTCATGAAACTACACCACAAGAAACAGTGGTTATGATTGAACTGCACACGCCTCGGCCTTTCATGCACGAGCGTTGCCACACATGGAACAATTCACACTTCCGACACAGTTTTGGTAATAATCCTCACTCTACCTATTTCATATTTTAACATGCATACCTTGTTAACAACAATTACACACATTTAACAGATAAAAGTCGACAAAACGACACTATTTCAGAAATTCCGACATAATTAAATCGGCCGACAATCTTAAAACCATTGTAATAAGAAAGTACATTTTATTATCTTTCCAACGATACCAAAATTGTTCCAATCCGAGTTACGTACAAAAAGTTACGGCATTGTAAACAAACGATCAGAAAATAATCACAACAGCAGAATTTCTGCAATTCTCCTGGCCATACGCGTATTGCCCAAGGCCATACGCGTATTGCCCAAAATTCTTGGCCATCCATACGCGTATTGCCCAATGCCATACGCGTATGGGAAGAGACACTTTTTCCCTGAATTTCCTTTTAAAATTGCCATACGCGTATCACCCTTGCCGTACGCGTAATGACAAGCCCCATCCGCGTATTGACATGCTCCTTACGCGTATGGGCAGAGAAAAATGCAGAAAAACTTGCAGAATTTTCTGTTTACGGGTTGATCCAAAATCACCCAAAATCCCATTTTTGATCAATCACAAAGCATCAAAACATGTTTAAACACAACAAGCAGTATAACATACAATCAAACATTGAATTTCAACAGTTAGATTCATGATTTTATATCAAAAATACCCATTTTTCCCAATTCCCAATCTAACTCTAAACTCAAAATAACTCTACTCTAAAGAGTCTAACTAGAACCCACCTGGACAACAAGATGAGGAGATTGATACTGAGATAATTAGATGAAGAATGGATGCTTGATGATGATCTTGAGCTCTTGTGGAATTTCTCTCCTTTTCCTTCCTTCACTTTTCCTTTCTTCCCTTTTTTCCTTTTCTTTCTAACTTTTGTTTGTTTCCAAGGAAATGAAAAGAAAATAGAATAGTATAGAAAATTCTCACTAATTAGTAATACTACTAAAAGTCCAAATTAGCTCAGATACACCAATTAATAAAAACTCAAAGTTAAATACTATTAATTTAATCAACTCTGAGTTCGTCAGTTTACTCTAATTATTTTATCAAATAATTACTCAGAGTACTCCGGAACCCAGTTGATCATAATAATATTAACCGGAGCGTTTATAAATTTACGGGGTATTACACATATAATGATTCATCACACAAAACATCAATTCTGGGTTCCCTTCGATTCATTTAATCGGGTATCGGAATCAATACTTTTCACTTTTATCCCGTAGGACACTTTCACAGCTTTACATCGGCTATCATTATGCCTCAATTGGACTTATGATCCACAAGATATCAATTTCTAAACATATCACATAACATTATTTTCCTTCTTTTTCCACTAAATAATTTATCCCACATCATACCCCTAAATAATTATTTTCCTTCTTTTTATTGGGTAGAGGATCGTCATAGCTTTCCAACGGTACCAAGAACGTCTCGATCCGAATTACGGATCAAAAGTTATGGATTTTCAAAGAAAATAAATTATTGAAAAACTGCCAGATTCGCCTGGCGGTTAAGGATTTCGCCTGGCGAATCCCTCTTCGCTAGTACTTCGCCCGACGAAACAGCGGGGAAGCCTCATTCCCAGAAAACCCAAAAGTTCCAGTAGCAAAACATATTCTGTCTCATGATTTTCGCCTGGCGATTTAGGATTTTTCCTGGCGAATCACTCCTCGCCAGCACTTCGCCCGGCGAAGCAGCGCCGAAACCTGATTCGCCTGGTGAATCGCACCAGAAACAGAATTCTTTTTCTGCGTTTCTAGGGTTCCAAAATACTCAAAAACCCACCCATTCCATACCAGATCATTTCCAAACATTAAAACAAGTATCATCAATTGATCACATGTATAATACGACTACACTACGCAATTTATATCGAATTTCATCCGTTAGATTTCATTGATTTATCCGTTTAATCATTTTCTCTCAAATCTAACTTAAGTTCTAAATCCTAAATTCTAGAATTTATAGTGTCTAACTAAAACCCACCTGATAATCGAAGAGGAGGTTGAAGAAGATGATGAACAATGATCCAATCTCCTTCCCAAGTTTCTCCCTCTTTCCCTCTTCTCTTCTCTTCCTTTCTCTTCTTTCTCTTTTCTTCTTCTTTACTATCTTTTCTTTTTCTTTCTCTTTACAAATATATATATATATATATATAATACTATTATTATATAATATAATCCAACAGGATGAAAGATCTCCAATTGATATTTTGTCATCTCAACCCAATTGATCAATTATTAGAGTTATCTTAAAATACTCTCTCGTACTAATAAATTTCAATATGCCCCTTTCATTAAATAATTGATCTCTTTAGAGTTCACCAGTTGCTATATTGATCCCATTTGACTATACGCACAACACTTAGAGGATTCCATTAATCCAATTTACTAAAGGTAGAGCACATAGATACCCATCTGATCTCATCTGATATCCAATTGAGCATTTAAATAATATGGGGTATTACAGATGTGTTGCACAATGATGGAAAATCTTGGTGGTCAAAATTTGGGGTATGACAGTGGTCTATGTAATGTTGTAAAAATATGAAAAATTAGGTAACAAAAAAATTACAGGGATTCCACCTCGATTCTGCTTAAAAATTGTCTAATTTTTTAAGAAAGCTAGCATACATATTACATCGGACGTGCCTTGCAACCGATGTAAAAACCTATATTTTACATCGGGCCATAAAGACAACCGATGTAATAACCTACATTTTACATCGGGGCAGAAAGGAAACCGATGTTAAATGTGCATTGAATTAAAAATAAATAAAGTTCAACCCATATATCACATTAGACGTAACAGTCAACCGATGTAGTAGGTGTATTTTTCACATCGGGCTATTGCCCGATGTTAAATGTCTTTGATTTACTACATCGATTGGCTTTACATAGAACCCAGATCCGATGTAAAATGTGCTTTTCGCCCGATGTAAAAAAAATTTTACGCACTAGTGCTTACTCCCCCTTTTGACCTTGTTAGAATCATTAGTCCTCTAACTTAGCCATGGGTTAGAGTTTGTAAACTCTATGTATGTGTTATTGCTTTGAACACTTACTTCCCCTTTTGACCTTGTTAGAGTCATTAGTCCTTTAACTTAATTAGCTATATGTTAGAGTTTGTAAACTCCATGTAAGTGTTATTGTATGAACACTTACTTCCCCTTTTCACCTTGTTAGAGTCATAAGTCTTTTCAACTTAGATTTAGGATAGAGTTTGTAAACTCTATGTCGGTGTCATTGTTATGAAAACTTACCTTCCCCTTTGAACCTTGATCACTATCAAGAGTTCTTTAAGCTTAGTTTAGGTGAACTACAAATGCTCTGATTTCATCCTTGTTAGGATACGTAGGCACAAGACCGCGAAGTCTTGGCGAACATGCTTAACAAAACTTTTAGGTCTTCCCCCATAGGACAATCAATAGAAAACAAACAATAACATAACACAAATACAACAAGAGGTTCCTGTAGAGTATTATAGATACTTAGGGTGCTAACACCTTTCCTGAGTATAACCAAACCCCGAACCTGTACATCTCTTGCATTGTTGTTACATTGCACAATTATGATTTTATTCGATCTTTTGCCTTTCCTTTGGATAAATAAAGTTCGGTGGTGAACATTCAATGATTTATGATTCAAGTTAACATAATAGCTTGATATCCGATTCTCACCGCAATACTATAGTTGCATAATCAATCGCAGAGGACAAATGAAACTTTAAAAAAGATGATATCGTACTTACACCTTTCCTGATGTTGCATAGTACATGATAAAAAAGATGATATTTTTCAACAATCAAATCTAAAAGCAGCTCATGTGAAGTTTTGTTTGTTTATCTTCCTCGTGTCCTCTTTGTTCTATGTGTTGTTTAAATTCCTCTTTGATTGGTATTGGCTGAGGATGGACCCTCTTTGAAAATCACTTGAAAGATCCAAAATGATTTTTTATAAAAAAAAATTATAAAATTTTGAAAACAAAAGGTTTAAAGGTGTCATAATTCGAATCAAATTTTAGGTAGATTAAAAATAAAAGTTGTTATATTTAGAGAGATTTAAAACATATTTATAGGTGAGATGAATTTGAGAAGAATTGAAAACTTTGATTCTATAGTTTTGGTAATAGGGTTTTGATTTTAAAGATGTAAGATGAAAATTAATAAAAATTTGAGATTAAAATTGAAACGTAAAAAGTCATATATTTTGAAAAAAGTAAAAATTTATTTAACAAATATAAAACTAAAATGCAAATTTCTGCAAATATACTTTCTTTATAGAACTATATGTTTATATATATTAAATCTAATGCTTCAAACTATTTTGCGTCACCTAATAATTAACTTATGTATCCATATCATCTTATTAGCTTATGTATATAATTTCTACAAAACCACCAATTAAAACACCAGTATGTATCTTTCCACTATTAATAATAATAATAATAATAATAATAATAATACAAATAATAAGTATTAAAATAAATATAAAGATAATTTATTGACAAATAACTTTAAAAATTAAGTAATATAAGAATTATTTACAAATATGAGTAATCAAAATGGAGTATCATATATATATATATATATATATATATATATATATATATATATATATATATATATATATATATATATATATTGTGCACGCGTTGTGCGTGTGTTGCGCGGATGATCTATAATATTTTAATTTCATTGTATATGAAATTTTAAACTTCACCAAAATTTTATATTATTGTTTTGTTTATTGAGTATTTCATAAATGATTATAATTGAGTAATTATTATATGTAGTTTTATAAGCATATATTTGAGACAATGTTGAATTTTAAGAGTAATAGGGAGGATCAATTGATTATGTTTATATGATTATTTTTTAGTGAGTTATTTGAATAATTATTCTGTATGAATTTATTAGAATATTTGAGACTATATTGAAATTTGAGGAGTACTAAAAAAGATGGATGTAATTGTAAATAATATAGGAATTATATTAAATTTTATCAATTAGTTTGTATCTTAAAAACATAATAATTTTAATGAATGAATAATATCTAAAACAAAAATTTTATGAGTCAATTTATAATTTAGTTTTAATTATTTTTATTCCAAAGAATAATTAAATGGTTGTCATTTAGATAATTATAATCAATAAATGGTAGATAATTTCAATACTATCGTAAAATAGAATTTCATTTTTTTTATAATTAAAACTTAAATTGATAAATAATCTTAAATAGTGATAAATGAATTTTAATTTTTTTAATAAATCTTTAATTATTGAATATGAATTTAGATTCATAGATTATTATTGATCACAATCAGAACAAACAAAAAAAATAAAACTTCATAATCATTAAAATGAAAGTTAAATATTATCGATATGCCATAATTATAGTGTAAGAATCTTGAAGGTTAAAAATAATTTGTCTAAAGGAATAAAATATTTTTTTATAACGAATAACATCAACTATTTCATATAGTTAAATCATAAAAAAAACATTTTGAAATTGAGAGGATGAAAATTAAGCCAAAAAAAAATCTTCACCACAATTAAATAGAATTTAAATATTGTTGGTATGTGTATTATAGTTTTATATTTCAATAGTCATTTTAAGGTTGTTATTCGAAGAGACGATATACTTTCAAATTCTAAGACTTGTATATTTATGTGCATTTTTATTACGAAGACAATAAACAACCTATATCAAAATAATTCTGAATATAAAATATGATTAAAATTTAAAATAATAATTAGAATTTATATTAAAGAAGAAAATAAAAATTTATATCCGAAAGAAAGCATAATTACTACCATTCTAGAATTGTGAAGAAAGATGAAGAAAATTAAACCAAAAAAATCTATAGATAAAAATAAAAATATCTGAACGAATGCATGAATATTGTAGTTTCAAGAAATATGATGCTCTAAATAAATGTACAAGACATATACTTCAATCTTCGTTCTAAGATTGTTGTTTGTAAGAGTTCGGGCCGATTAGACTCTCATTCAAATTGCAAAACATTCAAAATAATAATTAGAAATTTTACAACACAATATGAATATGAGTATTAAATCAATTTTAATATGATCAAAATAATATTTATGAAATGAATTTGAATATGATCAAAATAATAAAATTAAAATTTATACGGAAAATGATGGACATGAAATTGATTTTAATAGACGTAAAAAAAACAAAAACTTCCAAGATCTTTTGGATTAGATAAAGATAAAAAAATCAAATTATTTTGATCATCAAATAAACGAAAAATCAATTATTTGATGATCAAAATAATTTGAATTATTTATCTTTATCTAATCCAAAAGATCTTGGAAGTTTTTGTTTTTTACCTCTATTAAAATCAATTTCATATCCATATTTTTCCGTGTAAAATTTCATTTTATTATTTTGATCATATTCGAATCAATTTCATAAATATTATTTTGATCATATTCAAATTCATTTCATACTCATATTCATATTGTGTTGTATAATTTCTAATTATTATTTTGAATGTTTTGCCATTTGAATGAGAGTCTAATCGGCCCCAACTCCTACAAATAACAATCTTAGAACGAAGATTGAAGTATATGTCTCGTACAATTATTTAGAGCATCATATTTCTTGAAACTACAATTATGCTTTCTTTCGGATATAAATTTTTATTTATTTTTTCTAGAGATGTTTTTGGTTTAATTTTCTTCATCTTTCTTCACAATTCTGGAATGGTAGTAATTATGCTTTCTTTCGGATATAAATTTTTATTTTCTTCTTTAGTATAAATTCTAATTATTATTTTAAATTTTAATCATATTTGATATTTATAATTATTTTGATATAGGTTGTTTATTGTCTTCGTAATAAAAATACACATAAATATACAAGTCTTGGAATTTGAAAGTATATCGTCTCTTTGAATAACAACCTTAAAATGAATATTCAAATATAAAACTATAATACACATACGAACAATATTTAAATTCTATTTAATTGTTATGAAGATTTTTTTTTGGCTTAATTTTCATCCTCTCAATTTCAAAATGTTTTTTACGATTTAACTATATGAAATAGTTGATGTTATTCGTTATAAAAAAATATTTTATTCCTTTAGAGAAATTATTTTTAACCATCAAGATTCTTACGCTATTAAAAAAATTAAAATTCATTTATCACTATTTAAGATTACTTATCAATTCAAGTTCTAATTATAAAAAATATGAAACTCCATTTTACGATAGTATTGAAATTATCTACCAATCAAAATTTTAACTTTGCAGCTAATATCATATTTAATAAAATTCAAATTGAATATGAATTTCTAACTATTTACTAATTATATATCAATTCAACTCCTAAACTTATAATTGATGACCATTAGAAATTTTGAATTATATTTTCTACTTATTATTGATAATAATTTTCTAACATTACAATTTATATCATAACATTTAATGTGGTCTTAAAAATTTTGAAACTCTTTTTTCATTATATTGCAGTAGAATTATTATTATTATATTCTGAATGACAACCATTTAATTATTCTTTTGAATAAAAATAAATTAAACTAAATTATAAATTGACCCATAAAATTGTTGTTTTAGATATTATTCATTCATTAAAATTATTAAGTTTTTAAGATACAAACTAATTAATAAAATTTAATATAATTCCTATATTATTTACAATTACATCGATCTTTTTTATTACTCCTTAAATTTCAACATAGTCTCAAATATTCTAATAAATTTATATAAAATAATTTTTTAAATAGCTCACTAGAAAATAATCATATAAACATAATCAATTGATCCTCCCTATTACTCTTAAAATTCAACTTTTCTCAAATATATGCCTATTAATACATATAATAACTACTCAAATATAATCCTTTAAAAAACACTCAATAAGCAAAACAATAATATAAAATTTTGGTGAAGTTTAAAATTTCATATACAATGAAATTAATATATTATAGATCATCCGCGCAACGCGTGCGCAATGTACGCACACCGCGCGCATAACACCCGGGTTTTATTCTATTTAATTATTAAAAGAAATAACAGAATTAAATTTGAATTATTAGGCTGCAAACATGTGCCGAGGATCCAATTCGTTTATATATAGAGAGAAACATAGGGCACTTGAAAAAATCACAAATACTCTTGTCCCTAAAAAAACCTTCCAACTCATGGAATATCTGTTGAAACTTTTATGCGTTTTGTCTTTACTCTATTCCATTTCAAAGCTTTTCAAGATGTCTCTTAAACGTAGAAGTGAGTCATGCTACATATTAGCATATGAAAACTGAATACTAATATATTTGCGAGGATACTCTTTACCAAGAAAAATCTGGGTCTAGAGGAACTCACGTTTCTCATCAAAACCATGGCTAGGTCAGGAATTGGTGAGAAAACGTATGTTTCCAAAAGTATTCATGAAGGAAGAGAAACATTCACGACTCTCAAAGACACGCATGAAGAAATTGACGAAGTCATGTTTGACACTCTGGACAAGCTTTTTGAAAAAACATGTTTCTCTCCTTGGGAAATTGACATTCTTGTGGTAAACCTTTCATTGTTTTCACCAATTCCTTCCATCACAGCTAGAATCATTAACAGATACAAAATGAGAGAAGATGTGAGAATGTTCAATCTTTCTAGAATGGGTTGTAGTGCGAGTCTTGTAGCCGTTGATCTTGTGCAACAGCTTTTCAAAGCAAATGAAAATTCCCTGGCCATTGTTTTTAGCTCAAAGCAGATTGGTTCTCACTGGTACAGTGGGAAACATAGAATTCCAATGTTTTGGCAGATATGAAAATTCCTTGGCCATTGTCTTTTCAGATCTGGAGGATGTGCAATACTATTAACAAATAAAGGGGAAATGAAAGACAAAGCTATCTTGAAACTCAAAGAAATGGAAAGAACATATTCCTCCAGTGATAAATCCTATAATTGTTGTATCAGAATGGAAGATCAAGAATGGATCGAAGGAGCTCGATTAACAAAAAGTCTTGTCAAATGTGCTTCAGAAGCCTTAACCTTAAATTTGCAAAATCTCGTTTCGAAGTGAGCATAAGGGATCGAAGAAGCTCGACTAACAAAAAGTCTTGTCAAATGTGCTTCAGAAGCCTTAACCTTAAATGTGGATACTTTGGAACGAGACTTTGCAAATTTAAGGTTAAGGCTTCTGAAGCACATTTGACAAGACTTTTTGTTAATCGAGCTCCTTCAATCCCTTCTTCATCTTACATTCTGATACAACAATTATAGGCTTCATCACTGGAGGAATATGTTCTTTCCATTTCTTTGAGTTTCAAGATGGCTTTGTCTTTCAGCTCCCTTTTAGCTTTTCAAATGAATACAATTCTGAAGCAGATAGAGTTTTGGCAGGTGATTCCAATGTTTAGACCGATTCCCTTCTAGAAAGTTTTTGTGAGGCTGGATTTTAGAAAATTTCTCATTTCATGTTCTAGAATAATTGACCATTTCAAAACATATTTATTTTACTTTCAACAGGATGTTTCGAGCCAAATATGTTGGCTGATTAACATGTTTTCATTATTTTCTCCTTCAACTTTATGTCAACCGACAAGAATAATGTTAGAGAAAATTGGAAGTTAGTTAGTTACTTCGTTGGAAAATTAGTTTGCTTGTAATAGAAGTTACACTTTGATATGGTGAGCCATCACCTTTATAGAGGTGTAACAGATTAATTTTTTAATCGAATTATTCGTATTTTATTTAAATAATTGGTAATTAGTTTGATTTTAATTAAATATGTATATTGATTTGTATGTGTGTGGGGGTATTGGTAGAGTGTAGTGAGAGACTTGATAGACTCGTAGAAGAAATAGAAGGATTAGAATAATTAAAATAATTAGAATTCTTGTTATTTTAATTATAAATTAGAATAAGAAAGATTTTTGGGTGGAAAGTAGGAAAATAGTCAATAAGAGAGAAGTTGTGGCCTTTGTGTATTTACCTAAAGATTAAGTTAGGTTTATGAGATAAAAATGGGGATTATAGACCTAGAGTTGTATGTACGTGAAAAACATAATTTTTGGAGAAATGAGGCAATGGCAAGGCTAGAGACGAAAGAGGGAAGAACAACCTTAATCAATTCTAAATTTTAGCAAGGAATCTAAGGTAAGGGGGGAGAAAGGGCTTTCTCTATGGGTGTATAGCATTAAAGGGTAGAGAAGAGAGGTCCTTACTCTCTTTAGGAATTGTCTGAATTGCCTATGAATTGTTGTTGATGTATGTAATTATGTAATTTGATGATTAAAGGTGTATTCATCTAATTATCGTCACTGAATTTGTGTATATATGGTTCTGTTTATGTGTGTATGTGTAACGCCATGTATAACATTTACATAGAATAATACCATACAAGTGTTTTATTTGGTACTGACACAATCATAAGTGCCTAATGGCATAATTCACATACTTGACCATTTCTAATACATAAAACAATCTATGGTACAAGATATGGAAATTATCCAAAACAATAAAAATCTAAGAATAAGGTACAATGTTCCCCATTGTACAAGAAAATAATAATACACAGCGGAATAAGCTCAACTAAGCTTCTCTTGAAACATCCAAGCATAACTCCACTTGTAAATCATACCTGCAAATGCTTTCTGAAAGTAATCAACAATAATGGGGTGAGATATTAAATCTCAGTGAGTTCCCAATCTTATGGATTCTCTCGGCTTTACAAGGCTCTAACCAAATCCTAACTCAAGTCCAAGGGAAGGGAAAAGGACTTCGAGTTCACAATCTCACACTATATGGAAACACGTTACTGAGTCCGTTAACTAAAAAATATTCACTTATCGATAACCTTGTCAAGGCATCCCCTTTCTCCCGACCTCTTCTACGTCTAGAAGTAAGAATGAGTCATGGACCCTTGTGGATTACTTGGCATACGAGATGGATTCGGAGCTAAGGGACATGTTATCACCTTAATTCGTCACTTTACACGACCCATAAACTGTCACAAGTCTCTTTACCCTATAGGTTCCATTCGTACGATAGCATTGGGAATAAAATCTACCAATTAATCTTGCATTCATTCCAGAGGAGCTCGTTACTCATGAAATGGTACATAATAGGATAATGATTACGATTTCATGATTTCACATACAACCGTAATTGTATTTAACATTTCTAGGCCACATTAGCTTATAGGCCTCTTTTGCCTTGATCAATTAAACATAATAATTACACGTGTTCCATACTAGTATCTCATTCTTTCTATACCATTCGGTACTAGACACACGCCTCGATCTCTTCTGCACGAGCGTTGTCATTAAGTTACTCATCAATTTCCTAGCTCATTAATAGGTTTCAATCTAAGTTTATGGCAAAGTTTCCTCACTTGACCTATTCCATATTTTAACATGAATTTACTCTCAATCATATTTAACATCAATATTAGATAAAGCATATTACAATTGCACATTTTGAATTACATATAATAATTCCATCACAAGTTATACAAAAGCATATTACAATTGCATTTAGAATCACAAGTTACATCACCCTTAGGGTTCCTTTGATTTATTTAATCGGGTATCTAAATCAAGATTTCACACTTTTATCCCGTAGGATATTTTCACAGCTTCCCAACGGCTATTACTATGCGTCGATCGGACTTATAATCCAAAAGATATCAATTTCTAACCATAGTTCACAAATTCCGTTTTTAAACATTTTAAACATTTTTCAAACATTAAATTTCTATACTAATCTTATCAATCCATGGCATATAACCATGTTTCTACCTCACCATCACAAAGAGTATGAAATTAGCCTTCCAACGCTTCCGACCGTGCATCAATCCGATTTACGGATCAAAAGTTATGAAGGAAACAACATGGAAAATCTGTCATGTTCGCTACTGTATTTGCAAGGCGAACCATTTGGCGAACAAAACAAAACAAAAAGGGCATAAAGTTCATAAAGCGAACTCTGGGCGAACATTTTCCTTCCCTTCGCTTTGGGGTTCGCAAGGCGAACCCTCGACCAACCATTCGCTTTGCCCTTCGCCAGGTTCGGTATGCGAACTATGTGAAAATCCAGAATTTCTTAGTAGCGTAAAACATAGGTCATAAAGCCAAACTCTACCAAATCCGTTAGATTTCATTGATTTTTCTGATTAATCATTTTCTCTCAAATCTAACCTAGGTTCCAAACTTCTATTTCTAGAACTTAGAGTCTCTAACTAGAACCCACCTGGTAATCGAAGAGGAGTTTGAAGAAGATGATAAACACTGGTGATGATCCAAGCTCCTTCCAAGACTTTCTCTTCTTATTCTTCCTTTCCCTTCTTTTCTCTTTTCTCTCTTTTCTTCTTTTCTTCTTCTTACTACTTTTCCCTTCTTCTCTTTTCTTTTTCTTCCTTTCCCTTTCTTCTTCCTTTCTCTTTTCCCTTCTTCTCTCTTTTCTCTTTTCTCTTCTTTCTTCTTTCTATTATATATATATATATATAATAATTATTATATAATATAAATCCAACAAGGTAAAATACCTCCAATTGATATTTTATCATCTAATACCAAATGTTCAATTATTAGAGTTACCTTAAAAATCCTCTCTTGGACCAATAATTATTGATCTGTCTCTTTCATAAATAATTGATCTCTTCAGAGTTCACTAGTTGCTCTATTGATCCCAATTGACCATACTTAGAACACTTAGAGATTTCCATAAATCCAATTAACCAAAGGTAGAGCACATAGACACTCCTCTGATCTCATCTGATATCTAATTGAGTACTTAAATAATATGGGGTATTACACTCTCCCCCCCCCCCTTAAACTGAAATTCGCCCCCGAATTTCCTCTACTCAGCAATAACCACAACTTGTATCCTGGTCTTAGATTCACACTTAACTTTACTTCCGTTCAAATTTCTGACGTATTCCAATTCCAACTTATTTTCACGACTTATCAAACGTCACGTCCTGAATTATACTCTTGTTCCAATATGGAGTTAACTTCTAACCTTGCCTTTTCTGTAATTCATTTGTTGTTTCTTACTAAAACACTCGGTCGTGCTCTACCTCGGAAAGAATGTACCATTCTACATTCCTCTACCGAGTCACAACAAGAATGTACCATCTTATATTGGTTCAGGGTAACAAACACTCAACACATCTTCACGATGTAATTCAGTTATTTCTTAACTTCATGCAATTGCCGACGATTCACCTTTCATAAATCCTTCAACATCCAAAACAACTTCATAATTAGTCAAACAACTAATTTACCAGTTCCCTCTGGTTTTATGTTATACATGGTACTCATTAAATCCGATATTTCATTACTTTCATGTCATACCAAAAGCTAACACACTTAGAACAAGATCTTCTTATTCCCTTACTTATAAGCAACAATCCTTCAAATTCGTATTATCCCGACATTACTCTTTCTTCTGTCACCATCCACTGTGTAACCCAAATTGTCACAGTAGAACACCACGAAATATTGAGCACTACCAATTAGCTAACAGTCCACGGAGAAACACACTTATCCTCTGGGATCCTTACTAGACGGTAAAAAAAACTTGCTGACGTCTTATGGTAGACAATTTCCTTACCACCACACAATATTATGACACCTGTCTAACACTCTCTGGATGATAGAGATGCAGGAGTGACACTGTCACAATCATAACATAATCAACTCCAATTCCATTCTAAACTTAAACTCATATATCTGAAATAGTTTAACAACTTCCGGTCCTGGTTACCACATTCCAGATCGACTCTTTTTTTGGGGTTCTGACTCACTTAATGTTTCTTGTCAATTTGAGATCTTAACCCAAAATGACGTAACACCAACACAGGACTTCAATCATATGCGAGTCATCACTTATCAAAACTGAACCCATTCAAGGTACAATTTTGAGTTTTCATACCACTCCCCAATTCACAAATAACTCTCCACATACACACACACACACTTTCGAAGTCCATACCACACTTCTCATTTGAATCCACTTCTCTTAATCGCTATATTCCACACACGATTTCAAGTTACATGCTTAACTTCGGAACGTCCAATTCTTACTCGTACTTGGAAAGCTAACTTTCAAATTTCCTCTCTGGATAAGGTACAACTGTACACAACTGGTACCACTTTCACGGAGTCTAAATCCAATACCATGAACTCGTGGAAGATAGCAATTACTAACTCCGACCAACCGCTCATATCTTACTAATACCATAATTGCACACTGAAAAATTCCCTGCAAGATCAATACTTCGTGAGTATTTTCTAACTTTATCCTTAAGACTCTCAATAGTAATGATAACAATACACTTAAGACTTTCCCACACTTAACACGGTTCACAAGATTACCTTCCCAAAAGTCAAACTCCCTTGTCGTCTGAACAAGTGGTCAGCTATGCAACACCTTTCCAGAAGTTCCAATTTCAAAAACACAGTTCCGCCTTTCATTTACTTGCAATCCCGTTTTCCATTCACATAATACTCTCCACTCGGAGAAACATGAGGTAACAAAACGCATATGATGGTTCTTAAGGGATTTCACAATTTACATACATATTAATCGATCACCCATCTGAGCTAATCGGTTAACTCCTCAAAATTATGTGCAAAGCACCAACCAGTTTCTTATAATTCAAAAGTCATCACAACTCAAAACCATCAATCCGGCTTGTTCAAATCTTGAAATATCATTCTCAACTTATGGCTCCTTAACTTGTGTAACATCCACTAACCATGATCCTCTCAAGGTAATACAGAACAAAGTTAAAACATGCAGATAACACACTCCAACAAACTGACGAGGCAGGATTCCAAATTCCGACGTGGTCACACGACAACACTTCAGCGGGATAGCTCGTTTTCTGCTCAAACAACTACACTAGCGGGAAGTTAATAATGACGACATTCTAGGGTTTTAGCCATAACTCCTACTTGATTCGTCCATAAGCAAAACCCAACACACAACCATTATATGATACTACAAGCGACAAACATATCATGTCAGCATACAACCCTGTTCTCTCACTTGAATCCCTTGGTGGGAAATAAAATAACAACGTTCTTAGTCCAGCAAAAGGTAGATTCCGAATATTCCGATTATTAACAAATACAAAATATCTCTATACTTGAAAATAAATCGGGGCAATGCATCCTCTTGAAGAACTTTTCCATCACTTCGTACACACTAACCGGGATTTCTTACCCTTCACTATCCATTGTACACCACATTTACACCATATTCACTTAACGAAAGATTCGCAACTGACAATTCTCGTTAACTATTTACAAAACCCTTCTGGTATAAACCGTTCCATGATTTATACTTAGTCCGTAATAAGTCCTGATTTGCTTCTCGTTGTTTTACCACAATCTTACTTCTTAGGATACAATACTCACTGCTTCACAAGGTACGTCCCTTCACACTTGTCTCAAGAATAAGAATCCTTCACGTATACTTATGACCACGATGCTACCACTACGCTTATTCTTAACACCAAGGCGTGACTTTCCAATTTCGCATCTTACTACTAGGGTTCTCATGGGTGAACCATCCTTGATTAGACTTCCTTAACTTAAGCCTCAACAACTACTCAATAGCTCTATTGCACATTCGTCCAAAAATACATTCCGTTGTCATTTCCTCATAATATACCGTTTTACATACCTTATGTCCAAATATAAAATCATCATACTAAAATTTCCTTAAATCCAAGATACTTACTCTGTTTCTTAATACAAAATCCTTCCGGTCTGTATCACTACACTTTCCATTACTAAGTGAAGCTCATTCTTTCTCCAACACAACACTTTAAACTGTTCCTTGGGTAATTTAACATTTCCAAATTCCAAATAGGTCTCTCATTGAAAACAGAAAATAACGATGTAATATCTCGAACTTAATTTCTCTACATATCTGAAGATACACGATTTATCTCCTACTCTTCGTCCGGCACATACTTATTTCACTTGAAGCATGTAAACACATCCTTGTATTCCTTCTCACACTTCTCTACTACTTTAGGTTCCCATAAAAGTCGAACGTCCTTAATTCTCCTCTTTTAACCACTTGGGAGATATTGTTCCGAACACATTCCTTTAGGCACTCTCGTCCATTCAAGACACCATAGCGACCTTAGAACAAAAACACCAATACTTATCTCACTTCGGGACCTTACGTCACACATTCCACATAACAACTTTTCTTTTCCACGGAATGAGATTACTTGAAATTCTTATCTATAACAGTGGTCAATCCAGCTCTACCAGCTGTTTTACATATTCCTTGATACCTTGACCAATCGTCCGCTAGAGATTTTTAATTTTCAGACTCCATTCATACCACAAAATTTCTTAAACAACACATTACTCTTTAATTCCACGCTACCCAAATCACGACTTCCACTAAGATCCCAACGGAGTTGACCAAAACTCCTCACTACTAACTCTTGGCTTGAGCCTACTCTCACAGCACAAGTTCCGACAACACTACGGAGTCCTCGTGGACGCTCAACCATGATTCTACCTATCACATAGATAGTATTAGGTTGATCAGGCCCAACACTACATAGTATGATATTAAGATTCATGCTGGCAAGACACACTTAAGAGGCAGGAATAGATTTACTTATGATGTTTCAAGGCTAGGTCGAGAACACGACTTTCTCTGATACCAACTGTAACGCCCTGTATAATATTTACATAGAATAATACCATACAAGTGTTTTATTTGGTACTGACACAATCATAAGTTCCTAATGGCATAATTCACATACTTGACCATTTCTAATACATAAAACAATATATGGTACAAGTTATGTAAATTATCCAAAACAACAAAAATCTAAGAATAAGGTACAATATTCCTCATGGTACAAGAAAATAATAATACACGGCGGAATAAGCTCAACTAAGCTTCTCTTGAAACATCCAATTAAGCATAGATCCACTTGTAAATCATACATGCAAATGCTTCCTGAAAATAATCAACAATAATGGGGTGAGATATTAAATCTCAGTGAGTTCCCTATCTTATGGATTCTCTCGGCTTTACAAGGCTCTAACCAAATCCTAACTTAAGTCCAAGGGAAGGGAAAAGGACTTCGAGTTCACAATCTCACACTTTATGGAAACACATTACTGAGCTCGTTAACTCAAAACTATTCAATTATCGATAACCTTGTCAAGGCATCCCCTTTCTCCCGACCCCTTCTATGCCTAGAAGTAGGAACTAGTCATGGACCCTCGTAGATTACTAGGCATATGAGATGGATCCGGAGCTAAGGGACATGTTATCACCTTAATTCGTCACTTCACACGGCCCATACACCGTTACAAGTCTCTTTACCATATAGGTTTCATTCGTACTATAACATTAGGAATCAAACCTACCAAGTAATCTTGCATTCATTCTAGAGGAGCTCATTACTCATGAAATGGCACATAATAGAATAATGGTTACGATTTCGTGATTTCACATACAACCGTAGTTGTATTTAACATTTCTATGCCACATTAGCCTTTAGGCCTTTTGCCTTTATCAATTAAACATAATAAGTACACGTGTTCCATACTAGTGTATCATTATTTCTATACCATTCGGTACTGGAGACAAGCCTTGGCCTCTTCTGCACGAGCGTTGTCATTAAGTTATTCATCAATTTCCTAGCTCATTACTAGGTTCCAATCTAAGTTCATGGCAAAGTTTCCTCACTCTACTTATTCCATATTTTAACATGCATTTACTCTCAATCATAATTAACATCAATATTAGGCAAAGTATATTACTATTGAACATTTTGAATTACATATAAAAATTCCATCACAAGTTATACAAAAGCATATTACAATTGCATATAGAATCACAAGTTACATCACCCTTAGGGTTCCTCCGATTTATTTAATCGAGTATCTAAATCAAGATTTCTCACTTTTATCCCATAGGATATTTTCACAGATTCCCAACGGCTATTACTATGTCTCGATCGGACTTATAATCCAAAAGATATCAATTTCTAACGATTGTTCACAAATTCCATTTTTAAACATTTTAAACATTTTTCATACATTACATTTCTATACTAATCTTATCAATCCATGGCATATAACCATGTTTCTACCTCACCATCACAAAGAGTATGAAATTAATTTTCCAACGCTTCCTACCGTGCGTCAATCCGAGTTACGGATCAAAAGTTATGAATGAAACAACATGGAAAATCTGTCACGTTCGCTACTCTATTCGCAAGGCGAACCCTTTAGCGAACAAAACAGAACAAAAAGGGCATAAAGTTCGCAAAGCGAAATCAGGGCGATCATTTGCCTTCCCTTCACTTTGGGGTTCGCAAGGCGAACCCTCGACCAACCATTCGCTTTGCCCTCGCCAGGTTCGCTAGGCAAACTATGTGAAAATCCAGAATTTCTCAGCAGCGTAAAACATAGGTCATAAAGCCAAACTCTACCATTTCTTCACCAAAAACACTTCCAATTCATTCCCTATCAATCACAATCACAACCCGACTATATTGCACAGTTTATATCGCATTTCATCTGTTAGATTTCATTGATTTGTCTGATTAATCATTTTCTCTCAAATCTAACCTAGGTTCCAAACTTCTATTTCTAGAACTTAGAGTCTCTAACTAGAACCCACCTGGTAATCAAAGAGGAGTTTGAAGAAGATGATAAACAATGGTGATGATCCAAGCTCTTTCCAAGACTTTCTCTTCTTCTTTCTTCCTTTCCCTTCTTTTCTCTTTTCTCTATTTTCTTCTTTTCTTCTTCTTACTACTTCTTTTCTTTCTTTTCTCTTATATATATATAATCATTATTATATAATATAAATCCAACAGGGTAAAATACTTCCAATTGATATTTTATCATCTAACACCAAATGATCAATTATTAGAGTTACCTTAAAAATCCTCTCTTGGACCAATAATTATTGATCTGTCTCTTTCACAAATAATTGATCTCTTCAGAGTTCACTAATTGCTCTATTGATCCCAATTAACCATACTTAGAACACGTAGAGGATTCCATAAATCCAATTAACCAAAGGTAGAGCACATAGGACTTCCTCTGATATCATCTGATATCCAATTGAGTACTTAAATAATATGGGGTATTACACTCTCCCCCCCTTAAATTGAAATTCGCCCCCTAAATTCTAGAACTTATAGTGTCTAACTAGAACCCACCTGATAATCGAAGAGGAGCTTGAAGAAGATGATGAACAATGATCCAATCTCCTTCCCAAGTTTCTCCCTCTTTCCCTATTCTCTTCTCTTCCTTTCTCTTCTTTCTCTTTTCTTCTTCTTTACTATCTTTTCTTTTTCTTACTCTTTACAAATATATATATATATATATATATATATATATAATACTATTATTATATAATATAATCCAACAGGATAAAATATCTCCAATTGATATTTTGTCATCTCAACCCAATTGATCAATTATTAGAGTTATCTTAAAATACTCTCTCGTACTAATAAATTTCAATATGCCCCTTTCATGAAATAATTGATCTCTTTAGAGTTCACCAGTTGCTATATTGATCCCATTTGACTATACGCACAACACTTAGAGGATTCCATTAATCCATTTTACTAAAGGTAGAGCACATAGATACCCATCTGATCTCATCTGATATCCAATTGAGCATTTAAATAATATGGGGTATTACAGATGTCTTGCACAATGATGGGAAATCTTGGTGGTCAAAATTTGGGGTATGACAGTGGTCTATGAAATGTTGGAAAAATATGAAAAATTAGGTAACAAAAAAATTACAGGGATTCCACCTCGATTCTGCTTAAAAATTGTCTAATTTTTTAAGAAAGCTAGCATACATATTACATCGGACGTGCCTTGCAACCGATGTAAAAACCTATATTTTACATCGGGCCATAAAGACAACCGATGTAACAACCTACATTTTACATCGGGGCAGAAAGGAAACCGATGTTAAATGTGCATTGAATTAAAAAAATAATAAAGTTCAACCCATATATCACATCAGACGTAACAGTCAACCGATGTAGTAGGTGTATTTTTCACATCGGGCTATTGCCCAATGTAAAATGTCTTTGATTTACTACATCGATTGGCTTTACATCGAACCCAGATCCGATGTAAAATGTGTTTTTCGGCCGATGTAAAAAAATTTTTTCGCACTAGTGCTTACTCCCCCTTTTGACCTTGTTAGAATCATTAGTCTTCTAACTTAGCCATGGGTTAGAGTTTGTAAACTTTATGTATGTGTTATTGCTTTGAACACTTACTTCCCCTTTTGACCTTGTGTAATGCCCTGTATAATATATACCTAGAATAATACTATACAAGCATTCTTTTTGGTACTGACACATCAAAAGTGCCTAATGGCGTAATTCACATACTTGTCCATTTCTAAACATAAATACAACACATGGCACAAGTCATGGAAACTAGCCAAAAATAATAAAATCTAAGAACATTATACAATATTCCTCATTGTACAAGAACAATAAAAATACACAGCGGAAATAAGCTTAACTAAGCTTCTCTTGAAACATCCCAGCATCGCTCCACTTGTAAATCAACCTGCAATTACCTGAAATATAGCCACTATAGTGGGGTGAGATACATCAAATCTCAGTGAGTTCCCTATCCTATAGATCCTCTTGGCTGTACAAGGTTCTATCAATCCTAACTCAAGTCAAGGGGAAGGGAAAATGACTTTGAGTTCACAATCTCACACTATATGGAAACATGTCATGAGTTCATCAACTCAAAAATATCACTAATCGATAACCACACCAAGGCATCCCCTTTTCCCGTCCGCTTCTACGTCTATAAGACGACCCGAGTCATGGATCCTTGAACCTACTTGACATACGAATGGATTCGGGTTCTACGGGCCATAAACCGTTATGAACCGTCACTTCACACGGGCCATTAACCGTCACAAGCATACGCTCCCAGAGCGGCATTCGTACTATACGCGGGAATCAAACTTGCCAAGTAGTCGTGCACATGTTTCAGAGGAGCTCGAGACCCATGAAACGCACTCACAAGATAACCGGTTACGATTACGTGATCTCACACACAAACGTGATTGTATTCGACAATCACAAGGCCACAGTGCCTTGATGCCTCTTTGCATCTTCTCATAAATCACAAAAGATCATCATGTCTCATACTAGTGTTTCACTCTCTCCTAGACCATTCTCGTCATGGATGTACCTTCCTACATCAGGTGCCCGAGCCTTGCCATCTAGGTTATCTACTCCAGGCCAGAACTCGTCAATGAATGCACGAGCGTCGCCATCCAGAGTTTCTATCACAATTCTAATCACAACCTAAAATCATATCATTAGGTATGGGGTAAGTTTCCTCACTCTTCCTAATTCCTTTTAAGCATGCATATTTCTCATTCATACTTACCAATAGTTAGATAGACATGGTATAACACAAATATTACAAGTAAACACATATATCACACATCACATAAAACATCACTTTTCACATAGTAGTTCACACATATTTTAAGGCATACAAGCCACCACTAACTCCTACCAAGCATTTTTGGTTAACTCATGGTCTCACACTACCATTCACTGCCTTATTGGATCATCTTTCCAAAGGCTTTGGACTCGTATCAATCGGATTCCCGATTCTTGAGTTTCGGTGGAAACAAAACCATATACATTACATTTCCATATTTTTCTTATCAATCCATGGTACACAACCATGTTTCTATTCCACTATCATAAAGAGAATAAAATTAGCTTCCCGACGCTTCGAACGGGGACCAAAACGGACTTACGGTTCAAAAGATACGCCCGTTTCAATTTTCATTTTTTCTGCCAACAGCAGTGGTAACCGGTTAGCAGATATGCTGTAACCGGTTACTGGCTACAAAACAGCCCAGAAACGTCATTTTTCAAAGGGTAACCGGTTAGCACATATGCTGTAACCAGTTACTGCATTACAGAGCCCAAAAATCATGATTTGTCTTCATTCTAAACCATTCTAACTCATACCCAAACATGATCAAACATCATAACAATTATCAACAGATGATTCCATACATATATTGATCATACTACACAATTTATATCGTGTTTCATCCGTTAGATTCTTTGATTAGTAAAATTACTCATTTTCTCACAAAACCAAAAACCTAACTCTAACTCAACAACTCTACCGCTAAAGCATCTAACTAGAACCCACCTGATAACCGAAGAGGAGTTTGAAGAAGATGATGATGATGATCCACGAGTTTCTCTCCTTCATCTTTCTCCACTTTCTCTTCTCTTCCTCTTTCTCTCCATTTCCTTCTTCTTCTTCTTACTATCTTCTTTCTCTTTCTCTTTCTTCCCTTTCCAAATATATATATATATAAACCAATATTATATGATATAAATCCAATAGGGTAAAATATCTCCAATTAATATTTTGTCATCTCAACCCAATTGAGCACTTAAAATAATATGGGGTATTACACTCTCCCCCCCTTAAATTGAAATTCGCCCCCGAATTTCCTCTACTCAACAACAATTGTAACTTATATCCCTGTCTTAGATCCACATTTAACTTTACGTCCGTCCAAATTTCTGACGTATTCAAATTCTAACTTGACTTCACAGACCAAAAATCTGTATTTTCACAATTTATCATACTTCGTGTCCTTAGTTATACTCTTATTCCAATATTGATTTAACTTTCAACTTGCTCTTTCCATTATTCATCTGCTGATCCATCCAAAACACTTGGTCGCATCTTACTTCGGAAAGAATATACCATTCTACATTCCTCTACTGAGTCACAAACCAAATTGTAATATCTTATCTTGATTCAGGATAACAACCACTCATCAAATTCTCATGAGGTAATTCGGTGATTCCTTAACTTCATACAATTACCGGCAACTAATCCTCCGTAATTCCGTCAATGTTCCAAATCACTCCACAATTAGTCAAACGTCTTTTTTACCAGTGCCCTCTGGTCTGATACTATACACGGTACTCATTAAATCTGACATTTCCCTTCTTTCGTGTCACACCAAAAGGTAACACACTTAGAACAAGATCTCCTTACTTCCACACTTACAAGTAACAATCATTCTAATCCTCATTAGTCTGACTGAACTCTTCATCTGTCACCTTCCATTGTACAACTCAACTTCTAACAATAGAACACCACGAATTCTCGAGCACTGCCAATTAGCTACCCGTCCACGGAGAAACACACTTATCCACTTGGGGTCCTTACTAACCAACGATACAAAACTTACTGACGTCCTATGGTAGAACAATTCCTCACCGATTCACAATCAGGACATCGGTCCAACACTCTCCAGGCTATAGAGGCACAGGAGTTATACTGTTACACCCACAACATATATAACTTCAAATCCATTCTAAACTCGAATCCATATCCAAAATAGTTTAACAACCTTCGGTTCGGGCTACCACATTCCAAATCGATTCTTCTTACGGGGTTTCTGACTCCCTCAAGGTTCCTTGTCGATTCCAGATCTCAACCAATAACAACGTAACACCAACATAGGACCATAATTCTATGTGAGTCACCACTTATCGAAACTTAAACCATTCAAAGCACGATTGTGAGTTTCCATACAACTCCCCAATTCACGTACAACACTCCACACGTACGTACACCCTCAAAGGACACGCCATGTTCTCAATTTAATCCACTTCTCATAATTGTCATGTTCCATAAACGATCCAAGTGATACGCTTAACTTCGGAGCGTTCAATCCTTACTCGCACTTGGAAAGCTAACTTCCAAATTCCCTTCTCTGGGTAAAACACAACTGCACACAACTGGTACCACTCTCACGGAGTCTAAATCCAAAACCATGAACCCACAGGAGATAACAATTTCAACTATAAACAACCGTTCATTCCTTACTAATACCATTAATACACACCGAAATATTTCTTACAAGAACAATACTTCGTGAGTAATCTCCAACTTCGCCCTCAAGGCTTTCAACAGTAATACACTTAAGACTTTCCCCTGCTCAACCCAAATCACAAGATTATTTCCTGAAAGTCAAATTCCCTTGTTATCTAAATAGATGATCGACTAAGTAACACCTTCTAGAAGTTCTGATTTTCAACCACGAATACGTCTTTCATTTACTTGGAATTCCGTTTTACCTCACACACACTCTCCACTCGGAGCAACATAAGGTAACGAAACGCAGATGATGGTTCCTAAGGGATTTCACAATTTACACACATGTTAATCGATTAACCCTTTTAGTTAATCGGTTAACTCCTCAAAATTCAGCATAAAATACCATCCATGCACGTGTTAATCGGTTAACCACATAGCGTTAATCGGTTAACACTGCTGTAGAAGCTGAAAATAAACAATTTCCTTTACTTCAAAGTCACCCCTAACCAAAACCATCAACCCGTCTTGCTCTAACCCACAATATACTTCTCAACTCGCGGCTCTTTAACTTGTATAACATTTACTACCCCTGATCCACTCAAGGTAAAACCGAACAAAGTCAAAACATGCAAACGACACACTCCAACCAGTGACAAGGCAAAATTCCCAATTCTGACGCGGTCACACGACAAATCTTCGGCGGGATAATTTAAACATAATTATACCACTTTTGGGTTTCCTTCTATCATTTAATCGGGCAATAAAATCGATATCTTTCACTTCCATTATATAGAGTATTCTCATAGCTTTCCATCGGTACCAAGAACACCTCGATCGGAAACACGGTTTGAAAGTTATGAATTTTCAAAGATAATTTTTTTTTTTTGGAAGTTTAACAGTGGTAACCGGTTAGCACATATGCTGTAACCGGTTACTTCAAGCTTCACTGTTCACACAGAATCAAAATGAGAGTTAGAGGCACATTTCGTAACCGGTTAACACATATGTTGTAACCGGTTACTGCGTTCAAAATCTGCGCAAAATACCAATTTTTTAACAGGGTAACCGGTTAGCACATATGCTGTAACCGGTTACTCTGGGCTCAAAACCATAAAACTTGTTTTTTAATCATATCTCTCCATCTCAAACTCATTCCAATCATTCATATTTACCGGAGTTTCTCTATACTTGGAAATAAATCGGGGTAATGCATCCTCTTGAAGAACCTTTCCATGATTTACACTTAGTCCGTAATAAGCCTTAATTTGCTTCTCGTTGTTTTACCGTAATCTTACTTCTTAATATACAATATTCACTGTTCCACAAGGTACGTCCCTTCACACTTGTTTCAAGAGTAAGAATCCATTACGTACACTTGTGACCACAGTGCTACTACTACGCTTGTTCTTAATTCCAAGGTGTAACTTTCTCATAACATACCGTTAATACCGTTTTCCATACTGCGTTTACTTCGCTCTCCATTGTAATCCTCTTAGGTCCAAATATAAAATCATCTTACCAAAATTTCCTTAAATCCAAGATTCTTACTCCATTCCTTAACACACATTTCTTCCGGTCTGTATCGCTATACTTTCCGTCACTAAATGAAGTTCATTCTTCCTCCAACATAATACCTTATACGGTTCCTTGGGCAAGTTAACAAATTCCAAATTGACGTCTCACCGAAAACAGAAATCCTGATGTATTACCTTGAACTTAAACTCTCTACATAACTGAATATATGCAATTCGTCTTCTACTCTTCGTTCGGCGCACACTTGTTTCACTTGAAGCATGCAACACATCCTTGTGTTCCTTCTCACGCTTCTCTACTACTTTAGGTTCCCATAAAAGCCGAACGTCCTTAACTCTCAACTTTAACCAGTCAGAAGATATTATTTCGAACACATTCCTTACGGTACTCTCGTCCATTCAAGATACCATAGCGACCTTAGAAACTGAAGCACCAATACTTATCTCACTTTCGGACCTTACGTCACACATTCCATAATATAACTTTTCTTTTCTCACGGAATGAGATTACTTGAAATCCTCATCTATATCAGTGGTCAATCCAGCTCTACTAGTAACTTTAGATATTCCTTGATACCTTAACAAACCGTCCAATAGAGATCCTTAACTTTCGGACTCCATCCGTTCCAAAGGATTACTTAAACCACACATTACTCTTTAAGTCCATGCTACCCAAGCATAACTTCTACTAAAACCTCCACTGAGCTAACCAAAACTCCTCACTAATATCTCTTGGCTTGAACCTGCTCTCACAGCATAAGTTCCGACAACACTACGGAGTCCTCGTGGTCGCTCAACCATGATTCTACCTATCACATACATAGTATTAGGTTGATCAGGCCCAACACTACATAGTATGATATTAAGTTTCATGATGGCCAGACACACTTAAGAGGCAGGAATAGATTTACTTATGATGTTTCAAGGCTAGGTCGAGGACACGACCTGCTCTGATACCAACTGTAATGCCCTGTATAATATATACCTAGAATAATACTATACAAGCATTCTTTTTGGTACTGACACATCAAAAGTGCCTAATGGCGTAATTCACAGACTTGTCCATTTCTAAACATAAATACAACACATGGCACAAGTCATGGAAACTAGCCAAAAATAATAAAATCTAAGAACATTATACAATATTCCTCATTGTACAAGAACAATAAAAATACACAGCGGAAATAAGCTTAACTAAGCTTCTCTTGAAACATCCCAGCATCGCTCCACTTGTAAATCAACCTGCAATTACCTAAAATATAGCCACTATAGTGGGGTGAGATACATCAAATCTCAGTGAGTTCCCTATCCTATAGATCCTCTCGGCTGTACAAGGTTCTATCAATCCTAACTCAAGTCAAGGGGAAGGGAAAATGACTTTGAGTTCACAATCTCACACTATATGGAAACATGTCATGAGTTCATCAACTCAAAAATATCACTAATCGATAACCACACCAAGGCATCCCCTTTTCCCGTCCGCTTCTACGTCTAGAAGACGACCCGAGTCATGGATCCTTGAACCTACTTGACATACGAATGGATTCGGGTTCTACGGGCCATAAACCGTTATGAACCTTCACTTCACACGGGCCATTAACCGTCACAAGCATACGCTCCCAGAGCGGCATTCGTACTGCACGCGGGAATCAAACCTGCCATGTAGTCGTGCACATGTTTCAGAGGAGCTCGAGACCCATGAAACGCACTCACAAGATAACCGGTTACGATTACGTGATCTCACACACAAACGTGATTGTATTCGACAATCACAAGGCCACAGTGCCTTGATGCCTCTTTGCATCTTCTCATAAATCACAAAAGATCATCATGTTCCATACTAGTGTTTCACTCTCTCCTAGACCAATCTCGTCACGGATGTACCTTCCTACATCAGGTGCCCGAGCCTTGCCATCTAGGTTATCTACTCCAGGCCAGAACTCGTCAATGAATGCACGAGCGTCGCCATCCAGAGTTTCTATCACAATTCTAATCACAACCTAAAATCATATCATTAGGTTTGGGGTAAGTTTCCTCACTCTTCCTAATTCCTTTTAAGCATGCATATTTCTGATTCATACTTACCAATAGTTAGATTGACATGGTATAACACAAATATTACAAGTAAACACATATATCACACATCACATAAAACATCACTTTTCACATAGTAGTTTGTTGATGCAGAATAAGGCAAGCAGCAAAAATATTTATTTTCGGAAAGAATTCCCTCCGGGATTTATGTCGTGTCCACAGAGATCGGTTCGAGGGAAAGAATGTCGTTCGACAATCTCTCGCGTTTATGAGTTTGGATTAAAATAGTTTCAAACAAGAAAACATAAAAGGAAATATTAAAACAAAAAGAAATAATTCTTCAGAGAGAAAACTCGTCCGGCAATGCATATAAATCACTCCTCACAAACTTAAACCTACCGACCAGTTATACTCCACCTACAATACTCATCAATATCACCCAGCATCGCTCACAACATAGGTTATGTCTAACGCAAAGTTAGGAAAACAACCATGTTACTCTCTTCGTCACTCTCGCGAGCGAAGCCTCGAAACACGGAAGACATTTAGCTTCGACGCCTATTGAAGATTGTTAGCCCTAAATCTATCTATAGAATCCAGAAACTAACAGACAATCATCCCTAATCGAAGTTCGTGAAGGTTATGTCTAACGCGACACAAACCCCGCTTATAAAGCAAAAATTAAAGACAATCACCAATAAAGATTTGTAAAGCAAGTTTTATACAACGCCATGGGCGACAAATATACATGAGTTCATAGCAAATACATATGCACAACCCAACAAGAAAGAATACACAAAGAGGAAGAGAAATGAACCAAACACTTCACGGATTGTCGGAGCCGATCGATGAGAAATCCACCTCGGATCATCCACATGCAAGCTTCCATGTTGTTTTCTAAGCTAATCTACTGAAAAAATGAAGTTTGATGGAGTTAGAGCAAGAATCCCCAAAACCATAACCTAAAAAATGATGAAAAATGGCTAAAATAGGCAAATTTGACTTTCCAGGTTCGCCTAGCGAGTCCCCGTTCGCTAGGCGAACGTAAACCGCCTTTCTGTTGAGTTTTTTCACGATTCTGGAACTTTTCGTTCGCCCCGGTTCGCCTAGCGAACAAGCTAGCGAGTGTTCGCTACGGGGGCTCGCCTAGCGAGTATGACAGAAATCCAGAATTTGTTTTCTTCATAACTCTTGAACCGTAACTCCGATTGACGCACAGTTTGAAGCGTTGGAGAGCTTATTCAATGCTCTTTATGAATATGGAAATATACCATTGCTGGAACACCTACAAAAATAAATTAAAATCGATTAAACTCAATGATATTTACACGATAACGCACTATACACCGAAAACGTAAAGTAAACGTATTTACACACAAAGTGGGTTTTATTCGCACGATATTTACCAAAAAGAATCGATAAGTGCAACAAAACATATATACAAAAATAGGTACAATTTGCACTTATCAAACTCTCCCCAACTTACCTACTTGTTTGTCCACAAACAAAAATCAAACAAACTTGAAAATGCAAAAGCGATATAAAAAAAAAAGACGAATCAACAGGTTTTGAAAAACGGAAACGAATGAATGGTTCAAATGACAACGGTACACACAAAAAGTAAATACTTACCACTAAACTGCAACGATAACATAGTCACGAAACAAAAGCAAAGTACAAAAGTCATGCCAAAAATTCTAAAACAACACAAGTTCAAATGTGAATCACACCTAGCAAAAACAATCATCGGTAGATGAAAAACACAAAATGAGGTTCTTTACACTCACACAACACTCATGCAAACAAAAGACTAAATTATGCATACATCCACAAATTCATATTGAGAATACAAAGGCAAGAATCACAAGGACTTTCAAGGTTGTAACGTGGTCGGGTAAACAAACAAGGGGCAATTTCTAAAGGTAATTGAAACAAAAACTTGCCTAAACCTAAGGGAGTAATCAACTCACAAAGATTCACACACAAAATTTCAACCAACTTCTTCCAAAATCCCAAGTGCTACACAACACACAACTTATTTAGCATAATTATTGCAACTCTTTTTGTTTCCTTTTTCAAGGATTTTTCTTTTTTCTTTCTTTTTCACTTTTTTCTTTTCTTTTCTTTGTCATATTTTTCTCTTTTTTATTTTCTTTTCTTTTTCAATCCTCATAGAATCCAACCAATGAGTAAACAACCATTCTCTCCCCAACTTGAATTCAACCACATCATCATGTGAATACTCCCTACTTTCTAAGGCAAGGAAAAAATCCATACAACAACACAAAGTTGAGGTCCAAGAACAAAATAATCAATCAAAATCCATACAAAAAGTAAATTTGACACTCATAGACAAGCATCAAACTCAAACAACATGGATAATGACCAAAGGCTCAAAGGGGTTACAAATGATCACACACTCACAAGGTGAATTGACTATTTGGCTAAGGTAGTTGTGCTCAAAATGAAACAATTGCCTTGATCCTTTTCATGCATTCATATAATCAACACAAATAAAAGATTCAACATAATAAAATCCAGTTATAACAAGAATGTTGGTTCTCCGCGCATATATGAACAATAGAAGGCTACCTCACAAAAAGGTGGGAACTAAAGTGATTCACAATAAGAACAAGTATACAAAAGAATGGATGGCATGGAAGTTTGTAAAATGCCTAAGTATCAAGAATATGCTAAAGTATAGAAAGCGATAAATACATACCTCAGACGTGTACAAAACTTAACAAGATCATTACCATACATCTGCAAGTTGAAACGAACCAACTTGGAAAATCACAACAGCATCCTCAAGTAAGTCAATCAAAATCTGTGAGCAAACAACAACCAAAAACATTCGAAAAGAAAAACTATAAAACATGCTTGTTTTACGTTGTAAGCTCGACGCCTTTACGGTGCTTAATTAGAAACTTCCTTCATTCATGGCATGGTGCTGTCTCACCGCGCAACCAAAAGCAAGCGTCCTAACCAAACACTTGAACAAACGTCAAAAATGTACAAGTATCATAATAAACAAGTAAAAATATACAAAGTGTACGATATCTACAAAACTCAAAAACAAAGAAACTATCGCAATGCGATTCAATATCAAAACCAATCCCCGGCAACGACGCCATTTTGTTGGTTGCGGAATAGGGCAAGCAGCAAAAATATTTATTTTCGGAAAGAATTCCCTCCGGGATTTATGTCGTGTCCACAGAGATCGGTTCGAGGGAAAGAATTCCGTTCGACAATCTCTCGCGTTTATGAGTTTGGATTAAAATAGTTTCAAACAAGAAAACATAAAAGGAAATATTAAAACAAAAAGAAATCATTCTTCAGAGAGAAAACTCGTCCGGCAATGCATATAAATCACTCCTCACATACTTAAACTTACCAACCAGTTATACTCCACCTACAATACTCATCAATATCACCCAGCATCGCTCACAACATAGGTTATGTCTAACGCAAAGTTGAGAAAACAACCGTGTTACTCTCTTCGTCACTCTCGCGAGCGAAGCCTCGAAACACGGAAGACATTTAGCTTCGACGCCTATTGAAGATTGTTAGCCCTAAATCTATCTCTAGAATCCAGAAACTAACAGACAATCATCCCTAATCGAAGTTCATGAAGGTTATGTCTAACGCGACACAAACCCCGCGCATAAAGCAAAAATTAAAGACAATCACCAATAAAGATTTGTAAAGCAAGTTTTATACAACGCCATGGGCGAAAAATATACATGTGTTCATAGCAAATACATATGCACAACCCAACAAGAAAGAATACACAAAGAGGAAGAGAAATGAACCAAACACTTCACGGATTATCGGAGCTGATCGATGAGAAATCCACCTCGGATCATCCACAGGCAAGCTTCCATGTTGTTTTATAAGCTAATCTACTGAAAAAATGATGTTTGATGGAGTTGGAGCAAGAATCCCCAAAACCATAACCTAAAAAATGATGAAAAATGGCTAAAATAGGCAAATTTGACTTTCCAGGTTCGCCTAGCGAGTCCCCGTTCGCTAGGCGAACGTAAACCGCCTTTCTGTTGAGTTTTTTCACGATCTGGAACTTTTCGTTCGCCCCGGTTCGCCTAGCGAACAAGCTAGCGAGTGTTCGCTACGGGGGCTCACCTAGCGAGTATGACAGAAAACCAGAATTTGTTTTCTTCATAACTCTTGAACCGTAACTCCGATTGACGCACGGTTTGAAGCGTTGGAAAGCTTATTCAATGCTCTTTATGAATATGGAAATATCCCATTGCTGGAACACCTACAAAAATAAATGAAAATCGATTAAACTCAATGATATTTACACGATAACGCACTATACACCGAAAACGTAAAGTAAACGTATTTACACACAAAGTGGGTTTTATTCGCACTATATTTACCAAAAAGAATCGATAAGTGCACCAAAACATATATACAAAAATAGGTACAATTTGCACTTATCATAGTTCACACATATTTTAAGGCATACAAGCCACCACTAACTCCTACCAAGCATTCTTGGTTAACTCATGGTCTCACACTACCATTCACTGCCTTATTGGATCATCTTTCCAAAGGCTTTGGACTCGTATCAATCGGATTCCCGATTCATGAGTTTCGGTGGAAACAAAACCACATACATTACATTTCCATATTTTTCTTATCAATCCATGGTACACAACCATGTTTCTATTCCACTATCATAAAGAGAATAAAATTAGCTTCCCGACGCTTCGAACGGGGACCAAAACGGACTTACGGTTCAAAAGATACGCCCGTTTCAATTTTCATTTTTTCTGCCAACAGCAGTGGTAACCGGTTAGCAGATATGCTGTAACCGGTTACTGGCTACAAAACAGCCCAGAAACGTCATTTTTCAAAGGGTAACCGGTTAGCACATATGCTGTAACCGGTTACTGCGTAACAGAACCCAAAAATCATGATTTTTCTTCATTCTAAACCATTCTAACTCATACCCAAACATGATCAAACATCATAACAATTATCAACAGATGATTCCATACATATATTGATCATACTACACAATTTATATCGCGTTTCATCCGTTAGATTCTTTGATTAGCAAAATTACTCATTTTCTCACAAAACCAAAAACCTAACTCTAACTCAACAACTCTACCGCTAAAGCATCTAACTAGAACCCACCTGATAACCGAAGAGGAGTTTGAAGAAGATGATGATGATGATCCACGAGTTTCTCTCCTTCATCTTTCTCCACTTTCTCTTCTCTTCCTCTTTCTCTCCATTTCCTTCTTCTTCTTCTTACTATCTTCTTTCTCTTTCTCTTTCTTCCCTTTCCAAATATATACATATATATAAACCAATATTATATGATATAAATCCAATAGGGTAAAATATCTCCAATTAATATTTTGTCATCTCAACCCAATTGAGCACTTAAAATAATATGGGGTATTACACCTCGTTAGAGTCATTAGTCCTTTAACTTAATTAGCTATATGTTAGAGTTTGTAAACTCCATGTAAGTGTTATTGTATTAACACTTACTTCCCCTTTTCACCTTGTTAGAGTCATGAGTCTTTTCAACTTAGATTTAGGATAGAGTTTGTAAACTCTATGTCGGTGTCTTTGTTATAAAAACTTACCTTCCCCTTTGAACCTTGATCACTATCAAGAGTTCTTTAACCTTAGTTTAGGTGAACTACGAATGCTCTGATTTCATCCTTGTTAGGATACGTAGGCACAAGACCGCGAAGTCTTGGCGAGCATACTTAACAAAACTTTTAGGTCTTCCCCCATAGGACAATCAATAGAAAACAAACAATAACATAACACAAATACAACAAGAGGTTCCTGTAGAGTACTATAGATACTTAGGGTGCTAACACATTTCCTTAGTATAACCAAACCCCGAACCTGTACATCTCTTGCATTGTTGTTACATTGCACAATTATGATTTTATTCGATCTTTTGCCTTTCCTTTGGATAAATTAAAGTTCGTTGGTGAACATTCAATGATTTATGATTCAAGTTAACATAATAGCTTGATATCCGATTCTCATCGCAATACTACAGTTGCATAATCAATCGCAGAGGACAAATGAAACTTTAAAAAAGATGATATCGTACTTACACCTTTCCTGATGTTGCATAGTACATGATAAAAAAGATCATATTTTGCAACAATCAAATCTAAAAGCAGCTCATGTGAAGTTTTGTTTGTTTATCTTCCTCGTGTCCTCTTTGTTCTATGGTTTGTTTAAATTCCTCTTTGATTGGTATTGGCTGAGGATGGACCCTCTTTAAAAATCACTTGAAAGATCCAAAATGATTTTTAATAAAAAAAAATTATAAAATTTTGAAAACAAAAGGTTTAAAGGTGTTATAATTCGAATCAAATTTTAGGTAGATTAAAAATAAAAGTTGTTATATTTAGAGAGATTTAAAACATATTTATAGGTGAGATGAATTTGAGAAGAATTGAAAACTTTGATTCTATAGTTTTGGTAATAGGGTTTTGATTTGAAAGATGTAAGATGAAATTTAATAAAAATTTGAGATTAAAATTGAAACGTAAAAAGTCATATATTTTGAAAAAAGTAAAAATTTATTTAACAAATATAAAACTAAAATGCAAATTTCTGCAAATATACTTTCTTTATAGAACTATATATTTATATATATTAAATATAATGCTTCAAACTATTTTACGACACCTAATAATTAGCTTATGTATCCATATCATCTTATTAACTTATGTATACACCTTCTACAAAACCACCAATTAAAACACCAGTATGTATCTTTCCACTATTAATAATAATAATAATAATAATAATAATAATACAAATAATAAGTATTAAAATAAATATAAAGATAATTTATTGACAAATAACTTTAAAAATTAAGTAATATAAAAATTATTTACAAATATGAGTAATCAAAATGGAGTATCATATATATATATATATATATATATATATATATATATATATATATATATATATATATTGTGCGCGCGTTGTGCGTGTGTTGCGAGGATGATCTATAATATATTAATTTCATTGTATATGAAATTTTAAACTTCACCAAAATTTTATATTATTGTTTTGTTTATTGAGTATTTTATAAATGATTATAATTGAGTAATTATTATATGTAGTTTTATAAGCATATATTTGAGACAATGTTGAATTTTAAGAGTAATAGGGAGGATCAATTGATTATGTTTATATGATTATTTTTTAGTGAGTTATTTGAATAATTATTCTATATGAATTTATTATAATATTTGAGACTATATTGAAATTTAAGGAGTAATAAAAAAGACGGATGTAATTGTAAATAATATAGGAATTATATTAAATTTTATCAATTAGTTTGTATCTTAAAAACTTAATAATTTTAATGAATGAATAATATCTAAAACAAAAATTTTATGAGTCAATTTATAATTTAGTTTTAATTATTTTTATTCCAAAGAATAATTAAATGGTTGTCATTTAGATAATTATAATCAATAATAAGTAGAAAATATAATTCTTTTGATTGGTAGATAATTTCAATACTATCTTAAAATAGAATTTCATTTTTTTTATAATTAAAACTTAAATTGATAAATAATCTTAAATAGTGATAAATGAATTTTAAGTTTTTTAATAAATCTTTAAATATCGAATATGAATTTAGATTCATAGATTATTATTGATCACAATCAGAAAAAACAAAAAAAATAAAACTTCATAATCATTAAAATGAAAGTTAAATATTATCGATATGCCATAATTATAGTGTAAGAATCTTGAAGGTTAAAAATAATTTGTCTAAAGGAATAAAATATTTTTTTATAACGAATAACATCAACTATTTCATATAGTTAAATCATAAAAAAACATTTTGAAATTGAGAGGATGAAAATTAAGCCAAAAAAAATGTTCATAACAATTAAATAGAATTTAAATATTGTTGGTATGTGTATTATAGTTTTATATTTCAATAGTCATTTTAAGGTTGTTATTCGAAGAGATGATATACTTTCAAATTCTAAGACTTGTATATTTATGTGCATTTTTATTACGAAGACAATAAACAACCTATATCAAAATAATTCTGAATATAAAATATGATTAAAATTTAAAATAATAATTAGAATTTATATTAAAGAAGAAAATAAAAATTTATATCCGAAAGAAAGCATAATTACTACCAATATAGAATTGTGAAGAAAGATGAAGAAAATTAAACCAAAAAAATCTATAGATAAAAATAAAAATATCTGAACGAAAGCATGAATATTGTAGTTTCAAGAAATATGATGCTCTAAATAAATGTGCGAGACATATACTTCAATCTTCGTTCTAAGATTGTTGTTTGTAAGAGTTCGGGCCGATTAGACTCTCATTCAAATTGCAAAACATTCAAAATAATAATTAGAAATTATACAACACAATATGAATATGAGTATTAAATCAATTTGAATATGATCAAAATAATATTTATGAAATGAATTCGAATATGATCAAAATAATAAAATTAAAATTTATACGGAAAATGATGGACATGAAATTGATTTTAATAGACGTAAAAAAAACAAAAACTTCCATTATCTTTTGGATTAGATAAATATAAAAAAAATCAAATTATTTTGATCATCAAATAAACGAAAAATCAATTATTTGATGATCAAAATAATTTGAATTATTTATCTTTATCTAATCCAAAAGATCTTGGAAGTTTTTGTTTTTTACCTCTATTAAAATCTATTTCATATCCATATTTTTCCGTATAAAATTTCATTTTATTATTTTGATCATATTCGAATCCATTTCATAAATATTATTTTGATCATATTCAAATTCATTTCATACTCATATGCATATTGTGTTGTATAATTTCTAATTATTATTTTGAATGTTTTGCAATTTGAATGAGAGTCTAATCGGCCCCAACTCCTACAAATAACAATCTTAGAACGAAGATTGAAGTATATGTCTCGTACAATTATTTAGAGCATCATATTTCTTGAAACTACAATTATGCTTTCTTTCGGATATAAATTTTTATTTATTTTTTCTAGAGATTTTTTTGGTTTAATTTTCTTCATCTTTCTTCACAATTCTGGAATGGTAGTAATTATGCTTTCTTTCGGATATAAATTTTTATTTTCTTCTTTAGTATAAATTCTAATTATTATTTTAAATTTTAATCATATTTGATATTTATAATTATTTTGATATAGGTTGTTTATTGTCTTCGTAATAAAAATACACATAAATATACAAGTCTTGGAATTTGAAAGTATATCGTCTCTTTGAATAACAACCTTAAAATGAATATTCAAATATAAAACTATAATACACATACCAACAATATTTAAATTCTATTTAATTGTTATGAAGATATTTTTTTGGCTTAATTTTCATCCTCTCAATTTCAAAATGTTTTTTATGATTTAACTATATGAAATAGTTGATGTTATTCGTTATAAAAAAATATTTTATTCCTTTAGAGAAATTATTTTTAACCATCAAGATTCTTACGCTATTAAAAAAATTAAAATTCATATTCAATAATTAATGATTTATTAAAAAAATTAAAATTCATTTATCACTATTTAAGATTACTTATCAATTCAAGTTCTAATTATAAAAAATATGAAACTCCATTTTACGATAGTATTGAAATTATCTACCAATCAAAATTTTAACTTTGCAGTTAATATCATATTTAATAAAATTCAAATTGAATATGAATTTCTAAGTATTTACTAATTATATATCAATTCAACTCCTAAACTTATAATTGATGACCATTAGAAATTTTGAATTATATTTTCTATTTATTATTGATAATAATTTTCTAACATTACAATTTATATCTTAACATTTAATGTGGTCTTAAAAATTTTGAAACTCTTTATTCATTATATTGCAGTAGAATTATTATTATTATATTCTGAATGACAACCATTTAATTATTCTTTTGAATAAAAATAAATTAAACTAAATTATAAATTGACCCATAAAATTGTTGTTTTAGATATTATTCATTCATTAAAATTATTAAGTTTTTAAGATACAAACTAATTGATAAAATTTAATATAATTCCTATATTATTTACAATTACATCGATCTTTTTTATTACTCCTAAAATTTCAACATAGTCTCAAATATTCTAATAAATTTATATAAAATAATTTTTCAAATAGCTCACTAGAAAATAATCATATAAACATAATCAATTGATCCTCCATATTACTCTTAAAATTCAACTTTTCTCAAATATATGCCTATTAATACATATAATAACTACTCAAATATAATCCTTTAAAAAACACTCAATAAACAAAACAATAATATAAAATTTTGGTGAAGTTTAAAATTTCATATACAATGAAATTAATATATCATAGATCATCTGCGTAACGCGCGCGCAATGTACGCACACCGCGCGCATAACACCCAGGTTTTATTCTAGTTAATTATTAAAAGAAATAAAAGAATTAAATTTGAATTATTAGGCTGCAAACATGTGCCGAGGATCCAATTCGTTTATATATAGAGAGAAACATAGGGCACTTGAAAAAATCACAAATACTCTTGTCCCTAAAAAAACCTTCCAACTCATGGAATATCTGTTGAAACTTTTATGCGTTTTGTCTTTACTCTATTCCATTTCAAAGCTTTTCAAGATGTCTCTTAAACGTAGAAGTGAGTCATGCTACATATTAGCATATGAAAACTGAATACTAATATATTTGCGAGGATACTCTTTACCAAGAAAAATCTGGGTCTAGAGGAACTCACGTTTCTCATCAAAACCATGGCTAGGTCAGGAATTGGTGAGAAAACGTATGTTTCCAAAAGTATTCATGAAGGAAGGGAAACATTCCCGACTCTCAAAGACACGCATGAAGAAATTGACGAAGTCATGTTTGACACTCTGGACAAGCTTTTTGAAAAAACATGTTTCTCTCCTTGGGAAATTGACATTCTTATGGTAAACCTTTCATTGTTTTCACCAATTCCTTCCATCACAGCTATAATCATTAACAGATACAAAATAAGAGAAGATGTGAGAATGTTCAATCTTTCTAGAATGGGTTGTAGTGCGAGTCTTGTAGTCGTTGATCTTGTGCAACAGCTTTTCAAAGCAAATGAAAATTCCTTGGCCATTATTTTTAGCACAAAGCAGATTGGTTCTCACTGGTACAGTGGGAAAGATAGAATTCCAATGTTTTGGCAGATATGAAAATTCCTTGGCCATTGTCTTTTCAGATCTGGAGGATGTGCAATACTATTAACAAATAAAGGGGAGCTGAAAGACAAAGCTATCTTGAAACTCAAAGAAATGGAAAGAACATATTCCTCCAGTGATAAAGCCTATAATTGTTGTATCAGAATGGATGATGAAGAAGGGATCGAAGGAGCTCGATTAACAAAAAGTCTTGTCAAATGTGCTTCAGAAGCCTTAACCTTAAATTTGCAAAGTCTCGTTTCGAAGTGAGTAGAAGGGATCGAAGAAGCTCGATTAACAAAAAGTCTTGTCAAATGTGCTTCAGAAGCCTTAACCTTAAATGTGGATACTTTGGAACGAGACTTTGCAAATTTAAGGTTAAGGCTTCTGAAGCACATTTGACAAGACTTTTTGTTAATCGAGCTCCTTCAATCCCTTCTTCATCTTACATTCTAATACAACAATTATAGGCTTCATCACTGGAGGAATATGTTCTTTCCATTTCTTTGAGTTTCAAGATGGCTTTTTCTTTCAGCTCCCTTTTAGCTTTTCAAATGAATACAATTCTGAAGCAGATAGAGTTTTGGCAGGTGATTCCAATGTTTGGACCGATTCCCTTCTAGAAAGTTTTTGTGAGGTTGGATTTTAGAAAATTTCTCATTTCATGTTCTAGAATAATTGACCATTTCAAAACATATTTATTTTACTTTCAACAGGATGTTTCGAGCCAAATATGTTGACTGATTAACATGTTTTCATTATTTTCTCCTTCAACTTTATGTCAACCGATAAGAATATTTTCAAACATCCCCGGACCAAAGGTGGTGAAAAACCAACAGTTCATGTCGGAACCTCTTCTTGAAGAAACAAGGAAGATTTACGAATCCCAGGTAATGATCCCTCTCCTTATCTCTGATAAACCCTGTGCTTTAGGTGGCCCCCTAGCTGATATTAAACCCACCAATGAAAAATTGGCTGAGTTCTTTCCTTCTTACCGCAAATCTAGACCCTTAGGGCAAAAAAGCAACCTTAATGAAGATGAAGCCTCTCCTGATACACCCACTTTGACGAAAATGAATCTGAGGTACCTTCATGATGGTACGAGATTGGTAAGAGCTGTCAACCCTTTAAAGAATTTTGACCTTTGGATGACCAGAATGGAAAGGGTCAAAGTTGATCACTGGAAAACCATAGGAATCTATGATCTGCTTATGCTGTCGAAAACCAACATTCCTTATTGTTTGAACCTGCTGGCATCATCACTCTATTTTTGGGATAGCACCCACTACACCTTTCATCTTCCTTGTGGGATGGTTACTCCCACACTCTTCGACCTTACTGCCATTGCAGGTCTTCGACCAGATGGCATTTCATATGATCCTGATACTGATGCAGAGGATACCATAGGGATCTCTAACTCCAAACTCGCATATACCCACTTCATAAACTACCACAAGCGTGATACTGCAGAAATCAGTGATAAGGAACACATAGTATTCCTCATCGTATGGCTGTCGAGGTATGTATTTTGTTCAAAATCTCTGCAGGTGGACAAGAAGTATCTAACCCTGGCCAACCAACTTCATAACAATAGAGGAGTTTGCCTTAGCGGGTTGATTCTGGCGAACCTCTACGAGTCTCTCAGTGAAGGGGCGGTTCGACTTAAAGACTTGGAGGGCCAAGGTACTGTTCACTTGAATGGCCCTCTCTGGCTACTTCAGTTGTGGCTCAATGCAACCTTTGAAGCTAGCCTTCCCAGGAAAGGGCAGGTCAATGAAGATTCTGCTGAAATCAAGGAAAGGAGGGTCGAAGGTACCCGCCTGGTGAAACTTACGCCAAATGACGATGGGGAAACTCTCAAGAAAGCCTTCTCCAGTTACATTATGATGTTTGCAAAAAGGCATGAGTTCACACCTAGCATGGCTCCCTTTGCTGAGAGAACATGTGGCCTGAGTGGTTCACAAGGCCATTCCCTGACCCATCCACCAAACTTGACGTCGAATCTGTTTCGATCTGGGAAGCCTTTTTTATTCCTAGATTTATCCTTGAAAGGCTGAATCTAGGAAGGGACATGGCAGCCTTAATTGCTTACCAGCCAAATCTTGTCTCTCGTTAGTTTGGGTTGGCTCAGATCTTCCCCAAGTGTCTATATGGGAAGAAAGGCCATGTGGTCCTTCACACTGCCAGTTTTGATGAAGGAACTGCCGCGGTTACTTTCGACCGGTGGAACGCTAGGAAAGTAACCCTTTCCCCTGTGTTCTTTCAGCCCACATTCTTGTGCACCAAATCCTTCCATAACTGGTGGTCGAAGTACTATAGTGAATAATTTCTTGATTTTGCTGCTTTCTCTTCCTTACTTGACCAAGCTTTTCTCGATGTGCAGGAGAAGACCAAGAAGAGTAAGTTCATTCATGTCAAAAAAATTCAAGCGTTTCAAAAGTACTTTGAAACTGTCTATCGACCAAATGATATTAGTCGAACCGTTCGTGAGGCTGCTGTCACTTTGAAGGAGAAATTTCTACAAAAAATGGACCAGTTGAAAATCCCTTCAAACGTTCCTCTTGAGAAACGTTATAAGGTAGCTTTTGAACTTTTTCCTCCAAAGTTCCCTCGACTGCCTAACGCTGATTTTGGAGTGGCACTTGCCCCCCATTTCCAGACTGGTTTGTCTGTGGTGAGCACTTAAAACTCATTCGACAGCAGTCTCAACCGAAAGCCCAATAGGTGGTTGCGACTAAGCATACGCTGGACAGTTTCAAAGGACACCTTCATATTGGGGTCGAAGATGTCCATGTCGAATCCGAAATATATGAAGGTTTGAGGCCCTTGATTTGTGGTTCTTTAACTAACCACTCAATTATTAACCTTGTAATAATCGTCCATCTTTCAGCCGTCGAAGGGTGCTGCAAAGGTCGAGAAGGATGCTGAAGGCACAAAGGTACTTTATATCCCTTGCCTAAGTTTTTTTTTGTAACCAATCTTCTAATATTTGCATCACCTTTCAGGCTACTCGAAAACCTCCAACGACTTCAAAAAATGGCAAGAAAGGTGCTCAAACAATTATCCTTCCGGATACTGATGATGAGTCCCCTGTGGAGACAGTAGTTAAAAAGAAAAGGAAGCTTGTCAAAGCTTCTGGAACTACCACCCAATCTCCCTCAAAGCCGGCAAGAATTCTTGAGAAGACACCTACTGATAGTGGTGTCAAAAAACAACTCTCCAGGGTTGCGTCGAAAATGACTGCTGGTGATCCTGAGAGTGCCAACTCAAGTCCTGATGCTGTGACTGTGCAGATATACATACTATCTTCATTCAGTATTTGGATTCCCTACTCAGATTTCTCTCAGCCTTATTCTCTTTACTTGTGGTTTTCATGCTGATGTAGGTAGTTCTAACCCACCACAACCTTTCTTCAACTTTGCAATAACTCTACTGAATAGCCAAGGTGAGCCAACTTATCACCCTACCTCTGAACTTGGCTCTGGATATAGTTCAATAAGCAAAATTAACCAACCTATTCCTCTTACAGTTCCTCCTCCTGAAGCAGATGAAACAAACAAAAATTCACCTGCCAGGACCCATACTCAACAATCCCAGACCGATGGTTCTGATCATGAAGAGGATAGTGTTTCTCACCATCAACCTTTTGACCACACAGAGCCTATTGGTATGGACATAGAAGGAAGTCCAACTGAAGCAGGGGAAGAGGTGGTCGAAGATGAAGAAGAACAAGAAGAAGAGAGGAAGAGGACTGAGCAAGATCACACCCATTCGACTGTGGCTGAGGCAGATCCTGTCAACAATCCAACTCCTAAGCCTATGGTCACTTCGACTACTGGAGGACCCCCCACAGGAGACCCCTTGGCTGCCCTCAAATGGTCGAATCCTCGAGAGTATGCCAGGATGATACTTGGGAAGAAGTATAGCTCTTCAGGTTCCAGCCTCAGTACTTCGACCAGCTCTAGGGGTCCAGCTCCAGATGATTTCGCCAGCCTTATCCTTCGAAAAATCAAGGACAAATTCTTCAAGGGAGACATCCACAATGTCTTACTTTCAGATCGAACTGCTCCTCTCTTTCTGAAAGACAGCCTTCAGGAACTGGACCTTTCGACCATTAGCAAAGATGTTTCTGAATTCCTGTTGGAGCTAACTGCTTTTATGAATCAAATGTATGAGGACTTCAAGCTCCTTCCCAAGATCCAAGACAACATTGAAATCACAACTGGATTGGAAGCTTCAACTTGGGATGAAGCGCATGCATCAGAAGCTATGGTCCAAAGTCTAGAGACTGAACAACAGAAAAGGCAGGCAGAAGTGGAGTCGAACCAAAAGAACATTGATGACTGGAAGCAGCAAATTGAAGAGCTGCAAAACAAGATTTCTAAGGCTGAAAAAGTGCAACCTTGAGCTGGGAGAGTTCAACGATACTGAAATGGCCAGAGAGCTGAAGCGCACCATAGACTTCCTTGACAAGGCCCAAACGCTTGAAAAAGAACTTTCAGCAGCCAAACTCAACAAAGCTCTATGTGAGAAATGCCTTCAGAATCAGAAGGTCAACTTCCTTTAGTTGAAGTTGAAGCTCCCTTTTTTATTGTCATATGATTTCTGTAGTTCCACTTTTTGTTCATCATGTTTTATGTCCCTTTTAAGGCCCCATGTACAGACAATCTTAATGCCCTATGGCCTTTATCTAACTCCTTCTGTTTACTATCAACTCTTCGACTTGCAAAACATATTTTTTTACTTTGCTAACTGAGTAATTAAAGTATTCTGCCTCCTTTCTTGGAAATCTTGAAAACAACGCGCCTTTTAACAGTCTTAGTGTTCCAACGACACAAGTTTCTATTCCATAAAGGAATATTAATAGTGCAACCCTAGGGTCTATTCCCAAGGGTCATTTCACGTATTTCCATCGTTGACTGGGCAATCCTTACAAAGCCTTGCCTCTATAAAACCCTCTTCCCTCTTGGGATATCTTGCACCTACTACAGCAAGCATGAGTACTTCTTCAAAGAAGGCAATAACCAAGAAGGTGGCTGGAGATACAAAGAAAGTTGAGGCAATAACTACTGCCCTCAATAACACTTCAACTGGAGCAACATCTCGCGCCAAGAAGAGAGAAACCAAGATGAGGGTACTCAAGAAAGAACACTCCAAAGCACTAAACTCTGATGATGAAGGTGAGGAAGATTATGTTGCCTTCCTCAACTCCATTAATTGGAGGGACTATGAATGATTTTTCTCCTGGGTTTTATGTTATTGTAATTGTTGTTTTCTGTATGCCATTTTGGCCCCACATGGCCTATTTTGGCTTTTGTAGTCTGAATGAAACTCACGTTTTAATATGAATTTCTTGTAAAATAGGCTTATATTTTTTCAAATATTTCCCATTTACCCTTAAGACTCTTAGATCACCCTCCATCTCTTGAATCTCATAAGCATTATTACTAAACGCCTTAATAATTTGAAAAGGACCTTCCCACTTAGGAGACCACTTCCCCAAAGTTCTGGTCTTTCGATCCATAGGTAAGATCACTTTCCACACTAGATCTCCAGTTGAAAAGGTTTTAATCTGGACCTTTTTGTTATAAGACTTCTCCACCCTTTTCTTTTGCCTTTTCAGCAACTCTAATGCATGGAGCCTTTCTTCATTTAGGTCTACTAATTCATCAAGCATCATATTCCAATAAGACTCAGATGGAATCTCATGATGCCTTTGAATCCTTATTGATTGAAGATAAATTTCCACAGGCAGAACTGCATCATGACCAAAAGTCAGTCCAAATGGGGTAGTATTAGTTGCCTCTTTAGGGGACGTTAGACATGCCCAGAGTATTTGGTCCAATGTCCTGTGCCAATTTCTTGGCTTTTTCCCCACATGCTTTTTTATTAACCCAATAACCACTTTATTTGCAGCTTCGACTTGGCCATTAGCTTGAGCATAATAAGGTGTGGACGTTACAAGCTTGATTCCCATTTCTTTAGAAAACTCTTGCATTTTTCGACCAGTAAAGACTGATCCTTGGTCTGTTGTAATTGTCTCTAGGATTCCAAACCTATAGATGACGTGCTTCTGGATAAATTCAATCACATCTTCTTGATCAACATTTGGTAATGGGATAGCTTCGACCCATTTGGTAAAATAATCAATACCCACCAAAATGTACTTATGATTTTTAGATGATGCTAGTCGAATCTCTCCGACCAAATCTAAAGCCCACCCTCTAAAAGGCCAAGGTTTCACTATAGAGTGTAATTCACTCGCAGGGACATGTTGAATGCCAGCATGAACTTGACATTCCTGACAACCCTTAGCAAATTCCATATAATCTTTTAACATGGTAGGCCAATACATGCCTTGTCGAAACAACAACCATTTCATTTTATGGCCTACCTGATGTGCCCCACATGCCCCACTATGGACAGTGAAAGAGCTAAGTATGCTTCTGCCTCACTGAGGCACTTAAGCAATACTCCCTCAAGAGTCTTTTTGAATAATTCATTACCCAACAAGACATAACTTAAAGCTTGATACTTGATTTTCCTTTCTGTCGAAGCTATTGGATTTTTCAAATAATCCATTATAGGTTTCCTCCAATCCTTGTCAGTTATACTATCAACTGCCAAAATTGCGAAATTGTCTTCATCAACATATCCCAGCTTAGTTTCTTCCAAGTCTGATGGGGCTAATCCTACTAACACCACGCTTCCTCTAACTTCGACTTCGATTGCATCTTGTAATTTGTCTTTCGAAACTTTATACCCTGATGCAATCTGAGCCAAGTCATTAGCTACCTGGTTTTCCAGTCTAGGGATGTCTCGAAAACTAACTGCGTCGAACTTTTTCAACAGTCGATTCACAACTACAAAGTACATAATCAAGTTTTCTTTTATGCACTTGTAATCTTTGGTCACTTGTTTTATGACCAGTTCTGAATCTCCCATTATTTCGACATGAGTTGCCCCCAATTCCAACAATACTTCAAGTCCAGCAATTAAAGCTTCATATTCACCTTCGTTGTTATAACAACGGCCTTCAATTTTATACTTAAGTGTTGTTGGAATTTTATTAGGAGAAATAACAAATACTCCTATGCCTGTCCCATCTTTGTGGCTTGATCCCTCGAAATATAACTTTCAAGGTTCCAACTCAAGATAGTTCAGGGGGGTCTCATTTGTAGAATGGTCAGCTATGAAGTCTGCCACTATTTGTCCTTTAACAACTTTTAAAGGCTTATAAGTTAAAGAATATTCAGTCAATGCTAATGCCCATTTTCCAATTCGACTATGCAAAATAGGTTTGGACAACATATGTTTAATAACGTCATAACGAGAAGAAACATAAACATCAACTGGTTTTATATAATGCTTCAATTTGGTACAAGAGTAATACAAACATAAACATAATTTTTCAATCATGCTATATCTAGTTTCTGCATCATTTAAAACTCTACTAAGGTAATAAATGACTCTTTCGATACCATCATCATCCTCTTGAGCTAACATGCTCCCTAAAGTTCTATCTGACGCAGCTATGTATAATCTCATACACTTATTTCCATAGGGTGGTGAGAGAATGGGGGGGTGACTCAGGTACTCCTTGATCTTGTCGAAGGCTTCCTGCTGATCTTGCCCCAATCGAACCCATCCTTGCTAGCTTGTAGCAATGGTGAAAAGGCTTGCGTTTTCCCACTTAAGTTACATATAAATCTCCTCTAGAAATTTATTTTGCCCAAGAGAGACTGTAATTCCTTCTTTGTTGATGGCGCTTTGGCTTCCATAATGGCTTTGGTTTTATTCTGGTTAATTTCGATCCCCTTCTTGTGGACCACAAAGCCTAAGAAATCCCCTGCCTGCACACAAAAAGCACATTTGAGAGGATTCATTTTCAGACCATGCTTTCTCATCCTTTCAAAGGAATGTCGAAGATGGCTTATATGATCTTTTCCTGAAAAGGACTTGACAACAATATCATCAATATATATTTGCATAAAAGTCTCAATAAAATCATGAAAGATCGAATTCATTGCTCTCTGGTAAGTTGCCCCAGCATTTTTTAGACCGAAAGGCATCACTACCCATTCATAAGTGCCTAATGCCCTTGGACATCGAAAAGCAGTTTTTGGGACATCTTCCTCAGCAATGAATATTTGGTTATAACCAGAATAACCATCCAACATGCTCAAATATTCATGTCCTGCAGCAGAATCAATCAGCATTTCTACCACAGGCATAGAATATTCGTCTTTAGGGGTTGCAGAATTTAGATCTCTAAAATCTATACAAACCCTTAAAGAACCATTCCTTTTATTTGCTGGTACAATATTAGCTAGCCATTCGACATACCTAGCTGTACGGATGAACTTGTATCTAAGTAGCCTTTCGATTTCCTCTTTGATCTTGGAAAGGATTGTTGGGGCAAACCGTCTTGGATTTTGCTTGACTGGCTTTTTCCCAGGTATGATTGGCAACTTATGTTCAACAAGCTCTCTCCTCAAACCAGGCATTTGATCATAGTCCCAAGCGAAGCAATCCTTGAATTCCTTCAATAGTTGGACTATTTCGACTTTGAGTAGTGGGTCGAGATTAGCGCTAATATAAGTAGGCCTTTTTAATCCCCCTTCACCTAAGTCAATTTCTTCCAAAGGATCCTGCACCAGCATTTTAATATTATCCGACAGTGGATCATTTTCAAAACCTAAAGGCTCATTATCATAAACAGTATCAAGCCTTTGGTCTTGGTCTTCAATATGAAGCCCATCAGGTGGCTCAGGTTCAAAGTCCTTACCAGGGCCTACTTCACAAATTTGAGTTTTGGCTTCGACAGCCATGTGGTTGTGTGCAGCCTCCAAAGCCGCTTGTAACTTAGATTCGGCCACATAGGCCAAATTCTTTGTAATGCATCGAATTCAGTCATTGTTACTGAATTCACTCCCCCAGCCTATGGGGTCAACCTCAGGCAGCCCATAGTATGGGACATTGCCTTCTTCTCTTACGACTTCTCTATCCCATCGAAACCCCTCTAGTGGGTGCAAGTGTAATGAGCAGAATGCGTGGTCATCTGGGGTGAGATCAAATTCTGCTAGAGTACAAGGCGTAATATACGCCAAATTTTTGTCGAACTCAGCACCATCAACATGATTAACAGGAACCTTAAAGTAGCCTTGATCAGCTTCAATGTTTTCTACTATTCCATCAGGCCTCCAGATTGTTATTCATTGGTGCATTGATGAAGGTACTGCCCCAATGCCATAGATTCATTCCCTTCCTAGCAAAAGGTTGTAGTTAGCTTTGCTTTCGACCACCATGAACAAGGTGGGTCTTGTCACTGTACCTACAGTCAAGTCAACCTGTAAGACACCTAGAGTGGTCCCAATCTTCCCTTCATAGTTGGAGAGGACCATGTTGTAGGGTTTAAGATCAGTGTCGAATTTACCAATTTTACTTAGCAGAAAGTGCGGCATTAGATTGACAGTAGCCCTACAATCCACCAAGATCTTATTTACAGCCATGTTCTCTACTTTCCCTATAATATATAGAGGTTTCAAGTGTCCCTTCATGGCCTCAGTTGGTCGCTCAAAGAAAGCATTCTGTTCTTCGACACATCCATTGTTCATTACATAATAGCACACAGGTTGGTGTGCTGCCATTTCTGCCTCAGCGTTGGCATCCAAATTCTCCACTTCAGTTAGTCTGTCATACTTCCTTGGCATTACTGTCACTACGTTGACAATGATGTTTAAAAAGCATCAGATTCTGAATCAAAATTGTGGGTCGATGCTTCGTCATCAACTGTTTCAACCGCAAATTTCTCAGCTTCTTCCTTCTTGGAAGTAAACAGCTTCCGACCCACTGGCAGCTGGTTTGTTGTTATCATGCCAACACCTTTGTTGCTAGCTAGCAGAACATTATTGCTAGTCTCCGTTGAATCTTTAACCTGAGCTTCTCTTAGAGCCTTCCTTCGCCTCTGTTCACTCCTCCACTGGGACCTAGACATGGGATTTTTTCCTTTGTAATTCTCAGACACATAGGCAGCTTTGTTGGAGGACTTGAATTCTTTCCTATACTCAATTGAAGAACCTCTAGCCACCTCGAAACTTTTCCATCCTTGCTTCCCTTTTCCTGCTGCTTCGACGGGTTTAACCACCTCCCAGTTGGTACTTCGCCGCTGGGTTTGAAAGTAGCTTGCTTGGCCCTTAGAATTTGTGGCCTTGGGCCATATTGTCTCTGAGAAGCTTTCCTTGGTTCGAAACGCCCTGGCTTTTGAGCAGCTCTCCTCTCATGTCCAGATTTGGCCTCTTTCCCCGCTTGGAGGCCATGAGCAGCTTCTTTGTTGAAGATAACACTGCATCGAGGGCACAACATAACTTCAGAGTTCTTCCCCTGGCACCTGTGGAGAAAATCAATGATGGTCTCATCCACCCTGGGATAAGCCAGTTTGTCGCAGTCCTCTTGTTCATGAATATCCATGGCCTGTCAGTCAGTAACTTCGAGCATGTTCACGTTGACTTCATCTTTTAAACGCATCTTAGAAAAGTCAATATCAAGGCTTTCAGCAGCCTCGTCCAACTGTCTAAAATGATCAGCAATCTCTCTTGTCACCATCTGCAATTTTGGTGCTTCAACTTCAGCATGGGTCTCGACTGTAGTTTCACTGTCAAACCTTTGAACTTCAGAAGAGGTACTAAAGTAATGTTCAGCAGCCATACATATCAAATGCTCAAGCTGATAGCCATCCATTTCTTCAGCCTCTCTGATAAACACAACATCATTGGCAAGGTCCTCAGTAACCTCCACCACCGTGGCATTTCTGCCAAGAGCTTCGTTGTTACTAACATTATCCGAACTGTTGTTCGATAATTCAACCAGTTCGACCATGTTGACCTCCTCAGGCTCTGCATAATTTGCTTCAGCTACTTCAAGGGGGCTGGTATCAATCTTCATCTGGGTCTTAGTCTTCTCCCCAAATTTGAGCCTTCCCTCCTGAATAGCATTCTGCACCAAATCCCTGAAAAGAAAACATTGAGACGTCTTATGACCCAAGTAATTATGGTATTTACAAAAACCTCTCTTTTTTCTTTGCTCTAAAGGCGGTATTTTAGCACCAGGAGGCACTAATATTTGACCATCCTTAACTAACAAATCAAAAATTTCGTCACATTTAGTGATGTCGAAAGTGTATGTTTTCTTTGGGAACCTATCATTCTTTTCGGTTTCGACAGGGTTTTTTCCATTCGAAGGAACTAATAATTTACAAGAATAAGGAGGGCCCTTCTTAAGTTCAGCAAGGTCTATCTCATTTTCGTCGAACCTAACGGATTCATCGTATAACTCGTCGATACCCTCCTGGAATTCGATGTAAGCTACCTTCCTGTTCTTATTTAGCCTAGCTTTCTCATCTTTGAGCCGCTCTAGCTGTCGAACTTTGTCAGCCAACTGGGCCATATCCCTTAAATATTGGGTGTCCAGTTTCTTCCTGATAGAGTAATCAAGGCCACCAGCGGCCATTTCGACAAGCTCATGCTCAGGCACTTGTGTGAAGCATCTAGCCTTGAGTAGTCGAAACCTATTCAAGTAATCGTCTATTGGCTCATTGAACTTTCGTTTCACACTAGCCAATTCTTTCAAACTAATTTTAGTCTGCCCCATGTAAAATTGCTCATGGAACAAACGTTCTAACTGGGTCCAATTACAAATCGAACCAGATGGTAACGTAGTGAACCACGTGAATGCATTTTTAGTGAGGGAACTAGGGAAATATTTCACCCTTTGACTCTCATCTTTTGCAATCTCACCGGCTTCGATCAGGTAGCGCGCCACATGTTCGACAGTAGATTCTGTAGTATCTCCTGAGAATTTAGTAAACTTTGGCACTTTTGTCCTGGGAGGCAATTCAGCTTGAAGTATATAGTCTAATATAGGCGAAGTAAAGTTTGGCCTAGAAAAACCCATATTCAGGCCATTTCGAGCCATTATCCTTTCGACCAAGGCTGCCAAATTGTTCTCTGCTACTACATTGTTGCGTCGAACCTGATTCACCACACGATCAGCGTCTTGATTTCTGTTCACTAGCACCATCCTTGGTTCCTCCTCTTCAAGTACTGGTATTTGATTTCTAGGAGGCTCCTCCCTAGGTGGTTCGACTAACCCCGGATTCACTTGTTGAGCGTGCTCCCTCCCCTCGACTCCTTGATTTTGGTGTTGCATAAGAGCGGGCATTCCCATGAATTCTGCTATACGCACCATCTGGGTTGTCATCATTTGATTGGTTTGAGTAGTATTCTGGATCAATGGCTGGAAAATCTCGCCCATCGTCTAAGACAAAGTATGTACCATTTGCATGTTGCTCTCATCCATCTTTTGCCTCAAATATGCTGCAGATTCATTTGTTAAGTTGGGCCCTTGAGCAAAATATCCCAAACCTATGGACTGGCTGTTTCGACCCATGTTAATTCCAGAACCTTACACCTACAAAGGGGAAGATATCACATTTTCTGAATATACTGGGGGTGCAGTACGCAGATTCTGCATCATTGCCGTTGGCATGCCATAGATTGGGTTCCTAGGCAAAGACTGTGAAAATCCTGGGGGAGGAAACTGCCTGTACGTCGAACCTCCTCCTGGCGGAGTCTGAGGATTTGTCATTGATAGGCCAATGTATTCCAAGACTGGCTGAGTGTAAGGCCTCACGTATGTCGCCCCTGGTCCCGCTGTCGAGGACGCTAGCTCTGTCACCATGGTTAACGCTGTTGACCCTCCTGTCGAAGGAACTAGAGTTGGCGCCACAGTACTTCTTGGTAATTCTTGAGGATTGATGGTGTTGTTCTGAACACTTGAACTGCTTGGCTAGGTATTAGTCCCAGCAGAACTGGGATTCAAATTTCCTAGGCCAGATGTCATTCTCCTCACGTTTCTTCTCTTCAGTCTATATTCGTTTGAATTGGCTACCTTTCCACTTCTCAAGTGCATACAATAGTTTACCACAATCTCGACCAATGAAAAAATACTTAAGAAGGCAGGTATAAAACTTCCTTTTGGCGGTTATTTAAAAGTTGAAAACTTCCAAATCCACGTTTAGCACTGTCCCACCGGGTGTGCCAATTTGTTTACCTTGAAAATTGGTAAACAACTGCTGATCTTCTAAAACAATAAAGTTCTAGTAACTTACAGGATCGATCAGATTGATCCTAGGACATGTGCTGTATGTGTATTTAGAACATTTCACGATTTGGTAAAGTATGCCTTTCGACAATGCACACAAATAAAAAAGGGGTGTTTGAAGTGTAAAGGAAAGCGATAAAGATATAGGAAATAACTAAGTCGAACAATACATCAAAGAAAAGAAACGAAAAGGCTGAATGTAAAGGTTTGATAAAGAAAAACTGGAGTTAAATGCTGGAAAGAAATGCATAAAGATTTTAAAATGCAAAAAGGTAAATGCTTGGAAGTAAAGTCTTTTAATGTAAAAGACTTGAAAGGTAAAAGTTTGTGAAAAAGCTTCAAAGTAAAGAATCTAAAACAGAAACTTCAAAGTAAATTGCATTGCAATAAAAGGTAATGGTGATTACAATCACGTACATTCTCACTTGACTTGTTTCTCGACACACTGGATACTTTGAGTGAATGTAGAGTTACTTGTACAAATATGATTTTTTCACACTATTCTAACTCTAGGACTAACCTATTTATAATATTCTAAAGTAACCACCATTTGACGGTTTTATTCTTAGATTACGCCACTTGGCACTTCGCATGTATTCACGATCTGGATCTTCGCCACCTATCCTCTTTTTAAATTCAAATAGTGGAACTTCCCTCCACTATTCAGTTGTAACTGCAGCGCATTATCCATAGCCACTTCACCGTGTCGAATTGACTCCTTGGACTTAGCAATATTTGAAGTCCTAAAATCATTCTCTTCGACTTAGGCATTGCACAAACATGGTCGAAGGCCTTCTAGTCGAAGCCTTCTTTTTTAGCTTTATTATTTTAAAGAATAACTTCTTTTAAAACCAAGTTGTCTGAAATCATGTAGCGTCGAAATTAGGAGCTAACAGGTATACAAGATTACCTTCCCAAAAGTCAAACTCCCTTGTCGTCTAAACAAGTGGCCATCTATGCAACAACTTTCCAGAAGTTCCAATTTCAAAAACACAGTTTCGTCTTTCATTTACTTGCAATCCCATTTTCCATTCACACAATACTCTCCACTCGGAGCAACATGAGGTAACAAAACACAGATGATGGTTCTTAAGGGATTTCACAATTTACACACATGTTAATCGATCACCCATCTAAGCTAATAGATTAACTCCTCAAAATTCAGTGCAAAGCACCATCCTTTCACATGTTAATCGGTTAACACTGCTGCAAAAGCAGAAAACCAGTTTCTTTTAATTCAAAAGTCATCACAACTCAAAACTATCAATCCGGCTTGTTCAAATCTTGAAATACCATTCTCAACTTGTGGCTCCTTAACTTGTGTAACAACCACTAACCGTGATCCTCTCAAGGTAATACAGAACAAAGTTAAAATATGCAGATAACACACTCCAACCAAATGACGAGGCAGGATTTCAAATTCCGGCGTGTCACACGACAACACTTCAGCGGGATAGCTCGTTTTCTGCTCAAACAACTACACTAGCGGGAAGTTAATAATGACGACATTCTAGGGTTTTAGCCATAACTCCTACTTGATTCATCCATAAGCAAAATCCGACACACAACCATTATACGATACTACAAAGCAACTGACATATCATGTCAGTATACAACCCTGTTCTCTCACTTGAACCCCTTGGTGGAAAATAAAACAAAAACGTTCTTAGTCCAGCAAAAGGTAGATTCCGAATATTCCGATTATTCACAAATACAGAAGTTTCTCTATACTTGAAAATAAATTGGGGCAATGCATCCTCTTGAAGAACTTTTCCATCACTTCGTACATAATAACCAGGATTTCTTACCCTTCACTATCCATTGTACACCACACTTACCACAAATTCACTTAACGAAATATTCGCAACCGACAATTCTCGTTAACTATATACAAAACCCTTCCGGTATAAACCATTCCATGATTTATACTTAGTCCGTAATAAGTACTGATTTGTTTCTCGTTATTTTATCGCAATCTTACTTTTTAGGATACAATACTCACTGCCTCACAAGGTACGTCCCTTCACACATGTCTCAAGAATAAGAATCCATCACGTACACCTGTGACCACGATGCTACCACTATGCTTGTTCTTAATACCAAGGTGTGACTTTCCCATATCGCATCATACTACTAGGGTTCTCATGGGTGAACCATCCTTGATTACACTTCCTTAACTTAAGCCTCAACAACTACTAAATAGCTTTATTGCACATTCGTCCAAAAATACATTCCGTTGTCATTTCCTCATAATACACCGTTAATACCGTTTTCCATACCTTATGTCCAAATATAAAATCATCATACTAAAATTTCCTTAAATCCAAGAAACTTACTCTGTTTCTTAATACAAAATCCTTCTGGTCCGTATCACTACACTTTCCATTGCTAAGTGAAGCTCATTCTTTCTCCAACACAACACCTTAAACTGTTCCTTGGGTAATTTAACATTTCCAAATTCCAAATTGGTCTCTCATTGAATACAGAAAATCCCGATGTAATATCTCGAATTTAATTTCTCTACATAACTAAAGATACATAATAAACGTCTCATAAGACTTTCCTTTAATTTGTATGGCTCCGCTTTCGAGAACTCTTATAACCGCGAAGGGGCCAGACTATATCGTCGGTTTTTTGGTGACGCGACCACCTATTGCATTATTTTTGGTTCTACTTTTTTATTTCTGTATTTATCCTATAAAGCTTAAAAGGAAGAGGAAGATATCTTAAACTAACCCTGCACGGAAGTGTTTTCTTTAACAAATGTTAAAAGATCGGGGATCGGGGTTTGGCTGCACAAAAGGAGATCTATTAACACCTAGAGTATCTCAAGTTGTCCATAGGAACCTTTATTTACAGATATTTTCTACTGTTTGAAATGCTTTCTTTAGTCTATCTGTTGTTGATTGGGAAATTTTTTCCTTTTTGAGGGTTGAGAGAATGTTTTTGTTGTTTTTGGGAAGGTACTGGACCTAAGATTTTTTATTTGTGTGCTCGCTAAGATTTCCCAATCTTATGCCTGCATATTCCTGTAAAGAGATTTGGGAAATCAGAGCAATTGTAGTTCCTCCTATTCTATAGGAGTAAAACTTGTTTAGTGTCTTGTTCAAAGCCCAACATTGAAGCTATCAGAGTATTTTTGTCATGTTTAAAGCCCAATATTGAAGCTAAATTTTGACTGAGAGAGAGCATTTGTCATATCTAAAGGGAGATATCTCACCTATTTATCATAAAATGTCAGGTAGTTGGTTATAAGGGAAATTACTTTAATTGGGATGTGTGGAATCCAGCAATGCCATAATTTCCTTTAAAAGGGAGATGTAATGAAGGAAGAAGCTTTAACCTAGTGTAGAGCAATGCCACTTTTTCCTTTATGAATCTTTCATGCTAAGAGAAGGACATTGGCTTGGATGTATGGAATCCAAAGGCTTGCCGCTTATAGCTGTTAGATGAAAGAGACATTTTAACCATCATAAAGGAGGAACTCCAGCTTGGATTTTAAATCAACAAATGTGCCACTTACAGCAATTTATCTGGGAAAAAGGTTTTGATTGTTTGTGATGAGTCCAAACCCTTGAGGTTGGCATCAATTTTGATAAAACTAACTTAACATAAAGATATTGGACAAGATGTTCTAACATGTTAAACTGACTGTAGGTTAAGTTTTTAGACAAGATGTCCTATCATGTTGATTCGACATCTTTGTTTGTTACAGTTTGGAATAACTATTATCTAATTTTAACGTTTTATGGGAATGTGAATTTGTCCTAGGTGGCATCCGAGATTTAGGAATTAGAGATTCTGATTTTAAAAGGAATATGCTGTTTCTAAGTGTGGGGACACTTTAGGAAACTTATGATTGAAGAAACTATTCTAGAGAAGAATAGGTCGCAGATTCTATGGAGCTGAATTGCTGCGATTCTGAAACCCAAATCTAGTTCTATTTAGTAATATAAATAGGATGGATTTATCCTAGAATAGGAACTGAATATACTCATTTGTTATTGAGTACTAGGGTTTGTACTTTTATGAGCCTCTCATGTATTGCGTGAATACCTGAGTTGGACAGTTTTTTGAGTTGTAATTGTTCAGTCACTGCTGTGATTGAAAGGGAATTGAGAAGGGTCTCATACCTAGGAGTGTCTTAGGTAGAAATCTAGCGCGGGTAGTTTCTAGGTGTCAAGTTGTAAACGGTTGAGTTTAGCTTAGAACCAATTCTGCTTAGTGGATTTCATTTCTGGCTTGGTAGCCCCCAAACGTAGGTGTTGTTGATCACCGAACTGGGTTAACTTGTGTTTTGTTTACTTTCTGCTGTTTATATTTTGTTCTTCACTATCCTTTTGTGAGAAGCATAGATCAAGTGTCACGACATCCTGTCCGACATCTTAGTGATCTGCTTGACCAGAATTTCGATTGGTATCAGAGCAGGCATCCTGCTCTATATCCGGGTGAGATTCAGGAATGATACTTTCTGGTTCAATTGATAAAGAAGGAGGATTTTTTAATATGTCATCCATACTTGATGGTTTTAATTATGAATATTGGAAAATGCGCATGGTGGCATTCATCAAGTCCATGGATGGTAATGCTTGGAAGTCTGTGGTTAAAGGGTGGGATCCACCAAAGACCAAAGACAAGGATGGGAATATCACTGATGAGCTGAAACCTGAGGAAGACTGGGATGATGAAGATGATAAACTTGCTCAAGTTAATTCCAAAGCCTTGAATGCCTTGTTCAATGTTGTGGACAAGAACATCTTCAGGCTCATAAAGAACTTCACTGTTGCAAAGGATGCCTGAGAAATCTTGAAGACTCCTCATGAAGAAACCTCTCGAGTTAAATCCTCAAGACTTCAACTTCTCACCCCCAAGTTTGAGAATTTGAGAATGAAGGAGGATGAGAGTGTTTATGAATTTCATATGAATATTGTGGATATTGCCAATACTTCAAGTGATCTTTGAGAAAAGATTCCTGAAGCAAAGTTTGTCTAGAAAATTCTAAGATCTCTTCCTAAGAAGTTTGACATGAAGGTGACAACCATCGAAGAAGCTCAAGATATAAGCACCTTGAAGGTTGATGAACTCATAGGTTCTCTACAAACTTTTGATGATATATATATATATATATATATATATAGATTTATTTGGAGTGTATTAGATCTTGACTTTTTAAGTCTTTGGGCCGTGTAAAAAAATAATTTTTAACCAATGGATATATCATATGCAGTTTCCTTTGTTTATGTCAAAAAGCTTTTTAGTAGAGATTTTTTCTTTTTGCCAATGTATTTGGCATTGTTGGCTTTTTGAATATGTGTTGTTCAATTTCTACTTTAATAATATTTGTTTTATGAATACATTAGAGAGATAGAATTTAGTGTGATAATGAATAAGAAAATTTTAAAATTATTTAATTTAAAGGTGAAGTTGATTTTACCGGTGAGACATTTAATTGCTACTAACCACCAAAAATCAGAGGATAGAGCGATAACCCAGATGCATGAGAAAACTATTGATTATGGTAGCTTTCTATCCTTTTCTCCAACCTAGTTTTGGATCAAATAAATTAATTATTAGATTCTGATACAACTCTGAAGCAGATGGAATTTTGGCAAGCAATGAGAGATTTACCTGAAACAAATGTATGGAGAAAACTAGACACCATGTGTGTTAGAAGATATAATTTTAAGCCCAATCGTAAAGTTCAACAACCCAAATGGTTCCAAGATTACTATTTTTAGTAATTAATATTTTCAGTTTTATTATTATTTCTTTTAGACTTGTCTTTGTATTGGGTTATGCAGTTTTACTTAGGCCCAATTGTTTAGAAAACCCTAAGTATTTAAGCTTTAGTGTTGGGACTTGAAGGTTTATGAAAAAAGAAAAGCTTATTTTTATGTTGTCTTCTTCCTTTGCAATTTAGATCTATAGTAGCTAGAAGTAGAATCTATCATTGGTGCTTTAATTCTACACTCATGGCTCCCCCAAAACCCCAAACAGCATCTTCCCGTGAAATAGTTGAAGAGGCTGTTCATACCACACAACTGTTGCTTGATAATGCTTTACAAGAGAATCATATTCAAATGAATGCTCGTTTTGATTCAGCTGCAGCCGAATGGGAACAACAACTTGGACAAATTCACACGCGTATGGATAATGAGAAGAATATTGCTGATGGTAGACATGAATCTATCATGTCCATCCTTACCAAACTCTCAAATCAAAAAGAAACCCAACAAAACGCTATTGTTCACGCAGCGGCCGCTACTGTTCACGCAGCCTCCGCTACTGTTCACGCAGCCAAATCTTCTTCAGGTATCACTCATGAACCTTACACTACTGCTGCTGTGCATACCTCACCACAAACCCTTACCCATATTTTCAGTCCCACCAACACCCCCATAAGAAACTCAGTTTCTTTTTCTACACCCCTCACACAACCTACTGCCACAGCAGCCACACGGCTCACCGCTGCGCAACCACCACCACCTCTCTACCCACACTACATACCATCTCCTACACCTTTTACACGCACACCAAATTATAATATTCCGTACTTTCCCCAAATCCCTTACCCACACATGCCACAAATCACACCATTGCCCCCTTTTAGGACCCCAAAATTGGAACTTGCTATGTTTGATGGTTCTGATCCCTTGGAGTGGTTGTTTCAGGCTGAACAATTTTTTAACTTTTATCAATTACCACCAGAGCATCGTTTATCTTTGATTGCTTTTTATATGAAAGGTGATGCCTTAGGTTGGTTTAAATGGATGCATCAAAGTCAGTTGTTAAGTGATTGGTTCTCATTTGCAAAAGCCCTAGAACTACGTTTCGGACCATCCACTTATAACAACCATCAAGCTGAGCTGTTCAAACTTAAACAAAATGGGTCTGTTGTGGAATATCAAACTCAATTTGAAAAGTTGGGAAATCAAGTAGTTGGTCTACCACCTGAAGCTATTTTAAATTGTTTTATTTCTGGTTTATCTAAAGAAATCAGAAATGAAATGGCAATTCATAGGCCTGTTTCCATTTCACAAGCTATAGGGCTAGCCAAACTTATTGAATCCAAACTTAAAGATGCCAAATCAAAATTCTCAAAGCCCTTTCCCAATTCCTACCCCAAATATCCACCCAACCAAACATCAACACCACCCTTCAAAACCAACAACACTTCCACCACCCAAACAGCACCACTATCCACTCCTTCAAACACCAAACTACCTATCAAACGTCTTTCCCAATCACAATTACAAGAACGCAGAGCGCAAGGGTTGTGCTTCAATTGTGATGAAAAGTTCACAATTGGTCACAAGTGTTCCACTAGCAGGTTTCTATTGTTAATGACTGATGATGATTTAACAGAACAGGAGGTTACTATTACTGAAAGTAACGAACAGGAAGCTGAGTTGGACCTCAATGATACTTATTTTCAGCTATCCCCACAAGCTCTAACTGGTCAGATTTCTCCTCAAACACTCAAATTCAAGGGCATTATTGGAGGATTACCTGTCATGGTTTTAGTGGACACGGGCAGCACACATAATATCATGCAGCCTCGCATTGCCCAACACTTAAATCTCAAGATTAAACCAACACACCAATTCTCAGTTATGGTGGGAAATGGCTCCCATTTGCAATGCGAAGGGATTTGCAACAATGTTCCTATCAGCCTCCAAGAGAAACCCTTCAACCTATCGTTTTATCTTTTACCAATAGAGGGAGCTGACATTGTTCTAGGAATCGCATGGTTAAGAACACTCGGAACAATACAAGCTGATTTCTCAATTCCTTCCATAACATTCCAACACCAGAATTCACCCTTAACTCTTAAAGGGGACCCATCCACCAGTCCCACTCACACTACATTCCACCAACTCAAACACCTCCTCCATACTAAGTCCATTGCTTCCCTTCACCTAATGACTTTTTTGCAGCTTGACCACCCTTCATCCGTTACCCCAAATCCACCTTCTACTCCAGCCAACTTACCCCACAATCTTCACCCAGCCATTTCAAAAATACTAAACACATTTTCCAAAAATTTTCAACCACCTTGTGGCCTCCCACCAGCAAGACCTCATGACCATCATATTCCTTTACTTCCCAATACCCCTGCTATAAATGTTAAACCTTATAGATACCCCCATTCCCAAAAAACTGCCATGACCACAATTATCCAAGACATGCTTCAAGAAGGCATAATCACTCCATGTACCAGCCCTTTTGCCTCTCCAGTCCTACTTGTTAAAAAGAAAGATGGAACTTGGCGTTTTTGCGTCGACTATCGCGCTCTTAACGCTGTGACTATTAAATACCGATTTCCTATACCCACCATTGATGAACTTTTGGATGAGCTTGGGTCAGCTAGAATTTTCACTAAGATAGACCTACGATCTGGTTACCATCAGATCCGCGTTGCATCGTAAGATACTCATAAAACAGCTTTTCGCACTTTTGATGGTCATTACGAGTTTCTCGTAATGCCTTTCGGGCTCACTAACGCCCCTTCTACCTTTCAGTCCGCTATGAATGATCTCCTAAGACCATACTTACGCAAGTTTGTATTGGTTTTTTTTGACGATATATTGATTTACAGTGCTACTTTTAATAATCATTTAGTTCATTTGCAGATTGTATTTGATCTTTTATTATCTCACTGTTTTGTTGCGAAATTGTCAAAATGTGTCTTTGCAGTGGAGAAAGTTGGCTATCTAGGACATGTTATTGCTGCTGGTTGTGTTGAACCAGACCCGGAAAAGATTCAGGCAGTGTTGGACTGGCCTGAACCTCGTTCACTCACGGCACTTAGAGGATTTTTGGGGCTCACCGGATTCTATCGCAGATTTGTCAAAAACTACGCCACTCTTGCTGCTCCTCTCACCGATCTTTTGCGTTCCACTAGGATTTCTTGGAGTACAGAGGCTAGTTCAGCCTTTACAGAGCTAAAAAAGAAAATGACAAAAATGTCGGTGCTAACATTGCCAGACTTTACAAAAAAATTTGATCTAGATACTGATGCATCTGGAGTTGCCATCGGCGCTGTCTTATCCCAGGAATGCCACCCTATTGCTTTCTTCAGCAAGAAAATGACTCCTAGAATGCAAGTTGCTTCTGTTTATGTCCGAGAAATGTTTGCCATCATGAAATCCATCAAGAAGTGGCGACAATATTTGGTAGGATAGCACTTCAATATCTACACAGATCAAAAAAGCTTAAGGAACTTGTTGTTGCAAAAGATTCAAACTCCAGAGCAGCAAAAATGGGCTTCAAAATTACAGGGATTTAATTTTGAAATTTTTTACAAACCTGGACGTTCAAATCGGGTAGCAGACGCACTGAGCAGAAAATACAGTGACTCTCCATTGTTGTTCTCTTTATCTTCCCCCGTGCCAACTCTCATTCAACGTCTACAGAAGTATTACACACATGATTCAGAAGGACAGCAGTTAGTTTCAAAAAAATCCACCACTCCAGAGGATAAAAGAGACTGAAACTTCATCAATGAATTGCTCTATTTTCAAAACAAGTTGTTTATACCTGACCTGCTGAATCTCCGAAAAGCTCTGATTTTTGAATTCCACGGCACACCTACTGCAGGTCACTCAGGCGTTAAAGCAACTGCTGCATGGGTAGCTACCTCTTTCGCTTGGCATGGTCTCTACAAAGATGTCAAACATTTTGTTAAACATTGCTTAACTTGCCAGCATAATAAAAGTCAAACAAAGAAAAAGAAAGGCGTACTTCAACCCTTGCCAACTCCAACTCAGGTCTGGGAGGACATTACTATGGACTTCATCACGCACCTTCCGAGCTCATTCGGCCATACTGTCATTTGGGTTGTCTGTGACCGCCTTTCCAAATACGCCCACTTCATTGCTCTTCCACCAAAATTTTCAGCTCAGGATCTAGCCGCTCGGTTTTCTGTCGAAATCTTCAGACTTCACGGAGTTCCTAAGACCATAATTTCTGACCGCGATCCGCTCTTCCTCAGCCATTTCTGGAAGGAGTTCTTCAAACTGCATGGAACAATTTTAAAATTCAGCTCAGCATATCACCCAGAAACAGATGGACAATCTGAAGTTGTTAATAGGAGCTTGGAAACATACCTTCGATGTTTTATAAGTGACCAACTCGGCGATGGTACAAATTTCTTCACTTGGCTGAGTTCTGGTACAATACCTCGTTTCACACTTCGATACAAATGACTCCCTTTCGAGCTCTCTATGGTAGATCTCCCCCCTCCATATCGAATTTCATCTCGGGTTCAGTCGCACTGCCCTCCTTAGCCAACACCTTGCAAGACAGAGACAAAATCCTATCTGAGTTAAAAAGGAACTTGGTAGAAAGTAAATCCAAAATGGAAGAGCAAGCAAACAAGAAAAGGATAGCGTTTACCTTTCAAGTGGGTGATCTGGTACTCCTCCGTCTTCAACCGTATAGACAATAAACTGTTAGTCGAAGAACTTCTCAGAAACTCTCAAAACGATTTTTTGGTCCTTTCCAAGTGAAGTGCCGGATCGGTGAAGTCGCCTACGAGCTAGATCTACCACTTTCTTCAAGGATCCACCCAGTGGTTCATGTTTCTCAGTTACGACCTTATTTTTCTTCTGCACATGCCATTGACTTTGCAAATTTTTTTAAAGACGACGGCAAACCCAGAACTGAACCCCAACAACAACTTAACTTTCAAGTTCCGGATGCGACTGTGAAAGAAAAAAGGGAGGGTTTGAAAAAAACTAAGGTGAGTTTAGAACTATCTGAGATGAGTTTGGAAGAAACTGAGGCGAATTTGGAAGCAAGGGAGGCGAGTTTGAAAGAAAAAGAATTGAGTTTTAGAGGACAAGTGGGTTTGGAAAAGTCAGACTATTTGCCAAATTTGTGTTTCACAAAGCAAAGTGCAAGTGTTAATGACTTGCAAAATCTATCTCAAGTAGCCCCAACGTATGCTTTTGTACTCCCAACAGATGGATCATCCCACCCGTTAATTCCAAGACACGTGGCAACTTCTGCTCTCACCACACACCAAAGGCATAACCACGCGCCCCCTCCTACCGCAAATGTGGATACAACTGTATCTCACCCATCACTTTTCCCCACGAAACCCTCTACTTTACCAAAAATTCAAAGTAACCCACTCCCTCTTTCACCTACTCCCATCACACATGCTACTACACATTCTGACAAAACCATTTTTCCTTTACTTTATCCACAAAACCATGTGCCTTTTCCTACCTCGAGCGCCACGCCAAACCAAACCCATGTGCTACCTCCTCTAAACCGCCATCAGCCCAACGTCCCAAATCCGTCTCCACTCAGCCTTCTCCAACACACACGTGGCACAACTACACTAAACCTTGAGGACAAGGTTCCTATGGGGCCCGGGAGTATTGTTAGAAGATATAATTTTAAGCCCAATCGTAAAGTCCAACAGCCCAAATGGTTCCAAGATTACTATTTTTATTAATTAATATTTTCAGTTTTATTATTATTTCTTTTAGACTTGTCTTTGTATTGGGTTATGCAGTTTTACTTAGGCCCAATTGTTTAGAAAACCCTAAGTATTTAAGCTTTAGTGTTGGGACTTGAAGGTTTATGAAAAAAAGAAAAGCTTATTTTTATGTTGTCTTCTTCCTTTGCAATTTAGATCTATAGTAGCTAGAAGTAGAATCTATCAATGTGTGTTCTGCTATTCACCTCATGTCATTAATATGTGCTACTATGCTAGACACCAAATAATATATTCATTTTTCATGATACTTTGTTTACTGTGTCATACATTGATTGTGGTAGTTTGCTTTCATTTTACACAACCTAGTTTTGGCAACTGATCTGATACCAATGTTTGGACGGATTCCCTTCTATTAAAATTTATCCTTTCTAGAATGATTGATCAAAGGTTAACCTTGTTTCAAAACATACTTTGGTTTTTCATTTACAATATCAGTGTAACTCTTCTGAATTATTAGGTAAATCATTCCTGAATTATTAAGCTAGATAGAAACTCTACTACCAAAAGTTGAATTATTGAAACATATGAATATTATAAGTACTGATAAGAAGGATACATGCATGGATTGAAATAGACATTCTTTTTTATCGGAGGTTTTTTAGTTAACAATTGCTATTTGTTTTTTTTAAATCTACTCTTTTGCTCCATTCTATTCTTAATATATATTTGATATTTAACCGGCATTTATGTTAGGAACATAAATGAGAGAGCAGAAAAAATGTAGAATTGTCATAAGGATTCCATAAATTGAATCAAAAGTTGAAACTAGTAAAAAAGGATAACTTGAGTCCAAGAAAATACAAATGATAAATCAAATCAAATCAAAACCTACTCTTTTTTATGATAAAGCAAATAAAATTATTTTATTATTTTGAAATCAAAAATAAAAATAGAATAATTTGCAAGACTAATTTTTCAGTTTTTAACTTCAAATCCATTCCAATATGAAATAGAAAACTTTGTCATTTAAGACATCTTTTATTCAGTTTTTAACTCCAATTGAGTCGGGTGTCGAAGGTTGATTATAGTTTAGTCGAGGGAGTTAACCTCAACAGAGTCGAAGAAACCTAACTTAGCTTAGTTTTAATTTTGGTAGTTATTTTGTGATTACTTGGAGTGCAAGTAAGCACATTATAAATCGAGAGGAACTCTATTTCATTTGAAAGAAGTTTTTGTAGTAGCAATGTGTAGTTTTTAGAAATCACAGTTGTGATAAACACACATTGTAACAAACACTTTGAGTGTAGTTTGCGCAGCAATACAATCTTCTACTTCTTCTTCTTCCAGAATTTCTTTTTTCTCTCATTTCAACTATCTCGTTTTCATCTTTTAATTCTCTTTGTAAGGTAGAATCATCTTGCAATCAAGGAATGATTGTTTCACCTGAGTAAAGGGCCAATAACAAGAGGCGTGGCCAATCAGAAAGATTGATTCTACTTCATCAAGATTGATTTGGTTAACTTCAAGATTTGATTTTTCCCGACATCTGGTATCTAGAGCATTAATTGTGTGATCTTTGGGACACATTAAATCGCGATGAATCATTTGAATGAGCATTTTCCGATGAATCTCCCCATTCTGAAAGCCATAACTACGAAAATTGGTGAAAGCATATAAAGGTGGTGTTTTGCTACTAAGAAGTCTGAGATCTCTTCAAGAATGGTATAACATCAATCAATGATAATGCAGCGGATGAAGAAAATGTTGTTGTTGGCTTCTGGTTCCTGATACAGGATGGAACTACACTCGGGAACCAGAAGGGATACCATCACAGATGACCAACCGTTGGGAGTTTGGTGTGATTGTAAGTGTGTAGTTTATAGCAACGACCTATTGTCCGTTGTTGTAACCAGGATAACACGCTACATATTACAACGGTTGTTATAAACAACCGCTGTGAAATAATTTATAGGTCTTAAGTTCGATACCCAACAATGCCATTTTTGGCGTTTATTATTTTGGAGAGCACTCTGCTTATAACAATAATTTCATTAAACAACCGTTGTGAAAATTTTGTTTTTGCTTAATTGCAACTTTGACCTCCCTTATTTTGTTTTTTTTTGGTCTTCCAATTTTAAAAACCACATTTTTGGCCCCTTTTTTAATTTTGGGTTGGATTTTAGTCTCCAAATTGGGACCAAAATCCAACTCTAAACATAAAAAAGACACAAAAATTGCAGTTTTTGAAATGGAGGACCAAAACCCAAAAAAAGACAAAATTGGGGGACCAAAATTGCAATTAACCCTTTTTTATTTTATAGAAATCCCAATTTTTTAACCTGAATTTTTTTGAATCGTATCAGACCAAAAACAACAACACACCCATTTGTGAATTGGTTTAGACCAAAAATTTGATTACATCAAAGGCAAAATTCCATTAAGAACCAAAAATTGTATATCTCATCAAAACCAAAATTGCACAAAACAACCTACAATTTACACATCATTAGATTAAATAATAGTATCTTGGTGTTTTGGTGTCTTGACTTTAAACACTTATAATATAGTAAATTATGAATGAAGAATATAAAATACTTATTAATTCTTCCATATGCATTCTTAATGATCATTAAGAATATATAGCATGGACATCATCTCTATCAACTTCTTCATATGAAGTAAGCACTTTTGTTGCGTAAGAAGGAGTGGAAGGAATTTCAAACTATCGCAAATATTTTTCTTCACATGCATCACATCAATATAATGTCTTACATCGAGGCTAGACAAATATGGAATATCATAGAACACCGATCTCTTTTTCCAAATATTTCTCTTAACGAGACCATTTTTGTTAGTTCTTGTATTGGCTGGAATTTTGGTAAAACAAAGTTGAACAATGTTGATGTCATATGTCTAATGTCATAACATTGGTTCCAAATATTAGCTGTTGCAGGGTTGACGTTTTATATGCTGATGTTATAAGTGATGTCTTGACATCACTATACCAGAACATCAGAACATTAGATTGTGATGTTTTAGGGCCGCGCGTGTTATGATATTTTGAGGAGATCTGTTAGAGAGATTGGATGCGAATTTCTTGGAGAAGATATTTCCAATCAGATATGGAGCAGATCATGGAGCAAATCATGTAACTAACATTAGGACTGATTTGAAAAGATTTAGGAGATCAAATCTGCGTTAATTTCTGGTTTCAAAAACAAATCAGATCAGAATTTTGGGAGGAGGTCCAAGCCCAAGTCAGAAGGGTATAAAAGTAGCCTCAACCCTTGTTGAATGATAACGAAGAAAGAGAGCTAAAGACTGAGTGTCATTTGTGTCTTCGTGTGTGTTTTTATAAACCATTCGTGTGTGAATTGGTGTTACTATTTTGAGTTGTAAGTGTATTCATTCTAGAGCTTTTAAGCAAGAGTGTGTTGTTCTTGATCAAAGCTGTGAAGCAGAATCAAGTTGGGTGATTAGTGTGTAATCATTAGATTGTATCACTGTGGTGAATTAGGGAGTGAGTGGTTTCTCATACCTAAGTGGTTTCTTAGGTAGAATTGTCATTGGGTAGTGATTAAATTAGGTAGATGTCAACTGGGATTGTTGAGTCTGTAATTTGATACTACTAATAGTGATTTTCCTCCCTGGCTTGGTAGCCCCCAGACGTAGGTAGTTAGACCGAACTGGGTGAACAATTCATTGTGTCCTTTACTGCTTGTTATTGCATTGTCCATAGCAGATTGTGTTGTTATGACATCACACTTAAAATCACACATCTGATACCAGAATTTCAATTGGTATTAGAGCAGGCATGCTGCTCTGCATTTGGGTGAGATCTAGGGCTGATACTTTCTGGTGCAATGGACAAGGAGACTGGTGAATTTGTGAATATACCCCCTATTCTAGATGGCTCTAATTATGACTATTGGAAACCACGGATGGTTACCTTCTTGAAGTCTTTAGACAGCAGGGCTATGAAGGCTATTGTGAAAGAATGGAAACATCCTGTTATTGTGGAAAAGGATGAGAATGGAAAGGAAGTAGAGGGTAGCTGAAAACTGAAACCTGAAGAAGAATGGACCAAGGAAGAAGATGAGCTTTCCCTTGGGAATTCTAAAGCCTTGAATGCCATATTCAATGGTGTTGATAAGAACATCTTTAGGTTGGTCAACACTTGTGAAGTTGCTAAGGAAGCATGGGATATCTTGAAGACAACTCATGAAGCGACCTCTAAACTCAAGATGTCAAGACTTCAACTTTTGACAACAAAGTTTGAAAATCTGAAGATGAAGGAGGATGAGACAATCCATGATTTCCACATGAACATCCTTGAGCTGTCAAATGCTTCTAGTGCCCTAGGAGAGAGGATGACTGAAGAGAAGCTGGTAAGGAAGATTCTCAGATCCCTTCCCAAGAGATATAAAATGAAGGTGACTGCTATAGAAGAAGCCCAAGACATCAGCAAGATGAGGGTTGATGAGTTGATAGGTTCTCTTCAAACCTTTGAATTAGGAATGGAAGAGGAACCTGAAAAGAAAGCCAAAAGTATAGCGTTGGTATCTAGTTCTGAAGATTCTAAGAAAGAGAAGGGTGCTGAGTCTCAGGAGGAGCTGTCCCAGGCCATTGTCTTGCTGGGAAGACAGTTTAATAAGGTTATGAAGAGGATAAATAGGAGTTATAATCCTAATGTCAAGAACATCACATCTGACACCAACAGATCAGGAGATCAGGGGAAGAAAACTAGTGATGAAGAAAAGTCCAATAATGACAAGGGAGTTCAATGCTATGAGTATGGAGGGTATAGTCATGTCAAGAAGGAATGTCCTACTTATCTCAAAAAGCAGAAAAAGGGGTTATCTGCTTCCTGGTCTGATAGTGAAAGTGAATCAGAAAATGAATCAGCTAAGCTGGTTAGAGCTATGATTGGGGTTTGTGAGTCAGATGATGATTCGTGTGATGATGAGGTTACTTATGAAGAGCTTGCTACCTCATATAAAGAACTGTGCATGAGAAGTGAACAAGTGTGTCTTGAAGGAGAGAAGCTGAAGAAAACCATAGTGCAGTTAGAGGCTGAAAAGACTGAGCTTGAAAATGAAGTCAGTATGCTTAACTCTAAATTGGATTATATGATCAAAACTGTCAGAATGTTGAACAATGGTACTGATGCTCTAGACAACATTCTTAGTATCGGGAAAATTGCAGGAGACAAAAGTGGTTTGGGATTCAACAATGTTGCAGCTTCTGATGATGTTATTACCAGTTCCAAACCAGTGATGTTTAAACATCCTGACAGGATTCCTTCTAGGAAGAAATTCAGGCGCTGGAGATGTCATCACTGTGGGCGTTTTGGACACATAAAGGCCTATTGTTATAAGCTACATGGGTATCCTCAGAAGGCACATTAGTATACTCCCACACAAAAGTTTCCCATAGGTAATCAGGCCTTAAATTCTAAGAAGCAATGGGTTCCAAAAGGTAAAGTTATCAGCTTAATAGCTCACACTTCTCTTAGGGTTTCTACCAAAGAAGACTGGTACTTTAATAGTGGGTGTTCAAGACACATGACAGGAGTTAAAAATTTGTTGATAGATGTTAAGCTTCAGTCTTCAGGTCATGTTACATTTGGTGATGGTGTTAAAGGAGAAATCGAGGGGATGGGAAAGCTGAATTGTGTTGGTGCTCCTAGACTGGTGCAATGTCATAAATGAGAAAGGAGAAGTCATCATGAAGGGTGTTAGGTCTAAGGACAACTGTTATCTATGGCTGCAACAAGACTCAAGTACCTCAACATGTGTGTTTGCTAGAGATGATGAAGTCAAAATTTGGCATCAAAAGTTGGGACATCTTTATCTGAAGGGAATGAAGAGAATAATATCCTCAGAAGCTGTCAGAGGAATTCCTAAACTCAATATTGAAGAGGGAAGAGTTTGTGGAGATTGTCAAATTAGGAAGCAGACCAAGATGTCACATCAGAAGCTTCAACATAACACAACCTCCAAAGTTTTGGAACTTCTTCATATGGACTTGATGGGAACTATGCAAGTAGAAAGTCTAGGAGGGAAAAAGTATGCTTATGTTGTTGTAGATGACTATTCTAGTACACCTGGGTGAGCTTCATTAAAGAAAAATAAGAGGCGCTTGATGTTTTTAAAGATCTTTGTCAAAGACTCCAAAGGGAAAAGGAGAGTAATGTTATTAGAATAAGGAGTGATCATGGAAGAGAGTTTGAAAATAGCAAGTTTCCTGAATATTGTTCTGCTGAAGGCATAAGTCATGAGTTCTCTTCTCCAATCACTCCTCAGCAAAATGGAGTTGTTGAAAGGAAGAATAGAACTATTCAAGAGTCTGCTAGGGCAATGATTCATGCCAAAAAGCTTCCTTACCATTTATGGGCTGAAGCTATGAACACTGCTTGCTATGTTCACAACAGAGTTACTTTGAGAAGGGGCACTTCAGCTAGTCTGTATGAACTATGGAAAGGAAGAAAGCCAAATGTGAAGTACTTTCATGTTTTTGGAAGTAAATGTTACATCTTGTCAGATCGTGAGCAGAGGAGAAAATTGGATCCTAAAAGTGATGAGGGAATCTTTCTAGGATACTCTACAAATAGCAGAGCTTACAGGGTTTTCAACTCCAGAACAAAGGTTATGATGGAGTCTATAAATGTGGTGATTGATGACACTGATAAGCAGGAAGATGCTGATGTACTGGATGATGTTGAAACATCAGTTGAAGAAGTCACTGAAGAAACTAAAGACAGAAGTGGGTCTCCTAGTCAAGTTGATGTTGAGCCTGAACCTGAACAATCTAATAAAGAACCATCTATTAGAGTGCTAAAGGACCATCCCAGGGAGCTTATCATAGGTGATCCTAAGTCATGGGTTAGCACTAGATCAAGGGAGGTTGTGTCAAATTCTTGCTTTGTTTCTAAAATTGAGCCCAAGAATGTAAAAGAAGCCTTGACTGATAAGTTTTGGATTAATGCCATGCATGAAGAGCTGGAACAATTCAAAAGGAATGAAGTGTGGGATCTTGTTCCAAGGCCTGATGGAGTTAATGTGATTGGCACCAAATGGATTTACAAGAATAAATCTGATGAACAAGGAGTGGTCACCAGAAACAAGGCTAGATTAGTTGCTCAGGGATACACTCAGGTTGAAGGAATTGATTATGATGAAACCTTTGGTCCTGTGGCAAGACTAGAGTCTATCAGATTACTCTTAGGGGTGGCTTGTAATTTCAAATTCAAGCTTTTTCAGATGGATGTTAATAGTGCCTTCTTGAATGGTTACTTAAATGAAGAGGTGTATGTTGATCAACAAAAAGGATTTATTGATCCAACATTTCCTAACCATGTGTACAAACTAAGGAAAGCTCTATATGGTTTGAAGCAAGCACCAAGAGCTTCGTATGAAAGGCTTCCTGAATTCCTGTTTGTGAATGACTACAGAAAAAGGAGGGATTAACAAGACTTTGTTTGTTAAAGAGGAAGGAGGAAAACTGCTGATAGCTCAAATCTATGTTGATGACATAGTATTTGGTGGGATGTCAGATGCAATGGTGAAACATTTTGTGGAACAGATGCAGTCTGAGTTTGAAATGAGTCTTGTTGGAGAGCTCAACTATTTTCTTGGTCTACAAGTTAGACAAATGGAGGACTCCATATTCATTTCTCAGAGCAAGTATGCAAAGAACATAGTGAATAAATTTGGTCTAGAGAATGCTTATCACAAGAGGACACCTGCTCCTACTCATTTAAAGTTGTCCAAGGATGAACATGGTGTTAGTGTGGATCAAAGTGTATACAGAAGCATGATTGGAAGTCTATTGTATCTCACAGCTAGCAGACCTAATATTTCTTTTGCTGTTGGAGTTTGTGCCAGATATCAAGTTGAGCCTAAAGTTAGTCACTTGAATCAAGTGAAGAGGATTCTGAAATATGTGAATGGGACTAGTGACTATGGAATGCTTTACAGTCATGGATCAGGCAATGAGTTATGTGGTTTTTGTGATGCTGATTGGGCAGGGAGTGCTGATGATAGAAAAAGTACTTCAAGAGGGTGCTTCTTCTTAGGGAATAATCTGATATCATGGTTTAGTAAAAAGCAGAAATGTGTGTCTCTTTCTACTACTGAAGCTGAGTACATAGCAGTAGGGAGTAGTTGTTCTCAACTTGTTTGGATGAAGCAGATGTTAACAGAATACAATGTCAAGCAAGATGTCATGACATTGTACTGTGATAATTTGAGTGCTATCAATATCTCTACAAATCCTATTCAACATAGCAGAACTAAGCATATTGATATAACGCATCATTTTATAAGAGATTTGGTTGAGGATAAAGTAGTTGCCTTGGAACATGTTGCTACAGATAAACAATTAGCTGACATTTTTACTAAAGCCTTAGATGCAAATCAATTTGAAAGTTTAAGAAGCAAACTGGGAATTTGCATTTATGAGGATTAGGTGTGCTGGAAGGAGTATTTGTGCAGTTGTGATTTTGCATATGTTTAATGAAAACAACATTTTATTCAACTGCTGAAAGCATACAAGATTGGTTTTTGGTACATCAAAAACAATTTATTTATGATCTAAAGATTATCCCAACCCCCTGCATCAAGAAAAGTTTTCCAATCTTCATCCCATTCATCATCAAATGCATGGAGATGCACTGGAGGTATCTTAATGGTTTTTATCTCTGATGGTTTTCTTGTTCTTGTTACTCCTGAAGAAGTTCCAGCAACTTTCCTTGTTGTGTTCTTGGTCTTCAGTGGATCTGGTTTACTGTCCTCATGCTTATGTTGCTTTCCTACATCTTTGTTTGACTGACTCATTCTTGTGTGGTGTCTGGTGCTATTAGAAGGAAAAAGGCATGGATTTTATAGTACTATAAGAATCCATAGGTTGTATCGCCTGACCAGTCAAAGTTTTTGGGATATTGTGTTCCTTGGGAAGCTTGCTTTTGACCATGTCTTAATGGATGTTAGATATTTGTGTTTGGTGTAGATGTTGTCAAATTGTGGCTAAAAAGGGGGAGAATTAGCCTTAGCCTATGTGTTGCCTAGTTGTCTGATGTGGCTCTAGGTTTAAGGGGGAGTGTGCATATTTGAACAGCTGGTATGCTGGTCCTTACCTTGAGGGGGAGTTTGGGTTTGTGCAGCTTGTTATATGTGATTGTTGCTGGGTTGAAGTTTTTTTGTTTGAAGTTTTTTCCGCTGCAGGTACTTATGATGATGGCAGAGTTTGTTTTAGCCAAAATTAGCCAAAGGGGGAGATTGTTAGTCTTGTATTGGCTGGAATTTTGGTAAAACAAATTTGAACAATGTTGATGTCATATGTCTGATGTCATAACATTGGTTTCAAACATTAGCTGTTGCAGGGTTGAAGTTTTATATGCTGATGTTATAAGTGATGTCTTGACATCACTATACAAAAACATCAGAACATCAAATTGTGATGTTTTAGGGCTGGGCATGTTAGGATGTTTTGAGGAGATCTGTTAGAGAGATTGGATGCGAATTTCTTGGAGAAGATATTTCCAATCAGATATGGAGCAGATCATGGAGCAAATCATGTAACTAACATTAGGGCTGATTTGAAAAGATTTAGGAGATCAAATCTGCGTTAATTTCTGGTTTCAAAAACAAATCAGATCAGAATTTTGGGAGGAGGTCCAAGCCCAAGTCAGAAGGGTATAATGTAAGTTATATGTGTGCCTAAGAGGGGGGTGAATTAGGCTCTTAGACAATTATCCGGATTTTTGACAGTTTTTGAATTTTACTTTCCTAAAAGCTTCTAAGTGAGGAAAGCGGTAAATGCGAAAAGTAAAGAACACCAAGACGTATAGTGGTTCCCCCCACAGGTCGAGAGTACTCCACTCCCCTTTCAACATGAAAGAGATTTCAGTATAGTTTTGGACAAGACAAGACTCTTCCTAGTCTTTCTATATAAGTCACTAACTATCAACCACCAAGAACACCCTCTTGGATTTTACAAGTTTAAAGTCCAACCAAGAATAACTCTTACAATGGACCTCTTGTATCCACAATCCGGATAACAAGGATTCTAACAAACCCTATAAGAGAAACAATCATTCCCTTATAGTCAACACCTAAAACCAAACAATTGTTGGAGCTTTAGGATTTTAAAATAGTTATGAATTTTTGAGTGAGGAGATGAAAATTTGAATCTTCAATATATCAATCACAAGATTGATCTTCTTCTTGTACAAGTAATCTTTATTCAGAATATACAAGTGTTTTGTGATGCAAGAATGAAACTATAATGGTTGAAATGAAAGTTCAATCACAAGGTTTCACTCTTTGAAAATTCTCACTTTTTACACTTGAGAAAATGAAAGATTTTAGAGAATAAAGATGTTTGAAAATTGTATGCAAGAAGGTGAATTACAAAAGAAACTTTGAAATCAATATATAGTGTGCATGCACCCATTCAATAATCAAGGCAATGCTTAAAAGAATTTCTGAAAATTATTATACAATGAATGGAAAAGATGCAATCAAGAGGTATCATGAAAAGGTGCTTTTAAACAAAGAATTTTTCAAAAACGCTTCAGGTGCAATCGATTGCATCAGAATGACAATCGGTTGCACCAAGTGTAACGTGCAAAAAATTTGAAAATTTAGCCTAGTGCAATCGATTGCATCAGGATGACAATCGATTGCATCAGTGTAAAATTTGAAAAATTCTTAATGAAAATGATTTTAAGCCATATATCATCTCAAATTAGGACCAAGACTTTAGATAAACTTTGAAAAATGTTTTCTCAAGGTTTTAAATGAAAGAATGACTTTTTAAAACATGATTATAAAACTTGAGCACTAAGATTTGTTTTAGTCAAGAATTTCATAGACCTAAAAGTTTGATTAATCCTATCTTGCAGAGTAGTCAAGTCTTATGCATTTCTTCTTTTTCCTTCTTTGAGAAATCTTCAAGACATGAATTAATATGAAACTTGTTCTAGCTTTGAAGTCTTTGATCCATTTTCTTTTGTATATAAAACCTTGAATGAACATTGTTGTCTTCATCAAAACCATTGAGAAGTTATGTCTTCACATTCTCCCCCTTTTTTATGATGACAACCCAATTCTTGAAAATTCGATCAAATCTTGTTTCTCTAACCAAAGCTTGCTCCCCCTTGGATATTGCTCCCCGTTAATCCATGATTTTAGAGAGTTTCTGCACATTTTGTTAGAGAAACCAAGCAATAATACACAATTCTTCTCCCCCTTTGTCAATAACAAAAAGGATGGGAAAAGACTTGAAGTATATAAAGAAATTATGAAAAATAAAAACAATTTTTACCTATGAGATTTTACCTCAAGATTGACTTCATCAAAACATTCATCCTTGGCGAACATGATCTTGAAGCCTTTGTCACAAAGTTGGCTTTCGTTTAGAAGATATTCCTTTAGTCCTTTAACATAAAGTACTTCTTCAATGAATGTGAAAGTTAGTGCTCCAACTTTTCCAATGCCAAGAATTCTTCCTTTAAGGTATTCCCCATATGTGAAATAACCCTTGGACTTTTGAACTAGACTTGAAAGTTAGTTTATTTCTCCCATCAAAAACTTAGAACCACCACTTATCAAAACATCTTAGATTTAAAGTGGTCCTCAAGCACACATACAAAACAAATTAAGTTTGATTTGGTACCCAATGTGCTTTGGGTCCATCATAGTTAGTTCCCTTCTTAACCCACACAAAATACCCACTTGCAACACTAAAGTTTCTTACATAGCAAGCATTAGATTAGGTGTATGGCCAATAATACCACAATAAAAACAAGTAGGAACAAAATAGCTTTTATATCTTGGAATATATGATTTCTTTTTAGGAAATATTTTCTTTTTAGGATAAGGATGCACATTCTTAGGTTTGTTCACTTTCTCTTTAGAAGTTTGGTCACTAGCCTTAACAAATATTGTTTTACTAGAACTTGGTTAAGAAAACTTTGAGTAACCAAATCCACTTTTATCATTTGAGTATCTTTGTTGACTAAGGACTGCTTCTAATCGAACTTGTCCTTTCTCATATCTTTCAAGGACTCTTTTTAATTGAACAATTTGGAAAGAGAGTGATTCACAATTTTACATACCAACTCTTGTTTTCCTTCACTAATTTTCTTTTGTTTTTCATCTTTTGATTCTTTTTCCATAACATCAACTTTTTCTTCTAAAGATGTTATTTGTTTCTTTTGTGAAGATATTTTTTTATACAAGACCTTACATTCATTTAAGAGTTCATTAATGGCTTCTTGTGCATCATTATCATAAAGATAAAATTCATTACTAACCTCTTCTTTTTCTTCATCGGAATGGTGTGTTGCTATCAATGCAAGATTTACATGTTCTTCATCTGACGATGAACTTATTTCGTCGTCTACATATAATTTCTTTTCCTTTTTATGATTCTTTCTCTTGACTTTATTTTTTTTTTGAAGTGTAGGGCATTTACTTTTAACATGTCCTCTTTCTCCACATTCAAAGCATTTAATCTTTCTTGTTGGTTCTTCCTCTTTAATGATCTCCTTTTTTCTTTCTTTTCTTAGAAACTTTTCGAACTTTTTTATAAGATCATCATTTTCATCACTATTGGACTCATCCTCTTGATTACTATCATAATTTTTTACTTTTGTCTTTAAGGCAACGTCTTTTGAATCTTTTACTTGAATTTCATGCTTCTCCAATCTTTCAAGTTCTAACTCATGCTCTTGATGTTTTCCGAACAAGGAAGCAGATGTCATTGTAGAAATACTCTTCTTTTCTGATATCGCCGTCACCTTTGGTTGTCATTCCCTGTTTAAGGATCTAAGCACTTTAAGATTTAATTCATCGTTAGTAAAAGTCTTACCGAGTGCTTTCAAATGATTTGCCAAGTGCACAAATCTTTTTTGCAAGTCGAGGATTGATTCTAGGGACTGCATTCTGAACATCTCATATTGTTGACTTAATGTGTTTAATATTTATCTTTTTACTTCAGCGGTTCCTTCATGAGTCTCCACCAAAGTATCCCATATTTCCTTCGCGGATTTTCATTGACAAACACGAAAGAACTCATCAAAACTTAAGGCACTTTGAAGAAGATTGATAGCTTTCTTTTCATTTAGGACTTTTCTCTTGTCTTCTTCATCATATGTACTTTTTAATTTTGCAGTACCAACACCATTGACTACATTCACAGGATTATGCGGACCATTCTCATAGCTTCCCATATACTTTCTCGTTGTGCTTCAAGATGTGCTCTCATACGAATCTTCCAAAAATCAAAATACTCTCTAGAGAAAAGTGGGGGCTTGTTACTACTTCCACCGTCTTTGAAAACCGGGTTTGAACTTGTGGAAGCCATACTGGATCTTTAGGAACAGGTTACCTAAGACCTGCTCTGATGCCTATTGTAAGTTATATGTGTGCCTAAGAGGGGGGTGAATTAGGCTCTTAGACAATTATCCGGATTTTTGACAGTTTTTGAATTTTACTTTCCTAAAAGTTTCTAAGTGAGGAAAGCGGTAAATGCGAAAAGTAAAGAACACCAAGACGTATAGTGGTTCCCCCCACAGGTCGAGAGTACTCCACTCCCCTTTCAACATGAAAGAGATTTCACTATAGTTTTGGACAAGACAAGACTCTTCCTAGTCTTTCTATATAAGTCACTAACTATCAACCACCAAGAACACCCTCTTGGATTTTACAAGTTTAAAGTCTAACCAATAATAACTCTTACAATGGACCTCTTGTATCCACAATCCGGATAACAAGGATTCTAACAAACCCTATAAAAGAAACAATCATTCCCTTATAGTCAACACCTAAAACCAAACAATTGTTGGAGCTTTAGGATTTTACAATAGTTATGAATTTTTGAGTGAGTAGATGAAAATTTGAATCTTCAATATATCAATCACAAGATTGATCTTCTTCTTGTACAAGTAATCTTTATTCAGAATATACAAGTGTTTTGTGATGCAAGAATGAAACTATAATGGTTGAAATGAAAGTTCAATCACAAGGTTTCACTTTTTGAAAATTCTGACTTTTTACACTTGAGAAAATGAAAGATTTTAGAGAATAAAGATGTTTGAAAATTGTATGCAAGAAGGTGAATTACAAAAGAAACTTTGAAATCAATATATAGTGTGCATGCACCCATTCAATAATCAAGGCAATGCTTGAAAGAATTTCTGAAAATTATTATACAATGAATGGAAAAGATGCAATCAAGAGGTATCATGAAAAGGTGCTTTTAAACAAAGAATTTTTCAAAAAAGCTTCAGGTGCAATCGATTGCATCAGAATGACAATCGGTTGCACCAAGTGTAACGTGCAAAAAATTTGAAAATTTAGCCTAGTGCAATCGATTGCATTAGGATGACAATCGATTGCATCAGTGTAAAATTTGAAAAATTCTTAATGAAAATGATTTTAAGCTATATATCATCTCAAATTAGGACCAAGACTTTAGATAAACTTTGAAAAATGTTTTCTCAAGGTTTTAAATGAAAGAATGACTTTTTAAAACATGATTATAAAACTTGAGCACTAAGATTTGTTTTAGTCAAGAATTTCATATACCTAAAAGTTTGATTAATCCTATCTTACAAGAGTAGTCAAGTCTTATGCATTTCTTCTTTTTCCTTCTTTGAGAAATCTTCAAGACTTGAATTAATATGAAACTTGTTCTAGCTTTGAAGTCTTTGATCCATTTTCTTTTGTATATAACACCTTGAATGAACATTGTTGTCTTCGTCAAAACCATTGAGAAACTATGTCTTCACATATAAAAGCAGCCTCAACCCTTATTGAATGATAACGAAGAAAGAGAGCTAAAGACTGAGTGTCATTTGTGGCTTCGTGTGTGTTTTTGTAAACCATTCGTGTGTGAATTGGTGTTACTATTTTGAGTTGTAAGTGTATTCACTCTAGAGCTTTTAAGCAAGAGTGTGTTGTTCTTGATCAAAGCTGTGAAGCAGAATCAAGTTGGGTGATTAGTGTGTAATCATTGGATTGTATCGCTGTGGTGAATTAGGGAGTGAGTGGTTTCTCATACCTAAGTGGTTTCTTAGGTAGAATTGTCATTGGGTAGTGATTAAATTAGGTAGATGTCAACTGGGATTGTTGAGTCTGTAATTTGATACTACTAATAGTGATTTTCCTCCCTGGCTTGGTAGCTGTAGCGAGTGATTTTTGGATGTGGTTGCGAAGCACAATCGCTCTAGTACTACAGCTCGATTCATTTTTTATCCTATTGAAGCTGATGAAGGAACGGAAATAGATGTCTCCAATTAACCTTGCTTGCATACTGAGATTAAACAACGGTCTGTTAGGTTAGAGATGCTACAAAGATTTGGGGTTTCTCTTGGTTTATTTTGTTGACGAGGGGTGCTTTAGGCTTATGGTTAGGATGTTAGGTCAGATATATATGAAAGTACGAGATTTTGGGTTTTTGTTTAGTGTGCTCGCTAAGATTTTTCTTTCAATCTTATGCCTACGTATTCCCGTTTTACCAAAATAGGGAAATCAGAGTGTTCGTAGTTCCTCCCAATAGGAGGAAATGGTTGTTTTGGTGTCTTGTTCAAAGCTCAAGACGTGAAGCGAAAGGTGGTTTGTATCTTGTTCAAAGCGCAAGATGTGAAGCTGAAAGGTTTATTTGTATCTTGTTCAAAGCCCAAGATGTGAAGCTAAAAGGGTGTTGACTTTAGAGAGAATTTATCATCTCTAAAGAGGGGTTTGTCTGTTACGACTGTTTATAAAGGAGAATTACTTTAACCGGGATTTGTGAATCCGGCAATGCCATAATTTCCTTTATAGGGGATTTCAACCTGAAGGGGAAGACTTTAACTCAGTGTAGAGCAATGCTATCTTTCCTTAGGAATTTCTCATACTAAAAGAGGGACAGTCGCATGGATATAGATGATCCAGAGGCTTGCCGCTTACAGCAATTAGTTGAAAGGGAAAGGAGTTGTTGATGTTTGTGTACTGTGAACGAGGCACAACTTTGATGCTAAAAGGTTGATTGGACCAACCAGTGGTTTTCTTATACAAAGCCTAAGAGGAGGCTATTATGTGTCTCGTACAAAGCCCGAGAGAGAGGCTAAAAGGTTTAGACTCAACGAGGGAATCTTCTGGTATCTCGTATAAAGCCCGAGATGGAGGCTATTTGACTCAACAAGAGAGTTTTTTGTATCTCGTACGAAGCCCGAGATGGAGGCTAAAATTTGTTTGGCTCAATAAGAACCTTTTTGTACCTCGTATAAAGCTCGAGATGGAGGCGAAAGGGGTGATTGACTCAACGAGGGAGTCTCTTTATGTGTCTCGTACAAAGCCCGAGAAAGAGGCTAAAATTGTTAACTCCGCTGGGGAGAATCATTGTATAAAGCCCAAGAGAGAGGCTAACTTTACTGGAGAAGGATATTTATACAAATCCTAAGAGGAGGCTGTGGCGACTGTTCAGTTAAGTGACAGGTCCAGTAGACTGATTGTTAAAGAGAAAACCAGTTCTTATATGAGCAACACTGTACTCAAGGATTTGATTCGAGGATCCGGGTTATTCCTATTCTTTAAGTGGGAAATCCGAAGGGTATTGAGACTGTCCGCGTCTACGGGTTTTCTTCCTATTCTTGAAGGGGTCACTTGAGAATGTCTTTGAGACTCAAGGAGATTAGACTGTCCAAGTCTAGAGTTTCATCTTTTATACTGTGCTTTGAGAAACAGTAGTAGACTCTATGAAAGGATTGTTCTATGCAGATGACTAATTTATGTTCCTTTACCTCTAGTAGGTCGTCGGGACAATTTGTACGAAGCCCAAGAGGAGGCTGGAAACTTTTAAGAAGCCGATCGGTCCTTGTACGATGCCTAAGTGGAGGCTATCATTCCCGGAGGACGAGATCATTATACTAAGCCTAAGAGGAGGCTGTGAATACTTCTAAGAAGTCGGCGGGTCCTTGTACTAAGCCCAAGAGGAGGCACGGTTGCTTTTAGGAATCCTGTGGGTCCTTGTACGATGCCCAATAGGAGGCCGATGCTTTTAAGAAGTATGTGGGTCCCTAAACCCCGAGAAATTCAAGGCAGGCTATTCACAAGGAATAGATCAAGTCAGGAAAGTTCGAGAATTTGGAAGAAACTCAAGAGATGTCATTCACGGAGAAAAGATCATCTCTGGGGAGTAGAGTTTCTTGACAAGTGCTTTTAAGAAGTCGATGGGTCCCCAAACCCCGAGAAATTCAAGACATGCCATTCACCGAGAATAGATCAAGCCAGGAAAGTTCGAGAATTTGGAAGAAACTCAAGAGATGCCATTCACGGAGAAAAGATCATCTCTGGGGAGTAGAGTTTCTTTGACAACTTCTACGAGTGACAGTCTATGAAAGGGTTCACAGAGAATGCTGCCTTTCATATCTCCATATTGTTTAACCCCAAGAGGAGGGACGACTGTGTCTGGTAATCCTATGGGGATCTAGTTTTGACTATTTAAGAGTAAACGAAACGGCATCACCTAGTTCTAGACGTAGTTGCCGGGGAAACTCTAAATATCTATACTATTATTACACAGTTGATATGAGTTTATGAAAGAAGACTTACAGTGAAACAACCCCACAATACAGTTATATCTATATGAAAGCGGTAAATGAAAGCGATAACCACTTACTCAGTTGTAGAGCTTCCATGCTGTTTGGTTAGTTGTTCAACAAAGAAAGATTGAAAACAACAGTATATTCAAAATCAAAGGAGAAAGTGCTTTGAAAAAGAAAGGTTTGGGGCTTACAGCTCAAGGAGAGACCCAGGGTTTTATCAGTGAGCGCACTGTTTGAATTTGTACAGAGGGACTTATACAAGTGACTGAGGCCCAAAAATTGTTTTCTGTACAAAGGGATAGGTCTTACACTCTCTCAAGAGGCCCAAAAAAGTTTTAAAGAAAAAGAGTGGGGCTTATAACACGAGGGTAGGCCCAGTTTGACTTTTCGTTTAAAAACTGGCGATCGCGCCGAGATTTTCTTTTAACGCAGGGGGACTTATACGGTAAGTGAGGCCCAAAATGTTTTTGGTTAAAAGGGGGTTGGGTCTTACACTCTATTAGAGGCCCAAGTTATTTTTCAAAAGGCGACGATCGCGACGTTAGTTTTTGACGGTATCGAGACTTATACAATGCACTGAGGCCCAAAAAATGATTTGGTCAAAAAAAGGATTGGGTCTTACACTCAATTAGAGGCCCAAAATGTTTTGAAAATGATTTATGAGGGTTGAATTAATCCAAAAACCCTAATTTGTTTTCAAAAATGTGTTTTAATTGAATAAAAATTCAATTAAAATGATCAAAATTGTTTAACATAGGAAAAACAAATTGTGATCTTGGATTAATGTTTCAAAAATTAAGTATTGACCTACAAAATAATTAGAAAGCATTAAAAGTTGCAAAATCAAGGTGGAAAAAATATTTTAAATGTCAAAAACAATTAAAACATTAATTCTTTGCAAAAATATCAATTATATAAAATAAATAATATTTTTTGGGATTTTTTGGGAAAATAAAATATTTTAACATTTTTGTGAATTATTAAAAAAAGAATCAACTCAAAATCATTAAAACTCAGAGAGAAATTAATTTTTGAATCAATTAAATAAAATCACCAAATTCAAATATTCAAATTTTTGAAAAATGGCGCAAAGAACACCCAAGAACACGCGCGTGTTCTGGGCTTGCCCAGATTTGGATTTTCTCTTCAATCTCACTGAATACTTGATCATATCATGTAATCTACATACCAATCAACTCGTTTCAACCTCACGATCATGTCTATGGTATTTAATTTCATTTAAATTAAACATATAACAAGAAATCATGAAAAATCCTCAAGAACCCTAATTTCTGCATGAAGGCTAGGATTTTTGATACACGATTCAAACAATGCAATTAATTGAGGGGAAACATTCCATGCATGATTATGAACATTTGGCAGAAGTATTTTGCGAGGAAATATGCATAGATTGATAGATGACCAAGTTTAGGCTTACCTCTAGGTCGTGACAGCAATAGCAAATTGATTTCTGAGTAGGAGGTGTTATAGATGAATTGTGATGATCTGAACAGCTTCCCTACACCCTATGGAGTGTGTTTGAATGCTTGGACTTGACTGAGAATGGCTGGATCACTTTATGGCATCTCAACTGCACTTTGGTTAAAACCTTGAGCAATTGACTGGTGATTCTGAGAAATCAGTGTTCCAGTTCTTGTCCCAATTTTGGCCATTCTAGGTTCAACATGCTATTTCTTGTTCCAAAGACTTTGGAGGCTTGGCTTAGTGATTGTCCCCTTTAGATTCAATCCTCTGAGGTGTCCAAGTGGATAGGAGCATTTGGATTTGGCTGATTTTGTCAAATCGAGCAAAAATGCAAATTCTGCCTTGCCTTGGCAGATTTCAACAAGGCAACTTTCCAATGTCATATCACATGACTCAAATGGAATTTGGTAATGTTAGTGGTCATTTTGGAAAGCCCTTACATGATACAATAATTGTTTGAACATGTTTTGTTTTGATCTCTTTTGAATCCAAGTGAAAAATCCCTCTACATTTGGCAAAAAGTAGGGTAAAATCTGACTTAGTGAAATTTTCACTAAGTGTTGGAACAAAGTGACTTTTCTTGATTTTGATCACTCCATAACTCAAAATCCACAATGAATTGGAATTAGGTCTAGTTGATGTTTTTGTAGAGGGCAATGAGATCTACAAATCAAGCCTTAGATGGGAGAAAATGGCTTTGTGGTTTAGGAGTTATGGTCCTCCAAAGTTGGTACCCTAGCCACTTTATTTTTAACTTAGAAAATTTTCTAAGTTTTTTATGGTTACCCCTTTTACAAGTTATCCAACTTTTCTTGATTTTTCTTGATGAATGATGATTCAAATCATACATTAACATCATTTTAGGGTTAAAAATCCATTTTTGTGAAAAATCTCAAAAAGTCAAAGTTGACTTTTGTGCACAGTTGACTTTTTATCAGATGAATTCCAAACTGTGCAACTCTTCATGAAATCATGTCCTTGACCTAAATCAAACTTGATGGACATGTTCCATGGGTGTCATAGGGTATATTGAATCATGTCTTAGGGCTTGGGAGCATGTCCTGGTCAAAAGTCAAAGTTACAGTTGACTTTTTTCCTTAAAACCCTAACTGTGGTGCAGATGAAATTGAAACTTGTTGCTCAAGCCTCTTGGATTAATCCATTGTTGTAAATGGATCAATATAGTTCATTAGAGACCCTCAAACCCTCTCTTGAGGTCTTGGCTCATGATTTGCCCTAAAAGTCAACTTAGGGGTGAATTAGGTCAAGAAACCCTAATTCCTGATTTTTGATGAATGCATCCCCTGAGGCAAAATTGACTTGATGATTGGGTCCATGAGGTTCCATGGAGTATATTAGGTTAGGTTTTGGATCATTGGCTTGTGCCCAGATAAAAATTTTCATCTGGAGGCCCTGGTCGACCAAAACCCTAATTTGGTGACACTGTCGATCTTGAGACTTGATCCACCTGGAAGGGAGCAGCCTTGTGCTTGATCCTTGAAGTGGGAGTCCTTTTGATCCATTGTAGGTGTTTGAGAGGTTAGACAAGTTGAAGATCATGTCATTCCTTGATTGATCTTTTGTCTAAGAACTCTGAGAGGGCTTGGAACCCAAATTCTTGATTGTAGTGGATGCTCACCCATCTTTGGGGAGACTGATGAAGTATGATGGCCCATCCCTATTGTGATGATGATTTGCATAATGATGGGAAATCCTGGTGGTCAAAATTTGGGGTATGACAGATGCCCCTATTTAATCTTCATCGACACGAAGGTGTGAATGACGAAGGTATTCGGGCATTCGGGGTGCAAGAGGATTAAATAACGGAATACCCGAAATTTTGGTGGTGGTTATGAATGGTAGCTTACGCATTCATCTTTTTTAGCTAAGAAATGATGCTTATAAAAGGTAAACTTCCCCTCGATCCTGGTCATCAGCCAAGGAACTGGTCTCAGTTTCTAAAATAAACTTCCCCTCGATCCTGGTTAGGAAACCAGGAACTCGTCTTAGTTTCTGATCTAAACTTCCCCTCGATCCTGGTTTCCTACCGGGGAACTGGTCTTAGTTTCTTTCGTCAATAAACTTTACTAACAAGGGACGCTATTCGTAGCGGCTTTCCTTCAAACGTCTCGCCGAATTTTCCTGGGGAGATGCCATTTGAGTGGAAAAAGTTTCGATGTCAGACTTGCTGGGGAACCCAGTCGTCTGAATTGTAGGGTTGCACAAACTTCTCTGTTGGAGATGCCATTTGTTGACTCTACTTGGGGAATGCGAGTCCCTTGAGAGACTGCATTCGCTTGGGGTCTTTACATCATACTTTTCTCGGAGATCTTCTCGGAGAAATGCCATATGATGTGATCCAATTTTGAGGTGCCGATGACCTTTTCATCAGTGGGTTTTTCGGAGAAAAACTGCCGTACTGCCGAATCTCCAATTTAGGAGGCTTTCTCTCGGGATTTTCTTTAATCCGGGAAAACAAGGATATCATCTTCAATGGCGAAGAGTGATGTTAACTGAGGGCTCTCTGGTATTTCAGAGGTTCAAGTTATCAAAGTGGTCGAGGACCAACTTCAATCCAGAAGTAAAACTAGAGGAGAGAGATCGTTCAGACGTAACACTTCCTGACGAGGAAAGGGCTGACAACTCGATTGAGATGACTTCTATCACTAGGGGACAAGACCGACTAGAGTGATAGTGATGCAATATGAAATGTGAATGCAAATCAATAATGCATGATGTATGTATGTATATGCTGACAAAACCGACACGACATACAAACTGACAGGTGAACACGACTGGATACTCGGCCATTGCGGGGCGAAGAAGTACTGCTGGTTCAAGATAGCAATTCCACCTTGCTTAGGAGAGAGAGTCCCTGTTGGGAGCTATGTTGATCGGGCTTAGGAGATGAGAACTCGGCCGAGGTGTGTCAGACGAAACAAGGTCTCTGACACAGTTGATCCCTTCCTTCAGGCGTACTGGGTTGGAAGGAGTACTTTGATTCTGCACATTGAGGTTCGATTACTTCTGGAGAAGCGACCGATGTTCTTCTGATATTCAACAGTCAAAAGAAATTGCCGTCTTTATTAAAAAGCAGAAAAAGTTTTACCAAGTAAATTCATTTTTGTTTTATTTCAAGAATCGTTAATCATGTTAACAACGTCGTTCTGTAAAGCTAAAACAAATAAGAATTACAAACAAAAGCACAAAGGCTCAAATTTTATTGATCAGATGGAGATCACCCAAATGCGTGATTCCAAAGAGTATTTACAAAGTTAGAAAATGGTAATTTACAGGGAAAAGGGCTACGTTGAAACATAACGACCACTATCCTTCTACCAACTTTGAATTCGAGACATCCTGAGCTTCTGTCGAAGATGACCTTGACTGGAGTTTTCTGGCGGATGATGAAATTGCTGCTAAGGGACTTTCCTTTGTTGAACATAGTTATTTGCCATTATCCCTAATTTTTTCCTGGATTGTCTTGTGATGTTTCCAATCCACCGGGATTATTTTTCCTCTGTCTCTAACTTTTGCCTGGACCGCCCTTTCGGGTTTTCAATCCACCGAGACGTTTTTTTTTTTTTTAGTTTAGGCGAATTATTTCTTGACTACATCAACATTCGTGGGGTAGGCAAATTCCTCTCCGTCCATGGTTGTAAGTCTCAAGGCACCGCCTGAGAAAGCTTTCGTGACCACATAGGGGCCATCATAATTTGGAGTCCATTTACCTCGCGAATCAGTGAGAAATGAATGTATCTGCTTGAGCACGAGGTCTCCTTTTCTGAAAACACGAGGTCGAACCATTTTGTCAAACGCCCTCTTCATTCTCTGTTGATACAACTGACCATGACATAGTGCTGTGATTCGCTTCTCTTCGATCAGGTTCAGTTCGTCGTGTCGACTTTGACACCATTCAGCTTCGGTGAGCTTAGCTTCCATCAATACTTGGATTGACGGGACTCTACTTCTATGGGGAGCACTGCTTCCATGCCATACACTAGAGAGAAAGGGGTTGCCCCTGTTGAAGTGCTGACAGATGTGCGATAACCGTGAAGAGCAAAGGGTAGCATTTCGTGCCAATCTTTGTAGGTTACAACCATCTTCTGAACAATCCTCTTGATGTTCTTATTGGCCGCTTCTACCGCTCCGTTCATCTTGGGCCTGCACATAACTCCTTCATCATCTTGTTGTTCAAGTTAGATCCATTATCAGTAATGATCTCACTTGGAACACCATAACGGCAGATGATATTGTTTTTGATAAATCGGACCACCACTTGTCGGGTTACATTGGCGAATGACACTGCTTCGACCCACTTGGTGAAATAGTCAATGGCTACTAGAATGAACCGATGTCCGTTTGAAGCCTTGGGCTCAATCATGCCAATCATGTCGATTCCCCATATGGAAAATGGTCATGGGGAAGAGAGAACTTTGAGATCAGATGGCGGTACATGAATTTTGTCGGAGTATATCTGACACTTGTAACACCTCTTCATGTACTTGTAGCAGTCGGATCCCATGGTCAACCAATAGTACCCTACTCTCAGAATTTTTCTCGTCATTGTATGTCCGTTGGCATGAGTGCCAAAGGATACTTCATGAATTTCTTTCATAAGCATGTCTCCTTCTGGTCTGTCTACGCATCAGAGCAAAACCATGTCAAAATTTCTCTTATAGAGAGTGTCACCACTCAGGAAGAAGTTTCCAGCCAATCTTCTGAGGGTTTTCCTGTCTTTTCTGAGTGCCCCAGATGGGTACTTTTGTTTCTGAAGGAAGCATTTGATATCGTGATACCAAGGTCTATCGTCTATGACTGCTTCAATCGTGAAGATGTAAGCGGGCCTTTCAAGGTGCATTATGTCGATCTTAGGTAGGTCGTTCCATTGACCTACACTAATCATGGAAGAGAGAGTGGCTAATGCATCAGCCATGTGATTCTCCTCATGAGGGATGTGATGAAACTCGACTCTGTTAAAGAAAGGTAGCAACCTTCTTGCATAGTCTTTGTAAGGAATCAGTCCTGATTGGTATGTGTTCCAATCTCCTTTTATCTGATTGACAACTAGGGCTGAGTCGCCGTATACGTCCAAGTTTTTTATCCTTAAATCAATTAGCTTCTTCGAGACCCATGATACAAGCTTCGTATTCGGCCTCGTTGTTCGTACATTTGAACGTAAGTCGAGCGGTGAAAGGAATGTGGGTACCCTGAGGGGTAACAATGATTGCCCCAATTCCGTTTCCGTAATGATTAACTGCTCCGTCAAAGATAAGTCCCCATTGGGAACCTGGTTCTGGCCCTTCACTGGGTAACGGTTCATCGCAGTCTTTCATTTTTAGATACATAACATCTTCATCTGGGAAGTCAAACCCGACTGATTCCTGATTGTCAATCGGTTGATGAGCCAAATGATCGGCTAAAACACTTCCCTTAACGACTTTCTGAGCGTGGTACTCTATGTCATATTCTGATAACAGCATCTGCCAACGGGCAATCCTTCCCGTGAGATCAGGCTTTTCGAAGACGTACTTGATTGGATCCATTTTAGAGATTAACCAAGTAGTATGAATAATCATGTATTGGCGAAGATGTTTGGCTGCCCAAGCCAAAGCGCAACAAGTTTTCTCAAGCACCTGTACCGAGACTCGCAGTCGGTGAATTTCTTGCTCAAATAGTAAATGGCAGTCTCTTTCCGTTTGGTTTCGTCTTGTTGGCCAAGTACATATCCCATTGAGTCCTCTAGAACTGTGAGGTAAATGATCAGTGGTCTTCCTTCCACTGGAGGTGATAGAATCGGAGGATTCAACAGATATTCCTTGATACTGTCGAAGGCGGTTTGACAATCTTCTGTCCAAACGCAATCCTGGATCTTTTTGAGTAATTTGAAAATCGGCGCACATGTGGCGGTCATAAGGAATATGAACCTGGAGATGTAGTTCAAACGTCCCAGGATTCCTCTGACTTGTTTTTCAGTTTTCGGAGAAGGCATTTCTTGAATGGCCTTGACCTTGTCAGGATCAACCTTAATTCCTTTCTGGCTGACGATGAACCCTAGTAGTTTCCCTGAATGGACACCGAAGGTGCACTTGTTGGGATTCAAGCGGAGCTTGAATTTTCTTAGACGTTCGAACAATTTTGACATATGTTCAACGTGCTCACTCTCTGTTTTAGATTTTGCAATCATATCATCGACATATACCTCAATTTCTTTGTGTATCATGTCATGAAACAGAGTAGTCATGGCCCTTTGATAGGTTGCCCCGACATTCTTCAAACCGAACGACATTACCTTGTAACAAAAGGTACCCCATGGGGTAATGAAAGAAGTTTTCTCCATGTCTTTCGGCGCTATTTTGATCTGGTTATAGCCCGAGAATCCATCCATGAAGGAGAAAATTTTGAACTTTGCTCTGCTGTCTAACAGCATGTCAATGTGTGGTAAAGAAAAGTCGTCCTTGGGACTAGCCTTGTTTAGGTCTTTGTAGTCGACACACATTCTGACTTTTTCGTCCTTTTTGGGAACGGGTACGATGTTGGCTAACCATTGAGGACATTCAGACGTAGCGAGGAAACCCGCGCCAATCTGTTTCTGCACCTCCTCTTTGATTTTGATGGCCATGTCCGCGTGAGTGCGTCTCAACCTTTGCTTTACTGGCGGACATTCCGATCTTAACGGTAAATGATGTTCCACGATGCTGGTATCCAACCCTGGCATATCCTGATAGGACCAAGCGAATACATCGGGGAATTCTTTGAGAAGCTTTATCAAACTCTCTTTGGCAGCTGGACTGAGCAGTGCCCCAATCCCGATTTCTTTTCTCTCTTGTTCTGAACACAAGTTTACCGTTTCCAACGGTTCTTTGTGAGGTTCAATGGACCTTTCCTCTTGTCTGAGTAGTCGAGAGATCTCTTCTGGAATTTGGTCGTCATTTTCTTCTTCAGCCTCGAATACCGGGAACTCAAAGTTGGGAGAAGGCATCGGATCGTATGTTTCAACTGGGTTTAAAACAAGAAATCTGCATGACGTGATGATTCATGTTTAGAAGAGATAGAGAAAATGCAAGTGTGTGCAGTGTTTTATTTTACTGCTTATTTTTATTTGAATTGTTTTTTAGAATTACCATTTTCTGAGAAAACAAAAAGAGAAAACAGCAATTAATGCGAAAATTACAGAACGACGTTATTTTATTAATGAACAAGTCGATTCTTGAAACTACAGCCCTATAAAACAAAACTCTGTCACTTTGGGCAAAGCGAAGAGGGAAAATTTACAGAAAGCGAGCCCTATCAAAACATCCGTTTCACCTGGGCAGGGTGAAAGGTTAAAGATGGCAATTACTTTGACTGATGAACGGTCTTCGGAACCTCGACGACAACCCATTGGCTGTGAACTCCTCGATGAATCACAAAGTCTGGCACCTTCCTTGATATGTCTTCAGAAATAACGTTGATTTCTGGTGGAGCAGGATCATTGGAATCTGTCTCCCAGGCAGAATTGTCGTAGGAGAATTCCTCTGTTGCATTTTGCATAGCATTTGTGCTCTTAGCTGTATCTCCCCATCCAGTAGGCTGGATATCTTCGAGCTTGATACGAGAGCTTTCGGGAGCGGTGTACTTGACCATATAGTCATATTTTCCACTCGGTTGTCCCAAGGTGTCCCACACTTCTTTGAAACTGGAGGAGTCATCTCTCTCGATGACGTTGACCTCGGGAAAAGCATAGTTGATGAATTCAAGTCCAGCAAACATTACAAAGTCATCTTCATGTTGTGTAGTTTCTGAATGACCAGAGTGTTAATCCCATGACATGGTGGGGACATAGGTATTCTGTTCAATGACGGTCAGCTGATTTTCATTGTTCGGCTGACTCTTTTGCCCCAAGTTTCCTGGGTAAGGCTGCCACATTGGCAGACCATCCATTGGGCCATAGTAATTGTGGTCAAAGTTGTCTTTCATCAGAGTGTCCTCCTCTAATGAATTTGGCGGAGCACGACATCCTTCCGGATCACAATCTCAATAGATCATTTCGACGTCTAACCTGGGTATAAATCTCGGACTCTGTGCGGGATAGCAAAATGGCGTAGGCACCTCTTCCTGAGACATATAACCATCCTCGTTCAGATAGGACTTCCATTCTTCATCTGTGTCGGAGGGATCTTCCTCATTGATAGCATGTACTGCTTGAGACACCGGGTGAAGAAAACCTCCACTGTGGAAGAAGTTTTGAAGGGGATGAAGACTTTCATCGTTGGCAGCTGTCTGGGTACAGGTTGTAGAAAAACCAAGACCCTTCTTTGTTTTATTGTCAGTAGGAATGACAAGTTGTCCCCATCCTGTTGTATCGGTACTCTCGACCACTTTGATAGCATCTTTGTATGAGGAAATCGAGGTTCCTCCTCTGAACTGATTGGTCTTGCTTACCGACAGTGCTTGGAACTGAGTTCAAATAACCTCCTCGGGTTCTATGCCAGTAGATGATGACAAGTTGCTTACAAGCAAGGCTTGTTCCCCGCAGACTGTGACAATTTGATCGTTCTGAACAAACTTTAGCTTTTGGTGGAGGGTCGAAGTGACCGCTCCAGCCTGATGTATCCAAGGTCTTCCTAATAAACAACTGTACGTTGCCCAGATGTCCATGACCTGGAAAGTGACTTGGAAAGTGTAAGAACTGATAGTTATGGGAAGATCAACTTCGCTAATAACTATTTTTCTGGATCCGTCGAACGCTTTGACGACGACCTCGCTGATTCTCATCGGAGGGCCTTTGAATGATAATTGCATCAAAGTGGACTTCGGCATAACATTCAGGGCTGACCCTGTGTCTACCAGTACGCTGGCTAAAGCATCGCCCTGGCAGTTAACTGTAATGTTGAGCGCCATGTTATGACGGCGACCCTCTTCGGGTAATTCCTCATCACTAAATCCCAAATTGTTGCAGGAAGTGATGTTCGAGACAATGCTATCAAACTGTCTGATTGTTACATGCTGTTCCATAAAGGCTTGCTCCAAGACTTTCTGTAGAGCCTCCCTGTGCGCTTCTGAACTAAGTAACATTGATAATACCGAGATCTTTGAAGGAGTTTGTAACAGTTGATCGACAATGTTGTATTCACTCCTTTGGATGAGCTTCAACATCTCATCATTATTTTTTGAAAGGTCGGGATTACTGGATTGACCTACTGGTGGATCAGGAGTTTCCGTCTGAAGTTCCTTTTCCTTGTTAGGTTCTCCAACTCCTCGGTTGAAGATTCTACCACTCCGTGTTACACGACCGATGTCTGCAATATTCACAATGGAGGGTAATGGAATTTCCTTTCCATTTTCAACTGTCATTGCACCGTATTTGTAAGGGATAGCCTTAGTTGATTCATACGGTGTTGGTCCCGACAGATAGATGACTACGGGAGCCTTCTGATTTTTCTGACCATCGTAAGTAATCTCGACCCGTTCCCTGTTGGAAACTTTAGATTCGGCAAGTAGAGGGATAATGGAAAAAACATCCCTGGTCCTATGATGACCAGAGATCGTGACAACATCCTCAACTTGATCGGCAAGGTAGTTCGGCGTCCAGTTGATGGGTCCTAAACCCGGATATGGGCGAATCTCTCCACGATCCACCTGACCCTAAAGAGCTGCTCCCACAAGGTAACACCCTTGGTTACTTTCTGAACAGACACTACAATGTTCATAATTGTGTGGTGGCACCTGGCCATGCCCACTTTGAATACAATGTAACCTCACTAGGTTAGCTTCCACAGATCGGACATCCTGACTCTGACGCCGAGTGAGATTTCTGTTACTGATACTAATCTGCTGAGTATCTTTATCCATATAAATTGGCATCCACCAGTGATTTAACAAGTGCTGAAGTGCCTCCTGGACAAGGGTACAACCCCGATAGTTTCCGCAACCTGCCTTACAGCTTTGATAGTCATGTGATATTAAGAATCCGAGTCAGACCTGCTCAGCATGTAACTCTACCAGGTTGGTACATCACGCGAATATCGAAGATTTGAACCATGTTGATTTGATAGGAATTCCTATCATGGTAGTCCTGGATCCATCCAAGATCCATCTGACGCTGGAGGGCCTCTTGTATGAAAGAGCATCCCTGTTTGTTTACCGAGCAAGTTAGACAGGAACTGTAATCGTGCCACTGCAGATTATGATACTGGCTTTGCCTTGAGTGCATTGCCACCAAGTTGACATTCATTGCAAGAATGTTGTGATTCTGAACAATGTTGGAATTCGTGTAGACCATGTTAACTCCACGAACTCGGTGCTCTTGGATCCATCCGAGATCCATTTGTTCCTGTAGAGCTGCTTGCACCACAGAACATCCTTGATTGTCTTTAGAGCAGATATCACACTGGTGATAATTATGAGGCGGCACATGGCCATATCCACTCTGTCTACAATGCATCTTGACCAGATTGGTCCTTAATAAGAGTACATCGTGAATTTGATAGACATTGTTAAATTCTCCTTTTATCAAATTGACTACAGCCTTCTCGTGTTGAGGCAGCGGGGTCGTGAGAACATTGGGATTCGTATCCTTGAAGGATAAGACCCCGCTCCTAACAAGTTTTTGCACGTCGGACTTGAAATTGAGATAAGTCTCTATGTTATGCCCTGATCCTCCTCGGTGATAAGGGCAAGTTTGATCCACCTTAAACCAAAAAGGAGGATTTTCCGGTACTGTAAGAGGAGATTTAGTTTGAATGTGCCCCTTAGCCAGTAGTAATGGAAACAGCTATGCGTACGACATGGGTATAGGATCAAACCCTGATGGCCGTGTTGTACGGTTGTTGTTGTATGGAGGACGAGCCTGCTGAAGAGGCTGTTGTGTCCTTTGTTGATCAGGTTGGCTCTGCGCAACCTGAGGTTGATACGTAGGAATAGACGTAGGGTTGATAGCAGGAGTCACAGCTGCTACCGGTTGATAACGTCGCCTTTGCTTTCAGAGAGAGATATTCCCAATATCTAGCTCTTTTTTCTTAGGGAGAGCACTACCGTATTTTTTAGTACCGCTCGTCGATCTAGTGTCTTTTACCAAACGTCCTTCTCGGACGGCTTCCTCTAGAGGTACGCCCATGCCCACCATCTCGGTGAAATCACTGGGTGCACTGGCTACCATTCGGTCATAGTAAAATGAGCTTAAGGTCTTTAAGAAGATCTTTGTCATCTCTTTTTCCTCAAGAGGTGGACAAATTTGAGCGGCAATCTCACGCCACCTTTGAGCGTACTCCTTAAAGGTTTCCTTGTCCTTTTGCGACATCGATCTGAGTTGATCTCTGTCGGGTGCCATGTCCAAATTGTATTTGTATTGTTGGACGAAGGCAGTGCCAAGATCTCTGAAAGTGCTGATCGTGGCACGGTTTAAACCCATGTACCATTTTAATGCGGCACCGGTTAAACTATCCTGAAAGTAGTGAATCAGTAGTTCCTGATTTTCCGTCTGAGCTGACATCCGCTGGGCGTACATCACCAGATGGCTTTGAGGGCAAGAGTTACCCTTATACTTTTCAAAGTCGGGCAATTGAAATTTGTGCGGGACTTTCACATTGGGGACCAGACAGAGATCTGCGGCGTCCTTTCCAAATAGATCCTGACCGCGAATGGCTTGCAGTTCCTTCTGCATTTCCAAGAACTGCTCCTTGAATTCCTCCATTCTGTCAAACATAGTTTCCTTCTTACCAGAAGGTGTCTGTGGAATCTATCCTTCCGGGACAGTGTGCACCACAGGGGGTGGTACCGTGACTACGGTAGCGAGTCTTGGCGTCTCCCGAAGTTTATAACCTTCAGGAGTCTTCAGTATACCTTTGGCCTCTTCGCTTTCCCGAAGTTTGTAACCTTCAGGCCCAGCGGCTTCTGTTGTGATTCCTTGATCTTCAGTGATCGGCGGAACATATCCTTCCGGGATATAGTTAACAGGCATGCCCCAAGGACGATCTTTCGGCATTTGATACCTAGGATCATACTTCTCCACTATGGGCATTGAGGTGATATCTGAGATCACAGTTCTTTGTAGCTGAGCTTCTTCCATGGCTTGCATGTCGTTACGAAGCTTCCTCATATCCTCTCTCAGAGCGCCGATCTCTTCTTTCAACTCTCTGTTTTCTTCCTCAAGATCATCCATCTTTTTCTGACGATTGGCCCGAGTATTATACGAATGAGACGGTTTGACTCTAGAACCGAGACACAAACGTGAGATTCGTAGGTAAGAAGAATACGCGATGTGAGAATGATGAATGTAATGATTATATTAATTGTTTTTTTGGTTTAATCAAAATAAACTTCGACAATTAGATTGCAAATATCAAACGGTGGGGAAACCCTTTTTTATTGAAATTCAAAGGATTGCGGAAACGAAAATACAATAGATTACAAAGTGCAGAAACAGAAACCTAAGCTAATGGGTCCCGAGTCCTCTCTGAAGAGAAATCGGGTGCTGACTCTGGTATTTTCCTTTTCTTTGACCGGGGCTCTTGGGCTGTTGTCGGGTTGTCATTCCTTTACCAAGTGAAAGGAGAGAGCAAATTCCTTTGGTTATCCAGATTCTCTACAACATGTTGCTCTAAAATTTCCATCAGAGCGTCCTTATCTTTCAGTAGTTGTTGTATTTTGATGCACTCTACGTCGAGGGTGCGGTACTTGTTCTTCCAAGACCTTCTCTCCTTTTGAACTTTGTTGAGAGTAACCTGAAGCTTTTCAGTTTTCGTTATGAAGTACATGATAGATTCTTTTGGCGAAAGAACTCTGTAACGAGGATAAGGCATCTTTAGCTTGAGAGCTATAGTTTGTACCCAATGGAGGTAAGGCTCCACCGAGACACATTCTGGTTTTCCCAGAGACTCTCGTCCTTTCTTATGAACATGCTTCCAAGCGTGCACTATTTCCGTCTTTAGTTCTCTGTCATTTTCTCCTTCCTTGAAGAAAAGACCTTCCAGATGAACACCCCGTGGGACGTGTCTCATCGGGTATCCAAATTGACGAAGAACCAATACTGGATGGTAATTGATTCCTCCCTTAGTTCCTATAAGGGGTATGTTGGGGAAGTTTCCACAACGGTCAATGATCCTGATTCCATCATAGATCCTATTACACCAATCTATATCAGAGTTGGTAAGGGACATGATCTTCTGCGACCAACGTAAGGCACTCTTACAATCCCAAAAAGCAGCAGACTTGGGCAAGTGGGAGATAAACCATTTGTAAAGCAAAGGTACACATCATGTGATCTCCCCTCCGCTGTACAAATTCCCCAAGTGTACAGAATGATACGCATCTGCGAGCAAAGTCGGCACAAGGTTTCCAATGAGAAAAACCTTAATGGAGTTAATATCGACGAAGTTATTGATGTTGGGAAACAAAAATAACCCGTAGGTGAGCAAGACAAAGATGCTTTCAAAAGCAGTCACGTTTCCTATACTGGAAAAATACAGGGCTTTCTTTGTCAAGAACTGGGCTGGCAAACCTTGGATGCCACCCTTGGCAGTTAGGTGAGTCCTGACCTCAGACTCGTCCAAATGAATTGCTCTTGCAATGGTCTGATTCTTTGGAATTTCTTCTAGTCCGGAAAATGGAGCTCGATCAGTAATGTGTAGATCAATCAGATGAGAATACTCCTCCAACGTTGGTGTGAGCCGGTAATCCCGGAATGTGAAACAGTGATAAACTGGATCATAAAACTGAATGAGCGCATCCATGATTCCCTCAATCACATGGACTCTTAACAGTGGTAGCAAACCTCCGTGCTTGGCTCTGAAAGCCTCTGGGTTAGTGATCATCCTCGCTAACCTTCTCAAATCCTCTAGGTTTGGAACCTTGAAGGTATAACTATGAGTTCTCCTTCTACCAAAATCCATTAGTGCAATCCTTTTCTCTGATATTTGAAATCACAGAGAGACTAGAAGAGAAATTTTTTGAATGTTTTGAATGTTTTTTAAATGAATGCATGAATGCAGCACACAAAAACATAGAAAAAACATGGGGTCAAAGGGTCGTTGTCATGAAGTCAAGGCTCTACCCATCCCCAAAGGTTTATACTAGGGTGATTTTTGTACCTGTACTCATTATCATTAGCTCCTCCCAGGAAAGCAGAACAACAAACGGATCACCAGCGAATTGTAGAGCAATCTTAGAGTAAGTGCCATTCATCGAGAATAGATCACCAGCCTCAAATGAGGGTAGTATCGCGTAACAACTATTCCCGATAGTTTCCGCACTACAAAAGGGTTTAGCTCCTCAGCTTCTCAGACATCATAATCGGCCCATTGTCTAGGTGAGAGAATGGGTTGCATTGGTCAGCCTCCACTGAGGTTGATGGTCGACCTCGTCGCCATCACTTATCTTAAGTGTATACTCAATCTTTCCACATGCGGCATCACACGCATTCCCATTAGCAGAAAAATAAACACGTATAGCAATTAGGAAAAGCAGTATATATATTTGTCCTAATCATCCTAGACTTTTAAAAGCTAAGAATCTTAAGTTCCTGACAGAAAATGGTTTCCCGGCGGAGTCACCAATCTGTGGTTTCATTCCAAATTAACGGCGTTTTGACCTAAGATCCTAGTGACGTCAAGGTTTCCACAAAAAAGAACAAGGTCCCCAGCAGAGTCGCCATTTTTCTGTAGCGAGTGATTTTTGGATGTGGTTGCGAAGCACGATCGCTCTAGTACTACAGCTCGATTCATTTTTTATCCTATTGAAGCTGATGAAGGAAGGGAAATAGATGTCTCCAATTAACCCTGCTTGCATACTGAGATTAAACAGCGGTCTGTTAGGTTACAGATGCTACAAAGATTCGGGGTTTCTCCTAGTTTATTTTGTTGACGAGGGGTGCTTTAGGCTATTGGTTAGGATGTTAGGTCGGATATATATGAAAGTATGGGATTTTGGGTTTTTGTTTAGTGTGCTCGCTAAGATTTTTCTTTCAATCTTATGCCTACGTATTCCCGTTTTACCGAAATAGGGAAATCAGAGCGTTCGTAGTTCCTCCTATTCTATGGGAGGAAATGGTTGTTTTGGTGTCTTGTTCAAAGCTCAAGACGTGAAGCGAAAGATGGTTTGTATCTTGTTCAAAGCCCAAGTTGTGAAGCTAAAAGGTTTATTTGTATCTTGTTCGAAGCCCAAGATGTGAAGCTAAAAGGGTGTTGACTTTAGATAGAATTTGTCATCTCTAAAGAGGGGTTTGTCTGTTACGACTGTTTATAAAGGAGAATTACTTTAACCGGGATTTGTGAATTCGGCAATGCCACAATTTCCTTTATAGGGTATTTCAACCTGAAGGGGAAGACTTTAACTCAGTGTAGAGCAATGCTATCTTTCCTTAGGAATTTCTCATACTAAAAGAGGGACAGTGGCATGGATATAGATGATCCAGAGGCTTGCCGCTTACAGTAATTAGATGAAAGGAAAAGGAGTTGTTGATGTTTGTGTACTGTGAACGAGGCACAGCTTTGATGCTAAAAGGTTGATTGGACCAACCAGTGGTTTTCTTATACAAAGCCTAAGAGGAGGCTATTATGTGTCTCGTACAAAGCCCGAGAGAGAGAGGCTAAAAGGTTTTGACTCAACGAGGGAATCTTCTGGTATCTCGTATAAAGCCCGAGATGGAGGCTATTTGACTCAACAAGAGAGTTTTTTGTATCTCGTACGAAGCCCGAGATGGAGGCTAAAATTTGTTTGGCTCAATAAGAACCTTTTTGTATCTCGTATAAAGCCCGAGATGGAGGCGAAAGGGGTGATTGACTCAACGAGGGAGTCTCTTTATGTGTCTCGTACAAAGCCCGAGAAAGAGGCTAAAATTGTTAACTCCGCTGGGGAGAATCATTGTATAAAGCCCAAGAGAGAGGCTAACTTTACTGGAGAAGAATCTTTATACAAAGCCTAAGAGGAGGCTGTGGCGACTGTTCAGTTAAGTGACAGGTCTAGTAGACTGATTTTTAAAGAGAAAATCAGTTCTTATATGAGCAACACTGTACTCAAGGATTTGATTCGAGGATCCGGGTTATTCCTATTCTTTAAGGAAGTGGGAAATCCGAAGGGTATTGAGACTGTCCGCGTCTACGGGTTTTCTTCCTATTCTTGAAGGGGTCACTTGAGAATGTCTTTGAGACTCAAGGAGATTAGACTGTCCAAGTCTAGAGTGTCATCTTTTGTACTGTGCTTTGAGAAACAGTAGTAAACTCTATGAAAGGACTGTTCTATGCAGATGACTAATTTATGTTCCTATACCTCTAGGAGGTCGTCGGGACAATTTGTACGAAGCCCAAGAGGAGGCTGGAAACTTTTAAGAAGCCGATTGGTCCTTGTACGATGCCTAAGAGGAGGTTATCATTCCCGAAGGAAGAGATCATTCTAAAAAGCCTAAGAGGAGGCTGTGAATATTTCTAAGAAGTCGGCGAGTCCTTGTACTAAGCCCAAGAGGAGGCACGGTTGCTTTTAGGAAGCCTGTGGGTCCTTGTACGATGCCCAAGAGGAGGCGATGCTTTTAAGAAGCCTGTGGGTCCCCAAACCCTGAGAAATTCAAGGCAAGCTATTCACAAGGAATATATCAAGTCAGGAAAGTTTGAGAATTTGGAAGAAACTCAAGAGATGCCATTCACGGAGAAAAGATCATCTCTGGGGAGTAGAGGTTCTTGACAAGTGCTTTTAAGAAGCCGATGGTGTTAGTTCTTTAATTTTAAGGGTTGGCATTAATTTTGTAAAACAAATAATAGCAGCAATATGTTAGATTGTTTTGTTCATCTTGCTAAAGAAGAACAGGTTGAGCAAGAAGTCCTAGTGTGTATTGGAACATGTTGAGCTGAAGTAGTGTTAACATCTGGAACAACATGTCCTATCGAGATGTCCCATGCAGGTTCATTCGACATCGTGCCTGAACTGAAGAGAATGTAGAATTCTGTTATATCCTAACAGATGCAGAAGTTTCAGGAAATAATATGCAAATTCCAGGTGGCGCTGAATTAAAAGGTTTGAAGATTCAAGTCTGAATTTGAGAAGAATATGGGAAAATATGCACTTTCTAAATATGGAGATATTTTAGGAAGTTAAAGATTAAAGTCCTATTATGTAGCAGAAGTCTCTGCTGATTTATAGCAGCTCATTTGCTAGGTTTTTGTAGGCCCAAATCCAGTTGGGAATAGGCTATAAATAGATGGTTTGTAACCTAGTTTGTCAACGCAACCAAAGATGTAAAGTTCTATTATTAGGGTTGGTTCCTGTACCACTCGACCTGTGAGTTGGACAGTTTGTTAGTGTGATCCTCGAAACTGTTAAGTAAGGGGAGTATTGTTCTTGGAGGAAGCTGTTAAGTAACTCTAAGTTGTGTCTTGTAAAGGTGTTGTCCTTGCTGAATTATTGTATAGGTAAATAGCCGTTGATGCAGTGGCGGATTGTCAACTGCTAGACATCATTGCGATGATTGGGAGTGAGAAGGGTTTCTCATATCTAGAGAGGATCTAGGTAGAAGGGTCATTGGATAGTGATTAAGTGATAAGTTATAAACGGGTTGTTTAGCTTTGAATTGATACTACTAATAGTGGACTTCATCCTTGGCTTGGTAGCCCCCAGATGTAGGATAGTTAGATTCGAACTGGGTTAACAATTCTGTGTGTCTTGCTCTTATTTCTTTTCAGTACCATGTTTACTGGATTATACCTTGCCATTTATGATCATGTTAGACCAGATGTCGAACGGCATATTCTAGGACATCTGAATTCTGCACATGCACCAGAATTACAATTGGTATCAGAGCAGGTCATTCTGTTCTATATCTGAATGAGATCCGAGGGAAGATACTTTCTGGTTCGTGGTCAAGGTAGAAGCTTTCTACTGAAAATTTGTTTAAACTTGGAGTAGTTCATATAGGTGTGAGAATGGTCCCTAGAAGTGGAGGATGGACTGTTCGTGACATGCAGTGGCGTGTGCTGAGGGCTTGGAGGAGTAGTTGAAAAACTGCTGTGTAGTGGTTCAGTCGGTTTGATTTATTGTGGTGTCACCTGAATTATGATGCTAGGTCTAATATGTGACACCTGAAGGCCTTGAGGAGTTTTTTTTTTATCCGCTGCGAATCTATCTGAAAACTCCTGAGGTTGTATATCCTATGGTGACAGGATATATGCGAGACTGCTTCAACTTACTCTGTCAACGATACTTGAAGATTATTTTTCAAGTCCACTCATAAAGGCACTGATAAGTGAAGTTGTAAGGAAGAGATCAGAAGATATTGAGAAGTAATTTACTTTTGCTTCTATTCATAAAAGAGCTAATCTCCAGTCCTTGATCTCTTGATGTGTTCCTTGGAATGATGTCCTATCTTGTGTTAGAACATCAAGTCAGAATTGTGCAGAATTCTGATGTATATAGGAATGGCATAGCAGATGCTCTGGGTGCTAAACTAATGTGGTTTGATCACATGAGTTTGGAACCTACTCCTGATCTAGAAGAGGAGGCATCTGGGTGGTATGTCTAAGAAGTTTCTGGCCTTGAAACTTATCTTAGATGTGTGAGTTGATCAAGGTGTGATCAACATGTTATTTACTCCTGAGGTCAGTTTATTTCTTGTCCTTGCTGCAGGAGTGGAGATCCTGAGATTCAAGAAGTAATATCTCTAGCAGACTTCTTGGACATGAAGGTCAAAGATCAAGGTCATGTTCATTTTGGAGGCATGTTCTGAATGATCTTGTGAAGCTAGATATGTATTGACTGTGTGTGCTTAGGATTGATATGATCTAATCACAGTCTGTGCTGATATTGAAGGGGAGAATGTATGATTCTCTAAAGTGCTCTTGGAAGATTCTGAGGAAGAATACCTGATGTTTTGAAAGACCTTGAAGACATGTCTCAAGCTGTCTGAGTCTCATGTTCTCTATTCATTTAAGGCATTCTTCTTGCAAAGGAGTACTGATAGTCTTAAATAGAGAAAAGATGATCAAATTGAGATCATGTGAGTATTGGTACAACTAATGATTGTGTTCAACTTATGAGTTGAACAAAGAGTGAGCTCTTGAAAACTTGAAGATGCGTCTTATGTTTTCCATTCTTCAAGGTACTAAGAAGCACATGATAGGAGAAGTATGTTACAATTTTATGTAGCTGAACGTGTGATGTTAAGAGGGAGATAGATAATTCTGTTGCTTTTGGGATTAAGTGTGCTGTGGAATGTGTTTGTGATATGACTTGGGAGCTTGATCAACTACTGATGTTTGATCCTCGTGTGCCAAAGCTTTACTAGATGATATCCTCAGAAGAGCTCTGTAAAGATGTGTGACTGAGATTGATTTTGGAACATCAATTCAGGTGGTTGCTTGTTCAGCCAATGCTGTTTTGTACAGAAAGAAGTCCAAGATCAAGTCACTGATCCAAGTTTAAGTAACTTGTGAATATATGAATCAGAAGTTGTCAGACGTATGCAGAAGATGACCTTATTCAAACTAATAGTAGATACTTTGACGGGAGACTTAGTATTTGTCTATTATTGATGTTATGCATAAGGGTAAATACTTGGACGGGAGACTAAGTATTTGTCCAGAGAATTATGCAAGTCTGCAGTCTGGATATTATGGTTCAGGAATTTATTCTTTCTGAGTGTTTGTGGTTGATGACAACCTGAGGTAGCCCTATCAGCTGACTAAATCAGAAGGTGTGATCTTCTATCCAATGTTGATGTCCTACATAATGTTACAACATCATTGTTCTTTGTGTATCCTGGATAAAGGTCTGGGACTGTACTTATGGAGTTGGAAGAAGCAGCATTATTGTCTAAAGTGGCAGTTCTGACATAATGTGGATTAGAATGGGCAGATTTTGATCTTCATGATAAGTAGTTTGTTCTGGCAATGCATGACTACTTTCATGATGAAGACTTCATTAGGTGCTTGGACAGAAGGGTATTGTCAGTGGTGAATGGCTGAAGGTTCTTCCAATACAAGTGAAAGGTGGTGGCAATCCTTATCTTGTGTTGCAAGAAATCTAAAGACATTTGTTATGGAATATGTGTGAAATTCCAAATCAAGTGGGCTTTTATTTTGGACTTGGTATAAACCTGGTGAGATTATGCTCAACAAATACTAGAAGTGGCAGTTCTTGATGTTGTTCATATCAGGGGGAGTTGAAGCTGTTGTCTATGGTGTGTTACTACAAGGGTGCAAATTTCTTGTAGCATGTGCGCTGGTTAAGTCTGCAGTGTGATCTGAAAAGCAGACATTGTCTGATAAGATGTCAGAACATGGTACAGGACATGTTTTTCTTGAGCCAAACAAGGAATTACTCTGGACGGTGGTATGAGGATAAGACAAAACATGTGTTCCTGCCTATGCATGGAACGTTATTGGCCTAATTTATGGTAACATTCTGTTAAGAAACATTTAAGGCAGTCAAGGCAGTTTTTGGAAGGTAGGCATTGAATGTTGAATGGAGTTTTTGATACCTAAAATAGCATTTCTTTGACCAAGAATCTTGACATATTCAAGGCTCGTTAATTCCTAAGTGACTGGTCAGCTATTTATAGGGGCTGCTCTCTTCTCCTCCTGCCAAGTGAGTGTCTTGTTTCACTAGTCTTATGGCGTTTGTTCGTATTTGGGTAAGTGTCACTTGGGTCTGGTTCTGTGAGGGCCTTCTTTGCCAAGTTTTGGCTAAAAAGGGGGAGAAAGGGTGTGCGAAATGGGTTATGCAGATGCCTTGTTATGAGTCAGCACTGAGTCTACAGTTCCAATTGTTTGTGAAGAGAGTGTTAAAATTCTTGAGTTGGTGTTGAGTTCCGATTGTGACTTGTGTCCTGAGTTATGAACACAGTTGTGACTTGTGTTCTGAGTTACCTGGGTTGATAGATTGATACCTCTTAAGTTTTATCTTATGCCACAGGTTGACTGGGGGCGTCTGATCATTTAAGGTGTGCAGAAATCTCTCATGCCACCATTGGTCCTTTGTGTCAAGACAGACGCTTCTTTTCTGGAGGAGTCTTCTACTATGTAACTGGATCCTTCTTGAAAGGAAAGAGAAATGTGTAGAAGAATGTTCCTCAGATTCCTGATTTGAGGGGGAGTATTGGATATCTTCTTCCTCATGTGCATAACTTCGGGACTTTCTACTTCTTACCTCCTGATGTGTTGCCTGAAGTAATTGTGGTGGGATGCTCGAAGGTGATGTTATGGAGCTCATAGAAATGTACTGTAAAAAAAGTTATCAGACATGATGTCCTAACATCATTCAAATATTCCCTAGAAGATGTTTCTCCAGGATTGCTGTTCACAGTAGCTACTGATGGTTACTAGTAGGTTCAGTAGTTGCTGATGACTACTGACAGGAGTATAGAAGTATGATTGCTGCTGAAATCTGAGTTGTAATGTTTATGTATTTGTTTTAGCCAAAATTTGCCAAAGGGGGAGAATGTTAGTTCTTTAATTTTGAGGGTTGGCATTAATTTTGTAAAACAAATAATAGCAGCAATATGTTATATTGTTTTCTTCATCTTGCTAAAGAAGAATAGGTTGAGCAAGAAGTCCTAGTGTGTATTGGAACATGTTAGGCTGAAGTAGTGTTAACATATGGAACAACATGTCCTATCGAGATGTCCCATGCAGGTTCATTCGACATCGCGCCAGAACTGAAGAGAATGTAGAATTCTGTTATATCCTAACAGATGCAGAAGTTTCAGGAAATAATATGCAAATTCTAGGTGGCGCTGAATTAAAAGGTTTGAAGATTCAAGTCTGAATTTGAGAAGAATATGCGAAAATATGCACTTTCTAAATATGGAGATATTTTAGGAAGTTAAAGATTGAAGTCCTATTATGTAGCAGAAGTCTCTGCTGATTTATAGCAGCTCATTTGCTAGGTTTTTGTAGACCCAAATCTAGTTGGGAATAGGCTATAAATAGATGGTTTGTAACCTAGTTTGTCAACGCAACCAAAGATGTAAAGTTCTATTATTAGGGTTGGTTCCTGTACCACTTGACCTGTGAGTTGGACAGTTTGTTAGTGTGATCCTCGAAACTGTTAAGTAAGAGGAGTATTGTTCTTGGAGGAAGTTGTTAAGTAACTCTAAGTTGTGTCTTGGAAAGGTGTTGTCCTTGCTGAATTATTGTATAGGTAAAGAGCCGTTGATGCAGTGGCGGATTGTCAACTGCTAGACATCATTGCGATGATTGGGAGTGAGAAGGGTTTCTCATATCTAGAGAGGATCTAGGTAGAAGGGTCATTGGGTAGTGATTAAGTGATAAGTTGTAAACGGGTTGTTTAGCTTTGAATTGATACTACTAATAGTGGACTTCATCCCTGGCTTGGTAGCCCCCAGATGTAGGATAGTTAGATCCGAACTGGGTTAACAATTCTGTGTGTCTTGCTCTTATTTCTTTTCAGTACCATGTTTATTGGATTATACCTTGCCATTTAGGATCATGTCAGACCAGATGTCGAACGGCATATTCTAGGACATCTGAATTCAGCATATGCACCAGAATTACAGATGGGTCCCCAAACCCCGAGAAATTCAAGACATGCCATTCACCGAGAATAGATCAAGCCAGGAAAGTTCGAGAATTTGGAAGAAACTCAAGAGATGCCATTCACGGAGAAAAGATCATCTCTGGGGAGTAGAGTTTCTTTGACAACTTCTACGAGTGACAGTCTATGAAAGGGTTCACAGAGAATGCTGCCTTTCATATCTCCATATTGTTTAACCCCAAGAGGAGGGAAGACTGTGTCTGGTAATCCTATGGGGATCTAGTTTTGACTATTTAAGAGTAAACGAAACGGCGTCACCTAGTTCTAGACGTAGTTGCCGGGGAAACTCTAAATATCTATACTATTATTACACAATTGATATGAGTTTATGAAAGAAGACTTACAGTGAAACAACCCCACAATACAGTTATATGTATATGAAAGCGGTAAATGAAAGCGATAACCACTTACTCGGTTGTAGAGCTTCCATGCTGTTTGGTTAGTTGTTCAACAAAGAAAGATTGAAAACAATAGTATATTCAAAATCAAAGGAGAAAGTGCTTTGAAAAAGAAAGGTTTGGGGCTTACTGTTCAAGGAGAGGCCCAGGGTTTTATCAGTGAGCGCACTGTTTGAATTTGTACAGAGGGACTTATACAAGTGACTGAGGCCCAAAAATTGTTTTCTGTACAAAGGGATAGGTCTTACACTCTCTCAAGAGGCCCAAAAAAGTTTTAAAGAAAAAGAGTGGGGCTTATAACACAAGGATAGGCCCAGTTTGACTTTTCGTTTAAAAATGGCGATCGTGCCGAGATTTTCTTTTAACGCAGGGGGACTTATAAGGTAAGTGAGGCCCAAAATGTTTTTGGTTAAAAGGGGGTTGGGTCTTACACTCTATTAGAGGCCCAAAAGTTTTGAATGGGTCTTATAGCTCAAGGAGAGGCCCAAAGTTATTTTTCAAAAGGCGACGATCGCGCCGTTGGTTTTTGACGGTATCGGGACTTATACAATGCACTGAGGCCCAAAAAATGATTTGGTCAAAAAAAGGATTGGGTCTTACACTCTATTAGAGGCCCAAAATGTTTTGAAAATGATTTATGAGGGTTGAATTAATCCAAAAACCCTAATTTGTTTTCAAAAATGTGTTTTAATTGAATAAAAATTCAATTAAAATGATCAAAATTGTTTAACATAGGAAAAACAAATTGTGATCTTGGATTAATGTTTCAAAAATTAAGTATTGACCTACAAAATAATTAGAAAGCATTAAAAGTTGCAAAATCAAGGTGGAAAAAATATTTTAAATGTCAAAAACAATTAAAATATTAATTCTTTGCAAAAATATCAATTATATAAAATAAATAATATTTTTTGTGATTTTTTGGGAAAATAAAATGTTTTAACATTTTTGTGAATTATTAAAAAAAGAATCAACTCAAAATCATTAAAACTCAGAGAGAAATTAGTTTTTGAATCAATTAAATAAAATCACAAAATTCAAATATTCAAATTTTTGAAAAATGGCGCCAAGAACACCCAAGAAAACGCGCGTGTTCTGGGCTTGCCCAGATTTGCATTTTCTCTTCAATCTCACTGAATACTTGATCATATCATGTAATCCACATACCAATCAACTCGTTTCAACCTCACGATCATGTCTATGGTATTTAATTTCATTTAAATTAAACATATAACAAGAAATCATGAAAAATCCTCAAGAACCCTAATTTCTGCATGAAGGCTAGGATTTTTGATACACGATTCAAACAATGCAATTAATTGAGGGGAAACATTCCATGCATGATTATGAACATTTGGCAAAAGTATTGTGCGAGGAAATATGCATAGATTGAGAGATGACCAAGTTTAGGCTTACCTCTAAGTCGTGACAGCAAGAGCAAATTGATTTCTGAGTAGGAGGTATTACAGATGAATTGTGATGATCTGAACAGCTTCCCTACACCCTATGGAGTGTGTTTGAATGCTTGGACTTGACTGAGAATGGCTGGATCACTTTATGGCATCTCAACTGCACTTTGGTTAAAACCTTGAGCAATTGACTTGTGATTCTGAGAAATCAGTGTTCCAGTTGTTGTTTAAGTGTTTGATCAGCTCACATATGATGTATATGAGGTGTGTGTGTGTGATTGGTTTGAGTGGAATTGCTCTCTAATGAAAAACCCGATAGTGACTTGCTAAGAAAGGCATTTTTGAGGGGGAGAAGTGGTTTTTGAGAAAGGCAAGTGTTGTAGGCCTTTGGTGTACTTAAACTGATCACAATTGAGCTCTATTTATAGTAGAGCAAGTTTGTTTTGGGATCCACAGTGAATGGCAACTGCAGCAGGTGTTTGTTCAATGTTGGCCAATGGAAATCCAAGTCTCCTCTAGCCATTCACTAGAGGTTAGGGCACAGGGCTGTGGTTCCCTTGGTCTTGGATAAGTCTTGACTGAATTCAGTTGAGAATGGCTCAGTCCATGCCACCTTGATGCTTCCATTGAATGCTCAAATCCAAAATTGGAGTCTTGTCCCTATTTTGGCCATTCTAGGTTCAACATGCTATTTCTTGTTCCAAAGACTTTGGAGGCTTAGCTCGGTGATTGTCCCCTTTAGATTCAATCCTCTGAGGTGTCCAAGTGGATAGGAGCATTTGGATTTGGCTGATTTTGGCCAATCGAGCAAAAATGCAAATTCTGCCTTGCCTTGGCAGATTTCAGCAAGGCAACTTTCCAATGTCATATCTCATAACTCAAATGGAATTTGGTAATGTTCTTGGTCATTTTGGAAAGCCCTTACATGATAAAACAAATGTTTGAACATGTTTGGTTTTGATCTCTTTTGAATCCAAGTGAAAAATCCCTCTACATTTGGCAAAAAGTAGGGTAAAAGCTGACTTAGTGAAATTTTCACTAAGTGTTGGAACAAAGTGACTTTTCATGATTTTGATCACTCCGTAACTCAAAATCCACAATGAATTGGAATTAGGTCTAGTTGAAATTTTTGTAGAGGGCAATGAGATCTACAAATCAAGCATTGGATGGGAGAAAATGGCTTTGTGGTTTAGGAGTTATGGTCCTCCAAAGTTGGTACCCTAGCCACTTTATTTTTAACTTAGAAAATTTTCTAAGTTTTTTATGGTTACCCCTTTTACAAGCTATCCAACTTTTCTTGATTTTTCTTGATGAATGATGATTCAAATCATATATTAACATCATTTTAGGGTTAAAAATCCATTTTTGTGAAAAATATCAAAAAGTCAAAGTTGACTTTTGTGCACAGTTGACTTTTTATCAGATGAATTCCAAACTGTGCAATTCTTCATGAAATCATGTCCTTGACCTAAATAAAACTTGATGGACATGTTCCATGGGTGTCATATTGTATATTGAATCATGTCTTAGGGCTTGGGAGCATGTCCTGGTCAAAAGTCAAAGTTACAGTTGACTTTTTCCTTAAAACCCTAACTGTGGTGCGGATGAAATTGAAACTTGTTGCTCAAGCCTCTTGGATTAATCCATTGTTGCAAATGGATCAATATAGTTCATTAGAGACCCTCAAACCCTCTCTTGAGGTCTTGGCTCATGATTTGCCCTAAAAGTCAACTTAGGGGTGAATTAGGTCAAGAAACTCTAATTCCTAATTTTTTATGAATGCATCCCCTGAGGCAAAATTGACTTGATGAATGGGTCCATGAGGTTCCATGGAGTATATTAGGTTAGGTTTTGGATCATTGGCTTGTACCCAGATAAAAATTTTCATCTGGAGGCCCTGGTCGACCAAAACCCTAATTTGGTGACACTGTCGATCTTGAGACTTGATCCACCTGGAAGGGAGCAGCCTTGTGCTTGATCCTTGAAGTGGAAGTCCTTTTGATCCATTATAGGTGTTTGAGAGGTTAGACAAGTTGAAGATCATGTCATTCCTTGATTGATCCTTTTGTCTAAGAACTCTGAGAGGGCTTGAAACCCTAATTCTTGATTGTAGTGGATGCTCACCCATCTTTGGGGAGACTGATGAAGTATGATGGCCCATCCCTATTGTGATGATGATTTGCAAAATGATGGGATATCCTGGTGGTCAAAATTTGGGGTATGACAGTAGCCCCCAGACGTAGGTAGTTAGACCGAACTGGGTGAATAATTCATTGTGTCCTTTACTGCTTGTTATTGCATTTTCCATAGCAGATTGTGTTGTTGTGACTTCGCACTTAACATCACACATCTGATACCAGAATTTCAATTTTTATTCTTTCCAAAGACAACAGTAAGTTGTTCTTGTCATTGATAAACTTCATTACCATTTAAAGGTTTAGGAGCAATTTCAAACTCCTTCTCTCCGTTAAAAGCCTTCCACAATCTTCGATAAGGATGATTGGGTTTTAGAAATTTCCAATGCCCAAGGTAAACATACTTTTTTCCAAACTTAAGTCGGTGAAAACTATTATTATATTCACATATAGGACATGTTTTATGTCCTTTGACACTTTATCCAACCAAATTACCATATGTAGGGATGTCGTTAATTGTGAAAAATAAAATTGGACGCATCTTAAATTTTTCACCTGAATATGCAACATCAACGTCAATGCCTACCTCCCACAGATGTCTTAAATCTTCAATAAATGGACTTAGATAAACATATATGTCATTTCCAGGTTATCTTGGTCCAGAAATCATCATACTTAATAGCATATACTTGCGCTTCATGCTCAACCACAGTGATAGGTTGTATATCGTGAGAAGAACAAGCCACGAAGAAAGGTTAGTACTCATATTACTAAAGAGTTCATTCCATCCATGGCAAGCCCAAGCCTAAGGTTTCTTGGCTCAATGACAAACTCTAGAAACAAGAATCAATTTTCTTACATTTTAAAGAATCAACTACATGGCTAATGTTTCCATCTTATTTTATTTCATCTGCATTCCTTCTAATATTCTTTGTGTCATTCGCATTAGGAGAAAGTCTCTTAAACCTTGAAATTATAGGAAACTACCATAACACTTTAGCTGGAGGACGCTTCTTACTAACGTTGTCATTGTCATCACCTTTGTTGACATTCAACTTGTAGCGCGACACACCATATTCAGAACATTGATCATAATTTTCATATTATTTCCTGTATAAAATGCAATCATTAGGGCATGCGTCTATTTTGATATAATCCAAACTCATTGTACACAATATCTTCTTGGCCTCATAGTAAAAATCTTGCAAATTGTTATCTTCTGGTAGCGTTTGTTTCAATAAATCAAGAAATTCTATGAAACTTTTATCCGTCCATTTACTTTTTGCATTCAGATTAAATTTTTTTAACAAAGTAGACAATCGTGTAAAACTTGTGCATCCCTTATTTAAAGGCACATATTTATCACTATAAAAAGTATCATAAACATGGGCTTTATGTAAGATGATTCTTCAATATCACGGATCATATCTTCTAGTCGATTAGACATATTTTCATGATCTGCGTCCATTTGTGACGTCGCATTTTAATTTTTATCCACTTCTCCATGCCACGTCCATGTTGTATAATTTTTACACATTCCATCAAAACATAGATCATGTAGTATTTGTTTCTTCGGTCATTTTTTGATATTCCTGCAATTAACAAAAGGACAATGAAAGACTCCTTAGTTGCCGCGATGTTTTTGGCGAATTCAAGAAATTCAAGAAATCCTTTCTCACACATCAGGCCTAATCTACTAGCTATCATCCAACTACGATCCATAACAAATTATGAAATTTGTATCAAAAGACTAATGTGAATGGCACACTAATGCTACACACACAACATACTAATATGGATATATGCATATGCATATCCACACCAACAATATAACACCAAAACCTAAAGCATATTCGTAACCACATATATTTATTCATTTTCAATAGAGTTATAACACCACAATGAAAACATCACAAAAACATCACAACGCCATAACAGGGAACATGACAACAACACATAGCTTTGAAACAATGAAAACATCACAAAATATGAACAAACCCAAAACACAAAGTAACCTAATTGTAACAAAACGAAAATTCACGCCACTTAAAGGAAAATCACACCACATGGCGCGACAGAGACCAAGAAACGAACAATAGACAATGAAAAATGAACTTAGAAAGGTAACATATCGTAATTTGAAGAGGAGGAAGAGACCAAGAAATGAATGAAGATGGTGAAGATTTTGCTATAGTTGTCATCTTATTCTCTAGGGCACCCTTGTGTGTTATGAACAAAATAAAGAACGTGTTATGTTTTAATTTTGTAGGAAATAATTTCACAACGGTTGATACAACAATCGTAATGAATTATGGAAAATATTACCATGGTTAATTGAAACAACCATAGTTATTCTACTTTCAGTTTTTATATAACAATAAATGTTCAGGGACACATGCCTATTTTTATTGAAAAAATGGAAAAATGTACTTTCAAATCCTTTTGAAAACTCATTAGAGGTTTTGAGCATGAAGTTCCTCTTGATTGGACTTTACGATGATTTTGTTAATATACACTTCCAACGTCTCCCCTATCTCTTATTGGAAGACCTTGTTCATCAATCTCGGATATGTTACGCCAAAATTCTTCAATCTAAAATGCATAATGTTGTATTTATAATTGGCTTGTTCAATCATAAATGTCATTTTTATCCTGACAGGTTCAAACATAGGTATTTGTTTATTTGGTTGTACCCGGAATAAGCGTCAATGAACGATATCAAGTTATAATCGGCCAAATTATCTACCATCTTATCAATATTCAGAAGGGGGTAGGAATCTTTTAGAGAGTGATGCGTTAGACATTTCGAGCGTTCAAACCTTTGCTTGTTGCTCGCTCTTGGAGACTAAAGCATATATTCATATCGCATCAAAATGGCTATAACACACGCATTTCTGTAAAAGATTTTTAGGATCACTCAAAGGAGAAAAAGAAATTTGATGAATTTAGTTGTTTTTAAGTAGAGACATGCATCCGATCAGGGAACTCTACAACGTTGTTCAAATTCCCGAAAAGGAAGAGGTCTAAACCTAATCACTTTCGTTTTATCCAAAAGTATTTAAGAAAAAAGTGCAAGACGAATCAAGATTCATTTACTTTCTATGTTAGGATGAGGAATACCCACACAGGCAGCCCTACAACACTGTTTGAGTATTTGGGAAGGAAAGTGGTCTAAACTCAAACCTTCTTTTTCATTCCGATTTATTATGAAAAGAATTTTGAAAATGGATGACTTGGCATTGGATCAAGTGTGAGTTCATTTGCGAAAGAATTTGAATTAGGTGAGAGAGGTACTCAACATAACATACCATTTGGATGGGATTTGGAAAATAGACCACTTTGACGCTTAATCAAGGGTTTTTAGCATTTTGAAATCGATTTACTTTTATGTCAACATTATTTAATCGTGAAACATCATAATTAAATGAATAACTGCTACATGACCAAGATTAAGATAATTAATTAATCATACAATATAATCATTCAAAAATAATTCTAAATGACTATCATGCAAATCAATAATCAATATCTGGGCAAACAATTGTCTAGTCAGAAAATTAAATATTCAATTAAACCCCGAGATTAATCAACTAAAGAAAGTCAAAACCAATTGCCACATATATAGTCCATTAGCATAATAAAGCAAGATTTGATCAATAAAAACGAATAAGGAGGTCTTAATTAATTAAAGGTGCTCAAGAAAATTATCCTAAAAAAATCTAATCAGACCCAAGTTCTAAATTCACCTTATTCTAACGTTTTACCTTCTAAAAAGAAAATCAAATTTATTATGGTAGCTTTTGATAGAAGGGGGATTAGCAACTACTACCAATTCTAGAGTTTACCATTTAATACACACTAAATAAAGAAGGAGAAAAATAACTTCTGAATAATTCTCTAACTCATTCATAGAATTCAAGGTTTAAATGCAACAGACCCTAACTGGGTCAGCTAAACGGGTCAGACCCAAAAGAGATAGAAACAACTAAAAAATAAAACTGAAATAAAATTAATTATTTGGGTAAATAATCCATCATCCAAATGGGCTTGCTGGATTTTCGAGTGGGCCTACTAACATTACTGTCCGGCCCAAAATAAATCTTGTCCTCAAGATTGGAAATAGGAGTTTTCGTGAGTTGAAATGCGGAGGCCCAATTAGGAATCTGTGGCGGCCTATGTGTATTCACGGTAGTATCATGTTTTGGGGAAGTGAAGGCAGTTTTTCCACCAGCTGTCCCAGAAGCTTCCTGCATGCGTTCCAGCTGTAAAGGAACATGATGAGGCGTGGGCAAGTGGACTGTAGTGGGGTGGGTAACTGAGCCGACACTAGGCTCGAGGTTTGTACGTGGTAGAGAATTATACGGTCTAGATTTGAGGAAGGGCTGATCCATGAAATCCAATGGATTGGGTGTGGCCGCATGTGGAAATATGGGAAACTGTGATGACTTGGGAGCCCACAAGTCATTGAGTGGGGTGTTTTCAAACTGAATATCACTTCTCAAGATAGCATTTGTATCATCATTCACATTATTTTTCTGAGTCTCATCTAAATGTTTCCAACGACTCTCTTGAAACACAACATCCTCTAAAACCTTTTTAGTCTCATTTTTCTAAAACTTTGAACTTTGCTTTGCCTCTCTCTTCGAAAAACTTGAAACATCTGTAGCTTGAATCGGTGAAGCTTCAACTATTTCTTCCTGAGTCTCAATAGTTTGGTTGTCGTTTGTGTCAAAACCTGGGCCCTGTTCGTTTGTTGTTTCATTGTTCGCTCCTGGAACAATATCTGTATGTTTGGTGGTTGCCGGATCCATGCATGCATGTGGGTTTGAAGTTGTGGGGGGTGGAGTGTTTGCGTCGTCGGCCACGAGATCTTTGTAACGCCCCAGTTTTTTTTGTTAGATTTATTTAATCGAGTCGATTTAATTATTTTTGTTTTTATATTTTATTTATTCTTGGTTTTTATTTGGTAAATATGTTATGTTTATCGTCATTATGTTTTATCGGGTTTTGGGAACGTTTGAGAGGAATTGAGTGTAGGGGTATTTTGGTCATTTTGCTTGGTTAGATATTATTGTTTTTCATTTAAAATAGAAACCTAGAGGTTAGAAAGAGAGAAAAAGAAGACAAGAGAAAAGGAGAGTGAGAAGAAGAAAAAGAGGAAAACTTGGAGTGTAAGAAATCGATTCAACCGACACTTCGAAGCACGATTAATCGGGTAAGGGTGTGAAACTCGGTTATTCTATGCTTGTGTATGAATATGTATGTGTGTGTTTGAATGTTCTCTTGCTTTTCCATAGTTTTTCAATTATAGGTCGAAATGAGAAAAATGAATCGGAATCGATGGTTTCACGGTCGGAAATCGATATAAACTGTGTTGAATGATCGTATTATATGTATGAACATTGTTGATACTTGTTTTGATTGATTGAAAACGTTTTGGTTGGAGAAAGTGGAATTTTGGTGGTGTGGAACAGTGTAAAACGCAAGCAGAATTTTTTGTTTCTGGTGTAGACCGTCGGGCGGTGCTTTGAGCGTCGGGCGATGCTTTGGTTGCGCCGCTGCTCCGCCGGGCGATACCCAAGAGGCGCAGCTTGTCACGCTGCTGACTATTTTAAGTTGTGGTTGGGGTTTTTACGCCGCTGCTTCGTCGGGCGACGCTGAGGCGAAGGGGGCACCGCCGGGCGAAAACATGTACGGCCGGGCGCTCCTGGGGATTTTCAATAATTTTGTTTTCTTCGAAAATGCATAACTTTTGATCCGTACTTCGGATCGGGACGTTCCTAGTATTGTTGGAAAGCTAATGAGATGTTCTTTCTTTTAAAAATGGTTTTGGGATTAGTGGCTGATTTAATTGTGTCGAGAATTTGGAAACGTGTCGTTTTGTCGACTTTTACCGTCGTAATTGTGTGCGATTGATGTGTTATCATGTGATATGTTTTTGATATATAACGTATAAGTTATGTGCTGTTATATGATGTGAATGCATGTGTTGAAATGTTGTGATGATGGTTTGTCGCCTTATGGCAAATAAATGCTTTATTTTGGGGTTTGATTTCAAATGCATGATTATTGATGTTGAGATGGTTCACATGGTTGTATATATGTGTGCATTGGATAGTCATGAGTCATTGTATGCCAAGCATCATGATATGCATTCTTGTGATGTCGTGTGCCCTTATGGGGTGTGAGCGACGAAACGATTCCAGAGGGAATCTGCTGTAACGTTCTTAAGCCTTATAGAAAAAGGACCTAAAGCGACGTTATAGACGATCGTGAGCCTTATACAAAGAGGACCTAAAGCGATCAGATCGTGAGCCTTATACAAAGAGGACCTAAAGCGATCCATAAACGTCGTGAGCCTTATACAAAGAGGACCTAAAGCAACGGGGAACATCGTTTGCCCGACGGGCAGTTACACTAAGTAACAAGCGATGATTCCAATAATTCCTGAGTGAATTAATGATGAGAATGATGGATGGAATGGTACCGCATTTGCATAGAGTCGTTGTGTCGGTCTCTCTGCATTTGCATTAGTCATGAATGGATTTATTATGCATGGAAAATTGTGAATGGGATTGATGAGTTGATATATATATATATATATATATATATATATATATATATATATATATATATTGGTGATAAATGTGTTGAGCATGATTGATATGCCTATGTGAGGGATGCATTAGTTATGAATTGTTTTGGTTTGTACTTGAACTATGGTGTACGTTGTGGTGAGAATGTTTTTGCATGCGTCTTTCGTGTTATTACATAATTGTATGCAATTATATTATAATTGTGTTTCTCACCCTTCTGCTATTTTGAATGTTCTATGAGGCATTGCAGATTAGATGCTGGAGGTCTTTTTGTGAAGATTAGGTCTTCATTCTTTTGTCGGTCGGCTCTGATATGTGGCACCGGGTAGTCGGGGAGATCGTTATGTGTTTATGTGTATATATATCTTTTTGGATTGTACATGTATGACTATGAACATGACAGAGAAACATTTATGCTTATATATGAGATTTCACTTGCAGATTTTCCGCTTTTATTCTGTATCTGAATTGTGGGTGTTAGGAACTGAGTTCCTCTGTTTATGTTGCTACCTGATTGTTGCATATCTATATGATCAGGTTGCTTTATATTTCGTCACTTTAATGCGATGCTCCCACTTTAATGCGATGCTCCCGTCTATGCCATGAATGTTTTAATTATACTCTAATTGTTTGTTATCGCTTTTGTAAGCTTGTGCGGTATAGATCGGGGGTGTCACAGTCTTCTGAACCGTGAAGCTCCGGTGGAATCTGAGTGAAATGAGCCGATGGATCCTTTCCATGGTAGGCACAGAGCTGAGAGACATGAACAACAGGATGGATCCGTGAAGAAGGAGGGAGATCTAGGCGATACGCCACTTTGCCTATCCGCTGTTGAATCTTGAAGGGGCCAAAGTAACACTTCGCAAGTTTGTGTGAACTACGCCGCTGGACTGAAGATTGTCGGTAGGGCTGGAGGCGTAAAAGAACAAGGTCGTCTTCTTGAAAGGTACAATCCATACGTTTCTGATTACTTTGAGTTTCCATTCGTTTTCTGGTTTTGTCAAGATTGAGTTTAATTGCTTGTAACAGCTCATCTCTTTGTTGCAGTGAAACTTCTAACTGAGGAATGGTGGTGGAGCCCGGTCGGTAGGTGAACAAAGATGGAGGCATTCTTCCATAGAGGGCCTCAAAAGGTGACATTTTGATGGACGAGTGATGAGAGGAGTTATACCAAAACTCATCTAAGTGTAAGTAACTGAACCATTTCTTTGGATTGTCACTCGTAAAACAACGTAACTATGTTACCAAGCAACGATTAACGACTTCTGTTTGTCCGTCTGTTTCAGGGTGGTAGGCCGAGCTAAACTTCAAGGTGGTTCCCTGCGCTTTAAACAGTTATTTCCAAAAAGTGCTGAGAAAGAGTGGATCACTATCTGAGACAATAGAGGAGGGAAGGCCATGCAATCAGCAAATCTCGACCGAAAAACAGAGTGCCAAGTCTTTAGCGGAGAACTTCGTTGGAAGAGCAATAAAGTGGGAAAACTTTGTTAGCCGGTCGTAGACAACCCAAATCACCGTGTGACCAAAAGAGTTGGGTAAGTGAGTCATAAAATCCATGCTGAGTTCATCCCACACCTGTGTTGGCACTTGTAATGGTTGTAAGTGTCCTTGTTTTCTTTTTGGCATGTACTTATTTTGTTGGCAAATTGAAAAACTTTTGACAAAAGCTTTTATATCCTTGTTGTAGCGCGAGTTTTTTTGCGTGGTTGCGAAGCACTATCACTTTGGGGTACTACAGCTCGATTCATTTTTTATCCTATTGAAGTTGATGAAGGAAGGGAAATAGATGTCTCCAATTAACCCTGCTTGCAAACTAAGTTTGAACAGATGACTGTTGGTTTACAGATGCTACAAAGATTGTGGGTCTCTCTTAGGTTATTTTGTTAAAATGGTGCCTAGGCTATTGGTGAGGAGGTTAGGACTGATGCTTTTCGATTGATGTTATGAAGATACTGGATTTTGGGTTTTTTTGACTAGTATGCTCGCTAAGATTTCTTTCAATCTTATGCCTACTGTTGCACCCCAAATTTTACCCTCAGATTCGTCTGATCATCATCATATCTTTTTCGATCGGCCATTCGTGCTTTTTCTTAGTTTTTTAAGCATTAACCATGTTTTAACCAGTTTGTCATTTCATTTTAGAATTTCTCTCATTTTTGAAAATTGATTGAGTTTTAACTTTTGATTTAGTTTACTTTTAATTTTAATATAGTTAGTTTTCAATTATCATTTTCAATTCTAAATTTAATTTACTTTAACTATCGCTTTTATTCTAATATAATGTAATTGGATTAACTTCATCATTTTTAATTTAAGTTTAATTTTGATTCCAATTTACTTTTACTTTAATATAATTAGCTTAATTTTAATTTTTAATTTTAAATTAATTATGTTTAGTTATATTATTCAGAGTTTAGAAAAAACAAAAAAAACCAATTTATTTTCTAGAAGCTAGGCCCTTTTCTTTTTACAAAGCCCATGGCCCAGTCTTTTTTCTTTCTGTATGTTTAATTTACAAAGCAAGCTTATCATGAACTTCAAAAGGGACCATCTGTACAGAAAGACAAGCTACACTCCATGCCACTTTCTGCTCAGCCGTACGTACACCTACAGCCCTCTGCATACCAACGTTAACCTGCAGTGAAAACGACCATTCGGTAACGTTCAAATTTCAAATAAATTTAAGAAACAAATTCTGTTTCTGGGGATAAATAGAAAAGGAGGAGAGGATATGAGGGGACCGGAAAAAAAAACTCGGAGGGAGGAATTCATTAAGAAGGAAGATACCGTAACACAATCGGAGCCACTTCTTTCACACTAAAAATTTCCAATCATCCTCCATTAAAAATATCACAAACCATACTTCATTCTCCCATTTGTTTTTCTGCGCACAATACTCCCCTTAAACCAACGCAACTTCATCACTACCTTTTTGTTTTTCCTTTTTCCATCTTCATCACAGTAAAATAAACAAACACACGACACACTTAAGCTTCTGAACAAAAACCTGTGTAAAACCAAACCAGCCCAGAAAATTCTCACGACCAAAATCAAGAAAACCTGTTAACAGCGCCCAAACTCACAAACCACGAACACTCAATCAAACTCTCCTATGAATCCTTCAACTCCAACTGGTTTCTCGCCAACAACAGCCGCTGAGCCTCATTTCTTTTTTTCTTCAAAACCACAAACGAACCACAAACAACAGAACCTCAACCTTCGTTTTTTTCTCAAACCTATTTCAAACACCCCGCTCGTGTTTAGACCCTACGCCGACCATCTTCACCTTCTTCACAGATTCAAACTACAACCCAATAAAACGAATCTTCAACAACACATTTCAACAGCAGCCCTCAGCAACTCTCCAAATCACAATCACCCAAATTAAATCAGAAGGAGAGAGTAAAAGGGAGTTCAAGCAACAAAACAACTCAAATCATGGCTCACCTGAGTCGAATGCGAGGATCCACCTTCAACCCTTGATAAACCAACTCGCGACCGCCTTGGCCATCGCCGGCCACCATAAACCAACCGTTGAGGCATCTCTGTCATCACCGTAAAAGGAAACAGAGTGAAATTGAGAAGAGCTGCGTGAGAGAGATTAGCGAAACAGAGGAAGAAAAAGCGCCCGCGGAGAAAAAGTCAAAGGGCGAGAAGAAGATCTCGAAGGAAGAAAGAAGCAATCAAGAGGGAAGAAGAGAGAATCCCAGCAGAGAAATTGGAGGCAAATGTGAAAAGTGGTAAACGATTTAGTGGTCTACCTTCGTGTTATCATGGTCGTTTATTTTTGCTTGTACGCGTGGAGGTATTTTAGGAGAGAAGGTAACAGTTGGAGGCAGTAGGGTTTAGAGACCCTCTTTAGTTGCTTTAGGCTGAACTGGGTTATACCTCTATCCAACCCACATTTCCCATTGACCCGTCTCCTGCTGGACATGGAGCGCCCCGTCATGTGGGCCTTTTTGTTCCTATTCTGGCTAGCCCAATTGGCACCCTTCATTTAGTTTTAGTTCTAACTCATTAATTTAGTTTTTAGTATTACATTAATAAATTAGTTTTAGTTAAATTTGAACTTAATTTATTGTTTAGTCTAACTAGAATTAATTAGTTTTTTTTTAGCTAAGTTTGTTATTTAGATTAATTAATTAGTTTTCATTTAGAACTTAATTATTTAGAGTTAATTATTAGATTTTGTTTTTAATTAAGTTTCGTTTTATTAGGACTATCTATAAGTTATCTAGGTTCACTTATTCACATCCTTGATGTTTTGTGTTATGATGCTAATTTTCATTGCGTTATTGATTGTTAACCTTTAATTTTTAATATCAATGTATATTTCTAATTGTGTTGTTAATTGTTGACTTTTCATTTTAATCACCATATGTGTTCTAATTGTAAATTTTAATTGTCTTGTCAATTGATTATCAAGTTTGGTTTAATCATTTATAAGCACCTTTGTTAATCTTGAAATGTTATTTCACTAAATTGACTTGTTTAATTCTTGAATTAATATATCCGTGTTGATTGGCCATATGCTTGACTTTTATATGAATATTACCCTTCTTTAAATGTCACCCTTAAACATTCTCCATGTTTGTCTTCCTAAAGATTGAAGCATATTGATGTTTTCTTGTATATCATTTCTATATGTTTGTCTTCCTAAAGATCGAAGCATATTTGATGTACTCTCTTGATCATGTTCATCCTATCCATATCTTTGTCATAAACATATTGCCATCCTAATGCTTATGTTGTTTTATCTATTATATCAATGTCCTATCTTTTATCATGTCTCATTTATTGTTATTATCAACTGTTTCTCCCCCATTCCAAAGGAAGGTGAATAGTGTTGATTCTTAAAGTCAATGCCCCCATCTTAACCTAAGTAACCTCTTAGGAAGAAACCTTAATTCTTGGCCTCATAAGAGCCATAGAAATTATAACTAGCTTTAGGGAGAGTTCTTCAACTCTTAGTGATATTCATCATAATGAATTTATCACTTTCCCTACTGACTAAACTTCAACATAGGTCCATTTCAACTAGATTTAGAGAGTCCTTAAACTCTACAATGAGCTTGTACTCATTTCCCCTCTGAATATTGACCACAGTCAATCATTCAGTAGAAGTAGAACTACGCATACTCTGATTCTATTCCCGAGGATACGTAGGCGTAAAGTGCGATGCTTTATCGAGTATACTTAGATACTAACCCCTAGGGTTTCAACCTTTAGCATAGAACCCTTAGCAAACATAAGATAACATTTAGCAAGAGGTTCCCGTAGAGTACTACGGACGTTTAGGATGCTAATACCTTCCCTAGGCGTAACCAACCCCCGAACCTTAGATCTTTCCCTTTAGGTTTTTCTAACGATCTTGAACCTTTCCTTTGGATAAATCAAAGTCGGTTGTAAAAGAAATATGATGCAAATTAATTAATAATTTGTTATCCGATTTTCACTGCAACACCTACGTATTCCCGTTTGACGAAACAGGGAAATCAGAGCGATCGTAGTTCCTCCTATTCTATTGGAGGAAAAGGTTGTTTTGGTGTCTTGTTCAAAGCCCAAGTCGTGAAGCTGAAGGTGACTTGTATCTTGTTCAAAGCCCAAGATGTGAAGCTGAAGTGTCTATTTGTATCTTGTTCGAAGCCCAAGATGTGAAGCTAAAGGTTTTGACTTTAGAGAGAATTTGCCATCTCTAAAGAGGGGTGATTGGTCTGTTTGTCACAACTGTTGGGTGACTGGTTATAAAGGAGAATTACTTTAACTGGGATATGTGAATCAGCAATGCCCTAATTTCCTTTATAGGGGATTTTCAACCTGAAGGAGAAGACTTTAAATCAGTGTAGAGCAATGCTATCTTTCCTTAGGAATCTCTCATGCTAAAAGAGGGACAGTGGCGTGAATGTAAATAATCCAGAGGCTTGCCGCTTACAATAATTAGATGAAGGGGAAAAGGAGTTATTGATGTTTGTATATTGTGAGCAAGTCATAGATTGATGCTAAAAGGTTGATTGACTCAATCGGGGTTTCCTTATACAAAGCCTAAGAGGGGGCTATTGACCCAACAAGAGGGTGTTGTTTATTTATCCCGTAAGAAGCCCGAGATAGAGGCTAAAAGGGTTGACTCAACAAGAGAGTGCTTTTATATGTGTCTTGTATGAAGCCCAAGACGGAGGCTAAAAAAAGGGTTTGACTCAACAAGAGAGTCTTTTACACTCAACAAGAGAGTTAGTTTGTATCTCGTACGAAGCCCGAGATAGAGGCTAAAAGGAAGGTTGACTCAACAAGAAAGTCTTTTATACTCAACAAGGGAGTGTTTTTGTATCTCGTACGAAGCCCGAGATGGAGGCTAAAAGGAAGGTTGACTCAACAAGAGAGTCTTTTATACTCAACAAGAGAGTGTATTTGTATCTCATACGAAGCCCGAGATAGAGGCTAAAAGGGGTGACTCAACAAGAGAGTCCTTTATACTCAACAAGAGAGTGTGAAAGGGTTAGCTCCGCTGGGGAGAATCATTGTACAAAGCCCAAACGGAGGCTAGTATGTTAAGGGATGAAGATCAACCCATTAACTGGTTTGATACTTGACTTAGAAAGACAGCTCTAACAAATTGATGACTTGGTTCAGTTCCTATACCTGTAGAGGTCTCTGGGTCCTTGTACTAAGGCCAAGAGAAGGCATGAGAGCTTTTAAGAAACCGAAGGGTCCTTGTACAACGCCCAAGAGGAGGCGGGGATGCTTTTAAGAAGCCTGTGGGTCCCCAAACCCCGAGAAGTTCAAGACATGCCATTCACCGATAATAGATCAAGCCAGGAAAGTCTGAGAATTTGGAAGAAACTCAAGAGATGCCATTCACGGAGAAAATATCATCTCTGGGGAGTAGAGTTTCTTTGACAATTTCTATGGGTGACAGTCTGAAAAAGGGTTCACAGAGAATGCTTCCTTTCACGTCTCCATATTGTTTAACCCCAAGAGGAGGGAAGACTGTGTCTGGTAATCCTATGGGGGGTCTAGTTTTGACTATATTTAAGAGTGATCAACAAGGCTTTACCTAGTGCTAGACGTAGTTGCCGGGGAAAACTATAAATAACTATACTAGTATTACGCAGTTGATATTTGACAAGTATATAAGAGTTTGTGAAAGAAGAATTATAGTGAGCAACCCCATAATATAGTTATATATGTATGAAAGCGGATAAAGAAAGCGGGTAAACACTTACTCGGTTGTAGAGCTTCCATGCTGTTTTGGTTAGTTATTCAACAAAGAAAGGTTTGATAACAATATTATATTCTAAATCAAAGGAGAAAGTGCTTTGAAAAGATTGTTGGGGCTTACAGCTCAAGGAGAGGCCCAAGGTTTTATCAGTGATTGCACTGTTGTTTTGAAATTGTACAAGGACTTATACAAGTGACTGAGGCCCAAAAGGTTTTCTATATAAAGGGATGGGTCTTACACTCTCTTAAGAGGCCCAAAGGTTTATTTTTATACAAGTGGTGGGGCTTACAACTCAAGGAGACACCCAGATGATTTGTTTTTGAATTGGCGGTCGCGCCGAGATTTTTCTTTTAACGCAGGGGGACTTTTACAACGTCCAAGGCCCAAAATTGTTTTGATTAAAAGGGGATTGGGTCTTACACTCTTTTAGAGGCCCAATGATTTATTTTTGTACAAGTGTTGGGGCTTACAGCTCAAGGAGAGGCCCAGATGATTTTGTTAAAAAGGAGACGATCGCGCTGAACTTTTTGATGGTGTCGGGAGTTATACAATACACTGAGGCCCAAATTATTTTGGTTTCTACAAAGGGTTGGGTCTTACACTCTACCAAGAGGCCCAAAGAGTTTTAAGAAAAAGAATTGAGACTTATAGCTCGAGGAGAGGCCCAGTTGATTTTGTTAAAAAAAAGGTGAGGATCGCGCCATTGTTTCTGAAAATACAGTGGGACTTATACAATGACTGAGGCCCAAAAGGTGGTGTATTTACAAAGGGGTTGGGTCTTACACTCTACTAGAGGCCCAAGGAGTTTCAAAAAGTTTGATGAGGGTTGAATTAATCAAAAACCCTAATTTGTTTTCAAAATGTATTTTAATTGAATAAAAATTCAATTAAAATGATCAAAATTGTTAAACAGGTGGAAAACAAATTGTGATCTTGGATTAATGTTTCAAAAATCAGGTTTTGATCCCCAAAATGATTGAAAATCACTAAAATTTGAAAAATCAAGAAGGAGAAAATATTTTAAATGTCAAAAAATAATTAAAATATTAATCCTTTACAAAAATATCAAGTATATGAAATAAATAATATTTTTTGATTTTTTTGGGAAAATAAAATATTTTAACATTTTTGTGAATTATTAAAAAAAAGAATCAACTCAAAATCATTAAAACTCAGAGAGAAATTAATTATTAAATCAATTAAATAAAATCACAAAATTCAATTATTCAAATATTCAAAAATGGCTCCAAGAACATGGCAAGAACACGCGCCACCCTCTGTTTCTACAGATTTGCGTTTTCTATCCAATCTCACTGAATACTTGATGATATCATGCAATCTACATATCAATTTGCTCGTTTTAACCTCACGATCATGTCTATGGTCTTTAATTTCATTTATTTTAGGGTTAATGAAGTTTTTGGTCCTCATAAATATCTCAATTTCACTTTTAGTCCCTCCAAAATTTTCCTTCAAAGAATGGTCCTCATAAAATTTTTAATTTTACCTTTTGGTCCCTCCTGCCAATTAGCGACGGTTTTTACAACTTAGAGACAGAATTAGCGACGGTTTTAGCCGGTTTTAGCAACGGTTTTTTATTTAACGACGAATATGGCGACGATTTTAGCGACGATTTTGGCAGGAGGGACCAAAAGTTAAAATTAAAAATTTTATGAGGACCATTCTTTGAAGGAAATTTTTGGGGGGACTAAAAGTGAAATATAGGATATTTAGGAGGACCAAAAACTTCATTAACCCTTTATTTTAACCATGGAATAAGAAATCAAAAAGAAACCTCAAGAACCCTAAAATTTGCATGAAGGTTCAGAAATTCCATACACGATTCAAACAAAGCAATTGATTGGGGGAAAACACTCTATGCATGATTATGAACATATGGCCAAATTATTGTGCAGAAAAAAATGCATGAATCATAGAGTTAGAAGAGCTCGTGCTTACCTCTTGCAGCTGGTGATCGTGTTTTGTGTTAGAGGTGTTACATCTTGGTTCCAAGGATATGGACAGCTTCCCTAGGTGCTATGGAGTGTGTCTAGGTGCTTGGAGTGGATTGAATTGAGCTGGAACTTGATTTGGCACCTCAACTGCAAATCTGTCAAAGGCTTGTGCAGATGGCTGGTGATTTTGAGAATCTGGTGTTCCAGATGTTGTGTAAGTGTTTGGATCACCTCTATATGATGTTTATGAGGTGTGTGTGTGATTAGTTTGGTTGGAATTGCTCTCAAACTCAAAACCTGATAATGTCTTGCTTTGGAAGGCAAATTTGGAAGTGAGAAGGAGATTTTGAGGAAAGCATCTGTTTGATGGCTTTGGTGTACTCAAACTGATCACAAATGAGCTCTATTTATAGTAGAGCAAGTTTGTTTTGTAAGGAATAGTGAATGGCAACTGCTGCATAGGTTTGGCCAATGTTGAGCAATGAGAATCCAAGTCTCCTCTAGCCATTGACTAGAGGTTAGGGCACAGGCTGCTGGTTCCCTTGGTCTTGGATAAGTCTTGACTGAATTCAGTTGGAAATGGCTCAGTCCATGCCACCTTGGTGCATCCATTAAATGCTCCAAAACAAAATTGGAGTCTTGTCCCTCTTTTAGGCATTTCTAGGTTTGCCATGCTATTTTTGGTTCCAAATACTTGGGAGGCTTGGGATCAGAGTTGGTTCCTCCTTGGTATCCCCTTGAGGTGTTCAGATGGATAGTTGTGTTTGTCATTTGCACAAATTTGGAAAATCGAGCAAAATGCACAAATCTGCCTTGCTTTGACAGTTTTCAGCAAGGCATGTTGCCATTGTCATATCTCATGGTTCAAGTGGAATTTGATGGATTTCTTGGCCATTTTGGAAAGCCCTTATATGATACAACAACTATTTGATCATAATTGGTTTTGATACTTTTTGGATCCAAGTGAAAAATGCCCCTACATTTGGAAAAAAGTGAAGGCAGATTCTGACTTAGTGAAAATTTCACTAAGTGTTGGAAAAAGTGGCATTTCATGTTTTCAGCCATTTTGATCATTCCATAACTCAAAATCCATGATGAATTGGAATGAGGTGTAGTTGAAGCTTTTGTAGAGGGCCATGAGGGCTACAAATCCATCTTTGAATGGGGAAAAATGTCCTTGTGGTTTAGGAGTTATTATCCTCCAAAGTTGGTACCCTAGCCACTTTATTCCAAAACTTAGAAAATTTCTATGTTTTTTATGGTTACCCCTTTTACAAGTTATCCCACTTTTCTTGATTTTTCTTGATGAATGATGAATCCCATCACACATTAACATCATTTTAGGGTCAAAGAACCATATTTGTGAAAAATCTCAAAAAGTCAAAGTTGACTTTTGTGCACAGTTGACTTTTTATCAGATGAATTCCAAACTGTGTGATCCTCTATGAAATCAAGTCTTTGACCTAAATCAAACTTGATGGATTGATTTCATAGGTGTTATAGGGTGTATTGAATCATGTCCCAGGGTTTGGGAGCATGTCCTGGTCAAAAGTCAAAGGCACAATTGACTTTTTCTGCGAAACCCTAACTGTGGTTCAGATGAAATTAAAACTTGTTGCTCAAGCTTATTGGATTAATCCATTATTGTAAATGGTCAACTCAGTGGTGAATTAGGTCCAGAAACCCTAATTCTTGATCTTTGATGAATGCATCCTCTGAGGTTAAATTGACTTGATGATTGGGTTCATGATGTTCCATGGAGCATCTTAGGTTATGCTTTGAAGCATTGGCTCATGCCCAGAGGAAAATTTCCATCTGGAGGCCCTGGTCGACCAAACCCTAATTTGGTCACCTAGAATGCTACAACCCTGTGCTTGATTCTTGAGGTGGGAGTCCTCTTGATCCATTGGGGATGTTTGAGAGGCTAGACAAGTTGAAGATCATGTCATTCCTTGATTGATCATTTGTCTAAGAGCTCTAAGAGGGTCTGAAACCCTAATTTTGATTGTAGTGAATGCTCACCCATCTTTGGGGAGATTGATGAGGCATGATGGTTCATCCATATTGTGATGATCATTTGCCCAATGAAGGGAAATCTTAGTGGTCAAAATTTGGGGTATGACAGATGCCCCTATTTAATCTTCTTGGACCCGAAGGTGTGAATGGCGAAGGTATTCGGGCATTCGGGGTGCAAGAGGATTAAATATCGGAATACCCAAAGTTTTGATGGTGGTTATGAATGGTATCTTACGCATTCTTCTTCTTTTGCTAAGCAATGATGCTTAGAAAAGGTAAAAACTTCCTCTCGATCTTGGTTTCCTACCAAGGAACTGGTCTCAGTTTCTGATTTAGACTTCTCCCTGATCCTGGTTTCCTACCAAGAAACTGGTCTCAGTTTCTGATTTAGACTTCCCCTCGATCTTGGTTTCCAACCAAGGAACTGGTCTCAGTTGCCAATTTAAACTTCCCCTCGATCCTGGTTTCCTACCCAGGAACTGGTCTCAGTTTCTGATTTAAACTTCCCCTCGATCCTGGTTTCCTACCAAGGAACTGGTCTCGGTTACTTTTATCAATAAACTTTCTTGATAAGGGACCCTATTTGTTAGCGATTTTCCTCAGACTTTTCGCCGAATTTTCCTGGGGAGATGCCATTTTGACGGAAAAGGTTTTGATGTCAAACTTGCTGGGGAACCCATTCGTCTGAGTTGTAGAGGTGTACAAACTTCTCTTTTGGAGACGCCACTTGTTGATTCTACTAGGGAAAACTGTAACACCCCATTTCTACCCGACATTTATAATAAATCAGAGTGATAAAATTTCAACATAAAACGGGATATCACATTTTCCAACTGAAGAATCAATAACACGATAAATAATAATGAAAGATACATAACACGTTCAAGGAGAATTCATAAATCATCATATAGTCTTCAAATAACTCAAGTTTATAAAATACTACGCAGCGGATTCATAATCAAAGTTATAACATCTTTATCCAACGAAATCAACTTAACAATAAAACAACAAGTACTCTTTAGCAATTCAACTTAAAAATTCAGCATTTAAACAACTAACCAAAAACAAGACGTGCGTCATCCCCCCGAGTGCTACGTATCAAAGCGAGAACCACCAACTCGAACAAAAGGTAACCGACAATTCCTCTTGATTACCTGCATGTTGCCAACATAGGGACAACATTCAAACAGAAGGGGTGAGATATCGAATTTTATAAACGAAGTATGATAAAAAATACATAGATAGGAATCATACAATTATCACCACTTCACATCAACAACGACACGACAATCAACAACAACTTGAAAAATGTAACTTTAATGCGACTCGATTATGTTATGCATGTAGTACCATTTGGAGTAAAACTCCCAACTTAAAATTGCCATTTTATCGAGGCATCAAGGCATAAGCCTTCAACTTTCAACTTGTACCAATCCAGGCCAACTTGGTGTGAGCATCGGCTCCGACATAATAATGCAAGTATGCTATATGGCATGTACGACACAAGAACGAAAACAACACAACAACGTCAACAATATAAGCGACTTATACAACATGAACAACTTAGTCAACTTTGGCCATTAAGCCTTCAACTTAAAATTTGTCCGTAAATCAGAACGAAACAACACAATTAGCTGTACCTGCAATTCGACTTTTCCGACATAATTTCAACAAAACAATTCAACAAAATTCACCTACTAAATTACCCGACTGTCCATACCGTGTTCTGAACGCCGTCTTCTAAATATCCTCATCTTTCACTTTAATCTGATGATAACCCGATCTCAAATTAATCTTGCTAAACACACGAGCACCCACCAACTGGTCCATCAAATCATCTTTTCTCGAAAGTGGATACTTGTTCTTAATTGTTACTTTATTCAGCTGTCTATAATCAACACAAAGTCTCATACTTCCATCTTTCTTCTTTACTAACAACACTGGAGCTCCCCACGGCGATACACTTGGTCTTATAAACTTCTTCTCAAGTAATTCCTCCAACTGCTTCATTAATTCAGACAACTCGGATGCCGACATTATGTACGGTGCCATCGAAACCGGTCTGGTACCAGGTACAAGATCAATTGCAAATTCAACCTCTCTCTCTGGCGGTACATCAGGAATTTCATTAGGGAAAACTTCAGGAAATTCACTCACCACTTGCAATTCCTCAATCTTAGTTTTGCTCTCAATAGACAACGTTGCCATCAACGAAAACATATGAGCTTCTTCTTTCATCAATTGCTGTAACTCTCTGAAAGACAACAATCCAACTCCTTCCTCTTCCGGAGTAGAAAACCTCACCGATTTGCGATAACAATTTATATGAACGTAGTTATACTCTAACCAGTTCATACCTAGGATTACATCCATTCCGGTCAGCGGCAAACATACCAAATCAACATAAAAGTCTTTATCGAAGATCGATAAAGGACACCTTAAACACACAAGAGAAGTAGTCACCGATCCCTTAGCTGGAATCTCAACGATTAATTCTCCATTCATAGCAGATAACTTAAGACCCAATCTTTGAACACAATCAGCAGAAACAAAACAATGTGTAGCACCAGTATCAATAATAGTAATTAAAGGAGTACTATTAATGAAGCATGTACCTCTGATAAGTCCGTCCTCGTTAGCTGTCTGAGTTCCTGCTAACGCGAACACTTTCCCAGTCTGAGCTATCTTTGGCTTCTGACACTGACTACCAATATGCCCCTCTTCACCATAATTAAAACAGATCATCTCCTTGTGCTTGCAATCAGATATTGCATGTCCAGTCTTACCACATCGGAAACATCTCTTCACCTCAGCAGTACACACATTACTCTTATGACCAGGTTTTCCACATTTGAAACAAGTTATGCCAGCAGGAACATCTCCCCCACTAGTCCTCTTGCCCTCAGTCGCTCTCTGTTTATCCTTTCCAGCTGGAGCATCATAAGGCTTGACACGGTTCTGTTGTTGCTTGCCTCTTCTATCACTAACAATCTTGTAGTGAGCATTGTTGTCCTCTTCATATATTCTGCAATTGTCAACCAAATCAGAGAAGACACGAATCTTCTGATACCCAACAACTTTCTTGGTCTCAGAGCGCAACCCGCTCTCAAACTTGATGCATTTAGAAAACTCAGCATCATCCCTGGTATAGTACAGATAAAACTTAGCCAACTCAACAAACTTCGCAGCATAATCAGTAACCAACATGGTTCCTTGCTTCAGCTCAAGAAACTCAATTTGCTTCTTACCACGAACATCCTCTAGATAATACTTCCTCAGAAACTCCCTTCGAAACACATCCCAAGTGATAACTTCACCTGTAGTTTCCAACCTCTGACGAGTCTCTAGCCACCAGTCATCAGCTTCGACTGCTAGCATGAGTCCCATAACGAACCTTCTGCGCTTGAGTGCAGTCCATCACACGGAAGATCCTCTCAATCTCTTTCAACCAATCCAACGCTCCACCAGGGTCATACTTGCCCTTGAAGGTAGGTGGATTCTCCCTCTGAAAAGTCGCCAAACTACGAGATCCGGCATTCACATCAGCGTTCGGCAGGTTCAGCACAGCTTGGGCCATTGCTTGCATAGCAGCAGCCATTGCAGCATCGTTTCTTCCAGCCATCTCAACCTATCACTGCAACATGAACAAAGGTTAGAACTAATTAACAATACTCGATTGTTAACCAACTACGACTCGACACTTGGCCGGACGGACCGAACTGCTCTGATACCACTAATGTAACACCCCATTTCTACCCGACATTTATAACAAAATCAGAGTGATAAAATTTCAACATAAAACGGGATATCACATTTTCCAACTGAAGAATCAATAACACAATAAATAATCATGAAAGATACATAACACGTTCAAGGAGAATTCATAAATCATCATATAGTCTTCAAATAACTTAAGTTTATAAAATACTACGCAGCGGATTCATTATCAAAGTTATAACATCTTTATCCAACGAAATCAACTTAACAATAAAACAACAAGTACTCTTTAGCAATTCAACTTAAAAATTCAGCATTTAAACAACTAAGCAAAAACAAGATGTGCGTCATCCCCCCGAGTGCTACGTATCAGAGTGACAACCACCGACTCAAACTAAAGGTAACCGGCTATTCCTCTTGAGTACTTGCATGTTGCCAACATAGGGACAACATTCAAACAGAAGGGGTGAGATATCGAATTTTATAAATGAAGTATGATAAATAATACATAGCTAGGAATCATACAATTATCACCACTTCACATCAACAACGACACAACAATCAACAACAACTTGAAAAATGCAACTTTAATGCGACTCGACTATGTTATGTATGTGGTACCATTTGGAGTAAAACTCCCAACTTAAAATTTCCAGTTTATCGAGGCATCAAGGCATAAGCCTTCAACTTTCAACTTGTGCCAATCCAGGCCAACGTGGTGTGAGCATCGGCTCCGACATAATAATGCAAGTATGCTATATGGCATGTATGACACAACAACGAAAACAACACAACAACGTCAACAACATAAGCAACTTATACAACATGAACAACTTAGTCAACTTTGGCCATTAAGCCTTCAACTTAAAATTTGTCCATAAATCGGAACGAAACAACACAATCAGCTGTACCTGTAATTCGACTTTTCCGACATAATTTCAACAAAACAATTCAACAAAATTCACCTACTAAATTACCCGACTTACCCCGAAAATTTTCGTTAAATTCCGGGCAACTAAATTTTCCACATAAACCGGCTAAAACGACTAAAACTGTATTGTTTTTAACTTCTGCGATTAATACGAACTTATAGTCAAATTCTGTTTTCTTTTCTGTTACTACTACCAATTAATTTACTAATCCTTTTATCTTTCTGATATAATTCTTCTGCTACACTTACAGCACATCTGTTATAAATACAATCGGTAATTCTTACTTCTGTCAAAACTTGTCGCTTCTGCCAAAACCTGTTATATTCATCAGGCCAGCATCATACTTTCTTCAACTGCACTCTTATGATTGCTATTATTATTAATTCATCTCATTTCCTAATTTTAGAACATGTTACAATTTTCATCTATGAAATTATATACAGCACACATTGGTTTTCCTTAATGCTAAGTTTCCACATAGGACAAAAAAAAACCAACTACCCTTAATTATGGGTGGCTTGCGCCACCCTTGCTAGTGGAATGAGTGGCTTGCGCCACATTCTCTTGGGTGGCTTGCGCCACATTGCCTTGTGGCTCCCGCCACATGCTTTCTCTCTTGTTTTGGGTGGCCTGCGCCACCCCTATGTGAGTGATGGGTGGCCTGCGCCACCCGTGCATCTGTGTACAGTGTTATTTCGCCTCCAACAATGTTTCCAGAAAATCAACAACTTCACTGCAACATTCATAAAATCACCCAGCAACCAATTTCACAAAAATCGACAAATCAACATTTTCACAGAATCAATCAATATAACCCCATCAACAACACATCATCAAAATCAAATTAAATCAACATCAACATCCTAAAACTACCCGACCCCAATTTCTACGTATTGATTATCATATCACGATTATAAAAGTCGAACCCCACCCTTACCTTGGATTAAAGGAAGCTCTAGGTTCGATCGGATTCTGGGGATTTGGCACCGGTAGCAGTTTTTCTCTTGCAACTTCTTCTCTCACGTTTTGTTCCTCTTCTACTTCCACTTACCGATAAAACCTAACTTCTTTTCTTTCTATTTCTTTTTATCAAAATATTATTATTCTACTAATATGACTAATGGGCCTAATAACTTACACCCCTCTATTACTTATTCTGACATGAATTCTATCCCACTAAACCAACACCCTCCAACATCAATAATAGTATCTCTAATATTAATTCTACGACTTACCAACTTAAATACCGACTCAACGACTTAATTCACCGCAACACAACATTAGCCGTATAATAATAAATAATTAATTAAATATTCAATTAAATAAATAATTAATATTTGGGCGTTACAAAAACGAGCCTCTTGAGAGACTGTTTCCACTTGGGGATATTACATCATACTTTTCTACGAGATCTTCTCGGAGAAATGCCATATAATGTACCCCAATTTTGAGGTGCTGATGACTTCATTACCATTGACTTGCTGGAGAGAAAAATCAAGGTGTTGCTGAGAGTCTGTAGTTGTGAGGCTTTCTCTGGGGGATTTTCCTTAATCCGGGAAAGCGAAGGTGTCATCTTCAATGGCGAAGAGTGACATTTGTCGAAGATTCTATGGTCTTTCAGAGGTTTTAATCCAGATTATTATGTTAGATTTCCTGCTATGCCTGGTAGAAGATGTCTTAATTGTTACTACCATACGCTCATTTCATCCAATCTTACTATACACTAAAATTAAATATTAATAATTTATATAACTATAAACAAAGGCAAATATTTTGAATAAAAAAACAATGCACATTGTTTAAATAAAATATATAGATTATAAGCCTCTTAATTTTAGCATCGATTAAACCAAAAAATATAGAATACATGGCAATAATTTTCTTTATAATTTTTATCATAAAATTAATATCTTAATTAAAATTAGGTTATTAATATATTTTAAACATAGAAAATAAACATAAATTACATAGACTTTGAAAAGTGAGTCTATACGAAGTTGAACTTTTTTTATTTTGGTTAATTCTAATAAAATGTGATATTTTTTATCCATTTTATATAATACAATAATTTTTATTCTTTCATAAAAGTAGTAAGACACCACTTTGAACAAATTTTTAAGAGTGCATGTAATTTGGACTCTATCCATGGTGTATAATACTGTTTGTAATACTTTAGAATGAAATATTGTATATATTCTCTATTATTAAATATAATAAAAATAAATTTTTACAAAAAAAGGATAAAAGTATTTATTATTGGACTATTTTTTAAAATTACATATCGTTTTTACTAAATTTTAAATAAAATCTGTAATAGATTTACCAAAATTTAGAATTGCCTAACATGATTCTCAAAATTGGTCAAAAGAAGGAAATATCTCATTTTTAGTAAAAAAAAATATATATTAAGATTTTTAATATTTTGATATAAAAGTGTTTCTATGGTTGGCCAAAGAGTTATTAATTTTGTCCATATTTGTCAATAAAATTTTTGGTTAATATCTCAAATACATGAACTTGTACTTTGATTATTTATTAGAGAGTAATAAATGATAACATTGACATATTAGAATCAAATTAAAAAAGGTATATCCAATTTTTTAGTAAATTAATTTTTTAAGTTTAAGAATCAATTATTGGTGTAGAAGTTGCAAATAATTGTGAGAATAAAATAATTGCATTGAGACGGTTGTGACTCACACCCTACAATCGATATATAGACCAACCCTCTTGTAAGTCATTCTTCTCTCATCTTTGTTACTTTGACTTCCCTTCCATTGATGACTTTAAAAAAAAAAATTATCTTCTCTCCTTCATCAACCTCCACCGCTTCATGAATCTCCCAATGTGGATATTGTTATGATGATGAGGAGGTTGCATGTGCATGACCAAATCACAAGAAATTACACATATTCTTCAAGTGATAACGATTCATCATCTTCAAGTCCTACAAACAAGTTTTGTAGCCATGCTCCAGGAATTAGGAATGCGATGCAGATTCTTGAAGTCCAATTTGGAAATTCGGTTGCTCCCTCGAATAATAATAATATCAACGATGCCACCAACGCCAATAATATGATGATCAATGCTTGCATAGCTTCTTATAAACCTGATCTCCGTGGAGGATCATCAACAGAATCACACAGGTGGATTTCTCAAACCCTTAATTTTGCACTTGATATTGGAGATTATGATAAAGTAGTTAATAAGAATCATAGGAAAAGGAAACAGAATGATGAAAAGATTGATGATGGCAGAATCCACAGTCTACCATACAAAAAATATGGACCATACACATGTCCAAAGTGCTACAAAGTATTGAATACATCCCAAAATTTTGCTAATCATGTGACTTCATTTCACTATAGGTTCGAAAGTGAAGAAGAGCGAAAGAAAAGACACATTTCTAGGAACCGAAAGAGATAGGTTATCCGCATTAAAAAGATCATTGATGTAACCACCACATTACTTCCTATTTATGCACATGTGAATCAATGACGGGTTGCAACTATCAGTGACAATGATGATGGTATGAGTTAGGTTTCTCCACTTCCTACTTTAAACGGAGTAAAAGTAAATGTGGAGACAAACGATAATTAAAATGTAATTTAAATTTTAAATTATAATATTTACATTTGCTTTATAATAATCTTATTATTACTCTATATTTCTTTTGATTTTTAGTATTTAATATTAAAGTGAATTAAAATTTTGATATTAAATTTAGTTTATATTTAATAATTAATCAGTCTAGCCTTTGTGATATCCTCAGTCAATCCGGTGTACCAAAAAAGGTTGAAAGTCCTAATACATAATTATATTATATTATCATAAAAAACAAACTCAAATGTTATTATTGTTCTTCTTAATTATGTAATACTTAATGAAAGGAATATTATATAATTAGTATAACAATCACATGACAAAAATTACAATTAAATATTTGATTTTTTTACTAGTAAATTGTTTGCGATGTTTTTTTTACTAATTTCGTAGAATATGTCTTTTTTTTCAAAAGGCAAGGATAATATAATAGATTAAAAGAGTACAAGGGGTACTCAACCCTAACAGCAGAAACCAATCAGCTACTATTAATATACAACTTAGGATTGGATAACCATAAAGATAGGTTGCAAGACTTTGGTAAAACCGCACCTCAACGTAACCACTTCCACACCGATAATTTGATGGCATTGATACAGTTTTCCTCAGAGAATATAGAATGGTTAAAAATCATGTCATTGCGGAATAACCATAAATGCCCAACCGTAGCATTCCAGATTATTATGTTAGATTTCCTGCTATGCCTGGTAGAATATGTCTTAATTGTTACTACCACACGCTCATTTCATCCAATCTTACTATACACTAAAATTAAATATTAATAATTTATATAACTATAAACAAAGGCAAATATTTTGAATAAAAAAACAATGCACATTGTTTAAATAAAATATATAGATTATAAGCCTCTTAATTTTAGCATCGATTAAACCAAAAAATATAGAATACATGGCAATAATTTTCTTTATAATTTTTATCATAAAATTAATATCTTAATTAAAATTAAGTTATTAATATATTTTAAACATAGAAAATAAACATAAATTACATAGACTTTGAAAAGTGAGTCTATACGAAGTTGAACTTTTTTTATTTTGGTTAATTCTAATAAAATGTGATATTTTTTATCCATTTTATATAATACAATAATTTTTATTCTTTCTTAAAAGTAGTAAAACACCACTTTGAACAAACTTTTAAGAGTGCATGTAATTTGGACTCTATCCATGGTGTATAATACTGTTTGTAATGCTTTAGAATGAAATATTGTATATATTCTCTATTATTAAATATAATAAAAATAAATTTTTACAAAAAAAGGATAAAAGTATTTATTATTGGACTATTTTTTAAAATTACATATCGTTTTTACTAAATTTTAAATAAAATCTGTAATAGATTTACCAAAATTTAGAATTGCCTAACATGATTCTCAAAATTGGTCAAAAGAAGGAAATATCTCATTTTTAGTAAAAAAAAATATATATTAAGATTTTTAATATTTTGATATAAAAGTGTTTCTATGGTTGGCCAAAGAGTTATTAATTTTGTCCATATTTGTCAATAAAATTTTTGGTTAATATCTCAAATACATGAACTTGTACTTTGATTATTTATTAGAGAGTAATAAATGATAACATTGACATATTAGAATCAAATTAAAAAAGGTATATCCAATATTTTAGTAAATTAATTTTTTAAGTTTAAGAATCAATTAATGGTGTAGAAGTTGCAAAGAATTGTGAGAATAAAATAATTGCATTGAGACGGTTGTGACACACACCCTACAATCGATATATAGACCAACCCTCTTGTAAGTCATTCTTCTCTCAATTTTGTTACTTTGACTTCCCTTCCATTGATGACTTTAAAAAAAAAATTATCTTCTCTCCTTCATCAACCTCCACCGCTTCATGAATCTCCCAATGTGAATATTGATATGATGATGAGGAGGTTGCATGTGCATGACCAAATCACAAGAAATTACACATATTCTTCAAGTGATAACGATTCATCATCTTCAAGTCCTACAAACAACTTTTGTAGCCATGCTCCAGGAATTAGGAATGCGATGCAGATTCTTGAAGTCCAATTTGGAAATTCGGTTTCTCCCTCGAATAATAATAATATCAACGATGCCACCAACGCCAATAATATGATGATCAATGCTTGCATAGCTTCTTATAAACCTGATCTCCGTGGAGGATCATCAACAGAATCACACAGGTGGATTTCTCAAACCCTTAATTTTGCACTTGATGTTGGAGATTATGATAAAGTAGTTAATAAGAATCATAGGAAAAGGAAACAGAATGATGAAAAGATTGATGATGGCAGAATCCACAGTCTACCATACAAAAAATATGGACCATACACATGTCCAAAGTGCTACAAAGTATTGAATACATCCCAAAATTTTGCTAATCATGTGACTTCATTTCACTATAGGTTCGAAAGTGAAGAAGAGCGAAAGAAAAGACACATTTCTAGGAGCCGAAAGAGATAGGTTATCCGCATTAAAAAGATCATTGATGTAACCACCACATTACTTCCTGTTTATGCACATGTGAATCAATGACGGGTTGCAACTATCAGTGACAATGATGATGGTATGAGTTAGGTTTCTCCACTTCCTACTTTAAACGGAGTAAAAGTAAATGTGGAGACAAACGATAATTAAAATGTAAATTGAATTTTAAATTATAATATTTACATTTGCTTTATAATAATCTTATTATTACTCTATATTTCTTTTGATTTTTAGTATTTAATATTAAAGTCAATTAAAATTTTGATATTAAATTTAGTTTATATTTAATAATTAATCAGTCTAGCCTTTGTGATATCCTCAGTCAATCCGTTGTACCAAAAAAGGTTGAAAGTCCTTATACATAATTATATTATATTATCATAAAAAACAAACTCAAATGTTATTATTGTTCTTCTTAATTATGTAATACTTAATGAAAGGAATATTATATAATTAGTTAACAATCACATGACAAAAATTACAATTAAATATTTGATTTTTTTACTAGTAAATTGTTTGCGATGTTTTTTTTTCTAATTTGGTAGAATATGTCTTTTTTTTCAAAAGGCAAGGATAATATAATAGATTAAAAGAGTACAAGGGGTACTCAACCCTAACAGCAGAAACCAATCAGCTACTATTAATATACAACTTAGGATTGGATAACCATAAAGATAGGTTGCAAGACTTTGGTAAAACCGCACCTCAACGTAACCACTTCCACACCGATAATTTGATGGCATTGATACAGTTTTCCTCAGAGAATATAGAATGGTTAAAAATCATGTCATTGCGGAATAACCATAAATGCCCAGCTGTAGCAATCCAGATTATTATGTTAGATTTCCTGCTATGCCTGGTAGAATATGTCTTAATTGTTACTACCACACGCTCATTTCATCCAATCTTACTATACACTAAAATTAAATATTAATAATTTATATAACTATAAACAAAGGCAAATATTTTGAATAAAAAAACAATGCACATTGTTTAAATAAAATATATAGATTATAAGCCTCTTAATTTTAGCATCGATTAAACCAAAAAATATAGAATACATAGCAATAATTTTCTTTATAATTTTTATCATAAAATTAATATCTTAATTAAAATTAAGTTATTAATATATTTTAAACATAGAAAATAAACATAAATTACATAGACTTTGAAAAGTGAGTCTATACGAAGTTGAACTTTTTTTTATTTTGGTTAATTCTAATAAAATGTGATATTTTTTATCCATTTTATATAATACAATAATTTTTATTCTTTCTTAAAAGTAGTAAGACACCACTTTGAACAAATTTTTAAGAGTGCATGTAATTTGGACTCTATCCATGGTGTATAATACTGTTTGTAATGCTTTAGAATGAAATATTGTATATATTCTCTATTATTAAATATAATAAAAATAAATTTTTACAAAAAAAGGATAAAAGTATTTATTATTGGACTATTTTTTAAAATTACATATCGTTTTTACTAAATTTTAAATAAAATCTGTAATAGATTTACCAAAATTTAGAATTGCCTAACATGATTCTCAAAATTGGTCAAAAGAAGGAAATATCTCATTTTTAGTAAAAAAAAATATATATTAAGATTTTTAATATTTTGATATAAAAGTGTTTCTATGGTTGGCCAAAGAGTTATTAATTTTGTCCATATTTGTCAATAAAATTTTTGGTTAATATCTCAAATACATGAACTTGTACTTTGATTATTTATTAGAGAGTAATAAATGATAACATTGACATATTAGAATCAAATTAAAAAAGGTATATCCAATATTTTAGTAAATTAATTTTTTAAGTTTAAGAATCAATTAATGGTGTAGAAGTTGCAAAGAATTGTGAGAATAAAATAATTGCATTGAGACGGTTGTGACACACACCCTACAATCGATATATAGACCAACCCTCTTGTAAGTCATTCTTCTCTCAATTTTGTTACTTTGACTTCCCTTCCATTGATGACTTTAAAAAAAAAATTATCTTCTCTCCTTCATCAACCTCCACCGCTTCATGAATCTCCCAATGTGAATATTGATATGATGATGAGGAGGTTGCATGTGCATGACCAAATCACAAGAAATTACACATATTCTTCAAGTGATAACGATTCATCATCTTCAAGTCCTACAAACAACTTTTGTAGCCATGCTCCAGGAATTAGGAATGCGATGCAGATTCTTGAAGTCCAATTTGGAAATTCGGTTTCTCCCTCGAATAATAATAATATCAACGATGCCACCAACGCCAATAATATGATGATCAATGCTTGCATAGCTTCTTATAAACCTGATCTCCGTGGAGGATCATCAACAGAATCACACAGGTGGATTTCTCAAACCCTTAATTTTGCACTTGATGTTGGAGATTATGATAAAGTAGTTAATAAGAATCATAGGAAAAGGAAACAGAATGATGAAAAGATTGATGATGGCAGAATCCACAGTCTACCATACAAAAAATATGGACCATACACATGTCCAAAGTGCTACAAAGTATTGAATACATCCCAAAATTTTGCTAATCATGTGACTTCATTTCACTATAGGTTCGAAAGTGAAGAAGAGCGAAAGAAAAGACACATTTCTAGGAGCCGAAAGAGATAGGTTATCCGCATTAAAAAGATCATTGATGTAACCACCACATTACTTCCTGTTTATGCACATGTGAATCAATGACGGGTTGCAACTATCAGTGACAATGATGATGGTATGAGTTAGGTTTCTCCACTTCCTACTTTAAACGGAGTAAAAGTAAATGTGGAGACAAACGATAATTAAAATGTAAATTGAATTTTAAATTATAATATTTACATTTGCTTTATAATAATCTTATTATTACTCTATATTTCTTTTGATTTTTAGTATTTAATATTAAAGTCAATTAAAATTTTGATATTAAATTTAGTTTATATTTAATAATTAATCAGTCTAGCCTTTGTGATATCCCCAGTCAATCCGTTGTACCAAAAAAGGTTGAAAGTCCTTATACATAATTATATTATATTATCATAAAAAACAAACTCAAATGTTATTATTGTTCTTCTTAATTATGTAATACTTAATGAAAGGAATATTATATAATTAGTTAACAATCACATGACAAAAATTACAATTAAATATTTGATTTTTTTACTAGTAAATTGTTTGCGATGTTTTTTTTTCTAATTTGGTAGAATATGTCTTTTTTTTCAAAAGGCAAGGATAATATAATAGATTAAAAGAGTACAAGGGGTACTCAACCCTAACAGCAGAAACCAATCAGCTACTATTAATATACAACTTAGGATTGGATAACCATAAAGATAGGTTGCAAGACTTTGGTAAAACCGCACCTCAACGTAACCACTTCCACACCGATAATTTGATGGCATTGATACAGTTTTCCTCAGAGAATATAGAATGGTTAAAAATCATGTCATTGCGGAATAACCATAAATGCCCAGCTGTAGCAATCCAGATTATTATGTTAGATTTCCTGCTATGCCTGGTAGAATATGTCTTAATTGTTACTACCACACGCTCATTTCATCCAATCTTACTATACACTAAAATTAAATATTAATAATTTATATAACTATAAACAAAGGCAAATATTTTGAATAAAAAAACAATGCACATTGTTTAAATAAAATATATAGATTATAAGCCTCTTAATTTTAGCATCGATTAAACCAAAAAATATAGAATACATAGCAATAATTTTCTTTATAATTTTTATCATAAAATTAATATCTTAATTAAAATTAAGTTATTAATATATTTTAAACATAGAAAATAAACATAAATTACATAGACTTTGAAAAGTGAGTCTATACGAAGTTGAACTTTTTTTTATTTTGGTTAATTCTAATAAAATGTGATATTTTTTATCCATTTTATATAATACAATAATTTTTATTCTTTCTTAAAAGTAGTAAGACACCACTTTGAACAAATTTTTAAGAGTGCATGTAATTTGGACTCTATCCATGGTGTATAATACTGTTTGTAATGCTTTAGAATGAAATATTGTATATATTCTCTATTATTAAATATAATAAAAATAAATTTTTACAAAAAAAGGATAAAAGTATTTATTATTGGACTATTTTTTAAAATTACATATCGTTTTTACTAAATTTTAAATAAAATCTGTAATAGATTTACCAAAATTTAGAATTGCCTAACATGATTCTCAAAATTGGTCAAAAGAAGGAAATATCTCATTTTTAGTAAAAAAAAATATATATTAAGATTTTTAATATTTTGATATAAAAGTGTTTCTATGGTTGGCCAAAGAGTTATTAATTTTGTCCATATTTGTCAATAAAATTTTTGGTTAACATCTCAAATACATGAACTTGTACTTTGATTATTTATTAGAGAGTAATAAATGATAACATTGACATATTAGAATCAAATTAAAAAAGGTATATCCAATATTTTAGTAAATTAATTTTTTAAGTTTAAGAATCAATTAATGGTGTAGAAGTTGCAAAGAATTGTGAGAATAAAATAATTGCATTGAGACGGTTGTGACACACACCCTACAATCGATATATAGACCAACCCTCTTGTAAGTCATTCTTCTCTCAATTTTGTTACTTTGACTTCCCTTCCATTGATGACTTTAAAAAAAAAATTATCTTCTCTCCTTCATCAACCTCCACCGCTTCATGAATCTCCCAATGTGAATATTGATATGATGATGAGGAGGTTGCATGTGCATGACCAAATCACAAGAAATTACACATATTCTTCAAGTGATAACGATTCATCATCTTCAAGTCCTACAAACAACTTTTGTAGCCATGCTCCAGGAATTAGGAATGCGATGCAGATTCTTGAAGTCCAATTTGGAAATTCGGTTTCTCCCTCGAATAATAATAATATCAACGATGCCACCAACGCCAATAATATGATGATCAATGCTTGCATAGCTTCTTATAAACCTGATCTCCGTGGAGGATCATCAACAGAATCACACAGGTGGATTTCTCAAACCCTTAATTTTGCACTTGATGTTGGAGATTATGATAAAGTAGTTAATAAGAATCATAGGAAAAGGAAACAGAATGATGAAAAGATTGATGATGGCAGAATCCACAGTCTACCATACAAAAAATATGGACCATACACATGTCCAAAGTGCTACAAAGTATTGAATACATCCCAAAATTTTGCTAATCATGTGACTTCATTTCACTATAGGTTCGAAAGTGAAGAAGAGCGAAAGAAAAGACACATTTCTAGGAGCCGAAAGAGATAGGTTATCCGCATTAAAAAGATCATTGATGTAACCACCACATTACTTCCTGTTTATGCACATGTGAATCAATGACGGGTTGCAACTATCAGTGACAATGATGATGGTATGAGTTAGGTTTCTCCACTTCCTACTTTAAACGGAGTAAAAGTAAATGTGGAGACAAACGATAATTAAAATGTAAATTGAATTTTAAATTATAATATTTACATTTGCTTTATAATAATCTTATTATTACTCTATATTTCTTTTGATTTTTAGTATTTAATATTAAAGTCAATTAAAATTTTGATATTAAATTTAGTTTATATTTAATAATTAATCAGTCTAGCCTTTGTGATATCCTCAGTCAATCCGTTGTACCAAAAAAGGTTGAAAGTCCTTATACATAATTATATTATATTATCATAAAAAACAAACTCAAATGTTATTATTGTTCTTCTTAATTATGTAATACTTAATGAAAGGAATATTATATAATTAGTTAACAATCACATGACAAAAATTACAATTAAATATTTGATTTTTTTACTAGTAAATTGTTTGCGATGTTTTTTTTTCTAATTTGGTAGAATATGTCTTTTTTTTCAAAAGGCAAGGATAATATAATAGATTAAAAGAGTACAAGGGGTACTCAACCCTAACAGCAGAAACCAATCAGCTACTATTAATATACAACTTAGGATTGGATAACCATAAAGATAGGTTGCAAGACTTTGGTAAAACCGCACCTCAACGTAACCACTTCCACACCGATAATTTGATGGCATTGATACAGTTTTCCTCAGAGAATATAGAATGGTTAAAAATCATGTCATTGCGGAATAACCATAAATGCCCAACTGTAGCAATCCAGATTATTATGTTAGATTTCCTGCTATGCCTGGTAGAATATGTCTTAATTGTTACTACCACACGCTCATTTCATCCAATCTTACTATACACTAAAATTAAATATTAATAATTTATATAACTATAAACAAAGGCAAATATTTTGAATAAAAAAACAATGCACATTGTTTAAATAAAATATATAGATTATAAGCCTCTTAATTTTAGCATCGATTAAACCAAAAAATATAGAATACATGGCAATAATTTTCTTTATAATTTTTATCATAAAATTAATATCTTAATTAAAATTAAGTTATTAATATATTTTAAACATAGAAAATAAACATAAATTACATAGACTTTGAAAAGTGAGTCTATACGAAGTTGAACTTTTTTTTATTTTGGTTAATTCTAATAAAATGTGATATTTTTTATCCATTTTATATAATACAATAATTTTTATTCTTTCTTAAAAGTAGTAAGACACCACTTTGAACAAATTTTTAAGAGTGCATGTAATTTGGACTCTATCCATGGTGTATAATACTGTTTGTAATGCTTTAGAATGAAATATTGTATATATTCTCTATTATTAAATATAATAAAAATAAATTTTTACAAAAAAAGGATAAAAGTATTTATTATTGGACTATTTTTTAAAATTACATATCGTTTTTACTAAATTTTAAATAAAATCTGTAATAGATTTACCAAAATTTAGAATTGCCTAACATGATTCTCAAAATTGGTCAAAAGAAGGAAATATCTCATTTTTAGTAAAAAAAAATATATATTAAGATTTTTAATATTTTGATATAAAAGTGTTTCTATGGTTGGCCAAAGAGTTATTAATTTTGTCCATATTTGTCAATAAAATTTTTGGTTAACATCTCAAATACATGAACTTGTACTTTGATTATTTATTAGAGAGTAATAAATGATAACATTGACATATTAGAATCAAATTAAAAAAGGTATATCCAATATTTTAGTAAATTAATTTTTTAAGTTTAAGAATCAATTAATGGTGTAGAAGTTGCAAAGAATTGTGAGAATAAAATAATTGCATTGAGACGGTTGTGACACACACCCTACAATCGATATATAGACCAACCCTCTTGTAAGTCATTCTTCTCTCAATTTTGTTACTTTGACTTCCCTTCCATTGATGACTTTAAAAAAAAAATTATCTTCTCTCCTTCATCAACCTCCACCGCTTCATGAATCTCCCAATGTGAATATTGATATGATGATGAGGAGGTTGCATGTGCATGACCAAATCACAAGAAATTACACATATTCTTCAAGTGATAACGATTCATCATCTTCAAGTCCTACAAACAACTTTTGTAGCCATGCTCCAGGAATTAGGAATGCGATGCAGATTCTTGAAGTCCAATTTGGAAATTCGGTTTCTCCCTCGAATAATAATAATATCAACGATGCCACCAACGCCAATAATATGATGATCAATGCTTGCATAGCTTCTTATAAACCTGATCTCCGTGGAGGATCATCAACAGAATCACACAGGTGGATTTCTCAAACCCTTAATTTTGCACTTGATGTTGGAGATTATGATAAAGTAGTTAATAAGAATCATAGGAAAAGGAAACAGAATGATGAAAAGATTGATGATGGCAGAATCCACAGTCTACCATACAAAAAATATGGACCATACACATGTCCAAAGTGCTACAAAGTATTGAATACATCCCAAAATTTTGCTAATCATGTGACTTCATTTCACTATAGGTTCGAAAGTGAAGAAGAGCGAAAGAAAAGACACATTTCTAGGAGCCGAAAGAGATAGGTTATCCGCATTAAAAAGATCATTGATGTAACCACCACATTACTTCCTGTTTATGCACATGTGAATCAATGACGGGTTGCAACTATCAGTGACAATGATGATGGTATGAGTTAGGTTTCTCCACTTCCTACTTTAAACGGAGTAAAAGTAAATGTGGAGACAAACGATAATTAAAATGTAAATTGAATTTTAAATTATAATATTTACATTTGCTTTATAATAATCTTATTATTACTCTATATTTCTTTTGATTTTTAGTATTTAATATTAAAGTCAATTAAAATTTTGATATTAAATTTAGTTTATATTTAATAATTAATCAGTCTAGCCTTTGTGATATCCTCAGTCAATCCGTTGTACCAAAAAAGGTTGAAAGTCCTTATACATAATTATATTATATTATCATAAAAAACAAACTCAAATGTTATTATTGTTCTTCTTAATTATGTAATACTTAATGAAAGGAATATTATATAATTAGTTAACAATCACATGACAAAAATTACAATTAAATATTTGATTTTTTTACTAGTAAATTGTTTGCGATGTTTTTTTTTTCTAATTTGGTAGAATATGTCTTTTTTTTCAAAAGGCAAGGATAATATAATAGATTAAAAGAGTACAAGGGGTACTCAACCCTAACAGCAGAAACCAATCAGCTACTATTAATATACAACTTAGGATTGGATAACCATAAAGATAGGTTGCAAGACTTTGGTAAAACCGCACCTCAACGTAACCACTTCCACACCGATAATTTGATGGCATTGATACAGTTTTCCTCAGAGAATATAGAATGGTTAAAAATCATGTCATTGCGGAATAACCATAAATGCCCAACTGTAGCAATCCAGATTATTATGTTAGATTTCCTGCTATGCCTGGTAGAATATGTCTTAATTGTTACTACCACACGCTCATTTCATCCAATCTTACTATACACTAAAATTAAATATTAATAATTTATATAACTATAAACAAAGGCAAATATTTTGAATAAAAAAACAATGCACATTGTTTAAATAAAATATATAGATTATAAGCCTCTTAATTTTAGCATCGATTAAACCAAAAAATATAGAATACATGGCAATAATTTTCTTTATAATTTTTATCATAAAATTAATATCTTAATTAAAATTAAGTTATTAATATATTTTAAACATAGAAAATAAACATAAATTACATAGACTTTGAAAAGTGAGTCTATACGAAGTTGAACTTTTTTTTATTTTGGTTAATTCTAATAAAATGTGATATTTTTTATCCATTTTATATAATACAATAATTTTTATTCTTTCTTAAAAGTAGTAAGACACCACTTTGAACAAATTTTTAAGAGTGCATGTAATTTGGACTCTATCCATGGTGTATAATACTGTTTGTAATGCTTTAGAATGAAATATTGTATATATTCTCTATTATTAAATATAATAAAAATAAATTTTTACAAAAAAAGGATAAAAGTATTTATTATTGGACTATTTTTTAAAATTACATATCGTTTTTACTAAATTTTAAATAAAATCTGTAATAGATTTACCAAAATTTAGAATTGCCTAACATGATTCTCAAAATTGGTCAAAAGAAGGAAATATCTCATTTTTAGTAAAAAAAAATATATATTAAGATTTTTAATATTTTGATATAAAAGTGTTTCTATGGTTGGCCAAAGAGTTATTAATTTTGTCCATATTTGTCAATAAAATTTTTGGTTAACATCTCAAATACATGAACTTGTACTTTGATTATTTATTAGAGAGTAATAAATGATAACATTGACATATTAGAATCAAATTAAAAAAGGTATATCCAATATTTTAGTAAATTAATTTTTTAAGTTTAAGAATCAATTAATGGTGTAGAAGTTGCAAAGAATTGTGAGAATAAAATAATTGCATTGAGACGGTTGTGACACACACCCTACAATCGATATATAGACCAACCCTCTTGTAAGTCATTCTTCTCTCAATTTTGTTACTTTGACTTCCCTTCCATTGATGACTTTAAAAAAAAAATTATCTTCTCTCCTTCATCAACCTCCACCGCTTCATGAATCTCCCAATGTGAATATTGATATGATGATGAGGAGGTTGCATGTGCATGACCAAATCACAAGAAATTACACATATTCTTCAAGTGATAACGATTCATCATCTTCAAGTCCTACAAACAACTTTTGTAGCCATGCTCCAGGAATTAGGAATGCGATGCAGATTCTTGAAGTCCAATTTGGAAATTCGGTTTCTCCCTCGAATAATAATAATATCAACGATGCCACCAACGCCAATAATATGATGATCAATGCTTGCATAGCTTCTTATAAACCTGATCTCCGTGGAGGATCATCAACAGAATCACACAGGTGGATTTCTCAAACCCTTAATTTTGCACTTGATGTTGGAGATTATGATAAAGTAGTTAATAAGAATCATAGGAAAAGGAAACAGAATGATGAAAAGATTGATGATGGCAGAATCCACAGTCTACCATACAAAAAATATGGACCATACACATGTCCAAAGTGCTACAAAGTATTGAATACATCCCAAAATTTTGCTAATCATGTGACTTCATTTCACTATAGGTTCGAAAGTGAAGAAGAGCGAAAGAAAAGACACATTTCTAGGAGCCGAAAGAGATAGGTTATCCGCATTAAAAAGATCATTGATGTAACCACCACATTACTTCCTGTTTATGCACATGTGAATCAATGACGGGTTGCAACTATCAGTGACAATGATGATGGTATGAGTTAGGTTTCTCCACTTCCTACTTTAAACGGAGTAAAAGTAAATGTGGAGACAAACGATAATTAAAATGTAAATTGAATTTTAAATTATAATATTTACATTTGCTTTATAATAATCTTATTATTACTCTATATTTCTTTTGATTTTTAGTATTTAATATTAAAGTCAATTAAAATTTTGATATTAAATTTAGTTTATATTTAATAATTAATCAGTCTAGCCTTTGTGATATCCTCAGTCAATCCGTTATACCAAAAAAGGTTGAAAGTCCTTATACATAATTATATTATATTATCATAAAAAACAAACTCAAATGTTATTATTGTTCTTCTTAATTATGTAATACTTAATGAAAGGAATATTATATAATTAGTTAACAATCACATGACAAAAATTACAATTAAATATTTGATTTTTTTACTAGTAAATTGTTTGCGATGTTTTTTTTTCTAATTTGGTAGAATATGTCTTTTTTCTCAAAAGGCAAGGATAATATAATAGATTAAAAGAGTACAAGGGGTACTCAACCCTAACAGCAGAAACCAATCAGCTACTATTAATATACAACTTAGGATTGGATAACCATAAAGATAGGTTGCAAGACTTTGGTAAAACCGCACCTCAACGTAACCACTTCCACACCGATAATTTGATGGCATTGATACAGTTTTCCTCAGAGAATATAGAATGGTTAAAAATCATGTCATTGCGGAATAACCATAAATGCCCAACCGTAGCAATCCAGATTATTATGTTAGATTTCCTGCTATGCCTGGTAGAATATGTCTTAATTGTTACTACCACACGCTCATTTCATCCAATCTTACTATACACTAAAATTAAATATTAATAATTTATATAACTATAAACAAAGGAAAATATTTTGAATAAAAAAACAATGCACATTGTTTAAATAAAATATATAGATTATAAGCCTCTTAATTTTAGCATCGATTAAACCAAAAAATATAGAATACATGGCAATAATTTTCTTTATAATTTTTATCATAAAATTAATATCTTAATTAAAATTAAGTTATTAATATATTTTAAACATAGAAAATAAACATAAATTACATAGACTTTGAAAAGTGAGTCTATACGAAGTTGAACTTTTTTTATTTTGGTTAATTCCAATAAAATGTGATATTTTTTATCCATTTTATATAATACAATAATTTTTATTCTTTCTTAAAAGTAGTAAGACACCACTTTGAACAAAGTTTTAAGAGTGCATGTAATTTGGACAATATCCATGGTGTATAATACTGTTTGTAATACTTTAGAATGAAATATTGTATATATTCTCTATTATTAAATATAATAAAAATAAATTTTTACAAAAAAAGGATAAACGTATTTATTATTGGACTATTTTTTAAAATCACATATTGTTTTTACTAAATTTTAAATAAAATCTGTAATAGATTTACCAAAATTTAGAATTGCCTAACATGATTCTCAAAATTGGTCAAAAGAAGGAAATATCTCATTTTTAGTATAAAAAAATATATATTAAGATTTTTTATATTTTGATATAAAAGTGTTTCTATGGTTGGCCAAAGAGTTATTAATTTTGTCCATATTTGTCAAAAAAAATTTTGGTTAATATCTCAAATACATGAACTTGTACTTTGATTATTTATTAGAGAGTAATAAATGATAACATTGACATATTGGAATCAAATTAAAAAATTAAATTAAAAAAGGTATATCTAATATTTTAGTAAATTAATTTTTTAAGTTTAAGTATCAATTAATGGTGTAGAAGAAGCAAAGAATTGTGAGAATAAAATAATTGCATTGAGACGGTTGTGACACACACCCTACAATCAATATATAAACCAACCCTCTTGTAAGTCATTCTTCTCTCATCTTTGTTACTTTGACTTCCCTTCCATTGATGACTTTAAAAAATAAATTATCTTCTCTCCTTCTTCAACCTCCACCGCCTCATGAATCTCCCAATGTGGCTACTGATATGATGATGAGAAGGTTGCATGTGCATGCCAAATCGCAAGAAATTACACATATCCTTCAAGTGATAACGATTCGTCATCTTCAAGTCCTACAAAAAACTTTTGTAGCCATGCTCCAGGGATTAGGAAAGCGATGCAGATTCTTGAAGGCCAATTTGGAAATTCGGTTGCTCCCTCGAATAATAATAATATCAACGATGCCACCAACGCCAATAATATGATGATTAATGCTTGCATAGCTTCTTATAAACCTGATCTCCATGGACGATCATCAACAGAATCACACAGGTGGATTTCTCAAACCCTTAATTTTGCACTTGCTGTTGGAGATGATGATAAAGTAGTTAATAAGAATCATAGGAAAAGGAAACATAATGATGAAAAGATTGATGATGGCAGAATCCACAGTCTACCATACAAAAAATATGGACCATACACATGTCCAAAGTGCTACAAAGTATTGAATACATCCCAAAATTTTGCTAATCATGTGACTTCATTTCACTATAGGTTCGAAAGTGAAGAAGAGCGAAAGAAAAGACACATTTCTAGGAGCCGAAAGAGATAGGTTATCCGCATTAAAAAGATCATTGATGTAACCACCACATTACTTCCTGTTTATGCACATGTGAATCAATGACGGGTTGCAACTATCAGTGACAATGATGATGGTATGAGTTAGGTTTCTCCACTTCCTACTTTAAACGGAGTAAAAGTAAATGTGGAGACAAACGATAATTAAAATGTAAATTGAATTTTAAATTATAATATTTACATTTGCTTTATAATAATCTTATTATTACTCTATATTTCTTTTGATTTTTAGTATTTAATATTAAAGTGAATTAAAATTTTGATATTAAATTTAGTTTATATTTAATAATTAATCAGTCTAGCATTTGTGATATCCTCAGTCAATCCGGTGTACCAAAAAAGGTTGAAAGTCCTTATACATAATTATATTATATTATCATAAAAAACAAACTCAAATGTTATTATTGTTCTTCTTAATTATGTAATACTTAATGAAAGGAATATTATATAATTAGTTAACAATCACATGACAAAAATTACAATTAAATATTTGATTTTTTTACTAGTAAATTGTTTGCGATGTTTTTTTTACTAATTTGGAAGAATATGTCTTTTTTTTCAAAAGGCAAGGATAATATAATAGATTAAAAGAGTACAAGGGGTACTCAACCCTAACAGCAGAAACCAATCAGCTACTATTAATATACAACTTAGGATTGGATAACCATAAAGATAGGTTGCAAGACTTTGGTAAAACCGCACCTCAACGTAACCACTTCCACACCGATAATTTGATGGCATTGATACAGTTTTCCTCAGAGAATATAGAATGGTTAAAAATCATGTCATTGCGGAATAACCATAAATGCCCAACCGTAGCAATCCAGATTATTATGTTAGATTTCCTGCTATGCCTGGTAGAATATGTCTTAATTGTTACTACCACGCGCTCATTTCATCCAATCTTACTATACACTAAAATTAAATATTAATAATTTATATAACTATAAACAAAGGAAAATATTTTGAATAAAAAAACAATGCACATTGTTTAAATAAAATATATAGATTATAAGCCTCTTAATTTTAGCATCGATTAAACCAAAAAATATAGAATACATGGCAATAATTTTCTTTATAATTTTTATCATAAAATTAATATCTTAATTAAAATTAAGTTATTAATATATTTTAAACATAGAAAATAAACATAAATTACATAGACTTTGAAAAGTGAGTCTATACGAAGTTGAACTTTTTTTATTTTGGTTAATTCCAATAAAATGTGATATTTTTTTATCCATTTTATATAATACAATAATTTTTATTCTTTCTTAAAAGTAGTAAGACACCACTTTGAACAAAGTTTTAAGAGTGCATGTAATTTGGACTCTATCCATGGTGTATAATACTGTTTGTAATACTTTAGAATGAAATATTGTATATATTCTCTATTATTAAATATAATAAAAATAAATTTTTACAAAAAAAGGATAAACGTATTTATTATTGGACTATTTTTTAAAATCACATATTGTTTTTACTAAATTTTAAATAAAATCTGTAATAGATTTACCAAAATTTAGAATTGCCTAACATGATTCTCAAAATTGGTCAAAAGAAGGAAATATCTCATTTTTAGTATAAAAAAATATATATTAAGATTTTTTATATTTTGATATAAAAGTGTTTCTATGGTTGGCCAAAGAGTTATTAATTTTGTCCATATTTGTCAAAAAAAATTTTGGTTAATATCTCAAATACATGAACTTGTACTTTGATTATTTATTAGAGAGTAATAAATGATAACATTGACATATTGGAATCAAATTAAAAAATTAAATTAAAAAAGGTATATCTAATATTTTAGTAAATTAATTTTTTAAGTTTAAGTATCAATTAATGGTGTAGAAGAAGCAAAGAATTGTGAGAATAAAATAATTGCATTGAGACGGTTGTGACACACACCCTACAATCAATATATAAACCAACCCTCTTGTAAGTCATTCTTCTCTCATCTTTGTTACTTTGACTTCCCTTCCATTGATGACTTTAAAAAATAAATTATCTTCTCTCCTTCTTCAACCTCCACCGCCTCATGAATCTCCCAATGTGGCTACTGATATGATGATGAGAAGGTTGCATGTGCATGCCAAATCGCAAGAAATTACACATATCCTTCAAGTGATAACGATTCGTCATCTTCAAGTCCTACAAAAAACTTTTGTAGCCATGCTCCAGGGATTAGGAAAGCGATGCAGATTCTTGAAGGCCAATTTGGAAATTCGGTTGCTCCCTCGAATAATAATAATATCAACGATGCCACCAACGCCAATAATATGATGATTAATGCTTGCATAGCTTCTTATAAACCTGATCTCCATGGACGATCATCAACAGAATCACACAGGTGGATTTCTCAAACCCTTAATTTTGCACTTGCTGTTGGAGATGATGATAAAGTAGTTAATAAGAATCATAGGAAAAGGAAACATAATGATGAAAAGATTGATGATGGCAGAATCCACAGTCTACCATACAAAAAATATGGACCATACACATGTCCAAAGTGCTACAAAGTATTGAATACATCCCAAAATTTTGCTAATCATGTGACTTCATTTCACTATAGGTTCGAAAGTGAAGAAGAGCGAAAGAAAAGACACATTTCTAGGAACCGAAAGAGATAGGTTATCTGCATTAAAAAGATCATTGATGTGACCACCACATTAGTTCCTGTTTATGCACATGTGAATCAATGACGGGTTGCAACTATCAGTGACAATGATGATGGTATGAGTTAGGTTTCTCCACTTCCTACTTTAAACGGTGTAAAAGTAAAAGTGGAGACAAACGATAACTAAAATGTAATTTGCATTTTAAATTATAATATTTACATTTTCTTTATAATAATCTTATTATTACTCTATATTTCTTTTGATTTTTGGTATTTAATATTAAAGTGAATTAAAATTTTGATATTAAATTTAGTTTATATTTAATAATTAATCAGTCTAGTCTTTGTTTTTTTTTATAAGCAAAAATATATTATACCAAAGGACACAAAAGGGTGTCCCAACCTTATACAAAAGGGCCTCTAACTAAAATCGGGGCCTATAAAAAATCAGAAGGGGCATTAACCCACAAATAATAGTTACAATTAGGAGCATTTTTACCCTTCTTTCCTATCCACCACCAAGAAAACAAAACGACTCGACTAGTAATAGAATCTAGATCCCAAAATTCGTATCTAAACATAATATTATTCCTAGACATCCAAATAACCCAACAAACCAATAGCCACAGTCCAGCCGCGTTCATGACGGAAAAATTCTGTTTCACACAACCGTCCATCCAGAATGAAAAATGATTGATTATATCACCTAGTAGGAAATCCTCTACTCCTAGCCACTTAAATACAAACTTCCACACCAAAACAGATTTGTGGCAAGAGAAGAAAATATGTTCAGAATCTTCATCTACTAAGAAGCAAAAAGGACAAACCATTTCATGATGATCGGTTATAATACCTCTATGAGAAAGATTCACGCGAGACGAGAGTTTATTGAGCATCATCCTCCAACCAAAAACACTAACTTTCAGAGGAACTTGAGCAGTCCAAATCAATTTGAGAGCCGCCTTCAAAGTCTCCTCGCAACTCCAATTGGGCGCAACTACATTCTTCTGCAATAACCCATACATAGAAGAGACCGAGAACAAGCCGGAAGTGTTATGATTCCAAACCACCTTATCCTTAACACCATCAAGCACCACAATGTCATTCAGTAAAGTAAGTACTTGATGAGCTACAGCTTCAGGAAAATTCTGTTGTGGAAGCTTCAGGTTCCATCTCCAAATTCCTTCTTCGAAAAAACCGTTTTCACCAACCCAAGATTCCAAATCTACATCCATGTTCCAGAGCTCCAGGAGTAAAGAGACGAGGGGAACAGGACCTGCCCAGCGAGAAGCCCAGGATGGTACAATTGCGCCATTTCCGAGCTCGTACGACAGCAGCTCTGAGAGGCAGTAGTTACTGCAAAATCCTGCAATGGCGAATAGATCTCTCCACCACAATGATGGAGGAACAACGTACTTTGGAAGCAGCCCAATATGGAAATCTTGAGCCGGGTTTGCATATCTTCACTGAATAATCTTACTCCAAAGAAAATCTTCCGATGAAACAAATTTCCAGACCCATTTGAATAGCAAAGCATAATTAAAAATCTTTAAATCTTTCACCCCAAGACCACCCACTTCTTTGCTTTTACACACCACGCTCCATCTAACCCAAGACACTCCCTTCTTTGCTTTTACAGACCACGCTCCATCTAGTCTTTGTGATATCCTCAGTCAATCCGGTGTACCAAAAAAGATTGAAAGTCCTGATACATAATTATATTATATTATCATAAATAACAAACTCAAATGTTATTATTGTTCTTCTTAATTATGTAATACTTAATGAAAGGAATATTATATAATTAGTTAACAATCACATGACAAAAATTACAATTAAATATTTGATTTTTTGACTAGTAAATTGTTTGCGATGTTTTTTTTACTAATTTGGTAGTATATGTCTTAATTGTTACTACCACATGCTCATTTCATCCAATCTTACTATACACTAAAATTAAATATTAATAATTTATAAAACTATAAACAAAGGTAAATATTTTGAATAAAAAAAGAATGCACATTGTTTAAATAAAATATATAGATTATAAGCCTCTTAATTTTAGCATCGATTAAACCAAAAAATATAGAATACATGGCAATAATTTTCTTTATAATTTTTATCATAAAATTAATATCTTAATTAAAATTAAGTTATTAATATATTTTAAAAATAGAAAATAAACATAAATTACATAGACATTGAAAAGTGAGTCTATACGAAGTTGAACTTTTTTGATTTTGGTTAATTCTGATAAAATGTGATATTTTTTATCCATTTTATATAATACAATAATTTTTATTATTTCTTAAAAGTAGTAAGACACCACTTTGGACAAATTTTTAAGAGTGCATGTAATTTGGACTCTATCCATGGTGTATAATACTGTTTGTAATACTTTAGAATGAAATATTGTATATATTCTCTATTATTAAATATAATAAAAATAAATTTTTACAAAAAAAGGATAAACGTATTTATTATTGGACTATTTTTTAAAATCACATATTGTTTTTACTAAATTTTAAATAAAATCTGTAATAGATTTACCAAAATTTAGAATTGCCTAACATGATTCTCAAAATTGGTCAAAAGAAGGAAATATCTCATTTTTAGTATAAAAAAATATATATTAAGATTTTTTATATTTTGATATAAAAGTGTTTCTATGGTTGGCCAAAGAGTTATTAATTTTGTCCATATTTGTCAAAAAAAATTTTGGTTAATATCTCAAATACATGAACTTGTACTTTGATTATTTATTAGAGAGTAATAAATGATAACATTGACATATTGGAATCAAATTAAAAAATTAAATTAAAAAAGGTATATCTAATATTTTAGTAAATTAATTTTTTAAGTTTAAGTATCAATTAATGGTGTAGAAGAAGCAAAGAATTGTGAGAATAAAATAATTGCATTGAGACGGTTGTGACACACACCCTACAATCGATATATAAACCAACCCTTTTGTAAGTCATTATTCTCTCATCTTTGTTACTTTGACTTCCCTTCCATTGATGACTTTAAAAAATAAATTATCTTCTCTCCTTCTTCAACCTCCACCGCCTCATGAATCTCCCAATGTGGCTACTGATATGATGATGAGAAGGTTGCATGTGCATGCCAAATCGCAAGAAATTACACATATCCTTCAAGTGATAACGATTCGTCATCTTCAAGTCCTACAAAAAACTTTTGTAGCCATGCTCCAGGGATTAGGAAAGCGATGCAGATTCTTGAAGGCCAATTTGGAAATTCGGTTGCTCCCTCGAATAATAATAATATCAACGATGCCACCAACGCCAATAATATGATGATCAATGCTTGCATAGCTTCTTATAAACCTGATCTCCGTGGAGGATCATCAACAGAATCACACAGGTGGATTTCTCAAACCCTTAATTTTGCATTTGCTGTTGGAGATGATGATAAAGTAGTTAATAAGAATCATAAGAAAAGGAAACAGAATGATGAAAAGATTGATGATGGCAGAATCCACAGTCTACCATACAAAAAATATGGACCATACACATGTCCAAAGTGCTACAAAGTATTGAATACATCCCAAAATTTTGCTAATCATGTGACTTCATTTCACTATAGGTTCGAAAGTGAAGAAGAGCGAAAGAAAAGACACATTTCTAGGAACCGAAAGAGATAGGTTATCCGCATTAAAAAGATCATTGATGTAACCACCACATTAGTTCCTGTTTATGCACATGTGAATCAATGACGGGTTGCAACTATCAGTGACAATGATAATGGTATGAGTTAGGTTTCTCCACTTCCTACTTTAAACGGTGTAAAAGTAAAAGTGGAGACAAACGATAACTAAAATGTAATTTGCATTTTAAATTATAATATTTACATTTGCTTTATAATAATCTTATTATTACTCTATATTTCTTTTGATTTTTGGTATTTAATATTAAAGTGAATTAAAATTTTGATATTAAATTTAGTTTATATTTAATAATTAATCAGTCTAGTCTTTGTTTTTTTTTATAAGCAAAAATATATTATACCAAAGGACACAAAAGGGTGTCCCAACCGTATACAAAAGGGCCTCTAACTAAAATCGCGGCCTATAAAAAATCAGAAGGGGCATTAACCCACAAATAATAGTTACAATTAGGAGCATTTTTACCCTTCTTTCCTATCCACCACCAAGAAAACAAAACGACTCGACTAGTAATAGAATCTAGATCCCAAAATTTGTCTCTAAACATAATATTATTCCTAGACATCCAAATAACCCAACAAACCAATAGCCACAGTCCAGCCGCGTTCATGACGGAAAATTCTGTTTCACACAACCGTCCATCCAGAATGAAAAATGATTGATTATATCACCTAGTAGGAAATCCTCTACTCCTAGCCACTTAAATACAAACTTCCACACCAAAACAGATTTGTGGCAAGAGAAGAAAATATGTTCAGAATCTTCACCTACTAAGAAGCAAAAAGGACAAACCATTTCGTGACGATCGGTTATAATACCTCTATGAGAAAGATTCACGCGAGACGAGAGTTTATTGAGCATCATCCTCCAACCAAAAACACTAACTTTCAGAGGAACTTGAGCATTCCAAATCAATTTGAGAGCCGCCTTCAAAGTCTCCTCGCAACTCCAATTGGGCGCAACTACATTCTTTTGCAATAAGCCATACATAGAAGAGACCGAGAACAAGCCGGAAGTGTCATGATTCCAAACCACCTTATCCTTAACACCATCAAGCACAACAATGTCATTCAGCAAAGTAAGTACTTGATGAGCTACAGCTTCAGGAAAATTCCGTTGTGGAAGCTTCAGGTTCCATCTCCAAATTCCTTCTTCGAAAAAACCGTTTTCACCAACCCAAGAATCCAAATCTACATCCATGTTCCAAAGCTCTGGGAGTAAAGAGACGAGGGGAACGGGACCTGCCCAGCGAGCAGCCCAGAATGGTACAATTGCGCCATTTCCGAGCTCGTACGACAGCAGGTCTGAGAGGCAGTAGTTACTGCAAAATCCTGCAATGGCGAATAGATCTCTCCACCACAATGATGGAGGAACAGCGTACTTTGGAAGCAGCCCAATATGGAAATCCTGAGTCGGGTTTGCATATCTACACTGAATAATCTTACTCCAAAGAAAATCTTCCGATGAAACAAATTTCCAGACCCATTTGAATAGCAAAGCATAATTAAAAATCTTTAAATCTTTGACCCCAAGACCACCCACTTCTTTGCTTTTACCCACCACGCTCCATCTAACCCAATACACTCCCTTCTTTGCTTTTACAGACCACGCTCCATCTAGTCTTTGTGATATCCTCAGTCAATCCCGTGTACCAAAAAAGATTGAAAGTCCTGATACATAATTATATTATATTATCATAAATAACAAACTCAAATGTTATTATTGTTCTTCTTAATTATGTAATACTTAATGAAAGGAATATTATATAATTAGTTAACAATCACATGACAAAAATTACAATTAAATATTTGATTTTTTGACTAGTAAATTGTTTGCGATGTTTTTTTTACTAATTTGGTAGTATATGTCTTAATTGTTACTACCACATGCTCATTTCATCCAATCTTACTATACACTAAAATTAAATATTAATAATTTATAAAACTATAAACAAAGGTAAATATTTTGAATAAAAAAAGAATGCACATTGTTTAAATAAAATATATAGATTATAAGCCTCTTAATTTTAGCATCGATTAAACCAAAAAATATAGAATACATTGCAATAATTTTCTTTATAATTTTTATCATAAAATTAATATCTTAATTAAAATTAAGTTATTAATATATTTTAAAAATAGAAAATAAACATAAATTACATAGACATTGAAAAGTGAGTCTATACGAAGTTTAACTTTTTTGATTTTGGTTAATTCTGATAAAATGTGATATTTTTTATCCATTTTATATAATACAATAATTTTTATTATTTCTTAAAAGTAGTAAGACACCACTTTGGACAAATTTTTAAGAGTGCATGTAATTTGGACTCTATCCATGGTGTATAATACTGTTTGTAATACTTTAGAATGAAATATTGTATATATTCTCTATTATTAAATATAATAAAAATAAATTTTTACAAAAAAAAGGATAAACGTATTTATTATTGGACTATTTTTTAAAATCACATATTGTTTTTACTAAATTTTAAATAAAATCTGTAATAGATTTACCAAAATTTAGAATTGCCTAACATGATTCTCAAAATTGGTCAAAAGAAGGAAATATCTCATTTTTAGTATAAAAATATATATATTAAGATTTTTTATATTTTGATATAAAAGTGTTTCTATGGTTGGCCAAAGAGTTATTAATTTTGTCCATATTTGTCAAAAAAAATTTTGGTTAATATCTCAAATACATGAACTTGTACTTTGATTATTTATTAGAGAGTAATAAATGATAACATTGACATATTGGAATCAAATTAAAAAATTAAATTAAAAAAGGTATATCTAATATTTTAGTCAATTAATTTTTAAAGTTTAAGTATCAATTAATGGTGTAGAAGAAGCAAAGAATTGTGAGAATAAAATAATTGCATTGAGACGGTTGTGACACACACCCTACAATCGATATATAGACCAACCCTCTTGTAAGTCATTCTTCTCTCATCTTTGTTACTTTGACTTCCCTTCCATTGATGACTTTAAAAAATAAATTATCTTCTCTCCTTCTTCAACCTCCACCGCCTCATGAATCTCCCAATGTGGCTACTGATATGATGATGAGAAGGTTGCATGTGCATGCCAAAACTTTTGAAGCCATGCTCCAGGGATTAGGAAAGCGATGCAGATTCTTGAAGGCCAATTTGGAAATTCGGTTGCTCCCTCGAATAATAATAATATCAACGATGCCACCAACGCCAATAATATGATGATCAATGCTTGCATAGCTTCTTATAAACCTGATCTCCGTGGAGGATCATCAACAGAATCACACAGGTGGATTTCTCAAACCCTTAATTTTGCATTTGCTGTTGGAGATGATGATAAAGTAGTTAATAAGAATCATAAGAAAAGGAAACAGAATGATGAAAAGATTGATGATGGCAGAATCCACAGTCTACCATACAAAAAATATGGACCATACACATGTCCAAAGTGCTACAAAGTATTGAATACATCCCAAAATTTTGCTAATCATGTGACTTCATTTCACTATAGGTTCGAAAGTGAAGAAGAGCGAAAGAAAAGACACATTTCTAGGAACCGAAAGAGATAGGTTATCCGCATTAAAAAGATCATTGATGTAACCACCACATTAGTTCCTGTTTATGCACATGTGAATCAATGACGGGTTGCAACTATCAGTGACAATGATAATGGTATGAGTTAGGTTTCTCCACTTCCTACTTTAAACGGTGTAAAAGTAAAAGTGGAGACAAACGATAACTAAAATGTAATTTGCATTTTAAATTATAATATTTACATTTGCTTTATAATAATCTTATTATTACTCTATATTTCTTTTGATTTTTGGTATTTAATATTAAAGTGAATTAAAATTTTGATATTAAATTTAGTTTATATTTAATAATTAATCAGTCTAGTCTTTGTTTTTTTTTATAAGCAAAAATATATTATACCAAAGGACACAAAAGGGTGTCCCAACCGTATACAAAAGGGCCTCTAACTAAAATCGCGGCCTATAAAAAATCAGAAGGGGCATTAACCCACAAATAATAGTTACAATTAGGAGCATTTTTACCCTTCTTTCCTATCCACCACCAAGAAAACAAAACGACTCGACTAGTAATAGAATCTAGATCCCAAAATTTGTCTCTAAACATAATATTATTCCTAGACATCCAAATAACCCAACAAACCAATAGCCACAGTCCAGCCGCGTTCATGACGGAAAAATTCTGTTTCACACAACCGTCCATCCAGAATGAAAAATGATTGATTATATCACCTAGTAGGAAATCCTCTACTCCTAGCCACTTAAATACAAACTTCCACACCAAAACAGATTTGTGGCAAGAGAAGAAAATATGTTCAGAATCTTCACCTACTAAGAAGCAAAAAGGACAAACCATTTCGTGACGATCGGTTATAATACCTCTATGAGAAAGATTCACGCGAGACGAGAGTTTATTGAGCATCATCCTCCAACCAAAAACACTAACTTTCAGAGGAACTTGAGCAGTCCAAATCAATTTGAGAGCCGCCTTCAAAGTCTCCTCGCAACTCCAATTGGGCGCAACTACATTCTTTTGCAATAAGCCATACATAGAAGAGACCGAGAACAAGCCGGAAGTGTCATGATTCCAAACCACCTTATCCTTAACACCATCAAGCACAACAATGTCATTCAGCAAAGTAAGTACTTGATGAGCTACAGCTTCAGGAAAATTCCGTTGTGGAAGCTTCAGGTTCCATCTCCAAATTCCTTCTTCGAAAAAACCGTTTTCACCAACCCAAGAATCCAAATCTACATCCATGTTCCAAAGCTCTGGGAGTAAAGAGACGAGGGGAACGGGACCTGCCCAGCGAGCAGCCCAGAATGGTACAATTGCGCCATTTCCGAGCTCGTACGACAGCAGGTCTGAGAGGCAGTAGTTACTGCAAAATCCTGCAATGGCGAATAGATCTCTCCACCACAATGATGGAGGAACAGCGTACTTTGGAAGCAGCCCAATATGGAAATCCTGAGCCGGGTTTGCATATCTACACTGAATAATCTTACTCCAAAGAAAATCTTTCGATGAAACAAATTTCCAGACCCATTTGAATAGCAAAGCATAATTAAAAATCTTTAAATCTTTGACCCCAAGACCACCCACTTCTTTGCTTTTACCCACCACGCTCCATCTAACCCAAGACACTCCCTTCTTTGCTTTTACAGACCACGCTCCATCTAGTCTTTGTGAAATCCTCAGTCAATCCCGTGTACCAAAAAAGATTGAAAGTCCTGATACATAATTATATTATATTATCATAAATAACAAACTCAAATGTTATTATTGTTCTTCTTAATTATGTAATACTTAATGAAAGGAATATTATATAATTAGTTAACAATCACATGACAAAAATTACAATTAAATATTTGATTTTTTTACTAGTAAATTGTTTGCGATGTTTTTTTTACTAATTTGGTAGTATATGTCTTAATTGTTACTACCACATGCTCATTTCATCCAATCTTACTATACACTAAAATTAAATATTAATAATTTATAAAACTATAAACAAAGGTAAATATTTTGAATAAAAAAAGAATGCACATTGTTTAAATAAAATATATAGATTATAAGCCTCTTAATTTTAGCATCGATTAAACCAAAAAATATAGAATACATGGCAATAATTTTCTTTATAATTTTTATCATAAAATTAGTATCTTAATTAAAATTAAGTTATTATTATATTTTAAAAATAGAAAATAAACATAAATTACATAGACATTGAAAAGTGAGTCTATACGAAGTTGAACTTTTTTGATTTTGGTTAATTCTGATAAAATGTGATATTTTTTATCCATTTTATATAATACAATAATTTTTATTATTTCTTAAAAGTAGTAAAACACCACTTTGGACAAATTTTTAAGAGTGCATGTAATTTGGACTCTATCCATGGTGTATAATACTGTTTGTAATACTTTAGAATGAAATATTGTATATATTCTCTATTATTAAATATAATAAAAATAAATTTTTACAAAAAAAGGATAAACGTATTTATTATTGGACTATTTTTTAAAATCACATATTGTTTTTACTAAATTTTAAATAAAATCTGTAATAGATTTACCAAAATTTAGAATTGCCTAACATGATTCTCAAAATTGGTCAAAAGAAAGAAATATCTCATTTTTAGTATAAAAAATTATATATTAAGATTTTTTATATTTTGATATAAAAGTGTTTCTATGGTTGGCCAAAGAGTTATTAATTTTGTCCATATTTGTCAAAAAAAATTTTGGTTAATATCTCAAATACATGAACTTGTACTTTGATTATTTATTAAAGAGTAATAAATGATAACATTGACATATTGGAATCAAATTAAAAAATTAAATTAAAAAAGGTATATCTAATATTTTAGTAAATTAATTTTTTAAGTTTAAGTATCAATTAATGGTGTAGAAGAAGCAAAGAATTGTGAGAATAAAATAATTGCATTGAGACGGTTGTGACACACACCCTACAATCGATATATAGACCAACCCTCTTGTAAGTCATTCTTCTCTCATCTTTGTTACTTTGACTTCCCTTCCATTGATGACTTTAAAAAATAAATTATCTTCTCTCCTTCTTCAACCTCCACCGCCTCATGAATCTCCCAATGTGGCTACTGATATGATGATGAGAAGGTTGCATGTGCATGCCAAATCGCAAGAAATTACACATATCCTTCAAGTGATAACGATTCGTCATCTTCAAGTCCTACAAAAAACTTTTGTAGCCATGCTCCAGGGATTAGGAAAGCGAGGCAGATTCTTGAAGGCCAATTTGGAAATTCGGTTGCTCCCTCGAATAATAATAATATCAACGATGCCACCAACGCCAATAATATGATGATCAATGCTTGCATAGCTTCTTATAAACCTGATCTCCGTGGAGGATCATCAACAGAATCACACAGGTGGATTTCTCAAACCCTTCATTTTGCACTTGCTGTTGGAGATGATGATAAAGTAGTTAATAAGAATCATAGGAAAAGGAAACAGAATGATGAAAAGATTGATGATGGCAGAATCCACAGTCTACCATACAAAAAATATGGACCATACACATGTCCAAAGTGCTACAAAGTATTGAATACATCCCAAAATTTTGCTAATCATGTGGCTTAATTTCACTATAGGTTCGAAAGTGAAGAAGAGCGAAAGAAAAGACACATTTCTAGGAACCGAAAGAGATAGGTTATCCGCATTAAAAAGATCATTGATGTAACCACCACATTAGTTCCTGTTTATGCACATGTGAATCAATGACGGGTTGCAACTATCAGTGACAATGATGATGGTATGAGTTAGGTTTCTCCACTTCCTACTTTAAACGGTGTAAAAGTAAAAGTGGAGACAAACGATAACTAAAATGTAATTTGCATTTTAAATTATAATATTTACATTTGTTTTATAATAATCTTATTATTACTCTATATTTCATTTGATTTTTGGTATTTAATAATAAAGTGAATTAAAATTTTGATATTAAATTTAGTTTATATTTAATAATTAATCAGTCTAGTCTTTGTTTTTTTTTATAAGCAAAAATATATTATACCAAAGGACACAAAAGGGTGTCCCAACCGTATACAAAAGGGCCTCTAACTAAAATCGCGGCCTATAAAAAATCAGAAGGGGCATTAACCCACAAATAATAGTTACAATTAGGAGCATTTTTACCCTTCTTTCCTATCCACCACCAAGAAAACAAAACGACTCGACTAGTAATAGAATCTAGATCCCAAAATTTGTCTCTAAACATAATATTATTCCTAGACATCCAAATAACCCAACAAACCAATAGCCACAGTCCAGCCGCGTTCATGACGGAAAAATTCTGTTTCACACAACCGTCCATCCAGAATGAAAAATGATTGATTATATCACCTAGTAGGAAATCCTCTACTCCTAGCCACTTAAATACAAACTTCCACACCAAAACAGATTTGTGGCAAGAGAAGAAAATATGTTCAGAATCTTCACCTACTAAGAAGCAAAAAGGACAAACCATTTCGTGACGATCGGTTATAATACCTCTATGAGAAAGATTCACGCGAGACGAGAGTTTATTGAGCATCATCCTCCAACCAAAAACACTAACTTTCAGAGGAACTTGAGCAGTCCAAATCAATTTGAGAGCCGCCTTCAAAGTCTCCTCGCAACTCCAATTGGGCGCAACTACATTCTTTTGCAATAAGCCATACATAGAAGAGACCGAGAACAAGCCGGAAGTGTCATGATTCCAAACCACCTTATCCTTAACACCATCAAGCACAACAATGTCATTCAGCAAAGTAAGTACTTGATGAGCTACAGCTTCAGGAAAATTCCGTTGTGGAAGCTTCAGGTTCCATCTCCAAATTCCTTCTTCGAAAAAACCGTTTTCACCAACCCAAGAATCCAAATCTACATCCATGTTCCAAAGCTCTGAGAGTAAAGAGACGAGGGGAACGGGACCTGCCCAGCGAGCAGCCCAGAATGGTACAATTGCGCCATTTCCGAGCTCGTACGACAGCAGGTCTGAGAGGCAGTAGTTACTGCAAAATCCTGCAATGGCGAATAGATCTCTCCACCACAATGATGGAGGAACAGCGTACTTTGGAAGCAGCCCAATATGGAAATCCTGAGCCGGGTTTGCATATCTACACTGAATAATCTTACTCCAAAGAAAATCTTTCGATGAAACAAATTTCCAGACCCATTTGAATAGCAAAGCATAATTAAAAATCTTTAAATCTTTGACCCCAAGACCACCCACTTCTTTGCTTTTACCCACCACGCTCCATCTAACCCAAGACACTCCCTTCTTTGCTTTTACAGACCACGCTCCATCTAGTCTTTGTGAAATCCTCAGTCAATCCCGTGTACCAAAAAAGATTGAAAGTCCTGATACATAATTATATTATATTATCATAAATAACAAACTCAAATGTTATTATTGTTCTTCTTAATTATGTAATACTTAATGAAAGGAATATTATATAATTAGTTAACAATCACATGACAAAAATTACAATTAAATATTTGATTTTTTTACTAGTAAATTGTTTGCGATGTTTTTTTTTACTAATTTGGTAGTATATGTCTTAATTGTTACTACCACATGCTCATTTCATCCAATCTTACTATACACTAAAATTAAATATTAATAATTTATAAAACTATAAACAAAGGTAAATATTTTGAATAAAAAAAGAATGCACATTGTTTAAATAAAATATATAGATTATAAGCCTCTTAATTTTAGCATCGATTAAACCAAAAAATATAGAATACATGGCAATAATTTTCTTTATAATTTTTATCATAAAATTAGTATCTTAATTAAAATTAAGTTATTATTATATTTTAAAAATAGAAAATAAACATAAATTACATAGACATTGAAAAGTGAGTCTATACGAAGTTGAACTTTTTTGATTTTGGTTAATTCTGATAAAATGTGATATTTTTTATCCATTTTATATAATACAATAATTTTTATTATTTCTTAAAAGTAGTAAAACACCACTTTGGACAAATTTTTAAGAGTGCATGTAATTTGGACTCTATCCATGGTGTATAATACTGTTTGTAATACTTTAGAATGAAATATTGTATATATTCTCTATTATTAAATATAATAAAAATAAATTTTTACAAAAAAAGGATAAACGTATTTATTATTGGACTATTTTTTAAAATCACATATTGTTTTTACTAAATTTTAAATAAAATCTGTAATAGATTTACCAAAATTTAGAATTGCCTAACATGATTCTCAAAATTGGTCAAAAGAAAGAAATATCTCATTTTTAGTATAAAAAATTATATATTAAGATTTTTTATATTTTGATATAAAAGTGTTTCTATGGTTGGCCAAAGAGTTATTAATTTTGTCCATATTTGTCAAAAAAAATTTTGGTTAATATCTCAAATACATGAACTTGTACTTTGATTATTTATTAAAGAGTAATAAATGATAACATTGACATATTGGAATCAAATTAAAAAATTAAATTAAAAAAGGTATATCTAATATTTTAGTAAATTAATTTTTTAAGTTTAAGTATCAATTAATGGTGTAGAAGAAGCAAAGAATTGTGAGAATAAAATAATTGCATTGAGACGGTTGTGACACACACCCTACAATCGATATATAGACCAACCCTCTTGTAAGTCATTCTTCTCTCATCTTTGTTACTTTGACTTCCCTTCCATTGATGACTTTAAAAAATAAATTATCTTCTCTCCTTCTTCAACCTCCACCGCCTCATGAATCTCCCAATGTGGCTACTGATATGATGATGAGAAGGTTGCATGTGCATGCCAAATCGCAAGAAATTACACATATCCTTCAAGTGATAACGATTCGTCATCTTCAAGTCCTACAAAAAACTTTTGTAGCCATGCTCCAGGGATTAGGAAAGCGAGGCAGATTCTTGAAGGCCAATTTGGAAATTCGGTTGCTCCCTCGAATAATAATAATATCAACGATGCCACCAACGCCAATAATATGATGATCAATGCTTGCATAGCTTCTTATAAACCTGATCTCCGTGGAGGATCATCAACAGAATCACACAGGTGGATTTCTCAAACCCTTAATTTTGCACTTGCTGTTGGAGATGATGATAAAGTAGTTAATAAGAATCATAGGAAAAGGAAACAGAATGATGAAAAGATTGATGATGGCAGAATCCACAGTCTACCATACAAAAAATATGGACCATACACATGTCCAAAGTGCTACAAAGTATTGAATACATCCCAAAATTTTGCTAATCATGTGGCTTAATTTCACTATAGGTTCGAAAGTGAAGAAGAGCGAAAGAAAAGACACATTTCTAGGAACCGAAAGAGATAGGTTATCCGCATTAAAAAGATCATTGATGTAACCACCACATTAGTTCCTGTTTATGCACATGTGAATCAATGACGGGTTGCGCCTATCAGTGACAATGATGATGGTATGAGTTAGGTTTCTCCACTTCCTACTTTAAACGGTGTAAAAGTAAAAGTGGAGACAAACGATAACTAAAATGTAATTTGCATTTTAAATTATAATATTTACATTTGTTTTATAATAATCTTATTATTACTCTATATTTCTTTTGATTTTTGGTATTTAATAATAAAGTGAATTAAAATTTTGATATTAAATTTAGTTTATATTTAATAATTAATCAGTCTAGTCTTTGTTTTTTTTTATAAGCAAAAATATATTATACCAAAGGACACAAAAGGGTGTCCCAACCGTATACAAAAGGGCCTCTAACTAAAAACGGGGCCTCTAAAAAATCAGAAGGGGCATTAACCCACAAATAATAGTTACAATTAGGAGCATTTTTACCCTTCTTTCCTATCCACCACCAAGAAAACAAAACGACTCGACTAGTAATAGAATCTAGATCCCAAAATTCGTCTCTAAACAAAATATTATTCCTAGACATCCAAATAACCCAACAAACCAATAGCCACAGTCTAGCCGCGTTCATGACGGAAAAATTCTGTTTCACACAACCGTCCATCCAGAATGAAAAATGATTGATTATATCACCTAGTAGGAAATCCTCTACTCCTAGCCACTTAAATACAAACTTCCACACCAAAATAGATTTATGGCAAGAGAAGAAAATATGTTCAGAATCTTCATCTACTAAGAAGCAAAAAGGACAAACCATTTCATGACGATCGGTTATAATACCTCTATGAGAAAGATTCACGCGAGACGGGAGTTTATTGAGCATCATCCTCCAACCAAAAACACTAACTTTCAGAGGAACTTGAGCAGTCCAAATCAATTTGAGAGCCGCCTTCAAAGTCTCCTCGCAACTCCAATTGGGCGCAACTACATTCTTCTGCAATAACCCATACATAGAAGAGACCGAGAACAAGCCGGAAGTGTCATGATTCCAAACCACCTTATCCTTAACACCATCAAGCACCACAATGTCATTCAGCAAAGTAAGTACTTGATGAGCTACAGCTTCAGGAAAATTCTGTTGTGGAAGCTTCAGGTTCCATCTCCAAATTCCTTCTTCGAAAAAACCGTTTTCACCAACCCAAGATTCCAAATCTACATCCATGTTCCAGAGCTCCAGGAGTAAAGAGACGAGGGGAACAGGACCTGCCCAGCGAGCAGCCCAGAATGGTACAATTGCGCCATTTCCGAGCTCGTACGACAGCAGCTCTGAGAGGCAGTAGTTACTGCAAAATCCTGCAATGGCGAATAGATCTCTCCACCACAATGATGGAGGAACAACGTACTTTGGAAGCAGCCCAATATGGAAATCCTGAGCCGGGTTTGCATATCTTCACTGAATAATCTTACTCCAAAGAAAATCTTCCGATGAAACAAATTTCCAGACCCATTTGAATAACAAAGCATAATTAAAAATCTTTAAATCTTTGACCCCAAGACCACCCACTTCTTTGCTTTTACACACCACGCTCCATCTAACCCAAGACACTCCCTTTTTTGCTTTTACAGACCACGCTCCATCTAGTCTTTGTGATATCCTCAGTCAATCCGGTGTACCAAAAAAGATTGAAAGTCCTGATACATAATTATATTATATTATCATAAATAACAAACTCAAATGTTATTATTGTTCTTCTTAATTATGTAATACTTAATGAAAGGAATATTATACAATTAGTTAACAATCACATGACAAAAATTACAATTAAATATTTGATTTTTTGACTAGTAAATTGTTTGCGATGTTTTTTTTACTAATTTGGTAGTATATGTCTTAATTGTTACTATCACATGCTCATTTCATCCAATCTTACTATACACTAAAATTAAATATTAATAATTTATAAAACTATAAACAAAGGTAAATATTTTGAATAAAAAAAGAATGCACATTGTTTAAATAAAATATATAGATTATAAGCCTCTTAATTTTAGCATCGATTAAACCAAAAAATATAGAATACATGGCAATAATTTTCTTTATAATTTTTATCATAAAATTAATATCTTAATTAAAATTAAGTTATTAATATATTTTAAAAATAGAAAATAAACATAAATTACATAGACATTGAAAAGTGAGTCTATACGAAGTTGAACTTTTTTGATTTTGGTTAATTCTGATAAAATGTGATATTTTTTATCCATTTTATATAATACAATAATTTTTATTATTTCTTAAAAGTAGTAAGACAACACTTTGGACAAATTTTTAAGAGTGCATGTAATTTGGACTCTATCCATGGTGTATAATACTGTTTGTAATACTTTAGAATGAAATATTGTATATATTCTCTATTATTAAATATAATAAAAATTAATTTTTACAAAAAAAGGATAAACGTATTTATTATTGGACAATTTTTAAAATCACATATTGTTTTTACTAAATTTTAAATAAAATCTGTAATAGATTTACCAAAATTTAGAATTGCCTAACATGATTCTCAAAATTGGTCAAAAGAAGGAAATATCTCATTTTTAGTATAAAAATATATATATTAAGATTTTTTATATTTTGATATAAAAGTGTTTCTATGGTTGGCCAAAGAGTTATTAATTTTGTCCATATTTGTCAAAAAAAAATTTTGGTTAATATCTCAAATACATGAACTTGTACTTTGATTATTTATTAGAGAGTAATAAATGATAACATTGACATATTGGAATCAAACTAAAAAATTAAATTAAAAAATGTATATCTAATATTTTAGTAAACTAATTTTTTAAGTTTAAGTATCAATTAATGGTGTAGAAGAAGCAAAGAATTGTGAGAATAAAATAATTGCATTGAGACGGTTGTGACACACACCCTACAATCGATATATAGACCAACCCTCTTGTAAGTCATTCTTCTCTCATCTTTGTTACTTTGACTTCCCTTCCATTGATGACTTTAAAAAATAAATTATCTTCTCTCCTTCTTCAACCTCCACCGCCTCATGAATCTCCCAATGTGGCTACTGATATGATGATGAGAAGGTTGCATGTGCATGCCAAATCGCAAGAAATTACACATATTCTTCAAGTGATAACGATTCATCATCTTCAAGTCCTACAAAAAACTTTTGTAGCCATGCTCCAGGGATTAGGAAAGCGATGCAGATTCCTGAAGGCCAATTTGGAAATTCGGTTGCTCACTCGAATAATAATAATATCAACGATGCCACCAACGCCAATAATATGATGATCAATGCTTGCATAGCTTCTTATAAACCTGATCTCCGTGGAGGATCATCAACAGAATCACACAGGTGGATTTCTCAAACCCTTAATTTTGCACTTGCTGTTGGAGATGATGATAAAGTAGTTAATAAGAATCATAGGAAAAGGAAACAGAATGATGAAAAGATTGATGATGGCAGAATCCACAGTCTACCATACAAAAAATATGGACCATACACATGTCCAAAGTGCTACAAAGTATTGAATACATCCCAAAATTTTGCTAATCATGTGACTTCATTTCACTATAGGTTCGAAAGTGAAGAAGAGCGAAAGAAAAGACACATTTCTAGGAACCGAAAGAGATAGGTTATCCGCATTAAAAAGATCATTGATGTAACCACCACATTAGTTCCTGTTTATGCACATGTGAATCAATGACGGGTTGCAACTATCAGTGACAATGATGATGGTATGAGTTAGGTTTCTCCACTTCCAACTTTAAACGGTGTAATAGTAAAAGTGGAGACAAACGTTAATTAAAATGTAATTTGCTTTTTAAATTATAATATTTACATTTGCTTTATAATAATCTTATTATTACTCTATATTTCTTTTGATTTTTGGTATTTAATATTAAAGTGAATTAAAATTTTGAAATTAAATTTAGTTTATATTTAATAATTAAGCAGTCTAGTCTTTGTTTTTTTGTATAAGCAAAAATATATTATACCAAAGGACACAAAAGGGTGTCCCAACCGTATACAAAAGGGCCTCTAACTAAAATCGGGGCCTATAAAAAATCAGAAGGGGCATTAACCCACAAATAATAGTTACAATTAGGAGCATTTTTACCCTTCTTTCCTATCCACCACCAAGAAAACAAAACGACTCGACTAGTAATAGAATCTAGATCCCAAAATTCGTCTCTAAACATAATATTATTCCTAGACATCCAAATAACCCAAAAAACCAATAGCCACAGTCCAGCCGCGTTCATGACGGAAAAATTCTGTTTCACACAACCGTCCATCCAGAATGAAAAATGATTGATTATATCACCTAGTAGGAAATCCTCTACTCCTAGCCACTTAAATACAAACTTCCACACCAAAACAAATTTGTGGCAAGAGAAGAAAATATGTTCAGAATCTTCATCTACTAAGAAGCAAAAAGGACAAACCATTTCGTGATGATCGGTTATAATACCTCTATGAGAAAGATTCACGCGAGACGGGAGTTTATTGAGCATCATCCTCCAACCAAAAACACTAACTTTCAGAGGAACTTGAGCAGTTCAAATCAATTTGAGAGCCGCCTTCAAAGTCTCCTCGCAACTCCAATTGGGCGCAACTACATTCTTCTGCAATAACCCATACATAGAAGAGACCGAGAACAAGCCGGAAGTGTCATGATTCCAAACCACCTTATCCTTAACACCATCAAGCACCACAATGTCATTCAGCAAAGTAAGTACTTGATGAGCTACAACTTTAGGAAAATTCTGTTGTGGAAGCTTCAGGTTCCATCTCCAAATTCCTTCTTCGAAAAAACCGTTTTCACCAACCCAAAATTCCAAATCTACATCCATGTTCCAAAGCTCTGGGAGTAAAGAGACGAGGGGAACGGGACCTGCCCAGCGAGCAGCCCAGAATGGTACAATTGCGCCATTTCCGAGCTCGTACGACAGCAGGTCTGAGAGGCAGTAGTTACTGCAAAATCCTGCAATGGCGAATGGATCTCTCCACCACAAAGATGGAGGAACAACGTACTTTGGAAGCAGCCCAATATGGAAATCCTGAGCCGGGTTTGCATATCTACACTGAATAATCTTACTCCAAAGAAAATCTTCCGATGAAAAAATTTCCAGACCCATTTGAATAGCAAAGCATAATTAAAAATCTTTAAATCTTTGACCCCAAGACCACCCTCTTCTTTGCTTTTACACACCACGCTCCATCTAACCCAAGACACTCCCTTCTTTGCTTTTACAGACCACGCTCCATCTAGTCTTTGTGATATCCTCAGTCAATCCGGTGTACCAAAAAAGATTGAAAGTCCTAATACATAATTATATTATATTATCATAAAAAACAAACTCATATTATATTATTGTTCTTCTTAATTATGTAATACTTAATGAAAGGAATATTATATAATTAGTTAACAATCACATGACAAAAATTACAATTAAATATTTGATTTTTTGACTAGTAAATTGTTTGCGATGTTTTTTTTACTAATTTGGTAGAATATGTCTTAATTGTTACTACCACACGCTCATTTCATCCAATCTTACTATACACTAAAATTAAATATTAATAATTTATAAAACTATGAACAAAGGTCAATATTTTGAATAAAAAAAGAATGCACATTGTTTAAATAAAATATATAGATTATAAGCCTCTTAATTTTAGCATCGATTAAACCAAAAAATATAGAATACATGGCAATAATTTTCTTTATAATTTTTATCATAAAATTAATATCTTAATTAAAATTAAGTTATTAATATATTTTAAAAATAGAAAATAAACATAAATTACATAGACTTTGAAAAGTGAGTCTATACGAAGTTGAACTTTTTTGATTTTGGTTAATTCTAATAAAATGTGATATTTTTTATCCATTTTATATGATACAATAATATTTATTCTTTCTTAAAAGTAGTAAGACACCACTTTGGACAAATTTTTAAGAATGCATGTAATTTGGACTCTATCCATGGTGTATAATACTGTTTGTAATACTTTAGAATGAAATATTGTATATATTCTCTATTATTAAATATAATAAAAATAAATTTTTACAAAAAAAGGATAAACGTATTTATTATTGGACTATTTTTTAAAATTACATACTGTTTTTACCAAAATTTTAAATAAAATCTGTAATAGATTTACCAAAATTTAGAATTGCCTAACATGATTCTCAAAATTGGTCAAAAGAAGGAAATATCTCATTTTTAGTATAAAAAAATATATATTAAGATTTTTTATATTTTGATATAAAAGTGTTTCTATGGTTGGCCAAAGAGTTATTAATTTTGTCCATATTTGTCAATAAAATTTTTGGTTAATGTCTCAAATACATGAACTTGTACTTTGATTATTTATTAGAGAGTAATAAATGATAACATTGACATATTGGAATCAAATTAAAAAATTAAATTAAAAAAGGTATATCTAATATTTTAGTAAATTAATTTTTTAAGTTTAAGTATCAATTAATGGTGTAGAAGATGCAAAGAATTGTGAGAATAAAATAATTGCATTGAGACGGTTGTGACACACACCCTACAATCGATATATAGACCAACCCTCTTGTAAGTCATTCTTCTCTCATCTTTGTCACTTTGACTTCCCTTCCATTGATGACTTTAAAAAATAAATTATCTTCTCTCCTTCTTCAACCTCCACCGTCTCATGAATCTCCCAATGTGGCTACTGATATGATGATGAGAAGGTTGCATGTGCATGACCAAATCGCAAGAAATTACACATATTCTTTAAGGGATAACGATTCATCATCTTCAAGTCCTACAAAAAACATTTGTAGCCATGCTCCAGGGATTAGGAAAGCGATGCAGATTCTTGAAGGCCAATTTGGAAATTCGGTTGCTCCCTCGAATAATAATAATATCAACGATGCCACCAACGCCAATAATATGATGATCAATGCTTGCATAGCTTCTTATAAACCTGATCTCCGTGGAGGATCATCAACAGAATCACACAGGTGGATTTCTCAAACCCTTAATTTTGCACTTGCTGTTGGAGATGATGATAAAGTAGTTAATAAGGATCATAGGAAAAGGAAACAGAATGATGAAAAGATTGATGATGGCAGAATCCACAGTCTACCATACAAAAAATATGGACCATACACATGTCCAAAGTGCTACAAAGTATTGAATACATCCCAAAATTTTGCTATTCATGTGACTTCATTTAACTATAGGTTCGAAAGTGAAGAAGAGCGAAAGAAAAGACACATTTCTAGGAACCGAAAGAGATAGGTTATCCGCATTAAAAAGATCATTGATGTAACCACCACATTAGTTCCTGTTTATGCACATGTGAATCAATGACGGGTTGCAACTATCAGTGACAATGATGATGGTATGAGTTAGGTTTCTCCACTTCCAACTTTAAACGGTGTAAAAGTAAAAGTGGAGACAAACAATAATTAAAATGTAATTTGCTTTTTAAATTATAATATTTACATTTGCTTTATAATAATCTTATTATTACTCTATATTTCTTTTGATTTTTGGTATTTAATATTAAAGTGAATTAAAATTTTGATATTAAATTTAGTTTATATTTAATAATTAATCAATCTAGTCTTTGTTTTTTTTTATAAGCAAAAATATATTATACCAAAGGACACAAAAGGGTGTCCCAACCGTATACAAAAGGGCCTCTAACTAAAATCGGGGCTTATAAAAAATCAGAAGGGGCATTAACCCACAAATAATAGTTACAATTAGGAGCATTTTTACCCTTCTTTCCTATCCACCACCAAGAAAACAAAACGACTCGACTAGTAATAGAATCTAGATCCCAAAATTCGTCTCTAAACATAATATTATTCCTAGACACAGTCCAGCCGCGTTCATGATGGAAAAATTCTGTTTCACACAACCGTCCATCCAGAATGAAAAATGATTGATTATATCACCTAGTAGGAAATCCTCTACTCCTAGCCACTTAAATACAAACTTCCACACCAAAACAAATTTGTGGCAAGAGAAGAAAATATGTTCAGAATCTTCATCTACTAAGAAGCAAAAAGGACAAACCATTTCGTGACGATCGGTTATAATACCTCTATGAGAAAGATTCACGTGAGACGGGAGTTTATTGAGCATCATCCTCCAACCAAAAACACTAACTTTCAGAGGAACTTGAGCAGTTCAAATCAATTTGAGAGCCGCCTTCAAAATCTCCTCGCAACTCCAATTGGGCGCAACTACATTCTTCTGCAATAACCCATACATAGAAGAGACCGAGAACAAGCCGGAAGTGTCATGATTCCAAACCACCTTATCCTTAACACCATCAAGCACCACAATGTCATTCAGCAAAGTAAGTACTTGATGAGCTACAGCTTCAGGAAAATTCTGTTGTGGAAGCTTCAGGTTCCATCTCCAAATTCCTTCTTCGAAAAAACCGTTTTCACCAACCCAAGATTCCAAATCTACATCCATGTTCCAGAGCTCCGGGAGTAAAGAGACAAGGGGAACGGGACCTGCCCAGCGAGCAGCCCAGAATGCTACAATTGCGCCATTTCCGAGCTCGTACGACAGCAGGTCTGAGAGGCAGTAGCTACTGCAAAATCCTGCAATGGCGAATGGATCTCTCCACCATAAAGATGGAGGAACAGCGTACTTTGGAAGCAGCCCAATATGGAAATCCTGAGCCGGGTTTGCATATCTACACTGAATAATCTTACTCCAAAGAAAATCTTCCGATGAAAAAATTTCCAGACCCATTTGAATAGCAAAGCATAATTAAAAATCTTTAAATCTTTGACCCCAAGACCACCCTCTTCTTTGCTTTTACACACCACGCTCCATCTAACCCAAGACACTTCCTTCTTTGCTTTTACAGACCACGCTCCATCTAGTCTTTGTGATATCCTCAGTCAATCCGGTGTACCAAAAAAGATTGAAAGTCCTAATACATAATTATATTATATTATCATAAAAAACAAACTCAAATGTTATTATTGTTGTTCTTAATTATGTAATACTTAATGAAAGGAATATTATATAATTAGTTAACAATCACATGACAAAAATTACAATTAAATATTTGATTTTTTGACTAGTAAATTGTTTGCGATGTTTTTTTTACTAATTTGGTAGAATATGTCTTAATTGTTACTACCACACGCTCATTTCATCCAATCTTACTATACACTAAAATTAAATATTAATAATTTATAAAACTATGAACAAAGGTCAATATTTTGAATAAAAAAAGAATGCACATTGTTTAAATAAAATATATAGATTATAAGCCTCTTAATTTTAGCATCGATTAAACCAAAAAATATAGAATACATGGCAATAATTTTCTTTATAATTTTTATCATAAAATTAATATCTTAATTAAAATTAAGTTATTAATATATTTTAAAAATAGAAAATAAACATAAATTACATAGACTTTGAAAAGTGAGTCTATACGAAGTTGAACTTTTTTGATTTTGGTTAATTCTAATAAAATGTGATATTTTTTATCCATTTTATATGATACAATAATATTTATTCTTTCTTAAAAGTAGTAAGACACCACTTTGGACAAATTTTTAAGAATGCATGTAATTTGGACTCTATCCATGGTGTATAATACTGTTTGTAATACTTTAGAATGAAATATTGTATATATTCTCTATTATTAAATATAATAAAAATAAATTTTTACAAAAAAAGGATAAACGTATTTATTATTGGACTATTTTTTAAAATTACATACTGTTTTTACTAAATTTTAAATAAAATCTGTAATAGATTTACCAAAATTTAGAATTGCCTAACATGATTCTCAAAATTGGTCAAAAGAAGGAAATATCTCATTTTTAGTATAAAAAAATATATATTAAGATTTTTTATATTTTGATATAAAAGTGTTTCTATGGTTGGCCAAAGAGTTATTAATTTTGTCCATATTTGTCAATAAAATTTTTGGTTAATGTCTCAAATACATGAACTTGTACTTTGATTATTTATTAGAGAGTAATAAATGATAACATTGACATATTGGAATCAAATTAAAAAATTAAATTAAAAAAGGTATATCTAATATTTTAGTAAATTAATTTTTTAAGTTTAAGTATCAATCAATGGTGTAGAAGATGCAAAGAATTGTGAGAATAAAATAATTGCATTGAGACGGTTGTGACACACACCCTACAATCGATATATAGACCAACCCTCTTGTAAGTCATTCTTCTGTCATCTTTGTTACTTTGACTTCCCTTCCATTGATGACTTTAAAAAATAAATTATCTTCTCTCCTTCTTCAACCTCCACCGCCTCATGAATCCCCCAATGTGGTTACTGATATGATGATGAGAAGGTTGCATGTGCATGACCAAATCGCAAGAAATTACACATATTCTTCAAGTGATAACGATTCATCATCTTCAAGTCCTACAAAAAACTTTTCTAGCCATGCTCCAGGAATTAGGAAAGCGATGCAGATTCTTGAAGGCCAATTTGGAAATTCGGTTGCTCCCTCGAATAATAATAATATCAACTGTAATACCCCGTATTATTTAAATGCTCAATTAGATATCAGATGAGATCAGATGAACTTTTGTGTATTCTGTCTTTGGATAATTGGATTAATGGAATCCTCTAAGTACTTTAAGTATTGACATTTGGGATCAATAGAGCAACTAATGAACTCTGAAGAGATCAATTATTTTATTAAGAGACGGATTAATAATTGATAGTTCAAGAAAGTAAATTTTGGGTAACTATAGTAATTAATCAATTGGGTTGAGACGACAAAATATCAATTGGAGATATTTGCCCGGTTGGATTTATATTATATAATATTAGTATTATATATATATATATATATATATATATATATATATATATATATATATATATATATATATATATATGAAAAGAGAAAGAAAAGAAAAACAAAGAAGAAGAAGAAGAAGAAAATGGAAAGAAGAGAGAAAGAGAAAAGAAGAAGCTTGGATCATCATCATCTTCTTCAAACTCCTCTTTGGTTATCAGGTGGGTTCTAGTTAGATGCTCTAAGTTCTAGAAATATAAGTTTAGAACTTAGGTTAGAATTGAGAGAAAATGATTAATCGGAGAAATCGATGAAATCTAACGGATAGATTGATGAAATGCATGTCTAAATATGTTCTAACATGTTGTTTTGGGTATTTGGATTCATTAATATCATGTGGGTTGAAGGTTTGGATCATTTTTGGATCCCAAACCCATTTTTGGAGAATTCTGGTCCGTCCAGATTCGCCAGGCGAGTGGGTGGCGAGTCTGATTCGCCAGGGATTCGCCAGGCGAATTTTCCTGGGACAGCAAAAACATGTTTTCGTATTTTTGCCATAACTTTTGATCCGTAACTCCGATTGACGCACGGTCGGAAGCGTTGAAAAGCTAATTTTATGCTCTATGAGTGGTAAGGTAGAAACATGGTTATATGCCATGGATTGATAAGATGAATATATAAATGTAATGTTTGAAAATGTTTAAAAACATAAGTTGTGAACAATGTTTAGAAATTGAAGTCTTTTGGATTACAAGTCCGAAAGAGGCATAGTAATAGCCGTTAGAAAGCTGTGAAATATCCTACGGGATAAAAGTGATAAATATTGATTTGATGCCCGATTAAATGAATCGGAGGAACCTACGAATTGTGTTAACTATGTAAATGTGGAAATGATGTTTTAGGTGATTGAATCATTATGTGTGATTCCATTATACAAATGTAATATGCTTTTGTATGACATGTAATTGAATTATTATATGTGATTCAAATGTGCAATTGGTATATGCTTTGCCTAATTGATATTAAACTTGGTTGAAAGAATATGCATGCTAAAATATGAATTAGGAAGAGTGAGGAAACTTTACCCCAAAACAAAATGGTTTAATTCTAGGTTGTAACTAGAATTGTGGTAGAGAATCTGTGTGGCAACGCTCGTGCATGAAAGGCCGAGGCGTGTGCATTTTGTTTATCAATAACCATTGTTTGTGCGGTGTAGTTCATGACACTCGAGCACCTCCTCTGAACATTATACACAACTACTTGGCAGGTTTGAGTCCCGTGATAGTACAATGGAACCTATGGGTAGAGACTTGTGACGGTGCACTGGCCGTGTGAAGTGACGGATCACGGTGTACGAACCGGTGATCCCGAATCCATTCGTATGCCAAGTATATACACGGATCCATGACTCGGATCGCCTTCTAGACGTAGAAGGGTACAGGAAAAGGGGATACCTTGGTATTGGTTATTGATATGTGAATCCTTGAGTTTACAGGCTCAAGAGGTACTTCGGTACTTTGTGAGTTCTTGAGTGTACGGGCTCAGAACGTACTTCGGTACTAGTGTGAGTTTACAAGCTCACGTTGTGGTTACTTGTGTGTGTGTACTCATGGTCACTCCCCTTTCCCCTTTGACATGAGTTAGGTTTATTTAGAACCTTGTAAAGCCGAGAGGACTTTAAGATAGGGAACTCACTGAGATTTGATGTATCTCACCCCACTATAGTTGCTATATTTCAGGTTCGGATTGCAGGTTTGATTTACAAGTGGAGCGATGCTGAGATGTTTCAAGAGAAGCTTAGTTAAACTTATTCCGCTGTGTATTTTATTGTTCTTGTACAATGAGGAATATTGTATATTGATCTTAGTTTTATTTTATTGTTTGGCTAATTTCCATAGCTTGTACCATAGTTGTATTATGTTTTTAAATGGTCAAGTATGTGAATTACGCCATTAGGCACTTATGATGGTGTCAGTACCAAATAAAATGCTTGTATTATATTATTCTAGATATATATTATACAGGGCATTACATCAACGATGCCACCAACACAAATAATATGATGATAAATGCTTGCATAACTTCTTATAAACCTGATCTCTGTGGACGATCATCAACAGAATCACACAGGTGGATTTCTCAAACCCTTAATTTTGCACTTGCTGTTGGAGATGATGATAAAGTAGTTAATAAGAATCATAGGAAAAGGAAACAGAATGATGAAAAGATTGATGATGGCAAAATCCACAGTCTACCATACAAAAAATATGGACCATACACATGTCCAAAGTGCTACAAATTATTGAATACATCCCAAAATTTTGCTAATCATGTGACTTCATTTCACTACAGGTTCGAAAGTGACGAAGAGCGAAAGAAAAGACACATTTCTAGGAACCGAAAGAGATAGGTTATCCGCATTAAAAAGATCATTCATGTAACCACCACATTAGTTCCTGTTTATGCACATGTGAATCAATGACGGGTTGCAACTATCCGTGACAATGATGATGGTATGAGTTAGGTTTCTCCACTTCCTACTTTAAACGGAGTAAAAGTAAAAGTGGAGACAAACGATAATTAAAATGTAATTTGCATTTTAAATTATAATATTTACATTTGCTTTATAATAATCTTATTATTACTCTATATTTCTTTTGATTTTTGGTATTTAATATTAAAGTGAATTAAAATTTTGATATTAAATTTAGTTTATATTTAATAATTAATCAGTCTAGTCTTTGTTTTTTTTATAAGCAAAAATATATTATGCCAAAGGACACAAAAGGGTGTCCCAACCGTATACAAAAGGGCCTCTAACTAAAATCGGGGCCTATAAAAAATCAGAAGGGGCATTAACATACAAATAATAGTTACAATTAGGAACATTTTTACCCTTCTTTCCTATCCACCACCAAGAAAACAAAACGACTCGACTAGTAATAGAATCTAGATCCCAAAATTTGTCTCTAAACATAATATTATTCCTAGACATCCAAATAACCCAACAAACCAATAGCCACAGTCCAGCCGCGTTCATGACGGAAAAATTCTGTTTCACACAACCGTCCATCCAGAATGAAAAATGATTGATTATATCACCTAGTAGGAAATCCTCTACTCCTAGCCACTTAAATACAAACTTCCACACCAAAACAGATTTGTGGCAAGAGAAGAAAATATGTTCAGAATCTTCATCTACTAAGAAGCAAAAAGGGCAAACCATTTCGTGACGATCGATTATAATACCTCTATGAGAAAGATTCACGCGAGACGGGAGTTTATTGAGCATCATCCTCCAACCAAAAACACTAACTTTCAGAGGAACTTGAGCAGTCCAAATCAATTTGAGAGCCTCCTTCAAAGTCTCCTCGCAACTCCAATTGGGCGCAACTACATTCTTCTGCAATAAGCCATACATAGAAGAGACTGAGAACAAGCCGGAAGTGTCATGATTCCAAACCACCTTATTCTTAACACCATCGAGCACCACAATGTCATTCAGCAAAGTAAGTACTTGATGAGCTACAGCTTCAGGAAAATTCCATTGTGGAAGCTTCAGGTTCCATCTCCAAATTCCTTCTTCGAAAAAACCGTTTTCACCAACCCAAGAATCCAAATCTACATCCATGTTCCAGAGCTCCGGGAGTAAAGAGACGAGTGGAACGGGACCTGCCCAGCGAGCAGCCCAGAATGGTACAATTGCGCCATTTCTGAGGTCGTACGACAGCAGGTCTGAGAGGCAGTAGTTACTGCAAAATCCTGCAATGGCGAATAGATCTCTCCACTACAATGATGGAGGAACAGCGTACTTTGGATGCAGCCCAATATGGAAATCCTGAGCCGGGTTTGCATATCTACACTGAATAATCTTACTCCAAAGAAAATCTTCCGATGAAACAAATTTCCAGACCCATTTGAATACCAAAGCATAATTAAAAATCTTTAAATCTTTGACCCTAAGACCACCCTCTTCTTTGCTTTTACACACCACGCTCCATCTAACCCAAGACACTCCCTTCTTTGCTTTTACAGACCACGCTCCATCTAGTCTTTGTGATATCCTCAGTCAATCCGGTGTACCAAAAAAGATTGAAAGTCCTAATACATAATTATATTATATTATCATAAAAAACAAACTCAAATGTTATTATTGTTCTTCTTAATCATGTAATACTTAATGAAAGGAATATTATATAATTAGTTAACAATCACATGACAAAAATTACAATTAAATATTTGATTTTTTGACTAGTATATTGTTTGCGATGTTTTTTTTACTAATTTGGTAGAATATGTCTTAATTGTTACTACCACACGCTCATTTCATCCAATCTTACTATACACTAAAATTAAATATTAATAATTTATAAAACTATAAACAAAGGTAAATATTTTGAATAAAAAAAGAATGCACATTGTTTAAATAAAATATATAGATTATAAGCCTCTTAATTTTAGCATCGATTAAACCAAAAAATATAGAATACATGGCAATAATTTTCTTTATAATTATTATCATAAAATTAATATCTTAATTAAAATTAAGTTATTAATATATTTTAAAAATAGAAAATAAACATAAATTACATAGACTTTGAAAAGTGAGTCTATACGAAGTTGATCTTTTTTTATTTTGGTTAATTCTAATAAAATGTGATATTTTTTATCCATTTTATATAATACAATAATTTTTATTATTTCTTAAAAGTAGTAAGACACCACTTTGGACAAATTTTTAAGAGTGCATGTAATTTGGACTCTATCCATGGTGTATAATACTGTTTGTAATACTTTAGAATGAAATATTGTATATATTATCTATTATTAAATATAATAAAAATAAATTTTTACAAAAAAAGGATAAACGTATTTATTATTGGACTATTTTTTAAAATCACATATTGTTTTTACTAAATTTTAAATAAAATCTGTAATAGATTTACCAAAATTTAGAATTGCCTAACATGATTCTCAAAATTGGTCAAAAGAAGGAAATATCTCATTTTTAGTATAAAAAAATATATATTAAGATTTTTTATATTTTGATATAAAAGTGTTTCTATGGTTGGCCAAAGAGTTATTAATTTTGTCCATATTTGTCAAAATTGGTTAATATCTCAAATACATGAACTTGTACTTTGATTATTTATTAGAGAGTAATAAATGATAACATTGACATATTGGAATCAAATTAAAAAATTAAATTAAAAAAGTTATATCTAATATTTTAGTAAATTAATTTTTTAAGTTTAAGTATCAATTAATGGTGTAGAAGAAGCAAAGAATTGTGAGAATAAAATAATTGCATTGAGACGGTTGTGACACACACCCTACAATCGATATATAGACCAACCCTCTTGTAAGTCATTCTTCTTTCATCTTTGTTACTTTGACTTCCCTTCCATTGATGACTTTAAAAAATAAATTATCTTCTCTCCTTCTTCAACCTCCACCGCCTCATGAATCTCCCAATGTGGCTACTGATATGATGATGAGAAGGTTGCATGTGCATGCCAAATCGCAAGAAATTACACATATTCTTCAAGTGATAACGATTCGTCATTGTCAAGTCCTACAAAAAACTTTTGTAGCCATGCTCCAGGGATTAGGAAAGCGATGCAGATTCTTGAAGGCCAATTTGGAAATTCGGTTGCTCCCTCGAATAATAATAATATCAACGATGCCACCAACGCCAATACTATGATGATCAATGCTTGCATAGCTTCTTATAAACCTGATCTCCGTGGAGGATCATCAACAGAATCACACAGGTGGATTTCTCAAACCCTTAATTTTGCACTTGCTGTTGGAGATGATGATAAAGTAGTTAATAAGAATCATAGGAAAAGGAAACAGAATGATGAAAAGATTGATGATGGCAGAATCCACAGTCTACCATACAAAAAATATGGACCATACACATGTCCAAAGTGCTACAAAGTATTGAATACATCCCAAAATTTTGCTAATCATGTGACTTCATTTCACTATAGGTTCGAAAGTGAAGAAGAGCGAAAGAAAAGACACATTTCTAGGAACCGAAAGAGATAGGGTATCCGCATTAAAAAGATCATTGATGTAACCACCACATTAGTTCCTGTTTATGCACATGTGAATCAATGACGGGTTGCAACTATCAGTGACAATGATGATGGTATGAGTTAGGTTTCTCCACTTCCTACTTTAAACGGTGTAAAAGTAAAAGTGGAGACAAACGATAACTAAAATGTAATTTGCATTTTAAATTATAATATTGTAAAGACCATATACAATACATGCCTCAAATCATATATTATACATGAGTTTCACTTTTGGTACTGAAACATAATAAGTTCCTAGTTAACACATTATACACATAAATGCCTCTAATACAAAACACCTAAAAGTCTAAGGCATTACATATACAAGATGTTCCAAAATGATAAAAACTAAGAACTAGATCAAAACAATGATCTCAAAACATAACGCCCTAGCGGAAGCCATGCCATCACAAAACCACGATCCGTAAGGAAAGTCAAATAACCTTGTCCTTACTCTTCGCCAAACCTGCAGAACCTGTGATGTAAACAACAACAGTGGGGTGAGATACATCAAATCTCAGTGAGTTCCCTATCTTAAAGTCCTCTCGGCTTTACAAGGTTCTAACAAAGTCCTAACTCATGTCCAAGGGGAAAGGGGAAAGACAAGAGTACACACACAAGTAACCATCACGGTGAGCCTGTAAACTCACACTAGTACCGAAGTACCTCTTGAGCCTGTAAACTCAAGGATTCACAAAGTACCGAAATACGTTCTGAGTCCGTACACTCAAGAACTCACATATCAATAACCAATACCAAGGTATCCCCTTTTCCCGTACCCTTCTACGTCTAGAAGGCGATCCGAGTCATGGATCCTTATAGCTACTTGGCATACGATTGGATTCGGGATCACCGGTCCGTACACCGTGATCTGTCACTTCTCACGGCCCGTACACCGTCACAAGTCTCTTTACCCGTAGGCTCCAATCGTACTTAACACGGGACTCAAACCTGCCAAGTAGTTGTGTATAACGTTCAGAGGAGGTGCTCGAGTCTCATGAACTACACCGCACAACTGTGGTTATTGATAAACAGAATGCACACGCCTCGGCCTTTCATGCACGAGCGTTGCTACACATGGAACAATTCACACTTCCGACACAGTTTTGGTAATAATCCTCACCCTGCCTAGTCCATATTTTAACATGCATATATTGTCAATAATAATTATACACGATTAACAGATAAAAGTCGATAAAACGACACAATTTCAGAAATCCCGACTTAATCAAATCGGCCGACAATCTTAAAACCAAAGTAATTAGAAAGTACATTTTATTATCTTTCCAACGATATCAAAATTGTTCCAATCCGAGTTACGTACAAAAAGTTACGGCATTGTAAACAATCGATCGGAAAAATAAATCACAACAGCAGAATTCTGCAACTCTCCTGGCCGTACGCGTATTGGCACTCCCCGTACGCGTATTGCCCAAATGCTCTCCCAGCCATACGCGTATTGCCCCAAGCGATACGCTTATTGCTCAAAATGCCCGGCCATCCATACGCGTATTGCCCAAAGCCGTACGCGTATGGGCAGAAACGTTTTCCTTGAAAATTCCTTTTAAAAATTGCCGTACGCGTATTGCTCTTGCCGTACGCGTATTGACAAGCCCCATACACGTATTGACAAGCCCCATACGCGTATGGGCAGAGAAAAATGCAGAAGTTCCTGCAGAATTTTTCTGCTACGGGTTGATCCAAAATCAACCCCAAATCCCATTTTTCATCAATCAAAATGCATCAAAACATGTTATAACATCACAGCCAGTATAACATATAATCAAACATTGAATTTTAACAGTTAGATTCAAGATATTATACCAAAATACCCATTTTTCCCAATTTCCAATCTAACTCTAAACTCAAAATAATCCTACTCTAAAGAGTCTAACTAGAACCCACCTGGATTACTAGACGAGGAGGTTGATACTGAGACGATTAAATGAAGAACAGATGAATTGATGATGATTCTTGAGCTTTTTTGGAAAATTCTCTTCTTCCTCTTTCTTTTCCTTTCCTTCCTTCCATTTTTCCTTTTCTTTCTTTCTCCTTTAGCTTTTGTTTATTTTTCCAAGGAAAATGAAAAGAAAATAGATAGTATAGAAACTATCATTTTTAGTAACACTAATAAATGTCCAAAATTAGCTCAAATACATCAAATTATAAAAACTCAACGTTAAATACTATTAATTTAATCGACTCTGAGTTCGTCAGTTTACTCTAATTATTTTATCAAATAATTACTCAGAGTACCCCGGAACCCAGTTGATCATAATAATATTCACCAGAGCGTTATAAATTTACGGGGTATTACATCCTCTCCCCCTTAAATAGAAATTCGTCCTCGAATTTAGAATATTACCTGAACAGATGTGGATAAGAATCTCACATTTCCGATTCTAGTTCCCAAGTAGCATCGCCCGGATGCGTCATATCCCATTGCACCTTAACAAGTGGAATATCTCTGTTCCTTAACACTTTTGTTTCTCTTCCCACAATACAACTCGGTTGTGGTTCAAAAGTCAAATCCGCTTCAATTTCCACTGATTCGGGTAGAATTGGCTGAAGATGATCAGGAATAAACTTACGGAGCTGAGATACGTGAAAAACGTCATGCATCTCGGATAGAGAGGGTGGTAAGGCTAATCTATAAGCAACTTCACCAATCCTTTCTAAAATCTGATACGGTCCCACGTATCTCGGACTTAACTTTCGCGACTTAAACGGTCCTTTCAATCTCAATCTCGGAGTAACTTTCAGAAATACATGGTCACCTTCCTCAAATTCCAAAGGTCTCCTACAATTGTCCGCATAACTCTTTTGACGATCTTGTGCTTGTTTAACCTTCTCGCGGGTCATACGAATCTTTTCCGTAGTCTCTTGAATAATCTCGGGTCCCAAAATCCTATCTTCGCCAATTTCAGCCCAACACAAAGGTGTCCTACACTTTCTCCCATACAATGCTTCATAAGGAGCCATACCGATGCTCGCATGGTAACTATTGTTATATGAAAACTCAATTAACGGTAAAAGTTCTTTCCAATTCCCTCTACTCTCTAACACACAAGCTCTTAACATATCCTCCATCGTTTGTATTGTTCGCTCAGTCTGACCATCCGTTTGAGGATGATTCGACGTGCTCAAACACAAATTCGTACCCATCGCTTGTTGGAACACTTTCCAAAATCTCGAAGTAAACTTCGGATCTCTATCGGACACAATACTAGAAGGGATACCATGCAATCTCACAATCTCAGCAATAAACAACCTCGCAAGATGACTTGCCTTATAAGTAGTCTTTACAGCTAAGAAGTGTGCAGATTTCGTTAGTCGATCAACAATTACCCAAATAGAATCATACCCACCTTGGGTACGGGGTAAACCCACTGCAAAGTCCATAGAAATACTATTCCACTTCCAAACTGGAATATCCAAAGGTTGTAACAAACCGCCCGGTCTTTGGTGTTCAATCTTCACCTGTTGGCACACCGCACATTCTGACACATATCCCGCTATATCCTTTTTCATCCCAGACCACCAATAATCCTTCTTTAAATCCTGATACATCTTTGAAGAACCAGGATGTATCGTAAAAGTACCTTTATGAGCTTCGTCTAAGATCTTCCTTTTCAATGCCTCATCCCTCGGAACACAAATCCTTTGATTAAACAGAACAATCCCATCTGTCGCTCGTGTAAAACCCGGCTGAAGTAACAACTCTTGTAACTCTTCCTTTAACAATTGTGCCTGTTGAATCTCAACTCTCAAAGTAGAATTGACATTCAAATTTCCCATAATCACACCATTCGGAGTCCACACAAATTGGAGATTAAGATCTCTAAACTTTTCCAACAATGTATACTCCAAAATCATCAATTCCGCACTATGAACCATTTTCCGACTTAAAGCATCCGCTACTTTATTCGCTTTTCCTGGATGATACTTCAATTCTAAATCATAATCCTTTAAGTACTTCATCCACCTTCTTTGTCGCATGTTTAACTCCTTTTGATCAAACAAATACTTCAAACTTTTGTGGTCACTGAACATTTCAAAGCGTACACCATATAAATAATGACGCCACACCTTCAGTGCAAACACTACGGCAGCTAGTTCCAAATCATGAGTTGGATAATTCTTCTCATGAACTTTTAACTGTCGAGAAGCATAAGTTACCACTTGACCACCTTGCATCAGAACACCCCCTAATCCCCTCTTAGAAGCATCACATAATACTTCATAAGAGTTGTTAGGATCAGGAATAATTAATACTGGAGCACTCGTCAAACTTTCCTTCAAATGCATAAAACTTTGTTCGCAACCTGAATCCCATTCAAAAGTAACATCCTTCCGAGTAAGTTTCGTCATTGGTAAGGCCAATTGAGAAAAGCCCTTGATAAACCTTCTATAGTAACCAGCCAATCCCAAGAAAATTCTAACTTCTGAAACATTTCTCGGTCTCTCCCAATTAATCACTGCTTCTACTTTCGAAGGATCCACTGCCACACCACCTCGAGATATCACATGTCCAAGAAAATTAACTTCCGACATCCAAAACTCACACTTGCTCAACTTAGCAAACAATTACTTCTCTTGCAAGACCGATAAGACAATCCTCAGATGTTCTCCGTGCTCTTGTGGAGTACGAGAATAAATAAGAATGTCGTCAATAAAGATTACCACAAATTGGTCCAAGTAAGCCTGAAATATTCGATTCATGTAATCCATGAAAACAGCTGGAGCATTAGTCACACCGAAAGGCATCACTAAGAATTCATAATGACCGTAACGTGTCCTAAATGCAGTCTTTGGCACATCGGAACTCTTCACTCGAATCTGATGATAACCCGACCGTAAATCAATCTTTGAGAACACACAGGCTCCTTTTAATTGATCTAACAAGTCGTCTATCCTTGGTAAGGGATACTTGTTCTTAATGGTAACTTTATTCAACTTACGATAATCAATGCACAAACGCATTCCCCCATCTTTCTTCTTTACCAATAACACTGGAGCTCCCCAAGGTGAAACACTAGGTCTAACAAAATGCTTAGACATCAAGTCCTCCAATTGGTCCTTTAATTCTCTTAATTCAAACGGTGCCATCCGATACGGAGAAACGGATATAGGAGTCGTTCCCGGTATCAGGTCAATAGAGAACTCAACTTCTCTCTCCGGAGGAAGAGAAGAAACATCCTCAGGAAACACTTCAGGAAATTCACACACTATTGGAATACTCAGAACTTGTTGTTCACTACTTCCCTCCTTAGTAAGAACCAATAAAACAGATTTCTCTTTCTCAAACAAGAAATTTACCATTCCCACCGTACCTTCTAAAATCGTTGATAATACATCTTTCGGAGTAGTCTCAGCAGATGGAATAATAATTAGCTTCTCCTCACAACCGATAAAAACCGAATTAGCTGAAAGCCAGTCCATTCCCAGAACAACATCCACTTTCTTAAGCGGCAGACAAATAAGATCAATCTGGAAGACTCTTTCGTTCACCGACAACACAGAATTTTCACACATCAGGGGTGTTTCAACCATTTCATTCATGGCAGTAGTAACCACTATAGGAGGAAACAAAGGAATAGTTTGCAACCCAAGTCGCTTCACACATCTCAATGACACAAAAGAATGTGTAGCCCCACAGTCAAATAAAGCAAAACAAGGTTGATCATTAACAAAACACGTACCCGCAATCAAGGAATTATCACCCTTTGCTTTCCTTGCTTCCAGAGTATATACTCGACCCGTAGTCTTCCCTTGTGCCTGATTCCTACTCTGAGGACAATCTCTCGCTACATGACCCATCTTGTTACACTGATAACACCGTATCCCATCCGAATAGCACCTACCAAAATGACTCCTCCCACAAGTGCGACATACTGGAGGCACACTAGTTCTAGAGCCCTGTACTTGCTTCCCTTTGGAAGACTGTTGATTCGACCTTCCACAGTCACTTTGAGTTACCCTGTTCGAATCCACCTCCATTTGTATCTTTTTCAAGCTATTTTCCGCCACATAACATTGTCTTAACATTTCATCATAAGTAGCAAATTTCCGTTGAGACACGCTGTGTGAAATCTCAGCCCTTAACCCAAACAGAAACTGATCTATCTTCCACCTCTCATCAGGAGCATACATGGCCTGTCTAGAATAGTCAGCCATGATCTCAAATTGTTCCGCATAAGAAGCCACTGATAAATTTCCCTGTCTCAACTGTTGGAACTCAAACTCCTTTTGAGACCTTAAAGAACTCGGAAAATATTTCTCCATAAAGATTACCTTAAACTGTTCCCACACTTTCGGCACCTCCTGAGTTGTAATCAAGGCTGAAGCGCTCTCCCACCACCTCATGGCAGGACCCTTCAACCAGTGAGAAGCAAAGAACACCTTATTCTCCTCACTGCAATGAACTATCAGAAAAAAATCTGTTCCATTCCTGTTATCCATTCGTGTGCCTTCACCGGATCTAGCCCTCCTTGAAACTCTGGAGGATTCATACGAACAAATTCCCTGTAGGTTCCTCCTGTAACTTCTGGAACAACCACTGGAGGATGCAGACCATCAGCCATTTGTTGCATCATTTGCATAAACTGATTCTGCTGTTGCTGCATCTGTTGCATAAATTGGTACAAAGGGGCATTCCCTTCATCACCTTGTGGAACTGTCCCTGCTGGAGTAGTCCTTGGTCTTCCACGGTTGTTTCTGCGTCTATCAGCCATGTTCCTAAATTCCATATCAATAGGATTAAGTTAATCAGACTCAATACCATAAATATAACAGACAAGACCCATGGCGACACGCCGCATGTGAAACGGAAGGAAACACTTATTCTATTTCATGGCTAGGTCGAGGATACGACCTGCTCTGATACCAACTGTAAAGACGATATACAATACATGCCTCAAATCATATATTATACATGAGTTTCACTTTTGGTACTGAAACATAATAAGTTCCTAGTTAACACATTATACACATAAATGCCTCTAATACAAAACACCTAAAAGTCTAAGGCATTACATATACAAGATGTTCCAAAATGATAAAAACTAAGAACTAGATCAAAACAATGATCTCAAAACATAACGCCCTAGCGGAAGCCATGCCATCACAAAACCACGATCCGTAAGGAAAGTCAAATAACCTTGTCCTCACCCTTCGCCAAACCTGTAGAACCTGTGATGTAAACAACAACTGTGGGGTGAGATACATCAAATCTCAGTGAGTTCCCTATCTTAAAGTCCTCTCAGCTTTACAAGGTTCTAACAAAGTCCTAACTCATGTCCAAGGGGAAAGGGGAAAGACCATGAGTACACACACAAGTAACCATCACGGTGAGCCTGTAAACTCACACTAGTACCGAAGTACCTCTTGAGCCTGTAAACTCAAGGATTCACAAAGTACCGAAATATGTTCTGAGTCCGTACACTCAAGAACTCACATATCAATAACCAATACCAAGGTATCCCCTTTTCCCGTACCCTTCTACGTCTAGAAGGCGATCCGAGTCATGGATCCTTGTAGCTACTTGGCATACGATTGGATTCGGGATCACCGGTCCGTACACCGTGATCCGTCACTTCTCACGGCCCGTACACCGTCACAAGTCTCTTTACCCGTAGGCTCCAATCGTACTTAACACGGGACTCAAACCTGCCAAGTAGTTGTGTATAACGTTCAGAGGAGGTGCTCGAGTCTCATGAACTACACCGCACAACTGTGGTTATTGATAAACAGAATGCACACGCCTCGGCCTTTCATGCACGAGCGTTGCTACACATGGAACAATTCACACTTCCGACACAGTTTTGGTAATAATCCTCACCCTGCCTAGTCCATATTTTAACATGCATATATTGTCAATAATAATTATACACGATTAACAGATAAAAGTCGATAAAACGACACAATTTCAGAAATCCCGACTTAATTAAATCGGCCGACAATCTTAAAACCAAAGTAATAAGAAAGTACATTTTATTATCTTTCCAACGATATCAAAATTGTTCCAATCCGAGTTACGTACAAAAAGTTACGGCATTGTAAACAATCGATCGGAAAAATAAATCACAACAGCAGAATTCTACAACTCTCCTGGCCGTACGCGTATTGGCACTCCCCGTACGCGTATTGCCCAAATGCTCGCCCAGCCATACGCGTATTGCCCCAAGCGATACGCGTATTGCTCAAAATGCCCGGCCATCCATACGCGTATTGCCCAAAGCCGTACGCGTATGGGCAGAAACGTTTTCCTTGAAAATTCCTTTTAAAAATTGCCGTACGCGTATTGCTCTTGCCGTACGCGTATTGACAAGCCCCATACGCGTATTGACAAGCCCCATACGCGTATGGGCAGAGAAAAATGCAGAAGTTCCTGCAGAATTTTTCTGCTACGGGTTGATCCAAAATCAACCCCAAATCCCATTTTTCATCAATCAAAATGCATCAAAACATGTTATAACATCACAGCCAGTATAACATATAATCAAACATTGAATTTTAACAGTTAGATTCAAGATATTATACCAAAATACCCATTTTTCCCAATTTCCAATCTAACTCTAAACTCAAAATAATCCTACTCTAAAGAGTCTAACTAGAACCCACCTGGATTACTAGACGAGGAGGTTGATACTGAGACGATTAAACGAAGAACAAATGAATTGATGATGATTCTTGAGCTTTTTTGGAAAATTCTCTTCTTCCTCTTTCTTTTCCTTTCCTTCCTTCCCTTTTTCCTTTTCTTTCTTTCTCTTTTAGCTTTTGTTTGTTTTTCCAAGGAAAATGAAAAGAAAATAGATAGTATAGAAACTATCATTTTTAGTAACACTAATAAATGTCCAAAATTAGCTCAAATACATCAAATTATAAAAACTCAACGTTAAATACTATTAATTTAATCAACTCTGAGTTCGTCAGTTTACTCTAATTATTTTATCAAATAATTACTCAGAGTACCCCGGAACCCAGTTGATCATAATAATATTCACCAGAGCGTTATAAATTTACGGGGTATTACAAATATTTACATTTGCTTTAGAATAATCTTATTATTACTCTATATTTCTTTTGATTTTTGGAATTTAATATTAAAGTGAATTAAAATTTTGATATTAAATTTAGTTTATATTTAATAATTAATCAGTCTAGTCTTTGTTTTTTTTTATAAGCAAAAATATATTATACCAAAGGACACAAAAGGGTGTCCCAACCGTATACAAAAGGGCCTCTAACTAAAATCGGGGCCTATAAAAAATCAGAAGGGGCATTAACCCACAAATAATAGTTACAATTAGGAGCATTTTTACCCTTCTTTCCTATCCACCACCAAGAAAACAAAAGGACTCGACTAGTAATAGAATCTAGATCCCAAAATTCGTCTCTAAACATAATATTATTCCTAGACATCCAAATAACCCAACAAACCAGTAGCCACAGTCCAGCCGCGTTCATGACGGAAAAATTCTGTTTCACACAACCGTCCATCTAGAATGAAAAATGATTGATTATATCACCTAGTAGGAAATCCTCTACTCCTAGCCACTTAAATACAAACTTCCACACCAAAACAGATTTGTGGCAAGAGAAGAAAATATGTTCAGAATCTTCATCTACTAAGAAGCAAAAAGGACAATCCATTTCGTGACGATCGGTTATAATACCTCTATGAGAAAGATTCACGCGAGACGGGAGTTTATTGAGCATCATCCTCCAACCAAAAACACTAACTTTCAGAGGAACTTGAGCAGTCCAAATCAATTTGAGAGCTGCCTTCAAAGTCTCCTCGCAACTCCAATTGGGCGCAACTACATTCTTCTGCAATAACCCATACATAGAAGAGACCGAGAACAAGCCGGAAGTGTCATGATTCCAAACCACCTTATCCTTAACACCATCAAGCACCACAATGTCATTCAGCAAAGTAAGTACTTGATGAGCTACAGCTTCAGGAAAATTCTGTTGTGGAAGCTTCAGGTTCCATCTCCAAATTCCTTCTTCGAAAAAACCGTTTTCACCAACCCAAGATTCCAAATCTACATCCATGTTCCAGAGCTCCGGGAGTAAAGAGACGAGGGGAACGGGACCTGCCCAGCGAGCAGCCCAGAATGGTACAATTGCGCCATTTCCGAGCTCGTACGACAGCAGCTCTGAGAGGCAGTATTTACTGCAAAATCCTGCAATGGCGAATAGATCTCTCCACCACAATGATGGAGGAACAGCGTACTTTGGAAGCAGCCCAATATGGAAATCCTGAGCCGGGTTTGCATATCTACACTGAATAATCTTACTCCAAAGAAAATCTTCCGATGAAACAAATTTCCAGACCCATTTGAATAGCAAAGCATAATTAAAAATCTTTAAATCTTTGACCCCAAGACCACCCTCTTCTTTGCTTTTACACACCACACTCCATCTAACCCAAGACACTCCCTTCTTTGCTTTTACAGACCACGCTCCATCTAGTCTTTGTGATATCCTCAGTCAATCCGGTGTACCAAAAAAGATTGAAAGTCCTAATACATAATTATATTATATTATCATAAAAAACAAACTCAAATGTTATTATTGTTCTTCTTAATTATGTAATACTTAATGAAAGGAATATTATATAATTAGTTAACAATCACATGACAAAAATTACAATTAAATATTTGATTTTTTGACTAGTATATTGTTTGCGATGTTTTTTTTACTAATTTGGTAGAATATGTCTTAATTGTTACTACCACACGCTCATTTCATCCAATCTTACTATACACTAAAATTAAATATTAATAATTTATAAAACTATAAACAAAGGTAAATATTTTGAATAAAAAAAGATTGCACATTGTTTAAATAAAATATATAGATTATAAGCCTCTTAATTTTAGCATCGATTAAACCAAAAAATATAGAATACATGGCAATAATTTTCTTTATAATTATTATCATAAATTTAATATCTTAATTAAAATTAAGTTATTAATATATTTTAAAAATAGAAAATAAACATAAATTACATAGACTTTGAAAAGTGAGTCTATACGAAGTTGATCTTTTTTTATTTTGGTTAATTCTAATAAAATGTGATATTTTTTATCCATTTTATATAATACAATAATTTTTATTATTTCTTAAAAGTAGTAAGACACCACTTTGGACAAATTTTTAAGAGTGCATGTAATTTGGACTCTATCCATGGTGTATAATACTGTTTGTAATACTTTAGAATGAAATATTGTATATATTCTCTATTATTAAATATAATAAAAATAAATTTTTACAAAAAAAGGATAAACGTATTTATTATTGGACTATTTTTTAAAATCACATATTGTTTTTACTAAATTTTAAATAAAATTTGTAATAGATTTACCAAAATTTAGAATTGCCTAACATGATTCTCAAAATTGGTCAAAAGAAGGAAATATCTCATTTTTAGTATAAAAAAATATATATATTAAGATTTTTTATATTTTGATATAAAAGTGTTTCTATGGTTGGCCAAAGAGTTATTAATTTTGTCCATATTTGTCAAAAAAAATTTTGGTTAATATCTCAAATACATGAACTTGTACTTTGATTATTTATTAGAGAGTAATAAATGATAACATTGACATATTGGAATCAAATTAAAAAATTAAATTAAAAAAGGTATATCTAATATTTTAGTAAATTAAATTTTTAAGTTTAAGTATCAATTAATGGTGTAGAAGAAGCAAAGAATTGTGAGAATAAAATAATTGCATTGAGACAGTTGTGACACACACCCTACAATCGATATATAGACCAACCCTCTTGTAAGTCATTCTTCTCTCATCTTTGTTACTTTGACTTCCCTTCCATTGATGACTTTAAAAAATAAATTATCTTCTCTCCTTCTTCAACCTCCACCGCCTCATGAATCTCCCAATGTGGCTACTGATATGATGATGAGAAGGTTGCATGTGCATGCCAAATCGCAAGAAATTACACATATTCTACATGTGATAACGATTCGTCATCTTCAAGTCCTACAAAAAACTTTTGTAGCCATGCTCCAGGGATTAGGAAAGCGATGCAGATTCTTGAAGGCCAATTTGGAAATTCGGTTGCTCCCTCGAATAATAATAATATCAACGATGCCACCAACGCCAATAATATGATGATCAATGCTTGCATAGCTTCTTATAAACCTGAACTCCGTGGAGGGTCATCAACAGAATCTCACAGGTGGATTTCTCAAACCCTTAATTTTGCACTTGCTGTTGGAGATGATGATAAAGTAGTTAATAAGAATCATAGGAAAAGGAAACAGAATGATGAAAAGATTGATGATGGCAGAATCCACAGTCTACCATACAAAAAATATGGACCATACACATGTCCAAAGTGCTACAAAGTATTGAATACATCCCAAAATTTTGCTAATCATGTGACTTCATTTCACTATAGGTTCGAAAGTGAAGAAGAGCGAAAGAAAAGACACATTTCTAGGAACCGAAAGAGATAGGTTATCCGCATTAAAAAGATCATTGATGTAACCACCACATTAGTTCCTGTTTATGCACATGTGAATCAATGACGGGTTGCAACTATCAGTGACAATGATGATGGTATGAGTTAGGTTTCTCCACTTCCTACTTTAAACGGTGTAAAAGTAAAAGTGGAGACAAACGATAACTAAAATGTAATTTGCATTTTAAATTATAATATTTACATTTGCTTTATAATAATCTTATTATTACTCTATATTTCTTTTGATTTTTGGTATTTAATATTAAAGTGAATTAAAATTTTGATATTAAATTTAGTTTATATTTAATAATTAATCAGTCTAGTCTTTGTTTTTTTTTTATAAGCCAAAATATATTATACCAAAGGACACAAAAGGGTGTCCCAACCGTATACAAAAGGGCCTCTAACTGAAATCGGGGCCTATAAAAAATCAGAAGGGGCATTAACCCACAAATAATAGTTACAATTAGGAGCATTTTTACCCTTCTTTCCTATCCACCACCAAGAAAACAAAACGACTCGACTAGTAATAGAATCTAGATCCCAAAATTCGTCTCTAAACATAATATTATTCCTAGACATCCAAATAACCCAACAAACCAATAGCCACAGTCCAGCCGCGTTCATGACGGAAAAATTCTGTTTCACACAACCGTCCATCCAGAATGAAAAATGATTGATTATATCACCTAGTAGGAAATCCTCTACTCCTAGCCACTTAAATACAAACTCCCACACCAAAACAGATTTGTGGCAAGAGAAGAAAATATGTTCAGAATCTTCATCTACTAAGAAGCAAAAAGGACAATCCATTTCGTGACGATCGGTTATAATACCTCTATGAGAAAGATTCACGCGAGACGGGAGTTTATTGAGCATCATCCTCTAACCAAAAACACTAACTTTCAGAGGAACTTGAGCAGTCCAAATCAATTTGAGAGCCGCCTTCAAAGTCTCCTCGCAACTGCAATTGGGCGCAACTACATTCTTCTGCAATAACCCATACATAGAAGAGACCGAGAACAAGCCGGAAGTGTCATGATTCCAAACCACCTTATCCTTAACACCATCAAGCACCACAATGTCATTCAGCAAAGTAAGTACTTGATGAGCTACAGCTTCAGGAAAATTCTGTTGTGGAAGCTTCAGGTTCCATCTCCAAATTCCTACTTCGAATAAACCGTTTTCACCAACCCAAGATTCCAAATCTACATCCATGTTCCAGAGCTCCGGGAGTAAAGAGACGAGGGGAACGGGACCTGCCCAGCGAGCAGCCCAGAATGGTACAATTGCGCCATTTCCGAGCTCGTACGACAGCAGCTCTGAGAGGCAGTAGTTACTGCAAAATCCTGCAATGGCGAATACATCTCTCCACCACAATGATGGAGGAACAACGTACTTTGGAAGCAGCCCAATATGGAAATCCTGAGCCGGGTTTGCATATCTACACTGAATAATCTTACTCCAAAGAAAATATTCCGATGAAACAAATTTCCACACCCATTTGAATAGCAAAGCATAATTAAAAATCTTTAAATCTTTGACCCCAAGACCACCCTCTTCTTTGCTTTTACACACCACGCTCCATCTAACCCAAGACACTCCCTTCTTTGCTTTTACAGACCACGCTCCATCTAGTCTTTGTGATATCCTCAGTCAATCCGGTGTACCAAAAAAGATTGAAAGTCCTAATACATAATTATATTATATTATCATAAAAAACAAACTCAAATGTTATTATTGTTCTTCTTAATTATGTAATACTTAATGAAAGGAATATTATATAATTAGTTAACAATCACATGACAAAAATTACAATTAAATATTTGACTTTTTGACTAGTAAATTATTTGCGATGTTTTTTTTACTAATTTGGTAGAATATGTCTTCATTGTTACTACCACACGCTCATTTCATCCAATCTTACTATACACTAAAATTAAATATTAATAATTTATAAAACTATAAACAAAGGTAAATATTTTGAATAAAAATAGAATGCACATTGTTTAAATAAAATATATAGATTATAAGCCTCTTAATTTTAGCATCGATTAAACCAAAAAATATAGAATACATGGCAATAATTTTCTTTATAATTATTATCATAAAATTAATATCTTAATTAAAATTAAGTTATTAATATATTTTAAAAATAGAAAATAAACATAAATTACATAGACTTTGAAAAGTGAGTCTATACGAAGTTGATCTTTTTTGATTTTGGTTAATTCTAATAAAATGTGATATTTTTTATCCATTTTATATAATACAATAATTTTTATTATTTCTTAAAAGTAGTAAGACACCACTTTGGACAAATTTTTAAGAGTGCATGTAATTTGGACTCTATCCATGGTGTATAATACTGTTTCTAATACTTTAGAATGAAATATTGTATATATTCTCTATTATTAAATATAATAAAAATAAATTTTTACACAAAAAGGATAAACGTATTTATTATTGGACTATTTTTTAAAATCACATATTGTTTTTACTAAATTTTAAATAAAATCTGTAATAGATTTACCAAAATTTAGAATTGCCTAACATGATTCTCAAAATTGGTCAAAAGAAGGAAATATCTCATTTTTAGTATAAAAAAATATATAATAAGATTTTTTATATTTTGATATAAAAGTGTTTCTATGGTTGGCCAAAGTGTTATTAATTTTGTCCATTTTTGTCAATAAAATTTTTGGGTAACATCTCAAATACATGAACTTGTACTTTGATTATTTATTAGAGAGGAATAACTGATAACATTGACATATTGGAATCAAATTAAAAAATTAAATTAAAAAAGGTATATCAAATATTTTAGTAAATTAATTTTTTAAGTTTATGTATCAATTAATGGTGTAGAAGATGCAAGGAATTGTGAGAATAAAATAATTGCATTGAGACGGTTGTGACACACATCCTACAATCGATATATAGACCAACCCTCTTGTAAGTCATTCTTCTCTCATCTTTGTTACTTTGACTTCCCTTCCATTGATGACTTTAAAAAATAAATTATCTTCTCCCCTTCTTCAACCTCCACCGCCTCATGAATCCCCCAATGTGGTTACTGATATGATGATGAGAAGGTTGCATGTGCATGACCAAATCGCAAGAAATTACACATATTCTTCAAGTGATAACGATTCGTCATCTTCAAGTCCTACAAAAAACTTTTCTAGCCATGCTCCAGGAATTAGGAAAGCGATGCAGATTCTTGAAGGCCAATTTGGAAATTCGGTTGCTCCCTCGAATAATAATAATATCAACGATGCCACCAACGCCAATAATATGATGATCAATGCTTGCATAGCTTCTTATAAACCTGATCTCCGTGGAGGATCATCAACAGAATCACACTGGTGAATTTCTCAAACCCTTAATTTTGCACTTGCTGTTGGAGATGATGATAAAGTAGTTAATAAGAATCATAGGAAAAGGAAACAGAATGATGAAAAGATTGATGATGGCAGAATCCACAGTCTACCATACAAAAAATATGGACCATACACATGTCCAAAGTGCTACAAAGTATTGAATACATCCCAAAATTTTGCTAATCATGTGACTTCATTTCACTATAGGTTCGACAGTGAAGAAGAGCGAAAGAAAAGACACATTTCTAGGAACCGAAAGAGATAGGTTATCCGCATTAAAAAGATCATTGATGTAACCACCACATTAGTTCCTGTTTATGCACATGTGAATCAATGACGGGTTGCAACTATCAGTGACAATGATGATGGTATGAGTTAGGTTTCTCCACTTCCTACTTTAAACGGTGTAAAAGTAAAAGTGGAGACAAACGATAACTAAAATGTAATTTGCATTTTAAATTATAATATTTACATTTGCTTTATAATAATCTTATTATTACTCTATATTTCTTTTGATTTTTGGTATTTAATATTAAAGTGAATTAAAATTTTGATATTAAATTTAGTTTATATTTAATAATTAATCAGTCTAGTCTTTGTTTTTTTTATAAGCAAAAATATATTATACCAAAGGACACAAAAGGGTGTCCCAACCGTATACAAAAGGGCCTCTAACTGAAATCGGGGCCTATAAAAAATCAGAAGGGGCATTAACCCACAAATAATAGTTACAATTAGGAGCATTTTTACCCTTCTTTCCTATCCACCACAAAGAAAACAAAACGACTCGACTAGTAATAGAATCTAGATCCCAAAATTCGTCTCTAAACATAATATTATTCCTAGACATCCAAATAACCCAACAAACCAATAGCCACAGTCCAGCCGCGTTCATGACGGAAAAATTCTGTTTCACACAACCGTCCATCCAGAATGAAAAATGATTGATTATATCACCTAGTAGGAAATCCTCTACTCCTAGCCACTTAAATACAAACTCCCACACAAAAACAGATTTGTGGCAAGAGAAGAAAATATGTTCAGAATCTTCATCTACTAAGAAGCAAAAAGGACAATCCATTTCGTGACGATCGATTATAATACCTCTATGAGAAAGATTCACGCGAGACGGGAGTTTATTGAGCATCATCCTCCAACCAAAAACACTAACTTTCAGAGGAACTTGAGCAGTCCAAATCAATTTGAGAGCCGCTTTCAAAGTCTCCTCGCAACTGCAATTGGGCGCAACTACATTCTTCTGCAATAACCCATACATAGAAGAGACCGAGAACAAGCCGGAAGTGTCATGATTCCAAACCACCTTATCCTTAACACCATCAAGCACCACAATGTCATTCAGCAAAGTAAGTACTTGATGAGCTACAGCTTCAGGAAAATTCTGTTGTGGAAGCTTCAGGTTCCATCTCCAAATTCCTACTTCGAATAAACCGTTTTCACCAACCCAAGATTCCAAATCTACATCCATGTTCCAGAGCTCCGGGAGTAAAGAGACGAGGGGAACGGGACCTGCCCAGCGAGCAGCCCAGAATGGTACAATTGCGCCATTTCCGAGCTCGTACGACAGCAGCTCTGAGAGGCAGTAGTTACTGCAAAATCCTGCAATGGCGAATAGATCTCTCCACCACAATGATGGAGGAACAGCGTACTTTGGAAGCAGCCCAATATGGAAATCCTGAGCCGGGTTTGCATATCTACACTGAATAATCTTACTCCAAAGAAAATCTTCCGATGAAACAAATTTCCAGACCCATTTGAATAGCAAAGCATAATTAAAAATCTTTAAATCTTTGACCCCAAGACCACCCTCTTCTTTGCTTTTACACACCACGCTCCATCTAACCCAAGACACTCCCTTCTTTGCTTTTACAGACCACGCTCCATCTAGTCTTTGTGATATCCTCAGTCAATCCGGTGTACCAAAAAAGATTGAAAGTCCTAATACATAATTATATTATATTATCATAAAAAACAAACTCAAATGTTATTATTGTTCTTCTTAATTATGTAATACTTAATGAAAGGAATATTATATAATTAGTTAACAATCACATGACAAAAATTACAATTAAATATTTGACTTTTTGACTAGTAAATTATTTGCGATGTTTTTTTTACTAATTTGGTAGAATATGTCTTCATTGTTACTACCACACGCTCATTTCATCCAATCTTACTATACACTAAAATTAAATATTAATAATTTATAAAACTATAAACAAAGGTAAATATTTTGAATAAAAATAGAATGCACATTGTTTAAATAAAATATATAGATTATAAGCCTCTTAATTTTAGCATCGATTAAACCAAAAAATATAGAATACATGGCAATAATTTTCTTTATAATTATTATCATAAAATTAATATCTTAATTAAAATTAAGTTATTAATATATTTTAAAAATAGAAAATAAACATAAATTACATAGACTTTGAAAAGTGAGTCTATACGAAGTTGAACTTTTTTGATTTTGGTTAATTCTAATAAAATGTGATATTTTTTATCCATTTTATATAATACAATAATTTTTATTCTTTCTTAAAAGTAGTAAGTCACCACTTTGGACAAATTTTTAAGAATGCATGTAATTTGGACTCTATCCATGGTGTATAATACTGTTTGTCATAATTTAGAATGAAATATTGTATATATTCTCTATTATTAAATATAATAAAAATAAATTTTTACAAAAAAAGGATAAACGTATTTATTATTGGACTATTTTTTAAAATTACATATTGTTTTTACTAAATTTTAAATAAAATCTGTAATAGATTTACCAAAATTTAGAATTGCCTAACATGATTCTCAAAATTGGTCAAAAGAAGGATAAATCTCATTTTTAGTATAAAAATATATATATTAAATTTTTTTATATTTTGGTATAAAAGTGTCTCTATGGTTGGCAAAAGAGTTATTAATTTTGTCCATTTTTGTCAAAAAAAATTTTGGTTAATATCTCAGATACATGAACTTGTACTTTGATTATTTATTAGAGAGTAATAAATTATATGTAAAGACCATATAATAATACATGCATCAAATCATATATTATACATGAGTTTCACTTTTTGGTACTGAAACATAATAAGTTCCTAGTTAACACATTATATATATATATGCCTCTAATATAAAAGAACTAAAAGTCTAAGGCATTACATATACAAGATGTTCCAAAATGATAAAAACTAAGAACTAGATCAATACAATGATCTCAAAACATAACGCCATAGCGGAAGCCATGCCATCACAAAACCACGATCCGTAAGGAAAGTCAAATAACCTTGTCCTTACCCTTCGCCAAACCTGCAGAACCTGTGATGTAAACAACAACAGTGGGGTGAGATACATCAAATCTCAGTGAGTTCCCTATCTTAAAGTCCTCTCGGCTTTACAAGGTTCTAACAAAGTCCTAACTCATGTCCAAGGGGAAAGGGGAAAGACAAGAGTACACACACAAGTAACCATCACGGTGAGCCTGTAAACTCACACTAGTACCGAAGTACCTCTTGAGCCTGTAAACTCAAGGATTCACAAAGTACCGAAGTACGTTCTGAGTCCGTACACTCAAGAACTCACATATCAATAACCAATACCAAGGTATCCCCTTTTCCCGTACCCTTCTACGTCTAGAAGGCGATCCGAGTCATGGATCCTTGTAGCTACTTGGCATACGATTGGATTCGGGATCACGGGCCGTACACCGTGATCCGTCACTTCTCACGGACCGTACGCCGTCTCAAGTCTCTTTACCCGTAGGCTCCAATTGTACTTAACACGGGACTCAAACCTGCCAAGTAGTTGTGTATAACGTTCAGAGGAGGTGCTCGAGTCTCATGAACTACACCGCACAACTGTGGTTATTGATAAACATAATGCACACGCCTCGGCCTTCATGCACGAGCGTTGCAACACATGGAACAATTCACACTACCAACACAGTTTTGGTAATAATCCTCACCCTGCCTAGTCCATATTTTAACATGCATACACTGCCAATAATAGTTACACACAATTAACAGATAAAAGGCGATAAAACGACACAATTTCAGAAATCCCGACTTAATTAAATCGGCCGACGATCTTAAAACCATTGCAATAAGAAAGTACATTTTATTATCTTTCCAACGATATCAAAATTGTTCCAATCCGAGTTACGTACAAAAAGTTACGGCATTGTAAACAATCGATCGGAAAAATAAATCACAACAGCAGAATTCTGTAACTCTCCTGGCCGTACGCGTATTGGCACTCCCCGTACGCGTATTGCCTAAATGCTCGCCCAGCCATACGCGTATTGCCCCAAGTGATACGCGTATTGCTCAAAATGCCCGGCCATCCATACGCGTATTGCCCTTGTCGTACGCGTATTGACAAGCTCCATACGCGTATTGACATGCTCCATACGCGTATGGGGAGAGAAAAATGCAGAAGTTCCTGCAGAATTTTTCTGCTACGGGTTGATCCAAAATCAACCCCAAATCCCATTTTCAACAATCAAAATGCATCAAAACATGTTATAACATCACAACCAGTATAACATATAATCAAACATTGCATTTAGCAGTTAGATTCACGAATTTTGTGCAAAAAGATTCAATTTTCACAATTTCTAATCTAACTCTAAACTCAAAATAATCCTACTCTAAAGAGTCTAACTAGAACCCACCTGGATTACTAGACGAGGAGGTTGATGCGGAGACGATTGAACGAAAAACAGATGAATTGATGATGATTCTTGAGCTTCTTGAGAATTTCTCTCCTTCCTCTTTCTCTTCCTTTCCTTCCTTCCCTTTTTCCTTTTCTTTCTTTCTCTTTAGCTTTTGTTTGGTTTTCAAGGAAAATGAAATGAAAATAGATAGTATAGAAACTATCATTTTTAGTAACACTACTAAATGTCCAAAATTAGCTCAAATACATCAAATTATAAAAACTCAACGTTAAATACTATTAATTTAATCGACTCTGAGTTCGTCAGTTTACTCTAATTATTTTATCAAATAATTACTTAGAGTACCCCGGAACCCAGTTGATCATAATAATATTAACCAGAGCGTTTATAAATTTACGGGGTATTACATCCTCCCCCCCTTAAATAGAAATTCGTCCTCGAATTTAGAATATTACCCGAACAGATGTGGATAAGAATCTCGCATTTCCGATTCTAGTTCCCAAGTAGCATCGCCCGGATGCGTCACATCCCATTGCACCTTAACAAGTGGAATATCTTTGTTCCTTAACACTTTTGTTTCCCTTCCCACAATACAACTCGGTTGTGGTTCAAAGGTCAAATCCGATTCAATTTCCACTGATTCGGGTAGAACTGGCTGAAGAGGATCAGGTATAAACTTACGGAGCTAAGATACGTGAAAAACGTCATGCATCTCGGATAGAGAGGGTGGTAAGGTTAATCTATAAGCAACTTCACCAATCCTTTCTAAAATCTGATACGGTCCCACGTATCTCGGACTTAACTTACGTGACTTAAACGGTCCTTTCAATCTCAATCTCGGAGTAACTTTCAGAAATACATGGTCACCTTCCTCAAATTCCAAAGGTCTCCTACGATTGTCTGCATAACTCTTTTGACGATCTTGTGCTTGTTTAACCTTCTCGCGGATCATTCGAATCTTTTCCGTAGTCTCTTGAATAATCTCGGGTCCCAAAATTCTATCTTCGCCAATTTCAGCCCAACACAAAGGTGTCCTACACTTTCTCCCATACAATGCTTCATAAGGAGCCATACCGATGCTCGCATGGTAACTATTGTTATAGGAAAACTCAATTAACGGCAAAAGTTCTTTCCAATTCCCTCTACTCTCTAACACACAAGCTCTTAACATATCCTCCATCGTTTCTATTGTTCGTTCAGTCTGACCATCCGTTTGAGGATGATTCGACGTGCTCAAACGCAAATTCGTACCCATCGCTTGTTGGAACACTTTCCAAAATCTCGAAGTAAACTTCAGATCTCTATCGGACACAATACTAGAAGGAATACCATGCAATCTCACAATCTCAGCAATAAACAACCTTGCAAGATGACTTGCCTTATGAGTAGTCTTTACGGCTAAGAAGTGTGCAGATTTCGTTAGTCGATCTACAATCACCCAAATAGAATCATACCCACCTTGGGTACGGGGTAAACCCACTGCAAAATCCATGGAAATACTATCCCACTTCCAAACTGGAATATCCAAAGGTTGTAACAAACCGCCCGGTCTTTGGTGTTCAATCTTCACCTGTTGACATACTGCACATTCTGACACATATTCCGCTATATCCTTTTTCATCCCGGACCACCAATAATCCTTCTTTAAATCCTGATACATCTTCGAAGAACCAGGATGTATCGTAAAAGTACCTTTATGGGCTTCATCTAAAATCTTCCTTTTCAATGTCTCATCCTTCGGAACACAAATCCGTTGATTAAACAAAACAATCCCATTTGTCGCTCGTGTAAAACCCGGTTGAAGTAACAACTCTTGTAACTCTTCCTCTAACAATTGTGCCTGTTGAATCTCAACTCTCAAAGTAGAATTGACATTCAAATTTCCCATAATCACACCATTCGGAGTCCACAAAAATTGGAGATTAAGATCTCTAAACTTTTCCAACAATTAATACTCCAAAATCATCAATTCCGCACTATGAACCATTTTCCGACTGAAAGCATCCGCTACTATATTCGCTTTTCCTGGATGATACTTCAATTCTAAGTCATAATCCTTTAAGTACTCCATCCACCTTCTTTGTCGCATATTCAACTCCTTTTGATCAAACAAATACTTCAAACTTTTGTGGTCACTGAACATTTCAAAACGTACACCATATAAATAATGACGCCACACCTTCAGTGCAAAAACCACTGCAGCTAGTTCCAAATCATGAGTCGGATAATTCTTCTCATGAACTTTTAACTGTCGAGAAGCATAAGCTACCACTTGACCACCTTGCATCAGAACACCCCCTAATCCCCTCTTAGAAGCATCACAGAATACTTCATAAGAGTTGTTAGGATCAGGAATAATTAATACTGGAGCACTCGTCAAGCTTTCCTTCAAATGCATAAAACTTTGTTCGCAACCTGAATCCCATTCAAACGTAACATCCTTCCGAGTAAGTTTCGTCATTGGTAAGGCCAATTGAGAAAAGCCCTTAATAAACCTTCTATAGTAACCGGCCAATCCCAAGAAACTTCGGACTTCTGAAACATTTCTCGGTCTCTCCCAATTAATCACTGCTTCTACTTTCGATGGATCCACTGCCACACCACCTCGAGATATCACATGTCCAAGAAAATTAACTTCCGACATCCAAAACTCACACTTGCTCAACTTAACAAATAATTGCTTCTCTTGCAAGACCGATAAGACAATCCTCAGATGTTCTCCGTGCTCTTGTGGAGTACGAGAATAAATAAGAATGTCGTCAATAAAGATTACCACAAATTGGTCCAAGTAAGCCTGAAATATTCGATTCATGTAATCCATGAAAACAGCTGGAGCATTAGTCACACCGAAAGGCATCACTAAGAATTCATAATGACCGTAACGTGTCCTAAATGCAGTCTTTGGCACATCGGAACTCTTCACTCGAATCTGGTGATAACCCGACCGTAAATCAATCTTCGAGAACACACAGGCTCCTTTTAATTGATCTAACAAGTCGTCTATCCTTGGTAAGGGATACTTATTCTTAATGGTGACTTTATTCAACTTACGATAATCAATGCACAACCGCATTCCCCCATCTTTCTTCTTTACCAACAACACTGGAGCTCCCCACGGTGAAACACTAGGCCTAACAAAATGCTTAGACATCAAGTCCTCCAATTGGTCCTTTAATTCTCTTAATTCAAGCGGTGCCATCCGATACGGAGAAACGAACATAGGAGCCGTTCCCGGTATCAGGTCAATAGAGAACTCAACTTCTCTCTCCGGAGGAAGAGAAGAAACATCCTCAGGAAACACTTCAGGAAATTCACACACTATTGGAATACTCAGAACTTGTTGTTCACTACTTCCCTCCTTAGTAAGAACCAATAAAACAGATTTCTCTTTCTCAAACAAGAAATTTACCATTCCCACCGTACCTTCTAAAATCGTCGATAAAACATCTTTCGGAGTAGCCTCAGCAGATGGAATAATAATTAGCTTCTCCTCACAACCGATAAAAACCGAATTAGCTGAAAGCCAGTCAATTCCCAGAACAACATCCACTTTCTTAAGCGGCAGACAAATAAGATCAATCTGGAAGACTCTTTCGTTCACCGACAACACACAATTCTCACACATCAGGGGTGTTTCAACCATTTCATCCATGGCAGTAGTAACCACCATAGGAGGAAACAAAGGAATAGTTTGCAACCCCAGTCGCTTCACACATCTTAAAGACACAAAAGAATGTGTAGCCCCACAGTCAAATAAAACAAAACAAGGTTGACCATTAACAAAACACGTACCCGCAATCAAGGAATTATCACCCTTTGCTTTCCTTTCATCCAGAGTATATACTCGACCAGTAGTCTTCCCTTGTGTCTGATTTCTACCCTGAGGACAATCCCTCGCCCAATGACCCATTTTGTTACACTGATAACACCGTACTTCTTCCGATTTGCACCTCCCAAAATGACTCCTCCCACAAGTGCGACATACTGGAGGCGCACTAGTTCTAGAGCCTTGTACTTGCTTCCCTTTGGAAGACTGTTGCCTTTGCCTAAACTGTTGATTTGACCTTCCACGGTCACTTTGAGTTACCCTGTTCAAATCCACCTCCATTTGTATCCTTTTCAAGCTATTTTCTGCCACATAACATTGTCTTAACATTTCAGCATAAGTAGCAAATTCCCGTTGGGACACGCTGTGTGAAATCTCAGCCCTTAACCCAAACAGAAACTGGTCTATCTTCCACCTCTCGTCAGGAGCATACATGGCCTGTCTAGAATAGTCAGCCATGATCTCAAATTGTTCCGCATAAGAAGCCACTGACAAATTTCCCTGTCTCAACTGTTGGAACTCAAACTCCTTTTGAGACCTTAAAGAACTTGGAAAATATTTCTCCATAAAGATTACCTTAAACTGTTCCCACACTTTCGGCACTTCTTGAGTTGTCATCAAGGCTGAAGCGCTCTCCCACCACCTCATGGCAGGACCCTTCAACCAGTGAGAAGCAAAGACCACCTTATTCTCCTCACTGCAATGAACTATCAGAAAAATCCGTTCCATACCTGTTATCCATTCGTGTGCCTTCACCGGATCTAGCCCTCCTTGAAACTCCAGAGGATTCATACGAACAAATTCCCTGTAGGTTCCTCCCGTAACTTCCGGAACAACCACTGGAGGATGCAGACCATCAGCCATTTGTTGCATCATTCCTTGCATAAACTGATTCTGCTGTTGCTGCATCTGTTGCATAAATTGGTACAAAGGGGCATTCCCTTCATCACCTTGTGGAACTGTCTCAGCTGGAGTAGTCCTTGGTCTTCCACGGTTGTTTCTGCGTCTATCAGCCATGTTCCTGAATTCCATATCAATAGGATTAAGTTGATCAAATTAAAAAAGGTATATCCAATATTTTAGTAAATTAATTTTTTAAGTTTAAGAATCAATTAATGGTGTAGAAGTTGCAAAGAATTGTGAGAATAAAATAATTGCATTGAGACGGTTGTGACACACACCCTACAATCGATATATAGACCAACCCTCTTGTAAGTCATTCTTCTCTCAATTTTGTTACTTTGACTTCCCTTCCATTGATGACTTTAAAAAAATAAATTATCTTCTCTCCTTCATCAACCTCCACCGCTTCATGAATCTCCCAATGTGAATATTGATATGATGATGAGGAGGTTGCATGTGCATGACCAAATCACAAGAAATTACACATATTCTTCAAGTGATAACGATTCATCATCTTCAAGTCCTACAAACAACTTTTGTAGCCATGCTCCAGGAATTAGGAATGCGATACAGATTCTTGAAGTCCAATTGGGAAATTCGGTTGCTCCCTCGAATAATAATAATATCAACGATGCCACCAACTCCAATAATATGATGATCAATGCTTGCATAGCTTCTTATAAACCTGATCTCCGTGGAGGATCATCAACAGAATCACACAGGTGGATTTCTCAAACCCTTAATTTTGCACTTGATGTTGGAGATTATGATAAAGTAGTTAATAAGAATCATAGGAAACGGAAACAGAATGATGAAAAGTTTGATGATGGCAGAATCCACAGTCTACCATGCAAAAAATATGGACCATACACATGTCCAAAGTGCTACAAAGTATTGAATACATCCCAAAATTTTGCTAATCATGTGACTTCATTTCACTATAGGTTCGAAAGTGAAGAAGAGCGAAAGAAAAGACACATTTCTAGGAACTGAAAGAGATAGGTTATCCGCATTAAAAAGATCATTGATGTAACCACCACATTACTTCCTGTTTATGCACATGTGAATCAATGACGGGTTGCAACTATCAGTGACAATGATGATGGTATGAGTTAGGTTTCTCCACTTCCTACTTTAAACGAAGTAAAAGTAAATGTGGAGACAAACGATAATTAAAATGTAATTTGAATTTTAAATCTTATAATATTTACATTTGCTTTATAAAAATCTTATTATTACTCTATATTTCTTTTGATTTTTCGTATTTAATATTAAAGTGAATTAAAATTTTCATATTAAATTTAGTTTATATTTAATAATTAATCAGTCTAGCCTTTGTGATATCCTCAGTCAATCCGGTGTACCAAAAAAGGTTGAAAGTCCTAATACATAATTATATTATATTATCATAAAAAACAAACTCAAATGTAATTATTGTTCTTCTTAATTATGTAATACTTAATGAAAGGAATATTATATAATTAGTATAACAATCACATGACAAAAATTACAATTAAATATTTGATTTTTTTACTAGTAAATTGTTTGCGATGTTTTTTTTACTAATTTGGTAGAATATGTCTTTTTTTTCAAAAGGCAAGGATAATATAATAGATTAAAAGAGTACAAGGGGTACTCAACCCTAACAGCAGAAACCAATCAGCTACTATTAATATACAACTTAGGATTGGATAACCATAAAGATAGGTTGCAAGACTTTGGTAAAACCGCACCTCAACGTAACCACTTCCACACCGATAATTTGATGGCATTGTATATATTCTCTATTATTAAATATAATAAAAATAAATTTTTACAAAAAAAGGATAAACGTATTTATTATTGTACTATTTTTTAAAATTACATATAGATTTTACTAAATTTTAAATAAAATCTGTAATAGATTTACCAAAATTTAGAATTGCCTAACATGATTCTCAAAATTGGTCAAAAGAAGGATAAATCTCATTTTTAGTATAAAAAAATATATATTAAAATTTTTTATATTTTGGTATAAAAGTGTCTCTATGGTTGGCAAAAGAGTTATTAATTTTGTCCATTTTTGTCAAAAATATTTTTGGTTAATATCTCAGATACATGAACTTGTACTTTGATTATTTATTAGAGAGTAATAAATGATAACATTGACATATTGGAATCAAATTAAAAAATTAAATTAAAAAAGGTATATCCAATATTTTAGTAAATTAATTTTTTAAGTTTAAGTATCAATTAATGGTGTAGAAGATGCAAGGAATTGTGAGAATAAAATAATTGCTTTGAGACGGTTGTGACACACATCCTACAATCGATATATAGACCAACCCTCTTGTAAGTCATTCTTCTCTCATCTTTGTTACTTTGACCTCCATTCCATTGATGACTTTAAAAAATGAATTATCTTCTCTCCTTCTTCAACCTCCACCGCCTCATGAATCCCCCAATGTGGTTACTGATATGATGATGAGAAGGTTGCATGTGCATGACCAAATCACAAGAAATTACACATATTCTTCAAGTGATAACGATTCATCATCTTCAAGTCCTACAAACAACTTTTGTAGCCATGCTCCAGGAATTAGGAATGCGATACAGATTCTTGAAGTCCAATTTGGAAATTCGGTTGCTCCCTCGACTAATAATAATATCAACGATGCCACCAACGCCAATAATATGATGATCAATGCTTGCATAGCTTCTTATAAACCTGGTCTCTGTGGAGGATCATCAACAGAATCACACAGGTGGATTTCTCAAACCCTTAATTTTGCACTTGCTGTTGGAGATGATGATAAAGTAGTTAATAAGAATCATAGGAAAAGGAAACAGAATGATGAAAAGATTGATGATGGCAGAATCCACAGTCTACCATACAAAAAATATGGACCATACACATGTCCAAAGTGCTACAAAGTATTGAATACATCCCAAAATTTTGCTAATCATGTGACTTCATTTCACTATAGGTTCGAAAGTGAAGAAGAGCGAAAGAAAAGACACATTTCTAGGAACCGAAAGAGATAGGTTATCCGCATTAAAAAGATCATTGATGTAACCAACACATTAGTTCCTGTTTATGCACATGTGAATCAGTGACGGGTTGCAACTATCAGTGACAATGATGATGGTATGAGTTAGGTTTCTCCACTTCCTACTTTAAACGGAGTAAAAGTAAAAGTGGAGACAAACGATAATTAAAATTTAATTTGCATTTTAAATTATAATATTTACATTTGCTTTATAATAATCTTATTATTACTGTATATTTCTTTTGATTTTTAGTATTTAATATTAAAGTGAATTAAAATTTTGATATTAAATTTAGTTTATATTTAATAATTAATCAGTCTAGTCTTTGTGATATCCTTAGTCAATCCGGTGTACCAAAAAAGGTTGAAAGTCCTAATACATTATTATATTAGATTATCATAAAAAAGAAACTCAAATGTTATTATTGTTCTTTTTAATTATGTAATACTTAATGAAAGGAATATTATATAATTAGTTAACAATCACATGACAAAAATTACAATTAAATATTTGCTTTTTTTACTATTAAATTGTTTGCGATGTTTTTTTTACTAATTTGGTAGAATATGTCTTAATTGTTACTACCACACGCTCATTTCATCCAATCTTACTATACACTAAAATTAAATATTAATAATTTATAAAACTATAAACAAAGGTAAATATTTTGAATAAAAAAAGAATGCACATTGTTTAAATAAAATATATAGATTATAAGCCTCTTAATTTTAGCATCGATTAAACCAAAAAATATAGAATACATGGCAATAATTTTCTTTATTATTTTTATCATAAAATTAATATCTTTATTAAAATTAAGTTATTAATATATTTTGAACATAGAAAATAAACATAAATTACATAGACTTTGAAAAGTGAGTCTATACCAAGTTGAATTTTTTTGATTTTGGTTAATTCTAATAAAATGTGATATTTTTTATCCATTTTATATAATACAATAATTTTTATTCTTTCTTAAAAGTAATAAGACACCACTTTGGACAAATTTTTAAGAGTGCATGTAATTTGGACTCTATCATGGTGTATAATATTGTTTGTGATAATTTAGAACGAAATATTGAATATTTCTCTATTATTAAATATAATAAAAATAAATTTTTACAAAAAAAGGATAAACGTATTTATTATTGTACTATTTTTTAAAATTACATATAGTTTTTACTAAATTTTAAATAAAATCTGTAATAGATTTACCAAAATTTAGAATTGCCTAACATGATTCTCAAAATTGGTCAAAAGAAGGATAAATCTCATTTTTAGTATAAAAAAATATATATTAAAATTTTTTATATTTTGGTATAAAAGTGTCTCTATGGTTGGCAAAAGAGTTATTAATTTTGTCCATTTTTGTCAAAAAAATGTTTGGTTAATATCTCAGATACATGAACTTGTACTTTGATTATTTATTAGAGAGTAATAAATGATAACATTGACATATTGGAATCAAATTAAAAAATTAAATTAAAAAAGGTATATCCAATATTTTAGTAAATTAATTTTTTAAGTTTAAGTATCAATTAATGGTGTAGAAGATGCAAGGAATTGTGAGAATAAAATAATTGCTTTGAGACGGTTGTGACACACATCCTACAATCGATATATAGACCAACCCTCTTGTAAGTCATTCTTCTCTCATCTTTGTTACTTTGACCTCCATTCCATTGATGACTTTAAAAAATGAATTATCTTCTCTCCTTCTTCAACCTCCACCGCCTCATGAATCCCGCAATGTGGTTACTGATATGATGATGAGAAGGTTGCATGTGCATGACCAAATCACAAGAAATTACACATATTCTTCAAGTGATAACGATTCATCATCTTCAAGTCCTACAAACAACTTTTGTAGCCATGCTCCAGGAATTAGGAATGCGATACAGATTCTTGAAGTCCAATTTGGAAATTCGGTTGCTCCCTCGACTAATAATAATATCAACGATGCCACCAACGCCAATAATATGATGATCAATGCTTGCATAGCTTCTTATAAACCTGGTCTCTGTGGAGGATCATCAACAGAATCACACAGGTGGATTTCTCAAACCCTTAATTTTGCACTTGCTGTTGGAGATGATGATAAAGTAGTTAATAAGAATCATAGGAAAAGGAAACAGAATGATGAAAAGATTGATGATGGCAGAATCCACAGTCTACCATACAAAAAATATGGACCATACACATGTCCAAAGTGCTACAAAGTATTGAATACATCCCAAAATTTTGCTAATCATGTGACTTCATTTCACTATAGGTTCGAAAGTGAAGAAGAGCGAAAGAAAAGACACATTTCTAGGAACCGAAAGAGATAGGTTATCCGCATTAAAAAGATCATTGATGTAACCAACACATTAGTTCCTGTTTATGCACATGTGAATCAATGACGGGTTGCAACTATCAGTGACAATGATGATGGTATGAGTTAGGTTTCTCCACTTCCTACTTTAAACGAAGTAAAAGTAAATGTGGAGACAAACGATAATTAAAATGTAATTTGAATTTTAAATTATAATATTTACATTTGCTTTATAAAAATCTTATTATTACTCTATATTTCTTTTGATTTTTCGTATTTAATATTAAAGTGAATTAAAATTTTCATATTAAATTTAGTTTATATTTAATAATTAATCAGTCTAGCCTTTGTGATATCCTCAGTCAATCCGGTGTACCAAAAAAGGTTGAAAGTCCTAATACATAATTATATTATATTATCATAAAAAACAAACTCAAATGTAATTATTGTTCTTCTTAATTATGTAATACTTAATGAAAGGAATATTATATAATTAGTATAACAATCACATGACAAAAATTACAATTAAATATTTGATTTTTTTACTAGTAAATTGTTTGCGATGTTTTTTTTACTAATTTGGTAGAATATGTCTTTTTTTTCAAAAGGCAAGGATAATATAATAGATTAAAAGAGTACAAGGGGTACTCAACCCTAACAGCAGAAACCAATCAGCTACTATTAATATACAACTTAGGATTGGATAACCATAAAGATAGGTTGCAAGACTTTGGTAAAACCGCACCTCAACGTAACCACTTCCACACCGATAATTTGATGGCATTGATACAGTTTTCCTCAGAGAATATAGAATGGTTAAAAATCATGTCATTGCGGAATAACCATAAATGCCCAACCGTAGCAATCCAGATTATTATGTTAGATTTCCTGCTATGCCTGGTAGAATATGTCTTAATTGTTACTACCACACGCTCATTTCATCCAATCTTACTATACACTAAAATTAAATATTAATAATTTATAAAACTATAAACAAAGGCAAATATTTTGAATAAAAAAAGAATGCACATTGTTTAAATAAAATATATAGATTATAAGCCTCTTAATTTTAGCATCGATTAAACCAAAAAATATAGAATACATGGCAATAATTTTCTTTATTATTTTTATCATAAAATTAATATCTTTATTAAAATTAAGTTATTAATATATTTTGAACATAGAAAATAAACATAAATTACATAGACTTTGAAAAGTGAGTCTATACCAAGTTGAATTTTTTTGATTTTGGTTAATTCTAATAAAATGTGATATTTTTTATCCATTTTATATAATACAATAATTTTTATTCTTTCTTAAAAGTAATAAGACACCACTTTGGACAAATTTTTAAGAGTGCATGTAATTTGGACTCTATCATGGTGTATAATATTGTTTGTGATAATTTAGAACGAAATATTGAATATATTCTCTATTATTAAATATAATAAAAATAAATTTTTACAAAAAAAGGATAAACGTATTTATTATTGTACTATTTTTTAAAATTACATATAGATTTTACTAAATTTTAAATAAAATCTGTAATAGATTTACCAAAATTTAGAATTGCCTAACATGATTCTCAAAATTGGTCAAAAGAAGGATAAATCTCATTTTTAGTATAAAAAAATATATATTAAAATTTTTTATATTTTGGTATAAAAGTGTCTCTATGGTTGGCAAAAGAGTTATTAATTTTGTCCATTTTTGTCAAAAAAATTTTTGGTTAATATCTCAGATACATGAACTTGTACTTTGATTATTTATTAGAGAGTAATAAATGATAACATTGACATATTGGAATCAAATTAAAAAATTAAATTAAAAAAGGTATATCCAATATTTTAGTAAATTAATTTTTTAAGTTTAAGTATCAATTAATGGTGTAGAAGATGCAAGGAATTGTGAGAATAAAATAATTGCTTTGAGACGGTTGTGACACACATCCTACAATCGATATATAGACCAACCCTCTTGTAAGTCATTCTTCTCTCATCTTTGTTACTTTGACCTCCATTCCATTGATGACTTTAAAAAATGAATTATCTTCTCTCCTTCTTCAACCTCCACCGCCTCATGAATCCCCCAATGTGGTTACTGATATGATGATGAGAAGGTTGCATGTGCATGACCAAATCACAAGAAATTACACATATTCTTCAAGTGATAACGATTCATCATCTTCAAGTCCTACAAACAACTTTTGTAGCCATGCTCCAGGAATTAGGAATGCGATACAGATTCTTGAAGTCCAATTTGGAAATTCGGTTGCTCCCTCGACTAATAATATCAACGATGCCACCAACGCCAATAATATGATGATCAATGCTTGCATAGCTTCTTATAAACCTGGTCTCTGTGGAGGATCATCAACAGAATCACACAGGTGGATTTCTCAAACCCTTAATTTTGCACTTGCTGTTGGAGATGATGATAAAGTAGTTAATAAGAATCATAGGAAAAGGAAACAGAATGATGAAAAGATTGATGATGGCAGAATCCACAGTCTACCATACAAAAAATATGGACCATACACATGTCCAAAGTGCTACAAAGTATTGAATACATCCCAAAATTTTGCTAATCATGTGACTTCATTTCACTATAGGTTCGAAAGTGAAGAAGAGCGAAAGAAAAGACACATTTCTAGGAACCGAAAGAGATAGGTTATCCGCATTAAAAAGATCATTGATGTAACCAACACATTAGTTCCTGTTTATGCACATGTGAATCAGTGACGGGTTGCAACTATCAGTGACAATGATGATGGTATGAGTTAGGTTTCTCCACTTCCTACTTTAAACGGAGTAAAAGTAAAAGTGGAGACAAACGATAATTAAAATTTAATTTGCATTTTAAATTATAATATTTACATTTGCTTTATAATAATCTTATTATTACTGTATATTTCTTTTGATTTTTAGTATTTAATATTAAAGTGAATTAAAATTTTGATATTAAATTTAGTTTATATTTAATAATTAATCAGTCTAGTCTTTGTGATATCCTTAGTCAATCCGGTGTACCAAAAAAGGTTGAAAGTCCTAATACATTATTATATTAGATTATCATAAAAAAGAAACTCAAATGTTATTATTGTTCTTTTTAATTATGTAATACTTAATGAAAGGAATATTATATAATTAGTTAACAATCACATGACAAAAATTACAATTAAATATTTGATTTTTTTACTATTAAATTGTTTGCGATGTTTTTTTTACTAATTTGGTAGAATATGTCTTAATTGTTACTACCACACGCTCATTTCATCCAATCTTACTATACACTAAAATTAAATATTAATAATTTATAAAACTATAAACAAAGGTAAATATTTTGAATAAAAAAAGAATGCACATTGTTTAAATAAAATATATAGATTATAAGCCTCTTAATTTTAGCATCGATTAAACCAAAAAATATAGAATACATGGCAATAATTTTCTTTATTATTTTTATCATAAAATTAATATCTTTATTAAAATTAAGTTATTAATATATTTTGAACATAGAAAATAAACATAAATTACATAGACTTTGAAAAGTGAGTCTATACCAAGTTGAATTTTTTTGATTTTGGTTAATTCTAATAAAATGTGATATTTTTTATCCATTTTATATAATACAATAATTTTTATTCTTTCTTAAAAGTAATAAGACACCACTTTGGACAAATTTTTAAGAGTGCATGTAATTTGGACTCTATCATGGTGTATAATATTGTTTGTGATAATTTAGAACGAAATATTGAATATATTCTCTATTATTAAATATAATAAAAATAAATTTTTACAAAAAAAGGATAAACGTATTTATTATTGTACTATTTTTTAAAATTACATATAGTTTTTACTAAATTTTAAATAAAATCTGTAATAGATTTACCAAAATTTAGAATTGCCTAACATGATTCTCAAAATTGGTCAAAAGAAGGATAAATCTCATTTTTAGTATAAAAAAATATATATTAAAATTTTTTATATTTTGGTATAAAAGTGTCTCTATGGTTGGCAAAAGAGTTATTAATTTTGTCCATTTTTGTCAAAAAAATGTTTGGTTAATATCTCAGATACATGAACTTGTACTTTGATTATTTATTAGAGAGTAATAAATGATAACATTGACATATTGGAATCAAATTAAAAAATTAAATTAAAAAAGGTATATCCAATATTTTAGTAAATTAATTTTTTAAGTTTAAGTATCAATTAATGGTGTAGAAGATGCAAGGAATTGTGAGAATAAAATAATTGCTTTGAGACGGTTGTGACACACATCCTACAATCGATATATAGACCAACCCTCTTGTAAGTCATTCTTCTCTCATCTTTGTTACTTTGACCTCCATTCCATTGATGACTTTAAAAAATGAATTATCTTCTCTCCTTCTTCAACCTCCACCGCCTCATGAATCCCGCAATGTGGTTACTGATATGATGATGAGAAGGTTGCATGTGCATGACCAAATCACAAGAAATTACACATATTCTTCAAGTGATAACGATTCATCATCTTCAAGTCCTACAAACAACTTTTGTAGCCATGCTCCAGGAATTAGGAATGCGATACAGATTCTTGAAGTCCAATTTGGAAATTCGGTTGCTCCCTCGACTAATAATAATATCAACGATGCCACCAACGCCAATAATATGATGATCAATGCTTGCATAGCTTCTTATAAACCTGGTCTCTGTGGAGGATCATCAACAGAATCACACAGGTGGATTTCTCAAACCCTTAATTTTGCACTTGCTGTTGGAGATGATGATAAAGTAGTTAATAAGAATCATAGGAAAAGGAAACAGAATGATGAAAAGATTGATGATGGCAGAATCCACAGTCTACCATACAAAAAATATGGACCATACACATGTCCAAAGTGCTACAAAGTATTGAATACATCCCAAAATTTTGCTAATCATGTGACTTCATTTCACTATAGGTTCGAAAGTGAAGAAGAGCGAAAGAAAAGACACATTTCTAGGAACCGAAAGAGATAGGTTATCCGCATTAAAAAGATCATTGATGTAACCAACACATTAGTTCCTGTTTATGCACATGTGAATCAGTGACGGGTTGCAACTATCAGTGACAATGATGATGGTATGAGTTAGGTTTCTCCACTTCCTACTTTAAACGGAGTAAAAGTAAAAGTGGAGACAAACGATAATTAAAATTTAATTTGCATTTTAAATTATAATATTTACATTTGCTTTATAATAATCTTATTATTACTGTATATTTCTTTTGATTTTTAGTATTTAATATTAAAGTGAATTAAAATTTTGATATTAAATTTAGTTTATATTTAATAATTAATCAGTCTAGTCTTTGTGATATCCTTAGTCAATTCGGTGTACCAAAAAAGGTTGAAAGTCCTAATACATTATTATATTAGATTATCATAAAAAAGAAACTCAAATGTTATTATTGTTCTTTTTAATTATGTAATACTTAATGAAAGGAATATTATATAATTAGTTAACAATCACATGACAAAAATTACAATTAAATATTTGCTTTTTTTACTATTAAATTGTTTGCGATGTTTTTTTTACTAATTTGGTAGAATATGTCTTAATTGTTACTACCACACGCTCATTTCATCCAATCTTACTATACACTAAAATTAAATATTAATAATTTATAAAACTATAAACAAAGGTAAATATTTTGAATAAAAAAAGAATGCACATTGTTTAAATAAAATATATAGATTATAAGCCTCTTAATTTTAGCATCGATTAAACCAAAAAATATAGAATACATGGCAATAATTTTCTTTATTATTTTTATCATAAAATTAATATCTTTATTAAAATTAAGTTATTAATATATTTTGAACATAGAAAATAAACATAAATTACATAGACTTTGAAAAGTGAGTCTATACCAAGTTGAATTTTTTTGATTTTGGTTAATTCTAATAAAATGTGATATTTTTTATCCATTTTATATAATACAATAATTTTTATTCTTTCTTAAAAGTAGTAAGACACCACTTTGAACAAAATTTTAAGAGTGCATGTAATTTGGACTCTATCCATGGTGTATAATACTGTTTGTAATACTTTAGAATGAAATATTGTATATATTCTCTATTATTAAATATAATAAAAATAAATTTTTACAAAAAAAGGATAAACGTATTTATTATTGTACTATTTTTTAAAATTACATATAGATTTTACTAAATTTTAAATAAAATCTGTAATAGATTTACCAAAATTTAGAATTGCCTAACATGATTCTCAAAATTGGTCAAAAGAAGGATAAATCTCATTTTTAGTATAAAAAAATATATATTAAAATTTTTTATATTTTGGTATAAAAGTGTCTCTATGGTTGGCAAAAGAGTTATTAATTTTGTCCATTTTTGTCAAAAAAATTTTTGGTTAATATCTCAGATACATGAACTTGTACTTTGATTATTTATTAGAGAGTAATAAATGATAACATTGACATATTGGAATCAAATTAAAAAATTAAATTAAAAAAGGTATATCCAATATTTTAGTAAATTAATTTTTTAAGTTTAAGTATCAATTAATGGTGTAGAAGATGCAAGGAATTGTGAGAATAAAATAATTGCTTTGAGACGGTTGTGACACACATCCTACAATCGATATATAAACCAACCCTCTTGTAAGTCATTCTTCTCTCATCTTTGTTACTTTGACCTCCATTCCATTGATGACTTTAAAAAATGAATTATCTTCTCTCCTTCTTCAACCTCCACCGCCTCATGAATCCCGCAATGTGGTTACTGATATGATGATGAGAAGGTTGCATGTGCATGACCAAATCACAAGAAATTACACATATTCTTCAAGTGATAACGATTCATCATCTTCAAGTCCTACAAACAACTTTTGTAGCCATGCTCCAGGAATTAGGAATGCGATACAGATTCTTGAAGTCCAATTTGGAAATTCGGTTGCTCCCTCGACTAATAATAATATCAACGATGCCACCAACGCCAATAATATGATGATCAATGCTTGCATAGCTTCTTATAAACCTGGTCTCTGTGGAGGATCATCAACAGAATCACACAGGTGGATTTCTCAAACCCTTAATTTTGCACTTGCTGTTGGAGATGATGATAAAGTAGTTAATAAGAATCATAGGAAAAGGAAACAGAATGATGAAAAGATTGATGATGGCAGAATCCACAGTCTACCATACAAAAAATATGGACCATACACATGTCCAAAGTGCTACAAAGTATTGAATACATCCCAAAATTTTGCTAATCATGTGACTTCATTTCACTATAGGTTCGAAAGTGAAGAAGAGCGAAAGAAAAGACACATTTCTAGGAACCGAAAGAGATAGGTTATCCGCATTAAAAAGATCATTGATGTAACCAACACATTAGTTCCTGTATATGCACATGTGAATCAGTGACGGGTTGCAACTATCAGTGACAATGATGATGGTATGAGTTAGGTTTCTCCACTTCCTACTTTAAACGGAGTAAAAGTAAAAGTGGAGACAAACGATAATTAAAATTTAATTTGCATTTTAAATTATAATATTTACATTTGCTTTATAATAATCTTATTAGTACTGTATATTTCTTTTGATTTTTAGTATTTAATATTAAAGTGAATTAAAATTTTGATATTAAATTTAGTTTATATTTAATAATTAATCAGTCTAGTCTTTGTGATATCCTTAGTCAATCCGGTGTACCAAAAAAGGTTGAAAGTCCTAATACATTATTATATTAGATTATCATAAAAAAGAAACTCAAATGTTATTATTGTTCTTTTTAATTATGTAATACTTAATGAAAGGAATATTATATAATTAGTTAACAATCACATGACAAAAATTACAATTAAATATTTGCTTTTTTTACTATTAAATTGTTTGCGATGTTTTTTTTACTAATTTGGTAGAATATGTCTTAATTGTTACTACCACACGCTCATTTCATCCAATCTTACTATACACTAAAATTAAAAATTAATAATTTATAAAACTATAAACAAAGGTAAATATTTTGAATAAAAAAAGAATGCACATTGTTTAAATAAAATATATAGATTATAAGCCTCTTAATTTTAGCATCGATTAAACCAAAAAATATAGAATACATGGCAATAATTTTCTTTATTATTTTTATCATAAAATTAATATCTTTATTAAAATTAAGTTATTAATATATTTTGAACATAGAAAATAAACATAAATTACATAGACTTTGAAAAGTGAGTCTATACCAAGTTGAATTTTTTTGATTTTGGTTAATTCTAATAAAATGTGATATTTTTTATCCATTTTATATAATACAATAATTTTTATTCTTTCTTAAAAGTAGTAAGACACCACTTTGAACAAAATTTTAAGAGTGCATGTAATTTGGACTCTATCCATGGTGTATAATACTGTTTGTAATACTTTAGAATGAAATATTGTATATATTCTCTATTATTAAATATAATAAAAATAAATTTTTACAAAAAAAGGATAAACGTATTTATTATTGTACTATTTTTTAAAATTACATATAGATTTTACTAAATTTTAAATAAAATCTGTAATAGATTTACCAAAATTTAGAATTGCCTAACATGATTCTCAAAATTGGTCAAAAGAAGGATAAATCTCATTTTTAGTATAAAAAAATATATATTAAAATTTTTTATATTTTGGTATAAAAGTGTCTCTATGGTTGGCAAAAGAGTTATTAATTTTGTCCATTTTTGTCAAAAAAATTTTTGGTTAATATCTCAGATACATGAACTTGTACTTTGATTATTTATTAGAGAGTAATAAATGATAACATTGACATATTGGAATCAAATTAAAAAATTAAATTAAAAAAGGTATATCCAATATTTTAGTAAATTAATTTTTTAAGTTTAAGTATCAATTAATGGTGTAGAAGATGCAAGGAATTGTGAGAATAAAATAATTGCTTTGAGACGGTTGTGACACACATCCTACAATCGATATATAAACCAACCCTCTTGTAAGTCATTCTTCTCTCATCTTTGTTACTTTGACCTCCATTCCATTGATGACTTTAAAAAATGAATTATCTTCTCTCCTTCTTCAACCTCCACCGCCTCATGAATCCCGCAATGTGGTTACTGATATGATGATGAGAAGGTTGCATGTGCATGACCAAATCACAAGAAATTACACATATTCTTCAAGTGATAACGATTCATCATCTTCAAGTCCTACAAACAACTTTTGTAGCCATGCTCCAGGAATTAGGAATGCGATACAGATTCTTGAAGTCCAATTTGGAAATTCGGTTGCTCCCTCGACTAATAATAATATCAACGATGCCACCAACGCCAATAATATGATGATCAATGCTTGCATAGCTTCTTATAAACCTGGTCTCTGTGGAGGATCATCAACAGAATCACACAGGTGGATTTCTCAAACCCTTAATTTTGCACTTGCTGTTGGAGATGATGATAAAGTAGTTAATAAGAATCATAGGAAAAGGAAACAGAATGATGAAAAGATTGATGATGGCAGAATCCACAGTCTACCATACAAAAAATATGGACCATACACATGTCCAAAGTGCTACAAAGTATTGAATACATCCCAAAATTTTGCTAATCATGTGACTTCATTTCACTATAGGTTCGAAAGTGAAGAAGAGCGAAAGAAAAGACACATTTCTAGGAACCGAAAGAGATAGGTTATCCGCATTAAAAAGATCATTGATGTAACCAACACATTAGTTCCTGTATATGCACATGTGAATCAGTGACGGGTTGCAACTATCAGTGACAATGATGATGGTATGAGTTAGGTTTCTCCACTTCCTACTTTAAACGGAGTAAAAGTAAAAGTGGAGACAAACGATAATTAAAATTTAATTTGCATTTTAAATTATAATATTTACATTTGCTTTATAATAATCTTATTAGTACTGTATATTTCTTTTGATTTTTAGTATTTAATATTAAAGTGAATTAAAATTTTGATATTAAATTTAGTTTATATTTAATAATTAATCAGTCTAGTCTTTGTGATATCCTTAGTCAATCCGGTGTACCAAAAAAGGTTGAAAGTCCTAATACATTATTATATTAGATTATCATAAAAAAGAAACTCAAATGTTATTATTGTTCTTTTTAATTATGTAATACTTAATGAAAGGAATATTATATAATTAGTTAACAATCACATGACAAAAATTACAATTAAATATTTGCTTTTTTTACTATTAAATTGTTTGCGATGTTTTTTTTACTAATTTGGTAGAATATGTCTTAATTGTTACTACCACACGCTCATTTCATCCAATCTTACTATACACTAAAATTAAAAATTAATAATTTATAAAACTATAAACAAAGGTAAATATTTTGAATAAAAAAAGAATGCACATTGTTTAAATAAAATATATAGATTATAAGCCTCTTAATTTTAGCATCGATTAAACCAAAAAATATAGAATACATGGCAATAATTTTCTTTATTATTTTTATCATAAAATTAATATCTTTATTAAAATTAAGTTATTAATATATTTTGAACATAGAAAATAAACATAAATTACATAGACTTTGAAAAGTGAGTCTATACCAAGTTGAATTTTTTTGATTTTGGTTAATTCTAATAAAATGTGATATTTTTTATCCATTTTATATAATACAATAATTTTTATTCTTTCTTAAAAGTAGTAAGACACCACTTTGAACAAAATTTTAAGAGTGCATGTAATTTGGACTCTATCCATGGTGTATAATACTGTTTGTAATACTTTAGAATGAAATATTGTATATATTCTCTATTATTAAATATAATAAAAATAAATTTTTACAAAAAAAGGATAAACGTATTTATTATTGTACTATTTTTTAAAATTACATATAGATTTTACTAAATTTTAAATAAAATCTGTAATAGATTTACCAAAATTTAGAATTGCCTAACATGATTCTCAAAATTGGTCAAAAGAAGGATAAATCTCATTTTTAGTATAAAAAAATATATATTAAAATTTTTTATATTTTGGTATAAAAGTGTCTCTATGGTTGGAAAAAGAGTTATTAATTTTGTCCATTTTTGTCAAAAAAATTTTTGGTTAATATCTCAGATACATGAACTTGTACTTTGATTATTTATTAGAGAGTAATAAATGATAACATTGACATATTGGAATCAAATTAAAAAATTAAATTAAAAAAGGTATATCCAATATTTTAGTAAATTAATTTTTTAAGTTTAAGTATCAATTAATGGTGTAGAAGATGCAAGGAATTGTGAGAATAAAATAATTGCTTTGAGACGGTTGTGACACACATCCTACAATCGATATATAGACCAACCCTCTTGTAAGTCATTCTTCTCTCATCTTTGTTACTTTGACCTCCATTCCATTGATGACTTTAAAAAATGAATTATCTTCTCTCCTTCTTCAACCTCCACCGCCTCATGAATCCCCCAATGTGGTTACTGATATGATGATGAGAAGGTTGCATGTGCATGACCAAATCACAAGAAATTACACATATTCTTCAAGTGATAACGATTCATCATCTTCAAGTCCTACAAACAACTTTTGTAGCCATGCTCCAGGAATTAGGAATGCGATACAGATTCTTGAAGTCCAATTTGGAAATTCGGTTGCTCCCTCGACTAATAATAATATCAACGATGCCACCAACGCCAATAATATGATGATCAATGCTTGCATAGCTTCTTATAAACCTGGTCTCTGTGGAGGATCATCAACAGAATCACACAGGTGGATTTCTCAAACCCTTAATTTTGCACTTGCTGTTGGAGATGATGATAAAGTAGTTAATAAGAATCATAGGAAAAGGAAACAGAATGATGAAAAGATTGATGATGGCAGAATCCACAGTCTACCATACAAAAAATATGGACCATACACATGTCCAAAGTGCTACAAAGTATTGAATACATCCCAAAATTTTGCTAATCATGTGACTTCATTTCACTATAGGTTCGAAAGTGAAGAAGAGCGAAAGAAAAGACACATTTCTAGGAACCGAAAGAGATAGGTTATCCGCATTAAAAAGATCATTGATGTAACCAACACATTAGTTCCTGTTTATGCACATGTGAATCAGTGACGGGTTGCAACTATCAGTGACAATGATGATGGTATGAGTTAGGTTTCTCCACTTCCTACTTTAAACGGAGTAAAAGTAAAAGTGGAGACAAACGATAATTAAAATTTAATTTGCATTTTAAATTATAATATTTACATTTGCTTTATAATAATCTTATTATTACTGTATATTTCTTTTGATTTTTAGTATTTAATATTAAAGTGAATTAAAATTTTGATATTAAATTTAGTTTATATTTAATAATTAATCAGTCTAGTCTTTGTGATATCCTTAGTCAATCCGGTGTACCAAAAAAGGTTGAAAGTCCTAATACATTATTATATTAGATTATCATAAAAAAGAAACTCAAATGTTATTATTGTTCTTTTTAATTATGTAATACTTAATGAAAGGAATATTATATAATTAGTTAACAATCACATGACAAAAATTACAATTAAATATTTGATTTTTTTACTATTAAATTGTTTGCGATGTTTTTTTTACTAATTTGGTAGAATATGTCTTAATTGTTACTACCACACGCTCATTTCATCCAATCTTACTATACACTAAAATTAAATATTAATAATTTATAAAACTATAAACAAAGGTAAATATTTTGAATAAAAAAAGAATGCACATTGTTTAAATAAAATATATAGATTATAAGCCTCTTAATTTTAGCATCGATTAAACCAAAAAATATAGAATACATGGCAATAATTTTCTTTATTATTTTTATCATAAAATTAATATCTTTATTAAAATTAAGTTATTAATATATTTTGAACATAGAAAATAAACATAAATTACATAGACTTTGAAAAGTGAGTCTATACCAAGTTGAATTTTTTTGATTTTGGTTAATTCTAATAAAATGTGATATTTTTTATCCATTTTATATAATACAATAATTTTTATTCTTTCTTAAAAGTAATAAGACACCACTTTGGACAAATTTTTAAGAGTGCATGTAATTTGGACTCTATCATGGTGTATAATACTGTTTGTGATAATTTAGAACGAAATATTGAATATATTCTCTATTATTAAATATAATAAAAATAAATTTTTACAAAAAAAGGATAAACGTATTTATTATTGTACTATTTTTTAAAATTACATATAGTTTTTACTAAATTTTAAATAAAATCTGTAATAGATTTACCAAAATTTAGAATTGCCTAACATGATTCTCAAAATTGGTCAAAAGAAGGATAAATCTCATTTTTAGTATAAAAAAATATATATTAAAATTTTTTATATTTTGGTATAAAAGTGTCTCTATGGTTGGCAAAAGAGTTATTAATTTTGTCCATTTTTGTCAAAAAAATGTTTGGTTAATATCTCAGATACATGAACTTGTACTTTGATTATTTATTAGAGAGTAATAAATGATAACATTGACATATTGGAATCAAATTAAAAAATTAAATTAAAAAAGGTATATCCAATATTTTAGTAAATTAATTTTTTAAGTTTAAGTATCAGTTAATGGTGTAGAAGATGCAAGGAATTGTGAGAATAAAATAATTGCTTTGAGACGGTTGTGACACACATCCTACAATCGATATATAGACCAACCCTCTTGTAAGTCATTCTTCTCTCATCTTTGTTACTTTGACCTCCATTCCATTGATGACTTTAAAAAATGAATTATCTTCTCTCCTTCTTCAACCTCCACCGCCTCATGAATCCCGCAATGTGGTTACTGATATGATGATGAGAAGGTTGCATGTGCATGACCAAATCACAAGAAATTACACATATTCTTCAAGTGATAACGATTCATCATCTTCAAGTCCTACAAACAACTTTTGTAGCCATGCTCCAGGAATTAGGAATGCGATACAGATTCTTGAAGTCCAATTTGGAAATTCGGTTGCTCCCTCGACTAATAATAATATCAACGATGCCACCAACGCCAATAATATGATGATCAATGCTTGCATAGCTTCTTATAAACCTGGTCTCTGTGGAGGATCATCAACAGAATCACACAGGTGGATTTCTCAAACCCTTAATTTTGCACTTGCTGTTGGAGATGATGATAAAGTAGTTAATAAGAATCATAGGAAAAGGAAACAGAATGATGAAAAGAATGATGATGGCAGAATCCACAGTCTACCATACAAAAAATATGGACCATACACATGTCCAAAGTGCTACAAAGTATTGAATACATCCCAAAATTTTGCTAATCATGTGACTTCATTTCACTATAGGTTCGAAAGTGAAGAAGAGCGAAAGAAAAGACACATTTCTAGGAACCGAAAGAGATAGGTTATCCGCATTAAAAAGATCATTGATGTAACCAACACATTAGTTCCTGTTTATGCACATGTGAATCAGTGACGGGTTGCAACTATCAGTGACAATGATGATGGTATGAGTTAGGTTTCTCCACTTCCTACTTTAAACGGAGTAAAAGTAAAAGTGGAGACAAACGATAATTAAAATTTAATTTGCATTTTAAATTATAATATTTACATTTGCTTTATAATAATCTTATTATTACTGTATATTTCTTTTGATTTTTAGTATTTAATATTAAAGTGAATTAAAATTTTGATATTAAATTTAGTTTATATTTAATAATTAATCAGTCTAGTCTTTGTGATATCCTTAGTCAATCCGGTGTACCAAAAAAGGTTGAAAGTCCTAATACATTATTATATTAGATTATCATAAAAAAGAAACTCAAATGTTATTATTGTTCTTTTTAATTATGTAATACTTAATGAAAGGAATATTATATAATTAGTTAACAATCACATGACAAAAATTACAATTAAATATTTGATTTTTTTACTATTAAATTGTTTGCGATGTTTTTTTTACTAATTTGGTAGAATATGTCTTAATTGTTACTACCACACGCTCATTTCATCCAATCTTACTATACACTAAAATTAAATATTAATAATTTATAAAACTATAAACAAAGGTAAATATTTTGAATAAAAAAAGAATGCACATTGTTTAAATAAAATATATAGATTATAAGCCTCTTAATTTTAGCATCGATTAAACCAAAAAATATAGAATACATGGCAATAATTTTCTTTATTATTTTTATCATAAAATTAATATCTTTATTAAAATTAAGTTATTAATATATTTTGAACATAGAAAATAAACATAAATTACATAGACTTTGAAAAGTGAGTCTATACCAAGTTGAATTTTTTTGATTTTGGTTAATTCTAATAAAATGTGATATTTTTTATCCATTTTATATAATACAATAATTTTTATTCTTTCTTAAAAGTAATAAGACACCACTTTGGACAAATTTTTAAGAGTGCATGTAATTTGGACTCTATCATGGTGTATAATACTGTTTGTGATAATTTAGAACGAAATATTGAATATATTCTCTATTATTAAATATAATAAAAATAAATTTTTACAAAAAAAGGATAAACGTATTTATTATTGTACTATTTTTTAAAATTACATATAGTTTTTACTAAATTTTAAATAAAATCTGTAATAGATTTACCAAAATTTAGAATTGCCTAACATGATTCTCAAAATTGGTCAAAAGAAGGATAAATCTCATTTTTAGTATAAAAAAATATATATTAAAATTTTTTATATTTTGGTATAAAAGTGTCTCTATGGTTGGCAAAAGAGTTATTAATTTTGTCCATTTTTGTCAAAAAAATGTTTGGTTAATATCTCAGATACATGAACTTGTACTTTGATTATTTATTAGAGAGTAATAAATGATAACATTGACATATTGGAATCAAATTAAAAAATTAAATTAAAAAAGGTATATCCAATATTTTAGTAAATTAATTTTTTAAGTTTAAGTATCAGTTAATGGTGTAGAAGATGCAAGGAATTGTGAGAATAAAATAATTGCTTTGAGACGGTTGTGACACACATCCTACAATCGATATATAGACCAACCCTCTTGTAAGTCATTCTTCTCTCATCTTTGTTACTTTGACCTCCATTCCATTGATGACTTTAAAAAATGAATTATCTTCTCTCCTTCTTCAACCTCCACCGCCTCATGAATCCCGCAATGTGGTTACTGATATGATGATGAGAAGGTTGCATGTGCATGACCAAATCACAAGAAATTACACATATTCTTCAAGTGATAACGATTCATCATCTTCAAGTCCTACAAACAACTTTTGTAGCCATGCTCCAGGAATTAGGAATGCGATACAGATTCTTGAAGTCCAATTTGGAAATTCGGTTGCTCCCTCGACTAATAATAATATCAACGATGCCACCAACGCCAATAATATGATGATCAATGCTTGCATAGCTTCTTATAAACCTGGTCTCTGTGGAGGATCATCAACAGAATCACACAGGTGGATTTCTCAAACCCTTAATTTTGCACTTGCTGTTGGAGATGATGATAAAGTAGTTAATAAGAATCATAGGAAAAGGAAACAGAATGATGAAAAGAATGATGATGGCAGAATCCACAGTCTACCATACAAAAAATATGGACCATACACATGTCCAAAGTGCTACAAAGTATTGAATACATCCCAAAATTTTGCTAATCATGTGACTTCATTTCACTATAGGTTCGAAAGTGAAGAAGAGCGAAAGAAAAGACACATTTCTAGGAACCGAAAGAGATAGGTTATCCGCATTAAAAAGATCATTGATGTAACCAACACATTAGTTCCTGTTTATGCACATGTGAATCAGTGACGGGTTGCAACTATCAGTGACAATGATGATGGTATGAGTTAGGTTTCTCCACTTCCTACTTTAAACGGAGTAAAAGTAAAAGTGGAGACAAACGATAATTAAAATTTAATTTGCATTTTAAATTATAATATTTACATTTGCTTTATAATAATCTTATTATTACTGTATATTTCTTTTGATTTTTAGTATTTAATATTAAAGTGAATTAAAATTTTGATATTAAATTTAGTTTATATTTAATAATTAATCAGTCTAGTCTTTGTGATATCCTTAGTCAATCCGGTGTACCAAAAAAGGTTGAAAGTCCTAATACATTATTATATTAGATTATCATAAAAAAGAAACTCAAATGTTATTATTGTTCTTTTTAATTATGTAATACTTAATGAAAGGAATATTATATAATTAGTTAACAATCACATGACAAAAATTACAATTAAATATTTGATTTTTTTACTATTAAATTGTTTGCGATGTTTTTTTTACTAATTTGGTAGAATATGTCTTAATTGTTACTACCACACGCTCATTTCATCCAATCTTACTATACACTAAAATTAAATATTAATAATTTATAAAACTATAAACAAAGGTAAATATTTTGAATAAAAAAAGAATGCACATTGTTTAAATAAAATATATAGTTATAAGCCTCTTAATTTTAGCATCGATTAAACCAAAAAATATAGAATACATGGCAATAATTTTCTTTATTATTTTTATCATAAAATTAATATCTTTATTAAAATTAAGTTATTAATATATTTTGAACATAGAAAATAAACATAAATTACATAGACTTTGAAAAGTGAGTCTATACCAAGTTGAATTTTTTTGATTTTGGTTAATTCTAATAAAATGTGATATTTTTTATCCATTTTATATAATACAATAATTTTTATTCTTTCTTAAAAGTAATAAGACACCACTTTGGACAAATTTTTAAGAGTGCATGTAATTTGGACTCTATCATGGTGTATAATATTGTTTGTGATAATTTAGAACGAAATATTGAATATATTCTCTATTATTAAATATAATAAAAATAAATTTTTACAAAAAAAGGATAAACGTATTTATTATTGTACTATTTTTTAAAATTACATATAGTTTTTACTAAATTTTAAATAAAATCTGTAATAGATTTACCAAAATTTAGAATTGCCTAACATGATTCTCAAAATTGGTCAAAAGAAGGATAAATCTCATTTTTAGTATAAAAAAATATATATTAAAATTTTTTATATTTTGGTATAAAAGTGTCTCTATGGTTGGCAAAAGAGTTATTAATTTTGTCCATTTTTGTCAAAAAAATGTTTGGTTAATATCTCAGATACATGAACTTGTACTTTGATTATTTATTAGAGAGTAATAAATGATAACATTGACATATTGGAATCAAATTAAAAAATTAAATTAAAAAAGGTATATCCAATATTTTAGTAAATTAATTTTTTAAGTTTAAGTATCAGTTAATGGTGTAGAAGATGCAAGGAATTGTGAGAATAAAATAATTGCTTTGAGACGGTTGTGACACACATCCTACAATCGATATATAGACCAACCCTCTTGTAAGTCATTCTTCTCTCATCTTTGTTACTTTGACCTCCATTCCATTGATGACTTTAAAAAATGAATTATCTTCTCTCCTTCTTCAACCTCCACCGCCTCATGAATCCCGCAATGTGGTTACTGATATGATGATGAGAAGGTTGCATGTGCATGACCAAATCACAAGAAATTACACATATTCTTCAAGTGATAACGATTCATCATCTTCAAGTCCTACAAACAACTTTTGTAGCCATGCTCCAGGAATTAGGAATGCGATACAGATTCTTGAAGTCCAATTTGGAAATTCGGTTGCTCCCTCGACTAATAATAATATCAACGATGCCACCAACGCCAATAATATGATGATCAATGCTTGCATAGCTTCTTATAAACCTGGTCTCTGTGGAGGATCATCAACAGAATCACACAGGTGGATTTCTCAAACCCTTAATTTTGCACTTGCTGTTGGAGATGATGATAAAGTAGTTAATAAGAATCATAGGAAAAGGAAACAGAATGATGAAAAGATTGATGATGGCAGAATCCACAGTCTACCATACAAAAAATATGGACCATACACATGTCCAAAGTGCTACAAAGTATTGAATACATCCCAAAATTTTGCTAATCATGTGACTTCATTTCACTATAGGTTCGAAAGTGAAGAAGAGCGAAAGAAAAGACACATTTCTAGGAACCGAAAGAGATAGGTTATCCGCATTAAAAAGATCATTGATGTAACCAACACATTAGTTCCTGTTTATGCACATGTGAATCAGTGACGGGTTGCAACTATCAGTGACAATGATGATGGTATGAGTTAGGTTTCTCCACTTCCTACTTTAAACGGAGTAAAAGTAAAAGTGGAGACAAACGATAATTAAAATTTAATTTGCATTTTAAATTATAATATTTACATTTGCTTTATAATAATCTTATTATTACTGTATATTTCTTTTGATTTTTAGTATTTAATATTAAAGTGAATTAAAATTTTGATATTAAATTTAGTTTATATTTAATAATTAATCAGTCTAGTCTTTGTGATATCCTTAGTCAATTCGGTGTACCAAAAAAGGTTGAAAGTCCTAATACATTATTATATTAGATTATCATAAAAAAGAAACTCAAATGTTATTATTGTTCTTTTTAATTATGTAATACTTAATGAAAGGAATATTATATAATTAGTTAACAATCACATGACAAAAATTACAATTAAATATTTGCTTTTTTTACTATTAAATTGTTTGCGATGTTTTTTTTACTAATTTGGTAGAATATGTCTTAATTGTTACTACCACACGCTCATTTCATCCAATCTTACTATACACTAAAATTAAATATTAATAATTTATAAAACTATAAACAAAGGTAAATATTTTGAATAAAAAAAGAATGCACATTGTTTAAATAAAATATATAGATTATAAGCCTCTTAATTTTAGCATCGATTAAACCAAAAAATATAGAATACATGGCAATAATTTTCTTTATTATTTTTATCATAAAATTAATATCTTTATTAAAATTAAGTTATTAATATATTTTGAACATAGAAAATAAACATAAATTACATAGACTTTGAAAAGTGAGTCTATACCAAGTTGAATTTTTTTGATTTTGGTTAATTCTAATAAAATGTGATATTTTTTATCCATTTTATATAATACAATAATTTTTATTCTTTCTTAAAAGTAATAAGACACCACTTTGGACAAATTTTTAAGAGTGCATGTAATTTGGACTCTATCATGGTGTATAATATTGTTTGTGATAATTTAGAACGAAATATTGAATATATTCTCTATTATTAAATATAATAAAAATAAATTTTTACAAAAAAAGGATAAACGTATTTATTATTGTACTATTTTTTAAAATTACATATAGATTTTACTAAATTTTAAATAAAATCTGTAATAGATTTACCAAAATTTAGAATTGCCTAACATGATTCTCAAAATTGGTCAAAAGAAGGATAAATCTCATTTTTAGTATAAAAAAATATATATTAAAATTTTTTATATTTTGGTATAAAAGTGTCTCTATGGTTGGCAAAAGAGTTATTAATTTTGTCCATTTTTGTCAAAAAAATTTTTGGTTAATATCTCAGATACATGAACTTGTACTTTGATTATTTATTAGAGAGTAATAAATGATAACATTGACATATTGGAATCAAATTAAAAAATTAAATTAAAAAAGGTATATCCAATATTTTAGTAAATTAATTTTTTAAGTTTAAGTATCAATTAATGGTGTAGAAGATGCAAGGAATTGTGAGAATAAAATAATTGCTTTGAGACGGTTGTGACACACATCCTACAATCGATATATAGACCAACCCTCTTGTAAGTCATTCTTCTCTCATCTTTGTTACTTTGACCTCCATTCCATTGATGACTTTAAAAAATGAATTATCTTCTCTCCTTCTTCAACCTCCACCGCCTCATGAATCCCGCAATGTGGTTACTGATATGATGATGAGAAGGTTGCATGTGCATGAACAAATCACAAGAAATTACACATATTCTTCAAGTGATAACGATTCATCATCTTCAAGTCCTACAAACAACTTTTGTAGCCATGCTCCAGGAATTAGGAATGCGATACAGATTCTTGAAGTCCAATTTGGAAATTCGGTTGCTCCCTCGACTAATAATAATATCAACGATGCCACCAACGCCAATAATATGATGATCAATGCTTGCATAGCTTCTTATAAACCTGGTCTCTGTGGAGGATCATCAACAGAATCACACAGGTGGATTTCTCAAACCCTTAATTTTGCACTTGCTGTTGGAGATGATGATAAAGTAGTTAATAAGAATCATAGGAAAAGGAAACAGAATGATGAAAAGATTGATGATGGCAGAATCCACAGTCTACCATACAAAAAATATGGACCATACACATGTCCAAAGTGCTACAAAGTATTGAATACATCCCAAAATTTTGCTAATCATGTGACTTCATTTCACTATAGGTTCGAAAGTGAAGAAGAGCGAAAGAAAAGACACATTTCTAGGAACCGAAAGAGATAGGTTATCCGCATTAAAAAGATCATTGATGTAACCAACACATTAGTTCCTGTTTATGCACATGTGAATCAGTGACGGGTTGCAACTATCAGTGACAATGATGATGGTATGAGTTAGGTTTCTCCACTTCCTACTTTAAACGGAGTAAAAGTAAAAGTGGAGACAAACGATAATTAAAATTTAATTTGCATTTTAAATTATAATATTTACATTTGCTTTATAATAATCTTATTAGTACTGTATATTTCTTTTGATTTTTAGTATTTAATATTAAAGTGAATTAAAATTTTGATATTAAATTTAGTTTATATTTATTAATTAATCAGTCTAGTCTTTGTGATATCCTTAGTCAATCCGGTGTACCAAAAAAGGTTGAAAGTCCTAATACATTATTATATTAGATTATCATAAAAAAGAAACTCAAATGTTATTATTGTTCTTTTTAATTATGTAATACTTAATGAAAGGAATATTATATAATTAGTTAACAATCACATGACAAAAATTACAATTAAATATTTGATTTTTTTACTATTAAATTGTTTGCGATGTTTTTTTTACTAATTTGGTAGAATATGTCTTAATTGTTACTACCACACGCTCATTTCATCCAATCTTACTATACACTAAAATTAAATATTAATAATTTATAAAACTATAAACAAAGGTAAATATTTTGAATAAAAAAAGAATGCACATTGTTTAAATAAAATATATAGATTATAAGCCTCTTAATTTTAGCATCGATTAAACCAAAAAATATAGAATACATGGCAATAATTTTCTTTATTATTTTTATCATAAAATTAATATCTTTATTAAAATTAAGTTATTAATATATTTTGAACATAGAAAATAAACATAAATTACATAGACTTTGAAAAGTGAGTCTATACCAAGTTGAATTTTTTTGATTTTGGTTAATTCTAATAAAATGTGATATTTTTTATCCATTTTATATAATACAATAATTTTTATTCTTTCTTAAAAGTAATAAGACACCACTTTGGACAAATTTTTAAGAGTGCATGTAATTTGGACTCTATCATGGTGTATAATATTGTTTGTGATAATTTAGAACGAAATATTGAATATATTCTCTATTATTAAATATAATAAAAATAAATTTTTACAAAAAAAGGATAAACGTATTTATTATTGTACTATTTTTTAAAATTACATATAGTTTTTACTAAATTTTAAATAAAATCTGTAATAGATTTACCAAAATTTAGAATTGCCTAACATGATTCTCAAAATTGGTCAAAAGAAGGATAAATCTCATTTTTAGTATAAAAAAATATATATTAAAATTTTTTATATTTTGGTATAAAAGTGTCTCTATGGTTGGCAAAAGAGTTATTAATTTTGTCCATTTTTGTCAAAAAAATTTTTGGTTAATATCTCAGATACATGAACTTGTACTTTGATTATTTATTAGAGAGTAATAAATGATAACATTGACATATTGGAATCAAATTAAAAAATTAAATTAAAAAAGGTATATCCAATATTTTAGTAAATTAATTTTTTAAGTTTAAGTATCAATTAATGGTGTAGAAGATGCAAGGAATTGTGAGAATAAAATAATTGCTTTGAGACGGTTGTGACACACATCCTACAATCGATATATAGACCAACCCTCTTGTAAGTCATTCTTCTCTCATCTTTGTTACTTTGACCTCCATTCCATTGATGACTTTAAAAAATGAATTATCTTCTCTCCTTCTTCAACCTCCACCGCCTCATGAATCCCGCAATGTGGTTACTGATATGATGATGAGAAGGTTGCATGTGCATGACCAAATCACAAGAAATTACACATATTCTTCAAGTGATAACGATTCATCATCTTCAAGTCCTACAAACAACTTTTGTAGCCATGCTCCAGGAATTAGGAATGCGATACAGATTCTTGAAGTCCAATTTGGAAATTCGGTTGCTCCCTCGACTAATAATAATATCAACGATGCCACCAACGCCAATAATATGATGATCAATGCTTGCATAGCTTCTTATAAACCTGGTCTCTGTGGAGGATCATCAACAGAATCACACAGGTGGATTTCTCAAACCCTTAATTTTGCACTTGCTGTTGGAGATGATGATAAAGTAGTTAATAAGAATCATAGGAAAAGGAAACAGAATGATGAAAAGATTGATGATGGCAGAATCCACAGTCTACCATACAAAAAATATGGACCATACACATGTCCAAAGTGCTACAAAGTATTGAATACATCCCAAAATTTTGCTAATCATGTGACTTCATTTCACTATAGGTTCGAAAGTGAAGAAGAGCGAAAGAAAAGACACATTTCTAGGAACCGAAAGAGATAGGTTATCCGCATTAAAAAGATCATTGATGTAACCAACACATTAGTTCCTGTTTATGCACATGTGAATCAGTGACGGGTTGCAACTATCAGTGACAATGATGATGGTATGAGTTAGGTTTCTCCACTACCTACTTTAAACGGAGTAGAAGTAAAAGTGGAGACAAACGATAATTAAAATTTAATTTGCATTTTAAATTGTAATATTTACATTTTCTTTATAATAATCTTATTAGTACTGTATATTTCTTTTGATTTTTAGTATTTAATATTAAAGTGAATTAAAATTTTGATATTAAATTTAGTTTATATTTAATAATTAATCAGTCTAGTCTTTGTGATATCCTTAGTCAATCCGGTGTACCAAAAAAGGTTGAAAGTCCTAATACATTATTATATTAGATTATCATAAAAAAGAAACTCAAATGTTATTATTGTTCTTTTTAATTATGTAATACTTAATGAAAGGAATATTATATAATTAGTTAACAATCACATGACAAAAATTACAATTAAATATTTGCTTTTTTTACTATTAAATTGTTTGCGATGTTTTTTTTACTAATTTGGTAGAATATGTCTTAATTGTTACTACCACACGCTCATTTCATCCAATCTTACTATACACTAAAATTAAATATTAATAATTTATAAAACTATAAACAAAGGTAAATATTTTGAATAAAAAAAGAATGCACATTGTTTAAATAAAATATATAGATTATAAGCCTCTTAATTTTAGCATCGATTAAACCAAAAAATATAGAATACATGGCAATAATTTTCTTTATTATTTTTATCATAAAATTAATATCTTTATTAAAATTAAGTTATTAATATATTTTGAACATAGAAAATAAACATAAATTACATAGACTTTGAAAAGTGAGTCTATACCAAGTTGAATTTTTTTGATTTTGGTTAATTCTAATAAAATGTGATATTTTTTATCCATTTTATATAATACAATAATTTTTATTCTTTCTTAAAAGTAATAAGACACCACTTTGGACAAATTTTTAAGAGTGCATGTAATTTGGACTCTATCATGGTGTATAATATTGTTTGTGATAATTTAGAACGAAATATTGAATATATTCTCTATTATTAAATATAATAAAAATAAATTTTTACAAAAAAAGGATAAACGTATTTATTATTGTACTATTTTTTAAAATTACATATAGTTTTTACTAAATTTTAAATAAAATCTGTAATAGATTTACCAAAATTTAGAATTGCCTAACATGATTCTCAAAATTGGTCAAAAGAAGGATAAATCTCATTTTTAGTATAAAAAAATATATATTAAAATTTTTTATATTTTGGTATAAAAGTGTCTCTATGGTTGGCAAAAGAGTTATTAATTTTGTCCATTTTTGTCAAAAAAATTTTTGGTTAATATCTCAGATACATGAACTTGTACTTTGATTATTTATTAGAGAGTAATAAATGATAACATTGACATATTGGAATCAAATTAAAAAATTAAATTAAAAAAGGTATATCCAATATTTTAGTAAATTAATTTTTTAAGTTTAAGTATCAATTAATGGTGTAGAAGATGCAAGGAATTGTGAGAATAAAATAATTGCTTTGAGACGGTTGTGACACACATCCTACAATCGATATATAGACCAACCCTCTTGTAAGTCATTCTTCTCTCATCTTTGTTACTTTGACCTCCATTCCATTGATGACTTTAAAAAATGAATTATCTTCTCTCCTTCTTTAACCTCAACCGCCTCATGAATCCCCCAATGTGGTTACTGATATGATGATGAGAAGGTTGCATGTGCATGACCAAATCACAAGAAATTACACATATTCTTCAAGTGATAACGATTCATCATCTTCAAGTCCTACAAACAACTTTTGTAGCCATGCTCCAGGAATTAGGAATGCGATACAGATTCTTGAAGTCCAATTTGGAAATTCGGTTGCTCCCTCGACTAATAATAATATCAACGATGCCACCAACGCCAATAATATGATGATCAATGCTTGCATAGCTTCTTATAAACCTGGTCTCTGTGGAGGATCATCAACAGAATCACACAGGTGGATTTCTCAAACCCTTAATTTTGCACTTGCTGTTGGAGATGATGATAAAGTAGTTAATAAGAATCATAGGAAAAGGAAACAGAATGATGAAAAGATTGATGATGGCAGAATCCACAGTCTACCATACAAAAAATATGGACCATACACATGTCCAAAGTGCTACAAAGTATTGAATACATCCCAAAATTTTGCTAATCATGTGACTTCATTTCACTATAGGTTCGAAAGTGAAGAAGAGCGAAAGAAAAGACACATTTCTAGGAACCGAAAGAGATAGGTTATCCGCATTAAAAAGATCATTGATGTAACCAACACATTAGTTCCTGTTTATGCACATGTGAATCAGTGACGGGTTGCAACTATCAGTGACAATGATGATGGTATGAGTTAGGTTTCTCCACTACCTACTTTAAACGGAGTAGAAGTAAAAGTGGAGACAAACGATAATTAAAATTTAATTTGCATTTTAAATTGTAATATTTACATTTGCTTTATAATAATCTTATTATTACTGTATATTTCTTTTGATTTTTAGTATTTAATATTAAAGTGAATTAAAATTTTGATATTAAATTTAGTTTATATTTAATAATTAATCAGTCTAGTCTTTGTGATATCCTTAGTCAATCCGGTGTACCAAAAAAGGTTGAAAGTCCTAATACATTATTATATTAGATTATCATAAAAAAGAAACTCAAATGTTATTATTGTTCTTTTTAATTATGTAATACTTAATGAAAGGAATATTATATAATTAGTTAACAATCACATGACAAAAATTACAATTAAATATTTGATTTTTTTACTATTAAATTGTTTGCGATGTTTTTTTTACTAATTTGGTAGAATATGTCTTAATTGTTACTACCACACGCTCATTTCATCCAATCTTACTATACACTAAAATTAAATATTAATAATTTATAAAACTATAAACAAAGGTAAATATTTTGAATAAAAAAAGAATGCACATTGTTTAAATAAAATATATAGATTATAAGCCTCTTAATTTTAGCATCGATTAAACCAAAAAATATAGAATACATGGCAATAATTTTCTTTATTATTTTTATCATAAAATTAATATCTTTATTAAAATTAAGTTATTAATATATTTTGAACATAGAAAATAAACATAAATTACATAGACTTTGAAAAGTGAGTCTATACCAAGTTGAATTTTTTTGATTTTGGTTAATTCTAATAAAATGTGATATTTTTTATCCATTTTATATAATACAATAATTTTTATTCTTTCTTAAAAGTAATATGACACCACTTTGGACAAATTTTTAAGAGTGCATGTAATTTGGACTCTATCATGGTGTATAATATTGTTTGTGATAATTTAGAACGAAATATTGAATATATTCTCTATTATTAAATATAATAAAAATAAATTTTTACAAAAAAAGGATAAACGTATTTATTATTGTACTATTTTTTAAAATTACATATAGTTTTTACTAAATTTTAAATAAAATCTGTAATAGATTTACCAAAATTTAGAATTGCCTAACATGATTCTCAAAATTGGTCAAAAGAAGGATAAATCTCATTTTTAGTATAAAAAAATATATATTAAAATTTTTTATATTTTGGTATAAAAGTGTCTCTATGGTTGGCAAAAGAGTTATTAATTTTGTCCATTTTTGTCAAAAAAATTTTTGGTTAATATCTCAGATACATGAACTTGTACTTTGATTATTTATTAGAGAGTAATAAATGATAACATTGACATATTGGAATCAAATTAAAAAATTAAATTAAAAAAGGTATATCCAATATTTTAGTAAATTAATTTTTTAAGTTTAAGTATCAATTAATGGTGTAGAAGATGCAAGGAATTGTGAGAATAAAATAATTGCTTTGAGACGGTTGTGACACACATCCTACAATCGATATATAGACCAACCCTCTTGTAAGTCATTCTTCTCTCATCTTTGTTACTTTGACCTCCATTCCATTGATGACTTTAAAAAATGAATTATCTTCTCTCCTTCTTCAACCTCCACCGCCTCATGAATCCCCCAATGTGGTTACTGATATGATGATGAGAAGGTTGCATGTGCATGACCAAATCACAAGAAATTACACATATTCTTCAAGTGATAACGATTCATCATCTTCAAGTCCTACAAACAACTTTTGTAGCCATGCTCCAGGAATTAGGAATGCGATACAGATTCTTGAAGTCCAATTTGGAAATTCGGTTGCTCCCTCGACTAATAATAATATCAACGATGCCACCAACGCCAATAATATGATGATCAATGCTTGCATAGCTTCTTATAAACCTGGTCTCTGTGGAGGATCATCAACAGAATCACACAGGTGGATTTCTCAAACCCTTAATTTTGCACTTGCTGTTGGAGATGATGATAAAGTAGTTAATAAGAATCATAGGAAAAGGAAACAGAATGATGAAAAGATTGATGATGGCAGAATCCACAGTCTACCATACAAAAAATATGGACCATACACATGTCCAAAGTGCTACAAAGTATTGAATACATCCCAAAATTTTGCTAATCATGTGACTTCATTTCACTATAGGTTCGAAAGTGAAGAAGAGCGAAAGAAAAGACACATTTCTAGGAACCGAAAGAGATAGGTTATCCGCATTAAAAAGATCATTGATGTAACCAACACATTAGTTCCTGTTTATGCACATGTGAATCAGTGACGGGTTGCAACTATCAGTGACAATGATGATGGTATGAGTTAGGTTTCTCCACTTCCTACTTTAAACAGAGTAGAAGTAAAAGTGGAGACAAACGATAATTAAAATTTAATTTGCATTTTAAATTATAATATTTACATTTGCTTTATAATAATCTTATTATTACTGTATATTTCTTTTGATTTTTAGTATTTAATATTAAAGTGAATTAAAATTTTGATATTAAATTTAGTTTATATTTAATAATTAATCAGTCTAGTCTTTGTGATATCCTTAGTCAATCCGGTGTACCAAAAAAGGTTGAAAGTCCTAATACATTATTATATTAGATTATCATAAAAAAGAAACTCAAATGTTATTATTGTTCTTTTTAATTATGTAATACTTAATGAAAGGAATATTATATAATTAGTTAACAATCACATGACAAAAATTACAATTAAATATTTGATTTTTTTACTATTAAATTGTTTGCGATGTTTTTTTTACTAATTTGGTAGAATATGTCTTAATTGTTACTACCACACGCTCATTTCATCCAATCTTACTATACACTAAAATTAAATATTAATAATTTATAAAACTATAAACAAAGGTAAATATTTTGAATAAAAAAAGAATGCACATTGTTTAAATAAAATATATAGATTATAAGCCTCTTAATTTTAGCATCGATTAAACCAAAAAATATAGAATACATGGCAATAATTTTCTTTATTATTTTTATCATAAAATTAATATCTTTATTAAAATTAAGTTATTAATATATTTTGAACATAGAAAATAAACATAAATTACATAGACTTTGAAAAGTGAGTCTATACCAAGTTGAATTTTTTTGATTTTGGTTAATTCTAATAAAATGTGATATTTTTTATCCATTTTATATAATACAATAATTTTTATTCTTTCTTAAAAGTAATAAGACACCACTTTGGACAAATTTTTAAGAGTGCATGTAATTTGGACTCTATCATGGTGTATAATATTGTTTGTGATAATTTAGAACGAAATATTGAATATATTCTCTATTATTAAATATAATAAAAATAAATTTTTACAAAAAAAGGATAAACGTATTTATTATTGTACTATTTTTTAAAATTACATATAGTTTTTACTAAATTTTAAATAAAATCTGTAATAGATTTACCAAAATTTAGAATTGCCTAACATGATTCTCAAAATTGGTCAAAAGAAGGATAAATCTCATTTTTAGTATAAAAAAATATATATTAAAATTTTTTATATTTTGGTATAAAAGTGTCTCTATGGTTGGCAAAAGAGTTATTAATTTTGTCCATTTTTGTCAAAAAAATTTTTGGTTAATATCTCAGATACATGAACTTGTACTTTGATTATTTATTAGAGAGTAATAAATGATAACATTGACATATTGGAATCAAATTAAAAAATTAAATTAAAAAAGGTATATCCAATATTTTAGTAAATTAATTTTTTAAGTTTAAGTATCAATTAATGGTGTAGAAGATGCAAGGAATTGTGAGAATAAAATAATTGCTTTGAGACGGTTGTGACACACATCCTACAATCGATATATAGACCAACCCTCTTGTAAGTCATTCTTCTCTCATCTTTGTTACTTTGACCTCCATTCCATTGATGACTTTAAAAAATGAATTATCTTCTCTCCTTCTTCAACCTCCACCGCCTCATGAATCCCCCAATGTGGTTACTGATATGATGATGAGAAGGTTGCATGTGCATGACCAAATCACAAGAAATTACACATATTCTTCAAGTGATAACGATTCATCATCTACAAGTCCTACAAACAACTTTTGTAGCCATGCTCCAGGAATTAGGAATGCGATACAGATTCTTGAAGTCCAATTTGGAAATTCGGTTGCTCCCTCGACTAATAATAATATCAACGATGCCACCAACGCCAATAATATGATGATCAATGCTTGCATAGCTTCTTATAAACCTGGTCTCTGTGGAGGATCTTCAACATTATCACACAGGTGGATTTCTCAAACCCTTAATTTTGCACTTGCTGTTGGAGATGATGATAAAGTAGTTAATAAGAATCATAGGAAAAGGAAACAGAATGATGAAAAGATTGATGATGGCAGAATCCACAGTCTACCATACAAAAAATATGGACCATACACATGTCCAAAGTGCTACAAAGTATTGAATACATCCCAAAATTTTGCTAATCATGTGACTTCATTTCACTATAGGTTCGAAAGTGAAGAAGAGCGAAAGAAAAGACACATTTCTAGGAACCGAAAGAGATAGGTTATCCGCATTAAAAAGATCATTGATGTAACCAACACATTAGTTCCTGTTTATGCACATGTGAATCAGTGACGGGTTGCAACTATCAGTGACAATGATGATGGTATGAGTTAGGTTTCTCCACTTCCTACTTTAAACGGAGTAAAAGTAAAAGTGGAGACAAACGATAATTAAAATTTAATTTGCATTTTAAATTATAATATTTACATTTGCTTTATAATAATCTTATTATTACTGTATATTTCTTTTGATTTTTAGTATTTAATATTAAAGTGAATTAAAATTTTGATATTAAATTTAGTTTATATTTAATAATTAATCAGTCTAGTCTTTGTGATATCCTTAGTCAATCCGGTGTACCAAAAAAGGTTGAAAGTCCTAATACATTATTATATTAGATTATCATAAAAAAGAAACTCAAATGTTATTATTGTTCTTTTTAATTATGTAATACTTAATGAAAGGAATATTATATAATTAGTTAACAATCACATGACAAAAATTACAATTAAATATTTGCTTTTTTTACTATTAAATTGTTTGCGATGTTTTTTTTACTAATTTGGTAGAATATGTCTTAATTGTTACTACCACACGCTCATTTCATCCAATCTTACTATACACTAAAATTAAATATTAATAATTTATAAAACTATAAACAAAGGTAAATATTTTGAATAAAAAAAGAATGCACATTGTTTAAATAAAATATATAGATTATAAGCCTCTTAATTTTAGCATCGATTAAACCAAAAAATATAGAATACATGGCAATAATTTTCTTTATTATTTTTATCATAAAATTAATATCTTTATTAAAATTAAGTTATTAATATATTTTGAACATAGAAAATAAACATAAATTACATAGACTTTGAAAAGTGAGTCTATACCAAGTTGAATTTTTTTGATTTTGGTTAATTCTAATAAAATGTGATATTTTTTATCCATTTTATATAATACAATAATTTTTATTCTTTCTTAAAAGTAATAAGACACCACTTTGGACAAATTTTTAAGAGTGCATGTAATTTGGACTCTATCATGGTGTATAATATTGTTTGTGATAATTTAGAACGAAATATTGAATATATTCTCTATTATTAAATATAATAAAAATAAATTTTTACAAAAAAAGGATAAACGTATTTATTATTGTACTATTTTTTAAAATTACATATAGTTTTTACTAAATTTTAAATAAAATCTGTAATAGATTTACCAAAATTTAGAATTGCCTAACATGATTCTCAAAATTGGTCAAAAGAAGGATAAATCTCATTTTTAGTATAAAAAAATATATATTAAAATTTTTTATATTTTGGTATAAAAGTGTCTCTATGGTTGGCAAAAGAGTTATTAATTTTGTCCATTTTTGTCAAAAAAATTTTTGGTTAATATCTCAGATACATGAACTTGTACTTTGATTATTTATTAGAGAGTAATAAATGATAACATTGACATATTGGAAGCAAATTAAAAAATTAAATTAAAAAAGGTATATCCAATATTTTAGTAAATTAATTTTTTAAGTTTAAGTATCAATTAATGGTGTAGAAGATGCAAGGAATTGTGAGAATAAAATAATTGCTTTGAGACGGTTGTGACACACATCCTACAATCGATATATAGACCAACCCTCTTGTAAGTCATTCTTCTCTCATCTTTGTTACTTTGACCTCCATTCCATTGATGACTTTAAAAAATGAATTATCTTCTCTCCTTCTTCAACCTCCACCGCCTCATGAATCCCCCAATGTGGTTACTGATATGATGATGAGAAGGTTGCATGTGCATGACCAAATCACAAGAAATTACACATATTCTTCAAGTGATAACGATTCATCATCTTCAAGTCCTACAAACAACTTTTGTAGCCATGCTCCAGGAATTAGGAATGCGATGCAGATTCTTGAAGTCCAATTTGGAAATTCGGTTGCTCCCTCGACTAATAATAATATCAACGATGCCACCAACGCCAATAATATGATGATCAATGCTTGCATAGCTTCTTATAAACCTGGTCTCTGTGGAGGATCATCAACAGAATCACACAGGTGGATTTCTCAAACCCTTAATTTTGCACTTGCTGTTGGAGATGATGATAAAGTAGTTAATAAGAATCATAGGAAAAGGAAACAGAATGATGAAAAGATTGATGATGGCAGAATCCACAGTCTACCATACAAAAAATATGGACCATACACATGTCCAAAGTGCTACAAAGTATTGAATACATCCCAAAATTTTGCTAATCATGTGACTTCATTTCACTATAGGTTCGAAAGTGAAGAAGAGCGAAAGAAAAGACACATTTCTAGGAACCGAAAGAGATAGGTTATCCGCATTAAAAAGATCATTGATGTAACCAACACATTAGTTCCTGTTTATGCACATGTGAATCAGTGACGGGTTGCAACTATCAGTGACAATGATGATGGTATGAGTTAGGTTTCTCCACTTCCTACTTTAAACGGAGTAAAAGTAAAAGTGGAGACAAACGATAATTAAAATTTAATTTGCATTTTAAATTATAATATTTACATTTGCTTTATAATAATCTTATTATTACTGTATATTTCTTTTGATTTTTAGTATTTAATATTAAAGTGAATTAAAATTTTGATATTAAATTTAGTTTATATTTAATAATTAATCAGTCTAGTCTTTGTGATATCCTTAGTCAATCCGGTGTACCAAAAAAGGTTGAAAGTCCTAATACATTATTATATTAGATTATCATAAAAAAGAAACTCAAATGTTATTATTGTTCTTTTTAATTATGTAATACTTAATGAAAGGAATATTATATAATTAGTTAACAATCACATGACAAAAATTACAATTAAATATTTGCTTTTTTTACTATTAAATTGTTTGCGATGTTTTTTTTACTAATTTGGTAGAATATGTCTTAATTGTTACTACCACACGCTCATTTCATCCAATCTTACTATACACTAAAATTAAATATTAATAATTTATAAAACTATAAACAAAGGTAAATATTTTGAATAAAAAAAGAATGCACATTGTTTAAATAAAATATATAGATTATAAGCCTCTTAATTTTAGCATCGATTAAACCAAAAAATATAGAATACATGGCAATAATTTTCTTTATTATTTTTATCATAAAATTAATATCTTTATTAAAATTAAGTTATTAATATATTTTGAACATAGAAAATAAACATAAATTACATAGACTTTGAAAAGTGAGTCTATACCAAGTTGAATTTTTTTGATTTTGGTTAATTCTAATAAAATGTGATATTTTTTATCCATTTTATATAATACAATAATTTTTATTCTTTCTTAAAAGTAATAAGACACCACTTTGGACAAATTTTTAAGAGTGCATGTAATTTGGACTCTATCATGGTGTATAATATTGTTTGTGATAATTTAGAACGAAATATTGAATATATTCTCTATTATTAAATATAATAAAAATAAATTTTTACAAAAAAAGGATAAACTTATTTATTATTGTACAATTTTTTAAAATTACATATAGTTTTTACTAAATTTTAAATAAAATCTGTAATAGATTTACCAAAATTTAGAATTGCCTAACATGATTCTCAAAATTGGTCAAAAGAAGGATAAATCTCATTTTTAGTATAAAAAAATATATATTAAAATTTTTTATATTTTGGTATAAAAGTGTCTCTATGGTTGGCAAAAGAGTTATTAATTTTGTCCATTTTTGTCAAAAAAATTTTTGGTTAATATCTCAGATACATGAACTTGTACTTTGATTATTTATTAGAGAGTAATAAATGATAACATTGACATATTGGAATCAAATTAAAAAATTAAATTAAAAAAGGTATATCCAATATTTTAGTAAATTAATTTTTTAAGTTTAGGTATCAATTAATGGTGTAGAAGATGCAAGGAATTGTGAGAATAAAATAATTGCTTTGAGACGGTTGTGACACACATCCTACAATCGATATATAGACCAACCCTCTTGTAAGTCATTCTTCTCTCATCTTTGTTACTTTGACCTCCATTCCATTGATGACTTAAAAAAATGAATTATCTTCTCTCCTTCTTCAACCTCCACCGCCTCATGAATCCCCCAATGTGGTTACTGATATGATGATGAGAAGGTTGCATGTGCATGACCAAATCACAAGAAATTACACATATTCTTCAAGTGATAACGATTCATCATCTTCAAGTCCTACAAACAACTTTTGTAGCCATGCTCCAGGAATTAGGAATGCGATACAGATTCTTGAAGTCCAATTTGGAAATTCGGTTGCTCCCTCGACTAATAATAATATCAACGATGCCACCAACGCCAATAATATGATGATCAATGCTTGCATAGCTTCTTATAAACCTGGTCTCTGTGGAGGATCATCAACAGAATCACACAGGTGGATTTCTCAAACCCTTAATTTTGCACTTGCTGTTGGAGATGATGATAAAGTAGTTAATAAGAATCATAGGAAAAGGAAACAGAATGATGAAAAGATTGATGATGGCAGAATCCACAGTCTACCATACAAAAAATATGGACCATACACATGTCCAAAGTGCTACAAAGTATTGAATACATCCCAAAATTTTGCTAATCATGTGACTTCATTTCACTATAGGTTCGAAAGTGAAGAAGAGCGAAAGAAAAGACACATTTCTAGGAACCGAAAGAGATAGGTTATCCGCATTAAAAAGATCATTGATGTAACCAACACATTAGTTCCTGTTTATGCACATGTGAATCAGTGACGGGTTGCAACTATCAGTGACAATGATGATGGTATGAGTTAGGTTTCTCCACTTCCTACTTTAAACGGAGTAAAAGTAAAAGTGGAGACAAACGATAATTAAAATTTAATTTGCATTTTAAATTATAATATTTACATTTGCTTTATAATAATCTTATTATTACTGTATATTTCTTTTGATTTTTAGTATTTAATATTAAAGTGAATTAAAATTTTGATATTAAATTTAGTTTATATTTAATAATTAATCAGTCTAGTCTTTGTGATATCCTTAGTCAATCCGGTGTACCAAAAAAGGTTGAAAGTCCTAATACATTATTATATTAGATTATCATAAAAAAGAAACTCAAATGTTATTATTGTTCTTTTTAATTATGTAATACTTAATGAAAGGAATATTATATAATTAGTTAACAATCACATGACAAAAATTACAATTAAATATTTGATTTTTTTACTATTAAATTGTTTGCGATGTTTTTTTTACTAATTTGGTAGAATATGTCTTAATTGTTACTACCACACACGCTCATTTCATCCAATCTTACTATACACTAAAATTAAATATTAATAATTTATAAAACTATAAACAAAGGTAAATATTTTGAATAAAAAAAGAATGCACATTGTTTAAATAAAATATATAGATTATAAGCCTCTTAATTTTAGCATCGATTAAACCAAAAAATATAGAATACATGGCAATAATTTTCTTTATTATTTTTATCATAAAATTAATATCTTTATTAAAATTAAGTTATTAATATATTTTGAACATAGAAAATAAACATAAATTACATAGACTTTGAAAAGTGAGTCTATACCAAGTTGAATTTTTTTGATTTTGGTTAATTCTAATAAAATGTGATATTTTTTATCCATTTTATATAATACAATAATTTTTATTCTTTCTTTAAAGTAATAAGACACCACTTTGGACAAATTTTTAAGAGTGCATGTAATTTGGACTCTATCATGGTGTATAATATTGTTTGTGATAATTTAGAACGAAATATTGAATATATTCTCTATTATTAAATATAATAAAAAATAAATTTTTACAAAAAAAGGATAAACGTATTTATTATTGTACTATTTTTTAAAATTACATATAGTTTTTACTAAATTTTAAATAAAATCTGTAATAGATTTACCAAAATTTAGAATTGCCTAACATGATTCTCAAAATTGGTCAAAAGAAGGATAAATCTCATTTTTAGTATAAAAAAATATATATTAAAATTTTTTATATTTTGGTATAAAAGTGTCTCTATGGTTGGCAAAAGAGTTATTAATTTTGTCCATTTTTGTCAAAAAAATTTTTGGTTAATATCTCAGATACATGAACTTGTACTTTGATTATTTATTAGAGAGTAATAAATGATAACATTGACATATTGGAATCAAATTAAAAAATTAAATTAAAAAAGGTATATCCAATATTTTAGTAAATTAATTTTTTAAGTTTAAGTATCAATTAATGGTGTAGAAGATGCAAGGAATTGTGAGAATAAAATAATTGCTTTGAGACGGTTGTGACACACATCCTACAATCGATATATAGACCAACCCTCTTGTAAGTCATTCTTCTCTCATCTTTGTTACTTTGACCTCCATTCCATTGATGACTTAAAAAAATGAATTATCTTTTCTCCTTCTTCAACCTCCACCGCCTCATGAATCCCCCAATGTGGTTACTGATATGATGATGAGAAGGTTGCATGTGCATGACCAAATCACAAGAAATTTCACATATTCTTCAAGTGATAACGATTCATCATCTTCAAGTCCTACAAACAACTTTTGTAGCCGTGCTCCAGGAATTAGGAATGCGATGCAGATTCTTGAAGTCCAATTTGGAAATTCGGTTGCTCCCTCGACTAATAATAATATCAACGATGCCACCAACGCCAATAATATGATGATCAATGCTTTCATAGCTTCTTATAAACCTGATCTCTGTGGATGATCATCAACAGAATCACACAGGTGGATTTCTCAAACCCTTAATTTTGCACTTGCTGTTGGAGATGATGATAAAGTAGTTAATAAGAATCATAGGAAAAGGAAACAGAATGATGAAAAGATTGATGATGGCAGAATCCACAGTCTACCATACAAAAAATATGGACCATACACATGTCCAAAGTGCTACAAAGTATTGAATACATCCCAAAATTTTGCTAATCATGTGACTTCATTTCACTATAGGTTCGAAAGTGAAGAAGAGCGAAAGAAAAGACACATTTCTAGGAACCGAAAGAGATAGGTTATCCGCATTAAAAAGATCATTGATGTAACCAACACATTAGTTCCTGTTTATGCACATGTGAATCAGTGACGGGTTGCAACTATCAGTGACAATGATGATGGTATGAGTTAGGTTTCTCCACTACCTACTTTAAACGGAGTAAAAGTAAAAGTGGAGACAAACGATAATTAAAATTTAATTTGCATTTTAAATTATAATATTTACATTTGCTTTATAATAATCTTATTATTACTGTATATTTCTTTTGATTTTTAGTATTTAATATTAAAGTGAATTAAAATTTTGATATTAAATTTAGTTTATATTTAATAATTAATCAGTCTAGTCTTTGTGATATCCTTAGTCAATCCGGTGTACCAAAAAAGGTTGAAAGTCCTAATACATTATTATATTAGATTATCATAAAAAAGAAACTCAAATGTTATTATTGTTCTTTTTAATTATGTAATACTTAATGAAAGGAATATTATATAATTAGTTAACAATCACATGACAAAAATTACAATTAAATATTTGATTTTTTTACTATTAAATTGTTTGCGATGTTTTTTTTACTAATTTGGTAGAATATGTCTTAATTGTTACTACCACACGCTCATTTCATCCAATCTTACTATACACTAAAATTAAATATTAATAATTTATAAAACTATAAACAAAGGTAAATATTTTGAATAAAAAAAGAATGCACATTGTTTAAATAAAATATATAGATTATAAGCCTCTTAATTTTAGCATCGATTAAACCAAAAAATATAGAATACATGGCAATAATTTTCTTTATTATTTTTATCATAAAATTAATATCTTTATTAAAATTAAGTTATTAATATATTTTGAACATAGAAAATAAACATAAATTACATAGACTTTGAAAAGTGAGTCTATACCAAGTTGAATTTTTTTGATTTTGGTTAATTCTAATAAAATGTGATATTTTTTATCCATTTTATATAATACAATAATTTTTATTCTTTCTTAAAAGTAATAAGACACCACTTTGGACAAATTTTTAAGAGTGCATGTAATTTGGACTCTATCATGGTGTATAATATTGTTTGTGATAATTTAGAACGAAATATTGAATATATTCTCTATTATTAAATATAATAAAAATAAATTTTTACAAAAAAAGGATAAACGTATTTATTATTGTACTATTTTTTAAAATTACATATAGTTTTTTACTAAATTTTAAATAAAATCTGTAATAGATTTACCAAAATTTAGAATTGCCTAACATGATTCTCAAAATTGGTCAAAAGAAGGATAAATCTCATTTTTAGTATAAAAAAATATATATTAAAATTTTTTATATTTTGGTATAAAAGTGTCTCTATGGTTGGCAAAAGAGTTATTAATTTTGTCCATTTTTGTCAAAAAAATTTTTGGTTAATATCTCAGATACATGAACTTGTACTTTGATTATTTATTAGAGAGTAATAAATGATAACATTGACATATTGGAATCAAATTAAAAAATTAAATTAAAAAGGTATATCCAATATTTTAGTAAATTAATTTTTTAAGTTTAAGTATCAATTAATGGTGTAGAAGATGCAAGGAATTGTGAGAATAAAATAATTGCTTTGAGACGGTTGTGACACACATCCTACAATCGATATATAGACCAACCCTCTTGTAAGTCATTCTTCTCTCATCTTTGTTACTTTGACCTCCATTCCATTGATGACTTTAAAAAATGAATTATCTTCTCTCCTTCTTCAACCTCCACCGCCTCATGAATCCCGCAATGTGGTTACTGATATGATGATGAGAAGGTTGCATGTGCATGACCAAATCACAAGAAATTACACATATTCTTCAAGTGATAACGATTCATCATCTTCAAGTCCTACAAACAACTTTTGTAGCCATGCTCCAGGAATTAGGAATGCGATGCAGATTCTTGAAGTCCAATTTGGAAATTCGGTTGCTCCCTCGACTAATAATAATATCAACGATGCCACCAACGCCAATAATATGATGATCAATGCTTGCATAGCTTCTTATAAACCTGGTCTCTGTGGAGGATCATCAACAGAATCACACAGGTGGATTTCTCAAACCCTTAATTTTGCACTTGCTGTTGGAGATGATGATAAAGTAGTTAATAAGAATCATAGGAAAAGGAAACAGAATGATGAAAAGATTGATGATGGCAGAATCCACAGTCTACCATACAAAAAATATGGACCATACACATGTCCAAAGTGCTACAAAGTATTGAATACATCCCAAAATTTTGCTAATCATGTGACTTCATTTCACTATAGGTTCGAAAGTGAAGAAGAGCGAAAGAAAAGACACATTTCTAGGAACCGAAAGAGATAGGTTATCCGCATTAAAAAGATCATTGATGTAACCAACACATTAGTTCCTGTTTATGCACATGTGAATCAGTGACGGGTTGCAACTATCAGTGACAATGATGATGGTATGAGTTAGGTTTCTCCACTTCCTACTTTAAACGGAGTAAAAGTAAAAGTGGAGACAAACGATAATTAAAATTTAATTTGCATTTTAAATTATAATATTTACATTTGCTTTATAATAATCTTATTATTACTGTATATTTCTTTTGATTTTTAGTATTTAATATTAAAGTGAATTAAAATTTTGATATTAAATTTAGTTTATATTTAATAATTAATCAGTCTAGTCTTTGTGATATCCTTAGTCAATCCGGTGTACCAAAAAAGGTTGAAAGTCCTAATACATTATTATATTAGATTATCATAAAAAAGAAACTCAAATGTTATTATTGTTCTTTTTAATTATGTAATACTTAATGAAAGGAATATTATATAATTAGTTAACAATCACATGACAAAAATTACAATTAAATATTTGATTTTTTTACTATTAAATTGTTTGCGATGTTTTTTTTTACTAATTTGGTAGAATATGTCTTAATTGTTACTACCACACGCTCATTTCATCCAATCTTACTATACACTAAAATTAAATATTAATAATTTATAAAACTATAAACAAAGGTAAATATTTTGAATAAAAAAAGAATGCACATTGTTTAAATAAAATATATAGATTATAAGCCTCTTAATTTTAGCATCGATTAAACCAAAAAATATAGAATACATGGCAATAATTTTCTTTATTATTTTTATCATAAAATTAATATCTTTATTAAAATTAAGTTATTAATATATTTTGAACATAGAAAATAAACATAAATTACATAGACTTTGAAAAGTGAGTCTATACCAAGTTGAATTTTTTTGATTTTGGTTAATTCTAATAAAATGTGATATTTTTTATCCATTTTATATAATACAATAATTTTTATTCTTTCTTAAAAGTAATAAGACACCACTTTTTGGACAAATTTTTAAGAGTGCATGTAATTTGGACTCTATCATGGTGTATAATATTGTTTGTGATAATTTAGAACGAAATATTGAATATATTCTCTATTATTAAATATAATAAAAATAAATTTTTACAAAAAAAGGATAAACGTATTTATTATTGTACTATTTTTTAAAATTACATATAGTTTTTACTAAATTTTAAATAAAATCTGTAATAGATTTACCAAAATTTAGAATTGCCTAACATGATTCTCAAAATTGGTCAAAAGAAGGATAAATCTCATTTTTAGTATAAAAAAATATATATTAAAATTTTTTATATTTTGGTATAAAAGTGTCTCTATGGTTGGCAAAAGAGTTATTAATTTTGTCCATTTTTGTCAAAAAAATTTTTGGTTAATATCTCAGATACATGAACTTGTACTTTGATTATTTATTAGAGAGTAATAAATGATAACATTGACATATTGGAAGCAAATTAAAAAATTAAATTAAAAAAGGTATATCCAATATTTTAGTAAATTAATTTTTTAAGTTTAAGTATCAATTAATGGTGTAGAAGATGCAAGGAATTGTGAGAATAAAATAATTGCTTTGAGACGGTTGTGACACACATCCTACAATCGATATATAGACCAACCCTCTTGTAAGTCATTCTTCTCTCATCTTTGTTACTTTGACCTCCATTCCATTGATGACTTAAAAAAATGAATTATCTTCTCTCCTTCTTCAACCTCCACCGCCTCATGAATCCCCCAATGTGGTTACTGATATGATGATGAGAAGGTTGCATGTGCATGACCAAATCACAAGAAATTACACATATTCTTCAAGTGATAACGATTCATCATCTTCAAGTCCTACAAACAACTTTTGTAGCCATGCTCTAGGAATTAGGAATGCGATGCAGATTCTTGAAGTCCAATTTGGAAATTCGGTTGCTCCCTCGACTAATAATAATATCAACGATGCCACCAACGCCAATAATATGATGATCAATGCTTGCATAGCTTCTTATAAACCTGGTCTCTGTGGAGGATCATCAACAGAATCACACAGGTGGATTTCTCAAACCCTTAATTTTGCACTTGCTGTTGGAGATGATGATAAAGTAGTTAATAAGAATCATAGGAAAAGGAAACAGAATGATGAAAAGATTGATGATGGCAGAATCCACAGTCTACCATACAAAAAATATGGACCATACACATGTCCAAAGTGCTACAAAGTATTGAATACATCCCAAAATTTTGCTAATCATGTGACTTCATTTCACTATAGGTTCGAAAGTGAAGAAGAGCGAAAGAAAAGACACATTTCTAGGAACCGAAAGAGATAGGTTATCCGCATTAAAAAGATCATTGATGTAACCAACACATTAGTTCCTGTTTATGCACATGTGAATCAGTGACGGGTTGCAACTATCAGTGACAATGATGATGGTATGAGTTAGGTTTCTCCACTTCCTACTTTAAACGGAGTAAAAGTAAAAGTGGAGACAAACGATAATTAAAATTTAATTTGCATTTTAAATTATAATATTTACATTTGCTTTATAATAATCTTATTATTACTGTATATTTCATTTGATTTTTAGTATTTAATATTAAAGTGAATTAAAATTTTGATATTAAATTTAGTTTATATTTAATAATTAATCAGTCTAGTCTTTGTGATATCCTTAGTCAATCCGGTGTACCAAAAAAGGTTGAAAGTCCTAATACATTATTATATTAGATTATCATAAAAAAGAAACTCAAATGTTATTATTGTTCTTTTTAATTATGTAATACTTAATGAAAGGAATATTATATAATTAGTTAACAATCACATGACAAAAATTACAATTAAATATTTGATTTTTTTACTATTAAATTGTTTGCGATGTTTTTTTTACTAATTTGGTACAATATGTCTTAATTGTTACTACCCACACGCTCATTTCATCCAATCTTACTATACACTAAAATTAAATATTAATAATTTATAAAACTATAAACAAAGGTAAATATTTTGAATAAAAAAAGAATGCACATTGTTTAAATAAAATATATAGATTATAAGCCTCTTAATTTTAGCATCGATTAAACCAAAAAATATAGAATACATGGCAATAATTTTCTTTATTATTTTTATCATAAAATTAATATCTTTATTAAAATTAAGTTATTAATATATTTTGAACATAGAAAATAAACATAAATTACATAGACTTTGAAAAGTGAGTCTATACCAAGTTGAATTTTTTTGATTTTGGTTAATTCTAATAAAATGTGATATTTTTTATCCATTTTATATAATACAATAATTTTTATTCTTTCTTAAAAGTAATAAGACACCACTTTGGACAAATTTTTAAGAGTGCATGTAATTTGGACTCTATCATGGTGTATAATATTGTTTGTGATAATTTAGAACGAAATATTGAATATATTCTCTATTATTAAATATAATAAAAATAAATTTTTACAAAAAAAGGATAAACGTATTTATTATTGTACTATTTTTTAAAATTACATATAGTTTTTACTAAATTTTAAATAAAATCTGTAATAGATTTACCAAAATTTAGAATTGCCTAACATGATTCTCAAAATTGGTCAAAAGAAGGATAAATCTCATTTTTAGTATAAAAAAATATATATTAAAATTTTTTATATTTTGGTATAAAAGTGTCTCTATGGTTGGCAAAAGAGTTATTAATTTTGTCCATTTTTGTCAAAAAAATTTTTGGTTAATATCTCAGATACATGAACTTGTACTTTGATTATTTATTAGAGAGTAATAAATGATAACATTGACATATTGGAAGCAAATTAAAAAATTAAATTAAAAAAGGTATATCCAATATTTTAGTAAATTAATTTTTTAAGTTTAAGTATCAATTAATGGTGTAGAAGATGCAAGGAATTGTGAGAATAAAATAATTGCTTTGAGACGGTTGTGACACACATCCTACAATCGATATATAGACCAACCCTCTTGTAAGTCATTCTTCTCTCATCTTTGTTACTTTGACCTCCATTCCATTGATGACTTAAAAAAATGAATTATCTTCTCTCCTTCTTCAACCTCCACCGCCTCATGAATCCCCCAATGTGGTTACTGATATGATGATGAGAAGGTTGCATGTGCATGACCAAATCACAAGAAATTACACATATTCTTCAAGTGATAACGATTCATCATCTTCAAGTCCTACAAACAACTTTTGTAGCCATGCTCCAGGAATTAGGAATGCGATGCAGATTCTTGAAGTCCAATTTGGAAATTCGGTTGCTCCCTCGACTAATAATAATATCAACGATGCCACCAACGCCAATAATATGATGATCAATGCTTGCATAGCTTCTTATAAACCTGGTCTCTGTGGAGGATCATCAACAGAATCACACAGGTGGATTTCTCAAACCCTTAATTTTGCACTTGCTGTTGGAGATGATGATAAAGTAGTTAATAAGAATCATAGGAAAAGGAAACAGAATGATGAAAAGATTGATGATGGCAGAATCCACAGTCTACCATACAAAAAATATGGACCATACACATGTCCAAAGTGCTACAAAGTATTGAATACATCCCAAAATTTTGCTAATCATGTGACTTCATTTCACTATAGGTTCGAAAGTGAAGAAGAGCGAAAGAAAAGACACATTTCTAGGAACCGAAAGAGATAGGTTATCCGCATTAAAAAGATCATTGATGTAACCAACACATTAGTTCCTGTTTATGCACATGTGAATCAGTGACGGGTTGCAACTATCAATGACAATGATGATGGTATGAGTTAGGTTTCTCCACTTCCTACTTTAAACGGAGTAAAAGTAAAAGTGGAGACAAACGATAATTAAAATTTAATTTGCATTTTAAATTATAATATTTACATTTGCTTTATAATAATCTTATTATTACTGTATATTTCTTTTGATTTTTAGTATTTAATATTAAAGTGAATTAAAATTTTGATATTAAATTTAGTTTATATTTAATAATTAATCAGTCTAGTCTTTGTGATATCCTTAGTCAATCCGGTGTACCAAAAAAGGTTGAAAGTCCTAATACATTATTATATTAGATTATCATAAAAAAGAAACTCAAATGTTATTATTGTTCTTTTTAATTATGTAATACTTAATGAAAGGAATATTATATAATTAGTTAACAATCACATGACAAAAATTACAATTAAATATTTGCTTTTTTTACTATTAAATTGTTTGCGATGTTTTTTTTACTAATTTGGTAGAATATGTCTTAATTGTTACTACCACACGCTCATTTCATCCAATCTTACTATACACTAAAATTAAATATTAATAATTTATAAAACTATAAACAAAGGTAAATATTTTGAATAAAAAAAGAATGCACATTGTTTAAATAAAATATATAGATTATAAGCCTCTTAATTTTATCATCGATTAAACCAAAAAATATAGAATACATGGCAATAATTTTCTTTATTATTTTTATCATAAAATTAATATCTTTATTAAAATTAAGTTATTAATATATTTTGAACATAGAAAATAAACATAAATTACATAGACTTTGAAAAGTGAGTCTATACCAAGTTGAATTTTTTTGATTTTGGTTAATTCTAATAAAATGTGATATTTTTTATCCATTTTATATAATACAATAATTTTTATTCTTTCTTAAAAGTAATAAGACACCACTTTGGACAAATTTTTAAGAGTGCATGTAATTTGGACTCTATCATGGTGTATAATATTGTTTGTGATAATTTAGAACGAAATATTGAATATATTCTCTATTATTAAATATAATAAAAATAAATTTTTACAAAAAAAGGATAAACGTATTTATTATTGTACTATTTTTTAAAATTACATATAGTTTTTACTAAATTTTAAATAAAATCTGTAATAGATTTACCAAAATTTAGAATTGCCTAACATGATTCTCAAAATTGGTCAAAAGAAGGATAAATCTCATTTTTAGTATAAAAAAATATATATTAAAATTTTTTATATTTTGGTATAAAAGTGTCTCTATGGTTGGCAAAAGAGTTATTAATTTTGTCCATTTTTGTCAAAAAAATTTTTGGTTAATATCTCAGATACATGAACTTGTACTTTGATTATTTATTAGAGAGTAATAAATGATAACATTGACATATTGGAATCAAATTAAAAAATTAAATTAAAAAAGGTATATCCAATATTTTAGTAAATTAATTTTTTAAGTTTAAGTATCAATTAATGGTGTAGAAGATGCAAGGAATTGTGAGAATAAAATAATTGCTTTGAGACGGTTGTGACACACATCCTACAATCGATATATAGACCAACCCTCTTGTAAGTCATTCTTCTCTCATCTTTGTTACTTTGACCTCCATTCCATTGATGACTTAAAAAAGTGAATTATCTTCTCTCCTTCTTCAACCTCCACCGCCTCATGAATCCCCCAATGTGGTTACTGATATGATGATGAGAAGGTTGCATGTGCATGACCAAATCACAAGAAATTACACATATTCTTCAAGTGATAACGATTCATCATCTTCAAGTCCTACAAACAACTTTTGTAGCCATGCTCCAGGAATTAGGAATGCGATGCAGATTCTTGAAGTCCAATTTGGAAATTCGGTTGCTCCCTCGACTAATAATAATATCAACGATGCCACCAACGCCAATAATATGATGATCAATGCTTGCATAGCTTCTTATAAACCTGGTCTCTGTGGAGGATCATCAACAGAATCACACAGGTGGATTTCTCAAACCCTTAATTTTGCACTTGCTGTTGGAGATGATGATAAAGTAGTTAATAAGAATCATAGGAAAAGGAAACAGAATGATGAAAAGATTGATGATGGCAGAATCCACAGTCTACCATACAAAAAATATGGACCATACACATGTCCAAAGTGCTACAAAGTATTGAATACATCCCAAAATTTTGCTAATCATGTGACTTCATTTCACTATAGGTTCGAAAGTGAAGAAGAGCGAAAGAAAAGACACATTTCTAGGAACCGAAAGAGATAGGTTATCCGCATTAAAAAGATCATTGATGTAACCAACACATTAGTTCCTGTTTATGCACATGTGAATCAGTGACGGGTTGCAACTATCAATGACAATGATGATGGTATGAGTTAGGTTTCTCCACTTCCTACTTTAAACGGAGTAAAAGTAAAAGTGGAGACAAACGATAATTAAAATTTAATTTGCATTTTAAATTATAATATTTACATTTGCTTTATAATAATCTTATTATTACTGTATATTTCTTTTGATTTTTAGTATTTAATATTAAAGTGAATTAAAATTTTGATATTAAATTTAGTTTATATTTAATAATTAATCAGTCTAGTCTTTGTGATATCCTTAGTCAATCCGGTGTACCAAAAAAGGTTGAAAGTCCTAATACATTATTATATTAGATTATCATAAAAAAGAAACTCAAATGTTATTATTGTTCTTTTTAATTATGTAATACTTAATGAAAGGAATATTATATAATTAGTTAACAATCACATGACAAAAATTACAATTAAATATTTGCTTTTTTTACTATTAAATTGTTTGCGATGTTTTTTTTACTAATTTGGTAGAATATGTCTTAATTGTTACTACCACACGCTCATTTCATCCAATCTTACTATACACTAAAATTAAATATTAATAATTTATAAAACTATAAACAAAGGTAAATATTTTGAATAAAAAAAGAATGCACATTGTTTAAATAAAATATATAGATTATAAGCCTCTTAATTTTAGCATCGATTAAACCAAAAAATATAGAATACATGGCAATAATTTTCTTTATTATTTTTATCATAAAATTAATATCTTTATTAAAATTAAGTTATTAATATATTTTGAACATAGAAAATAAACATAAATTACATAGACTTTGAAAAGTGAGTCTATACCAAGTTGAATTTTTTTGATTTTGGTTAATTCTAATAAAATGTGATATTTTTTATCCATTTTATATAATACAATAATTTTTATTCTTTCTTAAAAGTAATAAGACACCACTTTGGACAAATTTTTAAGAGTGCATGTAATTTGGACTCTATCATGGTGTATAATATTGTTTGTGATAATTTAGAACGAAATATTGAATATATTCTCTATTATTAAATATAATAAAAATAAATTTTTACAAAAAAAGGATAAACGTATTTATTATTGTACTATTTTTTAAAATTACATATAGTTTTTACTAAATTTTAAATAAAATCTGTAATAGATTTACCAAAATTTAGAATTGCCTAACATGATTCTCAAAATTGGTCAAAAGAAGGATAAATCTCATTTTTAGTATAAAAAAATATATATTAAAATTTTTTATATTTTGGTATAAAAGTGTCTCTATGGTTGGCAAAAGAGTTATTAATTTTGTCCATTTTTGTCAAAAAAATTTTTGGTTAATATCTCAGATACATGAACTTGTACTTTGATTATTTATTAGAGAGTAATAAATGATAACATTGACATATTGGAATCAAATTAAAAAATTAAATTAAAAAAGGTATATCCAATATTTTAGTAAATTAATTTTTTAAGTTTAAGTATCAATTAATGGTGTAGAAGATGCAAGGAATTGTGAGAATAAAATAATTGCTTTGAGACGGTTGTGACACACATCCTACAATCGATATATAGACCAACCCTCTTGTAAGTCATTCTTCTCTCATCTTTGTTACTTTGACCTCCATTCCATTGATGACTTAAAAAAGTGAATTATCTTCTCTCCTTCTTCAACCTCCACCGCCTCATGAATCCCCCAATGTGGTTACTGATATGATGATGAGAAGGTTGCATGTGCATGACCAAATCACAAGAAATTACACATATTCTTCAAGTGATAACGATTCATCATCTTCAAGTCCTACAAACAACTTTTGTAGCCATGCTCCAGGAATTAGGAATGCGATGCAGATTCTTGAAGTCCAATTTGGAAATTCGGTTGCTCCCTCGACTAATAATAATATCAACGATGCCACCAACGCCAATAATATGATGATCAATGCTTGCATAGCTTCTTATAAACCTGGTCTCTGTGGAGGATCATCAACAGAATCACACAGGTGGATTTCTCAAACCCTTAATTTTGCACTTGCTGTTGGAGATGATGATAAAGTAGTTAATAAGAATCATAGGAAAAGGAAACAGAATGATGAAAAGATTGATGATGGCAGAATCCACAGTCTACCATACAAAAAATATGGACCATACACATGTCCAAAGTGCTACAAAGTATTGAATACATCCCAAAATTTTGCTAATCATGTGACTTCATTTCACTATAGGTTCGAAAGTGAAGAAGAGCGAAAGAAAAGACACATTTCTAGGAACCGAAAGAGATAGGTTATCCGCATTAAAAAGATCATTGATGTAACCAACACATTAGTTCCTGTTTATGCACATGTGAATCAGTGACGGGTTGCAACTATCAATGACAATGATGATGGTATGAGTTAGGTTTCTCCACTTCCTACTTTAAACGGAGTAAAAGTAAAAGTGGAGACAAACGATAATTAAAATTTAATTTGCATTTTAAATTATAATATTTACATTTGCTTTATAATAATCTTATTATTACTGTATATTTCTTTTGATTTTTAGTATTTAATATTAAAGTGAATTAAAATTTTGATATTAAATTTAGTTTATATTTAATAATTAATCAGTCTAGTCTTTGTGATATCCTTAGTCAATCCGGTGTACCAAAAAAGGTTGAAAGTCCTAATACATTATTATATTAGATTATCATAAAAAAGAAACTCAAATGTTATTATTGTTCTTTTTAATTATGTAATACTTAATGAAAGGAATATTATATAATTAGTTAACAATCACATGACAAAAATTACAATTAAATATTTGCTTTTTTTACTATTAAATTGTTTGCGATGTTTTTTTTACTAATTTGGTAGAATATGTCTTAATTGTTACTACCACACGCTCATTTCATCCAATCTTACTATACACTAAAATTAAATATTAATAATTTATAAAACTATAAACAAAGGTAAATATTTTGAATAAAAAAAGAATGCACATTGTTTAAATAAAATATATAGATTATAAGCCTCTTAATTTTAGCATCGATTAAACCAAAAAATATAGAATACATGGCAATAATTTTCTTTATTATTTTTATCATAAAATTAATATCTTTATTAAAATTAAGTTATTAATATATTTTGAACATAGAAAATAAACATAAATTACATAGACTTTGAAAAGTGAGTCTATACCAAGTTGAATTTTTTTGATTTTGGTTAATTCTAATAAAATGTGATATTTTTTATCCATTTTATATAATACAATAATTTTTATTCTTTCTTAAAAGTAATAAGACACCACTTTGGACAAATTTTTAAGAGTGCATGTAATTTGGACTCTATCATGGTGTATAATATTGTTTGTGATAATTTAGAACGAAATATTGAATATATTCTCTATTATTAAATATAATAAAAATAAATTTTTACAAAAAAAGGATAAACGTATTTATTATTGTACTATTTTTTAAAATTACATATAGTTTTTACTAAATTTTAAATAAAATCTGTAATAGATTTACCAAAATTTAGAATTGCCTAACATGATTCTCAAAATTGGTCAAAAGAAGGATAAATCTCATTTTTAGTATAAAAAAATATATATTAAAATTTTTTATATTTTGGTATAAAAGTGTCTCTATGGTTGGCAAAAGAGTTATTAATTTTGTCCATTTTTGTCAAAAAAATTTTTGGTTAATATCTCAGATACATGAACTTGTACTTTGATTATTTATTAGAGAGTAATAAATGATAACATTGACATATTGGAATCAAATTAAAAAATTAAATTAAAAAAGGTATATCCAATATTTTAGTAAATTAATTTTTTAAGTTTAAGTATCAATTAATGGTGTAGAAGATGCAAGGAATTGTGAGAATAAAATAATTGCTTTGAGACGGTTGTGACACACATCCTACAATCGATATATAGACCAACCCTCTTGTAAGTCATTCTTCTCTCATCTTTGTTACTTTGACCTCCATTCCATTGATGACTTAAAAAAGTGAATTATCTTCTCTCCTTCTTCAACCTCCACCGCCTCATGAATCCCCCAATGTGGTTACTGATATGATGATGAGAAGGTTGCATGTGCATGACCAAATCACAAGAAATTACACATATTCTTCAAGTGATAACGATTCATCATCTTCAAGTCCTACAAACAACTTTTGTAGCCGTGCTCCAGGAATTAGGAATGCGATGCAGATTCTTGAAGTCCAATTTGGAAATTCGGTTGCTCCCTCGACTAATAATAATATCAACGATGCCACCAACGCCAATAATATGATGATCAATGCTTTCATAGCTTCTTATAAACCTGATCTCTGTGGATGATCATCAACAGAATCACACAGGTGGATTTCTCAAACCCTTAATTTTGCACTTGCTGTTGGAGATGATGATAAAGTAGTTAATAAGAATCATAGGAAAAGGAAACAGAATGATGAAAAGATTGATGATGGCAGAATCCACAGTCTACCATACAAAAAATATGGACCATACACATGTCCAAAGTGCTACAAAGTATTGAATACATCCCAAAATTTTGCTAATCATGTGACTTCATTTCACTATAGGTTCGAAAGTGAAGAAGAGCGAAAGAAAAGACACATTTCTAGGAACCGAAAGAGATAGGTTATCCGCATTAAAAAGATCATTGATGTAACCAACACATTAGTTCCTGTTTATGCACATGTGAATCAGTGACGGGTTGCAACTATCAGTGACAATGATGATGGTATGAGTTAGGTTTCTCCACTTCCTACTTTAAACGGAGTAAAAGTAAAAGTGGAGACAAACGATAATTAAAATTTAATTTGCATTTTAAATTATAATATTTACATTTGCTTTATAATAATCTTATTATTACTGTATATTTCTTTTGATTTTTAGTATTTAATATTAAAGTGAATTAAAATTTTGATATTAAATTTAGTTTATATTTAATAATTAATCAGTCTAGTCTTTGTGATATCCTTAGTCAATCCGGTGTACCAAAAAAGGTTGAAAGTCCTAATACATTATTATATTAGATTATCATAAAAAAGAAACTCAAATGTTATTATTGTTCTTTTTAATTATGTAATACTTAATGAAAGGAATATTATATAATTAGTTAACAATCACATGACAAAAATTACAATTAAATATTTGATTTTTTTACTATTAAATTGTTTGCGATGTTTTTTTTACTAATTTGGTAGAATATGTCTTAATTGTTACTACCACACGCTCATTTCATCCAATCTTACTATACACTAAAATTAAATATTAATAATTTATAAAACTATAAACAAAGGTAAATATTTTGAATAAAAAAAGAATGCACATTGTTTAAATAAAATATATAGATTATAAGCCCCTTAATTTTAGCATCGATTAAACCAAAAAATATAGAATACATGGCAATAATTTTCTTTATTATTTTTATCATAAAATTAATATCTTTATTAAAATTAAGTTATTAATATATTTTGAAAATAGAAAATAAACATAAATTACATAGACTTTGAAAAGTGAGTCTATACCAAGTTGAATTTTTTTGATTTTGGTTAATTCTAATAAAATGTGATATTTTTTATCCATTTTATATAATACAATAATTTTTATTCTTTCTTAAAAGTAATAAGACACCACTTTGGACAAATTTTTAAGAGTGCATGTAATTTGGACTCTATCATGGTGTATAATATTGTTTGTGATAATTTAGAACGAAATAATGAATATATTCTCTATTATTAAATATAATAAAAATAAATTTTTACAAAAAAAGGATAAACGTATTTATTATTGTACTATTTTTTAAAATTACATATAGTTTTTACTAAATTTTAAATAAAATCTGTAATAGATTTACCAAAATTTAGAATTGCCTAACATGATTCTCAAAATTGGTCAAAAGAAGGATAAATCTCATTTTTAGTATAAAAAAATATATATTAAAATTTTTTATATTTTGGTATAAAAGTGTCTCTATGGTTGGCAAAAGAGTTATTAATTTTGTCCATTTTTGTCAAAAAAATTTTTGGTTAATATCTCAGATACATGAACTTGTACTTTGATTATTTATTAGAGAGTAATAAATGATAACATTGACATATTGGAATCAAATTAAAAAATTAAATTAAAAAAGGTATATCCAATATTTTAGTAAATTAATTTTTTAAGTTTAAGTATCAATTAATGGTGTAGAAGATGCAAGGAATTGTGAGAATAAAATAATTGCTTTGAGACGGTTGTGACACACATCCTACAATCGATATATAGACCAACCCTCTTGTAAGTCATTCTTCTCTCATCTTTGTTACTTTGACCTCCATTCCATTGATGACTTTAAAAAATGAATTATCTTCTCTCCTTCTTCAACCTCCACCGCCTCATGAATCCCCCAATGTGGTTACTGATATGATGATGAGAAGGTTGCATGTGCATGACCAAATCACAAGAAATTACACATATTCTTCAAGTGATAACGATTCATCATCTTCAAGTCCTACAAACAACTTTTGTAGCCATGCTCCAGGAATTAGGAATGCGATACAGATTCTTGAAGTCCAATTTGGAAATTCGGTTGCTCCCTCGACTAATAATAATATCAACGATGCCACCAACGCCAATAATATGATGATCAATGCTTGCATAGCTTCTTATAAACCTGGTCTCTGTGGAGGATCATCAACATTATCACACAGGTGGATTTCTCAAACCCTTAATTTTGCACTTGCTGTTGGAGATGATGATAAAGTAGTTAATAAGAATCATAGGAAAAGGAAACAGAATGATGAAAAGATTGATGATGGCAGAATCCACAGTCTACCATACAAAAAATATGGACCATACACATGTCCAAAGTGCTACAAAGTATTGAATACATCCCAAAATTTTGCTAATCATGTGACTTCATTTCACTATAGGTTCGAAAGTGAAGAAGAGCGAAAGAAAAGACACATTTCTAGGAACCGAAAGAGATAGGTTATCCGCATTAAAAAGATCATTGATGTAACCAACACATTAGTTCCTGTTTATGCACATGTGAATCAGTGACGGGTTGCAACTATCAGTGACAATGATGATGGTATGAGTTAGGTTTCTCCACTTCCTACTTTAAACGGAGTAAAAGTAAAAGTGGAGACAAACGATAATTAAAATTTAATTTGCATTTTAAATTATAATATTTACATTTGCTTTATAATAATCTTATTATTACTGTATATTTCTTTTGATTTTTAGTATTTAATATTAAAGTGAATTAAAATTTTGATATTAAATTTAGTTTATATTTAATAATTAATCAGTCTAGTCTTTGTGATATCCTTAGTCAATCCGGTGTACCAAAAAAGGTTGAAAGTCCTAATACATTATTATATTAGATTATCATAAAAAAGAAACTCAAATGTTATTATTGTTCTTTTTAATTATGTAATACTTAATGAAAGGAATATTATATAATTAGTTAACAATCACATGACAAAAATTACAATTAAATATTTGCTTTTTTTACTATTAAATTGTTTGCGATGTTTTTTTTACAAATTTGGTAGAATATGTCTTAATTGTTACTACCACACGCTCATTTCATCCAATCTTACTATACACTAAAATTAAATATTAATAATTTATAAAACTATAAACAAAGGTAAATATTTTGAATAAAAAAAGAATGCACATTGTTTAAATAAAAATATAGATTATAAGCCTCTTAATTTTAGCATCGATTAAACCAAAAAATATAGAATACATGGCAATAATTTTCTTTATTATTTTTATCATAAAATTAATATCTTTATTAAAATTAAGTTATTAATATATTTTGAACATAGAAAATAAACATAAATTACATAGACTTTGAAAAGTGAGTCTATACCAAGTTGAATTTTTTTTTATTTTGGTTAATTCTAATAAAATGTGATATTTTTTATCCATTTTATATAATACAATAATTTTTATTCTTTCTTAAAAGTAATAAGACACCACTTTGGACAAATTTTTAAGAGTGCATGTAATTTGGACTCTATCATGGTGTATAATATTGTTTGTGATAATTTAGAATGAAATATTGTATATATTCTCTATTATTAAATATAATAAAAATAAATTTTTACAAAAAAAGGATAAAGGTATTTATTATTGTACTATTTTTTAAAATTACATATAGTTTTTACTAAATTTTAAATAAAATCTGTAATAGATTTACCAAAATTTAGAATTGCCTAACATGATTCTCAAAATTGGTCAAAAGAAGGATAAATCTCATTTTTAGTATAAAAAAATATATATTAAAATTTTTTATATTTTGGTATAAAAGTGTCTCTATGGTTGGCAAAAGAGTTATTAATTTTGTCCATTTTTGTCAATAAAATTTTTGGTTAATATCTCAGATACATGAACTTGTACTTGGATTATTTATTAGAGAGTAATAAATGATAACATTGACATATTAGAATCAAATTAAAAAATTAAATTAAAAAAGGTATATCCAATATTTTAGTAAATTAATTTTTTAAGTTTAAGAATCAATTAATGGTGTAGAAGTTGCAAAGAATTGTGAGAATAAAATAATTGCATTGAGACGGTTGTGACACACACCCTACAATCGATATATAGACCAACCCTCTTGTAAGTCATTCTTCTCTCATCTTTGTTACTTTGACTTCCCTTCCATTGATGACTTTAAAAAAAAAATTATCTTCACTCCTTCATCAACCTCCACCGCTTCATGAATCTCCCAATGTGAATATTGATATGATGATGAGGAGGTTGCATGTGCATGACCAAATCACAAGAAATTACACATATTCTTCAAGTGATAACGATTCATCATCTTCAAGTCCTACAAACAACTTTTGTAGCCGTGCTCCGGGAATTAGGAATGCGGTGCAGATTCTTGAAGTCCAATTTGGAAATTCGGTTGCTCCCTCGAATAATAATAATATCAACGATGCCACCAACGCCAATAATATGATGATCAATGCTTGCATAACTTCTTATAAACCTGATCTCCGTGGAGGATCATCAACAGAATCACACAGGTGGATTTCTCAAACCCTTAATTTTGCACTTGATGTTGGAGATTATGATAAAGTAGTTAATAAGAATCATAGGAAAAGGAAACAGAATGATGAAAAGATTGATGATGGCAGAATCCACAGTCTACCATACAAAAAATATGGACCATACACATGTCCAAAGTGCTACAAAGTATTGAATACATCCCAAAATTTTGCTAATCATGTGACTTCATTTCACTATAGGTTCGAAAGTGAAGAAGAGCGAAAGAAAAGACACATTTCTAGGAACTGAAAGAGATAGGTTATCCGCATTAAAAAGATCATTGATGTAACCACCACATTACTTCCTGTTTATGCACATGTGAATCAGTGACGGGTTGCAACTATCAGTGACAATGATGATGGTATGAGTTAGGTTTCTCCACTTCCTACTTTAAACGGAGTAAAAGTAAAAGTGGAGACAAACGATAATTAAAATCTAATTTGAATTTTAAATTATAATATTTACATTTGCTTTATAATAATCTTATTATTACTATATATTTCTTTTGATTTTTAGTATTTAATATTAAAGTGAATTAAAATTTTGATATTAAATTTAGTTTATATTTAATAATTAATCAGTCTAGCCTTTGTGATATCCTCAGTCAATCCGGTGTACCAAAAAAGGTTGAAAGTCCTAATACATAATTATATTATATTATCATAAAAAACAAACTCAAATGTTATTATTGTTCTTCTTAATTATGTAATACTTAATGAAAGGAATATTATATAATTAGTATAACAATCACATGACAAAAATTACAATTAAATATTTGATTGTTTTACTAGTAAATTGTTTGCGATGTTTTTTTTACTAATTTGGTAGAATATGTCTTTTTTTTCAAAAGGCAAGGATAATATAATAGATTAAAAGAGTACAAGCGGTACTCAACCCTAACAGCAGAAACCAATCAGCTACTATTAATATACAACTTAGGATTGGATAACCATAAAAATAGGTTGCAAGACTTTGGTAAAACCGCACCTCAACGTAACCACTTCCACACCGATAATTTGATGGCATTGATACAGTTTTCCTCAGAGAATATAGAATGGTTAAAAATCATGTCATTGCGGAATAACCATAAATGCCCAACTGTAGCAATCCAGATTATGATGTTAGATTTCCTGCTATGCCTGGTAGAATATGTCTTAATTGTTACTACCACACGCTCATTTCATCCAATCTTACTATACACTAAAATTAAATATTAATAATTTATATAACTATAAACAAAGGCAAATATTTTGAATAAAAAAACAATGCACATTGTTTAAATAAAATATATAGATTATAAGCCTCTTAATTTTAGCATCTATTAAACCAAAAAATATAGAATACATGGCAATAATTTTCTTTATAATTTTTATCATAAAATTAATATCTTAATTAAAATTAAGTTATTAATATATTTTAAACATAGAAAATAAACATAAATTACATAGACTTTGAAAGGTGAGTCTATACGAAGTTGAACTTTTTTTTATTTTGGTTAATTCTAATAAAATGTGATATTTTTTATCCATTTTATATAATACAATAATTTTTATTCTTTCTTAAAAGTAGTAAGACACCACTTTGAACAAATTTTTAAGAGTGCATGTAATTTGGACTCTATCCATGGTGTATAATACTGTTTGTAATACTTTAGAATGAAATATTGTATATATTCTCTATTATTAAATATAATAAAAATAAATTTTTACAAAAAAAGGATAAAAGTATTTATTATTGGACTATTTTTTAAAATTACATATCGTTTTTACTAAATTTTAAATAAAATCTGTAATAGATTTACCAAAATTTAGAATTGCCTAACATGATTCTCAAAATTGGTCAAAAGAAGGAAATATCTCATTTTTAGTAAAAAAAAATATATATTAAGATTTTTAATATTTTGATATAAAAGTGTTTCTATGGTTGGCCAAAGAGTTATTAATTTTGTCCATATTTGTCAATAAAATTTTTGGTTAATATCTCAAATACATGAACTTGTACTTTGATTATTTATTAGAGAGTAATAAATGATAACATTGACATATTAGAATCAAATTAAAAAAGGTATATCCAATATTTTAGTAAATTAATTTTTTAAGTTTAAGAATCAATTAATGGTGTAGAAGTTGCAAAGAATTGTGAGAATAAAATAATTGCATTGAGACGGTTGTGACACACACCCTACAATCGATATATAGACCAACCCTCTTGTAAGTCATTCTTCTCTCAATTTTGTTACTTTGACTTCCCTTCCATTGATGACTTTAAAAAAATAAATTATCTTCTCTCCTTCATCAACCTCCACCGCTTCATGAATCTCCCAATGTGAATATTGATATGATGCTGAGGAGGTTGCATGTGCATGACCAAATCACAAGAAATTACACATATTCTTCAAGTGATAACGATTCATCATCTTCAAGTCCTACAAACAACTTTTGTAGCCATGATCCAGGAATTAGGAATGCGATGCAGATTCTTGAAGTCCAATTTGGAAATTCGGTTGCTCCCTCGAATAATAATAATATCAACGATGCCACCAACGCCAATAATATGATGATCAATGCTTGCATAGCTTCTTATAAACCTGATCTCCGTGGAGGATCATCAACAGAATCACACAGGTGGATTTCTCAAACCCTTAATTTTGCACTTGATGTTGGAGATTATGATAAAGTAGTTAATAAGAATCATAGGAAAAGGAAACAGAATGATGAAAAGATTGATGATGGCAGAATCCACAGTCTACCATACAAAAAATATGGACCATACACATGTCCATAGTGCTACAAAGTATTGAATACATCCCAAAATTTTGCTAATCATGTGACTTCATTTCACTATAGGTTCGAAAGTGAAGAAGAGCGAAAGAAAAGACACATTTCTAGGAACTGAAAGAGATAGGTTATCCGCATTAAAAAGATTATTGATGTAACCACCACATTACTTCCTGTTTATGCACATGTGAATCAATGACGGGTTGCAACTATCAGTGACAATGATGATGGTATGAGTTAGGTTTCTCCACTTCCTACTTTAAACGGAGTAAAAGTAAATGTGGAGACAAACGATAATTAAAATGTAATTTGAATTTTAAATTATAATATTTACATTTGCTTTATAATATTCTTATTATTACTCTATATTTATTTTGATTTTTAGTATTTAATATTAAAGTGAATTAAAATTTTGATATTAAATTTAGTTTATATTTAATAATTAATCAGTCTAGCCTTTGTGATATCCTCAGTCAATCCGGTGTACCAAAAAAGGTTGAAAGTCCTAATACATAATTATATTATATTATCATAAAAAACAAACTCAAATGTTATTATTGTTCTTCTTAATTATGTAATACTTAATGAAAGGAATATTATATAATTAGTATACCAATCACATGACAAAAATTACAATTAAATATTTGATTTTTTTACTAGTAAATTGTTTGCGATGTTTTTTTTACTAATTTGGTAGAATATGTCTTTTTTTTCAAAAGGGAAGGATAATATAATAGATTAAAAGAGTACAAGGGGTACTCAACCCTAACAGCAGAAACCAATCAGCTACTATTAATATACAACTTAGGATTGGATAACCATAAAGATAGGTTGCAAGACTTTGGTAAAACCGCACCTCAACGTAACCACTTCCACACCGATAATTTGATGGCATTGATACAATTTTCCTCAGAGAATATAGAATGGTTAAAAATCATGTCATTGCGGAATAACCATAAATGCCCAACTGTAGCAATCCAGATTATGATGTTAGATTTCCTGCTATGCCTGGTAGAATATGTCTTAATTGTTACTACCACACGCTCATTTCATCCAATCTTACTATACACTAAAATTAAATATTAATAATTTATATAACTATAAACAAAGGCAAATATTTTGAATAAAAAAACAATGCACATTGTTTAAATAAAATATATAGATTATAAGCCTCTTAATTTTAGCATCTATTAAACCAAAAAATATAGAATACATGGCAATAATTTTCTTTATAATTTTTATCATAAAATTAATATCTTAATTAAAATTAAGTTATTAATATATTTTAAACATAGAAAATAAACATAAATTACATAGACTTTGAAAGGTGAGTCTATACGAAGTTGAACTTTTTTTTATTTTGGTTAATTCTAATAAAATGTGATATTTTTTATCCATTTTATATAATACAATAATTTTTATTCTTTCTTAAAAGTAGTAAGACACCACTTTGAACAAATTTTTAAGAGTGCATGTAATTTGGACTCTATCCATGGTGTATAATACTGTTTGTAATACTTTAGAATGAAATATTGTATATATTCTCTATTATTAAATATAATAAAAATAAATTTTTACAAAAAAAGGATAAAAGTATTTATTATTGGACTATTTTTTAAAATTACATATCGTTTTTACTAAATTTTAAATAAAATCTGTAATAGATTTACCAAAATTTAGAATTGCCTAACATGATTCTCAAAATTGGTCAAAAGAAGGAAATATCTCATTTTTAGTAAAAAAAAATATATATTAAGATTTTTAATATTTTGATATAAAAGTGTTTCTATGGTTGGCCAAAGAGTTATTAATTTTGTCCATATTTGTCAATAAAATTTTTGGTTAATATCTCAAATACATGAACTTGTACTTTGATTATTTATTAGAGAGTAATAAATGATAACATTGACATATTAGAATCAAATTAAAAAAGGTATATCCAATATTTTAGTAAATTAATTTTTTAAGTTTAAGAATCAATTAATGGTGTAGAAGTTGCAAAGAATTGTGAGAATAAAATAATTGCATTGAGACGGTTGTGACACACACCCTACAATCGATATATAGACCAACCCTCTTGTAAGTCATTCTTCTCTCAATTTTGTTACTTTGACTTCCCTTCCATTGATGACTTTAAAAAAATAAATTATCTTCTCTCCTTCATCAACCTCCACCGCTTCATGAATCTCCCAATGTGAATATTGATATGATGCTGAGGAGGTTGCATGTGCATGACCAAATCACAAGAAATTACACATATTCTTCAAGTGATAACGATTCATCATCTTCAAGTCCTACAAACAACTTTTGTAGCCATGCTCCAGGAATTAGGAATGCGATGCAGATTCTTGAAGTCCAATTTGGAAATTCGGTTGCTCCCTCGAATAATAATAATATCAACGATGCCACCAACGCCAATAATATGATGATCAATGCTTGCATAGCTTCTTATAAACCTGATCTCCGTGGAGGATCATCAACAGAATCACACAGGTGGATTTCTCAAACCCTTAATTTTGCACTTGATGTTGGAGATTATGATAAAGTAGTTAATAAGAATCATAGGAAAAGGAAACAGAATGATGAAAAGATTGATGATGGCAGAATCCACAGTCTACCATACAAAAAATATGGACCATACACATGTCCATAGTGCTACAAAGTATTGAATACATCCCAAAATTTTGCTAATCATGTGACTTCATTTCACTATAGGTTCGAAAGTGAAGAAGAGCGAAAGAAAAGACACATTTCTAGGAACTGAAAGAGATAGGTTATCCGCATTAAAAAGATCATTGATGTAACCACCACATTACTTCCTGTTTATGCACATGTGAATCAATGACGGGTTGCAACTATCAGTGACAATGATGATGGTATGAGTTAGGTTTCTCCACTTCCTACTTTAAACGGAGTAAAAGTAAATGTGGAGACAAACGATAATTAAAATGTAATTTGAATTTTAAATTATAATATTTACATTTGCTTTATAATATTCTTATTATTACTCTATATTTCTTTTGATTTTTAGTATTTAATATTAAAGTGAATTAAAATTTTGATATTAAATTTAGTTTATATTTAATAATTAATCAGTCTAGCCTTTGTGATATCCTCAGTCAATCCGGTGTACCAAAAAAGGTTGAAAGTCCTAATACATAATTATATTATATTATCATAAAAAACAAACTCAAATGTTATTATTGTTCTTCTTAATTATGTAATACTTAATGAAAGGAATATTATATAATTAGTATACCAATCACATGACAAAAATTACAATTAAATATTTGATTTTTTTACTAGTAAATTGTTTGCGATGTTTTTTTTACTAATTTGGTAGAATATGTCTTTTTTTTCAAAAGGCAAGGATAATATAATAGATTAAAAGAGTACAAGGGGTACTCAACCCTAACAGCAGAAACCAATCAGCTACTATTAATATACAACTTAGGATTGGATAACCATAAAGATAGGTTGCAAGACTTTGGTAAAACCGCACCTCAACGTAACCACTTCCACACCGATAATTTGATGGCATTGATACAATTTTCCTCAGAGAATATAGAATGGTTAAAAATCATGTCATTGCGGAATAACCATAAATGCCCAACCGTAGCAATCCAGATTATTATGTTAGATTTCCTGCTATGCCTGGTAGAATATGTCTTAATTGTTACTACCACACGCTCATTTCATCCAATCTTACTATACACTAAAATTAAATATTAATAATTTATATAACTATAAACAAAGGCAAATATTTTGAATAAAAAAACAATGCACATTGTTTAAATAAAATATATAGATTATAAGCCTCTTAATTTTAGCATCGATTAAACCAAAAAATATAGAATACATGGCAATAATTTTCTTTATAATTTTTATCATAAAATTAATATCTTAATTAAAATTAAGTTATTAATATATTTTAAACATAGAAAATAAACATAAATTACATAGACTTTGAAAAGTGAGTCTATACGAAGTTGAACTTTTTTTATTTTGGTTAATTCTAATAAAATGTGATATTTTTTATCCATTTTATATAATACAATAATTTTTATTCTTTCATAAAAGTAGTAAGACACCACTTTGAACAAATTTTTAAGAGTGCATGTAATTTGGACTCTATCCATGGTGTATAATACTGTTTGTAATACTTTAGAATGAAATATTGTATATATTCTCTATTATTAAATATAATAAAAATAAATTTTTACAAAAAAAGGATAAAAGTATTTATTATTGGACTATTTTTTAAAATTACATATCGTTTTTACTAAATTTTAAATAAAATCTGTAATAGATTTACCAGAATTTAGAATTGCCTAACATGATTCTCAAAATTGGTCAAAAGAAGGAAATATCTCATTTTTAGTAAAAAAAAATATATATTAAGATTTTTAATATTTTGATATAAAAGTGTTTCTATGGTTGGCCAAAGAGTTATTAATTTTGTCCATATTTGTCAATAAAATTTTTGGTTAATATCTCAGATACATGAACTTGTACTTGGATTATTTATTAGAGAGTAATAAATGATAACATTGACATATTAGAATCAAATTAAAAAATTAAATTAAAAAAGGTATATCCAATATTTTAGTAAATTAATTTTTTAAGTTTAAGAATCAATTAATGGTGTAGAAGTTGCAAAGAATTGTGAGAATAAAATAATTGCATTGAGACGGTTGTGACACACACCCTACAATCGATATATAGACCAACCCTCTTGTAAGTCATTCTTCTCTCATCTTAGTTACTTTGACTTCCCTTCCATTGATGACTTTAAAAAAAAAATTATCTTCACTCCTTCATCAACCTCCACCGCTTCATGAATCTCCCAATGTGAATATTGATATGATGATGAGGAGGTTGCATGTGCATGACCAAATCACAAGAAATTACACATATTCTTCAAGTGATAACGATTCATCATCTTCAAGTCCTACAAACAACTTTTGTAGCCGTGCTCCGGGAATTAGGAATGCGGTGCAGATTCTTGAAGTCCAATTTGGAAATTCGGTTGCTCCCTCGAATAATAATAATATCAACGATGCCACCAACGCCAATAATATGATGATCAATGCTTGCATAACTTCTTATAAACCTGATCTCCGTGGAGGATCATCAACAGAATCACACAGGTGGATTTCTCAAACCCTTAATTTTGCACTTGATGTTGGAGATTATGATAAAGTAGTTAATAAGAATCATAGGAAAAGGAAACAGAATGATGAAAAGATTGATGATGGCAGAATCCACAGTCTACCATACAAAAAATATGGACCATACACATGTCCAAAGTGCTACAAAGTATTGAATACATCCCAAAATTTTGCTAATCATGTGACTTCATTTCACTATAGGTTCGAAAGTGAAGAAGAGCGAAAGAAAAGACACATTTCTAGGAACTGAAAGAGATAGGTTATCCGCATTAAAAAGATCATTGATGTAACCACCACATTACTTCCTGTTTATGCACATGTGAATCAGTGACGGGTTGCAACTATCAGTGACAATGATGATGGTATGAGTTAGGTTTCTCCACTTCCTACTTTAAACGGAGTAAAAGTAAAAGTGGAGACAAACGATAATTAAAATCTAATTTGAATTTTAAATTATAATATTTACATTTGCTTTATAATAATCTTATTATTACTATATATTTCTTTTGATTTTTAGTATTTAATATTAAAGTGAATTAAAATTTTGATATTAAATTTAGTTTATATTTAATAATTAATCAGTCTAGCCTTTGTGATATCCTCAGTCAATCCGGTGTACCAAAAAAGGTTGAAAGTCCTAATACATAATTATATTATATTATCATAAAAAACAAACTCAAATGTTATTATTGTTCTTCTTAATTATGTAATACTTAATGAAAGGAATATTATATAATTAGTATAACAATCACATGACAAAAATTACAATTAAATATTTGATTGTTTTACTAGTAAATTGTTTGCGATGTTTTTTTTACTAATTTGGTAGAATATGTCTTTTTTTTCAAAAGGCAAGGATAATATAATAGATTAAAAGAGTACAAGCGGTACTCAACCCTAACAGCAGAAACCAATCAGCTACTATTAATATACAACTTAGGATTGGATAACCATAAAAATAGGTTGCAAGACTTTGGTAAAACCGCACCTCAACGTAACCACTTCCACACCGATAATTTGATGGCATTGATACAGTTTTCCTCAGAGAATATAGAATGGTTAAAAATCATGTCATTGCGGAATAACCATAAATGCCCAACTGTAGCAATCCAGATTATGATGTTAGATTTCCTGCTATGCCTGGTAGAATATGTCTTAATTGTTACTACCACACGCTCATTTCATCCAATCTTACTATACACTAAAATTAAATATTAATAATTTATATAACTATAAACAAAGGCAAATATTTTGAATAAAAAAACAATGCACATTGTTTAAATAAAATATATAGATTATAAGCCTCTTAATTTTAGCATCTATTAAACCAAAAAATATAGAATACATGGCAATAATTTTCTTTATAATTTTTATCATAAAATTAATATCTTAATTAAAATTAAGTTATTAATATATTTTAAACATAGAAAATAAACATAAATTACATAGACTTTGAAAGGTGAGTCTATACGAAGTTGAACTTTTTTTTATTTTGGTTAATTCTAATAAAATGTGATATTTTTTATCCATTTTATATAATACAATAATTTTTATTCTTTCTTAAAAGTAGTAAGACACCACTTTGAACAAATTTTTAAGAGTGCATGTAATTTGGACTCTATCCATGGTGTATAATACTGTTTGTAATACTTTAGAATGAAATATTGTATATATTCTCTATTATTAAATATAATAAAAATAAATTTTTACAAAAAAAGGATAAAAGTATTTATTATTGGACTATTTTTTAAAATTACATATCGTTTTTACTAAATTTTAAATAAAATCTGTAATAGATTTACCAAAATTTAGAATTGCCTAACATGATTCTCAAAATTGGTCAAAAGAAGGAAATATCTCATTTTTAGTAAAAAAAAATATATATTAAGATTTTTAATATTTTGATATAAAAGTGTTTCTATGGTTGGCCAAAGAGTTATTAATTTTGTCCATATTTGTCAATAAAATTTTTGGTTAATATCTCAAATACATGAACTTGTACTTTGATTATTTATTAGAGAGTAATAAATGATAACATTGACATATTAGAATCAAATTAAAAAAGGTATATCCAATATTTTAGTAAATTAATTTTTTAAGTTTAAGAATCAATTAATGGTGTAGAAGTTGCAAAGAATTGTGAGAATAAAATAATTGCATTGAGACGGTTGTGACACACACCCTACAATCGATATATAGACCAACCCTCTTGTAAGTCATTCTTCTCTCAATTTTGTTACTTTGACTTCCCTTCCATTGATGACTTTAAAAAAATAAATTATCTTCTCTCCTTCATCAACCTCCACCGCTTCATGAATCTCCCAATGTGAATATTGATATGATGCTGAGGAGGTTGCATGTGCATGACCAAATCACAAGAAATTACACATATTCTTCAAGTGATAACGATTCATCATCTTCAAGTCCTACAAACAACTTTTGTAGCCATGCTCCAGGAATTAGGAATGCGATGCAGATTCTTGAAGTCCAATTTGGAAATTCGGTTGCTCCCTCGAATAATAATAATATCAACGATGCCACCAACGCCAATAATATAATGATCAATGCTTGCATAGCTTCTTATAAACCTGATCTCCGTGGAGGATCATCAACAGAATCACACAGGTGGATTTCTCAAACCCTTAATTTTGCACTTGATGTTGGAGATTATGATAAAGTAGTTAATAAGAATCATAGGAAAAGGAAACAGAATGATGAAAAGATTGATGATGGCAGAATCCACAGTCTACCATACAAAAAATATGGACCATACACATGTCCATAGTGCTACAAAGTATTGAATACATCCCAAAATTTTGCTAATCATGTGACTTCATTTCACTATAGGTTCGAAAGTGAAGAAGAGCGAAAGAAAAGACACATTTCTAGGAACTGAAAGAGATAGGTTATCCGCATTAAAAAGATCATTCATGTAACCACCACATTACTTCCTGTTTATGCACATGTGAATCAATGACGGGTTGCAACTATCAGTGACAATGATGATGGTATGAGTTAGGTTTCTCCACTTCCTACTTTAAACGGAGTAAAAGTAAATGTGGAGACAAACGATAATTAAAATGTAATTTGAATTTTAAATTATAATATTTACATTTGCTTTATAATATTCTTATTATTACTCTATATTTCTTTTGATTTTTAGTATTTAATATTAAAGTGAATTAAAATTTTGATATTAAATTTAGTTTATATTTAATAATTAATCAGTCTAGCCTTTGTGATATCCTCAGTCAATCCGGTGTACCAAAAAAGGTTGAAAGTCCTAATACATAATTATATTATATTATCATAAAAAACAAACTCAAATGTTATTATTGTTCTTCTTAATTATGTAATACTTAATGAAAGGAATATTATATAATTAGTATACCAATCACATGACAAAAATTACAATTAAATATTTGATTTTTTTACTAGTAAATTGTTTGCGATGTTTTTTTTACTAATTTGGTAGAATATGTCTTTTTTTTCAAAAGGCAAGGATAATATAATAGATTAAAAGAGTACAAGGGGTACTCAACCCTAACAGCAGAAACCAATCAGCTACTATTAATATACAACTTAGGATTGGATAACCATAAAGATAGGTTGCAAGACTTTGGTAAAACCGCACCTCAACGTAACCACTTCCACACCGATAATTTGATGGCATTGATACAATTTTCCTCAGAGAATATAGAATGGTTAAAAATCATGTCATTGCGGAATAACCATAAATGCCCAACCGTAGCAATCCAGATTATTATGTTAGATTTCCTGCTATGCCTGGTAGAATATGTCTTAATTGTTACTACCACACGCTCATTTCATACAATCTTACTATACACTAAAATTAAATATTAATAATTTATATAACTATAAACAAAGGCAAATATTTTGAATAAAAAAACAATGCACATTGTTTAAATAAAATATATAGATTATAAGCCTCTTAATTTTAGCATCGATTAAACCAAAAAATATAGAATACATGGCAATAATTTTCTTTATAATTTTTATCATAAAATTAATATCTTAATTAAAATTAAGTTATTAATATATTTTAAACATAGAAAATAAACATAAATTACATAGACTTTGAAAAGTGAGTCTATACGAAGTTGAACTTTTTTTATTTTGGTTAATTCTAATAAAATGTGATATTTTTTATCCATTTTATATAATACAATAATTTTTATTCTTTCATAAAAGTAGTAAGACACCACTTTGAACAAATTTTTAAGAGTGCATGTAATTTGGACTCTATCCATGGTGTATAATACTGTTTGTAATACTTTAGAATGAAATATTGTATATATTCTCTATTATTAAATATAATAAAAATAAATTTTTACAAAAAAAGGATAAAAGTATTTATTATTGGACTATTTTTTAAAATTACATATCGTTTTTACTAAATTTTAAATAAAATCTGTAATAGATTTACCAGAATTTAGAATTGCCTAACATGATTCTCAAAATTGGTCAAAAGAAGGAAATATCTCATTTTTAGTAAAAAAATATATATATTAAGATTTTTAATATTTTGATATAAAAGTGTTTCTATGGTTGGCCAAAGAGTTATTAATTTTGTCCATATTTGTCAATAAATTTTTTGGTTAATATCTCAAATACATGAACTTGTACTTTGATTATTTATTAGAGAGTAATAAATGATAACATTGACATATTAGAATCAAATTAAAAAAGGTATATCCAATATTTTAGTAAATTAATTTTTTAAGTTTAAGAATCAATTATTGGTGTAGAAGTTGCAAATAATTGTGAGAATAAAATAATTGCATTGAGACGGTTGTGACACACACCCTACAATCGATATATAGACCAACCCTCTTGTAAGTCATTCTTCTCTCATCTTTGTTACTTTGACTTCCCTTCCATTGATGACTTTAAAAAAAAAAATTATCTTCTCTCCTTCATCAACCTCCACCGCTTCATGAATCTCCCAATGTGGATATTGTTATGATGATGAGGAGGTTGCATGTGCATGACCAAATCACAAGAAATTACACATATTCTTCAAGTGATAACGATTCATCATCTTCAAGTCCTACAAACAACTTTTGTAGCCATGCTCCAGGAATTAGGAATGCGATGCAGATTCTTGAAGTCCAATTTGGAAATTCGGTTGCTCCCTCGAATAATAATAATATCAACGATGCCACCAACGCCAATAATATGATGATCAATGCTTGCATAACTTCTTATAAACCTGATCTCCGTGGAGGATCATCAACAGAATCACACAGGTGGATTTCTCAAACCCTTAATTTTGCACTTGATATTGGAGATTATGATAAAGTAGTTAATAAGAATCATAGGAAAAGGAAACAGAATGATGAAAAGATTGATGATGGCAGAATCCACAGTCTACCATACAAAAAATATGGACCATACACATGTCCAAAGTGCTACAAAGTATTGAATACATCCCAAAATTTTGCTAATCATGTGACTTCATTTCACTATAGGTTCGAAAGTGAAGAAGAGCGAAAGAAAAGACACATTTCTAGGAACCGAAAGAGATAGGTTATCCGCATTAAAAAGATCATTGATGTAACCACCACATTACTTCCTATTTATGCACATGTGAATCAATGACGGGTTGCAACTATCAGTGACAATGATGATGGTATGAGTTAGGTTTCTCCACTACCTACTTTAAACGGAGTAGAAGTAAAAGTGGAGACAAACGATAATTAAAATTTAATTTGCATTTTAAATTGTAATATTTACATTTGCTTTATAATAATCTTATTATTACTGTATATTTCTTTTGATTTTTAGTATTTAATATTAAAGTGAATTAAAATTTTGATATTAAATTTAGTTTATATTTAATAATTAATCAGTCTAGTCTTTGTGATATCCTTAGTCAATCCGGTGTACCAAAAAAGGTTGAAAGTCCTAATACATTATTATATTAGATTATCATAAAAAAGAAACTCAAATGTTATTATTGTTCTTTTTAATTATGTAATACTTAATGAAAGGAATATTATATAATTAGTTAACAATCACATGACAAAAATTACAATTAAATATTTGATTTTTTTACTATTAAATTGTTTGCGATGTTTTTTTTACTAATTTGGTAGAATATGTCTTAATTGTTACTACCACACGCTCATTTCATCCAATCTTACTATACACTAAAATTAAATATTAATAATTTATAAAACTATAAACAAAGGTAAATATTTTGAATAAAAAAAGAATGCACATTGTTTAAATAAAATATATAGATTATAAGCCTCTTAATTTTAGCATCGATTAAACCAAAAAATATAGAATACATGGCAATAATTTTCTTTATTATTTTTATCATAAAATTAATATCTTTATTAAAATTAAGTTATTAATATATTTTGAACATAGAAAATAAACATAAATTACATAGACTTTGAAAAGTGAGTCTATACCAAGTTGAATTTTTTTGATTTTGGTTAATTCTAATAAAATGTGATATTTTTTATCCATTTTATATAATACAATAATTTTTATTCTTTCTTAAAAGTAATAAGACACCACTTTGGACAAATTTTTAAGAGTGCATGTAATTTGGAGTCTATCATGGTGTATAATATTGTTTGTGATAATTTAGAACGAAATATTGAATATATTCTCTATTATTAAATATAATAAAAATAAATTTTTACAAAAAAAGGATAAACGTATTTATTATTGTACTATTTTTTAAAATTACATATAGTTTTTACTAAATTTTAAATAAAATCTGTAATAGATTTACCAAAATTTAGAATTGCCTAACATGATTCTCAAAATTGGTCAAAAGAAGGATAAATCTCATTTTTAGTATAAAAAAATATATATTAAAATTTTTTATATTTTGGTATAAAAGTGTCTCTATGGTTGGCAAAAGAGTTATTAATTTTGTCCATTTTTGTCAAAAAAATTTTTGGTTAATATCTCAGATACATGAACTTGTACTTTGATTATTTATTAGAGAGTAATAAATGATAACATTGACATATTGGAATCAAATTAAAAAATTAAATTAAAAAAGGTATATCCAATATTTTAGTAAATTAATTTTTTAAGTTTAAGTATCAATTAATGGTGTAGAAGATGCAAGGAATTGTGAGAATAAAATAATTGCTTTGAGACGGTTGTGACACACATCCTATAATCGATATATAGACCAACCCTCTTGTAAGTCATTCTTCTCTCATCTTTGTTACTTTGACCTCCATTCCATTGATGACTTTAAAAAATGAATTATCTTCTCTCCTTCTTCAACCTCCACCGCCTCATGAATCCCCCAATGTGGTTACTGATATGATGATGAGAAGGTTGCATGTGCATGACCAAATCACAAGAAATTACACATATTCTTCAAGTGATAACGATTCATCATCTTCAAGTCCTACAAACAACTTTTGTAGCCATGCTCCAGGAATTAGGAATGCGATACAGATTCTTGAAGTCCAATTTGGAAATTCGGTTGCTCCCTCGACTAATAATAATATCAACGATGCCACCAACGCCAATAATATGATGATCAATGCTTGCATAGCTTCTTATAAACCTGGTCTCTGTGGAGGATCATCAACAGAATCACACAGGTGGATTTCTCAAACCCTTAATTTTGCACTTGCTGTTGGAGATGATGATAAAGTAGTTAATAAGAATCATAGGAAAAGGAAACAGAATGATGAAAAGATTGATGATGGCAGAATCCACAGTCTACCATACAAAAAATATGGACCATACACATGTCCAAAGTGCTACAAAGTATTGAATACATCCCAAAATTTTGCTAATCATGTGACTTCATTTCACTATAGGTTCGAAAGTGAAGAAGAGCGAAAGAAAAGACACATTTCTAGGAACCGAAAGAGATAGGTTATCCGCATTAAAAAGATCATTGATGTAACCAACACATTAGTTCCTGTTTATGCACATGTGAATCAGTGACGGGTTGCAACTATCAGTGACAATGATGATGGTATGAGTTAGGTTTCTCGACTTCCTACTTTAAACAGAGTAAAAGTAAAAGTGGAGACAAACGATAATTAAAATTTAATTTGCATTTTAAATTATAATATTTACATTTGCTTTATAATAATCTTATTATTACTGTATATTTCTTTTGATTTTTAGTATTTAATATTAAAGTGAATTAAAATTTTGATATTAAATTTAGTTTATATTTAATAATTAATCAGTCTAGTCTTTGTGATATCCTTAGTCAATCCGGTGTACCAAAAAAGGTTGAAAGTCCTAATACATTATTATATTAGATTATCATAAAAAAGAAACTCAAATGTTATTATTGTTCTTTTTAATTATGTAATACTTAATGAAAGGAATATTATATAATTAGTTAACAATCACATGACAAAAATTACAATTAAATATTTGCTTTTTTTACTATTAAATTGTTTGCGATGTTTTTTTTACTAATTTGGTAGAATATGTCTTAATTGTTACTACCACACGCTCATTTCATCCAATCTTACTATACACTAAAATTAAATATTAATAATTTATAAAACTATAAACAAAGGTAAATATTTTGAATAAAAAAAGAATGCACATTGTTTAAATAAAATATATAGATTATAAGCCTCTTAATTTTAGCATCGATTAAACCAAAAAATATAGAATACATGGCAATAATTTTCTTTATTATTTTTATCATAAAATTAATATCTTTATTAAAATTAAGTTATTAATATATTTTGAACATAGAAAATAAACATAAATTACATAGACTTTGAAAAGTGAGTCTATACCAAGTTGAATTTTTTTGATTTTGGTTAATTCTAATAAAATGTGATATTTTTTATCCATTTTATATAATACAATAATTTTTATTCTTTCTTAAAAGTAATAAGACACCACTTTGGACAAATTTTTAAGAGTGCATGTAATTTGGAGTCTATCATGGTGTATAATATTGTTTGTGATAATTTAGAACGAAATATTGAATATATTCTCTATTATTAAATATAATAAAAATAAATTTTTACAAAAAAAGGATAAACGTATTTATTATTGTACTATTTTTTAAAATTACATATAGTTTTTACTAAATTTTAAATAAAATCTGTAATAGATTTACCAAAATTTAGAATTGCCTAACATGATTCTCAAAATTGGTCAAAAGAAGGATAAATCTCATTTTTAGTATAAAAAAATATATATTAAAATTTTTTATATTTTGGTATAAAAGTGTCTCTATGGTTGGCAAAAGAGTTATTAATTTTGTCCATTTTTGTCAAAAAAATTTTTGGTTAATATCTCAGATACATGAACTTGTACTTTGATTATTTATTAGAGAGTAATAAATGATAACATTGACATATTGGAATCAAATTAAAAAATTAAATTAAAAAAGGTATATCCAATATTTTAGTAAATTAATTTTTTAAGTTTAAGTATCAATTAATGGTGTAGAAGATGCAAGGAATTGTGAGAATAAAATAATTGCTTTGAGACGGTTGTGACACACATCCTACAATCGATATATAGACCAACCCTCTTGTAAGTCATTCTTCTCTCATCTTTGTTACTTTGACCTCCATTCCATTGATGACTTTAAAAAATGAATTATCTTCTCTCCTTCTTCAACCTCCACCGCCTCATGAATCCCCCAATGTGGTTACTGATATGATGATGAGAAGGTTGCATGTGCATGACCAAATCACAAGAAATTACACATATTCTTCAAGTGATAACGATTCATCATCTTCAAGTCCTACAAACAACTTTTGTAGCCATGCTCCAGGAATTAGGAATGCGATACAGATTCTTGAAGTCCAATTTGGAAATTCGGTTGCTCCCTCGACTAATAATAATATCAACGATGCCACCAACGCCAATAATATGATGATCAATGCTTGCATAGCTTCTTATAAACCTGGTCTCTGTGGAGGATCATCAACAGAATCACACAGGTGGATTTCTCAAACCCTTAATTTTGCACTTGCTGTTGGAGATGATGATAAAGTAGTTAATAAGAATCATAGGAAAAGGAAACAGAATGATGAAAAGATTGATGATGGCAGAATCCACAGTCTACCATACAAAAAATATGGACCATACACATGTCCAAAGTGCTACAAAGTATTGAATACATCCCAAAATTTTGCTAATCATGTGACTTCATTTCACTATAGGTTCGAAAGTGAAGAAGAGCGAAAGAAAAGACACATTTCTAGGAACCGAAAGAGATAGGTTATCCGCATTAAAAAGATCATTGATGTAACCAACACATTAGTTCCTGTTTATGCACATGTGAATCAGTGACGGGTTGCAACTATCAGTGACAATGATGATGGTATGAGTTAGGTTTCTCGACTTCCTACTTTAAACAGAGTAAAAGTAAAAGTGGAGACAAACGATAATTAAAATTTAATTTGCATTTTAAATTATAATATTTACATTTGCTTTATAATAATCTTATTATTACTGTATATTTCTTTTGATTTTTAGTATTTAATATTAAAGTGAATTAAAATTTTGATATTAAATTTAGTTTATATTTAATAATTAATCAGTCTAGTCTTTGTGATATCCTTAGTCAATCCGGTGTACCAAAAAAGGTTGAAAGTCCTAATACATTATTATATTAGATTATCATAAAAAAGAAACTCAAATGTTATTATTGTTCTTTTTAATTATGTAATACTTAATGAAAGGAATATTATATAATTAGTTAACAATCACATGACAAAAATTACAATTAAATATTTGATTTTTTTACTATTAAATTGTTTGCGATGTTTTTTTTACTAATTTGGTAGAATATGTCTTAATTGTTACTACCACACGCTCATTTCATCCAATCTTACTATACACTAAAATTAAATATTAATAATTTATAAAACTATAAACAAAGGTAAATATTTTGAATAAAAAAAGAATGCACATTGTTTAAATAAAATATATAGATTATAAGCCTCTTAATTTTAGCATCGATTAAACCAAAAAATATAGAATACATGGCAATAATTTTCTTTATTATTTTTATCATAAAATTAATATCTTTATTAAAATTAAGTTATTAATATATTTTGAACATAGAAAATAAACATAAATTACATAGACTTTGAAAAGTGAGTCTATACCAAGTTGAATTTTTTTGATTTTGGTTAATTCTAATAAAATGTGATATTTTTTATCCATTTTATATAATACAATAATTTTTATTCTTTCTTAAAAGTAATAAGACACCACTTTGGACAAATTTTTAAGAGTGCATGTAATTTGGACTCTATCATGGTGTATAATATTGTTTGTGATAATTTAGAACGAAATATTGAATATATTCTCTATTATTAAATATAATAAAAATAAATTTTTACAAAAAAAGGATAAACGTATTTATTATTGTACTATTTTTTAAAATTACATATAGTTTTTACTAAATTTTAAATAAAATCTGTAATAGATTTACCAAAATTTAGAATTGCCTAACATGATTCTCAAAATTGGTCAAAAGAAGGATAAATCTCATTTTTAGTATAAAAAAATATATATTAAAATTTTTTATATTTTGGTATAAAAGTGTCTCTATGGTTGGCAAAAGAGTTATTAATTTTGTCCATTTTTGTCAAAAAAATTTTTGGTTAATATCTCAGATACATGAACTTGTACTTTGATTATTTATTAGAGAGTAATAAATGATAACATTGACATATTGGAATCAAATTAAAAAATTAAATTAAAAAAGGTATATCCAATATTTTAGTAAATTAATTTTTTAAGTTTAAGTATCAATTAATGGTGTAGAAGATGCAAGGAATTGTGAGAATAAAATAATTGCTTTGAGACGGTTGTGACACACATCCTACAATCGATATATAGACCAACCCTCTTGTAAGTCATTCTTCTCTCATCTTTGTTACTTTGACCTCCATTCCATTGATGACTTTAAAAAATGAATTATCTTCTCTCCTTCTTCAACCTCCACCGCCTCATGAATCCCCCAATGTGGTTACTGATATGATGATGAGAAGGTTGCATGTGCATGACCAAATCACAAGAAATTACACATATTCTTCAAGTGATAACGATTCATCATCTTCAAGTCCTACAAACAACTTTTGTAGCCATGCTCCAGGAATTAGGAATGCGATACAGATTCTTGAAGTCCAATTTGGAAATTCGGTTGCTCCCTCGACTAATAATAATATCAACGATGCCACCAACGCCAATAATATGATGATCAATGCTTGCATAGCTTCTTATAAACCTGGTCTCTGTGGAGGATCATCAACATTATCACACAGGTGGATTTCTCAAACCCTTAATTTTGCACTTGCTGTTGGAGATGATGATAAAGTAGTTAATAAGAATCATAGGAAAAGGAAACAGAATGATGAAAAGATTGATGATGGCAGAATCCACAGTCTACCATACAAAAAATATGGACCATACACATGTCCAAAGTGCTACAAAGTATTGAATACATCCCAAAATTTTGCTAATCATGTGACTTCATTTCACTATAGGTTCGAAAGTGAAGAAGAGCGAAAGAAAAGACACATTTCTAGGAACCGAAAGAGATAGGTTATCCGCATTAAAAAGATCATTGATGTAACCAACACATTAGTTCCTGTTTATGCACATGTGAATCAGTGACGGGTTGCAACTATCAGTGACAATGATGATGGTATGAGTTAGGTTTCTCCACTTCCTACTTTAAACGGAGTAAAAGTAAAAGTGGAGACAAACGATAATTAAAATTTAATTTGCATTTTAAATTATAATATTTACATTTGCTTTATAATAATCTTATTATTACTGTATATTTCTTTTGATTTTTAGTATTTAATATTAAAGTGAATTAAAATTTTGATATTAAATTTAGTTTATATTTAATAATTAATCAGTCTAGTCTTTGTGATATCCTTAGTCAATCCGGTGTACCAAAAAAGGTTGAAAGTCCTAATACATTATTATATTAGATTATCATAAAAAAGAAACTCAAATGTTATTATTGTTCTTTTTAATTATGTAATACTTAATGAAAGGAATATTATATAATTAGTTAACAATCACATGACAAAAATTACAATTAAATATTTGATTTTTTTACTATTAAATTGTTTGCGATGTTTTTTTTACTAATTTGGTAGAATATGTCTTAATTGTTACTACCACACGCTCATTTCATCCAATCTTACTATACACTAAAATTAAATATTAATAATTTATAAAACTATAAACAAAGGTAAATATTTTGAATAAAAAAAGAATGCACATTGTTTAAATAAAATATATAGATTATAAGCCTCTTAATTTTAGCATCGATTAAACCAAAAAATATAGAATACATGGCAATAATTTTCTTTATTATTTTTATCATAAAATTAATATCTTTATTAAAATTAAGTTATTAATATATTTTGAACATAGAAAATAAACATAAATTACATAGACTTTGAAAAGTGAGTCTATACCAAGTTGAATTTTTTTGATTTTGGTTAATTCTAATAAAATGTGATATTTTTTATCCATTTTATATAATACAATAATTTTTATTCTTTCTTAAAAGTAATAAGACACCACTTTGGACAAATTTTTAAGAGTGCATGTAATTTGGACTCTATCATGGTGTATAATATTGTTTGTGATAATTTAGAACGAAATATTGAATATATTCTCTATTATTAAATATAATAAAAATAAGTTTTTACAAAAAAAGGATAAACGTATTTATTATTGTACTATTTTTTAAAATTACATATAGTTTTTACTAAATTTTAAATAAAATCTATAATAGATTTACCAAAATTTAGAATTGCCTAACATGATTCTCAAAATTGGTCAAAAGAAGGATAAATCTCATTTTTAGTATAAAAAAATATATATTAAAATTTTTTATATTTTGGTATAAAAGTGTCTCTATGGTTGGCAAAAGAGTTATTAATTTTGTCCATTTTTGTCAAAAAAATTTTTGGTTAATATCTCAGATACATGAACTTGTACTTTGATTATTTATTAGAGAGTAATAAATGATAACATTGACATATTGGAATCAAATTAAAAAATTAAATTAAAAAAGGTATATCCAATATTTTAGTAAATTAATTTTTTAAGTTTAAGTATCAATTAATGGTGTAGAAGATGCAAGGAATTGTGAGAATAAAATAATTGCTTTGAGACGGTTGTGACACACATCCTACAATCGATATATAGACCAACCCTCTTGTAAGTCATTCTTCTCTCATCTTTGTTACTTTGACCTCCATTCCATTGATGACTTAAAAAAATGAATTATCTTCTCTCCTTCTTCAACCTCCACCGCCTCATGAATCCCCCAATGTGGTTACTGATATGATGATGAGAAGGTTGCATGTGCATGACCAAATCACAAGAAATTACACATATTCTTCAAGTGATAACGATTCATCATCTTCAAGTCCTACAAACAACTTTTGTAGCCATGCTCCAGGAATTAGGAATGCGATGCAGATTCTTGAAGTCCAATTTGGAAATTCGGTTGCTCCCTCGACTAATAATAATATCAACGATGCCACCAACGCCAATAATATGATGATCAATGCTTGCATAGCTTCTTATAAACCTGGTCTCTGTGGAGGATCATCAACATTATCACACAGGTGGATTTCTCAAACCCTTAATTTTGCACTTGCTGTTGGAGATGATGATAAAGTAGTTAATAAGAATCATAGGAAAAGGAAACAGAATGATGAAAAGATTGATGATGGCAGAATCCACAGTCTACCATACAAAAAATATGGACCATACACATGTCCAAAGTGCTACAAAGTATTGAATACATCCCAAAATTTTGCTAATCATGTGACTTCATTTCACTATAGGTTCGAAAGTGAAGAAGAGCGAAAGAAAAGACACATTTCTAGGAACCGAAAGAGATAGGTTATCCGCATTAAAAAGATCATTGATGTAACCAACACATTAGTTCCTGTTTATGCACATGTGAATCAGTGACGGGTTGCAACTATCAGTGACAATGATGATGGTATGAGTTAGGTTTCTCCACTTCCTACTTTAAACAGAGTAAAAGTAAAAGTGGAGACAAACGATAATTAAAATTTAATTTGCATTTTAAATTATAATATTTACATTTGCTTTATAATAATCTTATTATTACTGTATATTTCTTTTGATTTTTAGTATTTAATATTAAAGTGAATTAAAATTTTGATATTAAATTTAGTTTATATTTAATAATTAATCAGTCTAGTCTTTGTGATATCCTTAGTCAATCCGGTGTACCAAAAAAGGTTGAAAGTCCTAATACATTATTATATTAGATTATCATAAAAAAGAAACTCAAATGTTATTATTGTTCTTTTTAATTATGTAATACTTAATGAAAGGAATATTATATAATTAGTTAACAATCACATGACAAAAATTACAATTAAATATTTGATTTTTTTACTATTAAATTGTTTGCGATGTTTTTTTTACTAATTTGGTAGAATATGTCTTAATTGTTACTACCACACGCTCATTTCATCCAATCTTACTATACACTAAAATTAAATATTAATAATTTATAAAACTATAAACAAAGGTAAATATTTTGAATAAAAAAAGAATGCACATTGTTTAAATAAAATATATAGATTATAAGCCTCTTAATTTTAGCATCGATTAAACCAAAAAATATAGAATACATGGCAATAATTTTCTTTATTATTTTTATCATAAAATTAATATCTTTATTAAAATTAAGTTATTAATATATTTTGAACATAGAAAATAAACATAAATTACATAGACTTTGAAAAGTGAGTCTATACCAAGTTGAATTTTTTTGATTTTGGTTAATTCTAATAAAATGTGATATTTTTTATCCATTTTATATAATACAATAATTTTTATTCTTTCTTAAAAGTAATAAGACACCACTTTGGACAAATTTTTAAGAGTGCATGTAATTTGGACTCTATCATGGTGTATAATATTGTTTGTGATAATTTAGAACGAAATATTGAATATATTCTCTATTATTAAATATAATAAAAATAAATTTTTACAAAAAAAGGATAAACGTATTTATTATTGTACTATTTTTTAAAATTACATATAGTTTTTACTAAATTTTAAATAAAATCTGTAATAGATTTACCAAAATTTAGAATTGCCTAACATGATTCTCAAAATTGGTCAAAAGAAGGATAAATCTCATTTTTAGTATAAAAAAATATATATTAAAATTTTTTATATTTTGGTATAAAAGTGTCTCTATGGTTGGCAAAAGAGTTATTAATTTTGTCCATTTTTGTCAAAAAAATTTTTGGTTAATATCTCAGATACATGAACTTGTACTTTGATTATTTATTAGAGAGTAATAAATGATAACATTGACATATTGGAATCAAATTAAAAAATTAAATTAAAAAAGGTATATCCAATATTTTAGTAAATTAATTTTTTAAGTTTAAGTATCAATTAATGGTGTAGAAGATGCAAGGAATTGTGAGAATAAAATAATTGCTTTGAGACGGTTGTGACACACATCCTACAATCGATATATAGACCAACCCTCTTGTAAGTCATTCTTCTCTCATCTTTGTTACTTTGACCTCCATTCCATTGATGACTTTAAAAAATGAATTATCTTCTCTCCTTCTTCAACCTCCACCGCCTCATGAATCCCCCAATGTGGTTACTGATATGATGATGAGAAGGTTGCATGTGCATGACCAAATCACAAGAAATTACACATATTCTTCAAGTGATAACGATTCATCATCTTCAAGTCCTACAAACAACTTTTGTAGCCATGCTCCAGGAATTAGGAATGCGATACAGATTCTTGAAGTCCAATTTGGAAATTCGGTTGCTCCCTCGACTAATAATAATATCAACGATGCCACCAACGCCAATAATATGATGATCAATGCTTGCATAGCTTCTTATAAACCTGGTCTCTGTGGAGGATCATCAACATTATCACACAGGTGGATTTCTCAAACCCTTAATTTTGCACTTGCTGTTGGAGATGATGATAAAGTAGTTAATAAGAATCATAGGAAAAGGAAACAGAATGATGAAAAGATTGATGATGGCAGAATCCACAGTCTACCATACAAAAAATATGGACCATACACATGTCCAAAGTGCTACAAAGTATTGAATACATCCCAAAATTTTGCTAATCATGTGACTTCATTTCACTATAGGTTCGAAAGTGAAGAAGAGCGAAAGAAAAGACACATTTCTAGGAACCGAAAGAGATAGGTTATCCGCATTAAAAAGATCATTGATGTAACCAACACATTAGTTCCTGTTTATGCACATGTGAATCAGTGACGGGTTGCAACTATCAGTGACAATGATGATGGTATGAGTTAGGTTTCTCCACTTCCTACTTTAAACAGAGTAAAAGTAAAAGTGGAGACAAACGATAATTAAAATTTAATTTGCATTTTAAATTATAATATTTACATTTGCTTTATAATAATCTTATTATTACTGTATATTTCTTTTGATTTTTAGTATTTAATATTAAAGTGAATTAAAATTTTGATATTAAATTTAGTTTATATTTAATAATTAATCAGTCTAGTCTTTGTGATATCCTTAGTCAATCCGGTGTACCAAAAAAGGTTGAAAGTCCTAATACATTATTATATTAGATTATCATAAAAAAGAAACTCAAATGTTATTATTGTTCTTTTTAATTATGTAATACTTAATGAAAGGAATATTATATAATTAGTTAACAATCACATGACAAAAATTACAATTAAATATTTGATTTTTTTACTATTAAATTGTTTGCGATGTTTTTTTTACTAATTTGGTAGAATATGTCTTAATTGTTACTACCACACGCTCATTTCATCCAATCTTACTATACACTAAAATTAAATATTAATAATTTATAAAACTATAAACAAAGGTAAATATTTTGAATAAAAAAAGAATGCACATTGTTTAAATAAAATATATAGATTATAAGCCTCTTAATTTTAGCATCGATTAAACCAAAAAATATAGAATACATGGCAATAATTTTCTTTATTATTTTTATCATAAAATTAATATCTTTATTAAAATTAAGTTATTAATATATTTTGAACATAGAAAATAAACATAAATTACATAGACTTTGAAAAGTGAGTCTATACCAAGTTGAATTTTTTTGATTTTGGTTAATTCTAATAAAATGTGATATTTTTTATCCATTTTATATAATACAATAATTTTTATTCTTTCTTAAAAGTAATAAGACACCACTTTGGACAAATTTTTAAGAGTGCATGTAATTTGGACTCTATCATGGTGTATAATATTGTTTGTGATAATTTAGAACGAAATATTGAATATATTCTCTATTATTAAATATAATAAAAATAAATTTTTACAAAAAAAGGATAAACGTATTTATTATTGTACTATTTTTTAAAATTACATATAGTTTTTACTAAATTTTAAATAAAATCTGTAATAGATTTACCAAAATTTAGAATTGCCTAACATGATTCTCAAAATTGGTCAAAAGAAGGATAAATCTCATTTTTAGTATAAAAAAATATATATTAAAATTTTTTATATTTTGGTATAAAAGTGTCTCTATGGTTGGCAAAAGAGTTATTAATTTTGTCCATTTTTGTCAAAAAAATTTTTGGTTAATATCTCAGATACATGAACTTGTACTTTGATTATTTATTAGAGAGTAATAAATGATAACATTGACATATTGGAATCAAATTAAAAAATTAAATTAAAAAAGGTATATCCAATATTTTAGTAAATTAATTTTTTAAGTTTAAGTATCAATTAATGGTGTAGAAGATGCAAGGAATTGTGAGAATAAAATAATTGGTTTGAGACGGTTGTGACACACATCCTACAATCGATATATAGACCAACCCTCTTGTAAGTCATTCTTCTCTCATCTTTGTTACTTTGACCTCCATTCCATTGATGACTTTAAAAAATGAATTATCTTCTCTCCTTCTTCAACCTCCACCGCCTCATGAATCCCCCAATGTGGTTACTGATATGATGATGAGAAGGTTGCATGTGCATGACCAAATCACAAGAAATTACACATATTCTTCAAGTGATAACGATTCATCATCTTCAAGTCCTACAAACAACTTTTGTAGCCATGCTCCAGGAATTAGGAATGCGATACAGATTCTTGAAGTCCAATTTGGAAATTCGGTTGCTCCCTCGACTAATAATAATATCAACGATGCCACCAACGCCAATAATATGATGATCAATGCTTGCATAGCTTCTTATAAACCTGGTCTCTGTGGAGGATCATCAACATTATCACACAGGTGGATTTCTCAAACCCTTAATTTTGCACTTGCTGTTGGAGATGATGATAAAGTAGTTAATAAGAATCATAGGAAAAGGAAACAGAATGATGAAAAGATTGATGATGGCAGAATCCACAGTCTACCATACAAAAAATATGGACCATACACATGTCCAAAGTGCTACAAAGTATTGAATACATCCCAAAATTTTGCTAATCATGTGACTTCATTTCACTATAGGTTCGAAAGTGAAGAAGAGCGAAAGAAAAGACACATTTCTAGGAACCGAAAGAGATAGGTTATCCGCATTAAAAAGATCATTGATGTAACCAACACATTAGTTCCTGTTTATGCACATGTGAATCAGTGACGGGTTGCAACTATCAGTGACAATGATGATGGTATGAGTTAGGTTTCTCCACTTCCTACTTTAAACGGAGTAAAAGTAAAAGTGGAGACAAACGATAATTAAAATTTAATTTGCATTTTAAATTATAATATTTACATTTGCTTTATAATAATCTTATTATTACTGTATATTTCTTTTGATTTTTAGTATTTAATATTAAAGTGAATTAAAATTTTGATATTAAATTTAGTTTATATTTAATAATTAATCAGTCTAGTCTTTGTGATATCCTTAGTCAATCCGGTGTACCAAAAAAGGTTGAAAGTCCTAATACATTATTATATTAGATTATCATAAAAAAGAAACTCAAATGTTATTATTGTTCTTTTTAATTATGTAATACTTAATGAAAGGAATATTATATAATTAGTTAACAATCACATGACAAAAATTACAATTAAATATTTGATTTTTTTACTATTAAATTGTTTGCGATGTTTTTTTTACTAATTTGGTAGAATATGTCTTAATTGTTACTACCACACGCTCATTTCATCCAATCTTACTATACACTAAAATTAAATATTAATAATTTATAAAACTATAAACAAAGGTAAATATTTTGAATAAAAAAAGAATGCACATTGTTTAAATAAAATATATAGATTATAAGCCTCTTAATTTTAGCATCGATTAAACCAAAAAATATAGAATACATGGCAATAATTTTCTTTATTATTTTTATCATAAAATTAATATCTTTATTAAAATTAAGTTATTAATATATTTTGAACATAGAAAATAAACATAAATTACATAGACTTTGAAAAGTGAGTCTATACCAAGTTGAATTTTTTTGATTTTGGTTAATTCTAATAAAATGTGATATTTTTTATCCATTTTATATAATACAATAATTTTTATTCTTTCTTAAAAGTAATAAGACACCACTTTGGACAAATTTTTAAGAGTGCATGTAATTTGGACTCTATCATGGTGTATAATATTGTTTGTGATAATTTAGAACGAAATATTGAATATATTCTCTATTATTAAATATAATAAAAATAAATTTTTACAAAAAAAGGATAAACGTATTTATTATTGTACTATTTTTTAAAATTACATATAGTTTTTACTAAATTTTAAATAAAATCTGTAATAGATTTACCAAAATTTAGAATTGCCTAACATGATTCTCAAAATTGGTCAAAAGAAGGATAAATCTCATTTTTAGTATAAAAAAATATATATTAAAATTTTTTATATTTTGGTATAAAAGTGTCTCTATGGTTGGCAAAAGAGTTATTAATTTTGTCCATTTTTGTCAAAAAAATTTTTGGTTAATATCTCAGATACATGAACTTGTACTTTGATTATTTATTAGAGAGTAATAAATGATAACATTGACATATTGGAAGCAAATTAAAAAATTAAATTAAAAAAGGTATATCCAATATTTTAGTAAATTAATTTTTTAAGTTTAAGTATCAATTAATGGTGTAGAAGATGCAAGGAATTGTGAGAATAAAATAATTGCTTTGAGACGGTTGTGACACACATCCTACAATCGATATATAGACCAACCCTCTTGTAAGTCATTCTTCTCTCATCTTTGTTACTTTGACCTCCATTCCATTGATGACTTAAAAAAATGAATTATCTTCTCTCCTTCTTCAACCTCCACCGCCTCATGAATCCCCCAATGTGGTTACTGATATGATGATGAGAAGGTTGCATGTGCATGACCAAATCACAAGAAATTACACATATTCTTCAAGTGATAACGATTCATCATCTTCAAGTCCTACAAACAACTTTTGTAGCCATGCTCCAGGAATTAGGAATGCGATGCAGATTCTTGAAGTCCAATTTGGAAATTCGGTTGCTCCCTCGACTAATAATAATATCAACGATGCCACCAACGCCAATAATATGATGATCAATGCTTGCATAGCTTCTTATAAACCTGGTCTCTGTGGAGGATCATCAACAGAATCACACAGGTGGATTTCTCAAACCCTTAATTTTGCACTTGCTGTTGGAGATGATGATAAAGTAGTTAATAAGAATCATAGGAAAAGGAAACAGAATGATGAAAAGATTGATGATGGCAGAATCCACAGTCTACCATACAAAAAATATGGACCATACACATGTCCAAAGTGCTACAAAGTATTGAATACATCCCAAAATTTTGCTAATCATGTGACTTCATTTCACTATAGGTTCGAAAGTGAAGAAGAGCGAAAGAAAAGACACATTTCTAGGAACCGAAAGAGATAGGTTATCCGCATTAAAAAGATCATTGATGTAACCAACACATTAGTTCCTGTTTATGCACATGTGAATCAGTGACGGGTTGCAACTATCAGTGACAATGATGATGGTATGAGTTAGGTTTCTCCACTTCCTACTTTAAACGGAGTAAAAGTAAAAGTGGAGACAAACGATAATTAAAATTTAATTTGCATTTTAAATTATAATATTTACATTTGCTTTATAATAATCTTATTATTACTGTATATTTCTTTTGATTTTTAGTATTTAATATTAAAGTGAATTAAAATTTTGATATTAAATTTAGTTTATATTTAATAATTAATCAGTCTAGTCTTTGTGATATCCTTAGTCAATCCGGTGTACCAAAAAAGGTTGAAAGTCCTAATACATTATTATATTAGATTATCATAAAAAAGAAACTCAAATGTTATTATTGTTCTTTTTAATTATGTAATACTTAATGAAAGGAATATTATATAATTAGTTAACAATCACATGACAAAAATTACAATTAAATATTTGCTTTTTTTACTATTAAATTGTTTGCGATGTTTTTTTTACTAATTTGGTAGAATATGTCTTAATTGTTACTACCACACGCTCATTTCATCCAATCTTACTATACACTAAAATTAAATATTAATAATTTATAAAACTATAAACAAAGGTAAATATTTTGAATAAAAAAAGAATGCACATTGTTTAAATAAAATATATAGATTATAAGCCTCTTAATTTTAGGATCGATTAAACCAAAAAATATAGAATACATGGCAATAATTTTCTTTATTATTTTTATCATAAAATTAATATCTTTATTAAAATTAAGTTATTAATATATTTTGAACATAGAAAATAAACATAAATTACATAGACTTTGAAAAGTGAGTCTATACCAAGTTGAATTTTTTTGATTTTGGTTAATTCTAATAAAATGTGATATTTTTTATCCATTTTATATAATACAATAATTTTTATTCTTTCTTAAAAGTAATAAGACACCACTTTGGACAAATTTTTAAGAGTGCATGTAATTTGGACTCTATCATGGTGTATAATATTGTTTGTGATAATTTAGAACGAAATATTGAATATATTCTCTATTATTAAATATAATAAAAATAAATTTTTACAAAAAAAGGATAAACGTATTTATTATTGTACTATTTTTTAAAATTACATATAGTTTTTACTAAATTTTAAATAAAATCTGTAATAGATTTACCAAAATTTAGAATTGCCTAACATGATTCTCAAAATTGGTCAAAAGAAGGATAAATCTCATTTTTAGTATAAAAAAATATATATTAAAATTTTTTATATTTTGGTATAAAAGTGTCTCTATGGTTGGCAAAAGAGTTATTAATTTTGTCCATTTTTGTCAAAAAAATTTTTGGTTAATATCTCAGATACATGAACTTGTACTTTGATTATTTATTAGAGAGTAATAAATGATAACATTGACATATTGGAATCAAATTAAAAAATTAAATTAAAAAAGGTATATCCAATATTTTAGTAAATTAATTTTTTAAGTTTAAGTATCAATTAATGGTGTAGAAGATGCAAGGAATTGTGAGAATAAAATAATTGGTTTGAGACGGTTGTGACACACATCCTACAATCGATATATAGACCAACCCTCTTGTAAGTCATTCTTCTCTCATCTTTGTTACTTTGACCTCCATTCCATTGATGACTTTAAAAAATGAATTATCTTCTCTCCTTCTTCAACCTCCACCGCCTCATGAATCCCCCAATGTGGTTACTGATATGATGATGAGAAGGTTGCATGTGCATGACCAAATCACAAGAAATTACACATATTCTTCAAGTGATAACGATTCATCATCTTCAAGTCCTACAAACAACTTTTGTAGCCATGCTCCAGGAATTAGGAATGCGATACAGATTCTTGAAGTCCAATTTGGAAATTCGGTTGCTCCCTCGACTAATAATAATATCAACGATGCCACCAACGCCAATAATATGATGATCAATGCTTGCATAGCTTCTTATAAACCTGGTCTCTGTGGAGGATCATCAACATTATCACACAGGTGGATTTCTCAAACCCTTAATTTTGCACTTGCTGTTGGAGATGATGATAAAGTAGTTAATAAGAATCATAGGAAAAGGAAACAGAATGATGAAAAGATTGATGATGGCAGAATCCACAGTCTACCATACAAAAAATATGGACCATACACATGTCCAAAGTGCTACAAAGTATTGAATACATCCCAAAATTTTGCTAATCATGTGACTTCATTTCACTATAGGTTCGAAAGTGAAGAAGAGCGAAAGAAAAGACACATTTCTAGGAACCGAAAGAGATAGGTTATCCGCATTAAAAAGATCATTGATGTAACCAACACATTAGTTCCTGTTTATGCACATGTGAATCAGTGACGGGTTGCAACTATCAGTGACAATGATGATGGTATGAGTTAGGTTTCTCCACTTCCTACTTTAAACGGAGTAAAAGTAAAAGTGGAGACAAACGATAATTAAAATTTAATTTGCATTTTAAATTATAATATTTACATTTGCTTTATAATAATCTTATTATTACTGTATATTTCTTTTGATTTTTAGTATTTAATATTAAAGTGAATTAAAATTTTGATATTAAATTTAGTTTATATTTAATAATTAATCAGTCTAGTCTTTGTGATATCCTTAGTCAATCCGGTGTACCAAAAAAGGTTGAAAGTCCTAATACATTATTATATTAGATTATCATAAAAAAGAAACTCAAATGTTATTATTGTTCTTTTTAATTATGTAATACTTAATGAAAGGAATATTATATAATTAGTTAACAATCACATGACAAAAATTACAATTAAATATTTGATTTTTTTACTATTAAATTGTTTGCGATGTTTTTTTTACTAATTTGGTAGAATATGTCTTAATTGTTACTACCACACGCTCATTTCATCCAATCTTACTATACACTAAAATTAAATATTAATAATTTATAAAACTATAAACAAAGGTAAATATTTTGAATAAAAAAAGAATGCACATTGTTTAAATAAAATATATAGATTATAAGCCTCTTAATTTTAGCATCGATTAAACCAAAAAATATAGAATACATGGCAATAATTTTCTTTATTATTTTTATCATAAAATTAATATCTTTATTAAAATTAAGTTATTAATATATTTTGAACATAGAAAATAAACATAAATTACATAGACTTTGAAAAGTGAGTCTATACCAAGTTGAATTTTTTTGATTTTGGTTAATTCTAATAAAATGTGATATTTTTTATCCATTTTATATAATACAATAATTTTTATTCTTTCTTAAAAGTAATAAGACACCACTTTGGACAAATTTTTAAGAGTGCATGTAATTTGGACTCTATCATGGTGTATAATATTGTTTGTGATAATTTAGAACGAAATATTGAATATATTCTCTATTATTAAATATAATAAAAATAAATTTTTACAAAAAAAGGATAAACGTATTTATTATTGTACTATTTTTTAAAATTACATATAGTTTTTACTAAATTTTAAATAAAATCTGTAATAGATTTACCAAAATTTAGAATTGCCTAACATGATTCTCAAAATTGGTCAAAAGAAGGATAAATCTCATTTTTAGTATAAAAAAATATATATTAAAATTTTTTATATTTTGGTATAAAAGTGTCTCTATGGTTGGCAAAAGAGTTATTAATTTTGTCCATTTTTGTCAAAAAAATTTTTGGTTAATATCTCAGATACATGAACTTGTACTTTGATTATTTATTAGAGAGTAATAAATGATAACATTGACATATTGGAAGCAAATTAAAAAATTAAATTAAAAAAGGTATATCCAATATTTTAGTAAATTAATTTTTTAAGTTTAAGTATCAATTAATGGTGTAGAAGATGCAAGGAATTGTGAGAATAAAATAATTGCTTTGAGACGGTTGTGACACACATCCTACAATCGATATATAGACCAACCCTCTTGTAAGTCATTCTTCTCTCATCTTTGTTACTTTGACCTCCATTCCATTGATGACTTAAAAAAATGAATTATCTTCTCTCCTTCTTCAACCTCCACCGCCTCATGAATCCCCCAATGTGGTTACTGATATGATGATGAGAAGGTTGCATGTGCATGACCAAATCACAAGAAATTACACATATTCTTCAAGTGATAACGATTCATCATCTTCAAGTCCTACAAACAACTTTTGTAGCCATGCTCCAGGAATTAGGAATGCGATGCAGATTCTTGAAGTCCAATTTGGAAATTCGGTTGCTCCCTCGACTAATAATAATATCAACGATGCCACCAACGCCAATAATATGATGATCAATGCTTGCATAGCTTCTTATAAACCTGGTCTCTGTGGAGGATCATCAACAGAATCACACAGGTGGATTTCTCAAACCCTTAATTTTGCACTTGCTGTTGGAGATGATGATAAAGTAGTTAATAAGAATCATAGGAAAAGGAAACAGAATGATGAAAAGATTGATGATGGCAGAATCCACAGTCTACCATACAAAAAATATGGACCATACACATGTCCAAAGTGCTACAAAGTATTGAATACATCCCAAAATTTTGCTAATCATGTGACTTCATTTCACTATAGGTTCGAAAGTGAAGAAGAGCGAAAGAAAAGACACATTTCTAGGAACCGAAAGAGATAGGTTATCCGCATTAAAAAGATCATTGATGTAACCAACACATTAGTTCCTGTTTATGCACATGTGAATCAGTGACGGGTTGCAACTATCAGTGACAATGATGATGGTATGAGTTAGGTTTCTCCACTTCCTACTTTAAACGGAGTAAAAGTAAAAGTGGAGGCAAACGATAATTAAAATTTAATTTGCATTTTAAATTATAATATTTACATTTGCTTTATAATAATCTTATTATTACTGTATATTTCTTTTGATTTTTAGTATTTAATATTAAAGTGAATTAAAATTTTGATATTAAATTTAGTTTATATTTAATAATTAATCAGTCTAGTCTTTGTGATATCCTTAGTCAATCCGGTGTACCAAAAAAGGTTGAAAGTCCTAATACATTATTATATTAGATTATCATAAAAAAGAAACTCAAATGTTATTATTGTTCTTTTTAATTATGTAATACTTAATGAAAGGAATATTATATAATTAGTTAACAATCACATGACAAAAATTACAATTAAATATTTGCTTTTTTTACTATTAAATTGTTTGCGATGTTTTTTTTACTAATTTGGTAGAATATGTCTTAATTGTTACTACCACACGCTCATTTCATCCAATCTTACTATACACTAAAATTAAATATTAATAATTTATAAAACTATAAACAAAGGTAAATATTTTGAATAAAAAAAGAATGCACATTGTTTAAATAAAATATATAGATTATAAGCCTCTTAATTTTAGCATCGATTAAACCAAAAAATATAGAATACATGGCAATAATTTTCTTTATTATTTTTATCATAAAATTAATATCTTTATTAAAATTAAGTTATTAATATATTTTGAACATAGAAAATAAACATAAATTACATAGACTTTGAAAAGTGAGTCTATACCAAGTTGAATTTTTTTGATTTTGGTTAATTCTAATAAAATGTGATATTTTTTATCCATTTTATATAATACAATAATTTTTATTCTTTCTTAAAAGTAATAAGACACCACTTTGGACAAATTTTTAAGAGTGCATGTAATTTGGACTCTATCATGGTGTATAATATTGTTTGTGATAATTTAGAACGAAATATTGAATATATTCTCTATTATTAAATATAATAAAAATAAATTTTTACAAAAAAAGGATAAACGTATTTATTATTGTACTATTTTTTAAAATTACATATAGTTTTTACTAAATTTTAAATAAAATCTGTAATAGATTTACCAAAATTTAGAATTGCCTAACATGATTCTCAAAATTGGTCAAAAGAAGGATAAATCTCATTTTTAGTATAAAAAAATATATATTAAAATTTTTTATATTTTGGTATAAAAGTGTCTCTATGGTTGGCAAAAGAGTTATTAATTTTGTCCATTTTTGTCAAAAAAATTTTTGGTTAATATCTCAGATACATGAACTTGTACTTTGATTATTTATTAGAGAGTAATAAATGATAACATTGACATATTGGAATCAAATTAAAAAATTAAATTAAAAAAGGTATATCCAATATTTTAGTAAATTAATTTTTTAAGTTTAAGTATCAATTAATGGTGTAGAAGATGCAAGGAATTGTGAGAATAAAATAATTGCTTTGAGACGGTTGTGACACACATCCTACAATCGATATATAGACCAACCCTCTTGTAAGTCATTCTTCTCTCATCTTTGTTACTTTGACCTCCATTCCATTGATGACTTTAAAAAATGAATTATCTTCTCTCCTTCTTTAACCTCCACCGCCTCATGAATCCCCCAATGTGGTTACTGATATGATGATGAGAAGGTTGCATGTGCATGACCAAATCACAAGAAATTACACATATTCTTCAAGTGATAACGATTCATCATCTTCAAGTCCTACAAACAACTTTTGTAGCCATGCTCCAGGAATTAGGAATGCGATACAGATTCTTGAAGTCCAATTTGGAAATTCGGTTGCTCCCTCGACTAATAATAATATCAACGATGCCACCAACGCCAATAATATGATGATCAATGCTTGCATAGCTTCTTATAAACCTGGTCTCTGTGGAGGATCATCAACATTATCACACAGGTGGATTTCTCAAACCCTTAATTTTGCACTTGCTGTTGGAGATGATGATAAAGTAGTTAATAAGAATCATAGGAAAAGGAAACAGAATGATGAAAAGATTGATGATGGCAGAATCCACAGTCTACCATACAAAAAATATGGACCATACACATGTCCAAAGTGCTACAAAGTATTGAATACATCCCAAAATTTTGCTAATCATGTGACTTCATTTCACTATAGGTTCGAAAGTGAAGAAGAGCGAAAGAAAAGACACATTTCTAGGAACCGAAAGAGATAGGTTATCCGCATTAAAAAGATCATTGATGTAACCAACACATTAGTTCCTGTTTATGCACATGTGAATCAGTGACGGGTTGCAACTATCAGTGACAATGATGATGGTATGAGTTAGGTTTCTCCACTTCCTACTTTAAACGGAGTAAAAGTAAAAGTGGAGACAAACGATAATTAAAATTTAATTTGCATTTTAAATTATAATATTTACATTTGCTTTATAATAATCTTATTATTACTGTATATTTCTTTTGATTTTTAGTATTTAATATTAAAGTGAATTAAAATTTTGATATTAAATTTAGTTTATATTTAATAATTAATCAGTCTAGTCTTTGTGATATCCTTAGTCAATCCGGTGTACCAAAAAAGGTTGAAAGTCCTAATACATTATTATATTAGATTATCATAAAAAAGAAACTCAAATGTTATTATTGTTCTTTTTAATTATGTAATACTTAATGAAAGGAATATTATATAATTAGTTAACAATCACATGACAAAAATTACAATTAAATATTTGCTTTTTTTACTATTAAATTGTTTGCGATGTTTTTTTTACTAATTTGGTAGAATATGTCTTAATTGTTACTACCACACGCTCATTTCATCCAATCTTACTATACACTAAAATTAAATATTAATAATTTATAAAACTATAAACAAAGGTAAATATTTTGAATAAAAAAAGAATGCACATTGTTTAAATAAAATATATAGATTATAAGCCTCTTAATTTTAGCATCGATTAAACCAAAAAATATAGAATACATGGCAATAATTTTCTTTATTATTTTTATCATAAAATTAATATCTTTATTAAAATTAAGTTATTAATATATTTTGAACATAGAAAATAAACATAAATTACATAGACTTTGAAAAGTGAGTCTATACCAAGTTGAATTTTTTTGATTTTGGTTAATTCTAATAAAATGTGATATTTTTTATCCATTTTATATAATACAATAATTTTTATTCTTTCTTAAAAGTAATAAGACACCACTTTGGACAAATTTTTAAGAGTGCATGTAATTTGGACTCTATCATGGTGTATAATATTGTTTGTGATAATTTAGAACGAAATATTGAATATATTCTCTATTATTAAATATAATAAAAATAAATTTTTACAAAAAAAGGATAAACGTATTTATTATTGTACTATTTTTTAAAATTACATATAGTTTTTACTAAATTTTAAATAAAATCTGTAATAGATTTACCAAAATTTAGAATTGCCTAACATGATTCTCAAAATTGGTCAAAAGAAGGATAAATCTCATTTTTAGTATAAAAAAATATATATTAAAATTTTTTATATTTTGGTATAAAAGTGTCTCTATGGTTGGCAAAAGAGTTATTAATTTTGTCCATTTTTGTCAAAAAAATTTTTGGTTAATATCTCAGATACATGAACTTGTACTTTGATTATTTATTAGAGAGTAATAAATGATAACATTGACATATTGGAATCAAATTAAAAAATTAAATTAAAAAAGGTATATCCAATATTTTAGTAAATTAATTTTTTAAGTTTAAGTATCAATTAATGGTGTAGAAGATGCAAGGAATTGTGAGAATAAAATAATTGCTTTGAGACGGTTGTGACACACATCCTACAATCGATATATAGACCAACCCTCTTGTAAGTCATTCTTCTCTCATCTTTGTTACTTTGACCTCCATTCCATTGATGACTTTAAAAAATGAATTATCTTCTCTCCTTCTTTAACCTCCACCGCCTCATGAATCCCCCAATGTGGTTACTGATATGATGATGAGAAGGTTGCATGTGCATGACCAAATCACAAGAAATTACACATATTCTTCAAGTGATAACGATTCATCATCTTCAAGTCCTACAAACAACTTTTGTAGCCATGCTCCAGGAATTAGGAATGCGATACAGATTCTTGAAGTCCAATTTGGAAATTCGGTTGCTCCCTCGACTAATAATAATATCAACGATGCCACCAACGCCAATAATATGATGATCAATGCTTGCATAGCTTCTTATAAACCTGGTCTCTGTGGAGGATCATCAACATTATCACACAGGTGGATTTCTCAAACCCTTAATTTTGCACTTGCTGTTGGAGATGATGATAAAGTAGTTAATAAGAATCATAGGAAAAGGAAACAGAATGATGAAAAGATTGATGATGGCAGAATCCACAGTCTACCATACAAAAAATATGGACCATACACATGTCCAAAGTGCTACAAAGTATTGAATACATCCCAAAATTTTGCTAATCATGTGACTTCATTTCACTATAGGTTCGAAAGTGAAGAAGAGCGAAAGAAAAGACACATTTCTAGGAACCGAAAGAGATAGGTTATCCGCATTAAAAAGATCATTGATGTAACCAACACATTAGTTCCTGTTTATGCACATGTGAATCAGTGACGGGTTGCAACTATCAGTGACAATGATGATGGTATGAGTTAGGTTTCTCCACTTCCTACTTTAAACGGAGTAAAAGTAAAAGTGGAGACAAACGATAATTAAAATTTAATTTGCATTTTAAATTATAATATTTACATTTGCTTTATAATAATCTTATTATTACTCTATATTTCTTTTGATTTTTAGTATTTAATATTAAAGTGAATTAAAATTTTGATATTAAATTTAGTTTATATTTAATAATTAATCAGTCTAGTCTTTGTGATATCCTTAGTCAATCCGGTGTACCAAAAAAGGTTGAAAGTCCTAATACATTATTATATTAGATTATCATAAAAAAGAAACTCAAATGTTATTATTGTTCTTTTTAATTATGTAATACTTAATGAAAGGAATATTATATAATTAGTTAACAATCACATGACAAAAATTACAATTAAATATTTGATTTTTTTACTATTAAATTGTTTGCGATGTTTTTTTTACTAATTTGGTAGAATATGTCTTAATTGTTACTACCACACGCTCATTTCATCCAATCTTACTATACACTAAAATTAAATATTAATAATTTATAAAACTATAAACAAAGGTAAATATTTTGAATAAAAAAAGAATGCACATTGTTTAAATAAAATATATAGATTATAAGCCTCTTAATTTTAGCATCGATTAAACCAAAAAATATAGAATACATGGCAATAATTTTCTTTATTATTTTTATCATAAAATTAATATCTTAATTAAAATTAAGTTATTAATATATTTTGAACATAGAAAATAAACATAAATTACATAGACTTTGAAAAGTGAGTCTATACCAAGTTGAATTTTTTTGATTTTGGTTAATTCTAATAAAATGTGATATTTTTTATCCATTTTATATAATACAATAATTTTTATTCTTTCTTAAAAGTAATAAGACACCACTTTGGACAAATTTTTAAGAGTGCATGTAATTTGGACTCTATCATGGTGTATAATATTGTTTGTGATAATTTAGAACGAAATATTGAATATATTCTCTATTATTAAATATAATAAAAATAAATTTTTACAAAAAAAGGATAAACGTATTTATTATTGTACTATTTTTTAAAATTACATATAGTTTTTACTAAATTTTAAATAAAATCTGTAATAGATTTACCAAAATTTAGAATTGCCTAACATGATTCTCAAAATTGGTCAAAAGAAGGATAAATCTCATTTTTAGTATAAAAAAATATATATTAAAATTTTTTATATTTTGGTATAAAAGTGTCTCTATGGTTGGCAAAAGAGTTATTAATTTTGTCCATTTTTGTCAAAAAAATTTTTGGTTAATATCTCAGATACATGAACTTGTACTTTGATTATTTATTAGAGAGTAATAAATGATAACATTGACATATTGGAATCAAATTAAAAAATTAAATTAAAAAAGGTATATCCAATATTTTAGTAAATTAATTTTTTAAGTTTAAGTATCAATTAATGGTGTAGAAGATGCAAGGAATTGTGAGAATAAAATAATTGCTTTGAGACGGTTGTGACACACATCCTACAATCGATATATAGACCAACCCTCTTGTAAGTCATTCTTCTCTCATCTTTGTTACTTTGACCTCCATTCCATTGATGACTTAAAAAAATGAATTATCTTTTCTCCTTCTTCAACCTCCACCGCCTCATGAATCCCCCAATGTGGTTACTGATATGATGATGAGAAGGTTGCATGTGCATGACCAAATCACAAGAAATTACACATATTCTTCAAGTGATAACGATTCATCATCTTCAAGTCCTACAAACAACTTTTGTAGCCGTGCTCCAGGAATTAGGAATGCGATGCAGATTCTTGAAGTCCAATTTGGAAATTCGGTTGCTCCCTCGACTAATAATAATATCAACGATGCCACCAACGCCAATAATATGATGATCAATGCTTTCATAGCTTCTTATAAACCTGATCTCTGTGGATGATCATCAACAGAATCACACAGGTGGATTTCTCAAACCCTTAATTTTGCACTTGCTGTTGGAGATGATGATAAAGTAGTTAATAAGAATCATAGGAAAAGGAAACAGAATGATGAAAAGATTGATGATGGCAGAATCCACAGTCTACCATACAAAAAATATGGACCATACACATGTCCAAAGTGCTACAAAGTATTGAATACATCCCAAAATTTTGCTAATCATGTGACTTCATTTCACTATAGGTTCGAAAGTGAAGAAGAGCGAAAGAAAAGACACATTTCTAGGAACCGAAAGAGATAGGTTATCCGCATTAAAAAGATCATTGATGTAACCAACACATTAGTTCCTGTTTATGCACATGTGAATCAGTGACGGGTTGCAACTATCAGTGACAATGATGATGGTATGAGTTAGGTTTCTCCACTTCCTACTTTAAACGGAGTAAAAGTAAAAGTGGAGACAAACGATAATTAAAATTTAATTTGCATTTTAAATTATAATATTTACATTTGCTTTATAATAATCTTATTATTACTCTATATTTCTTTTGATTTTTAGTATTTAATATTAAAGTGAATTAAAATTTTGATATTAAATTTAGTTTATATTTAATAATTAATCAGTCTAGTCTTTGTGATATCCTTAGTCAATCCGGTGTACCAAAAAAGGTTGAAAGTCCTAATACATTATTATATTAGATTATCATAAAAAAGAAACTCAAATGTTATTATTGTTCTTTTTAATTATGTAATACTTAATGAAAGGAATATTATATAATTAGTTAACAATCACATGACAAAAATTACAATTAAATATTTGCTTTTTTTACTATTAAATTGTTTGCGATGTTTTTTTTACAAATTTGGTAGAATATGTCTTAATTGTTACTACCACACGCTCATTTCATCCAATCTTACTATACACTAAAATTAAATATTAATAATTTATAAAACTATAAACAAAGGTAAATATTTTGAATAAAAAAAGAATGCACATTGTTTAAATAAAAATATAGATTATAAGCCTCTTAATTTTAGCATCGATTAAACCAAAAAATATAGAATACATGGCAATAATTTTCTTTATTATTTTTATCATAAAATTAATATCTTTATTAAAATTAAGTTATTAATATATTTTGAACATAGAAAATAAACATAAATTACATAGACTTTGAAAAGTGAGTCTATACCAAGTTGAATTTTTTTTTATTTTGGTTAATTCTAATAAAATGCGATATTTTTTATCCATTTTATATAATACAATAATTTTTATTCTTTCTTAAAAGTAATAAGACACCACTTTGGACAAATTTTTAAGAGTGCATGTAATTTGGACTCTATCATGGTGTATAATATTGTTTGTGATAATTTAGAATGAAATATTGTATATATTCTCTATTATTAAATATAATAAAAATAAATTTTTACAAAAAAAGGATAAAGGTATTTATTATTGTACTATTTTTTAAAATTACATATAGTTTTTACTAAATTTTAAATAAAATCTGTAATAGATTTACCAAAATTTAGAATTGCCTAACATGATTCTCAAAATTGGTCAAAAGAAGGATAAATCTCATTTTTAGTATAAAAAAATATATATTAAAATTTTTTATATTTTGGTATAAAAGTGTCTCTATGGTTGGCAAAAGAGTTATTAATTTTGTCCATTTTTGTCAATAAAATTTTTGGTTAATATCTCAGATACATGAACTTGTACTTGGATTATTTATTAGAGAGTAATAAATGATAACATTGACATATTAGAATCAAATTAAAAAATTAAATTAAAAAAGGTATATCCAATATTTTAGTAAATTAATTTTTTAAGTTTAAGAATCAATTAATGGTGTAGAAGTTGCAAAGAATTGTGAGAATAAAATAATTGCATTGAGACGGTTGTGACACACACCCTACAATCGATATATAGACCAACCCTCTTGTAAGTCATTCTTCTCTCATCTTTGTTACTTTGACTTCCCTTCCATTGATGACTTTAAAAAAAAAATTATCTTCACTCCTTCATCAACCTCCACCGCTTCATGAATCTCCCAATGTGAATATTGATATGATGATGAGGAGGTTGCATGTGCATGACCAAATCACAAGAAATTACACATATTCTTCAAGTGATAACGATTCATCATCTTCAAGTCCTACAAACAACTTTTGTAGCCGTGCTCCGGGAATTAGGAATGCGGTGCAGATTCTTGAAGTCCAATTTGGAAATTCGGTTGCTCCCTCGAATAATAATAATATCAACGATGCCACCAACGCCAATAATATGATGATCAATGCTTGCATAACTTCTTATAAACCTGATCTCCGTGGAGGATCATCAACAGAATCACACAGGTGGATTTCTCAAACCCTTAATTTTGCACTTGATGTTGGAGATTATGATAAAGTAGTTAATAAGAATCATAGGAAAAGGAAACAGAATGATGAAAAGATTGATGATGGCAGAATCCACAGTCTACCATACAAAAAATATGGACCATACACATGTCCAAAGTGCTACAAAGTATTGAATACATCCCAAAATTTTGCTAATCATGTGACTTCATTTCACTATAGGTTCGAAAGTGAAGAAGAGCGAAAGAAAAGACACATTTCTAGGAACTGAAAGAGATAGGTTATCCGCATTAAAAAGATCATTGATGTAACCACCACATTACTTCCTGTTTATGCACATGTGAATCAGTGACGGGTTGCAACTATCAGTGACAATGATGATGGTATGAGTTAGGTTTCTCCACTTCCTACTTTAAACGGAGTAAAAGTAAAAGTGGAGACAAACGATAATTAAAATCTAATTTGAATTTTAAATTATAATATTTACATTTGCTTTATAATAATCTTATTATTACTATATATTTCTTTTGATTTTTAGTATTTAATATTAAAGTGAATTAAAATTTTGATATTAAATTTAGTTTATATTTAATAATTAATCAGTCTAGCCTTTGTGATATCCTCAGTCAATCCGGTGTACCAAAAAAGGTTGAAAGTCCTAATACATAATTATATTATATTATCATAAAAAACAAACTCAAATGTTATTATTGTTCTTCTTAATTATGTAATACTTAATGAAAGGAATATTATATAATTAGTATAACAATCACATGACAAAAATTACAATTAAATATTTGATTGTTTTACTAGTAAATTGTTTGCGATGTTTTTTTTTACTAATTTGGTAGAATATGTCTTTTTTTTCAAAAGGCAAGGATAATATAATAGATTAAAAGAGTACAAGCGGTACTCAACCCTAACAGCAGAAACCAATCAGCTACTATTAATATACAACTTAGGATTGGATAACCATAAAAATAGGTTGCAAGACTTTGGTAAAACCGCACCTCAACGTAACCACTTCCACACCGATAATTTGATGGCATTGATACAGTTTTCCTCAGAGAATATAGAATGGTTAAAAATCATGTCATTGCGGAATAACCATAAATGCCCAACTGTAGCATTCCAGATTATGATGTTAGATTTCCTGCTATGCCTGGTAGAATATGTCTTAATTGTTACTACCACACGCTCATTTCATCCAATCTTACTATACACTAAAATTAAATATTAATAATTTATATAACTATAAACAAAGGCAAATATTTTGAATAAAAAAACAATGCACATTGTTTAAATAAAATATATAGATTATAAGCCTCTTAATTTTAGCATCTATTAAACCAAAAAATATAGAATACATGGCAATAATTTTCTTTATAATTTTTATCATAAAATTAATATCTTAATTAAAATTAAGTTATTAATATATTTTAAACATAGAAAATAAACATAAATTACATAGACTTTGAAAGGTGAGTCTATACGAAGTTGAACTTTTTTTTATTTTGGTTAATTCTAATAAAATGTGATATTTTTTATCCATTTTATATAATACAATAATTTTTATTCTTTCTTAAAAGTAGTAAGACACCACTTTGAACAAATTTTTAAGAGTGCATGTAATTTGGACTCTATCCATGGTGTATAATACTGTTTGTAATACTTTAGAATGAAATATTGTATATATTCTCTATTATTAAATATAATAAAAATAAATTTTTACAAAAAAAGGATAAAAGTATTTATTATTGGACTATTTTTTAAAATTACATATCGTTTTTACTAAATTTTAAATAAAATCTGTAATAGATTTACCAAAATTTAGAATTGCCTAACATGATTCTCAAAATTGGTCAAAAGAAGGAAATATCTCATTTTTAGTATAAAAAAATATATATTAAGATTTTTAATATTTTGATATAAAAGTGTTTCTATGGTTGGCCAAAGAGTTATTAATTTTGTCCATATTTGTCAATAAAATTTTTGGTTAATATCTCAAATACATGAACTTGTACTTTGATTATTTATTAGAGAGTAATAAATGATAACATTGACATATTAGAATCAAATTAAAAAAGGTATATCCAATATTTTAGTAAATTAATTTTTTAAGTTTAAGAATCAATTAATGGTGTAGAAGTTGCAAAGAATTGTGAGAATAAAATAATTGCATTGAGACGGTTGTGACACACACCCTACAATCGATATATAGACCAACCCTCTTGTAAGTCATTCTTCTCTCAATTTTGTTACTTTGACTTCCCTTCCATTGATGACTTTAAAAAAATAAATTATCTTCTCTCCTTCATCAACCTCCACCGCTTCATGAATCTCCCAATGTGAATATTGATATGATGCTGAGGAGGTTGCATGTGCATGACCAAATCACAAGAAATTACACATATTCTTCAAGTGATAACGATTCATCATCTTCAAGTCCTACAAACAACTTTTGTAGCCATGCTCCAGGAATTAGGAATGCGATGCAGATTCTTGAAGTCCAATTTGGAAATTCGGTTGCTCCCTCGAATAATAATAATATCAACGATGCCACCAACGCCAATAATATGATGATCAATGCTTGCATAGCTTCTTATAAACCTGATCTCCGTGGAGGATCATCAACAGAATCACACAGGTGGATTTCTCAAACCCTTAATTTTGCACTTGATGTTGGAGATTATGATAAAGTAGTTAATAAGAATCATAGGAAAAGGAAACAGAATGATGAAAAGATTGATGATGGCAGAATCCACAGTCTACCATACAAAAAATATGGACCATACACATGTCCATAGTGCTACAAAGTATTGAATACATCCCAAAATTTTGCTAATCATGTGACTTCATTTCACTATAGGTTCGAAAGTGAAGAAGAGCGAAAGAAAAGACACATTTCTAGGAACTGAAAGAGATAGGTTATCCGCATTAAAAAGATCATTGATGTAACCACCACATTACTTCCTGTTTATGCACATGTGAATCAATGACGGGTTGCAACTATCAGTGAGAATGATGATGGTATGAGTTAGGTTTCTCCACTTCCTACTTTAAACGGAGTAAAAGTAAATGTGGAGACAAACGATAATTAAAATGTAATTTGAATTTTAAATTATAATATTTACATTTGCTTTATAATATTCTTATTATTACTCTATATTTCTTTTGATTTTTAGTATTTAATATTAAAGTGAATTAAAATTTTGATATTAAATTTAGTTTATATTTAATAATTAATCAGTCTAGCCTTTGTGATATCCTCAGTCAATCCGGTGTACCAAAAAAGGTTGAAAGTCCTAATACATAATTATATTATATTATCATAAAAAACAAACTCAAATGTTATTATTGTTCTTCTTAATTATGTAATACTTAATGAAAGGAATATTATATAATTAGTATACCAATCACATGACAAAAATTACAATTAAATATTTGATTTTTTTACTAGTAAATTGTTTGCGATGTTTTTTTTACTAATTTGGTAGAATATGTCTTTTTTTTCAAAAGGCAAGGATAATATAATAGATTAAAAGAGTACAAGGGGTACTCAACCCTAACAGCAGAAACCAATCAGCTACTATTAATATACAACTTAGGATTGGATAACCATAAAGATAGGTTGCAAGACTTTGGTAAAACCGCACCTCAACGTAACCACTTCCACACCGATAATTTGATGGCATTGATACAATTTTCCTCAGAGAATATAGAATGGTTAAAAATCATGTCATTGCGGAATAACCATAAATGCCCAACCGTAGCAATCCAGATTATTATGTTAGATTTCCTGCTATGCCTGGTAGAATATGTCTTAATTGTTACTACCACACGCTCATTTCATCCAATCTTACTATACACTAAAATTAAATATTAATAATTTATATAACTATAAACAAAGGCAAATATTTTGAATAAAAAAACAATGCACATTGTTTAAATAAAATATATAGATTATAAGCCTCTTAATTTTAGCATCGATTAAACCAAAAAATATAGAATACATGGCAATAATTTTCTTTATAATTTTTATCATAAAATTAATATCTTAATTAAAATTAAGTTATTAATATATTTTAAACATAGAAAATAAACATAAATTACATAGACTTTGAAAAGTGAGTCTATACGAAGTTGAACTTTTTTTATTTTGGTTAATTCTAATAAAATGTGATATTTTTTATCCATTTTATATAATACAATAATTTTTATTCTTTCATAAAAGTAGTAAGACACCACTTTGAACAAATTTTTAAGAGTGCATGTAATTTGGACTCTATCCATGGTGTATAATACTGTTTGTAATACTTTAGAATGAAATATTGTATATATTCTCTATTATTAAATATAATAAAAATAAATTTTTACAAAAAAAGGATAAAAGTATTTATTATTGGACTATTTTTTAAAATTACATATCGTTTTTACTAAATTTTAAATAAAATCTGTAATAGATTTACCAGAATTTAGAATTGCCTAACATGATTCTCAAAATTGGTCAAAAGAAGGAAATATCTCATTTTTAGTAAAAAAAAATATATATTAAGATTTTTAATATTTTGATATAAAAGTGTTTCTATGGTTGGCCAAAGAGTTATTAATTTTGTCCATATTTGTCAATAAATTTTTTGGTTAATATCTCAAATACATGAACTTGTACTTTGATTATTTATTAGAGAGTAATAAATGATAACATTGACATATTAGAATCAAATTAAAAAAGGTATATCCAATATTTTAGTAAATTAATTTTTTAAGTTTAAGAATCAATTATTGGTGTAGAAGTTGCAAATAATTGTGAGAATAAAATAATTGCATTGAGACGGTTGTGACACACACCCTACAATCGATATATAGACCAACCCTCTTGTAAGTCATTCTTCTCTCATCTTTGTTACTTTGACTTCCCTTCCATTGATGACTTTAAAAAAAAAAATTATCTTCTCTCCTTCATCAACCTCCACCGCTTCATGAATCTCCCAATGTGGATATTGTTATGATGATGAGGAGGTTGCATGTGCATGACCAAATCACAAGAAATTACACATATTCTTCAAGTGATAACGATTCATCATCTTCAAGTCCTACAAACAACTTTTGTAGCCATGCTCCAGGAATTAGGAATGCGATGCAGATTCTTGAAGTCCAATTTGGAAATTCGGTTGCTCCCTCGAATAATAATAATATCAACGATGCCACCAACGCCAATAATATGATGATCAATGCTTGCATAACTTCTTATAAACCTGATCTCCGTGGAGGATCATCAACAGAATCACACAGGTGGATTTCTCAAACCCTTAATTTTGCACTTGATATTGGAGATTATGATAAAGTAGTTAATAAGAATCATAGGAAAAGGAAACAGAATGATGAAAAGATTGATGATGGCAGAATCCACAGTCTACCATACAAAAAATATGGACCATACACATGTCCAAAGTGCTACAAAGTATTGAATACATCCCAAAATTTTGCTAATCATGTGACTTCATTTCACTATAGGTTCGAAAGTGAAGAAGAGCGAAAGAAAAGACACATTTCTAGGAACCGAAAGAGATAGGTTATCCGCATTAAAAAGATCATTGATGTAACCACCACATTACTTCCTATTTATGCACATGTGAATCAATGACGGGTTGCAACTATCAGTGACAATGATGATGGTATGAGTTAGGTTTCTCCACTTCCTACTTTAAACGGAGTAAAAGTAAATGTGGAGACAAACGATAATTAAAATGTAATTTGAATTTTAAATTATAATATTTACATTTGCTTTATAATAATCTTATTATTACTCTATATTTCTTTTGATTTTTAGTATTTAATATTAAAGTGAATTAAAATTTTGATATTAAATTTAGTTTATATTTAATAATTAATCAGTCTAGCCTTTGTGATATCCTCAGTCAATCCGGTGTACCAAAAAAGGTTGAAAGTCCTAATACATAATTATATTATATTATCATAAAAAACAAACTCAAATGTTATTATTGTTCTTCTTAATTATGTAATACTTAATGAAAGGAATATTATATAATTAGTATAACAATCACATGACAAAAATTACAATTAAATATTTGATTTTTTTACTAGTAAATTGTTTGCGATGTTTTTTTTACTAATTTGGTAGAATATGTCTTTTTTTTCAAAAGGCAAGGATAATATAATAGATTAAAAGAGTACAAGGGGTACTCAACCCTAACAGCAGAAACCAATCAGCTACTATTAATATACAACTTAGGATTGGATAACCATAAAGATAGGTTGCAAGACTTTGGTAAAACCGCACCTCAACGTAACCACTTCCACACCGATAATTTGATGGCATTGATACAGTTTTCCTCAGAGAATATAGAATGGTTAAAAATCATGTCATTGCGGAATAACCATAAATGCCCAACCGTATCAAAGTGGTCGACGACCAACTCCAATCCAGAAATAACCTGGAGAAGAGAGATTGTTTGAACGCAACGTTTCCTGGCGAGGAAAGAACTGACAACTCGATTGAGAAGATTTCTATCACTAGGGGACGAGACCGACTAGAGTGATAGTGATGCAATATGAATATGAATGTAAATCAACAATGCATGATGTATGTATGTATATGCTGACAAAACTGACACGACATACAAATTGGTAGATGGACACAACTGGATACTCGGCCACTCCTGGGGACGAAAAGTATCTTCGGTTCAAGATAGAAATTCTGCCTTGCTTAGGAGAGATAGTCCCTGCGGGGAACTACGTTGGTCGGGCTTAGGAGGTAAGTGTTGTACCCTAAATTTTTACCCTTAGATGTCATCCAGCTTTTGTGCATCTTAGGAGCATCTTTGCATTGTTTGAGCTAACCCATATCTTGTAGTTTGTTTCTTTGTGTTTAAATTAGGTTTACACATCACCATGAAGCTCCACAAGTTGTTTGAAGCAAGTCAAGTCAACAAAAGACCTCCAGTGCAAGGACTTTGAATTAGGGTTTGCTCTGAAGAAATCAATGAGGAATTGGCTCCATCAAGTCAAGATTTGTGTGGTTCACTTACCACTTAAGGTCCTCTACATTCAAGGGACATCATTCAACAAGAATCCAAGGTCTATGGGTCCTCAATAAGAGAAGTTTGAGCCTCAGTTTCATTGTGCCTCCATATTAGGGTTTCTTTGACACTTATCAGTCAATGGTTCTGATTTTCCAAGATGGATTTCCAAACCCTAGTTCTTGATCCTATTGGTTTATCAACATCCTCAAGAGTCTCCTAAGACCTTTGGATGAGAAGGAAGAAGCAAGATTACAAGATCTAACCTCAGTGCATTCACAGTCAAAATAGGGTTTGACTGAAACCCTAATCTTTTGGAATTTTGGTTCAAATGAAGTATTATTGGTTCTAATCATCATATATTGTCTCATGAAGTATACAAAGTATCCACATCAAGTTTCATGAGGTTTCTTGCAAGAGAAGTAGGGTGTTGACCAAGAAAGGTGTCATTTGTGAGTTTTTTCCCCTAATAGCCTATTTTGAAATGACCATAACTCCTAAACCACACATCCAATTGGAGTGGCTCAAAGTTCATTGGAAAGCTCTTTTCAAGATCTTCAATTTGTTCAATATGACGTTTTGTCTAAAAATGCTTGGTTTTTGAGTTATGGAGCTTGCAAAACATTTTGACCAACACTTAGAATTTTTTTCAGCATCTTTCATCACTCTTTTTCTCAACTTTGGCGCCACTTTTCACCCTTTTCCATTTGGATTCAAGTCTTGAGTCCCAAATGAAAGTTGTAGAGCTTGATGAGAGCTTTCCAACCATATGTGGAACATCTCAAGGGGATAAACCATTCTCAAGTTATGAATTATTCAAGAAGGGCACTTGAAGTTGTCAAAATTCTATAACTTAGAATTTTTTTATGTTCTTTGTGGCAGTTTGGGGACACGACTTGTAAAGGATTTTGCTACCAATTCAAGGCCTAATCTCAACTATCTTCCAACATCAATATTGAAGTATTATGCAAAGGCTTTCATTTGAACCTAAGAGTATGGAATTTGGATCATTGAGTCAAGAGATATAATTTGAGCAATATGGCCACACGAATTCGTTTTGCACCAAGAACACCTCATGTTTGGAATTTGAATTTCTCTCCTCTCTACTCAAGTACACTCTGCAGACTTACCACATCTTTTCCAACATCACTTCTCCTAAAAGTACGCTTCCTTTGCTTTTGCTTTTGTACTTTCATGTTCACCTTTGCAAGCTACCACCAACATGTCCATCGTACACTTCCTTGAACCACTAGACACAAGCCAAAACATACTACCTTTCTGACCTAGTAGCATCAAAAGAGAAACTTCACTTGGCTCTATGTTGTGGTGGTCAGACAAGCCATCTTCCAAATCTTTTCCACGATTTTTCTTCCTAAGACAAACCTTTGGCACGATGGTTCTTGACTGTCTTAGACCAGCTGAGTTTCCTATAAAAGGGGCCTTTCTCCACTTCATTTCATCACCAACAAGAACACTAAAAACACTCTAAACTTGTCTTCTGAAAGAGAACGTGAGCTAGCTAGGAAGGAGAGGAAATTCTTGCAACTTGCGTGGAAAAAAGGTAAGTCTCTCAGACTCACATTTACCATGCTCATTATATCATATTAACTGTATCACATCCATATGTTAGATCATCTTTATTGTTGTTTTTATTAAAAGTGTTTGCAATGTATCATGTTATTATGAACTTCATGATAGATTTGAGAAAACTCTAAATGGCTGCCCTAATAGCTTAAACCTTTATCATGCGTGTGTTTGTGTTGAGAAGCATGTTGGTGTGTTTGGTTATTTACAAAGTTGTATGATTGAAATGTTAATATACAGGTTCATATGATGCTTGCTGTTTTACTTTAAATGATGTTGTGAATACAATCTTTAACCTATGTTAGAGGCTGTTTAGTTTTGGTTTTGAATACCAAGATATTGATCTTTTTGAACTTGTTTAATAGATGTTAGTATTCTGTTGTGATGATTTTGCTCTTAGGCTTCATTAAGTGTGCTAGTATTATGTTCAAGATGATACCCGTGTGCATGTTTGTACCCTTTTTTGAAACACCAAATAATATGTCTTTGCAATACATATGTGTATTGACTCAGGTTTGTCTTTTATTGGTTGAAGTTTAGAATCTGATTAACACTCTTTTCATGTGTGAGTGACTTGAGAAGCAATGCCAATCTGTTTTGATTCTATCTCCAAGTTGTTGGAACTTTAGGTTTTGTTTGAGTGTTCAATTTGTTCATACGTGCATATTATTATTAAGATGTAAAGTTCATGTTAATATTGAGTGGAGTAGAGGTTTATGTACTTAGTTGTCACTTTGCATGTTGTGTGTCTCGTGGTTTCTTGTTGCTTACAATATCATGCTCATACACCTGTTCAGTTGTTGTCTTTGGTTATGTTGGTGATAACATGATTAACACTGTTTTTTTTTCGTGCCTTGTTTTACCATGTGTTGTTTTGAGTTAGTTGGAATCATTGTTTGAAGGCATGATAACTATTTGGTTTGTGAATTTGTTGTTGAGCTTAATACTTTGTTCATCGTGAGTGAAAGTTCAAGTTTGGTTGACATATTGTGTTGGTTTTAAAGTAGCATGTTATCTAGTTTTGAAACAGAAAGTTTATTGTTTTTTCTTAAACTGAATTCTATCTTTTTGGACCTTGATTTTCATTGCTCACTGCTCATGTTTTGAACCATTATCTTGCTAAACTCTTGGTTTCATTATGCTCTATGTTCAGAATGCTTCATTTTGGTAGTTTATTTCATGTTGATTGATTAAGATTTGATTGGTTTATGATGGTTATAAATTGATTACTTATTTGATGTTACAAGTTAAAATACGATGATGTTTATCGTTGCTGCATGTATCCATTCCCATGCGTGATTGGTAATTGGTGGTTTGGTTTTTGTCTGTTAGTGTATTATTTCCATGACCAATTAATCACACACAATATACACTGCATACACTATCACGTACCACACACCATTCCACGTCTGCGTGCGTGTGCTGATTTTATTTTATTATTTTCATATTTATTATGGCTTTTATATTTATTGATGTGTGTACTAAATGGATGTATGTGCCGTCCCAACGGTTTGCCTTGCCATGCCATTTCCCCTTTCACTATCATGACCTGGGTTCGATCCTGCGGATCAACCCTTTTGGTCATTTTATTTTTCGCCTTGCCTTGTCTTTTTTCCTCCTGGGCCTAGCGCCCATGTGCTATCCACACCCCCCTTCCTGCTGGCCCAAGTTCCTTTCCTTGTTCTTTTTAACTTATCAGAAATTACTCTCACACCCCCTGCGTGTTTCTTTAAATCTTTTTCTATTTTATTTTGTTTTGTTTGATGCTTAATTTTAATTTCAATTTAATTTTATGTGGTTAATTAATATGTGATATGTTTTATTAATTGTTAATTAATTGTTAATTGTTTTGTTAGCTTCTAATTTTAATTGTCAATTATATCTTAGATGTATTGTTAATTCTAATTGTGCTAATTGTTATCCTCAATCATGTTGTTAATTTTTAAATCACTAATTTGTGTTCTAATTGTTAATTGTTTGTCAATTAATTATCAATTTTGGTTTAATTATCAATATCATCTATGAGTACCTTTGTGATTTTGAAGTGTTATTTCACTAATTGGCTTGTTTAATTCTTGAATTAATATATCCATGTAGATTTATCACATGCTTGATTTTTACATGAATGTTGTTCTTCTTTAAATGTTATCCTTGATATCATTCTATATGTTTGTCTTCCTAAAGATTGAAGCATATTGATGTATTCTTAATCATGTTCATCTTACCTATATTTTATTATGAAACATATTGCCATCTTCATGCTTATGTTGCTTCCATTATGTTATCTTATATCAATGTTATATCTTTTATCATGTCTTATCTATTGTTATATTATCAACTGTTTTTCCCCCATTCCAAAGGAAGGTAATAGTATTGACTCCTAAAGTCATAGCCCCCACCTTAACCTAAGTAACCTCTTAGGAGAAACTTTATTTCTTGGCCTCATCAGAGCCATAGAAATCATAACTAGCTTTAGGAAGAGTTCTTGAACTCTTAGTGATATTCATCCTAATGAATTTATCACTTTCCCCTACTGACTAAAACCTCAACATAGGTCCATTTCAACTAGATTTAGAGAGTTCTTAAACTCTACAATGAGCTTGTACTCATTCCCCTCTGAATATTGACCATAGTCAATCATTCAGTAGAAGTAGAACTACGCATACTCTGATTCTATTCCCGAGGATACGTAGGCGTAAAGTGCAATGCTTTATCGAGTATACTTAGATACTAACCCCTAGGGTTTCAACCTTTAGCATAGAACCTTTAGCAAACATAAGATAACATTAACAAGAGGTTCCCGTAGAGTACTACGGACGTTTAGGGTGCTGATACCTTCCCTAGGCGTAACCAACCCCCGAACTTTAGATCTCCCCCCTTTAGGTTTTTCTAACGATCTTGAACCTTTCCTTTGGATAAATCAAAGTCGGTTGTAAAAGAAATATGATGCAAGTTAACTAATAGCTTGTTATCCGATTTTCACCGCAACAGAAATGGCGACTTCACTGGGGATAGATAGACCTATTGCTGGTCCATTCCTAAGAGGGTTAAGCCTATCTTGCTTTTATGTTATTCATGTTTGCTTATTTGATTGTATGTGCTTATGTATGTCATATTTGCTTGCATATCTGTATATTTGTTCTTGCTTGATCTTTTGGGTCTACATGGCATCTATGAGTGAGATAAGTCCTAACCCGGACTTGAGAGCACATTATTATAGGATCGTGGTGTAATCAATAGTCGGTTGTTAGCAGTAGTACCAACAATTTATGGCATATGATGACCACACTCAGATGAGGCCCTTTGGGATTGTTGATGTCTGATGTGAGAAGTCACAATGATATTACTTTTTCAATTGAGAGCCAGGGATTCTGAGGATCGTAGTTACCTTTACCCCTCTTGGCCTTTTAGGATGTAGTGCGGTGACTATAAGGGAGCCAGTCCTGAGTAGGTGTCACGCGATACTACACTCAGACGAGTTTATCTTGAGAATATTATTAACTCGTGTAAGTAGTTACATGGGCCGATAATATCCGAAATATTTACGTAGACTCTGGGACCTTTTTAGAACCTTGTCTTGCAGGTGAAAACCATAGTACATACCTTTGGGGTGGGTAGACCTTTGACTTCATGCTCGCAACTTTCAACCTAGGTTGCTCTGTGTTCTTTGTGCTTACATGTCTATGTGTGTTTGTTGCATTCATTCTTGCATCATGTGCACTGTGTATTCAAAGAACTCAGTTTTGTGTTGCAAACTTTATAGGATGGATTTTGAAAAAAGGAAAACGAAGAAGTACACCTTCATTAGTCCAAAATTGGAAGATCTAAAGAATCTGGGTAAGCCAATCAATGAATCATCAACATTCCAAGACAAGTATGGGAAGATTTTCTCTCTGATGAAGGCCAAGATGATAGACGGATTGCTCCCTACTCTCATACAGTTTTATGACCCCATGTATCATTGTTTCACTTTTCCGGATTACCAGTTAATGCCTACGCTCGAGGAGTATGCTATTCTAGTTGGTATTCCCATCACTCCAAACCTACCTTACTCTGTTCTGGAAAGGACGCCCAAAGAAAAGGAAATTGCAGAAGCAACTCATCTCAAGTTGTCAGAAGTCAAAGCTAACTTGGTTGTCAAGGGAGGACTTTTTGGGTTACCTGCCAAGTTTTTAATGGAGAAGACCCGTCAGTATGCTAGTATGAAGAATATGGTGGACTTTGAAGCTGTTATGGCCCTACTTATTTATGGGTTATTCTTGTATTCCAACATTGAGAACTTTGTTTATATGAATGCAATCAAGATCTTCATCATTGGAAATCCAGTTCCAACCCTACTTGCAGACGCCTACCACTCAGTGCACCTGAGGACTGCTCATAAGGGAGGGATGGTAACATGCTGTACCACATTGTTGTATAGATGGTTTATCTCCCATTTACCCCGTTCTAAGACCTTTTGGGATCTCCAGGATGGACTTCTTTGGTCATAGAAGATCATGTCTCTCACTAACACTGATCTTGAGTGGTACCACCCCTCGCTCAAAGGAAAGGATATGATTGTTAGCTGTAGAGGATTTGCTAATGTACCGCTTCTTAGCACAAAAGGAGGCATAACCTATAATCCTGCCTTGGCTCGTCGTCAACATGGTTATTCTATGGGAGCTAAACCTAATAACATATACTGGGAAGGTTTGTTCTTTGAAGAGGATAAGGACCCTGTACTTAAGGAAAAAATGGCTCACGCTTGGCGACATATTCACACCAGAGGTATGTCGGCCTTGGGGGAACCTGAATGTTTGGCTTCAGAATCTTACACTCAATGGGTTCAAAAGAGAGCTGTTGAGTTGAAAATACCATATGATCGTCATGATCCTATCCCATTAGCTCCTATAGATCCTGTTCTTTACTTCACAAGCAATGAGGACGAATTGAAGATCCGGCTGGCTCAAGCAGAACGGGAAATGAAGGCCTGGATGAACAAGTATCAGATTCTTGATTTTGAGATGAACGAACTTCAGAAGAATCTCAGGAGGAAGGAAGAAGAGTCTATCAGAAAGAGGAAGGCGCAGGGAAATTTATTTTCTCCTAGCACATCATCTCCACCGGAACCATGGAAGTCGCAGTTGGCCAAGTTCGCTGTCGAGAACGAAAGGCTGCAGAAGGAGAACCAGAAGCTCACCATGAGATTGATGGGAGAAGATTGATTGATGGCTTAGGACTTAGTTTTCTTTATTTCACATTCTGTATTTTGGTTTTCGAAGGTGTAATCATCTTTTGTTTGTAATCCAAAACTTTATTATTTAAGATGAGATTTTTCTTCTAAGAAAAGGTTCCTTAAAATTTGCAAATACAATGTTGAGTTCCTTGAATTACACCCATCATGCTGCATTGCATTCTGCTAAACTATCAAGAAGCTAACTATGTTTTTCAGACTTTGTAGGCAATGGACGCTACCAAAAGGATAAACTGGCCCTTTACCTTCCTGATTCCTAATATTTAACCATTGTTAGAGATTGGAGGAAAGATTGAAGACCCGCCAAGTTTTATTGACAGATATGGAGACCTCCTGTCACTAATGAAGTTACAAGTAAGGGAAGGATTGTTGGAAACCTTGGTACAACTGTATCATCCCGACTACCGCTGTTTTCTTTTTCCTGAGTTCCAGTTGGTACCAACCTTGGAAGAATTTTCTGCTCTAATTGGAATTCCTGTCAAGAAGGCTCCAATTTTCTCTGGAATCAGGATGATGCTTTCCATCAAATAAATTGCCAGAGTCACGAAGATCAGAGTATCAGACATGCAAGAAAATTTTACTATCAAAGGAGGACGACCCGGACTCCCCGCCTTATTCCTGATGGCAAACGCCCTTTATTTTAAAGACCAGGGAAATAAGGCATTGTTTGAGTCAACTTTTGCCTTAATGGTCTATGGCTTGTTCCAGTTCCCGAGTAACAAGAATTTTATAGATATCCAGGCCATTCAGATATTTTCCATCAACAATCCGGTCCCTACTTTGCTTGCAGATGTTTATCACTCAGTTCAGTACAGATATTTGAGAGGTAATGGACAAATTGTCTGCTGTGCGGCCCTTTTCTACAAGTGGTTCACCTCCTACCTGCCAAAGACTCCTGCCTTCTGGGAAGTTGCAGACTGTGGTTTATGGTCCAAGAAGTTGATGAAGTTAAAGCACACTGACCTCGAATGGTATAACCCGACAGATGAAGGGATTACTATGATTGTTAGCTGTGGGGACTGCCCCAATGTGCCTTTGATGGGTAGAGATGGCTGCATCAATTGTAATCCTGTTCTCGCTCGCCGCCAGTTAGGGTACTTGAAGAGAGAACCTCCCAGAAACGAGGATATGATCAAGATGTACTACGAAAGAGATGAAGGATTTGAGATGAAAAGAAGACTCGAGTATGCATGGCGTAATATCAACAGACAACTCTAGAAGGCTGAATGCCAGGTCTCTGAGACCCATCTACAGTGGTCCCGCGACATTGCTCAGGTGATAAGGAAGCCATTCCCTCGACATAATTCACCTTCTAATGCCAAGCAGAAGATGGCAGAAACAATGGCTGATTTGTTCTTCGAAAGGGAAAGGACTAGGAAGCGCATTGAAGAGCTCACAAGGAAGATTAATGGAGAAGAAGAATCATCCCCTTGTGGATCAAACTGTTAGAAGTACCATCTGTTGTTTTCTATCAATGTTGTATTTCTCATTTCAGTCTAGGAGCGTTTTACCTTTCGAACCCTATTGTAACAGCTGACAATATCAATGAAGAAGTTTATTTTGAGAAAGACTCCATTTGTCTATAATGTTTGTAAATATTTGTGGTTTCTTGATAGTTTAGTTTGCATCTGCATGTTGCATATCATATTACATCCTTGCATGTGCACGTACATTCTTCTTTATCTTATTGTCGTTCTGTTCTCTCCAGAACCCGTCACCTTGTTTTTCCAAACGCCAATACCCAAGTCCAAACTCGACAAAGGATGTCTAAACAGTACGGTGAGATGGACAGAGTCAACCATGAATTGAGAGAGCTCCAAAGAGGAATGGAGCAGTTTCTGGAAGTCATGAAGGACACACTGACAGCGATTAAGAGGATTGTGGAATACCAGAAGGAAATGGGAGAGAAGGTTAGAATCCTCAAGTGCTAGATGAATTGGGTTCTGGAAACTCTGTTGAAAAAGGAGAATTACATTCATCCCGACAAACCAGTCTCGTGTGCCACATCAGCATGAACGACAGAGGCCAAGGAAGCCAGAGTGGAATTTCACTCCATTGCCAATGACATACAGTCAGCTGTTGCCAGTTTTGATCAAAAGTGGATTAATAGTGCCAGAAGAGAGAGATCCAACATCTTTTCCAGACCCGTCGGGCCTTGACACCGACATTCGTTGTGACTACCATGCCGGGGCACAGAAGCATTCAACTGAAAATTGTAGAGCACTCAGAGACAAGGTTCAGACTCTGCTTGACTCCAATATGTTATCATTTTCACAACAAGGCATTCAAATCAGCTATCCTTTGCCATCTCCTAAGGATATCTCGTATCCAGGATTTGTTTTTGGAGAAGCCTCATGCCAGCTAAACGTTGGTCCTGTTCCTGCATCCAAACAAGTGTTTACGAAGAGGGGTTTTCAGTCTCCAACATGTGTTTCTCCTCAAGATAAGAAGAAGTGTGCTTCCAAAAGAGGAAAATTTAACCACCAGCCTATCTCGGTGTCGTTAAGCAAACTCTTCCCGTTGTTGATACAAAACAAACTTGTAACTCCACGACTTCTCACACCTTGCCAAGGACCTTGGTATAATCCCAACCTAAAATGTGAATTCCATAAGGGAGCTGAAGGGCATGATTTGGACAATTGCCGAGCTTTAGAATATTTTGTGCAAGAGCTGATCCACGACAAGGACTTGATCTTTGAAGAAGACCACCCAATGAATGAATGCAAATTTTGCACTGGGACTATCGGACATCCCATTGAAGAATGCAAGGAATTTGAAGAGAAGCTGATGAGCTTATTGAAGAATCTGAAACCTCAGGAAGGTACTTCAAACGTTGGTACCTCAACTCTTGAAGCAAAAGGCAAAGGACCTGCAAGGCCTCTCAAAGTTCTATACCACAAAGAGCAAATGATTGATGGTGAAGACGTTTCCCCGTTTGGACCCTGAAACCAAGACCTTTGGGATGATTCGCCAAAGTTGGCCGTGTTTTATATATTTCAGTTGTATTTCCTTTAATTGTACTGGTATTTGCTTATAAACAGTATTGTACTTTCAAATTGGCAAGATTAATGAAATATTTATGCATCTTTTGGTTAAGACCATTCGTTTCACTCATTTATTCTTGTGTTCACAAATATATCTTTTTTCACCCGTTTTTCAACTGTTTATTTAAGCAAAGATTAGGGAGGATGATGAAAACCTCATATTCATAATTGATGTGGTATACTTTCAAATTAACCTCGCCAAGGATGTAAGGCATTGTTTCAATTCATCCCTTGTTAACCCCTTTCGAGCCTAGAAGTAGGAGTTTTCTTTCTTATACAAAAAACCTTAAATCTCAACCTTGGGGCGGGGTAGTTCTCCGTTTAACTCAGTTATTCATTCAAACACAAGCGTTTCACATAAAGCGCCAGTCAACTTTCAAATCAAGTGACTTCCTATTTTTGGAGATTTGAATGTATATCTTGGGTTAACTGAGCGTAGGATAAACCATGAACCATACCACATTACAACCCTAAAAGACCTAATTGAGGCAAGGTTGTTTTGAAAAGCATACTACAACAAGGTTGAGTAACCTGACTCCTAATAATCTTTGTTACTCGCGTGTGTTGGTCACTTCCTTAATGACTAGACCCACTTTTATCATTTCACTGTGCGTTTTTTATCAAGGCTTTGTTTTCAAACTTTGCATTAAATTTTTGCATAACTTTGCCAATTTTAATGAAAAACGCTTGTTTGCAATACCATTCAATATCAAGGAACCCAAGCAAACGCGGTCAATCAGAGAGTTGAACTTGATAAAGGAAATTTGACTCAGTCAGGGGCAACCAAGTGTGAGTTGACAAATCAGAGGCAGAATTCAGCAATATTGGGGCAAATATTCTTGAGATCATCTTATGACAAGTTTTGTCAGCAATAACCCATCAGCAGGGGAAAATTCGTTCCCCAGTAATTCCTACTACAGTTTGAGTATCTCGAGTATAACTGAAAAGAGACAAGCTACGTCAAGATTCAAGTTGGAGGATATTGAAGTATCTGGTATTTCATTTCTTCTGTAAAATTCTTTTAATTATTCAAGTTGGAAGATTTTTAATCATCTGATTGTTTCAAGCCTTCCGTAAAATTCTTTTGATTATCCAACTTGGAAGATATTGAATCATCTGGTATTTCATTTCTTCTGTAAAATTCTTTTGATTATTCAAGTTGGAAGATTTTGAATCATCTGATTGTTTCAAGCCTTCCGTAAAATTCTTTTGATTATCCAAGTTGGAAGATATTGAATCATCTGGTATTTCATTTCTTCCGTAAAATTCTTTTGATTATTCATCCCTTAATCTAGGGCAGCTACGCCGAGATCTCTCCAAGAGTATGAAGATATTGAAACACCCTATATGCCAATTCTTCTATAAAATCCTCTTGTTATCGTATAGATCGTCTAGCCTGAGACAGATAAGATTTGAAGATGGTAGTTATGCCAGTGGAACGCATAAATACTTTGTTAACTCCCCATCAAGTTGCTACTGCAGTTGATTTTTGACATTTCCCAATGGATTTATTTTCCCCAATAAGGAAGAAGAACTTTCCCAATCTGCCCAACATTTGTCTAAGCTAGGCTTATGCTTTGGTTGTCACCTTTGAGTACCAGACCCCAGCTCTTTATGCAGGAATCCCCAGAGAAGCTCAAGTTTTGCTACAACCAGATCTCTTAGTCACTAGAGTTGTTATTGGTCTTTGAATACAATAACTTCGTCATTTTCATCTGATTCTTGGAAGCGTAACTGTTGCAAGAAAACTCAAAGATAAACTAAGTCTTACTCTGGAATTAAGACGTTTTGGAATCAAATCTGTGCAAGAAGAGTTAACAGTACTATATTTTTGGCATAGATCTGCCATCTCCAGTGAAAAGAAGATTGTCCTGGTTATCCTTGATGTTTAGATTTCAGGGTGTTGGCTTGTGTTTCCCTTTCTTCTTTCCTGTTTTGCGTTGTTCGCGTCGTTTCCAGCATATAGCTAAGCATATGCATCATCCCCTAGTATCTTTGCATTCTTTCTGCTCTGCTTTTCATGTGGTCTTTTGTGGTGTCTGTCTTTATCTCCCCAGTGAAGTAAAGACATTCCCGGTTTGCTTTGTGTCGTGCTTGTTCAGTCTTAACCTTTGCGCGCCAGATTTGAATCTTTAAAACCTTTTTCTGTTCCCTAAGAAGTTTAACTTTAAAAGATTTTGGAAAAGCTGTTCTTGTTTGAATCGTGTCAAACTTGAACTTGGACTTTGTTTGAATCATGTCAAGCATTGTCTTATGTGTTCTTGTTTGAATCATGTCAAACTTGAACTTGGACTTTGTTTAAATCGTGTCAAGCATTGTCTTATGTGTTCTTGTTTGAATCGTGTCAAACTTGAAGTTGGACTTTGTTTGAATCGTGTCAAGCGTTGTCTTATGTGTTCTTGTTTGAATCGTGTCAAACTTGAACTTGGACTTTGTTTGAATCATGTCAGGCATTGTCTTATGTGTTCTTGTTTGAATCGTGTCAAACTTGAACTTAGACTTTGTTTGAATCGTTTCAAGCATTGTCTTATGTGTTCTTGTTTGAATCGTGTCAAACATGAACTTGGACTTTGTTTGAATCGTGTCAAGCATTGTCTTATGTGTTCTTGTTTGAATCGTGTCAAACTTGAACTTAGACTTTGTTTGAATCGTGTCAAGCACTGTCTTGTGTGTTCTTGTTTGAATCATGTCAAACTCGAACTTGGACCTTGCTTGAATCGTGTCAAGCGTTGTCTTCTTAAAAACCTGTTCTCGTTTGAATTGAGTCAAACCTGAATAGAGTCTTTGTTCGAATCGTGTCGGACACTGACCCCTTGTTTTAAAACCGTTCTTGTTCGAATCGTGTCGAACTTGAATTGGGACTTTGTTTGAATCGTGTCAAGCACTGTCTTTTGTTTTAAAACTGTTCTTGTTCGAATCGTGTCGGACATTGAACCCTTATCTTGTTTCTTTTCTGAAATTGCTTTAAGCTAAGTTTCTTGGAACAATTTCTTTAAACCTTTAAGACTCCTATCTGGTGCGCAGAGTTAGTCTCTGTTTTCCTGGCGCTTTCTGAAGATCCCATTTTGAACTCTTCAGCTTGAGATCCCCAGGAAGTCTTTGCCTGGTTGTTCGTCTCCTTTGGGCTGATCCCTAGTGATCAGGTTTTTCTTTCTGGTTTCGTGCCCAGGAAGAGTGTGGGTTTGTTTTTGTCCCCAGTAGTCCATCTCCCTGGATCTTTCCCCAGTGGAGATTGTCTTTTGGTTTTTCCCCAGTGTTTCTTTGGAGTCTCCCCGGTGAGTCTCCTTTGTTGGTTGGCTTGTATCCCCAGTGAGTTTTCTTGTGGACACTAGCTTTCGTCTTTCCCCGGCGAAGCTTTTCTTGTGTGTTATCTCCTTGGTGTCTGGTCTGTCTGCATCTTTTGCATTCCTGGCATCATATCATCAATTTAGAAGTTAATGGAATGTCAGCATTTGCATGTCTGTTGTCCTTAGCATATACATTCCATCTAAGGGCAAAATTTTTGGTTTGCTATATTTAAATACCTTTCACTTAAATGCCCCTGAAACCTCCGTTCCTCGTGCCATCTGGTAAAGCTATTTAAATAGGGGCAACTGTTGTACCCTAAATTTTTACCCTTAGATGTCATCCAGCTTTTGTGCATCTTAGGAGCATCTTTGCATTGTTTGAGCTAACCCATATCTTGTAGATTGTTTCTTTGTGTTCAAATTAGGTTTACATATCACCATGAAGCTCCACAAGTTGTTTGAAGCAAGTCAAGTCAACAAAAGACCTCCAGTGCAAGGACTTTGAATTAGGGTTTGCTCTGAAGTAATCACTGAGGAATTGGTTCCATCAAGTCAAGATTTGTGTGGTTCACTTACCACTTAAGGTCCTCTACATTCAAGGGACATCATTCAACAAGAATCCAAGGTCTATGGGTCCTCAATAAGAGAAGTTTGAGCCTCAGTTTCACTGTGCCTCCATATTAGGGTTTCTTTGACACTTATTAGTCAATGGCTGTGATTTTCCAAGATGGATTCCCAAACCCTAGTTCTTGATCCTATTGGTTTATCAACATCCTCAAGAGTCTCCTAAGACCTTTGGATGAGAAGGAAGAAGCAAGATTACAAGATCTAACCTCAATGCATTCACAGTCAAAATAGGGTTTGACTGAAACCCTAATCTTTTGGAATTTTGGTTCAAATGAAGTATTATTGGTTCTAATCATCATATATTGTCTCATGAAGTATACAAAGTATCCACATCAAGTTTCATGAGGTTTCTTGCAAGAGAAGTAGGGTGTTGACCAAGAAAGTTGTTATTTGTGAGTTTTTTCCCCTAATAGCCTATTTTGAAATGACCATAACTCCTAAACCACACATCCAATTGGAGTGGCTCAAAGTTCATTGGAAAGCTCTTTCCAAGATCTTCAATTTGTACAATATTACTTTTTGTCTAAAAATGCTTGGTTTTTGAGTTATGGAGCTTGCAAGACATTTTGACCAACACTTAGAATTTTTTTCAGCATCTTTCATCACTCTTTTTCTCAACTTTGGCGCCACTTTTCACCCTTTTCCATTTGGATTCAAGTCTTGAGTCCCAAATGAAATTTGCAGAGCTTGATGAGAGCTTTCCAACCATATGTGGAACATCTCAAGGGGATAAACCGTTCTCAAGTTATGAATTATTCAAGAAGGGCACTTGAAGTTGTCAAAATTCTACAACTTAGAATTTTTCTAAGTTCTTTGTGGCAGTTTGGGGACATGACTTGGTAAGGATTTTGCTACCAATTCAAGGCCTGATCTTAACTATCTTCCAACATCAATATTGAAGTATTATGCAAAGGCTTTCATTTGAACCTAAGAGCATGGAATTTGGATCATTGAGTCAAGAGATATAATTTGAGCAATATGGCCACACGAATTCGTTTTGCACCAAGAACACCTCATGTTTGGAATTTGAATTTCTCTCCTCTCTACTCAAATACACTCTGCAGACTTACCACATCTTTTCCAACATCACTTCTCCTAAAAGCACGCTTCCTTTGCTTTTGCTTTTATACTTTCATGTTCACCTTTGCAAGCTACCACCTACATGTCCCCCGTACACTTCCTTGAACCACTGGACACAAGCCAAAACATACTACCTTTCTGACCTAGTAGCATCAAAAGAGAAACTTCATTTGGCTCTATGTTGTGGTGGTCAGACAAGCCATCTTCCAAATCTTTTCCACGATTTTTCTTCCCAAGACAAACCTTGGGCTCAATGGTTCTTGACTCTCTTGGACCAGCTGAGTTTCCTATAAAAGGGGCCTTTCTCCACTTCATTTCATCACCAACAACAACACTAAAAACACTCTAAACTTGTCTTCTGAAAGAGAATGTGAGCTAGCTAGGAAGGAGAGGAAATTCTTGCAACTTGCGTGGAAAAGAGGTAAGTTTCTCAGACTCACATTTACCATGCTCATTATATCATATTAACTGTATTACATCCATATGTTAGATCATCTTTATTGTTGTTTTTATTAAAAGTGTTTGCAATGTATCATGTTATTATGAACTTCATGATAAATTTGAGAAAACTCTAAATGGCTGCCCTAATAGCTTAAACCTTTATCATGCGTGTGTGTGTTGAGAAGCATGCTGGTGTGTTTGGTTATTTACAAAGTTGTATAATTGAAATGTTAATATACAGGTTCATATGATGCTTGCTGTTTTACTTTAAATGATGTTGTGAATACCATCTTTAACCTATGTTAGAGGCTGTTTAGTTTTGGTTTTGAATACCAAGATATTGATCTTTTTGAACTTGTTTGATAGATGTTAGTATTCTGTTGTGATGATTTTGCTCTTAGGCATCATTAAGTGTGCTAGTATTATGTTCAAGATGATACCCGTGTGCATGTTTGTACCCTTTTTTGAAACACCAAATAATATGTCTTTGCAATGCATATGTGTATTGACTCAGGTTTGTCTTTTATTGGTTAAGTTTAGAATCTGATTAACACGATTTTCATGTGTGAGTGACTTGAGAAGCAATGCCAATCTATTTTGATTCTATCTCCAAGTTGTTGGAACTTTAGGTTTTGTTTGAGTGTTCAATTTGTTCATACGTGCATATTATTATTAAGATGTAAAGTTCATGTTAATATTGAGTGGAGTAGAGGTTTATGTACTTAGTTGTCACTTTGCATGTTGTGTGTCTCGTGGTTTCTTGTTGCTTACAATATCATGCTCATACACCTGTTCAGTTGTTGTCTTTGGTTATGTAGGTGATAACATGATTAACACTGTTTTTTTTTCGTGCCTTCGTTTTACCATGTGTTGTTTTGAGTTTGTTGGAATCATTGTTTGAAGGCATGATAACTATTTGGTTTGTGAATTTGTTGTTGAGCTTAATACTTTGTTCATCGTGAGTGAAAGTTCAAGTTTGGTTGACATATTGTGTTGGTTTTAAAGTAGCATGTTATCTAGTTTTGAAACAGAAAGTTTATTGTTTTTTCTTAAACTGAATTCTATATTTTTGGACCCTGATTTTCATTGCTCACTGCTCATGTTTTGAACCATTATCTTGCTTAACTCTTGGTTTCATTATGCTCTATCTTCAGAATGCTTCATTTTGGTAGTTTATTTCATGTTGATTGATTAAGATTTGATTGGTTTATGATGGTTATAAATTGATTACTTATTTGATGTTACAAGTTAAAATACGATGATGTTTATCGTTGCTGCATGTATCCATTCCCATGCGTGATTGGTAATTGGTGGTTTGGTTTTTGTCTGTTAGTGTATTATTTCCATGACCAATTAATCACACACAATATACACTGCATACACTATCACGTACCACACACCATTCCACGTCTGCGTGCGTGTACTGATTTTATTTTATTATTTTCATGTTTATTATGGATTTTATATTTATTGATGTGTGTACTGAATGGATGTATGTGCCGTCCCAACGGTTTGCCTTGCCATGCCATTTCCCCTTTCACTATCATGACCTGGGTTCGATCCTGCGGATCAACCCTTTTGGTCATTTTATTTTTCGCCTTGCCTTGTCTTTTTTCCTCCTGGGCCTAGCGCCCATGTGCTATCCACACCCCCTTCCTGCTGGCCCAAGCTCCTTTCCTTGTTCTTTCTAACTGATCAGAAATTACTCTCACACCCCCCTGCGTGTTTCTTTAAATCGTTTTCTATTTTATTTTGTTTTGTTTGATGCTTAATTTTAATTTCAATTTAATTTTATGTGGTTAAGTAATATGTGATATGTTTTATTAATTGTTAATTAATTGTTAATTGTTTTGTTAGCTTCTAATTTTAATTGTCAATTATATCTTAGATGTATTGTTAATTCTAATTGTGCTAATTGTTATCCTCAATCATGTTGTTAATTTTTAAATCACCAATTTGTGTTCTAATTGTTAATTATGTTGTCAATTAATTATCAATTTTGGTTTAATTATCAATATCATCTATGAGTACCTTTGTGATCTTGAAGTGTTATTTCACTAATTGGCTTGTTTAATTCTTGAATTAATATATCCATGTAGATTTATCACATGCTTGATTTTTACATGAATGTTGTTCTTCTTTAAATGTTATCCTTGATATCATTCTATATGTTATTTCCTTGGTTTTATGGTTGGCATTATTTTGCTAAAACTCATGTAGCAGCAGGTGTTGAATGAAGATGTCTAAAGATATGTTTCACTACTCTTTGTTCAACATGCCGAATGAAGATGTTCCATGACTGCTCATAGGACATCGCGCTGTGAAGTCAGGTTTTATTGCAGATTCTGTTACAAAGATTTGTAACTAAATATTCTGTGAATATTTGGTTATCCTATGTGGCATCCAAAGCATTTTTGGATTAGGGTTACTTGTTGGTTTTCGGAATTGCTGCTGTTTCTAATTATGGAGACATAATAGGAAACTTTGGATTGAAGACCTATTTTATTGGAGTTAATTTTGCAGATTTGTGAGCAGCCTAATTGCTGCGTTTTTGAAGCCCAATTCAGTCCAGATTACAAGCTATAAATAGACTGATGTAAACCTAGTTTTAGGTGTCGAACTTACATGTATTTTTAGGGTTGTGTGCTTGTGTTTTGTGAGCCTAACTGGTATCTCATGATAATAGTATAAGGACTGTAGTGTAAGTTGTGTAAGGTTGCTCATAAGCTTTTAAGCATTGAGTAGCTGAGTGTTAATTCTCATAAGCTGTGAAGTATTGAGAATTTTTGTTTCGACCATTGTTACTTGTCTTGTAAGGAACCAGTCACGGGTTGTGATTGAAGAGGGACTTGAGGAGGGCCTCATACCTAGGGGAGTCTTAGGTAGAAGTCATAGGAAGGGTAGTGATTAAGTGAGCTGATTGAACCGGGTGTGGTTATCAGTGAATTGATACTATCGAATATTGATTTCATCCCTGGCTTGGTCGCCCCCAGATGTAGGATAGTTAGATCCGAACTGGGTTAACAATTTCTGGTGTTCTTTACATTTTATGCACACTTTTATTTTGAACTTGTTCATTGTTGTTGTATATCAGTGTCACGACATCTCGATAGGACATCTGATATATACAGGCCAGAATTTCAATTGGCATCAAGAGCTTGCACCCTTTGTTTTCTGGGTGAGATTCAGGGAAGGTACTTTCTGGTACAATGGACAAGGATGGAGGAGCTCTGAATAAACCACCTTTGCTGGATGGCTCTAACTATGAGTATTGGAAACCTAGGATGATAGCCTTCATCAAGTCCATGGATGATCAAGCATGGAAAGCGGTTATCAAAGGTTGGGAGCCTCCAAAGGTAAGAGATGGAGAAGGAAATCTTACTGATGTTCTGAAGGAAGAAGAGGACTGGGATGATACTGACTACAAAGGATCTGTTGGTAATTCTAAAGCCATGAATGCATTGTTCAATGGTGTCAACAGAAATATCTTCAGGCTGATTGAGCATTGTACTATTGCCAAAGAGGCTTGGCAGTTCCTGAAAGTTGCTCATGAAGGGACCTCAAAGGTGAAAATGTCAAAGCTTCAGCTTCTCACTAGCAATTTGGAGAGTTTGAAGATGAAAGAGGATGAGAGCATTCATGATTTTCATATGAACATTATTGAGATAGCTAATGCCTCTAGTGCTTTAGGAGAAAAGATGTCTGACAGCAAGCTGGTCAGGAAGATTCTCAGGTCTCTACCTAAGAGATATGATATGAAGGTCACTGCTATAGAGGAAGCTCAGGACATTGACAAGATGAAAGTGGATGAACTTATGGGATCACTCCAAACTTTTGAGTTAGGATTCAATGAAAAAGCTAAAAAGAAGAAGAGTATAGCATTTGTGTCGAATGCTGATGACTCAGATGATGAAGGAGAACTGGCCAAATATGAAGATGTGTCCAAAGAGCTAGTGTTTCTTGGAAGACAATTTAATAAAGTGTTGAAAAGGATGGACTGGAAGTCAAGAGAAAATGTTCGGAACAAGTCTCTCGACATCAACAAAGACCAGGATGGAGGCAGAAGATCCAGAACTGAAGAGGGCTCTAATCAAGGGAAGAGAGTTCAATGCTATGAATGTGAAGGATTTGGGCACGTAAAAACTGAGTGTCCCACTTATCTCAAAAGACAGAAGAAGGGATTATTTGTGACATGGTCAGAATATGATTCTGAAACTGATGAGAAATCTGCAAAGTTGGTGACAGCATTAACAGGAGTATGTGAATCAGATGAAGAATCTGAAGAGCTTACTTTTGAAGAGCTGGCTATCTCTTATAAGAAGTTGTGCATTGAACATGAAGAAGTATGTCAGCAGAAAGAAGAACAAGCATGTGCCATTGTTCATTTAGAAGCTGAGAATACTGAGTATATGTCTACTATAGCTGATCTACAAAGTGAAGTAAATGTTTTGAATTCAAACCTGGACAACATGATCAAAAATGTCAGAATGTTAAATAGGAGTTCGGATGTACTTGATGAAATTCTGAAGTCAGGAAGAGATACTGGAAATGTCAGTGGTATTGGATTTAAAGGTACTAATGAATCTGAAGAAGTATCCGCTCAAGATAAGAGAAGTTTGAAGATGTTGAATAACATGCTGCAACATCCTCCCAGGCATCAGAAGAAGTTCATAAAGAAAAAGAATCAAAGGTGGACATGCTACCATTGTGGGAAGTTTGGTCATATAAAAGCTTTTTGCTACAAGCTACATGGTTATCCCAAACCCATGCAACAGTATAGTAGGAAAAAGAGCTGGGTTGAAACAAATAGGATATGGACTTCAAAGGATAGTGAAAAAGAACATAGGGACTACAAGTCTTTCAGAGTCTCTACAAATGAAAAATGGTTCTTTGATAGTGGGTGCTCTCGACATATGACTGGTGTTAGTAGATATATGTCACATGTTAAGTATCATGCTCCTAATGAGGTCATTTTTGGTAATGGATCAAAAGGAAAAGTGCTTGGTGTTGGAAGAGTGGATTGTCCAGGACAACCCATTATGGAAGAAGTATTGCTTGTTGAAGGGTTAGATACTAACCTAATAAGCATAAGCCAGTTGTGTGATCAAGGTCTTAGGTTCATCTTTACAAACTACGAATGTCTAATAATGGATGACGAGAATTCTGTTGTTATGAGAGGTGAAAGAACCTCAGAGGATTGCTATTTGTGGAAAGCTGAAAGCACTATTGTGGAAGTGTTAAACCAAAGAGCTTATGAATGGCACGTGTATAAGGACCCATTTCCAAAACTTATAAATAGCCCAGCTAACACATTCCAACTTCAATCCTACAGTGCAAAAACTTCATCTGACCTATTCTTTCAAAACTCTTCTCCGCTAGGGTTTTCTCTTACTCTCCTCAATACTGCTTTTTGTGATCAACTAAACATGTCTCAACATCCTAACTCCAATTTCATGCACGGCTCCCCTGATAACACTGGTTCTCCACAAATCAATACTGGAAATGAAGAATCACTGCAGATGATAAACCTCTCTGACCTAGTGCTCGACATTGCTCCTTTGAAAGTTATGTCGGCTGACCCAAAAGGCAACCAGCAAGCTTCTCACACAACGAATGTCAACATTCCAGGTATGAAATCTAAACCCTTCTCACCTAAGAAGAAAGTCCACTCCATGACCAGTTTGTATGCTAACCAAGTAAGCCCTAAGAAAGACGTGGCTGAGAAGGGATCTAAATCAGGCATAGTTGAGAAGTGGAAGGGTACTAAATCTTGTGATGTGAACAAGAATTCCACTGATGATGATGCTGTCAGAAAGGATAAGGAAATTAGAAGGGTTGTTGCCTCGATTCTGAGTGGAATTAAGGCAAATGTCGAGTCTAATGCTACAACATCAGTGACATAAAATATCAATAGCAGCCCTACTGATAGGACGGATGGTGATGTTTCCATGCTTGTGGACCGTGAGAGAAGAAGTAAAAGGAAAGCTGATGTAAGGACTGACGATGTTATTAATGTTGATGACCTCACTTCTGATGAGGAACCTATTGCTAGAATGCTGAGAAGAATTCAGAGAAGAAGAGGAAAAAATGTAATAAGTGAAGACTCCAAGTCTTTGAAATTGCGTGGTAAATCTGGAGGTGGGGAAAGAAAAGTTCAAGCAGGGCCACCTAAGCAATGGAGCAAGGTTGTAGTGCCCACTAAGAAAAGAAAAATTACTGATCAAAGTGATTCTGACTATGAAGTTGAAACAGATGTCCAGGACATCATTGGTATAAAAAACTCCACCTGCAAGAAGGCTTCTACTGAAAGCTCTATAAGAAATATAGATAGATGGAAAATTGTTGATCAAAGAAGGATTGCTCTAGAGAGAGAGTTGGGGAAGGACTTCGAAAAGTACAAAGAAATAGTGGAGCTCATTGCTGTGGCTGGATTGATTAGAACAGTGTCCAAGTTAGGACCCTGTTATGGAAATCTAGTCAAAGAATTTGTGGTAAATATGTCTGAAGAGGGTGACGAGAACAGGGGCAACAATCCCAGACAAGTATGTGTGAGAGGAGAAGCTGTCACCTTTTCACCTGAAATTATCAACAACTATCTGGGCAGGAGTAATGAACCTCAACCTGAGTTAGAGGTTACTGATAATAATGTTTGCAAGGAGATAACAGGTGGTTGTATGAGACATTGGCCAAATGCAAAGAAGTTGTCGTCTTGTAAACTAAGTGTCAATATGCCATCCTCCACAGGATTGCCATGGTAAATTGGGTTCCTACGAATCACACATCTACTATCTCGTCTACACTTGGCAGATTCATATATGCTATAAGGAAGAAGATTTCCTTTGATTTTGGATCATACATCTTTGAGCAGATCTTGAAACAGGCTAGCTCACCTGCTGTCAAGATGCCTATTGGTTTCCCTTCCTTGATCTGTGGTATTATTCTAGAACAGTGTCCTAATCTTGTGTTGAGGGGTGACACTGCACTCAAAAGGAAACCTCCTCTGTCCCTTCACTACAAGTTACTGGGTGGAGCACATGTCCCAGACATTGTTGGGACATCTACACAGACACCTGGTCCTGCCAATCTTGATGATGAAGCCATTGCTCAGCTGCAAGAAACCTGCAAGGAGATAGAAGAGTCTATCAAAAGAGATGCAGCAAGGAAGACAAAGCTAGAGCAGCTGATTAAAGCATTGGTTGAAAAGAGAAATACTGCTATAGATCAAGAGCTGACTGAAGATGATGGACAAGGTGAATCTACTGAGTCTGATAGAGGGAGTGTCCAGCAGTCTGATGATTCCGATTCTGAGAATGGTGCCTCTGGATCTGAAGGTGATGAGGTTGCTGATGAAGAGGACAGTGCTGATTAACTAGGTTGTCTGTAAGTTTATCTTTTGTTTTTGTCTGCATGTTTATCTTCTTTTTGTCTGCAAGTTTTTTTTAGGACAACTTAATTCTGTTTTAGTTTTGAACAATATACTGCTATGTAATATATTTACATTTATCTATGACCTCTCTTTGTCATATTTGTGGCTAAAAAGGGGGAGTAGTAAGTGTGAGGGAGAGCAGCTTTGGTATGTGCTTGTGCTATTGAGGGGGAGTGTGTGTGCTGCAGGTAGATTATGTTTGTAGTGCTGCAGTTGCTGAGGGGGAGAATATGATGTGAAATGTTGCTACTGTTGAGGGGGAGTTTTTGCCAGTTTACTATGATGAGTGTTCTTGTGGTACTGTGTGTGTTTTTTTTGCAGCTGAAGGGGAGTGCTGCTATGCTGGTTTAGTTTGAGTGTTTTTTTCGCTGCTGATACTGATGGTGTTTAAGTGTGTGTGGAGTTTTAGCCAAAAATAAGCCAAAGGGGGAGATTGTTATTTCCTTGGTTTTATGGTTGGTATTATTTTGCTAAATCTCATGTAGCAGCAGGTGTTGAATGAAGATGTCTAGAGATATGTTTCACTACTCTTTGTTCAACATGTCGAATGAAGATGTTCCATGACTGCTCATAGGACATCGCGTTGTGAGGTCAGGTTTTATTGCAGATTCTGTTACAAAGATTTGTAACTAAATATTCTGTGAATATTTGGTTATCCTATGTGGCATCCAAAGCATTTTTGGATTAGGGTTACTTGTTGGTTTTCGGAATTGCTGTTGTTTCTAATTATGGAGACATAATAGGAAACTTTGGATTGAAGACCTATTTTATTGGAGTTAATTTTGCAGATTTGTGAGCAGCCTAATTGCTGCGTTTTTGAAGCCCAATTCAGTCCAGATTACAAGCTATAAATAGACTAATGTAAACCTATTTTTAGGTGTCGAACTTACATGTATTTTTAGGGTTGTGTGCTTGTGTTTTGTGAGCCTAACTGGTATCTCATGATAACAGTATAAGGACTGTAGTGTAAGTTGTGTAAGGTTGCTCATAAGCTTTTAAGCATTGAGTAGCTGAGTGTTAATTCTCATAAGCTGTGAAGTATTGAGAATTTTTGTTTCGACCATTGTTACTTGTCTTGTAAGGAACCAGTCACGGGTTGTGATTGAAGAGGGATTTGAGGAGGGCCTCATACCTAGGGGAGTCTTAGGTATAAGTCATAGGAAGGGTAGTGATTAAGTGAGCTGATTGAACCGGGTGTGGTTATCAGTGAATTGATACTATCGAATATTGATTTCATCCCTGGCTTGGTAGCCCCCAGATGTAGGATAGTTAGATCCAAACTGGGTTAACAATTTCTGGTGTTCTTTACATTTTATGCACACTTTTATTTTGAACTTGTTCATTGTTGTTGTATATCAGTGTCACGACATCTCGATAGGACATCTGATATATACAGGCCAGAATTTTAGTCTTCCTAAAGATTGAAGCATATTGATGTATTCTTAATCATGTTCATCTTACCTATATTTTATCATGAAACATATTGCCATCTGCATGCTTATGTTGCTTCCATTATGTTATCTTATATCAATGTTATATCTTTTATCATGTCTTATCTATTGTTATATTATCAACTGTTTTCCCCTATTCCAAAGGAAGGTAATAGTATTGACTCCTAAAGTCATATCCCCCACCTTAACCTAAGTAACCTCTTAGGAGAAACTTTATTTCTTGGCCTCATCAGAGCCATAGAAATCATAACTAGCTTTAGGAAGAGTTCTTGAACTCTTAGTGATATTCATCCTAATGAATTTATCACTTTCCCCTACTGACTAAAACCTCAACATAGGTCCATTTCAACTAGATTTAGAGAGTTCTTAAACTCAACAATGAGCTTGTACTCATTTCCCCTCTAAATATTGACCATAGTCAATCATTCAGGAGAAGTAGAACTACGCATACTCTGATTCTATTCCCTAGGATACGTAGGCGTAAAGTGCGATGCTTTATCGAGTATACTTAGATACTAACCCCTAGGGTTTCAACCTTTAGCATAGAACCTTTAGCAAACATAAGATAACATTAACAAGAGGTTCCCATAGAGTACTACGGACGTTTAGGGTGCTGATACCTTCCCTAGGCGTAACCAACCCCCGAACTTTGGATCTCCCCCCTTTAGGTTTTTCTAACGATCTTGAACCTTTCCTTTGGATAAATCAAAGTAGGTTGTAAAAGAAATATGATGCAAGTTAACTAATTGCTTGTTATCCGATTTTCACCGCAACAGTAAGAACTCGGCCGAAGATGTCAGACGGAGTATTCGCATTTGACATAACTGATCCTTCGCTCAGGCGCACTGGTTTAGAAGGAGTACTTTCATTCTGCACTTTGAAATTCGATTACTTCTGGAGAAGCGTTCGATGTTCTTTTGATGTTCAACAGTCGAAAGAAATTGCCATCTTTATTTAAAAAGTAGAAAAAATTTTACAAGTAAATTCATTTTTGTTTTATTTCAAGAATCGTTGATCATGTTAAAATGTCGTTCTGTAATGCTAAAACAAATAAGAATCGCAAACAAAAGCACAAGGGCTCAAATTTTATTGATAGGATGGAAATCAGCCAAACGCGTGATCCCATAGAGTATTTACAAAGTTTAGAAAATGGTAATTTAAGGGAAAAGGGCTATTTTGAAACATGACGACCATTATCCTTCTACCAACTTTGAATTCGGGACATCCTGAGCTTCCGTCGAAGATGACCTTGACTGGAGTTTTTTGATGCATGGCATGATTGTTACTAAGGGATTTTCCCCTATTGGGCGTAGTTACTTACCATTATCCCTAACTTTTGCCTGGATTGTACTTTGAGATTTCCAATCCACCGGGATGATTTTTTATTATGTCTCTAATTTTTGCCTGGACCGCCCTTTCGGGTTTTCAATACACCGAGACGTTTTTTTTAGGCGAAGTATTTCTTGACTACGTCAACATTTGTGGGGTAGGCAAATTCTTCTCCATCCATGGTTGCAAGTCTCAAGGCGCTGCCTGAGAAAGCTTTCTTAACCACATAGGGGTCGTCATAATTCGGAGTCCATTTGCCCCGAGAATCAGTGAGAAATAATTGTATCTTCTTGAGCACAAGGTCTCCTTTCTGGAAGACGCGAGGTCGGACCTTTTTGTCAAACGCCTTCTTCATTCTCTTTGCTTCCATCAATACCCGGATTGATGGGATCTCTACTTCTATGGGGAGCACTGCTTCCATGCCATAAACTAGAGAGAAAGGGGTTTCCCCTGTTGAAGTGTGAACAGATGTTCGATAACCGTGAAGAGAAAAGGGTAGCATCTCGTGTCAGTCTTTGTAGGTTACAACCATCTTTTGAACAATCCTCTTGATGTTCTTGTTAGCCGATTCTACCGCTCCGTTCATCTTAGGTCGGTAGGGAGATGAGTTATGGTGTTCGATCTTGAACGCAACACATAACTCTTTCATCATTTTATTGTTCAAGTTAGATCCATTATCCGTAATGATCTGGCTTGGAAAACCATAATGGCAGATGAGATTGTTTTTGATAAAGCGGACTACCACTTGTCGGGTCACATTAGTGTATGACGCTGCTTCGACCCACTTGGTGAAGTAGTCAATGGCTACCAGAATGAACCAATGTCCGTTGGAAGCCTTAGGTTCAATCAAGCTAATCATGTTGATTCCCCATATGGAAAAAAGCTATGGGGATGAGAGAACTTCGAGATGTGTAGGCGGTACATGGATTTTGTCGGAATATATCTGACACTTGTGACACTTCCTCATGTACTTGTAGCAGTCGGATTCTATGGTCAACCAGTAGTACCCTGCTCTCAGAATTTTTCTCGCCATTGTATATTCGTTGGCATGAGTGCCAAAGCATCCTTCATGAATCTCTGTCATTAGCATGTTTGCTTCTGGTCTGTCTACGAATCGGAGCAAGACCATGTCAAAGTTCCTCTTATAAAGTGTATCACCGCTCAGAAAGAAATTGCCAGCCAGCCTTCTGAGGGTTTTTTTGTCCTTCCTTAGTGCCCCAGGTGGGTACTCTTGTTTCTGAAGGAAGCATTTGATATCGTGATACCAAAGTTTGTCGTCGATGACTGCTTCAATTCGTGAAGATGTAAGCGGGCCGTTCAAGGTGCATTATGTCGATCTTAGGTAGGTCCTTCCATTGACCTACACTAATCATGGAAGAGAGAGTGACTAAGGCATCAGCCATGTGATTCTCATCACGAGGGATATGATGAAACTCGTTTCTATTGAAGAAGGGTAACAACCTTCTTACATAATCTTTGTAAGGAATCAGCCCTGATTGGTATGTGTTCTAATCTCCTTTGATCTGATTGATGACCGAAGCTGAGTTGCCATATACATCCAAGTTCTTGATCCTTAAGTCGATCGCTTCCTCGAGACCCATGATACAAGCTTCGTATTCGGCCTCGTTGTTTGTACACTTGAATGTAAGTCTGGTGGTGAAAGGAATATGTGTACCCTGAGGTGTTATGATGACTGCTCCAATTCCGTTTCCATAATGATTGACAGCTCCGTTAAAGATTAGTTCCCATTGGGAACCTAGTTCTAGCCCTTCACTGGGTAGTGGTTCATCGCAATCTTTCATTTTTAGATACATGACATCTTCGTCTGGGAAGTCAAACCCGATTGATTCCTGATCGTCAATCGGTTGATGAGCCAAATGATCGGCTAAAATACTTCCCTTAACCGCTTTCTGAGCGTGGTACTCTATGTCATATTCTGATAACAACATTTTCCAACGAGCAATTCTTCCCGTGAGAGCAGGCTTTTCAAAGACATACTTGATTGGATCCATTTCTGAGATTAACCAAGTAGTGTGACGAATCATATATTGGCGAAGACGTTTGGCTGCCCAAGCCAAAGTGCAACAAGTTTTCTCAAGCATAGTGTACCGAGTCTCGTAGTCGGTAAATTTCTTGCTCAAATAGTAGATGGCAGACTCTTTCCATTTTGTTTCGTCTTGTTGGCCAAGTACAGAACCCATAGAGTCCTCCAAGACTGTGAGGTAGATGATCAGTGGCCTTCCTTCCATTGGAGGTGATAGAATCGGTGGGTTCAACAGGTATTCCTTAATACTGTTGAAGGCGGTTTGGCAGTCCTCTGTCCAAACGCAATCCTGGTTCTTTTTAAGTAATTTGAAAATCGGCGCGTATGTCGCGGTCATAAGGAATATAAATCTAGAAATGTAGTTCAACCGTCCCAGGAATCCTCTAACTTGTTTTTCAGTTTTCGGAGAAGGAATTTCTTGAATGGCCTTGACCTTGTCAGGATCAACCTCAATTCATTTCTGGCTAACGATGAACCCTAAGAGTTTCCCCGAACGGACACCGAAGGTGCACTTGTTGGGATTCAAGCGGAGTTTGTACTTTCTCAACCGCTCGAATAGGTTTGACAGGTGCGTCACATGCTCCTCTTCTGTCATAGATTTTTTAATCATGTCATTGACATACACCTCGATTTCTTTGTGTATCATGTCATTAAACAGAGTAGTCATGGCCCTTTGATAGGTTTCCCTGACGTTCTTCAAACCGAATGGCATTACCTTATAACAAAAGGTACCCCATGTGGTAATGAACGAATTTTTCTCCATGTCTGTCGGCGCCATTTTGATTTGATTATAGCTCGAGAATCCATCCTTGAAGGAGAAAACTTTGAACTTTGTTGTACTGTCTACCAGTATGTCAATGTGTGGTAAAGGAAAGTCTTCCTTTGGACTAGCCTTGTTTAGATCTCTGTAATCGACACATATTCTGACCTTTCGGTCCTTTTTCGGAACGGGTACGATGTTGGCTAACCATTGAGGATATTCTGACGTGGCGAGGAAGCCCGCGTCAATCTGTTTCTATACCTCCTCTTTGATTTTGATGGCCATGTCCAGGTGAGTCCGTCTCAACCTCTGTTTTACTGGCGGACATTCCGATTTCAATGGTAAATAATGTTCTACGATACTGGTATCCAACCCTGGCATGTCCTGATAGGACCAAGCAAATACATCGGGAAACTCTTTGAGAAGCTTTATCAAACTTTCTTTGGTGGTTGGACTGAGTAGTGCCCCAATCCTGACTTCTTTTCTCTCTTTTTCTGAACCCACGTTGATCGTTTCCAACGGCTCTTTGTGAGGTTCAATGGACCTTTCCTCTTGTCTAAGTAGTCGGGAGATATCTTCTGGAATTTCATCGTCAACTTCTTCTTCAGCCTCAAAAACCGGGAACTCAAAGTCGGGAGAAGGCATCGGATCGTATGTTTCAACGGGGTTTAAAACAAGCAATCTGCATGACGTGATTATTTGTGTTTAGAAGAGATAGAGATAATGCAAAAGTGTGTGCAGTGTATTTTCTTTTTCTGCTTGTTTTTTATTATTTGAATTGTTATTTAGGATTACCATTTTTTGAAAAAACGAAAAGAGAAAACAGCAATTAATGCGAAAATTACAGAACGAAGTTATTTTATTAATGAACAAGTTGATTCTTGAAACTACAGCCCTATAAAACAAAACTCTGTCGCTTTGGGCGAAGCGAAGAGGGAAATTTACAGAAAGTGAGCCCTATCAAAACATCCGTTTCACCGGGGCAGGGTGAAAGGTTAAAGACGACAATTACTTTAACTTATGGACAATCTTCAGAACATCGATAGCAAACCATTGGCGGCGAACTCCTCGGTGAATCACAAAGTATGGCACCTTCCTTGACTTGTCTTCAGAAATAACGCTGATTTCTGGTGGAGCGGGATCATTGGAATCTGTCTCCCAGGCAGAGTTGTTGTAGGAGGATTCCTCCGTTGTATTTTGCATAGTATTTGTTCTCTCAGGAAAATCTCCCCATCCAGTTGGTTGGATGTCTTCGAGCCTGATACGAGAGCTTTCAGGAGCAGTGTACTTGACCATATAGTCGTATTTTCCACTTGGTTGTCCTAAGGTGTCCCACATTTCTTTGGAACTGGAGGAGTCATCTCTCTCGATGACGTTGACCTCAAGAAAATCGTAGTTGATGAATTCTAGTCCGACAAGCTTTGTCAATTCATCGTTGCACTGGATATTTTCTGAATGACCTGAGTGTTGATCCGATGACATGGTGGGGACGCAGGTATTCTGTTCAATGATGCTCAGCTGATTTTCATTGTTCGGCTGATTTTCTTGCCCCAAGTCTCCTGGGTACGGCTGCCAGATAGGCAGGCCATCCATTGCGACATAATAGTCGTAGTCAAAGTTGTCTTTCATCAGAGTGTCCTCCTCTAATGAGTTTGGTGGAGCACGACATCCTTCCGGATCACAATCTCCGTATATCATTCGGACATCTGACCTGGGTATAAATCTCAGACTCTGTGCGGGATAGCAAAACGGCGTAGGCACCTCTTCCTGAGACATATAGCCGTCCTCGTTAAGATAGGACTTCCACTCTTCACCCGTATCGGGGGAATCTCCCTTGTTGATGGTGTGCACTTCCTAATGCACTAGGTGAAGGTAACATCCACTGTGGAAGAAATCCTGAATGGGATGAAAACTTTCCTCGTTAGTAGCAGTCTGGGTACAGTTTACAGAAAAACCAAGACACTTCTTTATTTTGTTATTAGTAGGAATGACAAGTTGTCCCCATCCTTTTGGATTGTTACTTTTCAGCACTTCGAGAGCATCTTTGTATGAGGAAATAGAGGTTCCTTTCTCTTATTGATTCTCATTGCTCACCGACAGTGCTTGGAACTGGGTTCCAACAACCTCCTCGGGTTCTACACAAGTAGACGATGATAAGTTATTCACGAGCAAGGCTTGCTCTCCACAGACAGTGACTAGTTGATCGTTCTTGATGAACTTCAGTTTCTGGTGCAGTGTCGAAGTGACTGCCCCCAGCCTGGTGTATCCAAGGTCTTCCTAATAAATAGATGTATGCTGCCCGGATGTCCATGACCTGGAAAGTGATTAGGAAAGTTTGAGGACCGATAGTTATGGGAAGGTCGACTTCTCCGATAACTGCTTTCCGAGATCCGTCAAATGCTTTGACGATGACCTCACTGCCCCTCATCGGGGATCCTTTGAATGATAGTCGCATTAAAGTGGACTTCGGCATAATGTTGATGGCCGATCCGGTATCTACCAGTACGCTGGGTAAAGCATCGTCCTGGCAGTTGATTGTAAACTGAGTGCCAAGTTGTGGCCTTTTCCTTCCTCTGGCAATTCCTCGTCACTAAATCCCAAGTTGTTGCAGGAAGTGATGTTGGAGATGATGCTATCGAACTGCCTTATTGTTACATCCTGTTCTACAAAGGCTTGCTCTAAGACTTTCTGCAGAGCTTCCCTGTGAGCCTCGGAACCGAGTAATAGAGATAACACGGAGATCTTTGAAGGAGTTTGCATCAGTTGATCAACAATGTTGTATTCACTCTTTTGGATGAGCTTCAGCATCTCATCATTGTTCTTTGAAAGGTCGGGATCATCGGATTGACCAACTGATGGATTAGGAATTTCTGTCTGAAATTCCTTTTCTTTGCTAGGTTCTCCAACTCCTCGGTTGAAGATTCGACCGCTCCGTGTTACTCGATTGATGTCTGAAATATTCACGACGGAGGGTAATGGAACTTCCTTTCCATTCTCAATTATTGTCGCACCGTATTTGTAAGGGATCGCCTTAGCTGTTTCATACGGTAATGGTCCTGCTATATAGATAACCACAGGAGCCTTCTGATTTTTTTGACTGTTGTAAGTAACTTCAATCAGTTCCTGGTTAAGAACCTTTGATTCGTCGAGTAGAGGGATGATGGCGCAAACATCTTTGGTCCCTTCGCGATCAGAGATTACAACGACATCTTTAATTTGATCAGTGAAGTAGTCTGGCGTCCAGTTAATGGACCCCGAAACTGAATGTTGTTGAATCTCTTTGCTGTCCAACTGACCCTGAAGGGCTGCTCGCACTAGGTAATACCCTTGGTTATTTTTCGAGAAAACTCTACAGCGTTCATAGTTATGTGGTGGCACCTGGCCACGTCCGCTTTGTATACAATGTAACCTTACTAGATCTGTATCCATTGATCGAGCATCCTGACTCTGATGCCTAGTAGGGTTCCCGTTGATCATACTGACTTGTTGCGTGTCTTCGTCTATATAGATCGGAAACCATTAGTGGTTTAACAAGTGTTGTAAAGTTTCTTGAACGAGAGCACATCCCTGGTCACTCTCACAACATCCTTTACAATTCTGATAATTATACGAAGTCAGAAAACCAACCTGGACTTGTTTAGCGTGTAATTCCACCAAGTTGGTATTCATCAAGCGAATGTCGAAGATCTGAATCATGTTGATCTGATAAAGGTTTTTATCATGGTAGTCCTGGATCCAACCGAGATCCATCTGACGCTGGAGGGCCTCTTGTATAAAAGAGCATCCCTGATTGTTTACCGTGCAAATCAGACAGGAATTGTAATCGTGCCGCGCTAGATCATGATGTTAGCTTTGCCTTGAGTGCATTGCCACATGGTTGACATTCATCGCACGGATGTCGTGGCTCTGAATGATGTTGGAATTCGTATAAGTCATGTTGACCCTACGAATTCGGTGCTCTTGGATCCATCCGAGATCCAATTGTTCCTGTAGAGCTTATTGCACTACAGAACATCCTTGATTATTCTTAGAGCAGATATCACACTGATGATAATTGTGAGGTGGTATATGGCCATACCCACTCTATCTGCAATGCATCTTGACCAGATTGGTCCTTAATAAGAGTACATCATGAATTTTATAGTTGTCGTTAGACTCTCCTTCTATCAAATTGACTGCAGCTTTCTCGTGTTGAGGCAACGGGTTCGTGAGAACATTCAGATTCGTATCTTTGAAAGATAAGACCCCGCTCCTAACAAGCTTTTGTACGTCGGATTTGAAACTGAGACAGTTTTATCTGTTATGCCGTAGTCTTCCTTAATGGTAAGGACATGTCTGATCTGTTTTGAACCAAAAAGGCGGATTCTCTGATACTGTAAGAGGAGACTTAGTTTGAACGTGCCCTTTGACCAGTAGTAACGAAAATAGTTCTGCGTACAACAAGGGTATAGGGTCGAACCCTGGTGGTCGCGTTGTACGGATGTTGTTGTACTCAGGATGAGTCTGCTGAAGAGATTGTTGTGTCCTTTGCTGATATTGCTGTTGATTAGGTTGGCTCTGCGTAACCTGAGGTTGATACGTAGGAACAGGCGCAGGATCGATAGCAGGAGTCACAGCTTCTACTGGTTGGTAACGTCGCCTTTGCTTTCCGAGAGAGATATTCCCAATATCCTGCTCTTTTTTCTTAGGGAGAACACTACCGTATCGTTTTGTTCTACTTGATGATCCAACGTCTTTAACTAAACGTCCTTCTCGGACGACTTCCTTAAGACGAACTCCCATACCGACCATTTCGGTGAAGTCACTGGCGCACTGGCAACCATTCTGTTGTAGTAAAATGAGCTCAAGGTCTTTAAGAAGATCTTTGTCATCTCCTTTTCCTCAAGAGGTGGAGAAATCTGAGCGGAAATTTCACGCCATCTCTGAGCGTATTCTTTAAAGGTTTCCTTGTCCTTTTGTGACATTGACCTGAGCTGATCTCTATCTGGTACCATGTCCAAATTGTATTTATATTGTATAACGAAGGCATCGCCAAGATCTCTGAATGTGTCGATCGTGGCGCGATTTAAACCCATGTACCATTTTAATGCGGCACTAGTTAAACTATCTTGAAAGTAGTAAATCAGTAGCTCTTGGTTCTTTGTCTGAGCTGACATTCGCCGAGCGTACATCACCAAATGGCATTGAGGGTAAGAGTTACCCCTGTACTTTTCAAAGTCGGGCACTTGGAACTTGTGCGGGACTTTTACATTGGGGACCAAACAAAGGTCTGCGGCGTCCTTTCCAAATAGATCCTGACCGTGAAGGGCTTGCAGTTCTTTCTGCATTTCTAGGAATTGTTCTTGGAACTCATTCATCCTGTCGAACATGCTGTCGTTTCCACCAGAAGGTATCTGTGGAATCTGTCCTTCTGGGACAGTGTGTACCACGGGTGGTGGTATAGTCATCATGGCCGAGACTCTCGGTGCCTCCCGACATTTCTAACCTTCAGGAGTTACTGTCATGCCCTTGGCATCTTCGCTTTCCCAAAGTTTGTTACCTTCAGGCCCAGTGGTTCCTGCTGCGGTTTCCTGATCCTCAGCGATCGGCGGAACATATCCTTCCGGGATATAGTTGATAGGCATGCCCCAGAGATGATCTTTCGGCATTTTGTACCTAGGATCGAACTTCTCCACTACGGGCGTCGATGTGATCTCTGAGATCACAGTCCTTTGTTGCTGCATCTGAGCTTCTGCTAGAGCTTGCATGTCGTTATGAAGCTTTCTCAGATCCTCTTTCAGAGTGTCGATCTCTTCTCTCAACTCTCTGTTCTCTTCCTCGAGATCATCCATCTTTTTCTGACGATTGGCCTGAGTATTGTACGAATTAGACAGTTTGACTCTAGAATCAAGACGTAAACGTGAGATTCGTAGGTAAGAAGAATGCGTTATGCGAGAATGATGAATGATATGCAATGATTATATTAATTAATGACGTTATTAATCAAAAGAAACTTTGACAATTTTGATTGAATTTGAAAGATTACAGAAATGGAAATACAGTAGATTAAAAAGTGTTGTAATAGGAAATTTCTAAACTAATGGATCCTAAGTCCTCTCTGAAGAGAGCTCAGGTGCTAGTTCGGGTGCTTTCCTTTTCTTTGACCGGGGCCCTTTTGCCGTTGTCGGGTTGTCATTCCTTTGCTAAGTGAAAGGAGCGAGCAAATTCCTTTGGTCATCCTGATTTTCTACAGCATGTTGCTCTAAAATCTCAATCAGAGCATCTTTTTCTCTTAACAGTTGTTGTATTTTCTTACACTCTACATTGAGAATACGGTACTTGTTCCTCCAAGACCTCTTCTCCTACTGAACTTTGCTGAGAGTAACCTGAAGCTTTTCCGTCTCAGACATAAAATAAAGGGCAGAGTCCCTTATTGGAAGAACTTCCTGGTAAGGCATCCTCAGCTTGAGAGCTCTAGTTTGTACCCAGTGGAGATAAGGATCCACCGAGACACAGTCTGGTTTTCCTAGAGATTCTCGTCCTTTCCTGTGAACGTGTTTCCAAGCATGCACTATTTCTGTCTTTAGTGCCCTGTCATTTTCTCCTTCCTTGAAGAAAAGACCTTCCAAATGAGCATTGTGCGGGACATGCCTCATTGGGTAGCCAAATTAATGACGAACCAATACCGGATGATAGTTGATTCCTCCCTTAGTTCCTATAAGGGGTACATTTGGGAAATTTCCACAACGGTCAATGATTCTTATCCCGTTGTAGATTCGATTGTACCAATCGATATCAGAGTTGGTAAGAGACATGATTCTCTGCGACCAACGTAAAGTATTCTTTTGATCCCAAAATGCAGCAGACTTGGGCAAATGGGAAGTGAACCATTTGTAAAGCAAGGGTACACATCACCTGATCATTCCTCCGCTGTATAAATTCCTTAAGTGTACCGAATGAAACACATCTGTGAGTAAGGTTGGTACAGGGTTTCCGATCAGGAAAATCTTAATGGCATTGATATCTACGAAGTTATCAATGTTGGGAAACAAAAATAACTCGTAGGTGAGCAAAACAAAGATGCTCTCGAAAGCGGCCACGTTCCCTATACTGGCAAAGTACAGGGCCTTCTTTATCAAGAATTGGGCTGGAAAACTCTGGATGCCACTCTTAGTGGTCATGTGAGTCCTGACTTCTGACTCATCCAAATAAACTGCCCTTGCAATGGTTTGATCCTTTGGAATTTCTTCCAGTCCAGGAAAGGGTGCTTGATTAGTGATATGCAGATCAGTCAAGTGAGAATACTCCTCCAGCGTTGGTGCTAGCTGATAATCCGGGAATGTGAAATAGTGATAGACTGGATCGTAGAACTGGATTAACGTGGACAGGATTCCTTCGATTACATGGACCCTTAATAAGGACAGCAGTCCTCCATACTTGGTTCTGAAAGCCTCGTGGTTGGTGATCATTCTCGCCAAACCTCTCAAATCCTCTAACTTTGGAACCTTGAAGGTGTACTTATGAGTTTTCCTTCTACCTTGAAGGTGCAGTCTCTGTATCTGGCATTTGCAATCATTGTCTCAGTTTAATTTGAAAAAGAGAGACCAGAAGAGAAGATTTTCTTTGTTTTAATGCTTTTTAAATGAATGTATGAATACAGCACACAAAAACATAGAAAAAACATGGGGTCAAAGGGTCGGTGTCATGAAGTCAAGGCTCTACCCCCCCCCCCAAAGTTTTATACTGGTGATTTTTGGTACCTGTCCGCAAAATCATTGACCCCTCTAGGATAACAACAGCAAGTGGATCGCCAGCTATCCCGGAGTGATCTCAGACGAGGGTAGTATCGCATGACAACTATTTCCAATAGCTTCCGCACTACAAAATGGCTTAAGTCTACTAAAAACCTCAGCTTCTCAGATAACCAAGTCGACCACACTACTTTCAACAACTGAAGTCGTCTGGCAATGTATCTGCAAAGGGAGTCTCCACTGAGTTTTATGGTTGATCGGGGGCTCTTAACTGGAATTCACTCCCAGTAAGATTACCCGCATTGCCAAGACCTATCTTAGGTGTATACTCAATCTTTCCACATGCCACATCACACGCATTCCCATTAGCAGAAAAATAAACACATATATTAATTAGGAAAAGCAGTATATATATTTGTCTTAATCATCCTAAACCTCTAGTCTTATGACCCTATACAGACAATGACTCCCCAGCCGAGCTGTCATTTCTGTGACATGAATTTAGGGTTTCGTCCCTTGGGAAAGCAAGAAAGAATGCCTCCCACCGTGATCACCAATCTGCTGTGGCATTATCTAAGGTTTCTACCTAAGAAATGAGAAAGGAACAAGAACATAATGAAATATCCCCAGTAGAGTCGCCATTTTTCTGTAGCGCGAGTTTTTTTGCGTGGTTGCGAAGCACTATCGCTTTGGGGTACTACAGCTCGATTCATTTTTTATCCTATTGAAGCTGATGAAGGAAGGGAAATAGATGTCTCGAATTAACCCTACTTGCAAACTGAGTTTGAACAGATGACTGTTGGTTTACGGATGCTACAAAGATTGTGGGTCTCTCTTAGGTTATTTTGTTAAAATGGTGCCTAGCCTATTGGTGAGGAGGTTAGTTCTGATGCTTTTCGATTGATGTTATGAAGATACTGGATTTTCGGTTTTTTTGATTAGTATGCTCGCTAAGTTTTCTTTCAATCTTATGCCTACGTATTCCCGTTTGACGAAATAGGGAAATCAGAGCGATCATAGTTCCTCCTTTTCTATGGGAGGAAAAGGTTGTTTTGGTGTCTTGTTCAAAGCCCAAGACGTGAAGCTGAAGGTGATTTGTATCTTGTTCAAAGCCCAATATGTGCAGCTGAAGTGTCTATTTGTATCTTGTTCGAAGCCCAAGATGTGAAGCTAAAGGGTTTTGACTTTAGAGAGAATTTGGCATCTCTAAAGAGGGGTATTTGGTCTGTTTGTCACAACTGTTGGGTGACTGGTTATAAAGGAGAATTAATTTAACTGGGATATGTGAATCCAGCAATGCCATAATTTCCTTTATAGGGGATTTTCAATCTGAAGGAGAAGACTTTAACTTAGTGAAGAGCAATGTTATCTTTCCTTAGGAATCTCTCATGCTAAAAGAGGGACAGTGGCGTGGATGTAAATAATCCAGAGGCTTTCCGCGTACAACAATTATCTGAAGGGGAAAAGAAGTTGTTGATGTTTGTATATTGTGAGCAAGGCACAAATTGATGCTAAAAGGTTGATTGACTCAACCAGGGTTTCCTTATACAAAGCCTAAGAGGGGGCTATTGACCCAACAAGAGGGTGCTTTTTATCTGTCTCGTACGAAGCCCGAGATAGAGGCTAAAAGGGTTGACTCAACAAGATAGTACTTTTATATGTGTCTTGTACGAAGCCCAAGACGGAGGCTAAAAAAAGGGTTTGACTCAACCAGAGAGTCTTTTACACTCAACAAGAGAGTGACTTTGTATCTCGTATGAAGCCCGCAATAGAGGCTAAAAGGAAGGTTGACTCAACAAGAGAGTCTTTTATACTCAATAAGAGAGTATTTTTGTATCTCGTACGAAGCCCGAGATGGAGGCTAAAAGGAAGATTGACTCAACAAGAGAGTCTTTTATACTCAACAAGAGAGTGTCTTTGTATCTCGTACGAAACCCGAGATAGAGGCTAAAAGGGGTGACTCAACAAGAGAGTCCTTTATACTCAACAAGAGAGTGTGAAAAGGTTGGCTCCGCTGGGGAGAAACATTGTACAAAGCCCAAGTGGAGGCTAGTATGTTAAGGGATGAAGGTCAACCCATTAACTGGTCTGATACATGACTCAGAAAGATAGCTCTAGCAAATTGATGACTAGGTTCTGTTCCTATACCTGTAGAGGTCTCTGGGTCCTTGTACTAAGCCCAAGAGAAGGCATTAGAGCTTTTAAGAAACCGAAGGGTCCTTGTAAAATGGCCAAGAGGAGGCGGAGATGCTTTTAAGAAGCGTGTGGGTCCCCAAACCCCGAGAAGTTTAAGACATGCCATTCACCGAGAATAGATCAAGACAGGAATGTCCGAGAATTTGGATGAAACCCAAGAGATGTCATTCACGAAGAAAAGATCATCTCTGGGGAGTAGAGTTTCTTTGACAATTTCTATAGGTGACAATCTGAGAAAGGGTTCATAGAGAATGCTGCATTTCCCGTCTCCATATTGTTTAACCCCAAGAGGAGGGAAGACTGTGTCTGGTAATCCTATGGGGGATCTAGTTTTGACTGTATTTAAGGGTGATCAATAAGGATTTACCTAGTGCTAGACGTAGTTGCCGGGGAAAACTCTAAATAACTATACTAGTATTACACAGTTGATATTTGACAAGTATATAAGAGTTTGTGAATGAAGACTTACAGTGAGCAGCCCCATAATATAGTTATATATGTATGAAAGCGGATAAAGAAAGCGGGTAAACACATACTCGTTGTAGAGCTTCCATGCTGTTTTGGTTAGTTGTTCAACAAAGAAAGCTTTGATAACAATATTATATTTTAAATCAAAGGAGAAAGTGCTTTGAAAAGATTGTTGGGGCTTACAGCTCAAGGAGAGGCCCAAGGTTTTATCAGTGATTGCACTGTTGTTTTGAAATTGTACAGGGACTTATACAAGTGACTGAGGCCCAAAAAGGTTTTCTGTACAAAGGGATGGGTCTTACACTCTCTCAAGAGGCCCAAAGGTTTATATTTATACAAGTGGTGGGCCTTACAGCTCAAGGAGAGGCCCAGATGATTTGTTTTTGAATTGGCGGTCGCGCCGAGATTTTTCTTTTAACGCAGGGGGACTTATATAATGTCCGAGGCCCAAAATTGTATTGGTTAAAAGGGGATTGGGTCTTACACTCTATTAGAGGCCCAATGATTTATTTTTGTACAAGTGATGGGGCTTACAGCTTAAGGAGAGGCCCAGATGATTTTGTTAAAAAGGCAACGATCGCGCTGAACTTTTTGATGGTGTTGGGACTTATACAATACACTGAGGCCCAAATTAATTTGGTTTCTACAAAGGGTTGGGTCTTACACTCTACCAAGAGGCCCAAAGAGTTTTAAGAAAAAGAATTGGGATTTATAGCTCGAGGAGAGGCCCATTTGTTTTTGTTAAAAAAAAGGCGACGATCGCGCCATTGTTTTTGAAAATACAGTGGGACTTATACAATGACTGAGGCCCAAAAGGTGGTGTATTTACAAAGGGGTTGGGACTTACACTCTATTAGAGGCCCAAGGAGTTTGAAAAAGTTTGATGAGGGTTGAATTAATCAAAAACCCTAATTTGTTTTCAAACTGTATTTTAATTGAATAAAAATTCAATTAAAATGATCAAAATTGTTAAACATGTGGAAAACAAATTGTGATCTTGGATTAATGTTTCAAAAATCAGGTTTTGATCCACAAAATGATTGGAAATCACTAAAATTTGAAAAATCAAGAAGGAGAAAATATTTTAAATGTCAAAAAACAATTAAAATATTAATCCTTCACAAAAATATCATGTATATGAAATAAATAATATTTTTGGGATTTTTTGGGAAAATAAAATATTTTAACATTTTTGTGAATTATTAAAAAAAAAATCAACTCAAAATCATTAAAACTCATAGAGAAATTCATTTTTGAATCAATTAAATAAAATCACAAAATTCAAATATTCAAATATTCAAAAAAGGCGCCAAGAACATGGCAAGAACATGCGCCACCCTCTGTTTCTGCAGATTTGCGTTTTCTATCCAATCTCACTGAATACTTGATGATATCATGCAATCTACATATCAATTTGCTCGTTTTAACCTCACGATCATGTCTATGGTCTTTAATTTCATTTATTTTAACCATGAAATAAGAAATCAAAGAGAAACCTCAAGAACCCTAAAATTTGCATGAAGGTTCAGAAATTCCATACACGATTCAAACAAAGCAATTGATTGAGGGAAAACACTCTATGTATGATTATTAACATATGGCCAAATTATTGTGCAACAAAAAATGCGTGGATCATAGAGTTAGAAGAGCTCATGCTTACCTCTTGCAGCTGGTGATCGTGTTTTGTGTTAGAGTTGTTACAACTTGGTTTCAAGGATATGGACAGCTTCCCTAGGTGCTACAGAGTGTGTCTGGGTGCTTGGAGTGGATTGAATTGAGCTGGAACTTGATTTGGCACCTCAACTGCAAATTTGTCAAAGGCTTGTGTAGATGGCTGGTGATTTTGAGAATCTGGTGTTCCAGATGTTGTGTGAGTGTTTGGATCACCTCTATATGATGTTTATGAGATGTGTGTGTGATTGGTTTGGTTGGAATTGCTCTCAAACTCAAAACCCGATAGTGACTTGCTTTGGAAGGCAAATTTGGAAGTGAGAAGGAGATTTTGAGGAAAGCATCTGTTTGATGGCTTTGGTGTACTCAAACTGATCACAAATGAGCTCTATTTATAGTAGAGCAAGTTTGTTTTGCAAGGAATAGTGAATGGCAACTGCTGCATAGGTTTGGCCAATGTTGAGCAATGAGAATCCATGTCTCCTCTAGCCATTGACTAGAGGTTAGGGTACAGGCTGCTGGTTCCCTTGGTCTTGGATAAGTCTTGACTGAATTCAGTTGGAAATGGCTTAGTCCATGCCACCTTGGTGCATCCATTAAATGCTCCATAACAAAATTGGAGTCTTGTCCCTCTTTTAGGAATTTCTAGGTTTGGCATGCTATTTTTGGTTCCAAAGACTTGGGAGGCTTGGGATCAGAGTTGGTTCCTCCTTGATCTCCCCTTGAGGTGTTCAGATGGATAAGTGTGTTTGTCATTTGCACAAATTTGGCAAATCGAGCAAAATGCACAAATCTGCCTTGCTTTGATAGTTTTCAGCAAGGCATATTTGTGAAAAATCTCAAAAAGTCAAAGTTGACTTTTGTGCACAGTTGACTTTTTATTAAATGAATTCTAAACTGTATGATCCTCTATGAAATTAAGTCTTTGACCTAAATCAAACTTGATGGATTGATTTCATATGTGTTATAGGGTGTATTGAATCATGTCCTAGGGTTTGGGAGCATGTCCTGGTCAAAAGTCAAAGGCACAGTTGACTTTTTTCGCGAAACCCTAGTGTGGTTCAGATGAAATTCGAACTTATTGCTCAAGCTTCTTGGATTAATCCATTATTGAAAATGGATCAATGTAGTATGTTAGAGACCCTCAAACCATCTCTTGAGGTCTTGGCTCATGTTTTGTTCTAAAAGTCAACTCAGGGGTGAATTAGGTCCAGAAAACCTAATTCTTGATCTTTGATGAAGGCATCCCCTGAGGTTAAATTGACTTGATGGTTGGGTTCATGATGTTCCATGTATCATCTTAGGTTATGCTTTGAAGCATTGGCTCATGCCCAGTGGAAAATTTCCATCTGGAGGCCCTGGTCGACCAAACCCTAATTTGGTGACACTGGCGATCTTGAGGCTTGATCCACCTAGAATGTTGTAACCCTGTGCTTGATTCTTGAGGCGGGAGTCCTCTTGATCCATTGGGGATGTTTGAGAGGCTAGACAAGTTGAAGATCATGTCATTCCTTGATTGATCCTTTGTCTAAGAGCTCTAAAAGGGCCAGAAACCCTAATTTTGATTGTAGTGAATGCTCACCCATCTTTACGGAGATTGATGAGGCATGATGGTTCATCCATATTGTGATGATGATTTGCCCAATGATGGGAAATATTAGTGGTCAAAATTTGGGGTATGACACTTGTAGATTCCCGGCCAGAGGAACGATGAAGAGAGGCGAGCCAAAGTAGGTTGAGACACGAGTGACCTGAAGTTGGTGTGGAATGGTATTCGGTGATCAAAGCTTCGCGTAGGTTCTGTGCTGAAGGTATATAAATTTTGTCTTTGTAATAGAGAAGACCATCCTTAGAGTGATAGAGTTGTTGCATTGAAATTTCTATTTTAACTTTCTGCATAAGTGATTTTCCTTCAGCAGTAGATTCATAGTAACCCTTTAACTCTATCAGGAGGAGCGGAACTGGAGAAGAAATGGAGAGGATGATTGCTTGATCATCTCTGTGTCTGAGGCTTAGAGCATCTGCAACCTAATTAGCTTTTCCAAGTTTGTAGAAAATCTCAAACTGGAATCCTTGTAATTTCGCGGCCCATTTCTGTTGTTCAGGAGTTTGTATAGTTTCGACCAACGAATTTTTCAAACTCTTCTAGTCCGTATAGATGTGAAATTTCCTCCCTATTAAATATTGATGCAAATTTTTGACAGCTTCTATTATAGCATACATTTCGCGGACGAAACTGAAGAGGCTTGAAGGTGATTGCAAAGTTTCTTACTGAAGAAAGCTAAAGGGTGGCCCTGTTGTGACAACACTGCTCCCACTGCGACTGCTGAAGCATCAGTCTCAAGGATGAAGACTTGGGAGAAATCTGGAAGACTTAGAACAGGAGTTTCAGTAATTTTTTTTAAATTGTAAAAGCTGTCTCAGCTTCTGTACTCCAACATAATTTAGTGGAACATAAAAGATCGGTGAGAGAAGCGGCGAGAGAGGCGTAATGACGAACAAATCGTCGATAAAAGCCGGTGAGACCTAAAAAACCCCTGAGTTTCGTGAGTGATCGTTGCTGCGGCCAATCCAGTATAGCTTGTATCTTTGAGGGATCTGGGGTTATGCCTTCACTTGAAATAATGTGACCTAAATAATCAACACTAGGAACATCAAAGACACATTTGGATAATTTGGCAACAAATTGATGGGATAAAAGTAACTCTAAAATCAACTTAAGATGCTTGGCATGCTCTGATATGCAAGAACTATAGATTAAAATGTCATCAAAGAAAACTAAAACAAACCGGCGTAAAAATGGGCATAGCAAATCATTCATCGCTGACTGAAAAGAACTAGGAGCATTAGTTAAGCCAAAAGGCATTACTAGAAACTCGTAGTGTTCATCAAAAGTTCAGAAAGTTGTTTTGTGTGTATCCTCCGGTGTTACCCTGATTTGGTGATAACCAAATCGAAGATCAATCTTAGAAAAAATAGTTGCTGATCCCAATTCATCAAATAGCTCATCTATGGTGGGTATAGGGAAACGGTCTTTAACGGTTACAGCATTGAGTGCGCGATAATCGACACAAAATCGCCAATTGTCATCTTTTTTTCAGACTAATAGTACTGGTGAGGAGTAGGGGTTATGACTGGGTTTAATGATACCCTCACGAAGCATGTCTTGGATGATGGTAGTCATGGCATCTTTTTGTGAATGGGGATATCTGTATGGTTTAACGTTAACTGGTGGGGTGTTGGGAAGAATGGGAATGTGGTGATCGTGGGGTCTAGGGGGTGGTAACCCTTGAGGCTGTTCGAAAACAGCAGCAAAAGACTTGAGAAGAGTCAAAATTTCGTGTGGTAGGGAAATGGTTAAGGAATCAAGAGTGTTTATGGTTGGTTGTGGAGGTTGAGGCTCTTGTTGAGTGGTGGTTCGGTAGAGTAATAGATGAATGGATGCAATTTAGTCCGTGTGGAGGAGATGACAAATGTGATTGAAAAAAGAGGGTGATGGAAGAGCTTTAGGGTCACCCTTGATAGTGATGTCATTGTTTTTGTAGGTGAAAGAAATTTTTAGGATGGAAAAATCAGCCGTGAGGGGGCCTAGAGTGCGTAACCACTCCATACCAAGCACAACGTCAGCCCCTTCAATGGGGAGTAAGTGGAAGAGAATTGTGAATAGGGTGTTTTGAAGGCTTATAGGAACATTTGGACAGAGGCCTGAGCATTGTAGTTTAGAGCCATTACCAACCATTACTGAAAAATTTGGGATTGGTTTAGTTTGAAGTTTCAGATGATTGGCAATGCAGGGTTGCAAAATGTTGTGAGTACTGCCCGTGTCAATCAGTACTGTAACAGACAATCCACGAATGGAGCCATTGAATTTGAGAGTTTTTGGTGAGAACTATCCATTTTCAGTTTGGGGGGATAGTTGGAAGTAATTTTCCTCTAGTTCGGCAAGACAGCTAAGTTCGTTAGTGGGTTCTGTGTTTTCTGGGTGGCAGGATTCCTCCTCATCAACCATTAACAAGAGAAATTTTCCTGCAGAACATTTGTGACCTGGAATTAATTTTTCATCGCAGTTGAAACATAGACCTTGTGCGCGACGCTCTTGTAATTGGGCATTAGATAAGCGTTGAATGGGTAGTTTAGTGGGGTGGGTGGGTAGAGGAAGTTTTGTTGGGGTCTGGTCTACAACCACGGGTTGGGTAGGTGGGATTGATTTGGGAATGGGACTTGAATAGCCTTTATGGAATTTAGGTTTGGCCTCTCTAATCTTGGATTCAATCAATTTGGCAAGCCCAATGGCCTGTGAGATATTGGTGGGTTTATGGATAGCAATTTCGTTTTGAATTTCTGGAATCAAACCTGAAATAAAACACTGAAGAATGGCCTCATGTGATAATCCCACAACCTGATTTCCTAGCTTTCCAAAGGCCGCCTGATATTCCACAACAGAATTAGTTTGTTTGAGTTTAAACAATTCTGCCTGGTGATTTTCAAATGTAGATGGTCCAAATCGTAGTTCCAAGGATCTAGTAAAACTGAACCAATCTGTCAATAATTGACTTTGGTTCATCCATTTAAACCAACCTAACACTTCTCCTTTCATATAAAAGGATATCATAGACAATCTATTTTCAGGTGGTAATTGGTAAAAAGTAAAAAATTGGTCAGCTTGAAACAACCACTCTAAGGGATTTGAACCATCAAACATAGCGAGTTCTAACTTTGGTGTTCAAAAAGGGGGTAAATGAGGAATATTTGGAATCTGGTTATATGGGCTTTGGGTTGGAAATGGGTTTGTGTAGGGTATGTTTTGGGAAAAACTCGGTGGGAAGTAAGGGTAAGGCATAAAAGATGGTTGGGGCTGTGTATTGAATGTGTGTGAGGCTGCTGAGACGTTTGTGTGAAGGGAAGTTGGGGAAAATGTGGCAGTTTGCCGCAGTGGTGTGAATGCTGAGGAAATAGAATTAGAAACAGGTGCTGTAACCATAGGTATAGAGAAAGGTGGCTGGGTTATACCTAATGAACTTGCTGCTGAGGAAACCATAGCAGCAGAATGTGAGGTCTTTTGAGTGAGCAGTTTGTTGAGGTTTGTCATGATGGATTCATAGCTTGAATCTGAGATCTGTTTGTCGTTGTCCATTCTGGTATTGATAGAGCCCAGATTTCGTTGGGTTTTTTCCAGATCTGCGTTAAACTTATCAAATCTCTCATCTAGATCTGTGTGGATTTAGGTGATTGCATTATCTTGGTGAATGTGAGATGTTTGGACAGCTTGTTCCACAATTTCTTGAGGGGAGGGTTGGGGTGGTTTAGGGGGAGGGGCCCTGAATTCAAGATGAAAACACCAAAGATAGAAGGGGGATTAGCAACTACTACCAATTCTAGGGTTTACCGTTGAATACACACTAAATAAAGAAGAAGAAAAATAAATTCTGAATAATTCTCTAACTCATTCATAGAATTGAAGGTTTAAATACAACAGACCCTAACTGGGTCAGCTAAATGGACCAGACCCAAAAGAGATAGAAACAACTAAAAAATAAAACTGAAATAAAATTAATTATTTGGATAAATAATCCTTCATCCAAATGGACTTGCTGGATTTTCGAGTGGGCCTACTAACAACTTTCTATCCTTTTCTCCAACCTATTGATTATGGTAGCTTTCTATCCTTTTCTCCAACCTAGTTTTGGATCAAATAAATTAATTATTAGATTCTGATACAATTCTGAAGCAGATGGAATTTTGGAAAGCAACGAGAGAGAAAACTAGACACCATGTGTGTTCTGCTATTCACTTCATGTCATTAATATGTGCTAGACACCAAATAACTAATTTTTCATGATACTTTGTTTACTGTGTCATACATTGATTATGGTAGTTTACTTTCATTTTACACAACTTAGTTTTGGCAACTGATCTGATACCAATGTTTGGACGGATTCCCTTATATTAAAATTTATCCTTTCTAGAATGATTGATCAAAGGTTAATCTTGTTTCAAAACATACTTTGGTTTTTCATTTACAATATCAAAGTGTAACTCTTCTGAATTATAAGTGCTTTTTAAGCTGGATAGAAACTCTACTACCAAAAGTTGAATTATTGAAACAGTTGAAAATTATAAGGCTTAAATAGTATTTTCGTCCCTGTAAGTTGGTGAGTTTTTGGTTTTCGTCCCTGTATCTTTTTTTTTTGGTTTTAGTCCCTGTATCTTACTTCTTGTTGGTGTTTAGTCCCTACAGAGGTTTCCTGTGGATTTTCCTGTGGATTTTCCTGCGGATTTTGGTTTTTAGGAAAATCCGCAGGAAACCTTCGGATTTTCCTGCGAATTTTGGTTTTAGGGATTAAACACCAACAAAAAGTAAGATATAGAGACTAAAACCGAAAAAAAAAAAGATACAGGGACGAAAACCAAAAACACGCCAACTTACAGGGACGAAAACATTATTTAAGCCAAATTATAATTACTAACAAGAAGGACATGCATGGATTGAAATAGACATTTTTTTTATCGGAGGTTTTTGAGTTAACCATTGCTATTGTTTTTTTTTTCTTTTTTTAAGCTTCTCTTTTTCTCCATTCTATTCTTAATATATATTTGATATTTAACTGGCATTTATGTTAGGAACATAAATGAGAGAAACCTAGTAAAAAAGGATTACTTGAGTCCAAGAAAATACAAATGATAAATCAAATTAAATCAAAACCTACTATTTTTTATGATAAAGCAAATAAAATTATTATATTATTTTTAAATCAAAAATAAAAATAGAATAATTTGCAATACTAATTTGTCAGTTTTTAAATTCAAATCCATTCCAATATGAAATATAAAACTTTGTCATTTAAAACATCTTTTATTTAGTTTTTAACTTCAACAGAGTCGGGTGTCAAAGGGTGATTAAAGTTTGGTCGAGGGAGTTAACCTCAACAAAGTCGAAGAATACTAACTTAGTTTAGTTTTAATTTCTGTAGTTATTTAGTGATTACTTGGAGTTCAAGTACGCACATTATAAATTGAGAGGAATTTCATTTGTAACAAATTTTGTAGTAGCATTGTGAGTTTTCAGAAATCACAGTTGTGATTAACACACATTATAACAAACACTTTGAGTGCAGTTTGCACAACAATACAATCTTCTTATTCTTCCTCTAGAATTTCTATTTTCCCTTATTTCAACTCTTTCGTTTTCATCTTTCAATTCTCTTTGTAATGTAGAATCATCTTGCAATCAAGTAGTGATTGTTTCACCTGATTATAGGGTGAAGAACAAGAGGCGTGACTAATCAGAAGATTGATTCTACTTTGTCATACCCTAATTTTTTACCCACTAAGATGCCACCACAATTGCATCATTGGCATAACATTCATCATTACATTTATACATGTGCTTGTGCATCACTAACCCATCACAAGAACAAGATAAGTGGGGTTACTTGTTTCACAGATTAAGTGACCCCCTTAGAGTTCAAGCAAATGAATTATCAAGGAATGGGCATCATATTCAACACCACACGTCCCTATATCATTCACGAAGATCAAGAGCTTTCACTCATTAATAATCAAGTGCGAAATTTCATCATGAATAAGCTCATCAAAGCTCGAGATCCTCAATGCATCCAAATTAGGGTTTTGACCAAATGCAGTCCTTGTGTTGACTTTTGAAGCAAGACGTGATCCCAAACCTCCAAATATGTTTCAAGGACCTCAAATGTCTCATATTAATCCCTTAATATGATTGTATTAACCCAACGGACTTGATTAATAAGCTATGCAAGAAGTTAAAATCGTCTGGTCCACAAACTAGGGTTTCTAAAGAAAAGTCAACTATACCTTTGACTTTGAACCATGATATGATCTCAAACCTTGGGACATAACTCAAGACACTCAAAAACACCTTTAGAGTCCATTCATGATGTTTAAATAGTCCAAGGGTTTGATTTCATTAAAGATCACAAAGTTCAAGTTCATTTAATTCAAAAGTCAACTATGGTCAAAATCAAGTTTAACTTTTGAGATTTTTTGTCGAACATAGTCTCTTCAAGTCAATAATGATGTTAATATGTGATTTGGGTCATGATTGATCAATAAAAATCAAGAAATGAGTGGTTACTTGTGAAAAGGGCAACATTGAGAAAGTTGAATTTTTTCTAAGTTATAAAACTCAATGATTTTTACCCTACTTTGCAAAGGCATAACTTCCAAACTAAATAGCCATTTTCTTTGATCCAAAGATCAAATTGAATAGCTTGTTACATACTACAACTTTGTCAATGAGGGTGGATTCCCAAAAAATTCATAGATTTTAAGATATAAGGCCATGAAGTTAGAGGTTCCATACTTTTGAACCTAAACACTTAGTGAAAATTTGGACATAAACTGTTTTGTGTTTAAGCCAACTTTAGGGCTATTTTTCACTATAATCCACATTTATTCAAGGCCAACCTTAAACATCAAACTTAAAGTACATTATACCAGCATTCCAAAATGATCAAGAACATTTAAATCCTTTACTTGAGCTAGAAGTTATGGATGTTGCAATAGGACTTGATCAAGCTGAAATTCCAAGATAAATTTGCAACATGGTTGTTCCACACGATTTGGATAAGTCTTGCAAACCTGAAATCTTCACAAGATCAACTCCCAAATGATCATACAAGCATGTGCTCTGCAAAGCACAACTGAATTTTCAAAATTTCATCACTTAGCATGTGAAAGAAATCATTCAAAAGGTAGGAAATGAGGTTTTGTCCTATAGCATTAAAGTGCTATAGTAAATTTGAGAAAAAATAATCCAATTTGTTAGAACATGATTAGAACATCAAGGGATAGGATGGAAACATTGAAGAGCAAAGCTCAAAAGATCAGAATGAGAGCCATGTGAAAAATAGCCCATGTATGCCTTGGCTTTCAAGTTATAGGTACATGACATCACTTGTTGGATAATAACCTACATCCAAATCCTTTCAAGCTCAAAATATCAGACACATTTCTACTATAAATAGAGGTCAATTCCTTCACAATAATCACACCAAAATATTGTAAGAAGCTTGTTTTCTCCAAATCCTCTCCTTTCCACATTTCAAAACTTCTAAGAAAGTCAAGACTAAGAACTTCAGTTCCAAGCAACCTCTGTCCAAACCAGTGATCCAAACACTTCATATACATCATATAGAAATGATTCAAATACTCATCAAATTTCGGTAACTTCATAATCATCAAGTCATATGTCATTTTCTCCATACACATCACAAGTTGCAGTTTGAATCGAGCCCAGTGATCCAGGAGGTTTCAACTCATCCTAAGCATTGCAACACCATCCTTGAGGGTCAAGGAAGTTGTCTGGATCATCAAATCACATATGTAACACCTCCAACAGAGAATTCGATTCTCACTTGCAAGGTTAGCTTCCTCAAAACCTGAACTCTATAATTCATGCATCATAAATGATCAATTGAGTTATCAATTTGTTTATGGCAATATGAGGATCATTTTCCCTCAATTAATTGATAGATATCATGACTGTATGAAATTTCATTTCAAATTTTCATTTTAGGGTTCATACAGTTTTCAAATAAATTTCTTTTGATACACTGAATTTAAACAAAATAGGTTAATTTCATTCAATTCCTCATCAAATTTCCATCAAACTTCATTTTTACATCGTGCCATTTGGATGCGTATTCTGAAAGTTGGCATTTGAGGAAGATGAAAATGATGAAGCTGATAATGAACATGGCCATGGCTCCCTTTTTGAAAATAAAAATGTTTTTTACTATATAATTATTTTTGTGGAAATTAATACACGGATGTATCACCACTCCAGTGGTTAAAGCGTGTGTTTGAGAGGTTTGAGTGTGTCCAAGGTCCGGGGTTCGAATCCCCCTCGCCTTAGACCATTTGGGTTTTAATTTTTAAACATTTTCACTTTGATGTATTGATATATTATTTACTCTAGCCATTCCTTGTCACCATGCGCGCGTTGGCTCAGTTGTTAATGTTTTAAACCGATGACATGGAGGTCGCAGATTCAACCCTTGGTGGGAGCAAAACCTAATTTTTTACCACTATTTTTCTTATTTTTCTTCACAACTCACACATTTATTTCACATAGCAAAATTCATTATTTTTTATTGAATTATTGCACACTTCTTATTCATATGTCCTATTTTGTGAATATATTAAAAAATGTTAAAAATAATATTTATTTAACACAATTTTATTAAGTTGAAAAGTGATCCATTTTAAGGTGTTTTCATACTTTTAATGATTTTCTTTCGATTTTCCTCTTAACCTAATTGATCAGATGTACTTATATGGTCATGATACACTTTGTTCAAGCCTTGTTTGAAGTACATAACATGTTTGCCCTAACTTAAACACCATTCATACCTTTTGAAAATACTTTTGTTTAAATGTTTAATTAGGGTTTTCACTTTGATTAAACTTTCAAAACTCTTTGTACATAGTTATGGCTTCCACTTGAGTTTGGATTCCCCCAAAGCCTTTGATTCAACAATGTTTGAATGCCTTGTCCATAGGTTTATCACTACTAAAAAATTCGCGTTTAGTGACCGAATTAGAGACCGAAAAAGCCTAAAAATCAGTCACTAAAATGTTTAGCGACCAATAATGCGACTACCAAATTTCGGTTCGAAAAGTGTTAGTCGCTATCCTTTAGAGACGAATTTAGTGACCGAAATTAGTGACCGATTTTAGCGACTGAAATTAGTGACCGATTTTAGTGACCGATTTTAAAATAAAATAAATTTTTTGTCTCTTGTAAGAATCGAACCAATGCACTTTCCTTTGTGAGGCTTTCGGGTGTCCACTAAGCCATTTGGTTTTTATTGTATAATTTACATTTGAAATGTATATAATATTAATGAAATAGAACTTTCAAATATTATTTAAAAAGATTTTATTAAAATTATATTTTATCTAAATTAATAAATTTATATGAGTTAATTATTTATATAAATATATGTTTTATTTGTTAAAACAATAAAAATGTAAAATTTTGACTAAAAAATTAAAAAAATGAATAAAAGGAGAAAATTGAGAGGGAAGCAACTTAATAATGAAAAAAAACAAAAAAATTATTAGTGACCGAAATTTCGGTCACTGAATTTTTTTATGAATTAATTTATATAAAAATGATTATTTGAGACTGAAAATTATGGTTCCAAAATATCAGTCGCTAATTCGGTGGCTAATTTTATTTAGTGGCCGATTTAGTGACTTTTAAAATTTTACTAACATGATGTTTAATTTTGGTGGCTAATTCGGTCACTAGAGTGACAGAAATTTTTCGGTCACTAAAAGCGAATTTTCTAGTAGTGTATCTCCATTAGGGTTTTGTTTACCATTTAATATATTCACTTGATACTCTATTCATCTTGAATATTTGCTTACTTGAACTTCCTTGTGATTGAATCTTTGCTCACATGTTCAAGTATTTCCTTCATAAACTCTTACCATGATGAATATGTCTCTTTATCTGATACTCATTCACATGTTGATATATCATGCTTAATCATTTCATGCTCATGTCATCCTCGATGACTACACTTGTTTAAGAGTTTAAATCAAACTTGTCTTGTTAAGTTTCTCTTAACATTTACAACACTTGCATAATTGTTGTTTTCTTTTCAATAACTCATCCCAAGTTTAGACTTAGTTCAAACTTTAGGATTCCCTTCAAACTATAACTTAGTTAAAACATTTGGTTTCCCCTTGTTGAAGTTTCAACTATCAACTTAGCTTCCTCTTGGGCTTTGTATAAGGAAAATCAACAACTCAACTTAGCCTCCTCTTAGGCTTTGTACAAGGAAGTTAGACTTCAAACTCAAAACTCTTCAACAAAGAGATGAGAATTCCCTTTTGGAGTCCTAAAGCCAACACACTGCCCCTCGTGGCTTCAAAATCTTCAAAGTTCAAGTCAAACCCTAGCCAAACTTTGGCTTCAAAATCAAAACACTTCTCCAGAGATGAGACATGAGTCATCTCTATGGAAGAGTTGCCTCTTCTATTTCCCACAACATAAATAAAAAAATTTCAATTTTTTCCCATTTAAGTGATGTAAACGACACAGTTGTTGATTCAAAATCCAAGCTGGAGTCCTTCTCTTATTATGGTACAAAGACACTTTTTTCATTTAAGTGATGTAAGTGGCACACTTGTTGATTCTATATTCAAGTCAAGGTCTTTCTCTTAAAATACAAAGACTCAGTTAAAGGAATATGTGGCATTACTCTGAATTTTCTACATTCAAGTTTAAAGCTTCTTCCCTTATTATCTACTTTCTCAAAATGTTTGTGGTGAATAGGTGAGATATCTCCCTTAAAATGTGAATTTGTCTATTCTCTCAAACCCAACAAACTCAATTTCACCCATTAGTAGGTGGAACTATGAACGCTCTGATTTCTCAACTTCCTTGATGGAACAACTAACCCTTGGTGGCCATTCCCCCATTTAATAAAACCAAAAAAAAAAGAGAAAGAAAATAGTCATAAGCGTCTTCCTAGCAAATAAATCTTGTTCTAACAGGCTTTTTCAATATGTGCTGTTCAATTTCTACTTTAATAATACTTGTTTTTTGAATACATTAGAGAGAGATAGAATTTAGTGTGATACTCCCTTCGTTTCTTTATAAGTGTCACTTTTAGAATAATTTTTTGTTCCTTTTTAATTGTCACGTGCAAAGTTCAAGGTAGCATTAGTTACACTTTTGTCAAAAATACCCCTAGGTATTTATTACAGAGAGAGAAAAAGTGAAATGAATGTAATAAATAATTAAGGGTATTATAGTTAAAGAGAGTATTATTGTTTGAAAAGTAACAACAATAATTAGTTTTCTTGGTATGTGTAAAAAGTTAAAAAATAACACTTAAAAAGGAAAGGAAGTAGTAATGATTTAGAAAATTTTAAAAATATTTAATTTAAAGTTATAGTTGATTTTACTGGCAAAGCATTTAATTGCTGCTAACCACCAAAAATCAGAGGATAGAGCGATAACCCTGATGCATGAGAAAACTATTGATTATGCTAGCTTTCTATCCTATTCTCCAACCTAGTTTTGGATCAAGTAAATTAATTACTCCCTCCGTCTCATAAAAAGTGTCATATTTGAGCAATGCGCGGTGCTTAACAAAATGATTAGATGTATTGGTTTTAATGAAAAAACGAATATCATTTACTAGAACACCCTTATTAAATGTAGTTAGAAGAGTTGTTGGATAAAGTGAAAGCTAGTCAATAGGGGTATAGTAGTGGAAATATAATAATAAATGATGTATTGGTAATGTAAATGGACAATTCTTTTGAGACAGAGAAAAAATGCAAATAAGACACTTTTTATGAGACGGAGGGAGTAATACTCCCTCCGTCTCATAAAAAGTGTCATATTTGAGAAATGCGCGGTTCTTAAGAAAATAATTAGATGTATTGGTTATAATGAAAAAACGAATATCATTTACTAGAATACCCTTATTAAATGTAGTTAGAAGAGTTGTTGGATAAAGTGAAAGCTAGTCAATAGGGGTGTAGTAGTGGAAATATAATAATAAATGATGTATTGGTAATGTAAATGGACAATTATTTTGAGACAGAGAAAAAATGCAAATAATACACTTCTTATGAGACAGAGGGAGTACTAGATCTGATACAATTCTGAAGCAGATGGAATTTTGGCAAGCAATGAGAGATTTACCTGAAACAAATGCATGGAGAAAACTAGACACCATGTGTGTTCTGCTATTCACCTCATGTCATTAATATGTAATTAATATGCTGCACCAAAATACATTTTTCATGATACTTTGTTTACTGTGTCATACATTGATTGTGGTAGTTTACTTTCGTTTTACACAACCTAGTTTTGGCAACTGATCTTATACCAATGTTTGGACGGATTCCCTTCTTTTAAAATTTATTCTTTCTAGAATGATCGATAAGGTTAACCTTGTTTCAAAACATACTTTGGTTTTTCATTTACAATATCAAAGTGTAACTCTTCTGAATTATTAGGTAAATCATTTGGAACTGAGTGGAAAGTGCTTTTTAAGCTGGATAGAAACTCCACTACCAAAAGTTGAATTATTGAAACAGATGAAAATTATAAGTACTGACAAGAAGGATACATGCAGGGGTTGAAATAGACATTTTTTTATTGGAGATTTTTGAGTTAACAACTATGAAGCTCCGACACGCCATTCACACGGCGTGTCACCGTGTCGAACACATGTCCGACACAGACACGTGTATGACACTCGTACGACACGTATCATGCATGTTTTTGAAATGCCCAACTAAAAAAAATTAAATTACAGTAGACACGGATACGACACTTTATTTCAAATAAAGGACACAGCCCAAATTAAAAAATTTTAGAATTTTTTTTAAACAAAAAAGCCCAACTCAAATTTTCAAATTTAAAAAAAAAAAAAAAGGGTTTTTAAACTTTCATATTCCACTTCCTTACTATAAAAACAACACGTTTAAGATTCCTAATTTTTTAATATTTCACTCCTTCTGTCTCCACAAGGTTCTTTTATCTTCTTCGTTTATTTTCATCTTTGCACAGTGTGACTTCGGTTTTCACAAGGTTTTTCCATCTTCTCCATCTTCTATTGTATATCTTTTTCTTTTGTTGATTGAAAGTACAAAGTTTAAATAAATATAAATTTTGCTTCTCATTTTAAACTCTATAAATTTTGCTCATGAATTGCAATATTATATTAATATATAACATATATATATATATATATATATATATATATATATATATATATATATATATATATATATATATATATATATATATATATAGCCGTGTGTGTGTCCTATGATTTTTACATTAGTGGGGTCCTAATATTCGTGTCTGTGTCGTATCCCGTGTCTGTGTCCGAGTTCGGGCTTCATAGGTTAACTGACAACTCGATTGATAAGAGGACTTTTATCACTTGGGGATAAGACTGACAAGAGTGATAGTGATGTAATATGAATATGCATGTGAATCAATTATGCATGATGTATGTATGTTTATGCTAAAAAAACTGACGTGACATACAGACGAATAGATGAACACGACTGGATACTCGGCCACTGCAGGGGACGGAGAAATACAATTTGTTCAAGATAGCAATTATGGCTTGCTTAGGAGAGATAGTCCTTGTGGGGAAAACCGTTGGTCGGGCTTAGGAGATAAGAACTCTGTCGGGGGGTGTCGGACGGAATATTCGCATCTGACACAGTTGATCCTTCATTCAGGTGTACTGGTTTAGAAGGAGTACTTTGATTGTGCACTTTGAGATTCGATTACCTTTGGAGAAGGGATCTGACACAGTTGATCCCTCGTATATCTTTTAAGATACAAGAATATAGTAAACCATTAGTAATAATAAAATTCAACAGCGACGGGTTTAATTCAGTGTCTAATAGAGACCGATATCGAGAAAAGTTAAGATTATAACCTAACAATTATGAGAGAGAAACTCCCATCCCTCTCTACTTTTCCATTTACAATTTCGATTCAGTGAAGATTGAGTGTTATCTTCGGCTTAAATTCCTAGCTTTCGAGTTTAGGGGTCTTGGTAATACTTCAATCCTCACCCTAGATTGGGATTGTGAAGCTATTGTCGTAGTATTCGAAGACGTTCTGCTTGTGGGTTATGGAGTGGGAGAGGGTATCCAGGAAACATAAAAAGGGTTTTAATGGTGGTCTTTCTGTTTGGAAGGAGAATCACGGTAGAGGAGCACCACTAGGGGAACCTACGACATCCTTCTTCATCATCGAAGTCCCAGAGAGGATGAATGCTAAAGATTTATTCGAGGTGTTTAAGGTGCATGGAGTTATATCTGAAGTCTTCATATCTGGGAGAAGAGATATACGAGGTAGAAGATTCGGCTTCGCTAAATTCCGAAAAGTTCACGAACCACGAATTCTGGTATGTAACCTTGATAGTATTATTCTAGAAGGAAAGAAGCTTTTCGTTAACATCCCTAGATTCAACAGGGAGAATGTTCAGTCTGCTACACGAAAGGAAACCCTAAGGAAAAAGGTCAGTAACACAGATCACTTAAGAGGAATCGAGAAAGGTACCAACTGGGCGAGATCGTTTGCCAATGTAGTTGGTAGAAACGATTCCCAGGTTAAGAGGAGTGACAAGAACGATGACATTATTATTCCTTTAGTGGTCGATAGTGATTATTGGTCAATTCTTAAATGGATGAGAGTGGGAGTGGTTATGGAGGATGGAAATGCCTATAATATCCAGAGGAATATTAACGAAGAGGGATTTTTCAATATTAAGGCAACACCTCTTGGAGCCTCTTTGTGTTTGTTGGAAGACACTTCTAGTGGAGACATTGAAGATTTCGTCAAAGAATCCCAGAACTGGTTGGAAGTGTGGTTCAGAGAAATCCGTTTATGGTCACCAGACTTGGTTGATAGGGATAGATTCGTGTGGGTGAAGTGTTTTGGTTTGCCATGCTTAGCTTGGAGTGAGTCCAACTTCTAGCAGATAGTTTCAAATTTGGGTACCTTCATCCATTGCGATGATTCTACTAGGGATAAGTCTTGTCTTGATTATGCTAGGTTGCTAATCAAAACTAACCTTGGGGTTATTCTTAATTGGGAATTACGCGTTGAGGTCAACAACAAAAAATTTCCTTTATCTGTGACTGAAGACTTTTATGGTGGTCGTGCTGTTCCTTATGGTGAGGAAGACAATGAGATTATTGAATCTGATGAGTTTGAATCCTCTCTCCCTCCTGACGTAGACGACGCGTGGGACACACTAGATGAGTTTGAGTGTGAGGATTCTAGTACCTCGAAGTCCGCAATTAAGGAAAATGACTTTTCCCAAAAGAGACATGATCCAGTTAGAGGAAGTCCTAACTCTGACAACTTGTCTTTTGTGGGTGAAAGTCTCGAGTTTCGTGCACTTGATGGCGGGTCAGAGACTAGTATAGCTATGGTTCAGACTGAATCCTACAAGGGTCAGAATGAGGCAAGAAGCAGAGACCTTTTATTAAGTCAGAACGTACTAGGCAAAGAGGATGTACCTGCAGAAGAGTCATCAGATGTTTGTCCAGTTGGATTTGAACTTATTCAGTCCAAGGAAGTCACTCATAATGACTTTCTTAAAGGTGATTTAGTAGTGGATTTGGACTTGCCTCTCCCTATTTCTGGGCCTCCTGGTGGAGTCGTTGGGCCATCAAGTTGGGGTAAAGTGAAAAAAAAGTAACCACTTCATGAGGTATATAACAGAATTAAGATTCCTTACACCCCCTCTTATTTTTCTACCCTGTTACATTCTGCCTTGAGGGATCACGACGCAACTGCCAAAAAGAAAGTGGATAGGGTTGCTTTCAAAAGAAGATCGGTTAGATTAGCATCAAATGAGTCAAGTACTTCTCTTTTGTGTGGTGAATCGCTCACTGATACTGATATGGTAAGAGGTAACTTGAGGTGTCGTAAGATGATCGATGAAAGTCCGTCCAATTTGCGAAAATCTCTGAAGAACTTAGGGATTTTAGAGGATGTCGACGATGCTGGGCTTGATAAAATTTTGAGAAAGCTGGATAATGAGGACAAGGTGGCACGACTTGGTAAGAAGGTTGTAGCTACTAGTGGATCAGGAATATTGTAACCTATAACGTTCGCGGATGCTGTAGTTCTCTTAAGAGAAGGAGGATCTCTCAAACCTTGTCTAGAGGGAATGTTGATGTCTGTTTCATTCAGGAATCCAAAATTTCTGTCATGGATTCCAAAGTTGTTAAAATTCTTTGGAGTAGTAATGATGTGGAGTGGTCGGTTGTGAATTCTTCTGTCAATTCAGGAGGTATCCTAACTATGTGGAATTCTAAAGTGTGACAGTTTGCTTGAGCTTCAAGTGTGAGCAAGCCTTTAAGTTTTTGTATGATAGCAAATTATGTTATAAATGCAAATTGTGTGATATGCATGGTTAGTTGGCATATACATATGATTTCATACCTATACTATGTTTAAAAGACAAGGCAAATTGATACATATCATCATTAAAATCATAAAACAATTTTCCTTATGTATGTATCGATACATGTATGCCTTGCATCGACACATTCCTTTGGTATATTCACAAAAACAATTTTGCTTCAGTATGTATCGATTCATACGACACTTGTATCGATACATGCTCCTTTGTAATTGGGCTATGTATCAATTCATACGACACTTGTATCGACACATGCTCCTTTGTAAACGGGCTATGTATCGACTCATATGCATCATGTATCGATGCATGATTTACTTCACATTCTGGAATTTAACAGTTACAGTATGCATCGATGCATACAACCATGTGTCGACTCATGTATGTATTATACTCACTATGCATCGACGCATACGACTCTTGTATCGATACATAAAGCTGTTTGTTGCTTTTAACGTTTTCTGTTTTGATATATAAGTGTCATGACAGTTCAGTTTGAAGACAAGAATTCGCAAGTGTGAAAATTGAGCAATCAAAGCAAAAGGCAAGTTTGGTGTGCATCAATTGTGAGCAGCTTTAGAGACCTGAAAGATACTTTGTCTTCATCATCTTCTCAATCTCTTTAATTCAAGAACATCAACACATAATCATTTTTGTTCTTCGGATTAAAGGATCTTCGAGATAACGTTCAGTGGTACGATCAAGGATCTAGCTGAGTTGAAGATTCAAAGGGGGTTTCGAGGAAAAACCATCTGGTTTGTCCTTCAAGAACGGGTGTGTTCTTGAGGGTTTGTTTGTCACGATTGCAGAACATATTCAGCCGCAGCGTAGGGGTTTGGAAATTTGGATATTTCGGAAACAGGTCGTGGAACCGGTGAATTGTTTGCATTTCTTGCAGGGTAAATTCTTGATCAAGCTCAGATCAAGTGAAGGTTCATACAATAGGAAGATCTTGGGGTTTAGATTTCTGGATTTGTATTATAACCTTGTAAACAACGAATTCAGCATTATTGATATAACAGGCCTCAATTTCAGTTTTGAAATTGAGAGGGAGACGTACCCACCCGCGAGGACGAAAGTGGGGAACTTCCTTACCAAATCTCTGCGTATCGTATTCTATCTTTATCTCTTTACGTTTTCAACAATTTTGTGATTCGTTTGGTGTGTTGTGTATTAAAGTTTCAAGATACAATAGTGGTACGAAAACCTTTGTCAAAATCACCATTATTGTTAATCGTTGAATGCATACACGCCAAGTGTTTGACAAAATTGTTTGCTGTGTTTTTGTTCATTGGAAATAGCCTTTGTATGATAAGTGCATTTGAGTTGATTCTAATCTGGTGTTAATAAATCTTTGTCATCCTAATAAATCCAGCATAAACTCGTGTGTCCGGTTTTCTAGTAGCTGGTCCAGAATAGACGGAAGTCGATTCGGGATTATAATTTTCCGCTAACTCTGATTTACTTTTAAATCCTTGAATTTCAAGGAGGTGGTCTATTCACCCGCCCCCCCTCTCGATCACTAGCCACACCGTCTAACATCAAGGGTTTTGGCTTCCTTGGTATTCAACTCTTATGGAAAAATCTTTCATTGATTTTGATCAATGTGTACTCTCCTTGTGGTCTTCAGGATAAACGGAGATTGTGGAGGGAGCTTGTTCTTGTGAAGAGAAAATTTCCAGGTTGTGGTTGGATAGTGGGCGGTGATTTTAACTCTGTCAAATCTGGAGATGAAAGAAAAGAAATAAGGGATCCTAATAATCATGGCATGAAGGAGTTTGTTAGTTTCATTGAGGAGATGAATTTGGTCGACCTCCCGACTATTGGTAATCGGTATACATGGTTCAACTATAATGGTACTAGTAGAAGTAGACTGGACAGGTTTGTTGTTAATGGTATTGCTATATCCATTATGTCCTTGAAGAACCAAGTAGTGGGCGACAGAGACATATCAGATCATCGTCCGGTGTGGTTGAATTCCAAATTAATCAATTGGGGCCCTAAGCCATTCTGGTTATTCAACTGCTGGCCGTCTCACCACGATTTTCTTCCTTTTGTTAAAAACAAGTGGGAGTCGTATTCTTTCTCTAGATCTTGTTGTAATATTCTCCTTAAGAAGTTTCAAGCTCTCAAAGCTGACTTGATAATTTGGAATTCTAATGTGTTTGGCTGGATGGATCTAAACATCGAGGAGTGTGTTCTTAAGCTTAACCTGCAAGAGAGAAGTTCCGTTTTGGACAATGGAGGTTTTGACGAAGAGGCTGTTAAAGATAGATTCAGAACTCAGGAGGAGATGTGGTCTAAGATGAGATTACGAGAGAGTATGCTAGCTCAAAAATCCAGAGCGAAATGGCTCAAAGAGGGAGATCTTAATACCAAATACTTCCACAACTTTCTCAAGACAAGGAACCGATCGAATTTTTTCTCCGTAGTTAACGTTGGTGGAATTCTAGTAGAGGACCCTGAGGTTATCAAATCAGAAGCGGTGAAGTACTTCAAATTCAGGTATCAGAAACAAACTTTGCATTGCTCTGGGTTCAATACTTTAAGGGTTCCCTGCCTTGATGAGTACGACGGATTAGTCTTAGAAGCCGATTTTGTTGCCGAAGACGTGAAATTTGCTGTGTTCAGTTGTGATGGCAATAAATGCCCAGGCGTAGTTGGATTTAATTTCTTGTTTATTAAGACTTGCTGGGACATCATAGGTGTGGATTTACGAGTGGTATTTTGGAGTTCTTCAAGACTGGTTTTTTACCAAAGATGTTCACATCCTTTTTTATCTCGTTGATACAGAAGATTGATAATCCCCAAGGCTTCGAAGACTTCAGTCCTATCAGTTTGGTTAGTTGTGTTCTCAAAACTATTTCCAAGATGCTGGCTTCCAGGCTGAGATCGTTCATACACAAACTTATCTCTCTTTCTCAAAATGCATTTATTTCTGGTCGCCAAATATTCGACGGTGTTCTGTTGGCGAGTGAGATCGCAGATTACGCAAAAAGATTTAAGAAGGATTGCCTGCTCTTCAAAGTTGATTTTGCTAAGGCGTACGACTGCGTGGACTGGTCGTATCTCGATGGATTGCTTGTTAAGATGGGATTTGGTCGAAATTGGTTGAAGTAGATTCGTGGTTCTGTCTTCAAGAGTTTCTTTTCGGTTCTTATTAACGGCAATCCATCGAGGGACTTCAAGGCTGGTAGGGGTCTCAAATAGGGAGATCCTTTAGCTCCCTTTTTGTTTGCTATCGCTACTGAGGGATTGGCGTGTTTGACTAGGTCTGCTTCGGCCAGCAATATGTTGTCAGCTTTTAAAATTCAAAACTGCCCTTCTCCTTCCATGCTTCAGCTTGCAGATGACACTCTGCTTATCGGGGACGGTTCGGTGTTAAATATTTGAGCCTTTAAGGCGATCCTTCGGGCTTTCGAAGTTGTTTCAGGTCTTAAAATTAATTTTTCTAAGAGCTGCTTATTTGGGATTGGTGTAGCAGCCAAACTTCTTATCGCTGCTGAGCAGTTTTTGCACCGTAAATCTGGGAGCTTGCCTTTTAAATTTCTGGGATTGTCTTTAGGAGGAAATCACCGCTGCTGTTCGTTTTGGAACCCCGTTATCTCGTGCTTGAAGAGACGTCTATCAAGATGGAATAGTCGGAATTTATCGATAGGGGGAAGAGTCTCTTTAATAAATTCAGTTCTTGTTAACCTCCCCATTCATCACTGGCGTTTTTCAAGGCCCCGTCGAAAGAAGTGCAGGAAATAATCGCTATCCAACGTCGTTTCCTTTGGGTTGGTGCGTCTGAGAAAATATTTGTGTCTTGGATCTCTTGGAACTCTGTTTTCAAACCGAAGGAACTTGGAGGCCTTGGTATTAAACATGTTGGTCGCTTTAATCATGCTTTGCTGGCAAAATGGGTTTGAAAATTTCACCGTGGTGGTAATGAAATTTGGAGGCAGACGATGGAGAACAGATATGGAAATTTGAGTGTCAACTTGCAATCTGGTGTAGAAGGAGGCAGCTCGAAGACAGAGTCTCTTTGGATGAAGGACCTGCGGTCGATAATAGTGAATGGGTCTTATAACTTCAGCAACTTACTCGACTGTAAGATTGGTAACGGCGTAAGCATATCTTTCTGGAAGACGGTTTGGACCGGTGACATGGCGTTGTAAAAATAGGTTCCCTAAGTTGTTCCAGATTTGCAGGCTTCATACCATTTCAGTTAGAGAAATAGGAGATTGGGAGGGCAATCAATGGCGCTGGAAGGTGCACGAATCTTTCGATTGTGCTGGTAGCTTCCCTAAACCTGAGTGGACGGATCTTTGCAGGCTGTTCCATCAGACTACTGTGTTGAAGGACGTGGAAGACGTTTGGACATGGCCATTTGACGATCCTTCGCTATTTACGGTTAACTCTTTTTATTCTTGCCTGAATGCTTCCTGTTACGTTAACGAGATCGAGATAGACATTGCTGATTTGCTGAAGCTTCTGTGGAAGACGGTCATTCCGGTGAAAGTCATTATTTTCGGTTGGAGGATGGTTCTCGATAGGCTTCCCACAAGATCTAATTTACTTGCTAGACATCTTATTGATAATGAGCACGACGAGGTGTGTATGTTCTGTTTTCACCATATTGAGGATTCTCACCATCTATTTGTTTCCTGCAATAAAACTTCTATGGTTTGGAATAAAATTTGTGAGTGGGTGGACATCGGTAGAATATCGGAACCTAGCTGTTCTCACCACGCGAAGACTTGGAATTCGAGTCTTAAAGGTAAATGCAAAGCGGGAAAGGTAAACACTATTTGGTTCATAACTTGGTGGAATATTTGGAGACTTAAGAATAATATTCTGTACAACGACGCGGTTTTTAACGTTAACGACATTGTCAATGACATTAAAATCACGTCGTGGAACTGATTGGTCTTAGGTAGCCATGGTAGTAAGTATTGTAGATTGTACGAATGGTTTAAAAATCCGTTTGATTTTCTGTAATCGTTTTATTTCTTTGCCGGTTGTAGTTCTTTGGTTTGAGATTTCCTTAATCTCCAATTATTGAATTTGCTTATAAAAAAAAATTGCTATTGTTTTTTTTAATCTACTATTTTTATCCATTCTATTCTTAATATATATTTGATATTTAACCGGCCGCATTTATGTTAGGAACATAAATGAGAGAAAGAAAAAATGTAGAATTGTCATAAGGATTCCATAAACTGAATCAAAAGTTGAAACTAGTAAAAAAGGATAACTCGAGTCCATGAAAATACAAATGATAAATCAAATCAAATCCTACTCTTTTTTATGATAAAGCAAATAAAATTATTTTATCATTTTTAAATCAAAAATAAAAATGGAATAATTTGCAATACTAATTTGTCAGTTTTTAACTTCAAATCCATTCCAATATGAAATAGAAAACTTTGGCATTTAAAACGTCTTTTATTCAGTTTTTAACTTCAACAGAGTCGGGTTTCGAAGGGTGATTATAGTTTGGTCGAGGGAGTTAACCTCAACTTAGTCGAAGAAAACTAACTTAGCTTAGTTTTAATTCACTACTACAAAATGCGCAAACAACAACGCTAGGTTTACGACGTATTCATTTACACTGTTGTAATAGGTTATAATTTTCGCGCATCAGTGAGTAGCTGGATTTATTACTACGGTTGTCTTATAACACCGTAGTAATATATGATTTGTAGCAAACTTTAATCCCTAGCAAATACACGTTTTCAATTTTTTAGACTATATTAAGAGTGTGTCACTTAAGTTCATTATTTATAAATTAAATTGTAAATGATTTTACAACGGTTAATAAACCAACCGTTGTTATATGACTTTTAAAAATATATAAAATGGAAAATTATTTAACCAAGATATTTAACCACGGTGTTACTAAACAACCGTTGTAAAATTTGAAAATTGCATGACGGTTGTAATTTCTAATTGTGATGAAAAGTGATATTTTTTAGTATATAAGAGAAAGTATCTATCGTTCAGTACATAGCAGCCGTTTCTCTCAAAAGAAAACCCTAACATATTTCACTCTTCCCTCTCATAACATAACTCTAAACATACTTCAACCTTCAAATACGTCTTTAGATTCGTCTTCACTAATCGCTAACTTGAGGTTCGTTCATTACACTTATGCTTCAATTTTGTTTACTTGTCTTCAGATTCCGGACTAGACCAATGACTAGGCATGGCCCAATCTACTTCTGCTCCCAGAACGGCCCAATTGCCTATGTCCAACCAATTTGGGGCAGAATTTACCTTTTCTGCCCCTCTACCGAGAAAAGATGGTCGAATGACCCCAAGGGTCACCTGCATCTTCTCGATAGTTTCTGTCTGTCATGCACGATTCCACCATCCAGAGACAGCCACGACGCGCGTGCCTGCAACTTCGCCTTTGCCCGTGGTAACGACTAGTTTCGGGCACCTCTACTCGTCCCAACGGCTAGTTTCTGGAAGTTACCTATTCTTCGATAAACAGTTATTTCGCCCCGAAAATAGCCACCGTTGGCCACGCGCTGGGGGCACTAGAAAACCCCTCTCATTTGAGAGGTTCAGGTATTCCAAATCACCCTACGAAATACATACTTTGTACTTGCTCTCTATCTCACCCGATTCTTACTTTAGCATCGGAGTGCCTTGCAGGTACACCTCCCTCCTCATCTCTCACACCCAACATCGCAGACATCTTCTTTGGCCCACTTCAGTTTCTGATCAGCCGTCAAGATCAGTGGCGCCGTCTATGGGAATTCTGTCATCCTCTTCTTTCTTCCATCGTATATTCAAGACCAAAACATCCATTTTTCCAAGATTTCCATCATGGCAAGCCAAGATCACGTTCATGATGCTCGCAACTCTGATTTTCTTCCAGTCAGCAGGACTGATACTAACGGAGCTGCACCTTCCATGGAGGCAATGCCCACCATCTGAGAGATGGAGCCACCGCGTTTCCCTTCACTACTTGTGCTGATCATGTTGAGGACCAACCCTCCCTGGACCACCAGCATGTTTTTGTTTCGCCCAACGCCGACTCGGCCGTGGTGGCCCTTCTGGGAGCCCTCAACAAAACCAACTTCATAATCCTCCAATAAAATGCGAGGATTGGAGCCCTAGAGGAGTCTAACCAGCCAAGATCCCCACCGCCGAGGAAAGATCGCTGAAGATCCCGCAATCGACCTCTCTGACGTGATAGAGACCGTCGGGCACCACCTGAGCCAGAGTCCCGTGCCATTAAGAAGCGTGACAACATCTCCCCGCGGATCCAGTACTCCCTGGGAACCAAGAGGACCAGGAGGGACCAACGTTCGCCTCTGCCCAAATATAAGGGTCGGGCCGAACCCTGTCTCCCGGCAGAAATCACCGTCCTATTCTTGAGCGAAGCTCCCGCTTCCCGTCATGGTCCAGCAGCAGCAGCGACGACGAGCCTCGCGGCCCATTGTTTTAGGAAATCATAGCCATGAGTCTCCCCAAGGGACTGGAGAAACCACTGTCTCTGGGCACCTACGACTGTACAACGAATCCTGAAGAGCACATCAAAAATATCGATGCTTTGCTCGACTATCGTAGCGTCTGGGGCGCCATCAAATGTAGATTGTTCCCAACCACGCTCAGTGTAACACCCCACACATAATTGACTAGTATCTTATGCATGAAACGTTAAAATTGGTTCTGAGTACATACAAAAGCTTTAAAGAAAATACAACAAGTCGTATATGTTAGTAGAGTAATAGTGGGGGTTATTTTTAATCGTCTCCACAGGGATTGTTCGATATTTGATGCGTGCCGTTCAATAGTTGCGTTATTTCAAGTTCAATGGTTTCAAAAGGTTCTCAATTTCGTTTAACATCAATTAGTGGCAAAGATTAATTTGATAACAAAGATTTTGTAAAAGTTTTGATAAAAGCATGTCAAGGTTAGGTTTCGCTAATCCTTTTCATGTATAAACAAAAAATCAAGCATATGAACTCGGTTTCCGACCAATACAACCACGTATCCTCCCGACTAAGTTTATGTCTAAAGCGAAGTCGTGAGTATCATTGTTTAGACCGTTAGATGATGTCTCACGCTAACAATCTAAACAACAATCATTAAGATCAACACAATGCGAATAGCAAATCCCAAATTTATGTCTAGAGTTTGGTTTTTAAGAGATAAAATTGTTAGGTCATGATTTGTAGAATTTATGTCTAGAGCAATACAAATCACACATGGATCATTAAGAGAAAACAACATCATCTATATTGATCAAAGACTTTGTTCATATACAAAAGATCAAATGCAATACATAAAATCAGGATCAACTACATCTAACCTCAACATTGAGTGTTTAGCTACCACTTCTCATGGTCGTTTGGATAACAAGTAAAGAGAGGAGATGAATGAGCATCCACGACGAATAATCGAGAATGGATGCGACTTCAGCTTCTCCAAGTGAAATTACACTCTTTGATGATCAAAATACTGAAAACTATGATTTTTATTGAAAATGAACAAGAGATCCTCTTTACAACAAATGAAAATCTATTTATACAATTACAATCTCAGCACCCTTCGCCTAGCGAATGAACTAAAACATGGCACTTTATGTGCCTCAGACTTAAACCGCCCCCAAGGATTATCGTGGGTTCGCTAGGCGAACCAATTCACTCGCGAAGCGAAACTTCGCTACCACATTCGCCCCAGCGAAGTTTGGGTGTTTTCAAAAGTGGAAGTTTCTGCCACCCTTCGCTGGCGCCTTCGCCCAGCGAACACATCAGCGAGCATTTGCTGGCTTCCTCGCCCAGCGAATTTACCCAGTTTTCCTACTGTAGGTTTTTGCATACTTTCTACCACCCCTCGCTGGCACACTCGTTAATGTTCGTTAGGCGAACCTTCGCTGGCTGCTTCGCCAACACTCGCCTAGCGAATGCTGTTGTTGATTTCTTCCTTCAATGGCAACTTGCTTCCAATCTTTGTGTATCACAATCTTGATCTTTTTATGCCTATTCCCGCACATTAGCACACAAATTACAAGCACCACAAGTATATTTCAATGAATGCACAACAACACCATTCCTCACTAAAATCAACACATTCCATATGAAAAGAAATGAAAAATGCCAAGTAATTCATACAAATATATATCATGATTGACATCTAACAAACTCTCCCCAACTAACTCTTTGCTTGTCCTCAAGCAATGTATGCCTCTCACGAGGAATTGCTCGAGGATTCAATTCAACCAAGATCCGAAAAACGGCTCAACTAAACAACGATCACAACAATGCAACAATTACCCAATTCAAGAACCTAAAATGTAAAAGAACTTGACTCTTAAACAATTTCAAACAATGTTTCAAGAGACAACTAACTCCTCATGCACATGGCATTCTACACTCCTCTTCGAAAAAGGATTGAAGGCAAATGTGCATACAAGCACGGGACAATTACACTTAAATGACCAATGATGCATATACTATGCAATTCATACCATATCTCAATGAACACAAAAGAATTCATGGAAGTAAAAGATCACTAAGGACTTCAAGATTGTAGCTTGGTCGGGTAAACAAAAAGGGACATTTCTAATGGCCATTGAAACGAAATTGCCGAAGCAAAAGAACATTCACTAAACACATATTCACACAACACAACTTCATTTCACCAATTTTTCATTCCACCTTCACAAACTACCATGCACAATTATTGAATTTATTTTTTTTTTTCATTCAAGCAAGCATTTTCTCATTTGTACAACTTATTCACACTCTCTTATTTACATGCTTGCTTGAATTTTTTTTCAAAATTTGGAGTAATGCACCCATATTCTTTTTACTCTCCCCAACTCATTTTCGACTCAACCTAAAGTGAATGCTCCTTACTTTTTAAGGCAAGGAAATCAAAGTATACAATTTTCAAAGGTTCAAGTAGAAAATGTTAGAAACTCACCAAATTTAATGATGAACCAAACTTGCAAATTATATACATAAAACAAGTTCATCACAAAACTGAGTTCTAAACTGTTTAGGCTCAAAGGGGCTACCAAATACTCACTCCTCACGGGTGAATTACTATATGGACATGGTTGTGCTCACTTTCAACAAGTGCCTTGATCACTTCTCCTACTTCCACAAAATCACATGGTCACAAGATATGGCATGAATTAAAAGTAAAAACAACATTCATCATCAATCCTTAACATATAGTAACACTTTGGAGGCTTCTCACTTTAATGGTTTTTGATCCTAAAATGACACATGCATTCAAAGGAAGTTGTAACATGAAACAACATTTTCAATCACACCAAGACACAAAGTTCAAAAACATACAAAATTCTCGAACTAGGTAACGATGTACCTTGTCGCAACACAATGCTTAAGCACTATCATAGCCCTCACATCTTGGAGGAATCTTCCTTTAAAATCAAGAGTCTCCAACCTAACTTCCAAAATTCCATCTTCAAAGAAGGAACATTCAAATAAAAACATATTAACAATTTAAGTGTTAAGCATTCGTAAACTGAAGAACTCAACACTTAATACAATAATTAAAAAACAACAAATTATTAGTAAAAGAGAAAACAAAATTTTTTACTAAAAACACTTAACATTACTAATAATAATAATAATAAAGTACTTGGTGTAAAAACACCTACAATATCCAAAAGAGTACCTCTAGGGTACAAGTACAACAGTATTCAAAATAATCCACTATGTGGATACAATAGACTAGTAAAAGCTGAAAAAACAAATACTAGAAAACTTCACTTTGGAGTCCAAAGGAAGTACACAAGTCTAAGATCCAAAAAAAAATCAATCCTCCTCATCTGACACCTCAATATCCTCATCCCCGCCAGCAAAAGTAGCCTCCTCCTCATCGTCATCGTCACCAACAGTCTCCATGCCAGCCTCCTCATCATCAGCATCGTCCTCACCCCCTCCTTAAATTGGCCTGGCCTCAGGCCAACAAGCATGCACTAGGAACTGCTCCCTAGTCATCATCATATGCTCAGTAGAAGGGTCCCGGATCTACAATTGGAGAACCTGCAAAGAATCATGAATATCAGTCATGGCACGCTGCTGGGCAGCCATCCAATCCCAATTATATTGGCAGATCTCCTGCTGATACGGATAAAAGGCCGGCGACGCCGGTTCAGAACCTCCACCAGTCTCAGCTGCATCATCAACACCAGCCCTGGAAGACTCTCCAACAACCCCTCTAGCCTTACAGAACTTATCCACATAACGATCATCAATAGCAGATGGAATAGTGACCTGCCTGTGGGCTGGGATATCCACACCAGAGTGAGCACACAAGGACATAATAAGACATGGAAAAGTAAGCGGGGCATTCTTGCGCGCCGCAGTACCTCCCAAACCACTTAAAACAATAGCCTTGATTTCATCCGCAATGATACGGGCCACGTCAATCTGCGCATTCATCTGAATGCTGTGGATAAGATGAGCTAGAGCAATAGGAACTGTACTATGATGCGACCTGGGAGAAATGTCGGTGAGTACAAACAACAAAATGAGCTGAACCAACGGCTGCATGTCCACCCTCTGAATCTAATCGGCACCCCGAATGAATTCCGCTCAACTTCCTTACCTTCAAGAAGTAAATCTCGGGTCATCTTCTCAATGTCTCCGTGGAGATGCAAGTCGCGATGATACACATCTAACTCAGTACCAACCAACGGCAAAGGATCACCCAAAACAGTGTTGATCGTCCTCCGATCAAATCTCACCACAGTCCCTCTAACCAATGAGGTCCAACTAAATCTCTCTCCATCATCCGGCAAGGCATTCGCATAAAACTCCCGAACTATTTCAGCGTTGTACACATCCAAAGGCATCATTAAATGATCCCATTTATTTTGTACAAAAAGAGCATCAATAGTCCGGTAGCTTCCACGGTCACTAAGTAGGAATCTTTTCTCTGCCAAGATGTGCTTTCTCTCAAGGGTTTTGTATCTGGCTACTTGCTTAGCTCCCCTAAATCTGTCCTTATCAAAATGAACGGGCACCTGTCTGGAGGTTGAAGCCTTTCGCTTCTTAGCCGCGTGAATTGCCGTTTTTGGTGCCATCTGCACATAACCAACAATAAAACAAAACAACACCAAACAAACGCATTAGTGAAACAAAATAAACCAGCCAGAGACTTGCATTTCATAAAAAAAAATTGAAAATTTGCATCTGTTCGCTCCAGGTTCGCTATGCGAAGTCTGGCGAACATTCGCCCCAGATTCTCTAGGCGAATGCTGGTGAATGCTCGCGCAGGCTCGTGAAGCGAACAAAGCAGCGAACCCGCTAAAATGCAGAAAAACCAAATCAAAACCAGTCCAACAACAATCTCTTTTTTTCAAATATCACTCTATCCATAATGCCTAGGTAGTTTCTAACATGCAATCCATAAACAAAATGACAAAGGTTCCAAAAAAAATTCCAAAACCCTAATTGATCTATCATGAACATAAAGAATGCACAATGAAATAAACAATGAAAGAGTGTGCAAACCTGAATTTCGCACGGTACTGGTGAGATTAGGGTGAATGGAAAATGGGAAGAGAAATGTTGCCAAGCTCTTGAGAGGAAAAGAGAGGAAATTGCAAATACAGTTGAAAATGGCAAAGGTGGCAAATGAATTAGGGTTTCCCCCTCTATTCAGATTCAAAATGGATCTTGGGCCCAATTGGGTGGCCCACCCACAATTCATTTTTCTGATGTGGCAAAACTTGGGTTGGTCTGTCTCGCTGGGTTCGCGGAGCGAAGGCCAGCGAATGCTCGCCCCAGCTCGCTAGGCGAACGCCAGCGAACAAGACCAGAAATTTCAAAAATTTTCAAAATTTACCACATCTTTTAAGGCTTCAAAATGATAACCAAACACACTTAAAACAGAAATAAGCAGTAATACTTACAATGTTGGGGTGCCTCCCAACAAGCGCTTGTTTAACGTCGGCTAAGCTCGACGGTCCGGAGACTAGACGCCTCGCAAACAAAAGCCAAACCACCGGCTACCGAACCGAACACACAACGCGCACACAAACTCATACGTTATCGTGCCCAGATTTTGGTCTCCTTTTCTTTAAAAATGACCAATCCCAACATGAATTCATCAAGGCTACCTTTGTATCTTTATTCTTTTTCTTTTCAACTGCTATATGTTCCAACTTCTATTTTTCCAAGTCTTTTCCTTTTTGCACGACTTCATCCACTTGATTCGCAAACATCACTCCTTTGAACAATGTAAAACAAGCTTCTTCCTCCATACCACTTTCCTTGATCTGCACTTTCATTAAGCCGTCATCAACATCCACCAACATTTTGGCGGTTTTCATAAATGGTCGGCCCAATATAATCGGTGTATCTTCATCCTCATCCATTTCAACAACCACAAAATCAACAGGAAAAAAGAATTTATCTACTTTTACTAGCACATCCTCCACAACACCATACGGACGCATTCTAGACTTATCTGCAAGTTGCAATGTCATGGTTGTTGATTTTATGGTCATATTATCAAGTCTTTTTACCACCGACAAAGGAATTAAATTGATGCTCGCACCCATGTCAACCAAAGCTTTGCATTGAAAATCAGTACCTATTGTAATAGGTAATGCTACTCTTCCCGGATCTTGTTCTTTCCGCGGAAGCACACATTGGATGACGGCACTACACTCGGCATTAAGATCAATGTTGTTTTTGTCAGTGCACCTCTTTTTTTTCATGAGTATGTCGTTCATGAACTTGACATACCTAGGCATTTGTTCAAGAGCTTCAGAGAAAGGTACGATTACTTGCAACCGACTAAATAACTCCAAAAACCTTGTATAATGCCTATCATTCTCTTTTTTCTTTGGAGTAGGGGGATATGGTAATCATCTTTGTAAGACTTCCTTCTCAAACTCCTTCCTTTCCTTTTCTTTTTTCTTCCTCACTTCTTCATCATTCTTTTCAACTACCCCTTTTTCATCATGTTTTTCGACTTCTTCCAACACAATATCGTTTTCCTTTTCAACTACCACCTCATGTTCAACATCACTTCCAATTGTTCTACAACTTCTTGTGAAAATGGCTTTACACTCCCCTTTGGGATTTAGTTGAGTGGTAGCGGAGAAGGATGGCCCCGGTTGGTTTTCGGCTAATTGTTTGGCAAGTTGCCCTACTTGCGATTCAAGATTTCTAATCGAAGCTTCCGTACTCTTTTGAGTTGCCATAGATAATTGCATGAACTTGGTGAAAGTCTCCTCCATTCTTGAACTTCCACTAGTCTCTTGGGGTGGTTGGTAAGGATTTTGTCTCCATCCTTGTTAATTTTGGTAGTTGCTTCGAGGTTGATAGCCTTGTTGATTTTGGTACAGTGGTTGAGCACTTTGGTACGGAGGTCGTCCTTGATAACCTTGAGTTGGATTTCCAGCATAATTTACCTCCTCCACAAGCGGAGGAAAATATCCGGTAGGATGATCTCCCCTACACAATTCACAACAAGCTACTTGTACACTTTTACTCGTGGAGTCATGAATCTCTTTAAATTGTTGAGGAAGTTTAGACATTTGTTTCGTCAACAACTCAACCTGTTGGGATAATAACTTGTTCTGTGCAAGTATAGCATCGTTTGTTCCTAATTCCAACACTCCCGGAGTTCATTGAGAAGGTCCACGGTTATGACTACCTTGATGGTCATTCAAAGCCATCTTATCAGTAATAGCCGTGGCTTCAGCAGCGGTCTTGCTCAACAAGGATCCACCAGCGGTGGCATCCAACAAGGTTTTGTGTACAAGTTTAAGTCCATTTTGAAATATATGAATTTGTGACAATTCATCAAAACCATGGCCTTTGAACCTTCTTAACATTGATTTGAACCTCTCCCAAGCTTCGTTGAGAGATTCATTGGCTCCTTGTGTGAATACCGCGATGGCGGTCTTTGCTTTCATAAACCGAGTGTGAGGGAAAAATCTCTCAAAAAATTTCTCTTCCAATGCATTCCAATCCGTCATTATGGTCGTTGACTGATCAAGGTACCATTCCTTAGCCTTCCCAATGAGGGAATGCGGGAGTAGTCTCTTGAAAAGAGACTCCTATTCTGCCTCAGGTGCACCAGTCGCTCCCGCTATTTCATAGAATTTCGTCAGATGGGTAAAAGGATCTTCATGATCCATACCCGTAAATGGACTTTGATATAACAGTTGGAGAATACCGGTCTTCATTTCAGCATGACGACCATTATGTGCATGACGAGCGAACTTAGCATTGTGTCTCAGACTATTTGTGCATGGCCTAGAAGCAGGTGGTGGTGGTGGTGGTGGATCTGCCTCCATAACTGGAAGTATTTGTGGAAGTGGTGGTGGTGTAGAAGTACTTTCCTCTTGTTCTCGCCTCTGTCTTGCTAGCTGCTTCCTTCGTCTAGTTCTGCTGTTGATTCTACGAGCGGTTCTCTCAATCTCAGGATCGAAAAGAAGTTGGTCCCCCGGTAGTTTCCCTCGCATAAACTAAGTCTGTACACTAAACAAAACAAATTAACAAGTTCAAGATAAAATGGTAACAAGCTTAAAATAGCTCGACTATCGCAATGCTCGCAATATCACTAAACAATCCCCGACAACTGCGCCATTTTGTTAGTAGAGTAATAGTGGGGGTTGTTTTTAATCGTCTCCACAGGGATTGTTCGATATTTGATGCGTGTCGTTCAATAGTTGCACTATTTCAAGTTCAATGGTTTCAAAAGGTTCTCAATTTCGTTTAACATCAATTAGAGGCAAAGATTAATTTGATAACAAAGATTTTGTAAAAGTTTTGATAAAATCATGTCAAGGTTAGGTTTCACTAATCCTTTTCATGTATAAACAAATAATCAAGCATATGAACTAGGTTTTCGACCAATACAACCGCGTATCCTCCCGACTAAGTTTATGTCTAAAGCGAAGTCGTGAGTATCGTTGTTTAGACCGTTAGATGATGTCTCACGCTAACAATCTAAACAACAATCATTAAGATCAACACAATGCGAATAACAAATCCCAAATCTATGTCTAGAGTTTGGTTTTTAAGAGATAAAATTGTTAGGTCATGATTTGTAGAATCTATGTCTAGAGCAATACAAATCACACATGGAAGTTTGGGTGTTTTCAAAAGTGGAAGTTTCTGCCACCCTTCGCTGGCACCTTCGCCCAGCGAACACATCAGCGAGCATTAGCTGGCTTCCTCGCCCAGCGAATTTACCCAGTTTTCCTACTGTAGGTTTTTGCATACTTTCTGCCACACCTCGCTGGCACACTCGCTAATGTTCTCTAGGCGAACCTTCGCTGGCTCCTTCGCCAACACTCGCCTAGCGAATGCTGTTGTTGATTTCTTCCTTCAATGGAAACTTGCTTCCAATCTTTGTGTATCACAATCTTGATCTTTTTATGCCTATTCCTGCACCTTAGCACACAAATTACAAGCACCACAAGTATATTTCAATGAATGCACAACAACACCATTCCTCACTAAAATCAACACATTCCATATGAAAATAAATGAAAAATGCCAAGTAATTCATACAAATATATATCATGATTGACATCTAACAGTATACAATAAGAAAACTAAACTAAAATGTATACAACAAGTTTCTTCAAGGAAACTGCACAGCGGAAAACAAGATCTGGCACGATCTCCAAGCCACCTTCTCTCCAGAGCATCCGAGGCAAGCCTTCTAGTGAATCTTCAAACTAATCTTGAACCTGAAAAGAATTCAACAACATGGGATGAGATTACTAAATCTCAGTGAGTTCCCTTATCTTATAGGTCCACTCGGCTCTATAGAGTAAACTATCTTTATCTCATCTATTAGTAATCACATATATACTATTTAATAGGATTTAAGGAACGAAGCATAATACGCTTCACAATAACGTATAAGCCAATAACTTTAACGTACGAGCCACGTAGAACAAATGGAGCTACGGATCTATCACATCGAAGCCTTTGACGAACCTCTAGCCCAGCTAGTGTTTCGAACGTCGTTGACTATCGACAACCCGCCTCCCATCATGGTAAGGTGTTACGGAAGTTTCTGAGTCGCGTAGAACAATAGGAGCTACAGATTTATCAAATCCAAGCCTTTGACGAACCTCTAGTCCAACTAGTGTTTCGAACGTCATTGACTATCGACAACCCGCCGCCCATCACGATAAGGTTATGCGGAAGTTTCTGCCCCCTTCTAATATGACTAAGTCCTATAAGGTGGTTTCCAAAAATTATCCGCCTCCTTCTCTCAGGACTAGTCTAGCAAGGCAGTATCCAGAGTTCTCCTACCTTCCATCTAATGGGACTTACTCTCCTACGTTTCGAACTGCGCATTAACATTAGTCAGGAAATCCCCATTTTCACTCCCTTGATTCCATTATCTCGGAATTAGGGTGTACCGGGTAGTACCAAAGTTTCTTCTTTTCAGTTCTAAACATTACCCTATTTCGGATAACACTGATCCCAGGGTCCCACTCACCTGATAATTTCTATTAGGCAAGCATTTTATGGATGCATTATAAAGCAGAATATATAACTTCATAATGGTACCAGAAATACCTGATAGATGATAAAATTATGAAACTTTCCATTATAAATTTCTTCCAATTATCTTTCTAACCCAGTTGGTTTCATCTCAACCCCAGATTTTTCTTAGCCTTAGTTACCTCTATTTCAATTCAGCCAACCACAAGCGTGTAAAATCATTCCAATGATAGAATAATATCATTTCTATCTATGAACTATAATTTAACTTAATGCATTTTACATAGGGTTGCGTCATACCAAAATCCATACAACCAACGGAAACATAGTTATGTATGAAATTCCTATCATAAACTCTTGTTTCTCATGGTTATGCACAATATCGGTATCACTCATGAACAACCGACTAAACTGCTTTATATTACTAACATAGGTATTAGAGGCATACCATTCCTGTTACGGAATTTCAAGGCACTCAAGGGTTCACAATTATACAATTCTACATAATCAAAACATGATTTCCATGGATTTTTTTCTCTCAAATCTTTAAAACCCCCAATCATCCCAAGCATGAACATTCCCATGGTTCTAACAATAGAACTCACATTACAAGACATATATAATTATTATAAGAGCACACACTCATCAATGTATTAAGCATGCAATCATGTTGTCATACCCCAAATTTTGACCACTTAGATTTCCCATCATTGTGCAAATCATCATCACAATATGGAGGAACCATCATACTTCATCAGTCTCCCCAAAGATGGGTGAGCATCCACTACAATCAAAATTAGGGTTTCAAGCCCTCTCAGAGCCTTAGACAAAGGATCAATCAAAGAATGACATGATCTTCAACTTGTCTAACATCCACAATGGATCAAAAGGACTCCCACTTCAAGGATCAAGCACAAGGCTGCTCCCTTCTAGGTGGATCAAGTCTCAAGATCGACAGTGTCACCAAATTAGGGTTTTGGTTGACCAGGGCCTCCAGATGGAAATTTTTAATCTGGGCACAAGCCAATGATCCAAAACATAACCTAATATACTTCATGGGACCTCATGGACCCAATCATCAAGTCAATTTTGCCTCAGGGGATGCATTCATTAAAAATCAGGAATTAGGGTTTCTTGACCTAATTCCCCCCTAAGTTGACTTTTGGGACAAATCATGAGCCAAGACCTCAAGAAAATATTTAAGGGTCTCTAATGAACTATATTGATCCATTTGGAACAATGGATTAATCCAAGAAGCTTGAGCAACAAGTCTCAATTTCATCTGCACCACAATTAGGGTTTCGCGAGGAAAGTCAACTGTAACTTTGACTTTTGACCAGGACATGCACCCAAGCCCTAAGACATGATTCAATATACCCTATTACACCCATGGAACATGTCCATCAAGTTTAATTTAGGTCAAGGACATGATTTCCTAAAGAATTGCACAGTTTGGAATTCATCTGATAAAAAGTCAACTGTGCATAAAAGTCAACTTTGACTTTTTGAGATTTTTCACCAAAATGGATTTTTAACCCTAAAATGATGTTAATGTATGATTTGAATCATCATTCATCAAGAAAAATCAAAGAAAGTGGGATAACTTGTAAAAGGGGTAACCATAAAAACTTAGAAAAATTTCTAAGTTATGGAAAAAGTGACACTAATGTGCCAACTTTGGAGGACCATAACTCCTAAACCACAAGGCCATTGTTCCCCATTAAATGCTTGATTTGTAGATCTCATTTCCCTCTACAAAAGCTTCATACTGACCTATGTCCAAATTCCTCATGGATTTTGAGTTATGGAGTGATCAAAATCAAGAAAATTCACTTTGTTCCAACACTTGGTGAAAATTTCACTAAGACAGATTTTACCCTACTTTTTGCCAAATGTAGGGGGATTTTTCACTTGGATTCAAAAGAGATCAAAACCAAACATGTTCAAACAGTTGTTGTATCATGTAAGGGCTTTCCAAAATGACCAAGAACATTACCAAATTCAATTTGAGTCATGAGATATAGCATTGGCAAGTTGCCTTGTTGAAATCTGTCAAGGCAAGGCAGATTTTGCATTTTTGCTCGATTTGCCAAAATCAGCCAAATCCAAATGCTCCTATCCACTTGGACACCTTTGAGGATTGAATCTAAAGGGGACAATCACTGAGCCAAGCCTCCAAAGTCTTTGGAACAAGAAATAGCATGTTGAACCTAGAATTGCCAAAATAGGGACAAGACTCCAATTTTGGATTGGAGCATTCAATGGAAGCATCAAGGTAGAATAGACTGAACCATTCTCAACTGAATTCAGTTAAGACTTATCCAAGACCAAGGGAACCAGTAGCCTGTGCCCTAACCTCTAGCCAATGGCTAGAGGAGACTTGGATTTTCATTTGCCAACATTGGCCAAACCTACTCAGCAGTTTCCATTCACTATTCCTTGCAAAACAAACTTGCTCTACTATATATAGAGCTCAATTGTGATCAGTTTGAGTACACCAAAGCCATCAAACAGATGCTTTCCTCAAAATCTCTTCTTTCACTCCAATTTTGCCTTCTAAGGCAAGTTACTATCGGGTTTTGAGTTTGGGAGCTTTTCCAATCAAACCAATCACACACACACCTCACATACATCATATAGAAGTGATCCAAACACTCACATAACATCTGGAACACAGATTTCACAAAATCACCAGCCAATTGCTCAAGTTCTTGACAGTTTTGCAGTTGAGGTACCATCTTCAGCTCCAAACCATTTCAATCCATTCCAAGCATTCATACACACTCCATGGCACCTAGGGAAGCTATCCAGATCATTGGAACCTAGCTGTAACACCTCCAACACAAATCACGATCACCAGCTGCAAGTGGTCAATACTTAATTTTTGAAGCATTAATCCAAGATCACAATTTGTTTTTCCTATGTTAAACAATTTTGATCATTTTAATTGAATTTTTATTCAATTAAAACACATTTTTGAAAACAAATTAGGGTTTTTGGATTAATTCAACCCTCATAAATCATTTTCAAAACACTTTGGGCCTCTAATAGAGTGTAAGACCTAATCCTTTTTTGACCAAATCATTTTTGGGCCTAAGTGTATTGTTTAAGTCCCGATACCGTCAAAAAACAAACGGCGCGATCGTCGCCTTTTCAAAACAAAAAAACCTTGGGCCTACCCTCGAGTAGTAAGACCCATTTATTTTCTTAAAACTCTTTGGGCCTCTATTAGAGTGTAAGACCCAATCCTCTTGTACAGAAAACTTTTTGGGCCTCATTCGTTGTATAAGTCCCACTGTACATTTTCGAATAAACGACGCGATCGTCGCCAGTTTAAAACTAACCAACTGGGCCTCTCCTTGAGCTATAAGACCCATTCAAAATTTTTGCGCCTCTAATAGAGTGTAAGACCCAATCTCCTTTTAACCAAAATCATTTGGGCCTCAGATATTGTATAAGCCCCTTCGCGTTAAAAGAAAATCTCGGCGCGATCGCCATTTTTAACGAAAAGTCAACTGGGCCTACCCTCGTGTTATAAGCCCCACTATTTTTCTTTAAAACTTTTGGGCCTCTTGAGAGAGTGTAAGACCCATCCCTTTGTACAGAAAACCTTTTTGGGCCTCATTCACTTGTATAAGTCCCTCTGTACAAATTCAAACAGTGCGCTCACTGATAAAACTCTGGGCCTCTCCTTGAGTTGTAAGCCCCAAATCTTTCTTTTTCAAAGCACTTTCTCCTTTGATTTTGAATATACTGTTGTTTTCAATCTTTCTTTGTTGAACAACTCACCAAACAGCATGGAAGCTCTACAACCGAGTAAGTGGTTATTGCTTTCATTTACCGCTTTCATATACATATAACTGTATTGTGGGGCTGTTTCACTGTAAGTCTTCTTTCATAAACTCATATCAACTGTGTAATAATAGTATAGATATTTCGAGTTTCCTCGGCAATTAAGTCTAGAACTAGGTGACGCCGTTTCGTTTATTCATAGAAATAGACAACTAGATCCCCAATAGGATCACCAGATACAGTCTTCTCTTCGGCTGTCCTCATTATGAATTGTCAAGAAACTCTACTCCCAGAGATGAATGTATTCTCCGTGAATGGCATCTTTGTGTTTCTTCCAAATTCTCGAACTTTCCTGACTTGATCTATTCCTTGGGAATAGCTTGCCTTGAATTTCTCGGGGTTTGGGGACCCACGGGCTTCTTAAAAGCATCGGCCTCCTCTTGGGCATCATATAAGGACCCACAGGCTTCCTATAAGCAACCCCGCCTCCTCTTGGGCTTAGTACAAGGACCCGTCGGCTTCTTAAAAGTTTCCAGCCTCCTCTTGGGCTTCGTACAAATTGTCCCGACGACCTCCTAGAGGTATAGGAACAGAAATTAGTCATCTGCATAGAACAGTCCTTTCAAAGAGTCTATTACTGTTTCTCAAAGCATGGTACAAAAGATGAAACTCTAGACACGGACAGTCTAATCTCCTTGAGTTTTCCAGACATTCTCAAGTGACCCCTTCGTTAAATAGGAAGAAAACCTGTGGACTCAGACAGTCTCAATACCCTTCGGATTCCCCAATTCCTTAAAGGACGAGAATAACTCAGATTCTCGAATCAAATCCTTTAGTACAGTGTTGCTCATATAAGAACTGATTTTCTCTTTAAATCAGCATACTAGACCTGTCACTCAACTGAAACAGTAACCATAACCTCCTCTTAGGCTTTGTATAATGATCCTTCTCCAGTTACAATAACCTCTCTCTTGGGCTTTATACAATGATTCTCCCCAGTGGAGTCAAACAACGTTTAGCCTCTCTCTCAGGCTTTGTATGAGACACATAAAGAGACTCCCTCGTTGAGTCAATCACCCTTTCGCCTCCATCTCGGGCTTTATACGAGATACAAAAAGGTTCTTATTGAGCCAAACAAATTTTAGCCTCCATCTTGGGCTTCGTACGAGATACAAAAAACTCTCTTGTTAAGTCAAGTAGCCTTCATCTCGGGCTTTATACGAGATACCAAAAGACTCCATCGTCGATCAAAACCTTTTAGCCTCTCTCTCGGGCTTTGTACGAGACACATAATAGCCTCCTCTTAGGCTTTGTATAAGAAAACCACTGGTTGATCTGATCAACCTTTTAGCCTCAAAGTTGTGCCTCGTTCATAGTACACACACATCAACAACTCCTTCCCCTTCATCTAATTGCTATAAGCGGCAAGCCTCTGGATAATCTACATCCATGCCACTGTCCCTCTTTTAGCATGAGAAATTCCTAAGGAAAGATAGCATTGCTCTACACTGAGTTAAAGTCTTCTCCTTCAGGTTAAAAAACCCATATAAAGGAAATTATGGCATTGCCGGATTCACACATCCCGGTTAAAGTAATCCTCCTTTACAGTCAGTCACCCAACAGTTGTGACAAACAGACCCTTTTAGAGATGACAAATTCTCTCTAAGGTCAACACTTTTAGCTTCACATCTTGGGCTTTGAACAAGATACAAACTACCTTTCGCTTCACGTCTTGGGCTTTGAACAAGACACCAAAACAACCATTTCCTCCCATAGAATAGGAGAAACTACGATCGCTCTGATTTCCCTGTTTCGGTAAACGGGAATACGTAGGCATAAGATTGAAAGAAAAAATCTTAGCGAGCACACGAAACAAAAACCCAAAATCCCATACTCTCATACATTCGTCCTAACATCCCAACCGATAGCCTAAAGCACCCCTTGTCATAAAAATAATCTAGGAGAAACCCCGAATCTTTGTGGCATCTGTAAACCAACAGTTTTGACTGTTTAATCTCAGTATTCAAGCAGGGTTAATTGGAGACATCTATTTCCCTTCCTTCATTAGCTTTAATAGGATAAAAAATGAATCGAGCTGTAGTACCAGAGCGATTGTGCTTCGCAGCCACATCCAAAAATCACTAGCTACAGAAAAATGGCGACTCTGCTAGGGAGAATTATAGGTCTCTTTAGGGATCTTGTTCTTTTTTTGTCCCCTAGATAGAAACCTTAACGTCATTAGGATCTTAGGTCAAAACGCCATTAATTTGGACTGAAACCACAGGATGGTAATTCTGCTGGGGAACCCATTAGGATGATTAGGACAAATATATATACTGCTTTTCCTAATTGCTATACGTGTTTATTTTTCTGCTAATGGGAATGCGTGTGATGCCTCATGTGGAAAGATTGAGTATACACTTAAGATAAGTGATGGCGACGAGGTCGACCATCAACCTTAGTAGAAGCTGACCAATGCAACCCATTCTCTCAGCTAGACAATGGGCCGATTGTGATGTCTGAGAAGATGAGGAGCCAAACCCTTTTTGTAGTGCGGAAACTATCAGAAATAGTTGTTACGCGATACTACCCTCATTTGAGGCTAGTGATCTATTCTCGGTGAATGGCACTTACTCTAAGATTGCTTTACAACTCGCTGGCGATCCGCTTGTTGTTTTGCTTTCCTGGGAGGAGTTGATGATAATGAGTACATGTACAAAAATCACCTTAGTATAAACCTTTGGGGATGGGTAGAGCCTTGACTTCATGACAACGACCCTTTGACCCCATGTTTTTTCTATGTTTTTGTGTGCTGCATTCATGCATTCATTTAAAAAACATTAAAAAACATCAAAAGAAAAAATCTTCTCTTCTAGTCTTCTTGTTTTTCAAATTAAACTAAGACTGTGATTGCAAATATCAGAGAAAAGGATTGCGCTAATGGATTTCGGTAGAAGGAGAACCCATAGGTATACCTTCAGGATTCCAAAACTAGAGGATTTAAGAAGGTTAGCGAGGATGATCACTAACCCTGAGGCTTTCAGAGCCAAGCACGGAGGTCTGCTACCACTGTTAAGAGTCCATGTCATTGAGGGAATCATGGGTGCGCTCATTCGGTTTTATGATCCAGTTTATCACTGTTTCACATTCCCGGATTACCAGCTCGCACCAACGCTGGAGGAGTATTCTCATCTGATTGATCTACACATTACAGATCAAGCTCCATTTTCTGGACTGGAAGAAATTCCAAAGAATCAGACCATTGCAAGAGCAATTCATTTGGATGAGTCTGAGGTTAGGACTCACCTAACCACTAAGGGTGGCATCCAAGGTTTGCCAGCCCAGTTCTTGACAAAGAAGGCCCTGTATCTTGCCGGTATAAGAAACGTGACTGCTTTTGAAAGCGTCTTTGTCTTAATCGCCTACGGGTTATTTTTGTTTCCCAACATCAATAACTTCGTCGATATCAACTCCATTAAAGTTTTTCTCATTGGAAACCCTGTGCCGACTTTGCTCGCAGATGCGTATCATTCTGTACACTTGGGAAATTTGTACAGCGGAGGGGAGATCACATGCTGTGTACCTTTGCTTTACAAATGGTTTATCTCCCACTTGCCCAAGTCTGCTGCTTTTTGGGATTGCAGGAGTGCCTTACGTTGGTCGCAGAAGATCATGTCTCTTACCAACTCGTATATAGATTGGTGTAATAGGATCTATGATGGAATCAGAATCATTGATCATTGTGGAAACTTCCCCAACGTACCCCTCATAGGAACTAAAGGAGGAATCAACTATCATCCGGTGTTGGTTCGCCATCAGTTTGGATACCCGATGAGACACGTCCCACGGGGTGTTCATCTGAAAGGTCTTTTCTTCAAGGAGGGAGGAAACGACCGAGCGCTAAAGATGGAAATAGTGCACGCTTAGAAACACGTTCATAAGAAAGGACATGAGTCTCTAGGAAAACCGGACTGTGTCTCGATGGAGCCTTATCTCCATTGGTTACAAACTAGAGCTCTCAAGCTAAAAATGCCTTATCCTCGTTACGGAATTCTTCCGCCGAGGGAATCTGTCATGTATTTCATGACGGAAACTGAAAAGCTTCAGGTTACTCTCAACAAAGTTCAACGGGAGAGAAGGTTTTGGAAGAACAAGTACCGCACCCTCGACATAGAGTGCATCAAAATACAACAATTACTAAAAGAAAAGAATGCTCTGATTGAAATTTTGGAGCAACATGCTGTAGAGAATCAAGATGACCAAAGGAATTTGCTCACCCCTTTCACCTTGCAAAGGAATGACAACCCGACAACGGCCCAAGAGCCCCGGTCAAAGAAAATGAAAGAGTCTGCACCCGATTTCTCTTCAAGAGGACTCGGGACCCATTAGCTTAGGTTTCTATTTCCGTACCTTGTAATCTACTGTATTTCCATTTTTAAAATCCTTTGAATTCAATAAAAAGGGGTTTCCCCACTGTTTGATATTTGCAATCTAATTGTCGAAGTTTATTTTGATTAAACCAAAAAACAATTAATATAATCATTGCATTCATCATTCTCACATCACGTATTCTTCTTCCCTACGAATATCACGTTTGTATCTCGATTCTAGAATCAAACTATCTCATTCGTACAATACTCGGGCCAATCGTCAGAAAAAGATGGATGATCTTGAGGAAGAAAACAGAGAGTTGAAAGAAGAGATTGACGCTCTGAGAGAGGATATGAGAAAGCTTCGTAACGACATGCAAGCCATGGCAGAAGCTCAGCTACAAAGAACTATGATCTCAGAGATCACCTCAACACCCATAGTGGAGAAGTATGATCCTAGGTATCAAATACCGAAAGATCGTCCTTGGGGCATGCCTGTTAACTATATCCCGGAAGGATATGTTCCGCCGATCACTGAATATCAGGGAATCACAACTGAAGCCGCTGGGCCTGAAGGTTACAAACTTCGGGAAAGCGGAGATGCCAGAGGCATACTGAAGACTCCTGAAGGTTACAAACTTCGAGAAACGCCCAGACTCGCTGCCGTAGTCACGGTACCACCCCCTGTGGTGCACACTGTCCCGGAAGGACAGATTCCACAGATACCTTCTGGTATAAAGGAAACCATGTTCGACAGAATGAATGAATTCCAGGAGCAGTTTCTGGAAATGCAGAGGGAGCTGCAAGCCATTTGCGGTCAGGATTTATTTGGAAAGGACGCCGCAGACCTCTGCTTGGTCCCCAATGTAAAAGTTTCGCACAAATTTCAAGTGCCCGACTTTGAAAAATACAAGGGTAACTCTTGACCTCAAAGCCATCTGGTGATGTACGCTCGGCGGATGTCAGCTCAGATGGAGAATCAGGACCTACTGATTCACTACTTCCAGGATAGTTTAACCGGTGCCGCACTCAAATGGTACATGGGTTTAAACCGTGCCACAATCAGCACATTCAGAGATCTTGGCACTGCCTTCGTCCAACAATACAAATACAATTTGGACATGGCACCCAACAGAGATCAACTCAGATCGATGTCACAAAAGGACAAGGAAACCTTTAAGGAGTATGCTCAAAGGTGGCGTGAGATTGCCGCTCAAATTTGTCCACCTCTTGAGGAAAAAGAGATGACAAAGATCTTCTTAAAAACCTTAAGCTCATTTTACTATGACCGAATGGTTGCCAGTTCACCCAGTGATTTCACCGAGATGGTCGGCATGGGCGTACGTCTTGAGGAAGCCGTCCGAGAAGGACGTTTGGTAAAAGACACTGGATCGACGAGCGGTACTAAAAAATACGGTAGTGCTCTCCCTAAGAAAAAAAAGCAAGACATTGGGAATATTTCTCTCGGAAAGCAAAGGCGATGTTATCAATCGGTAGCAGCTATAACTCTTGCTATCAACACCGCGCCTACGTATCAACCTCAGGTTGCGCAAAGCCAGCCTGATCAGCAAAGGACACAACAGCCTCTTCAGCAGGCTCATCCTCCATATAACAACAACCGTACAACACGGTCACCAGGATTTGATCCTATACCCGTGTCGTACGCAGAGCTGTTTCCATTACTACTGGCTAAGGGGCACATTCAGACTAAATCTCCTCTTACAGTACCAGAAAATTCGCCTTTTTGGTTTAAGGTGGATCAAACTTGCCCTTACCACCAAGGAGGATCAGGGCATAACATCGAGACTTGTCTTAATTTCAAGTCCAACGTGCAAAAACTTGTTAGGAGCGGGGTCTTATCCATCAAGGATACAAATCCTAATGTTCTCACGAACCCGCTGCCTCAACATGAGAAGGCTGCAGTCAATTTGATAGAAGGAGAGACTAACGATGTCTATCAAATTACGATGTACTCTTGTTGAAAACCAATCTGGTCAAGATGCATTGTAGACAGAGTGGATATGGCCATGTGCCACCTCATAATTATCACCAGTGTGATATCTGCTCTAAAGACAACCAGGGATGTTCTGTGGTGCAAGCAGCTCTACAGGAACAAATGGATCTCAGATGGATCCAAGAGCACCGAGTTCTTCGAGTTAACATGGTCTACACGAATTCTAACGTCATTCAAAACCACGACATCCGTGCGATGAATGTCAACTTAGTGGCAATGCACTCAAGGAAAAACCAGTATCATAATCTGCCGCGGCACGATTACAGTTCTTTTCTGACTTGCTCGGTAAATAAACAGGGTTGCTCTTTTGTACAAGAAGCCTTCCAGCGTCAGATGGATCTTGGATGGATCTAAGACTACCATGATAGGAACCCTTATCAGATCTACATGGTTCAGATCTTCGATATTCGGGTGGTAAATACCAACCTGGTAGAGTTACATGCTGAGCAGGTCTAACTCGGATTCTTAATATCACACGGTTATCAAAGCTGTAAAGCGGGTTGCGAAAACGATCGAGGTTGTACCCTTGTCCAGGAGGCACTTCAGCACTTGTTAAATCACTGGTGGATGCCAATTTATATGGATGAAGATACTCAGCAAATTAGTATGAATAACAGAAACCCCACTCGGCGTCAGAGTCAGGATGTCCGATCTGTAGAAGCTAACCTAGTGAGGTTACATTGTATTCAAAGTGGGCGTGGCCAGGTGCCAACACAAAATTATGACCGTTGTAGCATCTGTTCGGAAAGTAACCAAGGGTGTTACCTCGTGAGAGCAGCTCTTCAGGGTCAAGTGGATCGTGGAGAGATTCGTCCATATCTAGGTTCTGGACCCATCAACTGGACGCCGAACTACCTTGCCGATCAAGTTGAGGATGTTGTCACGATCGCTGGTTATCACAGGACCAGGGATGTTTTTGCCATCATCCCTCTACTTGACGAATCTAAAGTTCCCAACCGGGAACGGATCGAGATTACTTATGATGGTCAGAAAAATCAGAAGATTCCCATAGTCATCTATCTACCAGGACCACTACCGTATGAATCAACTAAGGCTATCCCTTACAAATACGGTGCAACGACAATTGAAAATGGAAAGGAAATTCCATTACCCTCCGTCATGAATATTGCAGACATCAGTCGTGCAACACGGAGCGGTCGAATCTTCAACCGAGGAGTTGGAGAACCTAACAAGGAAAATGAACTTCAAACAGAAGCTCCTGATCCACCAGTCGGTCAATCCAGTAATCCCGACCTTTCGAAAAATAATGATGAGATGCTGAAGCTCATCCAAAGGAGTGAATATAACATTGTCGATCAACTGTTACAAACTCCTTCAAAGATCTCGGTATTATCATTATTACTCAGTTCAGAAACCCACAGGGAGGCTCTACAGAAAGTCTTGGAGCGAGCCTTTGTGGAACAGGATGTAACAATCAGACAGTTCGATAGCATTGTCTCTAACATCACTTCCTACAATAATTTGGGATTTAGTGATGAGGAATTACCCGAAGAGGGTCGTCGTCATAACATGGCGCTCAACATTACAGTTAACTGCCAAGACGATGCTTTAGCCAGTGTACTGGTAGACACAGGGTCAACCCTGAATGTTATGCCGAAGTACACTTTGATGCAATTATCATTCAAAGGCCCTCCGATGAGAATCAGCGAGGTCGTCGTCAAAGCGTTCGACGGATCCAGAAAAACAGTTATCGGCGAAGTTGATCTTCCCATAACTATCGGTCCTCATACTTTCCAAGTCACTTTCCAGGTCATGGACATCCGGGCAACATACAGTTGTTTATTAGGAAGACCTTAGATACATCAGGCTAGGGCGATTACTTCCACCCTCCACCAAAAGCTAAAGTTCGTCCAGAACGGCCAACTCATCACAATCTGCGGGGAGCAGGCCTTGCTGGTGAGTAACTTGTCATCATCTACTGGTATAGAACCCGAGGAGGTTATTGGAACTCAGTTCCAAGCACTGTCGGTGAGCTAGAACAATCAGTTCAAAGAAGTAATTTCCATTTCTTTATACAACGATGCTATCAAAGGGGTCGAGAGTACTGATACGACAGGATGGGGACAGCTTGTCATTCCTACTTGCAATACAACAAAGAAGGGTCTTGGTTTTTCTGTAACCTGTACCCAGACAACTGCCAACGATGAAAGTCTTCATCCCCTTCAAAACTTCTTCCACAATGAAGGTTTCCTTCACCCAGTGTCTCAAGCAGTACATGCTATCAATAAGGAAGATCCCTCTGACACAGATGAAGAATGGAAGTCCTACCTTAACGGGGACGGTTATATGTCTCAGGAAGAGGTGCCTATACCATTTTTCTATCCCGCACAGAGTCCGAGATTTATACCACGGTCAGATGTCGAAATGATCTATGGATATTGTGATCTGGAAGGATGCCGTGCTCCGCCAAACTCATTAGAGGAGGACACTCTGATGAAAGACAATTTTGACTACACCTACTATGGCCCAATGGATGGTCTGCCAATGTGGCAGCCCTACCCAGGAAACTTGGGGCAAGAGAGTCAGCCGAACAATGAAAATCAGCTGACCATCATTGAACAGAATACTGTGTCCCCACCATGTCATGGGATCAACACTCAAGTCATTCAGAAACTACTCAACATGAAGATGAATTCGCAACGTTTGCAGGATTTGAATTCATCAACTATGCTTTTCCTGAGGTCAACATCATCGAGAGAGATGACTCCTCCAGTTCCAAAGAAGTTTGGGACACCTTGGGACAACTGAGTGGAAAATACGACTATATGATCAGGTACACTGCTCCCGAAAGCCTTGTATCAGGCTCGAAGATATCCATCCTACTGGATGGGGAGATACAGCTGAGAGCACAAATACTACACAAAATACAACTGAGGAATTCTCCTATGACAATTCAGCTAGGGAGACAGATTCCAATGATCCTGCTCCACCAGAAATCAGCGTCATTTCTGAAGACAAATCAAGGAAGGTGCCAGACTTTGTGATTCATCGAGGAGTTCACCGCCAATGGGTTGCTGTTGATGCTCCGAAGGTCGTTCGTCAGTCAAAGTAATTGCCATCTTTAACCTTTCACCCTGCCCAGGTAAAACGGATGTTTTGATAGGGCTCGCTTTCTGTAAATTTTCCCTCTTCGCTTAGGCCAAAGCGACAGAGTTTTGTTTTATAGGGTTGTAGTTTCAAGAATCGACTTGTTCATTAATAAAATAATGTCGTTCTGTAATTTCCGCATTAATCGTTGTTTTCTCTTTTTGCTTTTTCAGAAAATGGTAATCCTAAAAAACAATTCAATAATAAAAACAAGCAGTAAAATAAAACACTGCACACACTTGCATTTTTCTCTATCTCTTCTAAACACGAATCATCACGTCATGCAGATTGCTTGTTTTAAACCCCATTGAAACATACGATCCGATGCCTTCTCCCAACTTTGAGTTCCCGATATTCGAGGCTGAAGAAGAAAATGACGACGAAATTCCAGAAGAGATCTCCCGACTACTCAGACAAGAGGAAAGGTCCATTGAACCTCATTAAGAACCGTTGGAAACAGTAAACTTGGGTTCAGAACAAGAGAGAAAAGAAATCAGGATTGGGGCACCTCTCAGTCCAACTGCCAAAGAGAGTTTGATAAAGCTTCTCAAAGAATTCCCCGATGTATTCGCTTGGTCCTATCAGGACATGCCAGGGTTGGATACCAGCATCGTGGAACATCACTTACCGTTGAGATCGGAATGTCCGCCAGTAAAGCAGAGGTTGAGACGGACTCACCCGGACATGGCCATCAAAATCAAAGAGGAGGTACAGAAACAGATTGATGCGGGTTTCCTTGACACGTCAGAATATCCTCAATGGTTAGCCAATATCGTACCTGTTCCCAAAAAGGATGGAAAGGTTAGAATGTGTGTCGACTACCATGATCTGAACAAGGCAAGTCCAAAGGACGACTTTCCTTTACCACATATTGACATGCTGGTGGACAGTACAACAAAGTTCAAAATTTTCTCCTTCATGGATGGATTCTCGGGCTATAATCAGATCAAAATGGCGCCGAAAGACATGGAGAAAACTTCCTTCGTTACCCCATGGGGTACCTTTTGTTACAAGGAGATGTCGTTCGGTTTAAAGAACGTCGGGGCAACCTATCAAAGGGCCATGACAACTCTTTTTCATGACATGATACACAAAGAGATCGAGGTATATGTCGATGATATGATTGCAAAATCGAAGACAGAAGAGGAGCATGTGACCCACCTATCAAAACTATTCGAACGTTTGCGAAAGTACAAACTCCGCTTGAATCCCAACAAGTGCACCTTTGGTGTCCATTCAGGGAAATTACTAGGGTTCATCGTCAGCCAGAAAGGAATTGAGGTTGGTCCTGACAAGGTCAAGGCCATTCAAGAAATGCCTTCTCCGAAAACTAAAAAACAAGTCAGGGGATTCCTGGGACGTTTGAACTACATCTCCAGATTCATATTCCTCATGGCCGCGATATGTGCGCCGATTTTCAAGTTACTAAAAAAGAACCAGGATTGCGTTTGGACAGAAGATTGTCAAACCGCCTTCGACAATATCAAGGAATATCTGTTGAATCCTCCGATTCTATCACCTCCAGTGGAAAGAAGACCACTGATCATCTACCTCACAGTCTTGGAAGACTCAATGGGGTGTGTACTTGGCCAACAAGACGAAACCAAACGGAAAGAGTATGCCATTTACTATTTGAGCAAGAAATTCACCGACTGCGAAACTCGGTACACGATGCTTGAGAAAACTTGTTGCGCTTTGGCTTGGGCAGCCAAACGTCTTCGCCAATACATGATTCGTCATACTACTTGGTTAATCTCCGAAATGGATCCAATCAAGTACGTCTTCGAAAAACCTGCTCTCACGGGAAGGATTGCCCGTTGGCAGATGTTGTTATCAGAAAATGACATAGAGAACCTGTAGCGAGTGATTTTTGGATGTGGTTGCGAAGCACGATCGCTCTAGTACAACAACTCGATTCATTTTTTATCCTATTAAAGCTGATGAAGGAAGAGAAATAGATGTCTCAAATTAACCCTGCTTGCATACTGAGATTAAACAGTCAAAACTGTTGGTTTACAGATGCTACAAAGATTCGGGGTTTCTCCTAGGTTTATTTTGTTGACGAGGGGTGCTTTAGGCTATCGGTTGAGATGTTAGGACGGATATATATATGAAAGTATGGGATTTTGGGTTTTTGTTTAGTGTGCTCGCTAAGATTTTTCTTTCAATCTTATGCCTACGTATTCCCATTTACCGAAACAGGGAAATCAGAGCGTTCGTAGTTCCTCCTATTCTATGTGAGGAAATGGGTGTTTTGGTGTCTTGTTCAAAGCCCAAGACGTGAAGCAAAAAGTGTTGACCTTAGAGAGAATTTGTCATCTCTAAAGAGGGGTCTGTCTGTTACGACTGTTTATAATGGAGAATTATTTTTAACCGGGATGTGTGAATCCGGTAATGCCATAATTTCCTTTATAGGGGATTCCAACCTGAAGGATAAGACTTTAACTCAGTGTAGAGTAATGCCATCTTTCCTTAGGAATTTCTCATACTAAAAGAAGGACAGTGGCATAGATATAGATGATCCAGAGGCTTGCCGCTTACAGCGATTAGATGGAGGGGAAAGAGTTGTTGATGTTTGTGTACTGTGAACGAGGCACAAATTTGATGCTAAAAGGTTAATTGGATCAACCAGTGGTTTTCTTATACAAAGCCTAAGAGAAGGCTATTACGTGTCTCGTACAAAGCCCGAGAGAGAGGCTAAAAGGTTTTGACTCAACGAGGGAATCTTTTGGTATCTCGTATGAACCCCGAGATGGAGGCTATTTGACTCAACAAGAGAGTTTTTTGTATCTCGTACGAAGCCCGAGATGGAGGCAAAAGGGTGATTGACTCAACGAGAGAGTCTCTTATGTGTCTCGTACAAAGCCCGAGAAAGAGGCTAAACGTTGTTTGACCCTGTTAGGGAGAATCATTGTACAAAGTGTCATACCCCAAATTTTGACCACTAAGATTTCCCATCATTGTGCAAATCATCATCACAATGTGGATGAACCATCATGCCTCATCAAATGCCTCAAGGGTTGTTGAGCATTCACTACAATCAAAATTGGGGTTTCAAGCCCTCTCAGAGCTTTAGAAAAGGATCAATCAAGGATTGATAGGATCTTCAACTTGTTTAACCTCTCAAACATCCATAAAGGATAAAAAAGGACTCCCACATCAAGGATTAAGCACAAGGTTGCTCCCTTCTAGGTGGATCAAGTCTCAAGATCGCCAATGTCACCAAATTATGGTTTTGGTCGACCAGGGCCTCCAGATGGAAAATTTCATCTGGTCATAAGCCAAAGATCCAAAACACAACCTAATGTACTCCATGGAACCTCATGGACCCAAGCATCAAGTCAATTTGACCTCAGGGGATGCATACATCAAAAATCAGGAATTAGGGTTTCTTGACCTAATTCACCCCTAAGTTGAATTTTGGGACAAATCAAGAGCCAAGACCTCAAGACATGATTTGAGGGTCTCTAATGAACTATATTGATCCATTTGGAACAATGGATTAATCCAAGAAGCTTGAGCAACAAGTCTCATTTTCATCTGCACCACAATTAGGGTTTCGCGAGGAAAGTCAATTGTAACTTTGACTTTTGACCAGGACATGCTCCCAAACCCTAGGACATGCCCCAATATACCCTATGACACCCATGGAACATGTCCATCAAGTTTGATTTAGGTCAAGGACATGATTTCCTGAAGAATTGCACAATTTTGAATTCATCTGATAAAAAGTCAACTGTGCACAAAAGTCAACTTTGACTTTTTGAGATTTTTCACCAAAATGGATTTTTAACCCTAAAATGATGTTAATGTATGATTTGGATCATCATTCATCAAGAAAAATCAAAGAAAGTGGGATAACTTATAAAAGGGGTTACCATAAAACTTAGAAATTTTTCTAAGTTATGGAAAAGGTACCACTAATGCACTAACTTTGGAGGATCATAACTCCTAAACCACAAGGCCAAATTTTCTCATCCAAAGATGGATTTGTAGCCCTAATTACCCTCTACAAAAACTTCAACTAGACATAAGTCCAATTCATTAAGGATTTTGAGTTATGGAGTGATCAAAATCAAGAAATCACACTTTGTTCCAACACTTAGTGAAAATTTCACTAAGTCAGATTTTGCTTCACTTTTTGCCAAATGTAGAGGGATTTTTCACTTGGAATCAAAAGAGATCAAAACCAAACTTGTTCAAACAGTTGTTGTATCATGTAAGGACTTTCCAAAATGGCCAAGAACATTGCCAAATTCAACTTACACCATGAGGTATGACATTGTCAAGTTGCCTTGCTGAAATCTGTCAAAGGCAAGGCAGATTTTGCATTTTGGCTCGATTTGCCAAAATCAGCCAAATTCAAATGCTCCTATCCACTTGGACACATCTGAGGATTGAATGTAAATGGGACAATCATTGAGCCAAGCCTCCAAAGTCCATGGAACAAGAAATAGCATGTTGAACCTAGAATGGCCAAAATAGGGACAAGACTCCAAATTTGGATTGAAGCATTCAATGGAAGCATCAAGGTGGCATGGATTGAGCCATTCTCATCTGAAATCAGTCAATGGAAATGCAAGTCTCCTCTAGCCAATGGAAATGCAAGTCTCCTCTAGCCAATGGAAATGCAAGTCTTGACTGATTTTAGATGAGAATGGCTCAGTCCATGCCACCTTGATGGTTCCATTGAATGCCTCATTCCAAATTTGAAGTCTTGTCCCTATTTTGGCCATTCTAGGTTCAAGATGCTATTTCTTGTTCCATGGACTTTGGAGGCTTGGCTCGGTGATTGTCCCCTTTAGATTCAATCCTCTGAGGTGTCCAAGTGGATAGGAGCAATTGAATTTGGCTGATTTTGGCAAATCGACCAAAGTTGCAAATTCTGCCTTGCCTTGACAGATTTCAGCAAGGTAACTTGCCAATGTCATATCTCATGGTGTAAGTTGAATTTGGCAATGTTCTTGGCCATTTTGGAAAGCTCTTACATGATACAACAACTGTTTGAACAAGTTTGGTTTTGATCTCTTTTGATTCCAAGTGAAAAATCCCCCTACATTTGGCAAAAAGTGAGGCAAAATCTGACTTAGTGAAAATTTCACTAAGTGTTGGAAAAAGTGACTTTTTCACTTTTCAGCCACTTTGATCACTCCATAACTCAAAATCCTTAATGAATTGGAATGAATTTTAGTTGAAGTTTTTGTAGAGGGTAATGAGGGCTACAAATCAAGCTTTGGATGAGAAAAAATGGCCTTGTGGTTTAGGAGTTATGGTCCTCCAAAGTTGGTACCCTTGCCACTTTATTTTTAACTTAGAAAAATTTCTAAGTTTTTATGGTTACCCCCTTTTACAAGTTATCTCACTTTTCTTGATTTTTCTTGATGAATGATGATTCAAATCATACATTAACATCATTTCAGGGTTAAAAATCCATTTTGGTGAAAAATCTCAAAAAGTCAAAGTTGACTTTTGTGCACAGTTGACTTTTTATCAGATGAATTCCAAACTGTGCAATTCTTCAGGAAATCATGTCCTTGACCTAAATCAAACTTGATGGACATATTCCATGGGTGTCATAGGGTATATTGAGGCATGTCCTAGGGTTTGGGAGCATGTCCTGGTCAAAAGTCAAAGTTACAGTTGATTTTTCCCTTAAAACCCTAATTGTGGTGCAGATGAAATTGAGACTTGTTGCTCAAACTTCTTGGATTAATCCATTGTTCCAAATGGATCAATATAGTTCATTAGAGACCCTCAAACCCTCTCTTGAGGTCTTGGTTCATGATTTGTCCCAAAAGTCAACTTAGGGGTGAATTAGGTCAAGAAACCCTAATTCCTGATTTTTGATGTATGCATCCCCTGAGGCAAAATTGACTTGATGATTGGGTCCATGAGGTTCCATGGAGTATATTAGGTTATGTTTTAGATCATTGGCTTGTGCCCAGATGAAATTTTCCATCTGGAAGCCCTGGTCGATCAAAACCCTAATTTGGTGACACTGGCGATCTTGAGGCTTGATCCACCTAGAAGGGAGCAGACTTGTGCTTAATACTTGAAGTGGGAATCCTTTTTGATCCTTTGTGTATGTTTGAGAGGTTAGACAAGTTGAAGATCAAGTCATTCCTTGACTGATCCTTTGTCTAAGGCTCTGATAGGGCTTAAAACCCTAATTTTGATTACAGTGAATGCTCAACTACCCTTGAGGCATTTGATGAGGCATAATGGTTCACCCATATTGTGATGATGATTGACACAATGATGGGACATCTTAGTGGTCAAAATTTGGGGTATTACAGATGCCCCTATTTAATCTTCTTGGACCCGAAGGTGTGAATGACGAAAGTATTCGAGCATTCGGGGTGCAAGAGGATTAAATATCGGAATACTCGAAATTTTGATGGTGGTTATGAATGGTAGCTTACGCATTCATCTTCCTTAGCTAAGCAATGATGCTTAGAAAAGGCAAACTCCCCCTCGATCCTGGTTTTCCTACCAAGGAACTGGTCTCAGTTTCTGATTTAAACTTCCCCTCGATCCTGGTTTCCTACCAAGGAACTGGTCTTAGTTTCTTTTGTCAACTTCCCCTCGTTTTTGGTTTCCTACCAAGGAACTGGTCTTAGTTTCTGATTTAAACTTCCCCTCGATCCTGGTTTCCTACCAAGGATCTGGTCTTAGTTTCTGATTTAAACTTCCCCTCGATCCCGGTTTTCCTACCAAGGAACTGGTCTCAGTTTCTGATTTAAACTTCCCCTCGATCCTGGTTTCCTACCAAGGAACTGGTCTTAGTTTCTTTTGTCAATAAACTTTATTGACATGGGACGCTGTTAGTAGCGGTTTTCCTTCAAACTTCTCGCCGAATTTTCCTGGGGAGATGCCGTTTGAGTGGAAAAAGTTTTGATGTCAGACTTGCTGGGGAACCCAGTCGTCTGAGTTGTAGAGTTGTACAAACTTCTCTGTTGGAGACGCCATTTGTTTCTACTGGGGAAAGCGAGTCTCTTGAGAGACTGTTTTCATTTGGGATCTTTCATCATACTTTTCTCGGGATCTTCCCGGAGAAACGCCATATGATGGGGTCCAATTTTGAGGTGTCGATGACCTTTTCATCAACGACTTTTCGGATAAATACTGATGTCTTGCCGAATCTCTGCTTAAGAGGCTTTCTCTGGGGATTTTCCTTAATCCGGGAAAGCGAGGATATCATCTTCAATGGCGAAGAGTGACATATGTTGAAGGTTTCTCTGGTCATTCAGAGGTTCAAGTTATCAAAGTGGCCAATTGCCGACTCTGATCTTAGAGATTCACTGGAAACGAGATTGTTCAGACGTGATACTTCCTGACGAGGAAAGAACTGACAAACTCGATTGATAGGACGGTTATCACGACAGGATAAGACCGACTCAAGTGATAGTGATGCAATATGAAATGCGAATGCAAATAAAATGCATGATATATGTATGTCTATGCTAACAAAACTGACACGACACACAAACTGATGGATGAACATAATTGGATACTCGGCCATCGCGGGGCGAAGAAGTACCGTTGGTTCAAAATAGTAATTCCGCCTTGCTTAGGAGAGATAGTCCCGTTGGGAGCTATGTTGATCGGGCATAGGAGATGAGAACTCGACCGAGGTGTGTCAGACGAAACAAGGTCTCTGGCACAGTTGATCCTTCATTCAGGAGTACTGGTCTAGAAGGAGTACTTTGATTCTGCACTTTGAAGTTCGCTTACTTCGGGAGAAGCGATCGATGTTCTTCTGATGTTCAACAGTCAAAAGAAATGCCATCTTTAATTTAAAAGCAGAAAAAGTTTAACAAGTAAATTCATTTTTGTTTTATTTCAAGAATCCCTGATTAAGTTTAAACAACGTCGTTCTGTAAAGCTAAAACAAGTAAAGAATTACAAACAAAAGAACAAGGGCTCAAATTTTATTTATAAGATGGAGATCAGCCAAACGCGTGATTCCAAAGAGTATATACAAAGTTAGAAAATGGTAATTTACAGGGAAAAGGGCTACGTTGAAACATAACGACCACTATCCTTCTACCAACTTTGAGTTCGGGACATCCTGAGCTTCCGTCGAAGATGACCTTTGACTGGAGATTTCCTCCGATGGATGATGCAACTGCTGCTGAGGGACTTGTCCCTGTTTGAACATAGTTACTTGCCATTATCCCTAACTTTTGCCTGGATTGTACTATGAGATTTCCAATCCATCGGGATGATTTTTTTTTCATGTCTCTAACTTTTGCCTGGACCGCCCTTTCGGGTTTTCAATCTACCGAGACGTTTTTTTTTTTTTTTAGGCGAAGTATTTCTTGACTACATCAACATTCGTGGGGTAGGCAAATTCCTCTCCGTCCATGGTTGTGAGTCCCAAGGCGCCGCCTGAGAAAGCTTTCGTGACCACATAGGGGCCATCATAATTTGGGGTCCATTTGCCCCGAGAATCAGTGAGAAATGATTGTATCTTCTTGAGCACAAGGTCTCCTTTCCTGAAGACACGAGGTCGGACCTTTTTGTCAAACGTCCTCTTCATTCTTTGCTGATACAACTGACCGTGGCATAGTGCCGTGATTCGTTTTTCCTCAATCAGATTCAATTCGTCGTGTCGACTTTGACACCATTCAGCTTCGGTGAGCTTAGCTTCCATCAATACCCGGATTGATGGGATCTCTACTTCTATGGGGAGCACTGCCTTCATGCCATATACTAGAGAGAACGGGGTTGCCCCTGTTGAAGTGCGGATAGATGTTCGATAACCGTGAAGAGCAAAGGGTAGCATTTCGTGCCAATCTTTATAGGTTACAACCATCTTTTGAACGATCTTCTTGATGTTCTTGTTAGCCGCTTCTACCGCTCTGTTCATCTTGGGTCGGTAGGGAGACGAGTTATGGTGTTCGATCCTGAACTCTGCACACAACTCTTTCACCATCTTATTGTTCAAGTTAGATCCATTATCAGTAATGATCTCGCTTGGAACACCATAACGGCAGATGATATTGTTTTTGATAAATCGGACCACTACTTGTCGGGTTACATTAGCGAATGACGCTGCTTCGACCCACTTTGTGAAATAGTCAATGGCTACCAGGATGAACTGATGTCCATTTGAAGCCTTGGGCTCAATCATGCCAATCATGTCGATTCCCCATATGGAAAAAGGCCACGGGGAAGAAAGAACTTTGAGATGTGATGGCGGTACATGAATTTTTTCGGAGAATATCTGACACTTGTGACACCTCCTCATGTACTTGTAGCAGTCGGATTCCATGGTCAACCAATAATACCCTGCTCTCAGAATTTTTCCCACCATTGTGTGTCCGTTGGCATGAGTGCCAAAAGATCCTTCATGAATTTCTTTCATAAGCATGTCTGCTTCTGGTCTGTCGACGCATCGGAGCAAGACCATGTCAAAATTTCTCTTATAGAGAGTGTCGCCGCTCAAGAAGAAGTTTCCAGCCAATCTTCTGAGGGTTTTCCTGTCTTTTCTGAGTGCCCCAGATGGGTACTCTTGTTTCTGAAGGAAGCATTTGATATCGTGATACCAAGGTCTGTCGTCTATGACTGCTTCAATCGCGAAGATGTAAGCGGGCCGTTCAAGGCGCATGATGTCGATCTTAGGTATGTCATTCCATCGACCTACACTAATCATGGAAGAGAGAGTGGCTAATGCATCAGCCATGTGATTCTCATCATGAGGGATGTGATGAAAGTCGACTCTGTTGAAGAAGGGTAGCAACCTCCTTGCATAGTCTTTGTACGGAATCAATCCTGATTGGTATGTGTTCCAATCTCCTTTTATCTGGTTAATAACCAAGGCTGAATCGCCGTATACGTCCAAGTTTTTGATCCTTAAATCAATCGCTTCTTCGAGACCTATGATACAAGCTTCGTATTCGGCCTCGTTGTTCGTACATTTGAACGTAAGTCGAGAGGTGAAAGGAATGTGGGAACCCTGAGGGGTAACAATGATTGCCCCAATTCTGTTTCCATAATGATTGACTGCTCCGTCAAAGATAAGTCCCCACTGGGACCTGGTTCTGGCCCTTCACTGGGTAGCGGTTCATCACAATCTTTCATTTTTAGATACATAACATCTTCGTCTAGGAAGTCAAACCCGATTGATTCTTGATTGTCAACCGGTTGATGAGCCAAATGATCGGCTAAAATACTTCCTTTAACGGCTTTCTGAGCGTGGTACTCTATGTCATATTCTAATAGTAACATCTGCCAACGGGCAATCCTTCCCGTGAGAGCAGGTTTTTCGAAAACATACTTGATTGGATCCATTTCGGAGACCAACCAAGTAGTATGACGAATCATGTACTGGAGAAGACGTTTGGCTGCCCAAGCCAAAGCGCAACAAGTTTTCTCAAGCATCGTGTACCGAGTCTCACAGTCGGTGAATTTCTTGCTTAGATAGTAAATGGCAGACTCTTTCCGTTTAGTTTCGTCTTGTTGGCCAAGTACACATCCCATCGAGTCCTCTAGGACTGTGAGGTAAATGATCAGTGGTCTTTCTTCCACTGGAGGTGATAGAATCGGCAGATTCAACAGGTATTCCTTAATACTGTCGAAGGCGGTTTGGCAATCTTCTGACCAAACGCAATCCTGGTTCTTTTTTAGTAACTTGAAGATCGGCGCGCATGTCGCGGTCATGAGGAATATGAATCTGGAGATGTAGTTCAAACGTCCCAGGAATCCTCTGACTTGTTTTTCAGTTTTCGGAGAAGGCATTTCTTGAATGGCCTTGACCTTGTCAGGATCAACTTCAATTCCTTTCTGGCTGATGATGAACCCTAGTAATTTCCCCGAACGGACACCGAAGGTGCACTTGTTAGGATTCAAGCGGAGCTTGAATTTTCTTAGACGTTCGAACAATTTGGACAGATGTTCAACGTGCTCATCCTCTGTTCTTGATTTTGCAATCAAATCATCGACATATACCTCGATTTCTTTGTGTATCATGTCATGAAACAGAGTAGTCATGGCCCTTTGATAGGTGGCCCCGACATTCTTCAAACCGAACGGCATTAACTTGTAACAAAAGGTACCCCATGGGGTAATGAATGAAGTTTTCTCCATGTCTTTTGGTGCCATTTTGATCTGGTTATAGCCCGAGAATCCATCCATGAAGGAGAAAACTTTGAACATTGCTGTGCTGTCAACCAGCATGTCAATGTGTGGTAAAGGAAAGTCGTCCTTTGGACTTGCCTTGTTCAGATCTCTGTAATCAACACACATTCTGACCTTTCCGTCCTTTTTGGGAACGGGTACGATGTTGGCTAACCATTGAGGATGTTCAGATGTAGCGAGGAAACCCGCGTCGATCTGTTTCTGTACCTCCTCCTTGATTTTGATGGCCATGTCCGGGTGAGTGCGTCTCAACCTTTGCTTTACTGGCGGACATTCCGATCTCAACGGTAAGTGATGTTCCACGATGCTGGTATCCAACCCTGGCATATTCTGATAAGACCAAGCGAATACATCGGGGAATTCTTTGAGAAGCTTTATCAGATCTTCTCTGGCAGTTGGACTGAGCAGTGCTCCGATCCTGATTTCTTTTCTCTCTTGCTCTGAACCCAAGTTTACCGTTTCCAACGGCTCTTTGTGAGGTTCAATGGACCTTTCCTCTTGCCTGAGTAGTCGGGAGATCTCTTCTGGAATTTCGTTGTCATTTTCTTCTTCAGCCTCGAATACCGGGAACTCAAAGTTGGGAGAAGGCATCGGATCATATGTTTCAACTGGGTTTAAAACAAGCAATCTGCATGACGTGATGATTCGTGTTTAGAAGAGATAGAGAAAATGCAAGTGTGTGCAGTGTATTTATTTTACTGCTTGTTTTTATTATTGAATGTTTTTTAGGATTACCATTTTCTAAAAAAGCAAAAAGAGAAAACAGCAATTAATGCGGAAATTACAGAACGACGTTATTTTATTTATGATCAAGTCGATCCTTGAAACTACAGCCCTATAAAACAAAACTCTGTCGCTTCGGGCAAAGTAAAGAGGGAAATTTACAGAAAGCGAGCCCTATCAAAACATCCGTTTCATCTGGGCAGGGTGAAAGGTTAAAGATGGCAATTACTTTGACTGATGAACGACCTTCGGAACCTCGACAGCAACCCATTGGCGGCGAACTCCTCGGTGAATCACAAAGTCAGGCACCTTCCTTGATTTGTCTTCAGAAATAACGCCGGTTTCTGGTGGCGTAGGATCATTGGAATCTGTTTCCCAGGCAGAATTGTCGTAGGAGGATTCCTCTGTTGCATTTTGGATAGCATTGGTGCTCTCAGTTGTATTTCCCCATCCAGTTAGCTGGATGTCTTCGAACCTGATACGAGAGCTTTCGGGAGCAGTGTACTTGACCATAAAGTCGTATTTTCCACTTGGTTGTCCTAGGGTGTCCCACACTTCTGTGGAACTGGCGGAATCATCCCTCTCGATGACGTTGACCTCAGGAAAAGCATAGTTGATGAATTCTAGTCCTGCAAATGATGCGAATTCATCTTCATGTTAAGTAGTTTCTGAATAACCTGAGTGTTGATCCCATGGCATGGTGGGGACACAGGTATTCTGTTCAATGACGCTCAGCTGAGTTTCATTGTTCGGCTAACTTTCTTGCCCCAAATCTCCTGGGTAAGGCTGCCACATTGGCAGGCCATCCATTGGGCCATAGTAATTGTGATCAAAGTTGTCTTTCATCGGAGTGCCTTCCTCTAATGAATTTGGCGGAGCACGGCATCCTTCCGGATCACAATCTCCGTAGATCATTTCGACATCTGATCTGGGTATAAATCTCGGACTTTCTGTAGGAAAGCAAAAAGGCATAGGCACCTCTTCCTGAGACATATAACCATCCTTGTTAAGATAGGACTTCCATTCTTCATCTGTGTCAGAGGGATCTTCCTCATTGATAGCATGAACTGTCTGAGACACTGGGTGAAGAAAACCTCCACCGTGGAAGAAGTTTTGAAGGGGATGAAGACTTTCATCGTTGACAGCTGTCTGGGTACATGTTGCAAAAAAACCAAGACCCTTCTTTGTTTTATTGTCAATAGGAATGACAAGCCGTCCCTATCCTGTCGTATCGGTACTCTCGACCGCTTTGATAGCATCTTTGTATGAAGAAATTGAAGTTCCTTCTTTGAACTGATTGTCCTTGCTCACCGATAGCGCTTGGAACTGAGTTCCAACAACCTCCTCGGGTTTTATACCAGTAGATGATGACAAGTTGCTTACAAGCATGGCTTGTTCCCCACAAACCGTGACAAGTTGATCGTTCTTGACGAACTTTAGCTTTTGGTGGAGGGTTGAAGTGACCGCTCCAGCCTGATGTATCCAAGGTCTTCCTAATAAACAACTGTATGTTGCCCGGATGTCCATGACCTGGAAAGTGATTTGGAAAGTGTGAGGACCAATAGTTATGGGAAGATCAACTTCGCCGATAACCGTTTTTCTGGATCAGTCGAATGCTTTGACGACGACCTCGCTGACTCTCATCGGAGGGCCCTTGAATGATAATTGCGTCAAAGTGGACTTTGGCATAACATTCAGGGCTGACCCTGTGTCTACCAGTACGTTGGCTAAAGCATCACCCTGGCAGTTAATTGTAATGTTGAGCGCCATGTTATGACGGCGACCCTCTTCGGGTAATTCCTCATCACTAAATCCCAAATTGTTGTAGGAAGTGATGTTAGAGACAATACTATCGAACTGTCTGATCGTTACATCTTGTTCCACAAAGGCTTGCTCCAAGACTTTCTGTAGAGCCTCCCTGTGCGCTTTTGAACTGAGTAAAAGTGATAATACTGAGATCTTTGAAGGAGTCTGTAACAGTTGATCGACAATGTTGTATTCACTCCTTTGGATGAGCTTTAGCATCTCATCTTTGTCTTTTGAAAAGTCGGGATTACTAGATTGACCGACTGGTGGATTAGGAATTTCTGCCTGAAGTTCCTTTTCTTTGTTGGATTCTCCAACCCCTCGGTTGAAGATTCGACCGCTCCGTGTTACACGACTGATGTCTGTAATGTTCACGACGGAGGGTAATGGAATTTCCTTTCCATTCTCGATTATTGTTGCGCCGTATTTGTAAGGGATTGCCTTAGCTGATTCAAACGGTAGTGGCCCCGGCAGATAGATGACTATGGGAACCTTCTGATTTTTCTGACCATCATAAGTAACCTTGATCCGTTCCCGGTTGGGAACTCTAGATTCGTCAAGTAGAGGGATGATGGCAAAAACATCCCTGGTCCTGTGATGACCAGAGATCGTGACAACATCCTCAATTTGCTCGGCAAGGTAGTTCGGCGACCAAATGATGGGTCCAGAACCCGGATATGGACGAATTTCTCCACGGTCCACCTGACCCTGAAGAGCTGCTCCCACAAGGTAACACCCTTGGTTACTTTCTGAACAGACGCTACAACTGTCATAGTTGTGTAGTGGCACCTGGCCACGCCCACTTTGAATACAATGTAACCTCACTAGGTTACCTTCCACTGATCGGACATCCTGACTTTGACGCCGAGTAGGATTCCTGTTACTGATACTAATTTGCTGAGTATCTTCATCCATGTAGATTGGCATCCACCAATGATTTAACAAGTGCTGAAGTGCCTCCTGGACAAGGGTACAACCCTGATCATTTTTGCAACCCGCTTTACAACTTTGGTAATCATGTGATGTTAAGAATCCGAGTCGGACCTGCTCAGCATGTAACTTTACCAGGTTGGTATTCATCACACGAATATCGAAGATCTGAACCATATTGATCTGATAAGGATTCCTATCATGGTAATCTTGGATCCATCCAAGATCCATCTGACACTGGAGGGCCTCTTGTATGAAAGAGCATCCCTGTTTGTTTACCGAGCAAGTCAGACAGGAACTGTAATCGTGCCGTGGTAGATTATGATACTGGCTTTGGCTTGAGTGCATCGCCTCCAAGCTGACATTCATCGCACGGATGTCGTGGTTTTGAATGGCGTTAGAATTCGTAGAGACCATGTTAACTCCACGAACTCGGTGCTCTTGGATCCATTCGAGATCCATCTATTCCTGCAGAGCTGCTTGCACTACAGAACATCCCTGGTTGTCTTTAGAGCAGATATCACACTGGTGATAATTATGAGGTGGCACATGGCCATATCGACTCTGTCTACAATGCATCTTGACCAGATTGGTTTTCAACAAGAGTACATCGTGAATTTGATAGACATTGTTAGTCTCTTTCTCAATCAGATTGACTGCAGCTTTCTCGTGTTGAGGCAGCGGGTTCGCGAGAACATTGGGATTCGTATCTTTGAAAGATAAGAGCCCGCTCCTAACAAGCTTTTGCACGTCGGATTTGAAATTGAGGCAAGTCTCAATGTTATGCCCTGAACCTCCTTGATGATAAGGGCATGTTTGATGCGCTTTAAACCAAAAAGGCGGATTTTCCGGAACTAAAAGGGGAAACTTAGTCTGAATGTGCCCCTTAGCCAGCAGTAACGGAAACAACTCTGCGTACGTTACAGGTATAGGATCAAATCTTGGTGACTGTGTTGTACGGTTGTTGTTACATGGAGGACGAGCCTGCTGAAGAGGTTGTTGTGTCCTTTGTTGGTCAAGTTGGCTCTGCGCAACCTGAGGTTGATACATAGGAACAGGCGCGGGGCCGATAGCAGGAGTAACAGCTGCTACTGGCTGATAACGTCGCCTTTGCTTTCCGAGAGAGATATTCCCAATATCTTGCTCTTTTTTCTTAGGGAGAGCACCACCGTATTTTTTAGTACCGCTCGTCGATCCAGTGTCTTTTACCAAACGTCCTTCTCAAACGACTTCCTCAAGACGTACACCCATGCCGACCATTTCGGTGAAATCACTGGGCGCACTGGCAACCATTCGGTCATAGTAAAATGAGCTTAAGGTCTTTAAGAAGATCTTTGTCATCTCTTTTTCCTCAAGAGGTGGACAAATTTGAGCGGCAATTTCATGCCACCTTTGAGCATACTCCTTAAAGGTTTCCTTGTCCTTTTGTGACATTGATCTGAGTTGATCTCTGTTGGGTGCCATGTCCAAATTGTACTTGTATTGTTGGACGAAGGTAGTACCAAGATCTCTGAATGTACTGATCGTAGTACGGTTTAAACCCATGTATCATTTGAGTGCGGCACCGGTTAAACTATCCTGAAAGTAGTAAATCAGTAGGTCCTGATTCTCCGTCTGAGCTGACATTCGCCGCGCGTACATCACTTGATGGCTCTGAGGGCAAGAGTTACCCTTGTATTTTTCAAAGTCGGGCACTTGAAATTTGTGCGGAACTTTCACATTTGGGACCAACCAGAGATCTGCGGCGTCCTTTCCAAATAAATCCTGACCGCGAATGGCTTGCAGTTCCTTCTGCATTTCCAGGAACTGTTCCTGGAATTCCTCCATTCTGTTAAACATAGTTTCCTTCTTACCAGAAGGTGTCTGTGGAATCTGTCCTTCCGGGACAGTGTGCACCACAGGGGGTGATACCGTGACTACGGCAGTAAGTCTTGGCGCCTCCCGAAGTTTGTAACCTTCAGGAGTCATGAGTATGCCCCTGGCATCTTCGGTTTCCCGAAGTTTGTAACCTTCAGGCCCAGCGGCTTCTGTTGCGATTCCCTGATCTTCAGTGATCGGCGGAACATATCCTTCCGGGATATAGCTAATAGGCATGCCCCAAGGACGATCTTTCGGTATCTGATACCTAGGATCATACCTTTCCACTATGGGTGTTGAGGTGATCTCTGAGATCACAGTTCTTTGTAGCTGAGCTTCTACCATGGCTTGCATGTCGTTACAAAGCTTTCTCATATCCTCTCTCAGAGCGTCTAGCTCTTCTCTCAACTCTTTGTTCTCTTCCTCAAGATCATCCATCTTTTTCTGACGATTGGCCCGAGTATTATACGAATGAGACAGTTTGACTCTAGAATCGAGACACAAACGTGAGATTCGTAGGGAAGAAGAATACGCGACGTGAGAATGATGAATGCAATGATTATATTAATTGTTTTTTGGTTTAATTAAAATAAACTTCGACAATTAGATTGCAAATATCAAACGGTGGGGAAACCCCTTTTTATTGAATTCCAAAGGATTACAGAAATGGAAATACAGTAGATTACAAAGTGCAGAAACAGAAACCTAAACTAATGGGTCCCGAGTCCTCTCTGAGGAGAAACCGGGTGCTGATTCTGGTATCTTCCTTTTCTTTGACCGGGGCTCTTGGGCCGTTGTCGGGTTGTCATTCCTTTGCCAAGTGAAAGGAGTGAGCAAATTCCTTTGGTCATCTTGATTCTCTACAGCATGTTGCTCCAAAATTTCAATCAGAGCATCTTTCTCTCTCAGTAGTTGCTGTATTTGGATGCACTCTATGTCGAGGGTGCAGTACTTGTTCTTCCAAGACCTTCTTTCCTTTTGAACTTTGTTGAGAGTAACCTGAAGCTTTTCAGTTTCTGTGATGAAGTACATGACAGATTCCCTCGGCGGAAGAATTATGTAACGAGGATAAGGCATCTTTAGCTTGAGAGCTCTAGTTTGTACCCAGTGGAGATAAGGCTCCACCGAGACACAGTCCGGTTTTCCCAGAGACTCTCGTCCTTTCTTATGAACATGTTTCCAAGCTTGCACTATTTCCATCTTTAGTGCTCTGTCGTTTTCTCCTTCTTTGAAGAAAAGACCTTCCAGATGAACACCCAGTGGGATGTGTCTCATCGGGTATCCAAATTGACGACGAACCAATATCGGGTGATAGTTGATTCCTCCTTTAGTTCCTATAAGGGGTACGTTGGGGAAGTTTCCAAAACGGTCAATGATTATGATTCCCTCATAAATCCTATTACACCAATCTATATCAGAGTTGGTGAGAGACATGATCTTCTGCGACCAACGTGAGACACTCTTGTAATCCCAAAAAGCAGCAGACTTGGGCAAGTGAGATAAACCATTTTTAGAGCAAAGGTACACAGCATGTGATCTCCCCTCCGCTGTACAAATTTCCCAAGTGTACAGAATGATACGCATCTGCAAGCAAAGTCGGCACAGGGTTTCCAATGAGAAAAACCTTAATACCGTTGATATCGACGAAGTTATTGAAGTTGGGAAACAAAAATAACCCGTAGGTGAGCAAGACAAAGATGCTTTCAAAAGCAGTCCCGTTCCCTATACTAGCGAAGTATAGAGCCTTTTTTGTCAAGAACTGGGCTGGCAAACCTTGGATGCCACCCTTAGTGGTCATGTGAGTCCTGACCTCAGACTCGTCCAAATGAATTGCTATTGCAATAGTCTGATTCTTTGGAATTTCTTCCAGTCCAGAAAATGGAGCTCGATCAGTGATATGTAAATCAGTCAGATGAGAATACTCCTCCAGCGTTGGTGCAAGCTGGTAATCCGGGAATGTGAAACAGTGATAAACCAGATCGTTGAATTGAACGAGCGTGTCCATGATCCCCTTAATCACATGGACTCTTAATAGTGGTAGCAAACCACCGTGCTTGGCTCTGAAAGCCTCTGGGTTAACGATCATCCTCGCTAACTTTCTCAAATCCTCTAGCTTTGGAACCTTGAAGATATACTGGTGAGTTCTCCTTCTACCGAAATCCATTAGCGTAATCTTTCTCTCTGATATTTGCAATCACAGTCTTAGTTTAATTTGAAAAACAGAGAGACTAGAAGAGAAGTTTTTTTTTTGAATGTTTTAATGTTTTATTAAATGAATGCATGAATGCAGCACACAAAAACATAGAAAAAACATGGGGTCAGAGGGTCGTTGTCATGAAGTCAAGAGGAGGCTATCATTCCCAGAGGAAGAGATCATTATACGAAGCCTAAGAGAAGGCTATGAATACTTCTAAGAAGCCGTAGGGTCCTTGTACGAAGCCCAAGAGGAGGCGGGGTTGCTTTTAGGAAGCTTGTGGGTCCTTGAACAATGCCCAAGAGGAGGCCGATGCTTTTAAGAAGCCCGTGGGTCTATCGTCTCCTTTCCATTAGGAGAGATAACTCTTTTAAAGATAAAAACCACTGGTAAATGTGCGAGGTTTACTATCCAGCGACTTTTAGCTTTTAAAGAGGGTTCCTTAGTTAAGGTCCAAGATTATGACCGTAGTGGGTACCCAAACCCCGAGACATTCAAGGCAAGCTATCCACAAGGAATAGATCAAGTCAGGAAAGTTTGAGAATTTGGAAGAAACTCAAAGATGCCATTCACGGAGAATACATTCATCTTGGGGAGTAAAGCTTCTTGACGATTCCTAAGGAGGACAGCCGAAGAGAAGACTGTATCTGGTGCTCCTATTGGGGATCTAGGCCTCTATTTCTACGAATAAACTAAACGAATCTACACAGTAGATATGAGTTTATGAAAGGAGACTTACAGTGAGCAGCCCCACAATACAGTTTATAATATGAAAGCAGTAAACGAAAGCGATAACCACTTACTCGGTTGTAGTGCTTCCATGCTGTTTGGTTAGTTGTTCAACAAAGAAAGATTGAAAGCAACAGTATATTCAAAATCAAAGGAGAAATTGCTTTGAAAAAAAAAGATTTGGGGCTTACAGCTCAAGGAGAGGCCCAGGGTTTTATCAGTGAGCGCACTGTTTGACTTTGTACAGCGGGACTTATACAAGTGACTGGGGCCCAAAATGGTTTTCTGTACAAAGGGATGGGTCTTACACTCTCTCAAGAGGCCCAAAAAGTTTAGAGAAAAAAAAGAGTGGGGCTTATAACACGGGGCAGGCAAAATGATTTTTCGTTTAAAAATGGCGATCGCGCCGAGGTTTTCTTTTAACGCAAAGGGACTTATACAATAAGTGAGGCCCAAGATGTTTTGGTTAAAAGGGGGATTGGGTCTTACACTCTAATAGAGGCCCAAAGTGTTTTGAATGAGTCTTATAGCTCAAGGAGAGGCCCAGATGATTTTTTTTATTTTTAACGGGCGACGATCGTGCCGTTTACTTGTACAGAGGGACTTATACAATGAGTGAGGCCCAAAAAGTTTTTGTACAAGGGGGGATGGGTCTTACACTCTCTCAAGAGGCCCAAAATGTTTTGAAAATGATTTATGAGGGTTGAATTAATCCAAAACCCTAATTTGTTTTCAAAATGTATTTAATTGAATAAAAATTCAATTAAAATGATCAAAAATTGTTTAACACATGGAAAACAAATTGTGATCTTGGATTAATGCTTCAAAAATTAAGTATTGACCTACAAAATAATTAGAAAGCATTAAAAGTTGCAAAATCAATGTAGAAAAAATATTTAAAATGCCAAAAACAAATCAAAATATTAATTCTTTGCAAAAATATCAATTAATGAGATAAATAATATTTTTGGTATTTTTTGGGAAAATAAAATATTTTAACATTTTTGTGAATTATTAAAAAAAGAATCAACTCAAAATCATTAAAACTCAGAGAGAAATTAATTTTTGAATCAATTAAACAAAATCACAAAATTCAAATATTTGAATTTCTAAAAATGGCACCAAGAACAAGCTGAAGAACACGCGCGTGTTCTTGGATTCTCAGATTTGCATTTTCTATCCAATCTCCATGAATACTTGATTATATCATGCAATCCACATATCATTATGCTCGTCTCAACCTCATGATTATGTCTATGTACTTTAATTTCATTTAAATTAAACATATAACAATAAATCACGAAGAAACCTCAAGAACCCTAATTTCTGCATGAAGGCTAGGATTTTTGATACACGATTCAAACAATGCAATTAATTGAGGGAAAACGTTCCATGCATGATTATGAACATATGGCCAAATTATTGTGCGAGGAAATATGCATAGATTGAGAGATGACCAAGTATGTGCTTACCTCCAAGTCGTGACAGCAAGTTCAAAGTGATTTTTGATCTGGAGGTGTTACAGATGAGTTGTGATGATCTGAAAAGCTTCCCTACACCCTATGGATTGTGTTTGGATGGTTGGACTTGATTGAAATTGGCTGGATCATTTTGTGGTACCTCAGCTGCACTTTGGTTAAAACCTTGAGCAACCAGCTGGTGATTTTGTGAAATTGGTGTTTCAGAAGTAATCTAAGTGTTTGATCAGCTCATATGTGATGTATGTGAGGTGTGTGAGTGATTGGTTTGATTGGAATTGCTCTCAAACTCAAAACCCGATAGTGACTTGCCTTAGAAGGCAAAATTGGAGTGAAAGAAGAGATTTTGAGGAAAGCATCTGTTTGATGGCTTTGGTGTACTCAAACTGACCACAATTGAGCTCTATTTATAGTAGAGCAAGTTTGTTTTGGGATCCACAGTGAATGGCAACTGCAGCAGGTGTTTCCTCAATGTTGGCCAATGGAAATGCAAGTCTCCTCTAGCCATTGACTAAAGGTTAGGGCACAGAGCTATGGTCCCCTTGGTCTTGGATAAGTCTTGACTTATTTTAGATGAGAATGGCTTAGTCCATGCCACCTTGATGGTTCCATTGAATGCCTCATTCCAAATTTGAAGTCTTGTCCCTATTTTGGCCATTCTAGGTTCAACATGCTATTTCTTGTTCCATGGACTTTGGAGGCTTGGCTCAGTGATTGTCCCCTTTAGATTCAATCCTCTGAGGTGTCCAAGTGGATAGGAGCAATTGAATTTGGCTGATTTTGGCAAATCGACCAAAGTTGCAAATTCTGCCTTGCCTTGACAGATTTCAGCAAGGTAACTTGCCAATGTCATATCTCATGGTGTAAGTTGAATTTAGCAATGTTCTTGGCCATTTTGGAAAGCTCTTACATGATACAACAACTGTTTGAACAAGTTTGGTTTTGATCTCTTTTTATTCCAAGTGAAAAATCCCCCTACATTTGGCAAAAAGTGAGGCAAAATCTGACTTAGTGAAAATTTCACTAAGTGTTGGAAAAAGTGACTTTTTCACTTTTCAGCCACTTTGATCACTCCATAACTCAAAATCCTTAATTAATTGGAATGACTTGTAGTTGAAGTTTTTGTAGAGGGTAATGAGGGCTACAAATCAAGCTTTGGATGAGAAAAAATGGCCTTGTGGTTTAGGAGTTATGGTCCTCCAAAGTTGGTACCCTTGCCACTTTATTTTTAACTTAGAAAAATTTCTAAGTTTTTATGGTTACCCCTTTTACAAGTTATCTCACTTTTATTGATTTTTATTGATGAATGATGATTCAAATCATACATTAACATCATTTTAGGGTTAAAAATCCATTTTGGTGAAAAATCTCAAAAAGTCAAAGTTGACTTTTGTGCACAATTGACTTTTTATCAGATGAATTCCAAACTGTGCAATTCTTCAGGAAATCATGTCCTTGACCTAAATCAAACTTGATGGACATATTCCATGGGTGTCATAGGGTATATTGAGTCATGTCCTAGGGTTTGGGAGCATGTCCTGGTCAAAAGTCAAAGTTACAGTTGACTTTTCCCTTAAAACCCTAATTGTGGTGCAGATGAAATTGAGACTTGTTGCTCAAGCTTCTTGGATTAATCCATTATTCCAAATGGATCAATATAGTTCATTAGAGACCCTCAAACCCTATCTTGAGGTCTTGGTTCATGATTTGTCCCAAAAGTCAACTTAGGGGTGAATTAGGTCAAGAAACCCTAATTCCTGATTTTTGATGTATGCATCCCCTGAGGCAAAATTGACTTGATGATTGGGTCCATGAGGTTCCATGGAGTATATTAGGTTATGTTTTGGATCATTGGCTTGTGCCCAGATGAAATTTTCCATCTGGAAGCCCTGGTCGATCAAAACCCTAATTTAGTGACACTGGCGATCTTGAGGCTTGATCCACCTAGAAGGGAGCAGACTTGTGCTTAATCCTTGAAGTGGGAATCCTTTTTGATCCTTTGTGTATGTTTGAGAGGTTAGACAAGTTGAAGATCAAGTCATTCCTTGACTGATCCTTTGTCTAAGGCTCTGATAGGGCTTAAAACCCTAATTTTGATATCCATGAATGCTCAACAACCCTTGAGGCATTTGATGAGGCATGATGGTTCACCCATATTATGATGATGATTGACACAATGATGGGACATCTTAGTGGTCAAAATTTGGGGTATTACACTTGGGCCTCTTGAGAGAGTGTAAGACCCATCCCTTTGTACAGAAAACATTTTGGGCCTCAGTCACATGTATAAGTCCCTTTGTACAAATAACAGTGCGCTCACTGATAAAACCTTGGGCCTCTCCTTGAGCTGTAAGCCCCAAATCTTTCTTTTTCAAAGCACTTTATCCCTTGATTTTGAATATACTGTTGTTTTCAATCTTTCTTTGTTGAACAACTAACCAAACCGCATGGAAGCTCTACAACCGAGTAAGTGGTTATTGCTTTCATTTACCGTTTTCATATACATATAACTGTATTGTGGGGCTGTTTCACTGTAAGTCTTCTTTCATAAACTCATATCGACTGTGTAATAATAGTATAGATATTTCGAGTTTCCCCGGCAACTACATCTAGAACTAGGTGACGCCGTTTCGTTTATTCGTAGAAATAGACAACTAGATCCCCAATAGGATCACCAGACACAGTCTTCTCTTCGGCTATCCTCATTAGGAATTGTCAAGAAACTCTACCCCCAGAGATGAATGTATTTTCCGTGAATGGCATCTTTGAGTTTCTTCCAAATTCTCGAACTTTCCTGACTTTGATCTATTCTCGGTGAATAGCATTGCCTTGAATTTCTCGGGGTTTGGGGACCCACGGGCTTCTTAAAAGAATCGGCCTCCTCTTGGGCATCGTACAAGGACCCACAGGCTTCTTAAAAGCAACCCCGCCTCCTCTTGGGCTTAGTACAAGGACCCTACGGTTTCTTAGAAGTATTCACAGCCTCCTCTTAGGCTTCGTATAGTGATCTCTTCCTCCGAGAATGATAGCCTCCTCTTGGGCTTACTACAAGGACCCGTCAGCTTCTTAAAAGCTTCCAGCCTCCTCTTGGGCTTCGTACAAATTGTCCCGACGACCTCCTAGAGGTATAGGAACAGAGCTTAGTCATTTTCATAGAACAGTCCTTTCATAGAGTCTACTACTGTTTCTCAAAGCACAGTACGAGAGATAAAACCCTAGACTTGGACAGTCTAACTTCCTTGAGTCTTAAAGACATTCTCAAGTGACCCCTTCGTTAAATAGGAAGGAAACCCGTAGACTCGGACAGTCTCAATACCCTTCGGATTTCCCGCTTCCCTAAAGAACAGGAATAACCTAGATCCTTGAATCAAATCCCTGAGTACAGTGTTGCTCATATAAGAACTGATTTTCTCTTATCAGTATACTGGACCTGTCAGTTAACTGAAACAGTCACCATAGCGTCTCTCTTGGGCTTTGTACAATGATTCTCCCCAGCGGAGTCAAACAATGTTTAGCATCTCTCTCGGGCTTTGTACGAGACACATAAGAGACTCCCTCGTTGAGTCAATCACCCCTTTCGCCTCCATCTCGGGCTTTATACGAGATACAAAAAGGTTCTTATTGAGCCAAACAAGCAACAACCTCCATCTCGGGCTTCATACGAGATACAAAAAACTCCCTTGTTGAGTCAAATAGCCTCCATCTCGGGCTTTATACGAGATATCAAAAGATTCCCTCGTTGAGTCAAAACCTTTTAGCCTCTCTCTCGGGCTTTGTACGAGACACATAATAGCCTCCTCTTAGGCTTTGTATAAGAAAACCACTGGTTAATCTAATTAACCTTTTAGCATCAAAACTGTGCTTCATTCACAGTAAACAAACATCAAACAACTCTCTCCATCTAATCGCTGTATGCGGCAAGCCTCTGGATCATCTACATCCATGCCACTATCCCTCTTTTAGCATGAGAAATTCCGAAGGGAAGATAGCATTGCTCCACACTGAGTTAAAGTCTTCCCCTTCAGGTTAAAACCCCCTATAAAGGAAATTACGGCATTACTAGGATCCGCGTATCCCGGTTAAAGTAATTCTCCTTTATAAAACAGTTGTGACACAAAACCCCCCCCCCCTCTCTTTAGAGATGACAAATTCTCTCTAAAGACAACACCTTTCAGCTTCACATCTTGGGCTTTGAACAAGATACAAACAGACTTTTCAGCTTCATATCTTGGGCTTTAAACAAGATATATATCACCTTTCGCTTCACGTCTTGGGCTTTGAATAAGACACCAAAAACAACCATTTCCTCCCATAGAATAGGAGGAACTACGAACGCTCTGATTTCCCTGTTTCGGTAAACGGGAATACGTAGGCATAAGATCGAAAGAAAAGATCTTAGCGAGCACACTAAACAAAAACCCAAAATCCCCATATCTCCATCAATCAAAAGCAGTAATTCAAAAACATCAGTCCTAACATCCTAATTCTTGTTCCCCGCCAGAAACTTTCTGTCTAGATAAAAACCAGTATTGGCGAAAATACAAATAACCAGTACAATGGCCCCCCACATTGATAGCAATCGTAACCTAACAGACCGCTGTTTAAACTCAGTATGCAAAGCATGGTTAATTGGAGACATCTATTTCCCTTCCTTCATCAGCTCACAATAGGATAAAAAATGAATCGACCTGTAGTTTTAAGCTCAACCGCAGAGAGCGACCAGCGCTTAAGAACCGCGTCCAAAATCGCTCGTTACAGAAAAAATGGCGCCCACTGTGGGGCTCTTCAAAGTTAGGTCTAGGCACGGTCTTCCTTTTCATCTCTTGTGTGAATACCACAGATTGGGGCTTCCGCCGGGGAACCCATTTTCTGTCAGGAACTTAGGATTCTTAGCTTCATAGGTTTAGGATGATTAGGACAAATATATATACTACTTTTCCCAATTTCTATACATGTTTATTTTTCTGCTAATGGGAATGCGGGTGATGCCGTATGTGGAAAGAATGAGTATACACTTAAGATAAGTGATGGCGACGGGGTCGACCATCAACCTCAGTGGAGGCTGACCAACGCAACCCATTCTCTCACCTAGAGAATGGGCCGGTTATTAAGTCTGAGAAGTTGAGGAGCCAAACCCTTTCGTAGTGCGGAAACTATCGGAAATAGTTGTTACGCGATACTACCCTCATTTGAGGCTGGTGATCTATTCTCGGTGAATGGCACTTACTCTAAGATTGCTCTACAACTCGCTGGCGATCCGCTTGTTGTTTTGCTTTCCTGGGAGGGGCTGATGATAATGAGTACAGGTACAAAAATCACCCTAGTATAAACCTTTGGGGATGGGTAGAGCCTTGACTTCATGACAACGACCCTTTGACCCCATGTTTTTTCTATGTTTTTGTGTGCTGCATTCATGCATTCATCTATAAAACATTAAAACATTCAAAAAATCTTCTCTTCTAGTCTCTCTGTTTTTCAAATTAAACTAAGACTGTGATTGCAAATCTCAGAGAAAAGGATTGCACTAATGGATTTCGGTAGAAGGAGAACTCACCAGTATACCTTCAAGGTTCCAAAACTAGAGGATTTGAGAAGGTTAGCTAGGATGATCACTAACCAACAGGCTTTTAGAGCCAAGCACGGAGGTTTACTACCACTGTTAAGAATCCATGTGATTGAGGGAATCATGGATGCGCTCATTCAGTTTTATGATCCGGTTTATCACTGTTTCACATTCCCGGATTACCAGCTTGCACCAACGCTGGAGGAGTATTCTCATCTGATCGATCTACACATTACGGATCGAGCTCCATTTTCTGGACTGGAAGAAATTCCAAAGAATCAGACAATTACAAGAGCAATTCATTTGGACGAGTCTGAGGTCAGGACTCACATGACTGCTAAGGGTGGCATCCAAGGTTTGCCAGCCCAGTTCTTGACAAAGAAAGCCCTGTACTTCGCCAGTATAGGAAACATGACTACTTTTGAAAGCATCTTTGTCTTGCTCACCTAATGGTTATTTTTGTTTCCTAACATCAATAACTTCGTCGATATTAACTCCATTAAGGTTTTTCTCATTGGAAACCCTGTGCCGACTTTGCTCGCGGATGCGTATCATTCTGTACACTTGGGAAATTTGTACAGCGGAGGGGAGATCACATGCTGTGTACCTCTGCTTTATAAATGGTTTATCTCTCACTTGCCCAAGTCTGCTACTTTTTGGGATTGCAAGAGTGCCTTACGTTGGTCGCAGAAGATCATGTCTCTTACCAACTCTGATATAGATTGGTGTAATAGGATTTATGAGGGAATCAGGATCATTGACCGTTGTGGAAACTTCCACAACATACCCCTTATAGGAACTAAAGGAGGAATCAACTATCATCCGATATTGGTTCGCCGTCAATTTGGATACCCGATGAGACACATCCCACTGGGTGTTCATCTGGAAGGTCTTTTCTTCAAAGAAGGAGAAAACGAAAGAGCACTAAAGATGGAAATAGTGCACGCTTGAAAGCATGTTCATAAGAAAGGACGAGAGTCTTTAGGAAAACCGGACTGTGTCTCGGGGGAGCCTTATCTCCATTGGGTACAAACTAGAGCTCTCAAGCTAAAGATGCCTTATCCTCGTTACGGAATTCTTCCACCGAGGGAATCTGTCATGTACTTCATGGCGGAAACTGAAAAGCTTCAGGTTACTCTCAACAAAATTCAAAAGGAGAGAAGGTCTTGGAAGAACAAGTACCGCACCCTCGACATAAAGTGCATCAAAATACAGCAATTACTAAAAGAAAAAGATGCTCTGATTGAAATTTTGGAGCAACATGTTGTAGATAATCAAGATGACCAAAGGAATTTGCTCGCTCCTTTCACTTGGCAAAGGAATGACAACCCGACAATGGCCCAAGAGCCCCGGTCAAAGAAAAGGAAGATACCAGAATCAGCACCTGATTTCTCTTCAGAGAGGACTCAGGACCCATTAGTTTAGGTTTCTGTTTCTGCACTTTGTAATCTACTGTACTTCCACTTCTGTAATCTTTTGAATTTCAATAAAAAGGGGTTTCCCCACCGTTTGATATTTGCAATCTAATTGTCGAAGTTTATTTTGATTAAACTAAAAGAACAATTAATATAATCATTGCATTCATCATTCTCACATCGCGTATTCTTCTTCCCTGCAAATCTCATGTTTGTATCTCGATTCTAGAGTCAAACTGTCTCATTCGTATAATACTCGGGCCAATCGTCAGAAAAAGATGGATGATCTTGAGGAAGAAAACAGAGAGTTGAAAGAAGAGATCGACGCCCTGAGAGAAGATATGAGAAAGCTTCGTAACGACATGCAAGCCATGGAAGAAGCTCAGCTACAAAGAACTGTGATCTCAGAGATCACCTCAACGCCCGTAGTGGAGAGGTATGATCCTAGGTATCAGATACCAAAAGATCGTCCTTGGGGCATGCCCGTTAACTATATCCTAGAAGGATATGTTCCGCCAATCACTGAGGATCAGGGAATCACAACAGAAGCCGCTAGGCCTGAAGGTTACAAACTTCGGGAAAGCAAAGATGCCAGGGGCATACTGAAGACTCCTGAAGGTTACAAACTTCGGGAAACACCAAGACTTACTGCCGTAGTCACGGTACCACCCCCTGTGGTGCACACGGTCCCGGAAGGACAGATTCCACCAACACCTTCTGGTAAAAAGGAAACTATGTTTGATAGAATGGATGAATTCCAGGAACAGTTCTTGGAAATGCAGAAGGAGCTGCAAGCCATTCGCGGTCAGGATCTATTTGGGAAGGACGCCGCAAACCTTTGTCTGGTCCCCAATGTGTAAGTCCCGCACAAATTCCAAGTGCCCGACTTTGAAAAATACAAGGGTAACGCTTGCCCTCAAAGCCATCTGGTGATGTACGCTCGGCGGATGTCAGCTCAGACGGAGAATCAGGACCTACTGATTCACTACTTTTAGGATAGTTTAACCGGTGCCCGCACTCAAATGGTACATGGGTTTAAACCGTACTACGATCAGCACTTTCAGAGATCTTGGTACTGCCTTCGTCCAACAATACAAATACAATTTGGACATGGCACCCGACAGAGATCAACTCAGGTCGATGTCGCAAACGGACAACGAAACCTTTAAAGAGTATGCTCAAAGGTGGCGTGAAATTGCCGCTCAAATTTGTCCACCTCTTGAGGAAAAAGAGATGACAAAGGTCTTCTTAAAGACCTTAAGCTCATTTTACTATGACCGAATGGTTGCCAGTGCACCCAGTGATTTCGCCAAGATGGTCGGCATGGGCGTATGTCTTGAGGAAGCCGTCCGAGAAGGACGTTTGGTAAAAGACACTGGATCGACGAGCGGTACTAAAAAATACGGTAGTGCTCTCCCTAAGAAAAAAGAGCAAGATATTGGGAATATCTCTCTCAGAAAGCAAAGACGACGTTATCAACCGATAGCAGCTGTGACTCCTACTATCAACCCTACGTCTATTCCTACGTATCAACCTCAGGTTGCACAGAGCCAACCTGACCAGCAAAGGACACAACAGCCTCTTCAGCAGGCTCGTCCTCCATATAACAACAACCGTACAACACGGCCACCAGGATTAGATCCTATACCCGTGACGTATGCAGAACTGTTTCCATTACTACTGGCTAAGGGGCACATTCAGACTAAATCTCCTCTTACAGTACCGGAAAATCCGCCTTTTTGGTTTAAGGTGGATCAAACATGCCATTATCATCAAGGAAGTTCAGGGCATGACATAGAGACTTGTCTCAATTTCAAGTCCGGCGTGCAAAAACTTGTTAGGAGCGGGGTCTTATCCTTCAAGGATACAAATCCTAATGTTCTCACGAACCCGCTGCCTCAACATGATAAAGTTGCAGTCAATCTGATTGAGAAAGAGACTAACAATGTCTATCAAATTCACGATGTACTCTTGTTAAAGACCAATCTGGTCAAGATGCATTGTAGACAGAGTGGATATGGCCATGTGCCACCTCATAAATATCATCAGTGTAATATCTGCTCTAAAGACAATCAAGGATGTTCGGTAGTGCAAGCAGCTCTACAGGAACAGATAGATCTCGGATGGATCCAAGAGCACCGAGTTCGTGGAGTTAACATGGTCTACACGAATTCTAACGTCATTCAAAACCACGACATCCGTGCAATGAATGTCAACTTGGTGGCGATGCACTCAAGGCAAAGCCAGTATCACAATCTGCCGCAGCACGATTACAGTTCCTGTCTGACTTGCTCGGTAAACAAACAGGGATGCTCTTTCATACAAGAGGCCCTCCAGTGTCAGATGGATCTTGGATGGATACAAGACTACCATGATAGGAACTCCTATCAAATCAACATGGTTCAGATCTTCGATATTCGCGTAATGAATACCAACCTGGTAGAGTTACATGCTGAGCAGGTCCGACTCGAATTCTTAATATCACACGACTATCAAAGCTGTAAAGCAGGTTGCGAAAACGATCGAGGTTGTACCCTTGTCCAGGAGGCGCTTCAGTACTTGTTAAATCATTGGTGGATGCCAATCTACATGAATGAAGATACTCAGCAAATTAGTATCAATTACAGGAATCCTACTCGGCGTCAAAGTCAGGATGTCCGATCAGTGGAAGCTAACCTAGTGAGGTTACATTGTATTCAAAGTGGGCGTGGCCAGGTGCCACCACACAACTATGACAGTCGTAGCGTCTGTTCGGAAAGTAACCAAGGGTGTTACTTTGTGAGAGCCGCTCTTCAGGGTCAGGTCGATCGTGGAGAAATTCGTCCATATCCGGGTTCTGGACCCATCAACTGGACGCCGAACTACCTTGCCGATCAAATTGAAGATGTTGTCACAATCTCTGGTCATCACACGACCAGGGATGTTTTTGCCATCATAACTCTACTTGACGAATCTAAAGTTCCCAACCGGGAACGGATCGAGATTACTTACGATGGTCAGAAAAATCAGAAGGCTCCTGTAGTCATCTATCTACCAGGACCGCTACCGTATGAATCAGCTAAGGCGATCCCTTACAACTACGGTGCAACGATAATTGAAAATGGAAAGGAAATTCCATTACCCTCCGTTGTGAACATTGCAGACATCAGTCGAGTAACACGGAGTGGTAAAATCTTCAACCGAGGGGTTGGGGAACTTAACAAGGAAAAGGAACTTCAGACAGAAGCTTTCGATCCCCCAGTCGGTCAATCCAGTAATCCCGACCTTTCAAAAAATAATGATGAGATGCTGAAGCTCATCCAAAGGAGTGAATATAACATTGTCGATCAACTATTATAAACTCCTTCAAAGATCTCGGTGATATCGTTGTTGCTCAGTTCAGAAGCCCACAGGGAGGCTCTACAGAAAGTCTTGGAGCAAGCCTTTGTGGAACAGGATGTAACAATCAGACAGTTCGATAGCATTATCTCTAACATCACTTCCTGCAACAATTTGGGATTTAGTGATGAGGAATTTCCCGAAGAGGGTCGCCGTCATAACATGGCGCTCAATATCACAGTTAACTGCCAGAAAGATGCTTTAGCCAGCGTACTGGTAGACACAGGGTCAGCCCTGAATGTTATGCCGAAGTCCACTTTGATGCAATTATCATTCAAGGACCCTCCGATGAGAGTCAGCGAGGTTGTCGTCAAAGCATTCGACGGATCCAGAAAAACGGTTATCGGCGAAGTTGATCTTCCCATAACTATTGGTCCTCACACTTTCCAAGTCACTTTCCAGGTCATGGATATCCGGGCAACGTATAGTTGTTTATTAGGAAGACCTTGGATACATCAGGCTGGAGCGGTTACTTCAACCCTCCACCAAAAGCTAAAGTTCGTTCAAAACGATCAACTTGTCATGGTTTGTGGGGAACAAGCCTTGATTGTAAGAAACTTGTCATCATCTACTGGTATAGAACCCGAGGAGGTTATTGGAACTCAGTTCCAAGCACTGTCAGTGAGCAAGAACAATCAGTTCAGAGGAGGAACCTCGATTTCCTCATATAAAGATGCTATTAAAGCGGTCGAGAGTACCGATACGATAGGATGGGGGTAGCTTGTCATTCCCATTGACAATAAAACAAGAAGGGTCTTGGTTTTCATGCAACCTGTACCCGGACAGCTGCCAACGATGAAAGTCTTCATCCCCTTCAAAACTTATTCCACATTGGAGGTTTTCTTCACCCAGTGTCTCAGACAGTTCATGCTATCAATGAGGAAGATCCCTCTGACACAGATGAAGAATGGAAGTCCTACCTTAACAAGGACGGTTATATGTCTCAGGAAGAGGTGCCAGTGCCTTTTTGCTTTCCTACAGAAAGTCTGAGATTTATACCAAGATCAGATTTTGAAATAATCTACGGGGATTGTGATCCGGAAGGATGCCGCGCTCCGCCAAATTCATTAGAGGAAGACACTCCGATGAAAGATAATTTTGACTACACCTACTATTGCCCAATGGATGGTCTGCCAACATGGAAACCTTACCCACGAAACTTGGGGCAAGAAAGTCAGCCGAGTAATGAAACCCAGCTGATCATCATTGAACAAAATACCTGTGTCCCCACCATGTCATGGGATCAACACTCAGGTCATTCAGAAACTACTCAACAAGAAGATGAATTCACAACGTTTGCAGGACTTGAATTCATCAACTATGCTTTTCCCGGGGTCAACGTCATCGAGAGAGATAACTCCTCCAGTTCCAAAGAAGTTTGGGACACTCTAGGAGAACCAAGTGGAAAATTCGACTATATGGTCAAGTACACCGCTCCCGAAAGCTCTCGTATTAGGCTCGAAGATATCCAGCCAACTGGATGGGGAGGTACAGCTGAGAGCACAAATGCTATGCAAAATGCAACAGAGGAATCCTCCTACGACAATTCTGCCTGGGAGACAGATTCCAATGATCCTGCTCCACCAGAAATCAGCGTCATTTCTGAAGACAAATCAAGGAAGGTGCCAGACTTTGTGATTCACCGAGGAGTTCGCCGCCAATGGGTTACCGTCGAGGTTCCGAAGATCGTTCATCAGTAAAGTAATTGCCATCTTTAACCTTTCACCTTGCCCAGGTGAAACGGATGTTTTGATAGGGTTCGCTTTCTGTAAATTTCCATCTTCGCTTCGCCCAAAGCGACAGAGTTTTATTTTATAGGGCTGTAGTTTCAAGATTCGACTTGTTCATTAATAAAATAACGTCGTTCTGTAATTTCCACATTAATTGCTGTTTTCTTTTTGCTTTTTCAGAAAATGGTAATCCTAAAAAACATGTAAAAATAAAAACAAGCAGTAAAATAAAAACACTGCACACACTTGCATTTTCTCTATCTCTTCTAAACACGAATCATCACGTCATGCAGATTGCTTGTTTTAAACCCCGTTGAAACATACGATCCGATGCCTTCTCCCAACTTTGAGTTCCCGGTATTCGAGGCTGAAGAAGAAAGTGACGACGAAATTCCATAAGAGATCTCCCGATTACTCAGACAAGAGGAAAGGTCCATTGAACCTCACAAAGAACCGTTGGAAACGGTAAACTTGGGTTCAGAAAAAGAGAGGAAAGAAATCAAGATTGGGGCACTGCTCAGTCCAACTGCCAGAGAGGGTTTGATACAGCTTCTCAAAGAATTTCCCGATGTATTCGCTTGGACTTATCAGGATATGCCAGGGTTGGATACCAGCATCGTGGAACATCACTTACCATTAAGATCGGAATGTCCTCCAGTAAAGCAAAGGTTGAGACGCACTCACCCGGATATGGCCATCAAAATCAAAGAGGAGGTACAGAAGCAGATCGACGCAGGTTTCCTCGCTACATCTGAATATCCTCAATGATTAGCCAACATCGTACCCGTTCCCAAAAAGGACGGAAAGGCCAGAATGTGTGTTGATTACAGAGATCTGAACAAGGCAAGTCCAAAGGACGACTTTCCTTTACCACACATTGACATGCTGGTAGACAACACAGCAAAGTTCAAAGTATTCTCCTTCATGGATGGATTCTCGGGCTATAACCAGATCAAAATGGCGCCGAAAGACATGGAGAAAACTTCGTTCATTACCCCATGGGGTACCTTTTGTTACAAGGTAATGTCGTTCGGTTTGAAGAACGCCGGGGTAACCTATCAAAGGGCCATGACTACTCTGTTTCATGACATGATACATAAGGAAATCGAGGTATATCTCGATGATATGATTGCAAAATCAAAAATAGAGAGTGAGCACGTTGAACATCTGTCGAAATTGTTCGAACGTTTGAGAAAATTCAAGCTCCGCTTGAATCCCAACAAGTGCACCTTCGGTGTCCGTTCGGGGAAACTACTAGGGTTCATCGTCAGACAGAAAGGAATTGAGGTTGATCCTGACAAGGTCAAGGCCATTCAAGAAATGCCTTCTCCGAAAACTGAAAAACAAGTCAGAGGATTCTTGGGACGTTTAAACTACATCTCCAGATTCATATTCCTTATGACCGCCACATGTGCGCCGATTTTCAAATTACTAAAAAAAAACCAGGATTGCGTTTGGTTAAAAGATTGCCAAACTACCTTCGACAGTATTAAGAAATATCTGTTGAATCCTCTGATTCTATCACCTCTAGTGGAAGGAAGACCACTGATCATTTACCTCACAGTCCTAGAGGACTCAATGGGATGTTTACTTGGCCAACAAGACGAAACTAAAAGAAAAGAGTCTGCCATCTACTATTTGAGCAAGAAATTCACCGATTGCGAGACTCGGTACACGATGCTTGAGAAAGCTTGTTGCGCTTTGGCTTGGGCAGCCGAACGTCTTCACCAATACATGATTCGTTATACTACTTGGTTGGTCTCCGAAATGGATCCAATCAAGTACGTATTTGAAAAACCTGCTCTCACGGGAAGAATTGCCCGTTGGCAGATGCTGTTATTAGAATATGACATAGAGTACCACGCTCAGAAAGCCGTTAAGGGAAGTATTTTAGCCGATCATTTGGCTCATCAACCGATTGACGATCAAGAATCAATCGGGTTTGACTTCCCAGACGAAGATGTCATGTATTTAAAAATGAAAGATTGCGATGAACCGTTACCCAGTGAAGGGCCAGAACCAGGTTCCCAATGGGGACTTATCTTTGACGGAGCAGTTAATCAATACGGAAACGGAATTGGGGCAATCATTGTTACCCCTCAGGGTACCCACATTCCTTTCACTGCCAGACTTACATTCAAGTGTACAAACAACGAGGCCGAATACGAAGCTTGTATTATGGGTCTCGAAGAAGCGATCGACTTAAGGATCAAAAACTTGGATGTATATGGCGATTCAGCCCTGGTTGTCAATCAAATCAAAGGAGATTGGAACACTTACCAATCAGGATTGATTCCTTACAAAGACTATGCAAGAAGTTTGTTACCCTTCTACAACAGAGTTGAGTTTCATCACATCCCTCGTGATGAGAATCACATGGCTGATGCATTAGCCACTCTCTCTTCCATGATTAGTGTAGGACAATGGAATGACATACCTAAGATCGACATAATGCGCCTTGAACGACCCACTTACATCTTCACGATTGAAGCAGTCATAGATGACAAACCTTGGTACCACGATATCAAATGCTTCCTTCAGAAACAAGAGTACCCATCTGGGGCACTCCGAAAAGACAGGAAAACCCTCAGAAGATTGGCTGGAAACTTCTTCTTGAGCGGTGACACTCTCTATAAGAGAAATTTTGATATGGTCTTGCTCCGATGCGTAGACAGACCAGAAGCAGACGTGCTTATGAAAGAAATTCATGAAGGATCCTTTGGCACTCATGCCAACGGATACACAATGACGAGAAAAATTCTGAGAGCAGGGTACTACTGGTTGACCGTGGAATCCGACTGCTACAAGTACATGAGGAGGTGTCACAAGTGTCAGATATACTCCGACAAAATTCATGTACCGCCATCACATCTCAAAGTTCTCTCTTCCCCATGGCCATTTTCCATATGGGGAATCGACATGATTGGCATGATTGAGCCCAAGTCTTCAAACGGACATCGGTTCATCCTTGTAGCCATTGACTACTTCACCAAGTGGGTCGAAGCAGCGCCATTCGCTAATGTAACCCGACAAGTGGTGGTCCGATTTATCAAAAACAATATCATCTGCCGTTATGGTGTTTCGAGCCAGATAATTACTAACAATGGATCTAACTTGAACAACAAGATGATGAAGGAGTTGTGCGCAGAGTTCAAGATCGAACACCATAACTCATCTCCCTACCGACCCAAGATGAACGGAGCGGTAGAAGCGGCTAACAAGAACATCAAGAGGATCGTTCAAAAAATGGTTGTATCCTACAAAGACTGGCACGAGATGCTACCCTTTGCTCTTCATGGTTATTAAACATCTGTCCGCACTTCAACAGGGGCAACCCCTTTCTCTCTAGTGTATGGCATGGAGGCAGTTCTCCCCATAGAAGTAGAGATCCCGTCAATCAGGGTATTGATGGAAACTAAGCTCACCGAAGCTGAATGGTGTCAAAGTCGACACGACGAATTGAATCTGATCGAAGAAAAGAGAATAACGGCATTATGCCACAGTCAGTTGTATCAGCAAAGAATGAAGAGGGCGTTCGACAAAAAGGTCCGACCTCGTGTCTTCAGAAAAGGGGACCTCGTGCTCAAGAAGATACAATCATTTCTCACTGATTCCCGGGGCAAGTGGACTCCGAATATGATGGCCCCTACGTGGTCACAAAAGCTTTCTCAGGCGGTGCCTTGAGACTTGCAACCATGGATGGAGAGGAATTTGCCTACCCCACGAATGTTGATGTAGTCAAGAAATACTTCGCCTAAACTAAAAAAAAAACGTCTCGGTGGATTGAAAACCCGAAAGGGCGGTCCAGGCAAAAGTTAGAGACAAAATGAAAAAAAAAATCATCCCGATGGATTGGAAACATCATAGTACAATTCAGGCAAAAGTTAGGGATAATGGCAAGTAACTATGTTCAACAGAGGCAAGTCCCTCAGCAGCAGTAGCAGTTACATCATCTGTCAGAAAACTCCAGTTAAGGTCATCTAGACAGAAGCTCAGGATGCCCTGAATTCAAAGTTGGTAGAAGGATAGTGGTCGTTATGTTTCAACGTAGCCCTTTTCCTTGTAAATTACCATTTTCAAACTTTGTAAATACTCTTTGGAATAACGCGTTTGGCTGATTTCCATCCTATCAATAAAATTTGAGCCCTTGTGCTTTTGTTTGTAATTCTTACTTGTTTTAGCTTTACAGAACGACGTTGTTAACATGTTTAACGATTTTTGAAATAAAACAAAAATGAATTTACTTGTTAAAACTTTTTCTGCTTTTAAAATAAAGATGGCAATTTCTTTTGACTGTTAAACATCGAAAGAACATCAATCGCTTCTCTAGAAGTAAGCAAACTTCAAAGTGCAGAATCAAAGAGCTCCTTCAAACCCAGTACGCCTGAAAGAAGGGATCAACTGTGTCAGAAACCTTGTTTCATCTAACACGCCTCGGCCGAGTTCTCATCTCCTAAGCCCGATCAACGGTATTCCCCACAGGGATTATCTCTCCTAAGCAAGGTGGAATTGCTATCTTGAACCAGCGATATCTCTATACGCCCCACGATGGCCGAGTATCCAGTCATGTTCATTTTTTAGTTTGTGTGTCGCGTCAGTTTCGTCAGCATTTACATACATACATCATGCATTATTGATTTGCATTCACAATTTCATATTGCATCGCTATCACTCTAGTCGGTCTTATCCCCTAGTGATAAAAGTCCTCTCAATTGAGTTGTCAGACCTTTCCTCGTTGGGAAGTGAATCATCTAAGCAATCTCTCTCCTGTTTATCTCTAGATCAGAGTCGACACTATACCACTTTGATAACTTGAACCTCTGAAAGGCCAGAGAACCTTCAACAGATGTCACTCTTCGCCATTGAAGATGATATCCTTGCTTTCTCGGATTAAAGAAAATCCCCATAGAAAGCCTCTTAAGCAAAGGTTCGGCAGTACATCAGTATTTCTCCGAAAATCCACTGATGAAAATGTCATCGGCACCTAAAAATTGGACCCCATCATATGGCATTTCTCTGGGAAGATCCCGAGAAAAGTATGATGTAAGATCCCCAAGTGGAAACAGTCTCTCAAGATACTCATTTTCCCCCAGTAGAATCGACAAATGGCATCTCCAACAGAGAAGTTTGTGCACCCTACAACTCAGACGACTGGGTTCCCCAGCAAGTCTGATATTAAAACCTTTTCCGTCAAATGGCATCTCCCCAAGAAAATTCGGCGAGAAGTTTGAGGGAAACCGCTACGAATAGCGTCCCTTGTCAGTAAAGTTTATTGACAAAAGAAACTAAGACCAGTTCCTTGGTAGGAAACCAGGATCGAGGGGAAGTTTAAATCAGAAACTAAGACCAGTTCCTTGGTAGGAAACCAGGATCGAGGGGAAGTTTAAATCAGAAACTAAGACCAGTTCCTTGGTAGGAAACCAGGATCGAGGGGGAATTTATTTCAAAAGAAACTGAGAACAGTTCCTTGGTAGGAAACCTAGATCGAGGGGAAGTTTACCTTTTCTAAGCATCATTGCTTAGTCAAAGAAGATGAATGCGCAAACTGCCATTCATAGCCATCAAAATTTCGGGTATTCCGATATTTAATCCTCTTGCACCCCGAATGCCCGAATACCTTCGTCATTCACACCTTCGGGTCCAAGAAGATTAAATAGGGGCATCTGTCATACCCCAAATTTTGACCACTAAGATTTCCCATCATTGTGCAAATCATCATCACAATGTGGATGAACCATCATGCCTCAAAACTTCTTCCACAGTGGAGGTTTCCTTCACCCAGTGTCTCAAGCAGTACATGCTATCAATAAGGAAGATCCCTCTGACACAGATGAAGAATGGAAGTCCTACCTTAACGGGGACGGTTATATGGCTCAGGAAGAGGTGCCTATACCATTTTGCTATCCCGCACAAAGTCTGAGATTTATACCACGGTCAGATGTCGAAATGATCTATGGATATTATGATCCGGAAGGATTCCGTGCTCCGCCAAACTCATTAGAGGAGGACACTCTGATGAAAGACAATTTTGACTACACCTACTATGGCCCAATGGATGGTATGCCAATGTGGCAGCCCTACCCAGGAAACTTGGGGCAAGAGAGTCAGCCGAACAATGAAAATCAGCTGACCATCATTGAACAGAATACCTGTGTCCCCACCATGTCATGGGATCAACACTCAGGTCATTCAGAAACTACTCAACATGAAGATGAATTCGCAACGTTTGCAGGATTTGAATTCATCAACTATGCTTTTCCCGAGGTCAACGTCATCGAGAGAGATGACTCCTCCAGTTCCAAAGAAGTTTGGGACACCTTGGGACAACTGAGAGGAAAATAAGACTATATGGTCAGGTACACCGCTCCCGAAAGCTCTTGTATCAGGCTCGAAGATATCCAGCCTACTGGATGGGGAGATACAGCTGAGAGCACAAATACTACGTAAAATACAACTGAGGAATTCTCCTACGACAATTCAGCTAGGGAGACAGATTCCAATGATCCTGCTCCACCAGAAATCAGCATCATTTCTGAAGACAAATCAAGGAAGGTGCCAGACTTTGTGATTCACCGAGGAGTTCGTCGCCAATGGGTTGCTGTTGATGCTCCGAAGGTCGTTCTTCAGTCAAAGTAATTGCCATCTTTAACCTTTCACCCTGCCCAGGTAAAACGGATGTTTTGATAGGGCTCGCTTTCTGTAAATTTTCCCTCTTCGCTTAGCCCAAAGCGACAGAGTTTTGTTTTATAGGGCTGTAGTTTCAAGAATCGACTTGTTCATTAATAAAATAATGTCGTTCTGTAATTTCCGCATTAATCGTTGTTTTCTCTTTTTGCTTTTTCAGAAAATGGTAATCCTAAAAAACAATTCAATAATAAAAAAAAGCATTAAAATAAAACACTGCACACACTTGCATTTTTCTCTATCTCTTCTAAACACGAATCATCACATCATGCAGATTGCTTGTTTTAAACCCCATTGAAACATACGATCCGATGCCTTCTCCCAACTTTGAGTTCCCGATATTCGAGGCTGAAGAAGAAAATGACGACGAAATTCCAGAAGAGATCTCCCGACTACTCAGACAAGAGGAAAGGTCCATTGAACCTCATTATGAACCGTTGGAAATAGTAAACTTGGGTTCAGAACAAGAGAGAAAAGAAATCAAGATTGGGGCACCTCTCATTCCAACTGCCAAAGAGAGTTTGATAAAGCTTCTCAAAGAATTCCTCGATGTATTCGCTTGGTCCTATCACGACATGCCAGGGTTGGATACCAGCATCGTGGAACATCACTTACCGTTGAGATCAGAATGTCCGCCAGTAAAGCAGAGGTTGAGACGGACTCACCCGGACATGGCCATCAAAATCAAAGAGGAGGTACAGAAATAGATTGATGCGAGTTTCCTTACCACGTCAGAATATCCTCAATGGTTAGCCAATACTGTACCCGTTCCGAAAAAGGATGGAAAGGTCAGAATGTGTGTCGACTACCGCGATCTGAACAAGGCAAGTCCAAAGGACGACTTTCCTTTACCACATATTGACATGCTGGTGTACAGTACAACAAAGTTTAAAATTTTCTCCTTCATGGATGGATTCTCGGGCTATAATCAGGTCAAAATGGCGCCGAAAGACATGGAGAAAACTTCGTTCATTACCCCATGGGGTACCTTTTGTTACAAGGTGATGCCGATCGGTTTAAAGAACGCCGGGGCAACCTATCAAAGGGCCATGACAACTCTTTTTCATGACATGATACACAAAGAGATCAAGGTATATGTCGATGATATGATTGCAAAATCGAAGACAGAAGAGGAGCATGTGACCCACCTGTCAAAACTATTCGAGCGTTTACGAAAGTACAAACTCCGCTTGAATCCCAACAAGTGCACCTTCGGTGTCCGTTCAGGGAAATTACTAGGGTTCATCTTCAGCCAGAAAGGAATTGAGGTTGATCTTGACAAGGTCAAGGCCATTCAAGAAATGCCTTCTCCGAAAACTAAAAAACAAGTCAGGGGATTCTTGGGACGTTTGAACTACATCTCCAGATTCATATTCCTCATGGCCGCGACATGTGCGCCGATATTCAAGTTATTAAAAAAGAACCAGGATTGCGTTTGGACAGAAGATTGTCAAACCGCCTTCGACAATATCAAGGAATATCTGTTGAATCCTCCGATTCTATCACCTCCAGTGGAAGGAAGACCACTGATCATCTACCTCACAGTCTTGGAAGACTCAATGGGGTGTGTACTTGGCCAACAAGACGAAACCAAACAGAAAAAGTCTGCCATTTACTATTTGAGCAAGAAATTCACCGACTGCGAAACTCGGTACACGATGCTTGAGAAAACTTGTTGCTCTTTGGCTTGGGCTGCCAAACGTCTTCGCCAATACATGATTCGTCATACTACTTGGTTAATCTCCGAAATGGATCCAATCAAGTACGTCTTCGAAAAACCTGCTCTCACGGGAAGGATTGCCCGTTGGCAGATGTTGTTATCAGAAAATGACATAGAGTACCTGTAGCGAGTGATTTTTGGATGTGGTTGCGAAGCACGATCGCTCTAGTACAACAACTCGATTCATTTTTTATGTTATTAAAGCTGATGAAGGAAGAGAAATAGATGTCTCCAATTAACCCTGCTTGCATACTGAGATTAAACAGTCAAAACTGTTGGTTTACAGATGCTACAAAGATTCGGGGTTTCTCCTAGGTTTATTTTGTTGACGAGGGGTGCTTTAGGCTATCGGTTGAGATGTTAGGACGGATATATATGAAAGTATGGGATTTTGGGTTTTTGTTTAGTGTGCTCGCTAAGATTTTTCTTTCAATCTTATGCCTACGTATTCCCGTTTATCGAAACAGGGAAATCAGAGCGTTCGTAGTTCCTCCTATTCTATGGGAGGAAATGGGTGTTTTGGTGTCTTGTTCAAAGCCCAAGACGTGAAGCAAAAAGTGTTGACCTTAGAGAGAATTTGTCATCTCTAAAGAGGGGTTTGTCTGTTACGACTGTTTATAAAGGAGAATTACTTTTAACCGGGATGTGTGAATCCGGTAATGCCATAATTTCCTTTATAGGGGATTTCAACCTGAAGGATAAGACTTTAACTCAGTGTAGAGTAATGCCATCTTTCCTTAGGAATTTCTCATACTAAAAGAAAGACAGTGGCATGGATGTAGATGATCCAGAGGCTTGCCGCTTACAGCGATTAGATGGAGGGGAAGGAGTTGTTGATGTTTGTGTACTGTGAACGAGGCACAACTTTGATGCTAAAAGGTTAATTGGATCAACTAGTGGTTTTCTTATACAAAGCCTAAGAGAAGGCTATTACGTGTCTCGTACAAAGCCCGAGAGAGAGGCTAAAAGGTTTTGACTCAACGAGGGAATCTTTTGGTATCTCGTATAAAGCCCGAGATGGAGGCTATTTGACTCAACAAGAGAGTTTTTTGTATCTCGTACGAAGCCCGAGATGGAGGCAAAAGGGTGATTGACTCAACGAGGGAGTCTCTTATGTGTCTCGTACAAAGCCCGAGAAAGAGGCTAAACGTTGTTTGACCCTGCTGGGGAGAATCATTGTACAAAGTTTCATAACCCAAATTTTGACCACTAAGATTTCCCATCATTGTGCAAATCATCATCACAATGTGGATGAACCATCATGCCTCATCAAATGCCTCAAGGGTTGTTAAGCATTCACTACAATCAAAATTAGGGTTTCAAGCCCTCTCAGAGCTTTAGACAAAGGATCAATCAAGGAATGACAGGATCTTCAACTTTTCTAACCTCTCAAACATCCACAAAGGATCAAAAAGGACTCCCACATCAAGGATTAAGCACAAGGTTGCTCCCTTCTAGGTGGATCAAGTCTCAAGATCGCCAGTGTCACCAAATTAGGGTTTTGGTCGACCAGGGCCTCCAGATGGAAACTTTCATCTGGATATAAGCCAAAGATCCAAAACAAAACCTAATGTACTCCATGGAGCCTCATGGACCCAAGCATCAAGTCAATTTGACCTCAGGGGATGCATACATCAAAAATCAGGAATTAGGGTTTCTTGACCTAATTCACCCCTAAGTTGACTTTTGGGACAAATCAAGAGCCAAGACCTCAAGACATGATTTGAGGGTCTCTAATGAACTATATTGATCCATTTGGAACAATGGATTAATCCAAGAAGCTTGAGCAACAAGTCTCATTTTCATCTGCACCACAATTAGGGTTTCGCGAGGAAAGTCAACTGTAACTTTGACTTTTGACCAGGACATGCTCCCAAACCCTAGGACATGCCCCAATATACCCTATGACACCCATGGAACATGTCCATCAAGTTTAATTTAGGTCAAGGACATGATTTCCTGAAGAATTGCACAATTTTGAATTCATCTGATAAAAGGTCAACTGTGCACAAAAGTCAACTTTGACTTTTTGAGATTTTTCACCAAAATGGATTTTTAACCCTAAAATGATGTTAATGTATGATTTGAATCATCATTCATCAATAAAAATCAAAGAAAGTGGGATAACTTGTAAAAGGGGTAACCATAAAACTTAGAAATTTTTCTAAGTTATGGAAAAGGTACCACTAATGCACTAACTTTGGAGGATCATAACTCCTAAACCACAAGGCCAATTTTCTCATCCAAAGATGGATTTGTAGCCCTCATTACCCTCTACAAAAACTTCAACTAGACCTAAGTCCAATTCATTAAGGATTTTGAGTTATGGAGTGATCAAAATCAAGAAATCACACTTTGTTCCAACACTTAGTGAAAATTTCACTAAGTCAGATTTTGCTTCACTTTTTGCCAAATGTAGAGGGATTTTTCACTTGGAATCAAAAGAGATCAAAACCAAACTTGTTCAAACAGTTGTTGTATCATGTAAGGGCTTTCCAAAATGGCCAAGAACATTGCCAAATTCAACTTACACCATGAGATATGACATTGTCAAGTTGCCTTGCTGAAATCTGTCAAAGGCAAGGCAGATTTTGCATTTTGGCTCGATTTGCCAAAATCAGCCAAATTCAAATGCTCCTATCCACTTGGACACATCTGAGGATTGAATCTAAAGGGGACAATCACTGAGCCAAGCCTCCAAAGTCCATGGAACAAGAAATAGCATGTTGAACCTAGAATGGCCAAAATAGGGACAAGACTCCAAATTTGGATTGAAGCATTCAATGGAAGCATCAAGGTGGCATGGACTGAGCCATTCTCATCTGAAATCAGTCAAGACTTATCCAAGACCAAGGGAACCAAAGCTCTGTGCCCTAACCTCTAGTCAATGGCTAGAGGAGACTTGCATTTCCATTGGACAACATTGGCCAAACCTACTTACCTGCTGCCATTCACTATTCCTTACAAAACAAACTTGCACTAATTTTGATCAGTTTGAGTACACCAAAGCCATCAAATAGATGCTTTCCTCAAAATCTCTTCTTTCACTCCAATTTTGCCTTCTAAGGGAAGTCACTATCAGGTTTTGAGTTTGAGAGTAATTCCAATCAAACCAATCACTCACACACCTCACATACATCACATATGAGCTGATCAAACACTTAGATCACTTCTGAAACACCAATTTCACAAAATCACCAGCTGGTTGCTCAAATTTTCAATCAAGTTGCAGCTGAGGTACCACAAAGTGATCCATCCAATTTCAATAAAGTCCAACCATTCAAACACACTCCATAGGGTGTAGGGAAGCTGTTCAGATCATCACCACTCATCTATAACACCTCCAAATCAAAAATCACATTGCACTTGTTGTCACGGCTTAGAGGTAAGCACATACTTGGTCATCTCTCAATCTATGCATATTTCCTCGCACAATAATTTGGACATGTGTTCATAATCATGCATGGAATGTTTTCCCTCAATTAATTGCATTGTTTGAATCGTGTATAAAAAATCCTAGCCTTCATGCAGAAATTAGGGTTCTTGAGGATTTTTCATGATTTCTTGTTGTATGTTTATTTTAAATGAAATTAATGGACATAGACATGATCGTGAGGTTGAAACGAGCATAATGATATGTGGATTGCATGATATAATCAAGTATTCAGTGAGATTGAGGAGAAAATGCAAATCAGCCAAACCCAGAACACGCTCGTGTTCTTGGTGTGTTCTTGGCGCCATTTTTAAATAATTCAAATATTTGAATTTTGTGATTTTGTTTAATTGATTCAAAAATTAATTTCTCTCCGAGTTTTAATGATTTTGAGTTGATTCTTTTTTTAATAATTCACAAAAATGTTAAAATATTTTATTTTATCAAAAAATCCCAAAAATATTATTTATTTCATATAATTGATATTTTTGCAAAGAATTAATATTTTAATTGTTTTTGACATTTTAAATAATTTTTCCACATTGATTTTGCAACTTTTAATGCTTTCTAATTATTTTGTAGGTCAATACTTAATTTTTGAAGCATTAATCTAAAATCACAATTTGTTTTTCACATGTTAAATAATTTTGATCATTTTAATTGAATTTTTATTCAATTAAATACATTTTTGAAAACAAATTAGGGTTTTTGGATTAATTCAACCCTCATAAATTATTTTCAAAACACTTTGGGCCTCTAATAGAGTGTAAGACCCAATCCTTTCCTGACCAAAACATTTTGGGCCTCAGTGTATTGTATAAGTCCCGATACCGTAAAAAAAAACAAACGGCGCGATCGTCGCCTTTCAAAATAACCTTTGGGCCTCTCCTTGAGCTATAAGACCCATTCAAAAACACTTTGGGCCTCTAATAGAGTGTAAGACCCAATCCCCTTTTAACCAAAATCTTTTTTGGGCCTCACTTGTTCTATAAGTCCCTCTGTGTTAAAAGAAAACCTCAGCGCGATCGCCATTTCAAACGGAAAAATCATCTGGGCCTACCCTCGTGTTATAAGCCCCACGCTTTTTCTTTAAACTTCTTGGGCGTCTTGAGAGAGTGTAAGACCCATCCCTTTGTACAGAAAACATTTTGGGCCTCAGTCACTTGTATAAGTCCCTCTGTACAAATAACAGTGCGCTCACTGATAAAACCTTGGGCCTCTCCTTGAGTTGTAAGCTCCAAATCTTTCTTTTTCAAAGCACTTTCTCCTTTGATTTTGAATATACTGTTGTTTTCAATCTTTCTTTGTTGAACAACTAACCAAATAGCATGGAAGCTCTACAACTGAGTAAGTGGTTATTGCTTTCATTTACCGTTTTCATATACATATAACTGTATTGTGGGGCTGTTTCACTGTAAGTCTTCTTTCATAAACTCATATCGACTGTGTAATAATAGTATAGATATTTTGAATTTCCCCGGTAACTACGTCTAGAACTAGGTGATGCCGTTTCATTTATTCGTAGAAATAGACAACTAGATCCCCAATAGGATCACCAGACACAGTCTTCTCTTCGGCTGTCCTCATTAGGAATTGTCAAGAAACTCTACCCCCAGAGATGAATGTATTTTCCGTGAATGGGATCTTTGAGTTTCTTCCAAATTCTCGAACTTTCCTGACTTTGATCTATTATCGGTGAATAGCATTGCCTTGAATTTCTCGGGGTTTGGGGACCCACGGACTTCTTAAAAGCATCGGCCTCCTCTTGGGCATCGTACAAGGACCCACAGGCTTCCTAAAAGCAACCCCGCCTCCTCTTGGGCTTAGTACAAGGACCCTACGGCTTCTTAGAAGCATTCACAGCGTCCTCTTAGGCTTCGTATAATGATCTCTTCCTCCGGGAATGATAGCCTCCTCTTGGGCTTAGTACAAGAACCCGTCGGCTTCTTAAAAGCTTCCAGCCTCCTCTTGGGCTTCGTACAAATTGTCACGACGACCTCCTAGAGGTATAGGAACAGAGCTTAGTCATTTGCATAGAACAGTCCTTTCATAGAGTCTACTACTGTTTCTCAAAGCACAGTACGAGAGATAAAACCCTAGACTTGGACAGTCTAACTTCCTTGAGTCTCAGACATTCTCAAGTGACCCCTTCATTAAATAGGAAGGAAACCCGTAGACTCGGACAGTCTCAATACCCTTCGGATTTCCCGCTTCCCTAAAGAACAAGAATAACCCGGATCCTTGAATCAAATCCCTGAGTACAGTGTTGGTCATATAAGAACTGATTTTCTCTTATCAGTATACTGGACTTGTCACTTAACTGAAACAGTCACCATAGCCTCTCTCTTGGGCTTTGTATAATGATTCTCCCCAACGGAGTCAAACAATGTTTAGCCTCTCTCTCGGGCTTTGTACGAGACACATAAGAGACTCCCTCGTTGAGTCAATCACCCCTTTCGCCTCCATCTCGGGCTTTATACGAGATACAAAAAGGTTCTTATTGAGCCAAACAAGCAACAACCTCCATCTCGGGCTTCATACGAGATACAAAAAACTCCATTGTTGAGTCAAATAGCCTCCATCTCGGGCTTTATACGAGATATCAAAAGATTCCCTCGTTGAGTCAAAACCTTTTAGCCTCTCTCTCGGGCTTAGTACGAGACACATAATAGCCTCCTCTTAGGCTTTGTATAAGAAAACCACTGGATAATGTAATTAACCTTTTAGCATCAAAACTGTGCCTCGTTCACATTAAACAAACATCAAACAACTCTCTCCATCTAATCGCTGTAAGCGGCAAGCCTCTGGATCATCTACATCCATGCCACTGTCCCTCTTTTAGCATGAGAAATTCCTAAGGGAAGATAGCATTGCTCTACACTGAGTTAAAGTCATCCCCTTCAGGTTAAAACCCCCTATAAAGGAAATTATGGCATTACTAGGATCCGCGTATCCCGGTTAAAGTAATTCTCCTTTATAAAACAGTTGTGACACAAACCCCTCCCCCCTCTTTAGAGATGACAAATTCTCTCTAAAGACAACACCTTTCAGCTTCACATCTTGGGCTTTGAACAAGATACAAACAGACTTTTCAGCTTCACATCTTGGGCTTTGAACAAGATATATATCACCTTTCGCTTCACGTCTTGGGCTTTGAACAAGACACCAAAAACAACCATTTCCTCCCATAGAATAGGAGGAACTACGAACGCTCTGATTTCCCTGTTTCGGTAAATGGGAATACGTAGGCATAAGATCGAAAGAAAAGATCTTAGCGAGCACACTAAACAAAAACCCAAAATCCCATATCTCCATCAATCAAAAGCAGTAATTCAAAAACATCAGTCCTAACATCCTAATTCTTGTTCCCCGCCAGAAACTTTTTGTCTAGATAAAAAACCAGTGTTGGCGAAAATACAAATAACCAGTACAAAGGCCCCCCACATTGATAGCATTCGAAACCTAACAGACCGCTTTTTAAACTCAGTATGCAAAGCAGGGTTAATTGGAGACATCTATTTCCCTTCCTTCATTAGCTCACAATAGGATAAAAAATGAATCGACCTGTAGTTTTAAGCTCAACCGCAGAGAGCGACCAACGCTTAAGAACCGCGTCCAAAATCGCTCGCTACACAAAGCCCAAGAGAGAGGCTAACTTCACTGGAGAAGGATCATTATACAAAGCCTAAGAGGAGGCTGTGGTTACTGTTTCAGTTGAGTGACAGGTCCAGTATGCTGATTTTTAAAGAGAAAATCAGTTCTTATATGAGCAATGTTGTACTCGAGGATTTGATTCAAGGATCCGGGTTATTCCTGTTCTTTAAGGAAGTGGGAAATCCGAAGGGTATTGAGACTGTCCGAGTCTACGGGTTTTCTTCCTATTTAACGAAGGGTCACTTGAGAATGTCTTTGAGACTCAAGGAGATTAGACTGTCCAAGCCTAGAGTGTCATCTTTTGTACTGCGCTTTGAGAAACAGTAGTAGACTCTATGAAAGGATTGTTCTATGCAGATGATTAAGTTATGTTCATATACCTCTAAGAGGTCGTCGGGACAATTTGTACGATGCCCAAGAGGAGGCCGGAAACTTTTAAGAAGCCTATCGGTCTGTGTACAATGCCCAACAGGAGGCTATCATTCCCGGAGGAAGAGATCATTATACGAAGCCTAAGAGGAGGCTGTGAATACTTCTAAGAAGCCGGCGGGTCCTTGTACTAAGCCCAAGAGGAGGCAGGGTTGCTTTTAGGAAGCCTGTGGGTCCTTGTACGATGCCCAAGAGGAGGCCGATGTTTTTAAGAAGCCCGTGGGTCCCCAAACCCCGAGAAATTCAAGGAAAGCTATTCACAAGGAATAGATCAAGTCAAGAAAGTTCGAGAATTTGGAAGAAACTCAATGATGCCATTCACGGAGAATACAATCATCTTTGGGAGTAGAGTTTCTTGACAATTCCTAATGAGGACAGCTGAAGAGAAGACTGTATCTGGTGATCCTATTGGGGATCTAGTAGTCTATTTCTACGAATAAACGAAACGGCGTCACCTAGTTCTAGCCGTAGTGGTCGGGAAAACTCTAAATATCTATACTATTATTACACAGTTGATATGAGTTTATGAAAGAAGACTTACAGTGAAACAACCCCACAATACAGTTATATGTATATGAAAGCGGTAAATGAAAGCAATAACCACTTACTCGGTTGTAGAGCTTCCATACTGTTTGGTTAGTTGTTCAACAAAGAAAAATTTAAAACAACCGTATATACAAAATCAAAGGAGAAAGTGCTTTGAAAAAAGAAATATTTGGGGCTTACAGCTCAAGGAGAGGCCCAGGGTTTTATCAGTGAGCGCACTGTTTGAATTTGTACAGAGGGACTTATACAAGTGACTGTGGCCCAAAAATTGTTTTCTGTACAAAGGGATGGGTCTTACACTCTCTCAAGAGGCCCAAAAAGTTTAAAGAAAAAGAGTGGGGCTTATAACATGAGGGTAGGCCCAGTTGATTTTTCCGTTTAAAATGGCGATCGCGCCGAGGTTTTCTTTTAACGCAGAGGGACTTATACAATAAGTGAGGCCCAAAATGTTTTTGGTTAAAAGGGGGTTGGGTTTTTACACTCTATTAGAGGCCCAAAAAGTTTTAAATGGGTCTTATAGCTCGAGGAGAGGCCCAAAAGGTTATTTTTCAAAAGGGCGACGATTGCGCCGTTTGTTTATGACGGTATCGGGACTTATACAATACACTGAGGCCCAAAAATGGTTTGGTCAAAAAAGGATTGGGTCTTACACTCTATTAGAGGCCCATGAGTGTTTGACAATGATTTGTTTGAGTGAAAATCAAAGAAACCCTAATTTTATTCTTTAAAAGTAAATATTTAAAGAAAATCAATGACAAATACCAAATAGGTTTGAATAAACCACTTGTGATTTTTCTTTAAGGTTTGAAAAATGAGTTATAAATCACAAGAGATATTAAAACTCATTTGGTCTTGATTTTTCAAGATGAATATTCATTTTAAAATGTTTAAAAACAAATAAAAATGAATTTATTCACAAAAATACTAATTATATTAAATAAATAATATAAATTCAATTTTTTTGTGGAATAAAATATCTCAACATTTTTGTGATTTTTTGCAAAAAGAACCAATAAAAAATAATTAAAATTGAAAGAGTTATTAATTTTCCAATTAATTAATAAACCATGAAAATATTGGAAAAAATGGCAAAATGTGAAAAAACACAAAATGACATGGGTGGGGTTTGAACCCAAGACCTAAAGGTTACAAGGCGCGCGCCTTACCACTGGGGTGGTGATACATCCATTGTTTGAAACAAAACAACAAATATACAAGGCATGACTTGGTTTTAGGCCTGACCCAAGGCAAGTTTTGGCAAGTTTTGGCTCAGAAACGTGAAGGTCATAACTTTCTCAATTCTTAATGGTTTGAGACAAAATTTATATGCATCTGGACCAGAATTTCATAAGGAATCCAATGGTGGGGGTAGTTTTTTCGGATCACACTCCCTCCTCAAAACCCGATAGTGGTTTTGAAAATGACCTATAAATGCATTTTCTATGCTACAACTTGGTACAAGCATGGATTACATGGTGAATTAGCCCAAACACACCATATACAACATGTATGAGATGTTTATGGTCAATGGACTCCAAAGCATTGCATGTTTGAAAGATTCCAAGTTGTGAGGCTTACCTCTTTTTTGAGATTTTGGAGCTTTTGTGCAATCTGTCAAACCTCTTGTTCCAGAAATGATTTGATGCTTTAGACACACTCAAATGATCCCTTAGAAGCTTTTAGGATGATTGGAATTGACTGGTACCTGCAAAAACACAAACAGTCCCTTTCTTGCAAAAGGGGTTAAAAGTGACCAAAATAGCAACTCCCTCAAATGGTGTTCCAGATGAGGGGAACCATTTGGGATAGTTCAAGGATGATATTCGGAGTGTGTTTGAGGTTTTATCTGGTTTGGAAAGTGACTGAATCAAGACATGGCTTGAAAATGCAACAAAAGACTATTTTGAGGTTTTGAGAGGTGACTTTGTGATTTTGTGATTACAGGTCACTTGTGATAGTTTGCACAGCTTACATATGATATATATGAGGTGTGTGTGTGATTGATTGTGATGAAAAAGCTCTCAAGCTCAAAAACTCAAAGTTGCCTTGCTAAAGAAGGCATTTTTGCCAAGAGAAAGAGGTTTTGAGGAAAGCATCTATTTGATGGCTTTGGTGTACTCAAACTGATCACAATTGAGCTCTATTTATAGTAGAGCAAGTCTATTTTGGGATCCACAGTGAATGGCAACTGCAGCAGGTGTTTGTTCAATGTTGGCCAATGGAAATGCAAGTCTCCTCTAGCCATTGACTAGAGGTTAGGGCACAGGGTTGTGGTTCCCTTGGTCTTGGATAAGTCTTGACTGAATTCAGTTGCAAATGGCTCAGTCCATGCCACCTTGATGCTTCCATTGAATGCTCCAATCCAAAATTGGAGTCTTGTCCCTATTTTGGCCATTCTAGGTTCAACATGCTATTTCTTGTTCCAAAGACTTTGGAGGCTTGGCTCAGTGATTGTCCCCTTTAGATTCAATCCTTAGAGGTGTCCAAGTGGATAGGAGCATTTGGATTTGGCTGATTTTGGCAAATCGAGCAAAAATGCAAATTCTGCCTTGCCTTGGCAGATTTCAGCAAGGCAACTTTCCAATGTCATATCTCATGACTCAAATTGAATTTGGTAATGTTCTTGGTCATTTTGGAAAGCCCTTACATGATACAACAACTGTTTGAACATATTTGGTTTTGATCTCTTTTGAATCCAAGTGAAAAATCCCCCTACATTTGGCAAAAAGTAGGGTAAAATCTGACTTAGTGAAATTTTCACTAAGTGTTGGAACAAAGTGACTTTTCTTGATTTTGATCACTCCATAACTCAAAATCCAAGAGGAGTTGGAATTAGGTCTAGTTGAAGTTTTTGTAGAGGGCAATAAGATCTACAAATCAAGCCTTGGATGGGAGAAAATGGCTTTGTGGTTTAGAAGTTATGACCCTCCAAAGTTAGTACCCTAGCCACTTTATTTTTAACTTAGAAAATTTTCTAAGTTTTTTATGGTTACCCCTTTTACAAGTTACCCAAATTTTCTTGATTTTTCTTGATGAATGATGATTCAAATCATACATTAACATCATTTTAGGGTTAAAAATCCATTTTTGTGAAAAATCTCAAAAAGTCAAAGTTGACTTTTGTGCACAGTTGACTTTTTATCAGATGAATTCCAAACTGTGCAATTCTTCAGGAAATCATGTCCTTGACCTAAATCAAACTTGATGGACATGTTCCATGGGTGTCATAGTGTCGCTCCCGGGATTTTCATCCAAGTACAAACGCGAAAGTGGCACCGAAACAGAGTCGCCAGCAATGTGTATTTATCCCAAGAGGGGGAAAGGAAACACCGCGTAAACCTGAGAGAAAGGAAAAGCATGGTCTTACGACCAAGAGAACTGGGTTCGGGAGTCGGTTACGCGAGAGGAAGGTATTAGCACCCCCACGCGTCCATCGTACCCGATGGGATCCACGCTTGCTTGTCTCGATCAAAGGGTGATAGAAAAGAATGCTGGAAAAAAGGAACTGGAAAAGGAAGGGAAAGGGAAAGAGAAACAAATGTAGGGAAAATAAAAGAAGTGCTCGCATGGGCCCTACCCCACTGCCTACGTATCTCATCGGGAGCATGAGAATCAGAGCGACGTAGTTCCCCTCACTAGGGATGGATTGTGTTTTTTAGAGAACGGCTTACGTTCTAGCTCAGGTGTTGCAGGCTCGCTGGTCCGAGTGCGTTACCATCTTGCAAGAGAACGAGTAGAAGCGCGTTCGTGCGTTGAGAATGAATGAGATGAGAAAAGAATTCCCGAAGGAAAGACGTTATTGTTTGTTTTTGTTTTTTAAGAGTTTTTTCCATTTATTTGCATATGACAGTGTATCTGAATCTTAGTCATTGGAATGTGTACATTCTCACATTCCAAGATGGAATGGGTAAGAAAGCACACTAAGAGTGAAGAAGACCCCCACACTTAGTTCCAATTGTCAAGGTTCAAACACACTAGCGTATTTGTATTTATTAAGTGTTTTTGTTGATTAAGAAATGAAGAAGTGTTTTTTATTATTTGCATCTTCAACAAGTATTGCATTTAAGTCCCTCATACAAGATCAAATGTTTAACACATTGACCCAAGATGGGCTATATGCTACACATTCTAAGATTACAAGAGAAGACCCCTTATAATCTTTTCTTTATATGAAAGGCCTAAATGCAATAAATGCCTACCTTTATTATATGTTTTGAATTTTCTTTGAGATGAGAAGATGAAAGACTCAAGAGAGGGTAAAGGTAAAAATCTATATGGACTAAGACTCAATCCTAATTGATTAGTTAAGGGAGTGATCCTAAAGTTTGTGAGGTTTCAACCTAAAGTCTAAAGAAAGAATGAATTAAACAATTCACTTCTAAAGTAGAAGATGAATTGTAATTCACAAGGGGAAAGTGATGAGTTATTAAAAGAAAGCACATAAGTGCTTAACAAAACACAAAATGGAATTGTAAAAGAGAAAGGATAGAAGTTGAATGTGGATTCCTTATCCACACTCAATTGAAACTTACCAAAGCCCCTACATGGTTAGTAAACATGTATAAGAAGTATAAGAAGTAAAAGAACATGTAATGCATCATAAAACTCAAAAGAATTAAATGAGAAAACAAATCCTAGAACCACATCCAGAATGGGCATCATATGGACAACAAGTGAATATCATCATACAAGTGCAAGTGAATAAGCAATAATCATCACCCATTAGCATTTAAACATGTTACAAGAAGAAGGGATAGATGAAAGATGGAAAGAAATGAAGAGGACATGCATAAATGGAACATGTAAATCAACAACCAGAATTGAAACTAAATGGAAAATGGTTTATAAACATCTCAAAAGTATTTATGAATCAACTTCAAGACATTCAAGAAGTAATATAAGAAGAATTGAAATGAAAGTTCAAAAAGAAAGTGCAAACAATACATGTTAATGATGCACAAAGTTCAAATTGAAATGAACATGTAAAGAAGACCTATAATGTGTATCAAAGACCTATAATATCATATGAATGGCTCATAACATATGCAAATGCTCATACAAATATGCACAAAAGAATTCATGTAAACATGCACTAAAGTTGTAATGACATGCCATGGATTATACTTCCAATGTAATGCATCAAACAAAGACCAAATGGATTCATGAAAATTATGCCAGCATATTATTGGAATGCCTAGGTCAGAAATGCATCATACATCAAGATAGCATGTAAAAATTCAGAGCAAAATGACTTCAAACAAAGCAATTAGGTCAAATTTAAACATCATGCAAAGTGGTGCAAATATAGGCATCAAAACATGTAATAAAGTGACCTAAAAAATCAAACAAAAATCATCTAACATGCTTCAATGTATTAGTGAATCAATTCAAAAAGAATCATGTCAAAACAGTTGGTAATGAGCAAGAACAAAATTAAACAAATTCATGTATCATGCTTAGAATGCATCTAAATGGAAATTCAAAGAAAATTATGGATCAGGGGTAAAAAGGTCATAAAATCAAGAAATAAAATCATGGAAAATTTCCTAAATGTTTTAGTGATACTCATGAATTTTTGTGGAATTTTATGATGATATTTGGTATTTTTAAAAATTAAAAATCAAATGTGTAAAAAAATGAAAATAAAAATGGAATGCAAAGGGAAGGGGAGGTGTGAACATAGCAATCATGCAGTTCAAATTAATTGGGCTTGAAAACATGGGGGTGTGGGTAGCAATCTGATTAGGTCCAATAACGTGCACAACACACTAACTATCATGCTCTTTCAGTCAAACCAAGTCAAATCATTCACAACCATCAGATTAAGTCAAGTCAAACACAAAGGTCAAGGTAAGCAAATCTAACACACGCGCATGAGGGCACATACTCACTATCATACACCACGCCACACAATGCTTACTCTGATTAAAAACAAAACATGTGCAACGCATGTGCCAATTTTATGTGTTGTCACATTATGGACCACGCGATGAAGAAAAACGAGCGGACAGGATTAAAACATATTAAACCCTAACCATCAAAGCTGCCGGCCGGAGAAGGACCTCCGGTCACCTTCTCCGGCGAGAAACCACCACCTGCAACCTCACAATTTTCCAGAAATGCATAACACATACATCAATCGAAAGCTAAACTTATGCAGATCATGAATGTGCTTATGAAATCCACAAAACACACACACATAGCAAGAACAGAGGAGATTACATTAAGCCCTAGATTTTGCAACTAAACCTCTAAGAGGCCTATCAACTAGCCAGTTTGAGCAGAGCTTCTAGCAAGCTTAAAACACAAAAAAACAAGTAAAAATAGACAGAGATCGTGTAAGGTAATTTCAAGAGTTCAAACCTGAATGATGATGAAACTTGGAATGCACAAGAATACCAGAAGGAGATGCTTCTTCCTTGAGCTTCACTTGGCCAAATAAAGGCTTGAGAGCTTGAATTCGTGCAAAGAATCAACCAGAATTTCAACTCTCTTGACCCTGAACTTCCTTAACTGAACCTATGCACTTTTGTTCTTAATCTCCAAAGTAGAATCAAGATGGAGATGGAGATGAAATGTAGGAGATGATGATGAAATTCGTGTACAGAGAGCGAGAAAAATCAGAGAATGTGGAAAGAATTTGAAGTGTTTTTGAGAGAATGTGGCTGACCATCAAGTTGTGAGGTGAGATTTCGTTTTATAGTGTGAGTTAACCAAGGTTAAACTGAGTGAGGTTAACTGAGTCACAATGGTTTGAGTGAGTCATCCCTAACTAACTGAGTCAAGTTAGTTAGGGAGAGCCATGATATGGTGTGGCTGGTTCATAACAAACTATGGTGGAGGTGAAATGTGAAGCTGCAGCAAGCAAAACTTGTTATACAAGTTTCCACTCCTTTCCCTTTTTATGATCATGTATAGCACGTGATATGGTGACTGAGGTACATGTTTGGCTAAATGAAGCAATTGTTGGGAGAGTGAGCAATACATGGGCAAGCTGATACAATCAACAATAACCTTCACTTGTTTTTTTTCTGGTTTTATGTGACAGTGAGAACAATAGAGATAGGGTGATTTGAGGATGAATTATTCCATGTAATGTGAATGATTTGGTGAGCTCATGGGTTCATTTGAAAGAGAGTACATTGGAGCACAATGCTGATGTGAAAATTGAAGTGAAATGAGGTTGGAATAAGTTGCAAAATGACTTAAAATACACAAGTTTGGGAACTGGTTATGGGGCGTGGCAAGCAAGTCATGGCATGGCAACTTGGCACACAAAATTTCAGCACAATCAACATGACTTTGAACCAATATATCTCCACTATAACTTGATCAAATGGAATTTTGTCCAACATGAGTATTGAAGATGACACTACAAGGAACAACTTTGATGTTGAAAAGTTTTTAATTTGAGGCCTTTAACCATGAGAAAAATGAGTGGACATTTGGCCCACCACATGTTTGTTAAAATGACTGCGCGCGTGACCTGAAAATCTTGGTCATGACCTAGTTTTGAACCTACTTTGCTCAAACTTTGATCAATCATATCTCCCTCAATTTTTATCCAATGGAGATGTTCTACACATGGATTTGAAGCTTAAAGAAAGACCTTTTGTTGTGGCCTGGTGGAATTTTCATTTGGTGCTTTAATTTTAAATGGCCTTGGTTCAAACTCTGATGCAAAATGGCCAAAACTTGCTCTTTTTAGTAACCCTACTTCACCCAAAAATGGCAACTTTCCACATCTTGATTTTTTCATGATTCCTTTGGAATTTCTTGACCAAATTTTGTACATTGGACATATGTAACATGAATTTCATGATTTTGGGCTCAAAAAGTCAAGAGTTGACTTTTTCCTCTGATTATTTGACTTTGCCCCAATTTCTCTGATTCTTGATCTTTCTTCCAATTGAACCACTTCTAAAACCAATTGAGATGCAATTTTCCACATACATACACTTAAGGACATATGGAATACCATGACATCAAGTTTTGTTCACAAAATCAAAGATTCCCTGATTTAATGGGAAACCCTAGTTTTGGTGCCCACCTCCTAGGAGAAAAATGTGCAGTCTTCAATTTCAAATTCCTCAGAGTATGTTGTGTACCTTCTTAAAGGATGATGATATATGCCTTTTGAGGATGATTTTGGATCAATGAGCTATCTCTTTTGAGGGTTTTCCTTCAGTTTTTGAACCTCTTGCATAGTGAAAGATGTAATGCTTCAATCTCCCATTGTATCTCTTATCCTTGAGGTTGTGGATGATCAATTGAGATGGTATAAGACATGAAAGACCTCTTGGCTTGCCTTGAGGGCACTTGATTGACCTTTTGTGCTTTGAATGATTCCTTGATTGTCCACCTTCCACCTGATCACATGCCCTGATGGTAAGAAGGATGCCATGCTTCATTTTTCTATGTTAAATGCAATGTAATGTTAATGAGATGGATATGATATGATAAATGATAATGCCATGCTATGATGCCAAAAGGGGAGAGCAAATTTTGGGGTATTACAGCTTCCCCTATTCAAGCGCTGTAGACCTGAATGCCTGAAAGCAATTGCTTTCGGACTTTCAAGGTATATAGTGATTGAATACCAAATATAACCAAAAATTTGCTCTGGATGATGAAGAATAAAAGGGATATAAACCCAACGAGACTGCTGGATTGAATCTTCGATGAAACGTCGGAGAGATCTGTCTTTTGAACGACGCCAGACGGCTACTGGCTTGCCACGCTGCTGGTGGACTTTAATAATGTCTTTTATGCAACTCCAGACGACTACTGGCCTGCCACACTACTGGTGGACTTTGATAACGTCTTTTGAACGACGCCAGACGACTACTGGCTTGCCACGCTACTGGTGGACTTTAATAATGTCTTTTATGCAATTCCAGACGACTACTGGCCTGCCACACTACTGGTGGACTTTGCAGCTTCGTGCCACCCGAAGACGGACTTTTGCCAATCCACTGTTGGACTTTTGGAATATGCCACCCTTAGATGGACCTTTCGCCAATCCACTGTTGGACTTTTGCCACCCGAAGACGGACTTTTGCCAATCCACTGTTGGACTTTTGCCACCCGAAGACGGACTTTTGCCAATCCACTGTTGGACTTTTGGAATATGCCACCCTTAGATGGACCTTTCGCCAATCCACTGTTGGACTTTTGCCACCCGAAGACGGACTTTTGCCAATCCACTGTTGGACTTTTGCCACCCGAAGACGGACTTTTGCCAATCCACTGTTGGACTTTTGCCACCCGAAGACGGACTTTTGCCAATCCACTGTTGGACTTTTGGAATATGCCACCCTTAGATGGACCTTTCGCCAATCCACTGTTGGACTTTTGCCACCCGAAGACGGACTTTTGCCAATCCACTGTTGGACTTTTAGAATATCAATACCGGATTGCACTCTGCATCCGTGTCAGACATCTCTGCCGACTTTGCTGAGGAACAATGATCAATGACTTGACTTTAGAGGTTCCTGAGAGGATAGTATCTCTGTTGGAGAATAAATGAACAATCCGTCTGCTCCAAATTGTCAAGTTTGCCAAAAATAAATTGGACTTGAAGAATAATAAATCTGCCAGGAATCACTTCATCTGTTGGGGGAATGAATTCTGGTCACAGCGGTTCCGCTGGGGATGAGAATTTCTTTGTATGGCGTCTTTCTAGGGGAGAGAAGTCATAAAAACTCTGCTTGGGGATCTGTCCAAACCAAGACCCTTTGTAGGGGTTATCCACCTTCTGACCCGGCTGGGGAAAGGCTGTACCATCCTTGTTGAGGAATAGATTCTGTCGATCTGATAAACCTCGGCGGGAAGAACAACAACTCAGCTGGGAGTTGCTGACAAGATTCGATGCTGACCTCTGTGGGGATACCATGACCAGAGATACGATCTTGCTGGGTATCAGGGCTACTCTGCCAGGGATATGGAAATCCTGGTTAGAACATTCCACTGCAACTTGCTAGGAAAGAGTCCTTAGAGATCTGTTGGGGAAACCCAAAGCAAATCCACAGTATTCTGCTGAAGAATATGACTGTCAAGCTTAGGATAAGTACCACAATGCCCCATGTTAGGCGAGCTTCCCTTTAGACAATTCCGTTAGGGATGACGAGTTTATAACAAACTCTGCTGGCGGAAACTGCTTTAAAACGTCTCGTGCTGGGGAATGCCTTTTGAGAGGATTTTACAGAAGACCAACTGTCCTCAAACTCTACTGGGGATGATCAACACTTCATGCTGGGGAAACAAACATGCCCCATGCTTGGACAAAACAACAATTCGTCCCCGAAGAGGATGTCATAAGAGGATTTTACAGAAGATCTAGCCTCTTCAAACTCTTGTGACTTCGCTGGGGATAATGACCATCAGTTTCGGTGTCGACGAGACCACTCTTTTGGGGAACCTGTGACCGTTATCGACATAGAAAAGCTTGTAGCTGTTGGAAGGACTGAATAAGAGAATCGACTTAATAAGATGCAACGGTACCCAGTTGAACTTAATTCACTGATATCGACCCGTTATGAACAATCGTCGACCGAACGATGAATGCCGATCTCCTTACCCATAATTGCCCCCAGTCTTTTGCGTGGGGTGATTTATTGCTGGTCTTGTGCTTAAAATCATCTGCACCTGCTACCTGCAACAAAAGAATATGCCCACATGCCCCGAATATTGCGTGGCTAGAATCCACCATCCGGGAGTATTCAACATTCGAAGTAATTTCAAATGTTTTTTTCTGCGCATGTTATTGCAAGGCTGCCATGTTTTCAAATGCCATGTTTTATCAAAAATTAGGACGTTTTTGCAAACAAAGCAATAAAACAAAAATAGAAAGCTTTTTATTGAAATTCAATTTATTTACTGAGAGCCCAGAATAGGCAATTACATCTGGAAGCAATCCCTGGAAAGAGGTGATCGCTGAAAATTGAGAAAAGAAACTATCCTAATGGCAATGTGAAAACGGAATTCCACTGAGTTTCCATTCTGTTATGACCAGTATGTCTTCAAAACTCCCCGACCTTGCCTTCTGAGGAATGATCAGACCGATTCCTATCCTTCAGAACGTCAGTTGTTCAAACGGTAATGGGGGATAGATAACTCAGACCATAGTCATTCGCTTAAATCCCTCTTTTGTGTGGACCGCCCTTTCAGGTTTTCGATCCACCAGGATACCCTTTTTTGCCTAAGTTGCCCTTTCGGGTTTTCAACTTACCGGGTGTACAAATCTTTTTTCAATTATATCCCTAAATTTTGCCCGAACCTTATTCTGTTTTTGGTTCGCCGGGATGCCCTTTTTTGCCTGGATTTTTTTTTATTTTTATTATCCAGCGGGTCTATTCATGCGAAGTATTTTTTGACTACGTCCGAGTTGACAGGGGATGAAAAGTCTTCGCCATCCATGGTTGTAAGCAATAAAGCTCCGCCCGAAAAGACCTTTTTAACCACGAATGGACCTTCATAGTTAGGAGTCCACTTGCCCCTGTGATCTGTATTGGGAGGAAGGATCCTTTTGAGTACCACATCTCCGACTTTGTAAACCCGAGGACGCACCTTCTGGTCAAATGCCTGCTTCATTCTGCGCTGATATAGTTGCCCATGGCATACAGCCGCCAATCGCTTTTCCTCAATAAGGCTCAACTGATCAAATCTGGCTCGTACCCATTCAGCCTCATCTAGCTTAACATCCATCATGACTCTGAGGGACGGAATCTCCACTTCAACTGGTAGTACTGCCTCCATACCATATACAAGCGAGAATGGGGTTGCCCCAGTGGACGTGCGTACCGACGTTCGATACCCATGCAAAGCAAATGGTAACATCTCATGCCAATCTTTGTACGTGACAACCATCTTCTACACAATCTTCTTGATATTTTTGTTGGTCGCTTCGACCGCGCCATTCATCTTTGGGCGGTACGGAGAAGAATTGTGATGTTCGATTTTGAAGTCCCGGCATAACTCAGCCATCATCTTATTGTTCAAATTAGAACCATTATCAGTAATGATTCTTTCGGGAACTCCATATCTGCAAATGATATCCCGTTTTAAGAAACGAGCGACCACTTGTTTCGTAACATTGGCATAGGATGCGGCTTCAACCCATTTGGTGAAGTAATCAATTGCCACCAAGATGAAACGATGACCATTGGAAGCTGTAGGCTCAATCTTTCCGATCATATCAATGCCCCACATGGCAAACGGCCAAGGCGACGACATGATACTCAACGGATTTGGAGGCACATGCACCTTGTCTGCATAGATCTGGCATTTATGGCATTTGCGGGCATATTTGCAACAATCTGACTCCATAGTCAACCAATAATATCCCGATCTTAACAACTTTTTAGCCATTGCATGTCCTCCGGCATGGGTACCGAAAGAGCCTTCGTGCACTTCAATCATCAACAAGTCTGCTTCATGTCTATCCACACATCTAAGCAGGACCGTGTCAAAATTTCTTTTATACAGCACGCCATCTTTGTTCAAGAAGAAACTACCGGCTAACCTTCTCAACGTCTTCCTGTCTTTGGACGATGCCCCGGGCGGGTACTCTTGACTTTTCAAGAAACACTTAATGTCATGAAACCATGGCTTGTCATCAGACGTTGCATCGACCACAAACACAAATGCTGGTCTGTCAAGGCGGGATACCTCAATCTTAGGTACATGGTTCCATCCTTGCACTTTGATCATGGAAGACAAAGTGGCCAAGGCATCCGCGAACCTATTCTCATCTCGAGGAATATGGTACAGTTTCACTGTTGTGAAAAATGTCAGCAATCTCCTCGTATAATCTCTATACGGCACTAGATTTGCTTGGTGCGTGTACCAACTCCCCTTCACTTGATTGATTACCAAAGCTGAATCACCAAATATATCAAGGGTCTTAATCCGTAGATTAATCGCCTCCTCGATCCCCATTATACAAGCTTCGTACTCTGCTTCATTATTGGTGCATCCGAAAGTTATTCGAGAAGTGAAAGGCACATGAACACCTTCCGGCGTGATAAGAACCGCTCCAACTCCGCACCCATTCATATTGACAGCCCCATCAAACATCAGACTCCATTTGGATTCAGGGTCTGGCCCCTCCTCCGGAAGTGGTTCCTCGCAGTCTTTAGCTTTGAGAAACATGATGTCCTCATCAGGGAAGTCAAATTTCATGGGTTGGTAATCATCAATCGGCTGTTGCGCAAGATAGTCGGACAAGATACTTCCTTTGATGGCCTTTTGTGAAGTGTACTGAATGTCATACTCTGTCAAGACCATTTGCCACCGTGCAACTCTGCCTGTCAATGCTGGTTTCTCGAAAATGTACTTGATAGGATCCATTTTTGAAATCAACAAAGTCGTGTGCCTAACCATATATTGCCTCAATCACTTAGCGGCCCATGCAAGCGCACAGCATGTCTTTTCAAGCATTGAGTATCGGGACTCACAATCATTGAACTTTTTGCTCAGGTAGTAAATAGCATGCTCCTTCCTACCTGTCTCGTCATGTTGACCGAGAACACAACCCATGGAACCTTCAAGCACTGTCAGATACATTATCAGCGGTCTCCCTTCAACTGGAGGCATTAGAATCGGAGGTTCCTGCAAGTATTCTTTTATCTTATCGAATGCCATTTGGCAATCATCATTCCACCTGACCGTTTGATCTTTCCTTAACAATTTAAATATTGGCTCACACGTGGCTGTTAGGTGAGATATGAACCTTGCAATGTAGTTCAATCTATCCAAGAAACCACGAACCTCTTTTTCTGTTCTCGGTTCAGGCATTTCTTGTATTGCTTTCACCTTGGCAGGATCAACCTCGATTCCTCTTTCGCTCACAATGAAACCTAACAACTTTCCAGAACGCACCCCAAACGTGCACTTGTTTGGATTTAATCTCAGACAGAACTTTCTCAACCTTTCAAACAGCTTTTTCAGGTTAACCAGATGTTCCTCTTCTGTTCTCGACTTGGCAATCATATCATCTACATAACATTCGATCTCCTTATGAATCAAGTCATGAAACAATGTCACCATCGCCCGCTGGTACGTTGCCCCTGTGTTTTTCAATCCAAAAGGCATTACTTTATAACAATATGTACCCCACGGAGTAATGAACGTGGTCTTCTCCATATCTTCAGGTGCCATCTTGATCTGGTTGTACCCGGAGAAACCGTCCATAAATGAGAACACTGAAAACTGAGCTGTATTATCGACCAGCACATCAATATGAGGTAGTGGAAAATCATCTTTCGGGCTAGCTTTATTAAGATCTCGATAATCCACACACATTCTCACTTTTCCATCTTTCTTCGGTACTGGCACGATGTTGGCTACCCATGGAGGATACTTTGTCACAGCAAGAAAACCAGCATCCCACTGCTTCTGGACTTCCTCCTTAATCTTTAAAGCCATGTCGGGGTGAGTCCGGCGAAGTTTCTGCTTGACTGGCGGACATTCTTCTCTCAATGGTAGCCTGTGCACGACAATATCCGCATCCAACCCCGGCATGTCTTGATACGACCAGGCGAAGATGTCAACATACTCGCGCAACATTTCCGTCAAAGTTTGCTTCACATCTGCTTGCAAGCTGGCACCAATCCTGATCTCTTTCTTGGCGTCCTTGGTACCAATATTGATGATTTCTACAGTCTCCTGATGAGGCTGGATGACCCTTTCCTCTTGTTTCAACAATCTGGCCAGTTCTTCAGAAAGTTCACAATCTTTCTCATCCCCTTCTTCGGCTTGATAAATCGGATTGTCAAAGTCATACATGGCCATATCAAAATCGTTATCAGTGGTATCCGGAGGATCAAGTCTGCATGAACGGGTTCATGCCTTATTTTAGAATTTATTTTTAAGCAAAACAAAAGAAAATGAAACATTGCCATTTTATTTTTTTGTGCAAAAATAAAAACTGAAAGACAGAGAACAAAATTTGATTGCAAAACGTCCTTTATTAATGATTAAACATTGCAAATGCAACCATGGTGGCCCTACAAATGAATCTATACGCCTTGGGCAGAGCGCAAGATTTTGACATGCATTATGGTTAGAAAAAACAAAGAAAAATTACTCTGTCTGAAGAGTAACCCGGATGACTTCTTCAACGAACCAGTTCTGCACTTGTTGTCCCGGAACATGAGGGCGTACCCAGTTGTCCAGGTCACAATCACTGTCAACACTATCCTCTGTGGCTACACAAGACTGGTCCGTGTAGATAATTCCCCCACTATTGAAAGTAATGGGTCCCCTGCTCCCCGCATCTGAAGTTGTAGAGGGATGATAACCAATACCAAATTTGTCTTCCTTCATTGGGGTCTCTATCAACCTGCCCCAACCTTGGGCGTTGCCTGCCCTGACGACTTCGACAGCTTGTTTGTAAGATGAAATGGAGGTACCAGCCCCAACTGGTACAGAAGAAGACTCAGGTGCATCGTCAATATTGACTGCTTCAAATGATTGGCACAGCATCTCATGAATTTCCCCATCCATTTCAATGTACTTGAACGTGGACAAGTGACTCACAAAGATGTCTTCTTCCCCACACACTGTCACAACCTGCCCTTCAAACTCATACTTCAGCTTTTGATGTAGAGTAGAAGTAACAGCCCCGGCTCCGTGAATCCAAGGGCGTCCCAATAGGCAGCTATATGCAGGTTGTATGTCCATTACATGGAACGTGGATTTGAATACCTGTGGTCCAATTTGTACGGGCAATTCCACCTCACCAAACACAGATCGTCTAGTTCCATCGAATGCTCTAACCACCAATTCACTAGGCCTTAAGATCAAACCGTCAACTTCCAGCTTCATTAATGCCTTCTTGGGCAAGACATTGAGTGATGAACCAGTGTCTACCAGTACATGAGATAACACTGCGCCCTTACACTCCATCGTGATATGCAAAGCCTTATTATGGTTTCTTCCTTCAACAGTCAAATCTCTACTTGTAAAGCCCAAGCCATGGCTAACATTAACATTGGATATTACGCCCTCGAGCTGATTAACAGTAATTTCTTGTGGTACGTATGCACTCTTTAATACTTTCAACAACGCCTGCCGGTGCGCATCAGAGCACATCAATAGTGACAAGATTGAAATCTTTGAAGGGGTCTGATTCAGTTGGTCCACAATCTTATAATCGCTTTTCTTGATTATCTTCATAAATTCTTCCATTTCCTTATCAAAAGTAATCTTTGTCTCTGCTTCAGGTGTAGGCGCATTTTCAACCACCTGTTTACCCTTAGCCTTTGCTGTAGCTTCTACCTCCTTATCACTTCTCAAGGTTTGGGGAGCGAACAACCTTCCACTCCTTGTAAAGCCCCCTACACCCCCTACGTTATCAATATTTGGGCTGACTGACGACTCAACTTCCTGCTTTTTACCTTCGTAATATACATCTGCCCCATAGTGCCATGGGATAGCTTTCGTAGATGTGAACGGAATTGGTCCTGGCACCGTGATAGTGACAGGACTGGGCCCTTCTGGCGCAACACTCGCCACGGGAGCTGCATTGACCGGCATTTGAATCTCAGCGGGGGTGTAATAGATGGTCACGGTTGATATCTCATCAGTGTCTTTCACGACTCTGTCGAACTGTAGACATCCTTCATCGATCAGATTCTGTAAACCCCTCTTCAACTTATCACAGCCGTTCTCCTGATTCATACACTCAGAGCAATCTTGATTACAGCCTGGGAACACCTGTCCCTTCAATAAACGATCTTTTACAACCAACAAAGAAGTTTTCACTTGATGAACGTCTAACACCAAATTCAATCTCCTCCCATCTTCAATAGCGTACACATTTGCTGCACTATGATCAGGCATGGGATGCTGAGTAATATTAGGAGCGGGAGAGAAATTGATGGCTTTAGCATCAATCAAATCTTATACTTTATGATGGAAAGCCCAGCATTTTTCAATGGAGTGTCCCTGAGCGCCGGAGTGGAACTCACAACGAGCATTAGCATCGAAGTTAGGTGGCAGGTTTCCAGCAACCGGAGCTTTCATAGTACGGAGTTCTACCAACTTTAACTCGAGTAGCCGGGGCAACAACGCGGCATAAGTCATAGGGAGAGGATCCATCTTACGATCCCTCTGTCTAGACCTTTGCTGGAAAAAAGGTTGTTGCTGTTGAACTTGTTGTTGGGATTGTTGTTTCTGAACAGACGGTGTGGGGATTGTTACAGCATCTACCTGATAATAAGCTTGAGAACGCCCTCTGCCTCGTCCTCTAAACACAGCATTCGTATCACCTTCTCTTCTTTTCTGGTTACTAGCAAACGGTTTCTTCGTCCCCGAAGAGCCAGCCCTACTCACATCCTGGATCTTTCCAAGCTTTAACAGACTTTCTATTCTTTCTCCCGCAATCACAATATCAGCAAATCCAGTTGACGGACAAGCAGCTAATCTATCAAGATAGGCCCCTTGCAAGGTGCCCATGAACATATCTGCCATTTCTCTATCTGACAAGGGAGGTTGAACCTGGGCAGCCATTTCCCTCCACCTCTGTGCATATTCTTTGAAACTCTCCTTGGCATTTTGTGACAACCCCTGCAATTGAGTGCGGTTGGGCGCCATGTCAATATTATATTTGCTTCAGGAACGCTTCTGCCAAATCTTTCCAATTCTTCACAGCAGCTCTATTCAACTTCATATACCAGGTCAAGGACGTCCCAGCCAGACTGTCCTGAAAATAGTGCATCCATAGCTTCTCGTCATCCGTATGGGCTGAAATCTTCCCAAAGTAAGCTTGAAGATGCGTTTGGGGACACGCATTGCCGTGATACTTATCAAAAGTAGGAGGTTTGAATTTGGGGGGAATTCTGACTCCTGAGACCAGCCCCAAGCTGGTAACATCAATACCCATAGAGTTCTTGCATTCTATGGCCCTGATCTTTTCTGCTAATTCATCATACCTTCGATCACCTTGATTACCCACATCAGCATCCAGCAGAGTAAATTGGTCTTCCAGAGTATCTTCAAGAGTAACACCAGCATGCCTACCATTTCCATTACCCCGATTGTTACCACCAGGAGGAGGGTTGCCACCGGGAGGAGGAATGCCATGTCCCTGTGAATTGTCATGCTGATCACCTTCGGGCCCATTGTCTGGACGCTCTACCAGAAGCCTCAATCTCTCCTGATTTTGCGCCATGCCAGTCATGAGGGTCATGAACTGGTCCATACGCGCCCTCATTTCAGCCAAATCACTTTGCACTTGATCCATGATTCTTACTTGATTCCTTCGCGTCGAATATCGGTGAATATGACTCTCCGCTATACTGCCTGAAACCAAATAAAGGTTAGAGACCCTGCAACGAGTACCTGAAAAGCAAGTAACAAAAATGCAAAATGATATGCAATGCCATGCAATGCCATGTTTGTCATTTCCGAGGTGCTTTATACCCTGATTCCAATCCAACCACAGAAATCTGAAGACCAGAAATCGTGATATAAAGAGACGTGTCGTGGTCACGTGCTTGTGTGCAGCTATCTGATAAGGAATAATTCTGAATAAAACTGCTCATACTCATTCAACAAAGTATTCAAGTACATTTAAGAAAGGTTCAACCGCAAATGCAATACAAGGAAAAATGGATCCCTCAACAAGCCTGATGGTAACCATTAACAACAAAATATAAGGAAAAGAACATCAGTCTGACAATTCCACATCCTTCAGCTTATCACTTGAGTATTGATCTCCTCAAAAAGTATACGGGTACGCTGGTGATTCGGCTTTTCAATCATCTCTTTGATCAAGACATCCCTTTTCTCAAGAGCTTCAGTTAAAGAACCCATATGCAGCATCAGAGCCTCGTCATCACACACTCCTTTGTGTCTCTTTATGCCAGCTTGCGTCTTGAGCATCTCCCTTTCTATCATGACTTCTTCAAGCTCTTTCTTGGTATTCCTCAGCTCACCTCTAGCTTCTTCTAGCTGTTCTTGACTCTTACCGAGGCTTTCCCGATACTTTCTCCTCTGCTCATGCGCCTTTTCAAGCTCTTCGTCCTTAATCTGCAACTGTTCCTGTAATTCAGCATTCTCTATCCTAACTTCGTCCCAAGCGTGCTGAAACTTTGTTAGCTTTTCTTTGGTCTGTGCTAACGCCTGTTTGGTTTGCTTGTGGGCTTGAGTAGCATTATCAGCACCTTTACTAATCTTCCGGAAATGTTGGGCTCTTCCAGCAAAGTCTTTCTCTTTTGCAGTTAGGATTTGTTCAGCATCTTGGGCTTTCCGCTCCAGCTCTTTGTTGACATGTAGAGCATTCTGAAGACGGCTACTCAACTCAGAATTCTCTCCTTGAAGTTTTTTCACCAAGGCTTGCAACTTGTCAACTTCTTCCACAGTAGCAGTGCTTCTTGCTTTCTCATTCTCCGGATACAAAAGGGGTGCCTTACCAAAAGGCAAGAGAAAATCTTCAACTCTTTTCTTCACCCACTCTTCATATGCTGGATAAACCCGGTTGTTAGGCTTGCCTAGAGTAACTTTCCCCTTTTTCAGTATGCTACCCCAGCTTTCAGAAGCTTTCTGTGCTGCTTCCCACCCATCTGACGTATGAAAATAGAGGGACTCCTCCACATCTCTCTTAATAGGCGGACCTGTCAGGGCATACCCAAATTGTCGAATGGCCAAAGAAGGATTGTAGTTAATCCCACCCAGTCTTCCTATCAGTGGAACGTTAGGGAACTTACCACAGCTGTGGATAATATTCTTGCCAATCAGCCCATGATCTACCCATACGATGTCCTTGGCCACCAATCCCATTAAACGCTGTTTCCACTCTAGAGAATCTTTGGAATCCACAAAAGCCCCTGATTGTGGTAAACGGCCTGCAAACCACTTATAGAACAAAGGTGCACAACAACGAATTATCCCTCCTCTTTTCTTTTCGTTTCGGTTGTACAACGAGTAGTGAAGATCTCCCAGTAGCGTTGGCACCGGGTTCTTCATCATGAATATTCGTATAGCGTCCGTATCAATGAAATCTGGCTCATTGGGAAACAACACTATGCCGTATATACAAAGGGCTAGCAAAGCATTAAAAACAAGCCAATTCTCGCCTTTAGCTGCTTCCTGGGCCTTCTTAATCAGATATTCCAGCTTGTAACCACGAATCTTTCCTTTGTTGGAGACATTGTCGCCTAACTCTGATTTGCTCAAATAAAGAGCACCAGCCACCTTTCCAAAGTCAAGATCCCCCACTGATCCAAAGAAAGGGGGCTCCTCCTTGATAACAATCCCCAACATGTTGGAATACTCCTCCAAGGTAGGAACCAACACATAGTCTGGAAATACAAAACACCTCAGAGGCGGATCATAGAACTGCATCAACGTATGGAGACCTCTGGCTTCATAATCACTGACATTACGGACCATAGATAAAATCCACCCATATTTATCTTCAAAAGCTTCTCGTACTGCAGGGCTCGCCATTCCCTTCAGCATAACAATAGGGCCTAAAGTAGGCGTAAGGAACTTATAGCTGATGATATTCTTCCTCTCTTTAGTGTTCATCTTTGCAGGGACCTGATGACTGGAATCAAGGGTAATATATGCACCTGGAAATGAATAAACATGTATGTTAAAATATGATAATGCAATGCAAAGGGCAATGTGATCAGGTAATCAGGTGTCTGTGCTGAACTGTGAACGGTGTCAGCGTAGCTCTGAGACTAATATAGAACCGTAGATAAGAACCATCTGAATACAATAGGATGAAACTTCCTTTTTGTGCAATGATGATAGAAAACCGGGTATGTAGGAGGTCATGGTTACCTGCAAACCTGTAAACAACCCGCCCTTCTCACATGTGGGTACTAGGATGTTCAGTATCCTGGGCTCTCAGGTCGAGAAATGATGATGCGTTCACCATTTCTGGTTTGGCATCATCATCAATCGAGGAGGCCTCAACTGATTCTCCAAAACGAAAGATCCTTAGCTTCTGGCACTGAGGTCGAGAAGCAATAGTACATTCATCCCTCAGGGTACAGTACTATCGCCAATCGAGGAGTGCCTCCGCTGACTCTCTTTCAAAAAGGGATGTCCTATAGCAAGTTCCCAGCATTGGGTCCTCGGATCGAGAATGTGCAATGGGTTTGCCACGGAATGTGGTCTGCCACTGTCACATCTCGGGAGGAGTGCCGCAACTGAGTCCTCGGGAATGGTCACCAGAGTCGACAGTCCCTCAAGAGAATAACCACTGGCATGCATAACATGCAGTAGCAGAAAGCTCCTGATAGAACCTCGTCTGGTTGTGGGTCTCATGAACAACAATACGTGGTCACCACCACGCAAGCGTCATGACTATCCACTCTAATACCTATGTATGTACTCAAGCTTTGGTAGTGAGCTTATCTCTCAGAACACCCATCCCGCCAAACAGACAAAACAGTGCAACACAATATAATATATGATATGTAATGCTAAAATGCGGTAAATACAGTAAAATAAATAAACAGCAACATAAAGCACAACAGTAAACACCCAATGAAAGAAAAGCAAACAAGCGCTAGGATTGACTCGCTAAGGAAACCAGAGATTCTGGGTTCGATCCCCAGCAGAGTCGCCAGCTGTCGCTCCCGGGATTTTCATCCAAGTACAAACGCGAAAGTGGCACCGAAACAGAGTCGCCAGCAATGTGTATTTATCCCAAGAGGGGGAAAGGAAACACCGCGTAAACCTGAGAGAAAGGAAAAGCATGGTCTTACGACCAAGAGAACTGGGTTCGGGAGTCGGTTACGCGAGAGGAAGGTATTAGCACCCCCACGCGTCCATCGTACCCGATGGGATCCACGCTTGCTTGTCTCGATCAAAGGGTGATAGAAAAGAATGCTGGAAAAAAGGAACTGGAAAAGGAAGGGAAAGAGAAAGAGAAACAAATGTAGGGAAAATAAAAGAAGTGCTCGCATGGGCCCTACCCCACTGCCTACGTATCTCATCGGGAGCATGAGAATCAGAGCGACGTAGTTCCCCTCACTAGGGATGGATTGTGTTTTTTAGAGAACGGCTTACGTTCTAGCTCAGGTGTTGCAGGCTCGCTGGTCCGAGTGCGTTACCATCTTGCAAGAGAACGAGTAGAAGCGCGTTCGTGCGTTGAGAATGAATGAGATGAGAAAAAAATTCCCGAAGGAAAGACGTTATTGTTTGTTTTTGTTTTTTAAGAGTTTTTTCCATTTATTTGCATATGACAGTGTATCTGAATCTTAGTCATTGGAATGTGTACATTCTCACATTCCAAGATGGAATGGGTAAGAAAGCACACTAAGAGTGAAGAAGACCCCCACACTTAGTTCCAATTGTCAAGGTTCAAACACACTAGCGTATTTGTATTTATTAAGTGTTTTTGTTGATTAAGAAATGAAGAAGTGTTTTTTATTATTTGCACCTTCAACAAGTATTGCATTTAAGTCCCTCATACAAGATCAAATGTTTAACACATTGACCCAAGATGGGCTATATGCTACACATTCTAAGATTACAAGAGAAGACCCCTTATAATCTTTTCTTTATATGAAAGGCCTAAATGCAATAAATGCCTACCTTTATTATATGTTTTGAATTTTCTTTGAGATGAGAAGATGAAAGACTCAAGAGAGGGTAAAGGTAAAAATCTATATGGACTAAGACTCAATCCTAATTGATTAGTTAAGGGAGTGATCCTAAAGTTTGTGAGGTTTCAACCTAAAGTCTAAAGAAAGAATGAATTAAACAATTCACTTCTAAAGTAGAAGATGAATTGTAATTCACAAGGGGAAAGTGATGAGTTATTAAAAGAAAGCACATAAGTGCTTAACAAAACACAAAATGGAATTGTAAAAGAGAAAGGATAGAAGTTGAATGTGGATTCCTTATCCACACTCAATTGAAACTTACCAAAGCCCCTACATGGTTAGTAAACATGTATAAGAAGTATAAGAAGTAAAAGAACATGTAATGCATCATAAAACTCAAAAGAATTAAATGAGAAAACAAATCCTAGAACCACAACCAGAATGGGCATCATATGGACAACAAGTGAATATCATCATACAAGTGCAAGTGAATAAGCAATAATCATCACCCATTAGCATTTAAACATGTTACAAGAAGAAGGGATAGATGAAAGATGGAAAGAAATGAAGAGGACATGCATAAATGGAACATGTAAATCAACAACCAGAATTGAAACTAAATGGAAAATGGTTTATAAACATCTCAAAAGTATTTATGAATCAACTTCAAGACATTCAAGAAGTAATATAAGAAGAATTGAAATGAAAGTTCAAAAAGAAAGTGCAAACAATACATGTTAATGATGCACAAAGTTCAAATTGAAATGAACATGTAAAGAAGACCTATAATGTGTATCAAAGACCTATAATATCATATGAATGGCTCATAACATATGCAAATGCTCATACAAATATGCACAAAAGAATTCATGTAAACATGCACTAAAGTTGTAATGACATGCCATGGATTATACTTCCAATGTAATGCATCAAACAAAGACCAAATGGATTCATGAAAATTATGCCAGCATATTATTGGAATGCCTAGGTCAGAAATGCATCATACATCAAGATAGCATGTAAAAATTCAGAGCAAAATGACTTCAAACAAAGCAATTAGGTCAAATTGAAACATCATGCAAAGTGGTGCAAATATAGGCATCAAAACATGTAATAAAGTGACCTAAAAAATCAAACAAAAATCATCTAACATGCTTCAATGTATTAGTGAATCAATGCAAAAAGAATCATGTCAAAACAGTTGGTAATGAGCAAGAACAAAATTAAACAAATTCATGTATCATGCTTAGAATGCATCTAAATGGAAATTCAAAGAAAATTATGGATCAGGGGTAAAAAGGTCATAAAATCAAGAAATAAAATCATGGAAAATTTCCTAAATGTTTTAGTGATACTCATGAATTTTTGTGGAATTTTATGATGATATTTGGTATTTTTAAAAATTAAAAATCAAATGTGTAAAAAAATGAAAATAAAAATGGAATGCAAAGGGAAGGGGAGGTGTGAACATAGCAATCATGCAGTTCAAATTAATTGGGCTTGAAAACATGGGGGTGTGGGTAGCAATCTGATTAGGTCCAATAACATGCACAACACACTAACTATCATGCTCTTTCAGTCAAACCAAGTCAAATCATTCACAACCATCAGATTAAGTCAAGTCAAACACAAAGGTCAAGGTAAGAAAATCTAACACACGCGCATGAGGGCACATACTCACTATCATACACCACGCCACACAATGCTTACTCTGATTAAAAACAAAACATGTGCAACGCATGTGCCAATTTTATGTGTTGTCACATTATGGACCACGCGATAAAGAAAAACGAGCGGACAGGATTAAAACATATTAAACCCTAACCATCAAAGCTGCCGGCCGGAGAAGGACCTCCGGTCACCTTCTCCGGCGAGAAACCACCACCTGCAACCTCACAATTTTCCAGAAATGCATAACACATACATCAATCGAAAGCTAAACTTATGCAGATCATGAATGTGCTTATGAAATCCACAAAACACACACACATAGCAAGAACAGAGGAGATTACATTAAGCCCTAGATTTTGCAACTAAACCTCTAAGAGGCCTATCAACTAGCCGGTTTGAGCAGAGCTTCTAGCAAGCTTAAAACACAAAAAAACAAGTAAAAATAGAAAGAGATCGTGTAAGGTAATTTCAAGAGTTCAAACCTGAATGATGATGAAACTTGGAATGCACAAGAATACCAGAAGGAGATGCTTCTTCCTTGAGCTTCACTTGGCCAAATAAAGGCTTGAGAGCTTGAATTCGTGCAAAGAATCAACCAGAATTTCAACTCTCTTGACCCTGAACTTCCTTAACTGAACCTATGCACTTTTGTTCTTAATCTCCAAAGTAGAATCAAGATGGAGATGGAGATGAAATGTAGGAGATGATGATGAAATTCGTGTACAGAGAGCGAGAAAAATCAGAGAATGTGGAAAGAATTTGAAGTGTTTTTGAGAGAATGTGGCTGACCATCAAGTTGTGAGGTGAGATTTCATTTTATAGTGTGAGTTAACCAAGGTTAAACTGAGTGAGGTTAACTGAGTCACAATGGTTTGAGTGAGTCATCCCTAACTAACTGAGTCAAGTTAGTTAGGGAGAGCCATGATATGGTGTGGCTGGTTCATAACAAACTATGGTGGAGGTGAAATGTGAAGCTGCAGCAAGCAAAACTTGTTATACAAGTTTCCACTCTTTTCCCTTTTTATGATCATGTATAGCACGTGATATGGTGACTGAGGTACATGTTTGGCTAAATGAAGCAATTGTTGGGAGAGTGAGCAATACATGGGCAAGCTGATACAATCAACAATAACCTTCACTTGTTTTTTTTCTGGTTTTATGTGACAGTGAGAACAATAGAGATAGGGTGATTTGAGGATGAATTATTCCATGTAATGTGAATGATTTGGTGAGCTCATGGGTTCATTTGAAAGAGAGTACATTGGAGCACAATGCTGATGTGAAAATTGAAGTGAAATGAGGTTGGAATAAGTTGCAAAATGACTTAAAATACACAAGTTTGGGAACTGGTTATGGGGCGTGGCAAGCAAGTCATGGCATGGCAACTTGGCACACAAAATTTCAGCACAATCAACATGACTTTGAACCAATATATCTCCACTATAACTTGATCAAATGGAATTTTGTCCAACATGAGTATTGAAGATGACACTACAAGGAACAACTTTGATGTTGAAAAGTTTTTCATTTGAGGCCTTTAACCATGAGAAAAATGAGTGGACATTTGGCCCACCACATGTTTGTTAAAATGACTGCGCGCGTGACCTGAAAATCTTAGTCATGACCTAGTTTTGAACCTACTTTGCTCAAACTTTGATCAATCATATCTCCCTCAATTTTTATCCAATGGAGATGTTCTACACATGGATTTGAAGCTTAAAGCAAGAACTTTTGTTGTGGCCTGGTGGAATTTTCATTTGGTGCTTCAATTTTAAATGGCCTTGGTTCAAACTCTGATGCAAAATGGCCAAAACTTGCTCTTTTTAGTAACCCTACTTCACCCAAAAATGGCAACTTTCCACATCTTGATTTTTTCATGATTCCTTTGGAATTTCTTGACCAAATTTTGTACATTGGACATATGTAACATGAATTTCATGATTTTGGGCTCAAAAATTCAAGAGTTGACTTTTTCCTCTGATTATTTGACTTTGCCCCAATTTCTCTGATTCTTGATCTTTCTTCCAATTGAACCACTTCTAAAACCAATTGAGATGCAATTTTCCACATACATACACTTAAGGACATATGGAATACCATGACATCAAGTTTTGTTCACAAAATCAAAGATTCCCTGATTTAATGGGAAACCCTAGTTTTGGTGCCCACCTCCTAGGAGAAAAATGTGCAGTCTTCAATTTCAAATTCCTCAGAGTATGTTGTGTACCTTCTTAAAGGATGATGATATATGCCTTTTGAGGATGATTTTGGATCAATGAGCTATCTCTTTTGAGGGTTTTCCTTCAGTTTTTGAACCTCTTGCATAGTGAAAGATGTAATGCTTCAATCTCCCATTGTATCTCTTATCCTTGAGGTTGTGGATGATCAATTGAGATGGTATAAGACATGAAAGACCTCTTGGCTTGCCTTGAGGGCACTTGATTGACCTTTTGTGCTTTGAATGATTCCTTGATTGTCCACCTTCCACCTGATCACATGCCCTGATGGTAAGAAGGATGCCATGCTTCATTTTTCTATGTTAAATGCAATGTAATGTTAATGAGATGGATATGATATGATAAATGATAATGCCATGCTATGATGCCAAAAGGGGAGAGCAAATTTTGGGGTATTACACATAGGGTATATTGATGCATGTCATAGGGCTTGGGAGCATGTCCTGGTCAAAAGTCAAAGTTTTAGTTGACTTTTTCCTTAAAACCCTAACTGTGGTGCAGATGAAATTGAGACTTGTTGCTCAAGCTTCTTGGATTAATCCATTGTTGCAAATGGATCAATATAGTTCATTATATACCCTCAAACACTCTCTTGAGGTTTTGGCTCATGATTTGCCCTAAAAGTCAACTTAGGGGGTGAATTAGGTCAAGAAACCCTAATTCCTGATTTTTGATGAATGCATCCCCTGAGGAAAAATTGACTTGATGATTGGGTCCATGAGGTTCCATGGAGTATATTAGGTTATGTTTTGGATCATTGGCTTGTGCCCAGATGAAAAATTTCCATCTGGAGGCCCTGGTCGACCAAAACCCTAATTTGGTGACACTGTCGATCTTGAGACTTGATCCACCTAGAAAGGAGCAGCCTTGTGCTTGATCCTTGAAGTGGGAGTCCTTTTGATCCATTGTGGATATTTTAGAGGTTAGACAAGTTGAAGATCATGTCATTCCTTGATTGATCCTTTGTCTAAGAACTCTGAGAGGGCTTGAAACCCTAATTCTTGATTGTAGTGGATGCTCACCCATCTTTGGGGAGACTGATGAAGTAGGATGGTACATCCATATTGTGATGATGATTTGCACAATGATGGGAAATCCTAGTGGTCAAAATTTGGGGTATGACAAATGCCCCTATTTAATCTTCTTGGACACGAAGGTGTGAATGACGAAGGTATTCGGGCATTTGGGGTGCAAGAGGATTAAATATCGGAATACCCGAAATCTTGGTCTTCAGCCAAGGAACTGGTCTCAGTTTCTAAAATAAACTTCAACTCGATCCTGGTTTCCTACCAAGGAACTGGTCTTAGTTTCTGATGTAAACTTCCCCTCGATCCTGGTTTCCTACCAAGGAACTGGTCTTAGTTTCTGATGTAAACTTCCCCTCGATCCTGGTTTCCCACCGAGGAACTGGTCTTAGTTTCTTTCGTCAATAAACTTTACTGACAAGGGACGCTATTCGTAGCGGCTTTCCTTCAAACTTCTCGCCGAATTTTCCTGGGGAGATGCCATTTGAGTGGAAAAAGTTTTGATGTCAGATTTGCTGGGGAACCCAGTCGTCTGAGTTGTAGAGGTGTACAAACTTCTCTATTGGAGATGCCATTTCTTGACTCTACTTGGGGAATGTGAGTCCCTTGAGAGACTGCATTCGCTTGGGGTCTTTACATCATACTTTTCTCGGAGATCTTCTCGGAGAAATGCCATATGATGTGATCCAATTTTGAGGTGCCGATGACCTTTTCATCAGTGGGTTTTTCAGAGAAAATCTACTGTACTGCCGAATCTCCGATTTAGGAGGCTTTTTCTCGGGATTTTCTTTAATCCGAGAAAACAAGGATAACATCTTCAATGGCGAAGAGTGATGTTAACTGAGGGCTCTCTAGTCTTTCAGAGGTTCAAGTTATCAAAGTGGGCGAGGACCCCACTTCAATCCAGAAATAAAACTGGACGAGAGAGAATGTTCAGACGTAACACTTCCTGACGAGGAAAGGGCTGACAACTCGATTGAGAGGACTTTTATCACTAGGGGACAAAGCCGACTAGAGTGATAGTGATGCAATATGAAATGTGAATGCAAATCAATAATGCAATGATGCATGTATGTTTATGCTGACAAAACTGACGCGACATACAAACTGACAGGTGAACATGACTGGATACTCGGCCATCGCGGGGCAAAGAAGTACCGTTGGTTCAGAATAGCAATTCCACCTTGCTTAGGAGAGATAGTCCCTGCGGGGAATACCGTTGATCGGGCTTAGGAGATAAGAACTCGGCCGAGGCGTGTCAGACGAAACAAGGTCTCTGACACAGTTGATCCCTTCATTCAGGCGTACTGGGTTAGAAGGAGTACTTTGACTCTACACTTTGTGGTTCGATTACTTCTGGAGAAGCGATCGATGTTCTTCTGATGTTCAACAGTCAAAAGAAATTGTCGTGTTTAAAGCAAAAAAATTTTTAACAAGTAAATTCATTTTTGTTTTATTTCAAGAATCGTTAATCATGTTAACAACGTCGTTCTGTAAAGCTAAAACAAATAAGAATTACAAACAAAAGCACAAAGGCTCAAATTTTATTGATAAGATTGAGACCAGCCAAACGCGTGATTCCAAAGAGTCTTTACAAAGTTAGAAAATGGTAATTTACAGGGAAAAGGGCTACGTTGAAACATAACGACCATTATCCTTCTACCAACTTTGAATTCGGGACATCCTGAGCTTCTGTCAAAGATGACCTTGACTGGAGTTTTCTGACGGATGATGTAACTGCTGCTGCTGAGGGACTTGCCTCTGTTGAACATAGTTACTTGACATTATCCCTAATTTTTGCTTGGATTGTACTATGATGTTTCCAATCCATCGGGATGATTTTTTCTGTCTCTAACTTTTTCCTGGACCGCCCTTTCGGGTTTTGAATCCACCGAGACGTTTTTTTTAGTTTAGGCGAAGTATTTCTTGACTACATCAACATTCGTGGGGTAGGCAAATTCCTCTCCGTCCATGGTTGCAAGTCTCAAGGCGCCGCCTGAGAAAGCTTTCGTGACCACATAGGGGCCATCATAATTCGGAGTCCATTTACCCCGAGAATCAGTGAGAAATGACTGGATCTTCTTGAGCACGAGGTCTCCTTTCATGAAGACACGAGGTCGGACCTTTTTGTCAAACGCTCTCTTGATTTTTTGTTGATACAGCTGACCATGGCATAGTAGTTTCCCTGAACGGACACCAAAGGTGCACTTGTTGGGATTCAAATGGAGCTTGAATTTTCTTAGACGTTCGAACAATTTTGACAGATGTTCAACATGCTCACTCTCTGTTTTAGATTTTGCAATCATATCATCGACATACACTTCGATTTCTTTGTGTATCATGTCATGAAAAAGAGTAGTCATGGCCCTTTGATAGGTTGCCCCGACGTTCTTCAAACCGAACGGCATTACCTTGTAACAAAAGGTGCCCCATGGGGTAATGAACGACGTTTTCTCTATGTCTTTCGGCGCCATTTTGATCTGGTTATAGCCCGAGAATCCATCCATGAAGGAGAAAATTTTGAACTTTGTTGTGCTGTCTACCAGCATGTCAATGTGTGGTAAAGGAAAGCCGTCCTTTGGACTTGCCTTGTTCAGATCCCTGTAATCAACACACATACTGACCTTTCCTTCCTTTTTCGGAACGGGTACGATGTTGGCTAACCATTGAGGATATTCAGATGTGGCGAGGAAACCCGTGTCAATCTGTTTCTGCACCTCCTCTTTGATTTTGATGGCCATGTCCGGGTGAGTGCATCTCAACCTTTGCTTTATTGGCGGACATTCCGATCTCAACGGTAAATGATGTTCCACGATGGTGGTATCCAACCCTGGCATATCCTGATAGGACCAAGCGAATACATGGGGGAATTCTTTGAGAAGCTTTATCAAACACTCTCTGGCAGTTGGACTGAGCAGTGCCCCAATCCTGATTTCTTTTCTTTCTTTTTCTGAACCCAAGTTTACCGTTTCCAACGGCTCCTTGTGAGGTTCAATGGACCTTTCCTCTTGTCTGAGTAGTCGAGAGATCTCTTCTGGAATTTTGTCGTCATTTTCTTCTTCAGCCTCGAATACCGGGAACTCAAAGTTGGGAGAAGGCATCGGATCGTATGTTTCAACGGGGTTTAAAACAAGCAATCTGCATGACGTGATGATTCGTGTTTAGAAGAGATAGAGAAAATGCAAGTATGTGCAGTGTTTTTATTTTACTGCTTGTTTTTATTATTGAATTGTTTTTTAGGATTACCATTTTCTGAAAAAGCAAAAAGAGAAAACAACAATAAATGCGAAAATTACAGTACGACATTATTTTATTAATGAACAAGTCGAATCTTGAAACTACAGCCCTATAAAACAAAACTCTGTCGCTTTGGGCGAAGCGAAGAGGAAAAATTTACAGAAAGCGAGCCCTATCAAAACATTCGTTTCACCTGGGCAGGGTGAAAGGTTAAAGATGACAATTACTTTGGCTGATGAATGATCTTCGGAACCTCGACGGCAACCCATTGGCGGCGAACTCCTCGATGAATCACAAAGTCTGGCACCTTCCTTGATTTGTCTTTAGAAATGACGTTGATTTCTGGTGGAGCAGGATCATTGGAATCTGTCTCCCAAGCAGAATTGTCGTAGGAGGATTCCTCTATTGTATTATGCAGAGTAGTTGTGCTCTCAGCTGTATCTCCCCATCCAGTAGGCTGGATATCTTCGAGCCTGATACGAGAGCTTTCGGGAGTGGTGTACTTGACCATAAAGTCGTATTTTCCACTCGGTTGTCCCAAGGTGTCCCACACTTCTTTGGAACTGGAGGAGTCATCTCTCTCGATGACGTTGACCTCGGGAAAAGCATAGTTGATGAATTCAAGTCCTGTAAACGTTGCGAATTCATCTTCATGTTGAGTAGTTTCTGAATGACCTGAGTGTTGATCCCATGACATGGTGGGGACACAGGTATTCTGTTCAATGATGGTCAGCTGATTTTCATTGTTCGGCTGACTCTCTTGCCCCAAGTTTCCTGGGTAGGGCTACTGTAACGCCCCGATTCCGATTTTTCCCATTTTGTTGAGTCTTTTATTTTAATTGTGTGATAAATTATTTTATTTGTGAAATTGGTGTGTTAATATGCTATGTTGACATGTTATGATATTTTACCGTTTTTGAGAGTTTTCGGGGAAATTAGAATGGAGGGTATTTTGGACATTTCTCAATTAATGTTAAGTTAGAAATTTAGTGGAAATATAATTGTGTGAGAAAATGAATTAATTTGAATTTGAGTAAAAAGAAAATAGAAAAGAAAAAGAGATAAGAAGAGGAAATAGGAGAGAAAGAGATAGAAAGGAAAAATAGAGAGAAAAAGGAGAGAAAGAAAGAGGAAGAGGAGAAAAGAGAAGGAAAAGAGGAAAATCAAGAAAAACAACTTCTAGGAATCGATTTAATCGGGTAAGGGTTTGAAACTCGATTATTCTATACATGTGTGTGATTATGTATGACTGTTGTGGTTGAAAAATGGTGTTTGGTAGAGTTTTGAGTTATATGTGAGTTTTAGGTCGATTTGTGGAATCGGTGTTTTTAACGGTTAAAAATCGATAAAGATGTGTTTAGAATGATCTCTATATGTGTATGATCCATAACTATGCTTGGTTTTGCTGTTGGGAATGATCAAAGGTGAGAAAAATGAGAAATGGGGGTTTTGGATGAAGAAGCCACGCTGCTGGGCATGGCTGTCTGGTGTGAATCGTCGGGCGAAATGCCCAGAGCGCCGGCCGATCGTGATTTTCGCCCCTGCATCGCCGGACAAAACTGAGAGGCGAGGGGGTGTCATGCTACTGGTTTTGTTCACGTTTTTGGGGTTTTCCTTCGCCCCTGCTTCGCCGGGCGAAGTGAAGGCGAAATTGAAGTTTCGCCGGGCGAAATGTTCCAGTCGCCGGGCGCTTTTGTTTTGTTTTTTTTTTTAGTAATTTTCTTTTCTTTTAAAATTCAATACTCTCGGACCGTAATTCCGATTTAAGCATTATTTATATCGTTGGAAAGCTTATAAATTTTTCTTGCTTGTGATGATGGTTTTGAGATTGTTGACCGATTAAATAAGTTGAAAAATCGGGAATAGTGTTATTTAACGACTTTTACCGTTTTGAATGTGTGTTTTGGATGTGAATCATACAATAGTGCAATGATGTGAATGTATATAGATTGTATGTGATTGTATGAGATGAATTCATGAATATATTGTGAATATGTATGCATTTCAAGAATGTCTTGAGTCATTTTGTATGTGAATCATAATGATGTACATTCTTGTGTCGGGTGATTCTAATGAGAATCCGTTGTAACGTCGTGTGCCTAAGTGAGGTATGAGCGATGATTACAGACGATTGTGTGCCTAGGTGAGGTGTGAACAATCGGATTGTGTGCCTATGTGAGGTGTGAGCAATCCATAAACATTGTGTGCCTATGTGAGGTGTGAGCAATGGGTGAACATCGTAGGCCCGACGGGGAGTTACATTGGTAACGAGCGATGGTTCCAATAAGTTCCTGAGTGAACTTGAGATGATTGAGTCGGTACCGCATTGCATTTGCATAGAGTCGTGAGTCGGTCTCTATGATTTGCATTTATCATCTTTATAATTAAGAATTGATGAATAAACATGAATATGTATGTTTATGTGGAATGATGAGAATTGTGAAAGTATGCATGATGAATATTCCTGGTTCTGTATATATATACATTGTGATTTGTATGAGCGGGTTTTGATGAACTGTGGTGAGAACGTAGAATATGTGTATTTTTATGCTAAGATATATAATTATATACATTTATATTATAATTGTGTTTCTCACCCTTCTGTTGTTTTATGATGCTCTATGAGGCATTGCAGAGTAGGTATGCTGGTGGTCTTTTTGTGAAGCGTGTCTTCATTCTTTTGGTCGGTCGGCTCTGATATGTAGCACCGGGTAGCTAGGATGATTGTGATTCTTTTGTGATACATTTGTACATGTATCTTGTGGATGAATGTTTATGTAAACAGGAATTATGTTGATGGATAATACTTGATGATATATCCATATATGTATATATATGTTTGATGTTATTCAATGTTTAGATTTTCCGCTTTTATTCTAGATATTGAGATGTGGGTGTAAGGACTAAGTTCCTCTGTTGCAAAGTTACCCCACTGTTGCATATCAATTGTTGAGCAGGTGTTGAATGTTTTACTTTCATGTATTATGTGGCATACCTCTTTTATACTATGTTTATAATTATACTCTGACGAAATTTTTAATATGTGCCTAAATGATTATGTGATTATTTGGGGGTATAGAAAGGGGGTGTTACAATAAGTGGTATCAGAGCCAGTGTTGAGTCAGTTGTGTCTGTCTTGTTGTTGTGATGGTTGAACTGTTGTTTAACCTTGTTGTCATTTTTGGGGAATGATCTGAATATGGCTGGTAGAAACGACAATGTGATGGCTGCTGCTTTGGAAGCAATGGCTAGGGCGGTGCACGGTGCACCGAACGTGAATGCTAATGACGAGTTCAGGAAGAATCAACCACCGGTCTTCAAAGGAAGATTTGATCCCGATGGTGCTCAAAGTTGGTTGAAAGAGATTTGTAAGACCAAGTGTTTCTCCTTGGGGTGCTCCGGTATTGTTGGTAAAGAAGAAGGATGGGAGTATGCGGTTATGCATTGATTATCGACAATTGAACAAGGTGACAATTAAGAACAAGTATCCGCTTCCAAGGATCGATGATTTGATGGACCAATTGGTTGGTGCACGTGTTTTTAGCAAGATTGATTTGAGATCGGGATACCACCAGATTCGTGTTAAAGAAGAGGATATTCAAAAGACGGCCTTTAGGACACGGTATGGCCATTGCGAATATTCCGTGATGCCATTCGGGGTTTCTAATGCGCCGGGTGTGTTTATGGAATACATGAATCGTATTTTTCATGAACAGTTAGATCGTTTTGTGGTTGTGTTCATCGACGATATTTTGATTTATTCTAAGTCTCAAGAGAAGCATGAAGAGCATTTGAGGATTGTGTTACAAATTTTGAAAGAGAAACGATTATATGCTAAGTTGTCGAAATGTGAATTTTGGTTGTCGGAAGTAAGTTTTCTTGGACATATTATTTCCGGTAGTTGTATTAGTGTTGATCCATCCAAGATTGATGCGGTGATGCAATGGGAGGCTCCTAGATCGGTTACGGAAATTCGAAGCTTTTTAGGCTTGGTGGGTTATTATCGGAGGTTTATTGAGGGATTTTCGAAGTTGGCACTTCCGTTAACGCAATTGACTTGTAAAGGAAAGGCTTTCATTTGGGATATTCATTGTGAAGGGAGTTTCAATGAGCTAAAAAGAAGGTTGACAACGGCTCCGATCTTGATTTTGCCAAATCCGACGGAACCATTTGTTGTGTATTGTGATGCTTCATTGATTGGTTTAGGTGGTGTTTTGATGCAAGATGGAAAAGTTGTGGCTTATGCTTCAAGACAACTGAGAGTGCATGAAAAGAATTATCCTACACATGACTTGGAGTTGGCGGCCGTGGTGTTTGTTCTGAAAATTTGGAGGCACTATCTTTATGGTGCGAGATTTGAAGTTTTTAGTGATCACAAGAGCTTGAAATATTTATTTGATCAAAAAGAATTGAACATGAGACAAAGAAGGTGGTTAGAGCTTTTGAAGGATTATGATTTTGGTTTGAATTACCATCCGGGTAAGCCAAACGTGGTGGCCGATGCTTTGAGTCGGAAGTCGTTACATATGTCCGCATTGATGATAAGAGAATGGGAACTTTTGGAGAATTTTAGGGACTTGAGTTTGGTTTGTGAAATGACGCCGAGAAGTGTGAGACTTGGTATGCTACATGTTACGAATGATTTTCTTGCAACCGTATGTGAAAAGCAAAAGTTGGATTTGAAGTTCATTGATTTGATGACGAATGAGAATGAGGATTTCAAGGTTGATAATTTTGGAGTTTTGAGATTTCGTGGTCGTATGTGTATTCCCGATGATGCGGAGTTGAAAAAGATGATATTGGAAGAAGGACACCGAAGTAACTTAAGTATTCATCTGGGAGCGAATAAAATGTATCAAGATTTGAAGAAAATCTTTTGGTGGTCCGGGTTAAAGAGAGATGTGGCTTAATTTGTGTATGCGTGCTTAACTTGTCAAAAGTCTAAGGTGGAACATCAAAGGCCTAGTGGATTGATGCAACCGTTGGACATTCCGGAGTGGAAATGGGATAGTATATCGATGGATTTTGTTACGGGATTGCCAAATACGTAAAGAGGTCATAATGCTATTTGGGTAATCGTTGATAGGCTTACTAAATCTGCTCACTTCATTCTGATTGATATTAGTTATCCTTTGGAGAGGTTAGCCGAGATTTATATTCTTGCAGTTGTGAAGTTACATGGAGTTCCTAAGAGTATTGTATCGGATAGAGATCCTAGATTCACATCGAGGTTTTGGGAGAGTTTACAAAAGGCTTTGGGTTCTAAGCTAAGATTGAGTTCGGCTTATCATCCGCAAATGGATGGTCAAACCGAGAGGACAATTCAATCGTTGGAAGATTTATTGCGTGCTTGTGTGCTTGAGCAAGGTGGTGCTTGGGATAGTTATTTGGCGTTGATTGAGTTCACCTACAATAATAGTTTTCATTCAAGTATAAGTATGGCACCATTTGAGGCTTTGTATGGTCGGAGATGTCGAACACCTTTGTGTTGGCATGAAACCGGTGAGAGGACGGTAGTTGGATCGGAGATGGTACACCAAATGACGGAGAAAGTGAAGTTTATCCGTGAGAAGATGAAAGCTTATCAAAGTAGACAAAAGAGCTATCATGACAAGAGAAGAAAAGGTCTGGAGTTTCAAGAAGGTGACCATGTGTTTTTGAGAGTTACACCGGTTACGGGTGTGGGTCGTGCTTTGAAGTCGAAGAAGTTGACTTCCCGTTTTATTGGTCCGTATCAAATTTCTGCACGAGTTAGTGTTGTGGCTTACCGTGTGGAGTTGCCTCCGAATCTTTCGAATTTGCATGATGTATTCCATGTTTCGCAACTTCAGAAGTATGTTCCAGATCTATCACATGTTATTCCTATGGACGAGGTTGAAGTGAGAGATAACGTTACGATTGAAGCTTTACCGATTAGAATTTTGGACCGTGAAGTTAAGAAGCTAAGAGGCAAGGATATTGCGCTTGTGAAGGTAGCGTGGGGAGGCGCTGCGGGAGGCAATATGACTTGGGAACTAGAGAGTAGGATGCGGGAGTCGTATCCGGAGTTGTTTGAATCAGGTAATATTTTCGGGGACGAAAATTTCTAAAGTGGAGGAGAGTTGTAACGCCCCGATTTCGATTTTTCCCATTTTGTTGAGTCTTTTATTTTAATTGTGTGATAAATTATTTTATTTATGAAATTGGTGTGTTAATATGCTATGTTGACATGTTATGATATTTTACCGTTTTTGAGAGTTTTCGGGGAAATTAGAATGGAGGGTATTTTGGACATTTCTTAATTAATGTTAAGTTAGAAAATTTAGTGGAAATATAATTGTGTGAGAAAATGAATTAATTTGAATTTGAGTAAAAAGAAAATAGAAAATAAAAAGAGATAAGAAGAGGAAATAGGAGAGAAATAGATAGAAAGGAAAAATAGAGAGAAAAAGGAGAGAAAGAAAAAGGAAGAGGAGAAAAGAGAAGGAAAAGAGGAAAATCAAGAAAATCAACTTCTAGGAATCGATTTAATCGGGTAAGGGTTTGAAACTCGATTATTCTATACATGTGTGTGATTATGTATGACTGTTGTGGTTGAAAAATGGTGTTTGGTAGAGTTTTGAGTTATATGTGAGTTTTAGGTCGATTTGTGGAATCGGTGTTTTTAACGGTTAAAAATCGATAAAGATGTGTTTAGAATGATCTCTATATGTGTATGATCCATAACTATGCTTGGTTTTGCTGTTGGGAATGATCAAAGGTGAGAAAAATGAGAAATGGGGGTTTTTGATGAAGAAGCCACGCTGCTGGGCATGGCTGTCTGGTGTGAATCGCCGGGCGAAATGCCCAGAGCGCCGGGCGACGCGTGATTTTGGCCCCTGCGTCGCCGGGCGAAACTGAGAGGCGAGGGGGTGTCATGCTACTAGTTTTGTTCACGTTTTTGGGGTTTTCCTTCGCCCCTGCTTCGCCGAGCGAAGTGAAGGCGAAATTGAAGTTTCGCGGGGCGAAATATTCCCGTCGCCGGGCGCTTTTGTTTTGTTTTTTTTTAGTAATTTTCTTTTCTTTTAAAATTCATAACTCTCGGACCGTAATTCCGATTTAAGCATTATTTATATCGTTGGAAAGCTTATAAATTTTTCTTGCTTGTGATGATGGTTTTGAGATTGTTGACCGATTAAATAAGTTGAAAAATCGGGAATAGTGTTATTTAACGACTTTTACCGTTTTGAATGTGTGTTTTGGATGTGAATCATACAATAGTGCATTGATGTGAATGTATATAGATTGTATGTGACTGTATGAGATGAATGCATGAATATATTGTGAATATGTATGCATTTCAAAAATGTCTTGAGTCAGTTTGTATGTGAAGCATAATGATGTACATTCTTGTGTCGGGTGATTCTAATGAGAATCCGTTGTAACGTCGTGTGCCTAAGTGACGTGTGAGCGATGATTACAGACGATTGTGTGCCTAGGTGAGGTGTGAGCAATCGGATTGTGTGCCTATGTGATGTGTGAGCAATCCATAAACATTGTGTGCCTATGTGAGGTGTGAGCAATGGGTGAACATTGCAGGCCCGACGGGGAGTTACATTGGTAACGAGCAATGGTTCCAATAAGTTCCTGAGTGAACTTGAGATGATTGAGTCGGTACCGTATTGCATTTGCATAGAGTCGTGAGTCGGTCTCTATGATTTGCATTTATCATCTTTATAATTGAGAATTGATGAATAAACATGAATATGTATGTTTATGTGGAATGATGAGAATTGTGAAAGTATGCATGATGAATATGCCTGGTTCTGTATATATATACATTGTGATGTATATGAGCGGGTTGTGATGAACTGTGGTGAGAACGTTGAATATGTGTATTTTTATGCTAAGATATATAATTATATACATTTATATTATAATTGTGTTTCTCACCCTTCTGCTGTTTTATGATGCTCTATGAGGCATTGCATAGTAGGTATGTTGGTGGTCTTTTTGTGAAGCGTGTCTTCATTCTTTTGGTCGGTCGGCTCTGATATGTAGCACCGGGTAGCTAGGATGATTATGATTCTTTTGTGGTACATTTGTACATGTATCTTGTGGATGAATGTTTATGTAAACATGAATTATGTTTATGGATAATACTTGATGATATATCCATATATGTATATATATGTTTGATGTTATTCAATGTTTAGATTTTCCGCTTTTATTCTAGATATTGAGATGTGGGTGTAAGGACTAAGTTCCTCTGTTGCAAAGTTACCCCACTGTTGCATATCAATTGTTGAGCAGGTGTTGAATGTTTTACTTTCATGTATTATGTGACATACCTCTTTTATACTATGTTTATAATTATACTCTGACGAAATTTTTAATATGTGCCTAAATGATTATGTGATTATTTGGGGGTATAGAAAGGGGGTGTTACAGCTGCCACATTGGCAGACCATACATTGGGCCATAGTAGTTGTAGTCGAAGTTGTCTTTCATCAGAGTGTCCTCCTCTAATGAATTTGGCGGAGCACGACATCCTTCCGGATCACAATCTCCATATATCATTTCGACATCTGACCTTGGTATAAATCTCGGACTCTGTGCGGGATAGCAAAATGGTATAGGCACCTTTTCCTGAGACATATAACCGTCCTCGTTCAGATAGGACTTCCATTCTTGATCTGTGTCGGAGGGATCTTCCTCATTGATAGCATGTACTGCTTGAGACACCGAATGAAGAAAACCTCCACTGTGGAAGAAGTTTGGAAGGGGATGAAGACTTTCATCGTTGGCAGCTGTCCGAGTAGAGGTTGCAGAAAAACCAAGACCCTTCTTTGTTTTATTGTCAATAGGAATGACAAGCCGTCCCCATCCTGTTGTATCGGTACTCTCGACCGCTTTGATAACATCTTTGTATGAGGAAATCGAGGTTCCTCCCTGGGATTGATTGTCCTTGCCCACCGACAGTGCTTGGAACTGAGTTCCAATAACCTCCTCGGGTTCTATGCCAGTAGATGATGACAAGTAACTTACAAGCAAGGCTTGTTCCCCACAAACTGTGACAAGTTGATCGTTCTTGACGAACTTTAGCTTTTGGTGGAGGGTCAAAGTGACCGCTCCAGCCTGATGTATCCAAGGTCTTCCTAATAAACAACTATACGTTGCCCAAATGTCCATGACCTGGAAAGTGACTTTGAAAGTGTGAGGACCGATAGTTATGGGAAGATCAACTTTGCCAATAACTGTTTTTCTGGATCCGTCGAACGCTTTGACGACGACCTCGCTGATTCTCATCGGAGGGCCTTTGAATGATAATTGCATCAAAGTGGACTTCGGCATAACATTCAGGGCTGACCATGTGCCTACCAGTACGCTGGCTAAAGCATCGTCCTGGCAGTTAAATGTGATATTGAGCGCCATGTTATGACGGCGACCCTCTTCAGGTAATTCCTCATCACTAAATCCCAAATTGTTGCAGGAAGTGATGTTAGAGACAATGTTATCGAACTGTCTGATTGTTACATCCTGTTCCACAAAGGCTTGCTCCAAGACTTTCTGTAGAGCCTCTCTGTGGGCTTCTGAACTGAGTAACAGTGATAAAACTGAGATCTTTGAAGGAATTTGTAACAGTTGATCCACAATGTTGTATTCACTCCTTTGGATGAGCTTCAGCATCTCATCATTATTTTTCGAAAGGTCGGGATTACTAGATTGACCGACTGGTGGATCAGGAGTTTCCGTCTGAAGTTCCTTTTCCTTGTTAGGTTCTCCAACTCCTCGGTTGAAGATTCTGCCACTCCGTGTTACACGACTGATGTCTGTAATATTCACGACGGAGGGTAATGGAATTTCCTTTCCATTTTCAACTGTCGTTGCACCGTATTTGTAAGGGATAGCCTTAGCTGACTCATACGGTAACGGTCCTGGTAGATAGATAACTACAGGAGCCTTCTGATTTTTCTGACCATCATAAGTAATCTCGATCTGTTCCCAGTTGGGAACTTTAGATTCGTCAAGTAGAGGGATAATGGCAAAAACATCCCTGGTCCTGTGATTACCAGAGATCGTGACAACATCCTCAACTTGCTCGGCAAGGTAGTTCGGCACCCAGTTGATGGGTCCAGAACCCGGATATGGGGGAATCTCTCCACGATCCACCTGCCCCTGAAGAGCTGCTCTCACAAAGTAACACCCTTGGTTACTTTCCAAACAGACGCCGCAACGTTCATAGTTGTGTGGTGGCACCTGGCCACGCCCACTTTGAATACACTGTAACCTCACTAGGTTAGCTTCCACAGATCGGACATCCTGACTCTGACGCTGAGTGGGATTCCTGTTAATGATACTAATTTTCTAAGTATCTTCATCCATATAAATTGGCATCCTCCAGTGATTTAATAAGTGCTGAAGTGCCTCCTGGACAAGGGTACAACCTCGATCGTTTTCGCAACCTGCTTTACAACTTTGATAGTCATGTGATGTTAAGAATCCGAGTCGGACCTGCTCAACATGTAACTCTACCAGGTTGGTATTCATCACGCGAATATCGAAGGTCTGAACCATGTTGATTTGATAGGAATTCCTATCATGGTACTCTTGGATCCATCCAAGATCCATCTGACGCTGGAGGGCCTCCTGTATGAAAGAGCATCCCTGTTTGTTTACCGAACAAATCAGACAGGAACTGTAATCGTGCCGCGGCAGATTATGATACTGGCTTTGTCTTGAATGCATCGCCACCAGATTGACATTCATTGCACGGATATCGTGGTTCTGAATGATGTTGGAGTTCGTGTAGACCATGTTAACTCCATGAACTCAATGCTCTTGGATCCATCCGAGATCCGTCTGTTCCTTTAGAGCTGCTTGCACCACAGAACATCCTTGGTTGTCTTTAGAGAAGATATCACACTGGTGATAGTTATGAGGTGGCACATGGCCATATCCACTCTGTCTACAATGCATCTTGACCAAATTGGTTTTTAACAAGAGTACATCGTGAATTTGATAGACATCGTTAGTCTCTCCTTCTATCAAATTGACTACAGCCTTCTCATGTTGATGCAGCGGATTCGTGAGAACATTAGGATTCGTATCTTTGAAAGATAAGACCCCGCTCCTAACAAGTTTTTGCACGTCGGACTTGAAATTGAGACAAGTCTCTATGTTATGCCCTGGACCTCCTTGATGATAAGGGCATGTTTGATCCACCTTAAACCAAAAAGGCAGATTTTTCGGTACTGTAAGAGGAGATTTAGTCTGAATGTGCCCCTTAGCCAGTAGTAATGGAAATAGTTCTGCGTACAACATGGGTATAGGATCAAACCCTGATGGTCGTGTTGTACGGTTGTTGTTGTATGGAGGACGAGCCTGCTGAAGAGGCTACTGTGTCCTTTGCTGATCAGGTTGGCTCTGCGCAACCTGAGGTTGATACGTAGGAATAGACGCAGGGTTGATAGCAGGAGTCACAGCTGCTACCGGTTGATAACGTCGCCTTTGCTTTCCGAGAGAGATATTCCCAACATCTTGCTCTTTTTTCTTAGGGAGAGCACTACCGTATTTTTTAGTACCGCTCGTCGATCCAGTGTCTTTTACCAAACGTCCTTCTCGGACGGCTTCCTCAAGACGTTCGCCCGTACCAACCATTTCGGTGAAATCATTGGGCGCACTGGCTGTTGCACCCCAAAATTTGCCCTCCTTACTTTATTACTAACTGGCTTATGTTGCATTGCATTTTGCATTATCATGTGTGCATATCATTGGTTCTTAGCATGGGGTCAAGGTGCCTGAGGCAGTGCTTCAGAGGGTCAAGCAAGAGTCCTGGTATTGTCCAAGAGAGCTCAGGTGGATCATCCTCTCCTAACCAGTACATAAATTAGGGTTTTGAGATTCTTGGGTTTATTGCTTCAATGGGCAAGCTCCTTGGGTTTTTATCAACACCAAATGGCATATGTTATCTTTGTTGGAGAGGATACACATCATATTCAGAGGAATTTGGATTTGGAGACTGTGTTATTTCCTCCTAGACTGAGGGTACCACAACTAGGGTTTTCTATAAAGTCAGTTTATTTCTGATTTTTTGGGCAAGACTTGATTCCATGGTACTCCTTGGGTCCCTAAGTACCTAGGAATGGGAGGTTGTCCATCAGTTTGGTTCAGGAGAAGTTCAATTGGCCAATGGATTGAAAATCAGGTGAATGGGTTAAAAGTCAACAGTGAGAGGAGAAGTCAACTGTGGAAATGACCTATAATTTGAAAGTTTCATGCCATTCATCAAAAATCAGGAGTTGGTACAAAAGTTGCTAAAAATGGAAATGACCTATAATTTGAAAGTTTCCTTTTTGGGCAAGTTCCTGCAATGCATTCAACTAGACTTTTCATCATTAAAGAAGCTTCAAATGAATTTTTCTCCAACATGAAAGTTGAAGGTCTTTTTCTCCTCTTTCCAACAAGTACTAGTGCATCTCCATATCATTTGTGAAACTCAACTTATGATCAAAAGAAGGCAAAGTGGTTTTTTAGGGTTTCTTTTTCACAACTTTTAGATTTTGGGACATATGGACCTATGATTAATTCCATTGCTTCAAGACATGTTCCAACATCCAAGAACAATCCCTAAGGATCATTTTTGGCTTTTTAATCAAGTGGTTTCATGGGTTATTATTCACTTATTTTCCATTATGTCAAAAATCCAAGTCATCAAAAACTCATGAATCAATTGTTTTTCAAGGCCCAAGTTCAATTGTGGTGTAATTAGCAATTCACATATGGGTGATCCGTCATGGATTTCTTAAGTATACATGCATGGAGAGAGGTGTAATTCACATTATGCAATTTTCCAAAATTATTCAAAAAATCATTAAACAAGTAATTACCCAAGCCCAATTCATTATCAGAGGAAAACCCTAGCCTATTTAAACCTATCCATGCACTGGTTAGAGGGCTAGACACGTGATATTTTGGAGAAAAGAAAGTGCAACCCTAATTCTTGAATTCATTGGATCTCTCAATCTACAAGTTGTTTCTTCAAAGTTCTTCCACAAATCTCTTCTTGGTGATCTCTAGAACACAACCCAACCACCATTTGCAGTCAAAGCAAGTACACGTGTGGAACCATCTCAGGTTAGTGTTGATTTTGATGATCATGAAACTCAATTTTTAAGTATGCATATTGTTGTGTGATTGTCACTGATCATGCTGGTATAATTTGTTTTGTGTTTGGACGTGTGTATGGCTTGTTCTATGTGTTTAAAGTTTTGTGCCCTAATGATATTTCGTTCGTTTTTTATTATACACTAACAATTTGTGATTTTTGATGCCATATTTGGATTCCTCGTGATTTTCTGGGTCAGATAGTGTACCCCTTTGCATTTTCTGGGCACTTTTAAGATTGCAGGTGGCGGAGGACGGCGGCCGAAACCCTAGCTCCGGCGGCTGTGAGGGTTCCGGCGAAGGAAGGTTGAAGACACAATCCTCACCCTCCATTCTCTCCATCCAACGGTTCATGGCGCGCCATGTGTTTTTTTCTTTTATTTTTTTTCTGATTTTTAATTATTAATGAGGTGTATATTACCCCATGATCTTACCGTGTGCCATCCAATTGTTTTATTTTGTTTCGTTTACTTTTTATTTTCGTTGACTAATCCTGGACCATGTGATGAATCGTCTGGTGGAAAACGCGCCAACAAATTAAAATTACATGTGCCTTGCACATGGCAGGTGTATGGTATTCAGTTCTCTTTGGTGTGTGTGCGTACATGGTTAGTGTGGTGTACCTTCTCATCTTAACCACTAATCTGCAATACTTTTTGATTGTGTTGACCAAATAATGGACGCAGGATGCATCTAAAGGTGAGGATGAGTCAACATGGTTGACTGAGGTCCACTTGTGGGCCTTTTTTTTTCATTTTTGATTATTTTCTGATGGACTTTTGACCGGGCCTTGCTAATCACGCCCCACCCTTCCAGCCCATTCTATTTTCAACGCAATTTTTTACTCAGTACACCCCCAATACTATTTTCATATTTTTATTTTATTAATTCATTATCATTTTCATATTTTAATTGTTACATTAAAAAATCCCAATAAAATTCATGCATCATTTTTGTTATTTTATGAAATTTTCACAAATTTTATTTTTATTTTATTTTTTATTATCTAAATTAAATATTTATTCAATTTCTTTTTGAATCACACATTTCATGCATACTTGAAATTGTTTATTTTATTTCTCTGCATCCATAAAATATTTGTAATCCGCTCTTTTTTCATTTGTTCACCAACATTCTAAAGTGCATTAAAACATTTTTCTTTCATTTTTAAATTTATTTCATATTGCATTTTGGTCCTTCCCTTTGGCACATTGAACCCCACTCCTCACCTGAGCTTTGCCCAATTGTTTGAATGACTAACACTTTGAATTTTTTGCAGGAATTTTTGATTTGTTGTTTGTCTCTGGTTGAGAAACCATGATATTTAATTTGGGAATTTTAGGAGTTATTTCTCTAATTATTTAATTACTTTCACTTGAGATTTGCTTATATGTGTATTTCTGGTCATGCCTAAGTCCTTGTTTGAAAGGCACTTGTGCCATTTGCTTTGGGGTTGTTTCTTTGATTTCTGAATTCATGTTTGGATTATAATCACTATGGTTTGCCATTTTTTGATTTTCACTTGCCTTGATATTATTTATGTCTGTTTCGTACTAACCTTTTATGCAGAGACTAAGGTAAGTTCTTAAAGGGTATGGATAAGTATCCATGTTCACCCTTACTCTTTCTCCTTCTCTTATCTTTCTCCTTTAGGATTTAGGTTGTCGTCAAACCTCACTAACCGTAGGTCACCCATGCATGATAACTTTAGGACTCACAGTCCCCCTTTAGAGTTACCTTTGTGTCTTCTCTCTTCTCATCTCAAACTTCTTTAAAATACTTAATAAGTATCAAGTGTATTGCGCACGAGCCTTAAGCGTGGGGAATGAGAAATGAGGGGCTTCCTCTCATCTTTCTAGAGTGCTTAGCGAGCGTCCGGTCTTGGGACGATGCGTTAAGTATTCGCCCCTGTGCCCTAGACTTTGGTGTAATGCAACTTAGGAACTAACTTAAGCCACTTCTGTCCTAAAAAACACAAACCAACTTCAAACTTTTTTTTCCTTCGGGATTGTCAAACTAAAGGCTATTTTCAAAAAGGGCACGTTACTTTCTGTCTGAGTCGCAAACAGGCATCGACCCTAACTGCCGGACGCGAACTTAACGTCGCTCATAAAAAATACAAAATGAACTTGGTCCGAACTACGTTGACTCTGAATTCCCCATTGCACAAAGGGGGTACGTAGGCCTAGGACGTCGACGTCCTACCGAGTCTGTCTTTGTCTCCCCTCTCCGTCTTAGTACAGCCATAGATGATAGGATAACTTACCCTTAGATTAGACAACAAGCGTGGATCCCATCGAGTACGATGGACGCATGGGGGGCTAGCACCTTCCCCTCGCGTAACCGACTCCCGAACCCAGGTTATGGTTGCGACAATCATTCCTTTCCCTCTTCCTCAGGTTTATGCGGTGTTCCATTTCCCTCTCTTGGGATAAATTTACACGGCTGACGACTCTGTTTTTCCGCGCCACTCTTGCGTTTGTACCTGGATGAAAATCCTGGGAGCGACAGCTGGCGACTCTGCTGGGGACTCTGGTTGACCTATGCTGGTCAATCCCTAAGCGAGTCAATCCTAACGCTTGTTTGTCTTTGTTCTCTTTGGGTGCTTTGTTTTTGTTTTGCTTTACGTGTTGTATTTTATTTTTATTTTACCGCATTTTCTGCATTTCATTTTTTATTACTGTCATGTTGTTGTGCTGTGCTGGCTGTCTTTGTTTTGCAGGTTGGGTGGGTCTGAGAGATAAGCCCAATACCCAGGCTTGAGTATACCCTAGGACTAGAGTGGAAAGTAGTGGGACCTACGTGCCCGCTTGGTAAGTTTGTGTGTTCACGAAATTCACAACCAGACGAGGCTATCTTGGGACGCATTCTAACGTGTGTGTCTTGCGCATGTTAGGGTGTTGTTCTAGAGAGTTGTCGACTCTGGTGACCGATCATTGAGGACCTTAGTGGAAACATCCCTCTTTAGTGGTGAAAGTGGCAGACCACATCCTGTGGTAAACCCATTCGCACCCGAGGGCCCACTTTGGAACTCGCATAGGATGGCCCCTACATTTTGAAGAGAATCAGTGGAGGCACTCCTCGATTGACGATAGTACTGTACTCTGAGGGATGAATGTACTATTGTTTCTCGACCTCAGTGCCAAAGCTGAGGACCTTCCGCTTTGGAGAATCAGTTGAGGCCTCCACGATTGATGATGGTGCCAAACCAGAAATGGTGAATGTATCATCATTTCTCGACCTGAGAGCCTGGGATACTGAACATCCTAGTACCCACATGTGAGAGGGGATGGGCATTTGCAGGTTTGCAGGTAACCGAGACCTTCAACCTACCCGGTTTTCTGGATTTCTCATCAATGTTTAATTATTTGGGTTCCTGGTTATCTTAGTGGTTCAGAATTTAGGTTTTCTGGGTTGTGGTTCTCGTTCAGTTAACAGCACAGCACATCCAGCAGTGTTGTCTTGACCCCATGTTTGCATGAGCATATCATTTTCTTGCATTCTAACATGTTTGACATTTTTCAGGGCTTGCATCTTACTCTTGATTCCGGTTTTCTGAGGTTACTTCAGCATGGATGTCCAGAGAAAGAAGACTGTTGCCTATTCGTTCCCAGAGCCGACTTTGACACTGATTCATAAGCTGATTAATATGGCTGGTTCCGGAGTTCGTACAGAGTTCAGTGAAGGGTATGGAAGACTTCTGAAATTCGTCCACAACATCTCCAAGTATGAGAAGGATGTCGTTCATACACTTCTTCAGTTTTACGATCCGTCTTTGCGCTGCTTCACTTTCACGGACTACATCTTGGCTCCAACGTTGGAGGAGTTCTCATTTATTTTGGGAATCCCCATCAGGCATGATATAGTTTTCTTTTCCGAAGAGCACCCCGGGGTAAAAGAAATGGTTGTTGCTCTTCATATTAGTGAATCTGTTCTGAGCGGTAATATTGAAGAAAAACAAGGAGTTAAGGGTTTCTTATTGAAGTTCTTATTTGATCAAGCTTGCATACATGTCAAAGAGAAGAATTGGACTGCTTTCCAAGCTATTCTGGCTATGTGTATCTATGGGATTGTTCTGTTTCCAAATATTCCTGATCTGGTGGATATGCACGCCGTCAGAATCTTTATTTCGAAGAATCCTATACTTACCTTGCTAGGTGATGTGTATCACTCAGTCCACTATAAGAATGATAATAGGCGTGGGAAAACTGTAAGTTACTGTGCACCGCTCTTAGCTACTTGGTGTCTGAGTCATCTCCCTGAATCTGGCGCTTTCGTTGATACGAAAGATTCTCTGAAGTGGTCTAAGAGGGTAATGGGCTTGACTGCTGACAACATTGTTTGGTTTAATCGTGACTTGCTAGGAATGGAGATTATTTGCAAATGCGAAGAATACCCTAATGTGCCCTTGATAGGGAGGAAGGGTGGAATTAACTATAATCCCTCCCTAGCTATCAGGCAGTTTGGTTATCCTTTGAAAGGTCCACCCGAAGAGCGAGATGTCCGAGAGTCCTTATTCTTCAATGGCATTGAGGATCAAGGGTTGATAAGGAAAGTTGTGAATGCTTGGAAACAGGTGACCAAGAAGGGTAAAATTCCATTCGGGAAAAGTAACAATCGGGCTTTCCCTTCCTATAAAGAGTGGATTAAGAAGAGTGCAGAAGAGGAACTTCTTCCATTCCCAGTGGAACCACCTTTGTATCCTTTGGTGATCGAGCCTCCTACCACTATTGAGTTGGAGAAGTATAACAAATTATGGGCTGAAAAGGAAAGATTGCAGGAAGAAAATAGTGAGCTAAAAAGAGAGATCTATCAGTGGAAGCATGAGCGGGGTGAAGCTGTTCATACCGCCAAGTTAAAGACAGAGCTCCTTGCTAAAGCAGAAAAAGAGTTAGCGGACATGGTCACATCCAGACAAAAGATGAAGGAAGCTTTGGATGGTATCAGTAAGGTTCTCGAATCTAAGAAAGAGGAATTAGACAAAGCTTTGCTGAAAATCTACAGGTTCAATGATCACCAAGAAACTGCCATGGCCGAGAATAAAAGAAAGGAAGACGGCTACCCAGCTAAGATTGATCAGTTAAAGTCGACGCTCAAGAAGAAAGACATTGAGATCTTATCGGGGATATTCAAGAGACAAGTAGTTGAGGGTCGACTCAATGAAGCCATAGCCTCCATGGAAGAACTGAAAGTCCAAGCTGAAGTGAAGAAACCTAGACATGAGGGTCCTAGCATGGATGGTGCTACTGGAGAAGACGCTTGGGAGTTACATTGCCGATACTTGGATGGGATCATACACAGGAGAGACCTTCTCATTCAAGGGCTAATTCAGAGGCCGAAGCATCCCGATACTAGAAAGTTGTTCAAGGAGATTCAAGACTGGTGTAGAAAGCATAATGGATGGGGGGATTGACACTTGTGAACTTTGATGATATGTCGTAGTTTTCTTTTCTCTTTTATTATATTGGGATCACCACCAGGCTTGTTGGTTGGGACCTATGATTCTTATGTTCAGACTTATTACCTCAGATTATGATTGTTGACAGTTGGTTTTCCTCTGGTTTTCTTAATATATGAGCAGAAGTTCCGTTCTATCTTGCTATTAAACTGGAATCAAGGGGTGGATCGCCCTGCTAATATTCAAACATGTTCATTTGCATTCGCATATTCATAATCATTTGGCATAACAGGTGTTTATCTCCGGTATTCTTATCTTGTTCCAATCTCAGAATTGCAGACTTAACTCCTCAGGCCGTTCGAGAGTTGATCATGGAACAAGTTCAAGCTGAGTTGAAGGAAATGTGAAGACAGATGGGGCAATTTGGGGAAGACATGCTCCAGGAGCAGAAGATGCTGAGGGAGGAGATCAATCAGATGAAGACTCAGATGGGTTCGATCATGGAGATTTTGAAAACAGTGTTAAAGAAGGAGAATAATCCTGTGCCCGTTTCCATAGCAGAGGTTCTCATTCCTCCCATCTCTTTGGGGTCTCCTCTAGACCATGGATTGCCTCATGGATCCTCTCCACCGTCCGAGCTCTTTCATCAAAAACCGTGTCTTGAGGGCCTTAATCTAGAAAAGCTTGAAAAGAAGTTTGATCAGATTCCGATGCCATACGCCCAATTGCTTCAGCACTTGCTCAAGTTTCAGCTAATTGAATTGATTGCTGTGGGACCTCCACACACCAAGTTTCGTATGGGTTCCAATGTCCATGATAGGTGTGAATTCCATTCAGGAGTACCTGGTCATAATGTTGAAGATTGTAAGATGCTCAAGTACAAAGTCCAGGAGCTCATTGATTCAGGGGCAATCAAGTTTACATCAGTTGGCACTTGTAAACAAAGTGATGTTACTCCCAGTGTTGCAAAGGGACTGAGGACTTCCCCTTTTACCAAAGGACCCACCTCACGTCAGGGATCTCTTCCACAACCCTTGGTTGTGCCTCAGCCGAATACGGAAAGGAAAGTGCAAGCGCAGGTGAGGCGCCCAAATCAGCACCAGCAGCAAAATTATCAGCAACAGGGGCAACTGAGACCGAGAAGCCCCAACAGGATATTTGATCCTATTCCTATCCCTCATAGTCAGCTGTTTGCTCGCCTACTCGAGAACTCTCTGATTCAGACGAGGAGTACCACGCCGGTACCGTACCCTATTCCTCCGGATTATGACATGACTACTAGGTGCGAGTTCCACTCGGGAACGTTTGGGCATACGATTGATGAGTGTAAGGCATTCCAGCACAAGGTGCAAGACCTTGTAGACTCCGAGATCATTGTGTTCACTGAAGATGATATGTACATCAATGGAAGCCTCCTTTCTCAAATGAACACCCAGTCTACAAGTACGTCCAGGCAGGATTAAGCTTCCTCAGCAACGGCAATCTTCAGCTTCTTTACTGCATTTTCATTTGTAGTTTTTTATTTCTTGTTAAAGCATCGTATGTATGCAAGACTTGTTTGTTTTTTATGATGATATTAATGCAATGAGTATGTTTTCCTTGAAGTAATCCATTCGTATTCACTCTTAAATGTTTTTATGCACTGCAATACCAATTTTCTTTGTTTAGAACTCTTGAGGGAGGATGACGAAATAAGAACGCAGGTTTCCAATGGTACGCTTTTGGATAAAACCCTGTTGAGGATGTACAGGCATTGTTTCAAACCCCTAAACACTGGAGATATAAGGGAGATAGACCCTCGTTAACCCCTTTGAGCCTTGAAGTAGGAGTTTCCTTCGTATGAAAAAACCCTCATAATTAACCCAGGGGCAGGGTAGGCGTCAGTTAGTTTGACCAAGCGTTCAAATTTCAAGGAGAGTGTGCGTCTGAGGACCCATTACCTTCTTCCCACCAACAAGAGATGCGAAACCACGATGGTCATCCATCAACAACTAAGGTGTGAGGCAGTCACAACCCTGTCAAGCAAGTAAGATAACCAGTGTCACACGCTTTGTTCAAAAGAGGGATATTAAAAGAAAGAAAAGAGAAAAGCCCGCTAAGTCGAAGCGACTTAGACAAAAGTTAGGGCATCCCGCTGGACTTCAAAATTGAAAAAACTCAAAAGAGCCAGTCCAGGCAAAAATTAGGGATCAAAAAGGCAAAAGAAAGAAAAGGCGAAAAGCGTTACAAAAGAAAATCCTCTATAAGAACAAACTCGTGTGATTACAGACACATAAAGGGGTGACTGTCATTCCAAAACCTCCTTAGGTGTCAAACCATTAGTTGCATGGACTCCTTGAAGATCATAAACCTTTGGAGAGATGAGCGTTTGTGTCATATTAACTGAACATAGGACTGGAGAACATCACGAAGAGTGGGTGGGCACCGATAAACTTTGAGCCATAAATCCTTTTTCTGAAGCCGTGAACCAAACCACGTTACAACCCTTAAAAGTCCTAATTGAAACAGGGTTTATTCCGAGAGCGCACTTCAACAGGATATCGTTCTTGACTCCTATGAGTTGTGCTAATAGGATTTGTTGGTATTGCATGTGCGCATTGTTTTGCTATTCAAAAAAATCAAGGTTGCATCCCAACTAGTGATTCGTTCACAGGGTTTTGTGACGTATTTTCAATAAAACTTCAAGGTTAACATGAGTGTTACATTAGAATTGTCATTCTCATAATAAACATTTTCTGCTTGCATGTGTTTGATATCGGATAGGCTTACACAGTGAACGTCAGTCAAGAAGCTTGATCTTGCTAAGTTGGGATGCTTGAAAATTCCGAAGGACAATCATATCAAAGGGAATGCTGCCAAGAGACTCAGTGTAGAGTGGGCTCTACCCAATAAGTCGTGTTAAGATGTAGCCAATCTGGGGCAGTCACGTCGAGAAATCTCTCCCAAATTCAGTTATTCTGGGGCATTCATTCTAAGATCAGGGGCAAAGTCACTTCAAAGCTCATATTGAGGCAGGTCATCCCTAGAGCATGAGAAGTTGTCCTCTCCAGAAGACGGTTAATCAGAAGCACCTCCTCAAGGTTCAAAATACTAAAGCAGAGTATTTTCAAGTCATTACGATCCCTTTCGAGGTAATGTGCTTCATGGATTATGAAGACTGGGGCAGTTATGTCGAGATATGATAAATCTCTCCGAGAGTTTGAAGACCCTGGGGCAGTGCGAACGCCCGGTCTTTTGTAAAATCCTCTTGAGATGATTTCTTCCATTAGACATGGTGGTCTGGGGCAAGTGGAAAGTTCAAAGGGCCGTTTATGAACATAAAGACAAGTCAGGTCGTAGGGCAACATGATTGTGCTCTCCCAGCAGTTTTCTCTCCCCAGCATTGAGATTGCTCCTTCCCCAGCAGGGAAAAACTTTCCTCAGCAGAGCAGACCTTCCCCAACAGGAGACTTGGGAAGCATTTTCTCCGGATCAAGACGTTGTCTCCCCACAGAATCAGGGTGTTCACCCTCCCCATCCAGTCAGGAAGCGTGCTTTCACCCACGATATCGTATTCTAGTCCCCAGCAAGGTGGGAGTAAGGTCATTCTCCCCATCAGCAGGCTAAGTATCCCCAAGCAAGATAGTATCATGGACAGTTTTCCCCAAGCAGGATGGTATTATGGGCTGGCATCCCCCAGCAGGTCCTAAGCCCAATTGGTTATTAGCAATCCTCAGCAATGGACTTCCAGGAACTCATTCTCAACTCCCCCAGCAGAGGAGAAATCTCAGGTTTTGGATAAAGACAGGTGTGGCCCCCGGTAGTGCTCTCGGGACTTCGTCTCCAGCAAAAGTTATTGATCTGAAGAGTCGATCAGTAGGACACTTCTCAGTAGAGTTCCTAGATTCAGAGGACAATTTATTTTTGTCATCCCCAGATGAATTGGTTTTTTCTCTCCGGCATTTATTTTGCTGGAAAGACCCTTTTTGCATATCATAAGCATTCGCATTGCATCCTCAAACGCGTAGCATTTCCATGTCGTATGGAGCATTACGCCATTATTCAAACATTTGCATTCGGAGCATAAGCCAGGTTTGATACTTTCTTTGCCAGTTCTCTTTCTCAGCAGAGATGGTATAACTCAGGAGATTTTGGAGGGATGTGTTCCTCATACTCGTGCTCCCCGGCAGAGTCTTTTATTTAGACTTCTCCTTTCCCCAGCGGAGCCATCTTATCTGTGGATCATGGGTCCGTTAGAAGTTTGTCTGGCCTTTCTATTTTGTGAAATCCCGTTCTTACCTGACATATTTTGTTTTCCAGAGGTGATTTAAACCAGAAGTTTTGTCTCACATTATCCCCAGTGAAGTCGGCATTTATTTTGCTAGTTTCTCTTTATCAGCAGAGATAGCAATCTTTCAGATATTTTCTTCGTCAGTTTCCCTTTATCAGCAGGGATGGCATTTGTATTGCTAGTTTCTCTTTATCAGCAGAGATAGTAATCTTTTGAAGATCGTCTTTCGTCAGTTCCCTTTATCGGCAGGGATGACATTTGTATTGCTAGTTTCTCTTTATCAGCAGAGCTAGTAATCTTTTGAAGATCGTCTTTCGTCACTTCCCTTTATCAGCAGGGATGACATTTGTATTGTTAGTTTCTCTTTATCAGCAGAGATAGTAATCTTTTGAAGATCGTCTTTCGTCAGTTCCCTTTATCAGCAGGGATGACATTTGTATTGCTAGTTTCTCTTTATCAGCAGAGATAATAATCTTTTGAAGATCGTCTTTCGTCAGTTCCCTTTATCAGCAGGGATGACATTCGTGTTGCTAGTTTCTCTTTATCAGCAAAGATAGCAATCTTTCGGAGATTTCTTTTGTCAGTTTCCCTTTATCATCAGGGATGGCATTGGTTTTGCTAGTTTCTCTTTATCAGCAGAGATAGCAATCTTTCGGATATTCTCTTCGTCAGTTTCCCTTTATCAGCAGGGATGGCATTTGTATTGCTAGTTTCTCTTTATCAGCAGAGATAGTAATCTTTTGAAGATCGTCTTTCGTCAGTTCCCTTTATCAGTAGGGATGACATTTGTATTGCCAGTTTCTCTTTATCAGCAGAGATATAATCTTTTGAAGATTGTCTTTCGTCAGTTCCCTTTATCAGCAGGGATGACATTTGTATTGCTAGTTTCTCTTTATCAGCAGAGATAGTAATCTTTTGAATATCGTCTTTCGTCAGTTCCCTTTATCAGCAGGGATGACATTCGTGTTGCTAGTTTCTCTTTATCAGCAGAGATAGCAATCTTTCGGAGATTTCTTTTGTCAGTTTCCCTTTATTAGCATGGATGGCATTTTGCTAGTTCTCTTTATCAACAGAGATAGCAGTCTTTCGGATATGTTCTTCGTCAGTTTCCCTTTACCAGCAGGGATGGCATTTGTTTTGCTAGTTTCTCTTTATCAGCAGAGATAGCAAGCTTTGGAGATATTCTTTTGTCAGGGTCCCTTTATCAGCAGGGATGGTATTTATTTTGCTAGTTTCTCTTTATCAGCAGGGATAGCAATCTTTTGGAGATTTCTTTCGTCAGTTCCCTTTACCAGCGGGGATGGCATTTGTTTTGCTAGTTTCTCTTTATCAGCAGAGATAACAAGCTTTGAAGATATTCTTTTGTCAGTGTCCCTTTATCAGCAGGGATGGTATTTATTTTGCTAGTTTCTCTTTATCAGCAGGGATAGCAATCTTTTGGAGATTTCTTTCGTCAGTTCCCTTTATCAGCAGGGATGGCAGTTTATTTTGCTAGTTCTCTTTGTCAGCAGGGATAGAGATCTTTTGGAGATTCTTTTCGTCAGTTCCCTTTATCAGCAGGGATGGCATATTTCGACATTCCTTTGTCAGTTCTCTTTATCAGCAGAGATGACGTAACTTGGGAGAGTTTGTTTCACTTTATACCCAGCATAGCTAGCACTCGTCCGTATTGTGACAGTACAACATTTATGGCTAATTCTCCAGCAGAGGATTGCAAATTTTCGGGTTCTTTGGTATTCAATCTCTGTGCATCCTGATATTCTGAAAGCCGTCGCTATCATACCTTCAGGACCAAGTCGATTGAATAGGGGCAGTTGTTGCACCCCAAAATTTGCCCTCCTTACTTTATTACTAACTGGCTTATGTTGCATTGCATTTTGCATTATCATGTGTGCATATCATTGGTTCTTAGCATGTGGTCAAGGTGCCTGAGGCAGTGCTTCAGAGGGTCAAGCAAGAGTCCTGGTATTGTCCAAGAGAGCTCAGGTGGATATCCTCTCCTAACCAGTGCATAGATTAGGGATTTGAGATTCTTGGGTTTATTGCTTCAATGGGCAAGCTCCTTGGGTTTTTATCAACACCAAATGGCATATGTTATCTTTGTTGGAGAGGATACACATCATATTCATAGGAATTTGGATTTGGAGACTGTGTTATTTCCTCCTAGACTGAGGGTACCACAACTAGGGTTTGCTATAAAGTCAGTTTATTTCTGATTTTTTGGGCAAGACTTGATTCCATGGTACTCCTTGGGTCCCTAAGTACCTAGGGATGGGAGGTTGTCCATCAGTTTGGTTCAGGAGAAGTTCAATTGGCCAATGGATTGAAAATTAGGTGAAAGGGTTAAAAGTCAACAGTGAGAGAAGAAGTCAACTGTGGAATTTTGAGGTTCTCTCCAAGGTTTTCAAGGTCTCACATCCTCATATGGTCCTCAAAAGTCAAGTTTCATGCCATTCATCAAAAATCAGGAGTTGGTACAAAAGTTGCTAAAAATGGAAATGACCTATAATTTGAAAGTTTCCTTTTTGGGCAAGTTCCTGCAATGCATTCAACTGGACTTTTCATCATCAAAGAAGCTTCAAATGAATTTTTCTCCAACATTAAAGTTGAAGGTATTTTTCTCCTCTTTCCAACAAGTACTAGGGCGTCTCCATATCATTTGTGAAACTCAAATTATGATCAAAAGAAGGCAAAGTGGTTTTTTAGGGTTTCATTTTCACAGCTTTTAGATTTTGGGACATATGGACCTAGGATTAATTCCATTGCTTCAAGACATGTTCCAACATCCAAGAACAATCCCTAAGGAGCATTTTTGGCTTTTTAATCAAGTGGTTTCATGGGTTATTATTCACTTATTTTCCATTATGTCAAAAATCCAAGTCATCAAAAACTCATGAATAAATTATTTTTCAAGGCCCAAGTTCAATTGTGGTGTAATTAGCAATTCACATATGGGTGATCCATCATGGATTTATTAAGTATCCATGCATGGAGGGAGGTGCAATTCACATTATGCAATTTTCCAAAATTATTCAAAAAATCATTAAATAAGTAATTACCCAAGCCCAATTCATTATCAGAGGAAAACCCTAGCCTATTTAAACCTATCTATGCACTGGTTAGAGGGCTAGACACGTGATATTTTGGAGAAAAGAAAGTGCAACCCTAATTCTTGAATTCATTGGATCTCTTAATCTACAAGGAGTTTCTTCAAAGTTCTTCCACAAATCTCTTCCTGGTGATCTCTAGAACACAACCCAACCACCATTTGCAGTCAAAGCAAGTACACGTGTGGAACCATCTAAGGTTAGTGTTGATTTTGATGATCATGAAACTCAATTTTTAAGTATGCATATTGTTGTGTGATTGTCACTGATCATGTTGGTATAATTTGTTTTGTGTTTGGACGTGTGTATGGCTTGTTCTATGTGTTTAAAGTTTTGTGCCCTAATGATATTTCGTTCGTTTTTTATTATACACTAACAATTTGTGATTTTTGATGCCATATTTGGATTCCTTGTGATTTTCTGGGTCCGATAGTGTACCCCTTTACATTTTCTGGGCACTTTTAAGATTGCAGGTGGCGGAGGACGGCGGCCGGAACCCTAGCTCCGGTGGCTGTGAGGGTTCCGGTGAAGGAAGGTTGAAGACACAATCCTCACCCTCCATTCTCTCCATCCAACGGTTCATGGCGCGCCATGTGTTTTTTTCTTTTATTTTTTTTCTAATTTTTAATTATTAATCAGGTGTATATTACCCCATGATCTTACTGTGTGCCATCCAATTGTTTTATTTTGTTTCGTTTACTTTTTATTTTCGTTGACTAATCCTGGACCATGTGATGAATCGTCTGGTGGAAAACGCGCCAACAAATTAAAATTACATGTGCCTTGCACATGGGTGGTGTATGGTATTCAGTTCTCTTTGGTGTGTGTGCGTACATGGTTAGTGTGGTGTACCTTCTCATCTTAACCACTAATCTGCAATACTTTTTGATTGTGTTGACCAAATAATGGACGCAGGATGCATCTAAAGGTGAGGATGAGTCAACATGGTTGACTGAGGTCCACTTGTGGGCGTTTTTTTTTTCATTTTTGATTATTTTCTAATGGACTTTTGACCGGGCCTTGCTAATCACGCCCCACCCTTCCAGCCCATTCTATTTTCAACGCAATTTTTTACTCAGTACACCCCCATACTACTTTCATATTTTTATTTTATTAATTCATTATCATTTTCATATTTTAATTGTTAAAAATGCATAATTACATTAAAAAATCCCAATAAAATTCATGCATCATTTTTGTTATTTTATGAAATTTTCACAAATTTTATTTTTATTTTTATTTTTATTTTTATTATCTAAATTAAATATTTATTCAATTTCTTTTTGCATCACACATTTCATGCATACCTGAAATTGTTTATTTTATTTCTCTGCATCCATAAAATATTTTTTATTCGCTCTTTTTGCATTTGTTCACCAACATTCTAAAGTACATTAAAACATTTTTATTTCATTTTTAAATTTATTTCATATTGCATTTTGGTCCTTCCCTTTAGCACATTGAACCCCACTCCTCACCTGAGCTTTGCCCAATTGTTTGAATGACTAACACTTTGAATTTTTTGCAGGAATTTTTGATGTGTTGTTTGTCTCTGGTTGAGAAACCTTGATATTTAATTTGGGAATTTTAGGAGTTATTTCTCTAATTATTTAATTACTTTCACTTGAGATCTGCTTATATGTGTATTTCTGGTCATGCCTAAGTCCTTGTTTGAAAGGCACTTGTGCCATTTGCTTTGGGGTTGTTTCTTTGATTTCTGAATTCATGTTTGGATTATAATCACTATGGTTTGCCATTGTTTGATTTTCACTTGCCTTGATATTATTTATGTCCGTTTCGTACTAACCTTTTATGCAGAGACTAAGGTAAGTTCTTAAAGGGTATGGATAAGTATCCATGTTCACCCTTACTCTTTCTCCTTCTCTTATCTTTCTCCTTTAGGATTTAGGTTGTCGTCAAACCTCACTAACGGTAGGTCACCCATGCATGATAACTTTAGGACTCACAGTCCCATTTTAGAGTTACCTTTGTGTCTTCTCTCTTCTCATCTCAAACTTCTTTAAAATACTTAATAAGTATCAAGTGTATTGCGCACGAGCCTTAAGCGTGGGGAATGAGAAATGAGGGGATTCCTCTCATCTTTCTAGAGTGCTCAGCGAGCGTCCTGTCTTGGGACGATGCGTTAAGTATTCGCCCCTGTGCCCTAGACTTTGGTGCAATGCAACTTAGGAACTAACTTAAGCCACTTCTGTCCTAAAAAACACAAACCAACTTCAAACTTTTTTGTCCTTCGGGATTGTCAAACTAAAGGCTATTTTCAAAAAGGGCACGTTTCTTTCTGTCTGAGTCGCAAACAAGCATCGACCCTAACTGCCGGACGCGAACTTAACGTCGCTCATAAAAAACACAAAAAGAACTTGGTCCGAACTACGTTGACTCTGAATTCCCCATTGCACAAAGGGGGTACATAGGCCTAGGACGTCGACGTCCTACCGAGTCTGTCTTTGTCTCTCCTCTCCGTCTTAGTATAGCCATAGATGATAGGATAACTCACCCTTAGAATAAACAACAAGCGTGGATCCCATCGAGTACGATGGACGCGTGGGGTGGTAGCACCTTCCCCTCGCGTAACCGACTCCCGAACCCAGGTTATGGTTGCGACGATCATTCCTTTCCCTCTTCCTCAGGTTTATGCGGTGTTCCATTTCCCTCTCTTGGGATAAATTTACACGGCTGGCGACTCTATTTTTCCACGCCACTCTCGCGTTTGTACCTGGATGAAAATCCTGGGAGCGACACTGGCAACCATTCGGTCATAGTAAAATGAGCTTAAGGTCTTTAAGAAGATCTTTGTCATCTCTTTTTCCTCCAGAGGTGGACAAATTTGAGCGGCAATGTCAAGCCACCTTTGAGCGTATTCCTTAAAGGTTTCCTTGTCTTTTTGCGACATCGATCAGAGTTGATCTCTGTCCGGTGTCATGTCCAAATTGTATTTGTATTGTTGGACGAAGGCAGTACCAAGATCTCTGAAAGTGCTGATCGTAGTACGGTTTAAACCCATGTACCATTTGAGTGCGGCACCGGTTAAACTATCCTGAAAGTAGTGAATCGGTAGGTCCTGATTTTCCTTCTGAGCTGACATCCGCCGGGCGTACATCACCAGATGGCTTTGAGGGCAAGAGTTACCCTTGTACTTTTCAAAGTCGGGCACTTGAAATTTGTGCGGGACTTTCACATTTGGGACCAAGCAGAGATCTGCGGCGTCCTTTCCAAGTAAATCCTGACCACGAATGGCATGCAGTTCCTTCTGCATTTCCAAGAACTGCTCCTGGAATTCCTCCATTCTGTCAAACATAGTTTCCTTCTTACCAGAAGGTATTTGTGGAATCTGTCCTTCTGGGACAGTAATTGCTGTATTTTGATGCACTCTATGTTGAGGGTGCGGTACTTGTTCTTCCAAGACCTTCTCTCCTTTTGAACTTTGTTGAGAGCAACCTGAAGCTTTTCAGTTTCCGTCATGAAGTACATGACAGATTCCCTCGGCGGAAGATTTCCGTAACGAGGATAAGGCATCTTTAGCTTGAGAGCTTTAGTTTGTACCCAATGGAGATAAGGCTCCACCGAGACACAGTCCGGTTTTCCCAAAGACTCTCGTCCTTTCTTATGAACATGCTTCCAAGCGTGCACTATTTCCATCTTTAGTGCTCTGTCATTTTCTCCTTCCTTGAAGAAAAGACCTTCCAGATGAACACTCCGTGGGACGTGTCTCATCGGGTATCCAAATTGACGACGAACCAATACCAGATGGTAGTTGATTCCTCCCTTAGTTCCTATAAGGGGTACGTTGGGGAAGTTTCCACAATGGTCAATGATCCTGATCCCATCATAGATCCTATTACACCAATCTATATCAGAGTTGGTAAGGGACATGATCTTCTACGACCAACGTAAGGCACTCTTGCAATCCCAAAAAGCAGCAGACTTGGGCAAGTGGGAGATAAACCATTTGTAAAGCAAAGGTACATATCATGTGATCTCCCCTCCGCTGTACAAATTTCCCAAATGTATAGAATGATACGCGTCTGCGAGCAAAGTCGGTACAGGTTTTCCAATGAGAAAAACCTTAATGGAGTTGATATCAACGAAGTTATTGATGTTGGGAAACAAAAATAACCCGTAGGCGAGCAAGACAAAGACGCTTTCAAAAGCAGCCACGTTTCCTATACTGGCAAAATACAGGGCCTTCTTTGTCAAGAACTGGGCTGGCAAACCTTGGATGCCACCCTTGGTAGTTAGGTGAGTCCTAACCTCAGACTCGTCCAAATGAATTGCTCTTGCAATGGTCTGATTCTTTGGAATTTCTTCCAGTCCGGAAAATGGAGCTCGATCAGTAATGTGTAAATCAATCAGATGAGAATACTCCTCCAGCGTTGGTGCGAGCTGGTAATCCGGGAATGTGAAACAGTGATAAACCGGATCATAAAACTGAATGAGCGCATCCATGATTCCCTCAATCACATGGACTCTTAACAGTGGTAGCAAACCTCCGTGCTTGGCTCTGAAAGCCTCTTGGTTTGTGATCATCCTCTCCAAACCTCTTAAATCCTCCAGCTTTGGAACCTTGAAGGTATACCTATGGGTTCTCCTTCTACCGAAATCCATTAGTGCAATCCTTTTCTCTGATATTTGCAATCACAGTCTTAGTTTAATTTGAAAAACAGAGAGACTAGAAGAGAATAATTTTTTGAATGTTTTAATGTTTTTTAAATGAATGCATGAATGCAGCACACAAAAACATAGAAAAAACATGGGGTCAAAGGGTCGTTGTCATGAAGTCAAGGCTCTACCCATCCCCAAAGGTTTATACTAGGGTGATTTTTGTACCTGTACTCATTATCATCAGCTCCTCCCAGGAAAGCAAAACAACAAGCGGATCGCCAGCGAGTTGTAGAGCGATCTTAGAGTAAGTGTCATTCACCGAGAATAGATCACCATCCTCAAATGAGGGTAGTATCGCATAACAACTATTCCCGATAGTTTCCGCACTACAAAAGAGTTTGGCTCCTCAGCTTCTCAGACATTACAATCGGCCCATTGTCTAGGTGAGAGAATGGGTTGCATTGGTCAGCCTCCACTGAGGTTGATGGTCGACCTCGTCGCCATCACTTATCTTAAGTGTATACTCGATCTTTCCACATGCGGCATCACACGCATTCCCATTAGCAGAAAAATAAACACGTACAACAATTAGGAAAAGCAGTATATATATTTGTCCTAATGTCCTAGACTTTTAAAAGCTAATAATCTTAAGTTCCTGACAGAAAATGGTTTCCCGGCGGAGTCACCAATCTGTGGTTTCATTCCAAATTAACGGCGTTTTGACCTAATATCCTAGTGACGTCAAGGTTTCCACAAAAAAGAACAAGATCCCTAAAGAGATCTGCGCAGTCCCCAGCAGAGTCGCCATTTTTCTGTAGCGAGTGATTTTTGGATGTGGTTGCGAAGCACGATCGCTCTAGTACTACAGCTCGATTCATTTTTTATCCTATTAAAGCTTATGAAGGAAGGGAAATAGATGTCTCCAATTAACCCTGCTTGCATACTGAGATTAAACAGTCAAAATTGTTGGTTTACAGATGCTACAAAGATTCGGGCTTTCTCCTAGGTTTATTTTGTTGACGAGGGGTGCTTTAGGCTATCGGTTGAGATGTTAGGACGAATATATATGAAAGTATGGGATTTTGGGTTTTTGTTTAGTGTGCTCGCTAAGATTTTTCTTTCAATCTTATGCCTGCGTATTCCCGTTTACCGAAACAGGGAAATCAGAGCGTTCGTAGTTCCTCCTATTCTATGGGAGGAAGTGGGTGTTTTGGTGTCTTGTTCAAAGCCCAAGACGTGAAGCGAAAAGTTTTGACCTTAGAGAGAATTTATCATCTCTAAAGAGGGGTCTGTGTGTTACGACTGTTTATAAAGGAGAATTACTTTTAACCGGGATGTGTGAATCCGACAATGCCATAATTTCCTTTATAGGGGATTTCAACCTGAAGGAGAAGACTTTAACTTAGTGTAGAGTAATGCCATCTTTCCTTAGGAATTTCTCATACTAAAAGAAGGACAGTGGCATGGATGTAGATGATCCAGAGGCTTGCCGCTTACAGCGATTAGATGAAGGGGAAGGAGTTGTTGATGTTTGTGTACTATGAACGAGGCACAACTTTGATGCTAAAAGGTTAATTGGATCAACCAGTGGTTTTCTTATACAAAGCCTAAGAGAAGGCTATTACATGTCTCGTACAAAGCCCGAGAGAAAGGCTAAAAGGTTTTGACTCAACGAGGGAATCTTTTGGTATCTCGTATAAAGCCCAAGATGAAGGCTATTTGACTCAACAAGAGAGTTTTTTGTATCTCGTACGAAGCCCGAGATGGAGGGGAAAGGGTGATTGACTCAACGAGGGAGTCTCTTATGTGTCTCATACAAAGCCCGAGAAAGAGGCTAAATGTTGTTTGACCCCGCTGGGGAGAATCATTGTACAAAGCCCAAGAGAGAGGCTAACTTCACTGGAGAAGGATCATTATACAAAGCCTAAGAGGAGGCTGTGGTTACTGTTTCAGTTGAGTGACAGGTCCAGTATGCAGATTTTTAAAGAGAAAATCAGTTCTTATATGAGCAATGTTGTACTCGAGGATTTGATTCGAGGATCCGGGTTATTCCTGTTCTTTAAGGAAGTGGGAAATCCGAAGGGTATTGAGACTGTCCGAGTCTACGGGTTTTCTTCCTATTTAACGAAGGGGTCACTTGAGAATGTCTTTGAGACTCAAGGAGATTAGACTGTCCAAGTCTAGAGTGTCATCTTTTGTACTGTGCTTTAAGAAACAGTAGTAGACTCTATGAAAGGACTGTTATATGCAGATGATTAAGTTTTGTTCCTATACCTCTAGGAGGTCGTCGGGACAATTTGTACGAAGCCCAAGAGGAGGCTGGAAACTTTTAAGAAGTCGATCGGTCCTTGTACAATGCCCAAGAGGAGGCTATCATTCCCGGAGGAAGAGATCATTATACGAAGCCTAAGAGGAGGATGTGAATACTTCTAAGAAGCCGGCGGGTCCTTGTACTAAGCCCAAGAGGAGGCAGGGTTGCTATTAGGAAGCCTGTGGGTCCTTGTACGATGCCCAAGACAAGGTCGGTGCTTTTAAGAAGCCCGTGGATCCCCAAACCCCGAGAAATTCAAGGCAATCTATTCACAAGGAATAGATCAAGTCAGGAAAGTTCGAGAATTTGGAAGAAACTTAAAGATGCCATTCACGGAGAATACATTCATCTTTGGGAGTAGAGTTTCTTGACAATTCCTAATGAGGACAGCCGAAGAGAAGACTGTATCTGGTGATCCTATTGGGGATCTAGTTGTCTATTTCTACGAATAAACGAAATGGTGTCACCTAGTTTTAGCCGTAGTGGCCGGGAAAACTCTAAATATCTATACTATTATTACACAGTTGATATGAGTTTATGAAAGAAGACTTACAGTGAAACAGCCCCACAATACAGTTATATGTATATGAAAGCGGTAAATAAAAGCAATAACCACTTACTCGGTAGTAGAGCTTCCATGTTGTTTGGTTAGTTGTTCAACAAATAAAAATTGAAAACAACAGTATATTCAAAATCAAAGGAGAAAGTGCTTTGAAGAAGAAAGATTTGGGTCTTATACAAGTGACTGTGGCCCAAAAATTGTTTTCTGTACAAAGGGTTGGGTCTTACACTCTCTCAAGAGGCCCAAAAAGTTTAAAGAAAAAGAGTGGGGCTTATAACACGAGGGTAGCCCCAGTTGTTTTTTCCGTTTAAAATGGCGATCGCGCCGAGGTTTTCTTTTAACGCAGAGGGACTTATACAATAAGTGAGACCCAAAATGTTTTTGGTTAAAAGGGGATTGGGTCTGACACTCTATTAGAGGCCCAAAAAGTTTTAAATGGGTCTTATAGCTCGAGGAGAGGCCCAAAAGGTTATTTTTCAAAAGGGCGACGATCGCGCAGTTTGTTTTTGACGGTATCGGGACTTATACAATACACTGAGGCCCAAAAATGGTTTGGTCAAAAAAGGATTGGGTCTTACACTCAATTAGAGGCCCATGAGTGTTTGACAATGATTTGTTTGAGTGAAAATCAAAGAAACCCTAATTTTATTCTTTAAAAGTAAATATTTAAAGAAAATCAATGAAAAATACCAAATAGGTTTGAATAAACCACTTGTGATTTTTGTTTAAGGTTTGAAAAATGAGGTATAAATCACAAGAGATATTAAAACTCATTTGGTCTTGATTTTTCAAGATGAATATTCATTTTAAAATGTTTAAAAACAAATAAAAATGAATTTATTCACAAAAATACTAATTATATTAAATAAATAATATAAATTCAATTTTTTTGTGGAATAAAATATCTCAACATTTTTGTGATTTTTTGCAAAAAGAACCAATAAAAAATAATTAAAATTGAAAGAGTTATTAATTTTTCAATTAATTAATAAACCATGAAAATATTGGAAAAAATGGCAAAATGTGAAAAAACACAAAATGGCATGGGTGGGGTTTGAACCCAAGACCTAAAGGTTACAAGGCGCGCGCCTTACCACTGGGGTGGTGATACATCCATTGTTTGAAACAAAACAACAAATATACAAGGCATGACTTGGTTTTAGGCCTGGCCCAAGGCAAATTTTGGCAAGTTTTGGCTCAGAAACGTGAAGGTCATAACTTTCTCAATTCTTAATGGTTTGAGACAAAATTTATATGCATCTGGACCAGAATTTCATAAGGAATCCAATGGCGGTGGTAATTTTTTCAGATCACACTCCCTCCTCAAAACCCGATAGTGGTTTTGAAAATGACCTATAAATGCATTTTCTATGCTACAACTTGGTACAAGCATGGATTACATGGTGAATTAGCCCAAACACAACATATACAACATGTATGAGATGTTTATGGTCAATGGACTTCAAAGCATTGCATGTTTGAAAGATTCCAAGTTGTGAGGCTTACCTCTTTTTTGAGATTTTGGAGCTTTTGTGCAATCTGTCAAACCTCTTGTTCCAGAAATGATTTGATGCTTTAGACACACTCAAATGAACCCTTAGAAGCTTTTAGGATGATTGGAATTAACTGGTACCTGCAAAAACACAAACAGTCCCTTTCTTGCAAAAGGGGTTAAAAGTGACCAAAATAGCAACTCTCTCTAATGGTGTTCTAGATGAGGGGAACCATTTGGGATAGTTCAAGGATGATATTTGGAGTGTGTTTGAGGTTTTATCTGGTTTGGAAAGTGACTGAATCAAGACATGGCTTGAAAAATGCAACAAAAGTATATTTTGAGGTTTTGAAAGGTGACTTTGTGATTTTGTGATTACAGGTCACTTGTTATAGTTTGCACAGCTTACATATGATATATATATATATATATATATATATATATATATATATATATATATATATATATATATATATATATATGAGGTGTGTGTGTGTGATTGATTGTGATGAAAAAGCTCTCAAGCTCAAAAACTCAAAGTTGCCTTGCTAAAGAAGGCATTTTTGCCAAGAGAAAGAGGTTTTGAGGAAAGCATCTGTTTGATGGCTTTGGTGTACTCAAACTGATCACAATTGAGCTCTATTTATAGTAGAGCAAGTTTGTTTTGGGATCCACAGTGAATGGCAACTGCAGCAGGTGTTTGTTCAATGTTGGCCAATGGAAATGCAAGTCTCCTCTAGCCATTGACTAGAGGTTAGGGCACAGGGTTGTGGTTCCCTTGGTCTTGGATAAGTCTTGACTGAATTCAGTTGCAAATGGCTCAGTCCATGCCACCTTGATGCTTCCATTGAATGCTCCAATCCAAAATTGGAGTCTTGTCCCTGTTTTGGCCATTCTAGGTTCAACATGCTATTTCTTGTTCCAAAGACTTTGGAGGCTTGGCTCAGTGATTGTCCCCTTTAGATTCAATCCTCAGAGGTGTCCAAGTGGATCGGAGCATTTGGATTTGGCTAATTTTGGCAAATCGAGCAAAAATGCAAATTCTGCCTTGCCTTGGCAAATTTCAGCAAGGCAACTTTCCAATGTCATATCTCATGACTCAAATTGAATTTGGTAATGTTCTTGGTCATTTTGGAAAGCCCTTACACGATACAACAACTGTTTGAACATATTTGGTTTTGATCTCTTTTGAATCCAAGTGAAAAATCCCCCTACATTTGGCAAAAAATAGGGTAAAATCTGACTTAGTGAAATTTTCACTAAGTGTTGGAACAAAGTGACTTTTCTTGATTTTGATCACTCCATAACTCAAAATCCATGAGGAGTTGGAATTAGGTCTCGTTGAAGTTTTTTTAGACGGCAATGAGATCTACAAATCAAGCCTTGGATGGGAGAAAATGGCTTTGTGGTTTAGGAGTTATGACCCTCCAAAGTTAGTACCCTAGCCACTTTATTTTTAACTTTGCAAATTTTCTAAGTTTTTTATGGTTACCCCTTTTACAAGTTACCCAACTTTTCTTGATTTTTCTTGATGAATGATTATTCAAATCATACATTAACATCATTTTAGGGTTAAAAATCCATTTTGGTGAAAAATCTCAAAAAGTCAAAGTTGACTTTTGTGCACAGTTGACTTTTTATCAGATGAATTCCAAACTGTGCAATTCTTCAGGAAATCATGTCCTTGACCTAAATCAAACTTGATGGACATGTTCCATGGGTGTCATAGGGTATATTGATGCATGTCATAGGGCTTGGGAGCATGTCCTGGTCAAAAGTCAAAGTTACAGTTGACTTTTTCCTTAAAACCCTAACTGTGGTGTAGATGAAATTGAGACTTGTTGCTCAAGCTTCATGGATTAATCCATTGTTGCAAATGGATCAATATAGTTCATTAGAGACCCTCAAACCCTCTCTTGAGGTCTTGGCTCATGATTTGCCCTAAAAATCAACTTAGGGGTGAATTAGGTCAAGAAACCCTAATTCCTGATTTTTGATGAATGCATCCCCTGAGGCAAAATTGACTTGATGATTGGGTACATGAGGTTCCATGGAGTATATTAGGTTATGTTTTGGATCATTGGCTTGTGCGAAGATGAAAAATTTCCATCTGGAGGCCCTGGTCGACCAAAACCCTAATTTGGTGACACTGTCGATCATGAGACTTGATCCACCTAGAAGGGAGCAGCCTTGTGCTTGATCCTTGAAGTGGGAGTCCTTTTGATCCATTGTGGATATTTTAGAGGTTAGACAAGTTGAAGATCATGTCATTCCTTGATTGATCCTTTGTCTAAGAACTCAGAGAGGGCTTGAAACCCTAATTCTTGATTGTAGTGGATGCTCACCCATCTTTGGGGAGACTGATGAAGTATGATGGTACATCCATATTGTGATGATGATTTGCACAATGATGGGAAATCCTAGTGGTCAAAATTTGGGGTATGACAGTACCACGCTCAGAAAGCCGTTAAGGGAAGTATTTTAGCCGATCATTTGGCTCATCAACCGATTGACGATCAAGAATCAATCGGGTTTGACTTCCCAGACGAAGATGTCATGTATCTAATAATGAAAGATTGCGATGAACCGTTACCCAGTGAAGGGCCAGAACCAGGTTCCCAATGGGGACTTGTCTTTGACGGAGCAGTTAATCATTATGGAAACGGAATTAGGGCAATCATTGTTACCCCTCAGGGTACCCACATTCCTTTCACTGCCAGACTTACGTTCAAATGTACGAACAACGAGGCCGAATACGAAGCTTGTATTATGGGTCTCGAAGAAGCAATTGATTTAAGGATAAAAAACTTGGACGTATACGGCGATTCAGCCTTGGTTATCAATCAGATAAAAGGAGATTGGAACACATACCAATCAGGATTGATTCCTTACAAAGACTACGCAAGAAGGTTGCTACCTTTCTTCAATAGAGTTGAGTTTCATCATATCCCTCGTGAGGAGAATCACATGGCTGATGCATTAGCCACTCTCTCTTCCATGATTAGTGTAGGCCAATGGAACGACTTACCTAAGATCGACATAATGCGCCGTGAAAGGCCCGCTTACATCTTCACGATTGAAGCAGTCATAGACGATAAACCTTGGTATCATGATATCAAATGCTTCCTTCAGAAACAAGAGTACACACCTGGTGTAACACCCCAAAATTTGCCCTTTGTTTATATACTAATTGGCTTATGTTTCTTTTCATTTCTTGCATTTTGCATTCTGCATAGCATTGGTTTTTAGCATGGGATCAAGGTACTTGGTCCATTTTCTCAAGTCTCAAGCTTCAAACTGACTCATGGGGTTCATCATATCTTCTTAAGGCCAAGCTTGGCAAAGGATTTCAAGTGGATCTCTCCCTCCTAACCAGAGGGACCAATTAGGGTTTGTGAATCAAAAGGACTTCTTGAAGGGCTTTGTATGTTCAAGCATGATGCTATGAGGTCTTTATGCTTGCATGTATCCATAGATAAGGGTTTGGTTGATGGTTTATGGTGAAGAATGTTCAGTGTATCAGTTACTTGTGAAGTAAGCAAAAGTCAACTGTAAAGGAGAAAGTCAACTGTGGAATTTTGAGTTTCTTTTCATGGTTTTCATGGTCTCACGTCCTCATATGGTCTTCAATTGTCAAGATTCATGCCATTCATCAAGAATCAGGAGTTCGTACAAAAGTTACTAAATTTGGAAAATGACCTATAATGAAAACTTTCCATTTTTGGCAATTTTTCCACCACATTCATCTTGACTTTTCATCTTCAAGGAAGCTTCAAATGAATTTTCCTCCAAAATGAAAGTTGAATATCTTTCTCTCCCATTTCCAAAAAGTACTAGAACATCTCCAAATCATTTGTGGAACTCTAGTTATGGTCAAAAGATGGCAAGGTGTTTTTAAGGGTTCTCACATGTATCATTTTTTCCACCTTTGGCATTTTGGTACAAAATGAGTTGTAAGGGCTTCTAATGACTCAAGTCAGATTATCACACTCAAGAACACTTCATTTGGCACAAGTTTGGATTTGGAATCAAGTTATTTCATGCAATATTTCTCATTATTTTTACATTGTGCAAAATTGCAAATAGATTCAAAACTCACAAACCAAGCAAGTACAAGGCCCAAATTCAATTCAGAGGTGATCCATAAGTAAATTGGAGGTGAATCATGCTGATTACAAGGGCTTATCACATGTGGATTAGTGGTGGTGGTACAAAATGCAAATTTGCAATTTCATCCAAATCTCAATAACCAAGGTTCTAATCACTTCTTAATCCTAATCAGTGGAATAATCAAGAGTATATAAGCTTACTCATACCCTCACAGCTAGGTCAAAGACTCTCATTTGCTCAGTTTTGGTTTTTTGCTCTCACACTTCTTCTCTTCGAAACTCACTCTCCTTGGAGTTTCTTTGAGTTTTCTCTTCATATTCTTGATCAGTTAAGAGAATAGAGCAAGAATCCATCACTGGTTGGAGTTCATACTGAGGATTTCACCAAGTTCCATTCAAGAGGATTCAAACTTAAATCTCAAGGTCTAGCACGATTTCAAGCTCTAGTTGGATTTATTTTGCATCTAGAGGTTCCAGGGAGTAGATCTGCAGTTTTTGGAGGGATTTCTTGGAGGATTTCAAGTTCTACAAGGTTCAGGTTGGTGAATTTTTCATACTCATAGAACTCAGTTTTATTGTGTGCATTATGATCTGTGGACTTCACTGAGCATGTTGATCTATTTTATTTGAAGTTTGGACGTGTATCATGGATGAATTTTGAGTTTGAAGTTTTAGATCTAAAAATGTTTTCATTCGATTTGCATTGTGTGTTTGTTGTTTGATAAAATGAGCATGATATTTGAGTTCCTCTTGATTTTTTGGTCAAAATGATGTATACGTATGCAATTTCTGGAGAAATTTTGGTTGCAGTCCACCGGAGAGGGTGACCGGAGCCCTAGCTCCGGCGACTGGTTCAGTTTCCGGCCGGTGAAGGGTTTAAACGAAGAAGATGAGTTCCCAGCCGTTGATGTGCTTGATCCTGTGGTCCTCAGCTTGCCACGTTTTCTATTTTCTATTTTTATTTTAATGTTTGTGTGTTTGCTCACCCATGATTATTACCGTGTGCTACCAGATCTAGCCTCTTATCTTAATTAATTTGTGAATTGTTTGACTTAATGTAAAGTGTTGATGTGATCTGATGGCTATATGTTTGACAACGCATTAAGAAATCATGTGCCAATCACGTGCGATTTGTATGGTATGTTGAATGATTGTATGCGCGCATGTGTTTATTAATTGTGGTGTGCTTGGTGATCTGAACCATAGATCATGATTACCTTGTGATGTATTGACCTGTTGTGAAGCGTATGATTGATCCTATGGTCATTATTGAGTCTGCATGTTGACTATTTCCATGTGTGCCATTGTTTGACTGCGCTGACTTTTGAATTGGACTGGGTTTGGTATCTCTTTGCTGATTGCACCCCCCTTGAGCCCATTCTCATTCTTTCAACGTGTTTGTGTTGCTGTTTGGACCCCCCTCCCCATGTTTATTTCTTTTTTTATTTATTTTCTTATTGTTGGTTTTTGCATTTTATTTTTAAAATCATTTTTATGCATTCAAAAATCATGAAAAAAATCATGAAACTTGTTTTTAGTTTTATGAAATTTTAACAAATTTTATTTTCTTATTTTATTTTATTTTTGGCACCTGAATTAATTAATTGCTTGATTTGTTTTTGAATTGTCTCACATGTGCACACTTATACTTGTAGAATTTATTGCTCATCATCTATACATGATCTTGAACTCATTATTTTTGTATTTGTTATATGACATATTGAAGTGAATTAAAACATTTTTGTTTCTTTTTTAATACTTTTTCATATTGCATTTTAGTCCCTCTCTTTTGCATATTGAATCATGTTTCCTATGTGGTCTTTGCCTAATTGTTTGAGGTGCTTAACATGTGAATTTTTGTGAGATCTTTTGGCATGTGATTAGTATCTGACTTAGGTCATTTGTGTTCTGATTTCACAATTTTGGAATGTCATTTTATGCATGTTTAATTATTTGTGCTTAAGTGAATTATGCATGATTATGTCTTGACACTTCTTTGCACAAGTTGACTTACCATGCCCATTTGCTTGAGCTTCTTGTTGGTTCTTTGCATGTACTTTTAATATAATGTCTACCCCTGGTTGAGGTCCTTTGGGACTTAATTTTGCACTTTGTGGATCTTGTTTGGTGTTGCTTAAGTGTTAGAACTTTGAGCTTACTATTGTGGACTTTCTTTAGTGCATATTGCTCCATGTTTTGATCTTCTCTTGAATAGGTGAATTGTTTATGATAACATGATCTTGGTTCTGACCTTCTCTCATCTTCATCTTATTTTGGTCATTTCATTTTGATATGAATTCTATGTGTGCTTAATTGTGCATTTCATACAAGTATGCTTGCATTCTTTCATGATTATATTTGCATGCTTACTTGAATTGCTTTGCATTGATCTTTGAAACTTGTTTGTTGATATGAGTTGGAAATTTATGATATGATGTGCTTGCTGCCATTTATTGTATCCCTCTTTTCCTTCTCTTTCTTCTTCTTCTCTTTCACTCTTTTCCTCCCATGGATCTCAAGACTTGTTTAAGTCTTGGATTCTCTCCCTTTAGAGCTACCTAGTCCAACTTAATTTTTGATTAAGCTTGGAGTAGGATTAGCATTAGGTTTTAGGTAGTGGTTCTTCCTAAGCCTCACTAACCATAGGACATCCATGCATGATAACATTAGGACTCTTAGTTTTCCCTTTAGAGTTTCCTTTGTGTCTTCTCTCTTCTCATCTCAAAACTTCTTTAAAACACTTAATAAAGATAAAGTGTATTGCGCACGAGCCTTAAGCTTGGGGAATGAGAAATGAGGGGCTTCCTCTCATCTTTCTAGAGTGCTTAGCGAGCGTCCTGTCTTGGGACGATTCGTTGAGTACTCGTCCCTGTGCCCTAGACTTTGGTGCAATGCATGTTACAAGACAACTTAAAAAACACTTCTGTCTAAAAAACTTCAAACAAACACTAACGTTTTTCCTTCGGGAATTCTTTTCTCATCTCACTCACTCTTAACATACGAACGTGCTCCTACTCGTTCTCTTGCAAGACGGTAACGCCTAAGTCTCCATACAGCGAGCTGCAACACTTGAGCTAGAACGTAAGCCGTTCTCTAAAAAACACAATCCACCCCTAGTAGGGGAACTACGTCGCTCTGATTCTCGTGCTCCCGATGAGATATGTAGGCAGTGGGGTAGGGCCCATGCGAGCACTTCTTTTATTTTCCCTACATTTGTTTCTTCGTTTCTTTCCGTTCTCATTCTTTCTCCGGTCCAATAGCAGTGGAGTTCCAGTTGACGACACCCTTTGATGCAGACAACAAGCATGGATCCCATCGAGTACGATGGACGTGTTGGGTGCTAACAACTACCCTTCGCGTAACCGACTCTCGTACCCGTTTCTCTTGGTCGTGAGACTATGTTCTTTCCCTTCTTTCAGGTTTATGCAGTGTTTCCTTTCCCCCTCTCGGGATAAATACACTTTGCTGGCAACTCTGTGTCTTTTGCACCACTCTCGCGTTTGTACCGTTGGGTGCGAATCTTTCGGGAGCGACAGCTGGCGACTCTGCTGGGGACTCTGGTTGACCTCTTGCTGGTCCATCCCCTTTAGCGAGTCGATCCTAGCGCTTGTCTGTTTTATTTCATTGGGTGTTTTTGTGGTGCTTTGCTTTGCTGTATATTACTGTATTACTGTTTTATTATTTTTGTTTATTGTATTTACAGTTTTTATTGCATTGCATTTCATTTTATTACTGTTATACTAGATATTGCTGTGCTATGCTGGCTGGTTTTCTGTTTGGCAGGTTGGGTTGTTCTGAGAGATAAGCCCAATACCCAGGCTTGAGTACACCCTTGGACTAGAGTGGATAGTAGTGGGACCTACGTGCCCGCTTGGTACATTTTTGTGTTCACGAAATTCACAACCAGACGAGGCTATCTTGGGACGCATTCTGACGTGTGTGTCTTGCGCATGTTAGGGTGTTGATCTAGAGAGCTATCGACTCTGGTGACCGTTTCTCCGATACCTCAGTTGCGCCTCTCCTCCCGAGATGTGACAGTGGCAGACCACGTTCCGTGGCAAACCCATTGCACATTCTCGATCCGAGGACCCAATGCTGAGGGACTCGCATAGGATGACCTTATTTTTTAGAGGAATCAGTTAAGGCGTCCTCGATTGATGATGATGCCAAACCAGAAATGGTGAACGTATCATCATTTCTCGACCTGAGAGCCCGTGATATTGAGGATCCTCGCCTTTCTAGAACCCACATGTGAGAGGGGATGGGCGTTTGCAGGTTTGCAGGAAACTGAAACCTTCAACCTACCCGGTTTTCTGGATTTCTCATCAGTGTTAGATTATTTGGGTTTCCGATTATCTCAGTGGTTTGGTATTCTGGAATTCTGGTTTTCTAGTTGTGGTTCTCGTCCAATTAACAACACAGCACATCCAGCAGTGGTGCCTTAATCCCATGCTTGCATGTGCATATCATTTTTCTTGCATTCTAACATGTTTGACATTTTTCAGGGCTTGCATCTTACTCTTGATTCCGGTTTTCTGAGGTTTCCTTAGCATGGATGTCCAGAGAAAGAAGACTGTTGCTTATTCGTTCCCAGATTCGACCCTGACATTGATTCATAAGCTGATTAGTATGGGTGGTCCCGGAGTTCGTACGGAGTTCAGTGGAGGGTATGGGAGACTTTTGAAGTTTGTCTACAATATCTCCAAGTATGAGAAGGATGCCATTCATACACTTCTTCAGTTCTATGATCCGTCTTTGCGTTGCTTCACTTTTCTAGACTATATCTTGGTTCCAACGTTGGAGGAGTTCTCATTTATTGTGGGATTCCCCATCAGGCATGACATAGTTTTCTTTTCTGAAGAACGCCCTGGGATAAAGGAAATGGCCATTGCTCTTCATATTGGTGAATCTGTTCTGAGCAATAATATTGTGGAGAAACAAGGAGCTAAGGGTTTCCTATTGAAGTTCTTGTTTGACCAAGCTTGCGTACATGTTAAAGAGAAGAATTGGACTGCATTCCAAGCTATTCTGGCTATGTGCATCTATGGGATTGTCCTGTTTCCCAACGTTCCTGATCTGGTGGATATGCATGCCGTCAGAATCTTTATTTCAAAGAATCATATACCTACCTTGCTAGGTGATGTGTATCACTCAGTCCATTACAAGAATGAGAATAGGCGTGGAAAAACTGTGAGTTGTTGTGCACCACTCTTATCTACTTGGTCTCTGAGTCATTTTCCCAAAGCTGGCGCTTTCGTTGACACGAGAGATTCTCTGAAGTGGTCAAAGAGGTTAATGGGCTTGACTGCTGACAACATTGTTTGGTTCAACCATGACTTGCTAGGAATGGAGATTATTTGCAAGTGCGGAGAATTCCCTAATGTACCCTTGATAGGGAGAAGAGGTGGAATTAATTATAATCCTTCCCTTGTTATCAGGCAGTTTGGTTATCCTTTGAGAGGTCCACCAGAAGAGCGAGATATCAGAGAATCCTTATTCTTCAATGGTACCGAGGATCAAGAGATGATAAGGAAGATTGTGAACGCTTGGAAGCAGATGACCAAGAAGGGAAAAACTTCATTCGGGAAATGTAATAACCGGACTTTTCCTTCCTATGAAAAGTTGATTAAGAAAAGAGCAGAAGAGAAGCTTCTTCCTTTCCCGGTGGAACCACCTTTGTATCCTTTGATGATCGAGGCTCCCACAACTGTTGATATAGAGAAGTATGACAAGTTATGGGCTGAGAAGGAGAAACTCCAAGAAGAGAATCGTGAGCTGGGCAGAGAGGTTGGTCAGTTGAAGCACGAGAGAGGTGAAGCTATCCATGCCGCCAGGTTGAAATCAGAACTGTTGGCTGCAAAGGAGAAAGAATTGTCTTCAGAACTCTGGTTCAGCCTTTGGTGTCACTGGTTGATGAGAATGGTATCTTACACGGTGGTTTTCTTAATCGTGTTGTTCCTCCGGGCGGAGGTGGTGCTGGTATCAACATTCCTATCCCTGGTGCTGGGGGACAGGGTGGTATTCCTTCAGTGGTTGGAGAGGTAAGTACTATTTGAGCTATCCATGGCCATCGTTTTGATGACCAATAGGATGATGTGTTTTCAGTCAGAAGCTTGGACGCTGGTCTGCCAGTGGTCAGTGATGAGAGAATCCGTTTAATTGAGGCCCAATTGAAAGGGGTAGTGAAACAGGATGATCTGGGAATAGATTTGGACGACCTAGGGTTGGTCCCTGATATTGTCATTCCACACAAGATTCAGATTCCTACACTGGAGAAGTACAACGGTTCTACCTGCCCGAGAACTCATATAAAGGCCTATACCCAGAAGATGACTGCTCATGCTAAGGATGAAAAGTTAATGATGCACTTTTTCCAAGACAGCCTGTCTGGTGCGTCTTTGGAATGGTACATGGGGCTGGAAAGTAGAGATGTTCGTACCTGGAGAGAGCTAGCTGTAGCTTTTATCAAGCATTACCAGTACAACACAGACATGGTGCCCAATAGAACTCAGCTGTTGAGCATGTCTCAAAAAAATGATGAGAGTTTCAAAGAATACGCGCAAAGGTGGTATGAATTGGCGGCTAGGGTGCAGCCACCAATGCTGGAAAAAGAGATGTTGGACATGTTTTTGGACACACTGCCTAAGCACTATTATGAGAAGCTTTTGCCTTGCTCTCTAGGCAAGTTTGCAGATGTGATCGCTATTGGACAAAAGATAGAGGTCGGAATTAAGGCTGGAAAGGTTTCTAGTGGTGATGGATCGTCCTCTGGACATGGAAAGAAGCCGTTTGATAATTATAAGAAGAAAGGAGAGGCCAACGCTGTATCATCTCACAGAGGAAAAGGGAAACAACGTCAGGGTAATAATCAATAGGTAGCATCGGTAACTATCCCAGCAACGTTACCTCCACCACAGCAACAAAACAACAATGCTAATCAATATCAGAACGGGCAACAGGGCCAATATCAGAACAGACAGAGAAGAGTAGATAGGCATTTTGATCAGCCACCAATGTCATACGCCCAGTTGTTGCAACATTTGCTGCAGTTGCGTCTAGTTGAGCTCCGTACCCTGGCTCCACCAAAAGGGGAATTGCCACGAAGTTATGACGCTAACGTACATTGCGACTTCCACTCTGGTGCTCCTGGGCATACTGTAGAGAAGTGTAAAGCCTTCATGCACAAGGTGCAGGATCTTGTAGACTCCAAAGCTATCAATTTCTCGAATGCTGGGCCCAATGTTATTCAAAACCCTATGCCTGATCATAATGGGCCGAGGGTGAATGCGATAATTGAGGAAGGTGAAGCTCTGAATTTGATCATGGATGTGGAGGAGCTGAAGACTCCATTGGCTATGGTTAAAAACAGGTTATTGAAGGGTGGCGTCTTTCTGGGTTGTAAGGAGAACTGTTCAGATTGTATGACAAAGGTTAATGGTTGTGATTCGTTGAAGATGGGTATTCAGAATCTGATTGATGAGGGCTGTTTACAGTTTGACAGAGGTAATCAGCAAGAAGAGATTGTTAGTGAGAAGGTTGCTACTATCACCATTCCGTTCAAAACAATTACTATTTCTGGTCTGGCAAGGCCACCTCCAGTCATTATCACAAGGGCTGGACCCATACCGTATGAAAGTTCTAAGGCTATTCCGTGGAATTATGGTGCTGAGGTGTTTGTCAATGGACAAAAGCAGGAATTAGTGAATACTTCACCAGTGAGTTCTAGTTCAGAGGTTAAAGTTGAGACTGATGCTATAACCAGAAGTGGTGGAGTGCTTACTCCTGTTAATGATCAGCCCAGTACCTCTAAGCAAGATAGGGGAAAATAGGTGGTGGATGGTTCTGTTCAGACTCTAGTGGTTATTGATTCTACGGCGAAGCCGGTTGATGATTCTTTTTCTGAAAATGTTGAGGAGTTTATGAGACTCATCTGGAAAAGTGATTATAAGATCGTGGACCAGTTACATCAGACCCCGTCCAAGATCTCTATTTTTTCTTTGCTATTATGCACTGAGGCTCACAGGAATGCTCTTCTGAAAGTCTTGAATGCAGCCTACATACCTCAAGAGATTTCTGTTAACCAGCTGGAAGGGGTTGTAGCACATGTGAACGCTGGCAATGGCTTGGGATTTACAGATCTTGACTTGACTACCGCTGGCAAGAATCATAACAATGCCCTGCATATTTCGATTGAGGGCCGTGGTTCACTGATGTCAAATGTTCTGGTTGATACTGGTTCATCATTGAATGTATTACCCAAGAAAGCATTAATGAAGTTGGATACCCGGGGACTTATTTGTACACCAAGCGACTTGGTGGTGCGAGCTTTTGATGGCTCGAAGAGATCTGTCTTTGGCTAGATTGTGCTTCCGATCAAGGTTGGGCCAGAAGTTTTTGATGCAACATTTTACATTATGGATATTCAGCCAGCGTATAGTTGTTTATTGGGTCGTCCTTGGATCCATGGGGCAGGCGCTGTAACTTCCACTTTTCATCAAAAGCTAAAGTACATGGTTGATGGTCATGTAGTAACGGTGTGCGGAGAAGAAGACATAATGATTAGTCTGCTGTCAACCTTCAAATATGTGGAAGTGGATGGTGAAATCCATGAGACACTGTGCCAGGGGTTTGAGAAGGTGAAGGTTTCTGAAGAGGTTGTCCAGTCTGAGACCATAGAGCAGCCCGCAGGGGACAATCAACCTGAGGTTTCCATGTCTTTGTTTAGAGACGCCAAAGCTGTGGTTGAAGCTGGTAGCTTACAAAGGTAGGGCCAGGTGGTTGAAGTCCAGGAGAAGAGGGACACTTATGGATTGGGATACAAGCCATCCAGGAGAGATGGGGACCCTCCCAAATTCTATGGCCCAGTCCGTTTCACTAGTGCCGGTGTTTTCTTCGACAGGGTTAATGCCATTGAGGAAGAAGGGGACAGTGATTGTGACATGGATAGCTGGATCCGCCCTTGCGTCCTGGGAGAAAGTCTGTGCAACTGGTCTTCCGAGAGAGTCATTCAAGTGACAGGCTTCGAGTAATTGCTTTATTTTCCTATTATGTTGATCCTGTGTTCTGCCCAAGACGCAGTGATTTTGTTTGTAGGGTTTTTAACTATTGGATGTTTTTCTTTATCATCAATAAAGGAATTTTCACACTCAAATATTTTGATCTCTGTCTTTCTGTTTTTACTTTTTATGCATTAAAAACCCACATCAAAATGGCAATGTGTTTCTTTGTTGCATACGTAATAAAACATGCCTCATCAATCATGCAGGTCTTTTTATTCAGATGACACCGATCATGACTCAGCTATAGCTCGATATGACTTTGACAATCCAATCTATCAGGCTGAAGAAGAGACTGACAAAGATTTTGAACTGGCCGAAGAGTTGGCCAGATTGTTGAAGCAAGAGGAAAGAGTCATCCTACCTCATCAGGAGGAAATTGAGACTGTAAATCTGGGAACCAAGGACGTCAGAAAGGAAGTAAGAGTAGGGGATGCATTAGAAGACAGTGTCAAGGGAAGACTGATTGAAATGCTCCGTGAGTATGTGGACATCTTCGCCTGGTCTTACCAAGACATGACTGGGCTCGATACTGATATTGTTGTACACCGGCTACCACTTAAAGAAGGTTGTGCTCCGGTTAAGCAAAAGTTGAGAAGAACTAAACTGGAGATGTCTGTCAAAATCAAGGAAGAGGCTCAGAAACAACTAGATGCTGGTTTTCTTGCCGTAACAAATTATCCTCCATGGGTTGCTAACATCGTGCCTGTACCTAAGAAGGATGGGAAGGTCAGGATGTGTGTTGACTACAGGGATTTGAACAGAGCAAGCCCAAAGGATGATTTCCCGCTCCCTTACATTGACGTGTTAGTTGACAATACTGCTCAGTATTCTGTGTTTTCCTTCATGGATGGCTTCTCTGGGTATAACCAAATCAAGATGGCCCCAGAGGACATGGAGAAGACAACATTCATAACACCGTGGGGAACTTTCTGCTACAAAGTAATGCCCTTTGGATTGAAAAATGCAGGGGCAACCTACCAGCGGGCGATGGTGAATCTCTTTCATGATATGATTCACAAAGAGATTAAAGTCTATGTTAATGACATGATTGTGAAGTCACAGACGGAAGAAGAACATCTGGTGAATCTTCAGAAGTTGTTTGAAAGATTAAAAAAGTTCAGACTGAGGCTGAATCCTAACAAGTGCACCTTCGGGGTGAGATCAGGAAAATTGCTGGGGTTTATTGTTAGTGAAAAAGGTATTGAGGTTGATCTTGCAAAGGTAAAAGCCATACAAGAAATGCCTGTGCCAAAAACAGAAAAAGAGGTTCGTGGTTTCTTGGGGAGATTAAACTACATTGCTAGGTTCATCTCGCATCTCACAGCCACGTGTGAACCAATTTTCAAGTTGCTAAGAAAAGATCAAGCGGTCAGGTGGAATGAAAATTATCAAAAGGCGTTCGAAAAGATTAAAGAATACTTGCAGGAACCTCCGGTCCTTATGCCGCCAGTGCCAGGAAGGCCTTTGATTATGTATCTCACGGTTCTTGAGAATTCAATGGGTTGTGTGCTCGGTCAACAAGACGAGTCTGGTAGAAAAGAACACGCCATCTACTACCTAAGTAAGAAGTTTACTAATTGTTAATCAAGGTATTCGATGTTGGAGAAAACATGTTGTGCACTCGCTTGGGCTACTAAGCGTTTGAGGCAGTATATGTTAAACTATACAACCCTTTTGATTTCAAAGATGGATCCGATCAAGTATGTGTTTGAGAAGCAAGCACTTTCTGGTAGAATAGCCCGTTGGCATATGGTTTTGACAGAATACGATATTCAGTATGTTTCCCAAAAAGCCATTAAGGGAAGTGTTTTGTCAGAATATCTCGCCGAATAACCAATTGAGGATTATCAACCGATGAAGTTTGAATTTCTGGATGAGCATATCATGTATCTGAAGATGAAGGATTGTGAAGAACCTTTGCCTGATGAAGGACCTGAGATTGGGTCTCAGTGGAAGATGGTATTTGATGGAGCTGTTAATTCATATGGTAACGGAATCGGGGCAATCATTATGACTCCACAGGGTTCTCATATACCCTTTACTGCCCGGTTAGCGTTCATATGCACCAACAATGAGGCGGAGTATGAAGCATGCGTCATGGGGTTAGAAGAAGTAATTGATTTGAGAATCAAGAACCTCGATGTTTATGGTGATTCTGTGTTGGTGGTTAATCAGATTACAGGTGAATGGGAGACTCGTCAAGTAAATCTTGTTCCGTATAACAACTATGCCAGAAGGTTGTTACCTTTCTTTGACAGAGTGGACTTATGTATAAAGTGAATCTTTGGAATGAAGCTCCTTCAATCAGAATCATGCGCTTGGACAGGCCTGCTTTTGTATTTGCAGTTGAAGGGGTATCAGATGGCAAGCCTTGGTATCATGACATCAAAGTCTTCTTGAAGAGTCAGGAATACCGAGCTGGGGCATCTTCCAAGGATAAAAAGACATTGAGGAGGTTATTAGGAAACTTCTTTTTGAACAAGGACGATGTGTTGTACAAGAGAAACTTTGACATGGTCTTGCTACGTTGTGTTGATGAACATGAGGCAGGCTTGTTAATGGAAGAGGTTCACGAAGGTTGCTTCGGTACTTATGCCAATGGGCATGCTATGGCAAGAAAATTGTTGAGAGCGGGGTATTATTGGATGATTATGGAGTATGACTGTTTTAAATACGCCCGGAAATGTCATAAATGCCAGATTTATGCTGACAAGGTGCACGTACCGCCTACTCCTCTAAATGTTTTGTCGTCACCTTGGCCTTTTGCCATGTGGGGCATTGACATGATTGGAAAGATCGAGCCGTCTGCTTCGAATGGACATCGTTTTATCCTAGTGGATATTGATTATTTCACGAAGTGGGTGGAAGCTGCATCGTATGCCAACGTCACTAGACAAGTGGTAGCCCGGTTTATTAAGAAGGACATCATCTGCTGGTATGGAGTCCCGGAGAGAATCGTTACTGATAATGGTTCGAATTTGAACAATAAGATAATGAAGGAGCTATGCCAGAGCTTTAAGATCGAACATCACAATTCTTCTCCCTATCGTCCGAAGATGAATGGGGCTGTCGAAGCGGCTAATAAGAACATAAAGAAGATTGTGCAGAAGATGGTAGTGACATACAAAGACTGGCATGAGATGTTGCCTTACGCTTTGTATGGATATCGTACTTTGGTGCGCACATCAACTGGGGCAACTCCTTTCTCACTGGTGTATGGTATGGAAGCAGTCCTGCCATTAGAAGTTGAGATTCCTTCTTTGAGAATTCTGACAGATGTGAAGCTTGATGAAGCTGAGTGGGTGCGTTCTCGGCTGAATGAACTGAACCTCATTGAAGAGAAGAGATCAAAAGCCATTGCGCATGACCGGTTGTATCAGAGCAGGATGAAGAAAGCATTTGATCAGAAAGTGCGTCCTCGGTGTTTCCAAGCTGGTGAATTAGTTCTGAAAAGGATCATTCCTCCTCAAACAGATCACAGGGGAAAGTGGACTCCAAATTATGAAGGGCCATATGTAGTAAGACAGGTTTTCTCTGGTGGAGCCTTATTACTTTCAACTATGGATGGCGAAGATTTTACGTCCCCTGTGAACGCGGGTGTAGTAAAAAAATACTTTGCATAAAAGAGACCTGCTGAACATAAACAGAAGGTTCAGGCAAAAATGGGGCATCCTGGCGAACCATAAAAAGAAAAGGTTCGGGCAAAAATTAGGGATAAAAAGAAAAAGAATAACCCGCAAGGTTGAAAACCTGAAAAGGCAACTTTGGCAAAAATGGGTATCCCGGTGGATTGAAAACCCGAAAAGGGCGATCCAGGCAAAAGTTAGGGATTTAAAAGCAAAAACTATGATCCGTGTTCGATCTGTGATCACTGTTCACACTTGGAAAATTCGAAGGAAAGGAATCAGTCCAGTTAGTCATCTTCAAAGGCCAAAGTATCTGCGGATAAACAAGTCATATGGGTTATAGCTTAGTCCAGTCATGGTGGATATCTGTTCCCCACATTGCCGACATTTGTATTTTCTTTTGCTTTTTGCGCAATTACCTCTTTTCAGCAATTGCTTCCAGATGTAAATGCCTATTTACCGGCCGTTTCATTCAATAAAGTTTGCATTTCAGTCAAAGAGCTTTTGTTTTTGCTTTACCTGTTTTGTTTGTGAAAATGTCCGTTATTTTTTATAAACATTACATGCTAAATGTTAAACTTTATGAAACAAGTTGGAAACCAGTGGCAATTGCTTAGGCGGTCGTTACTATGATGATAATCAAAGTAATCATTTTTGCACATAAACCTTTCTGTTGGTTTTGCAGGTTGACAGGTGTACCAAAGATCAAAGATCGTCTTTCCTCGGCAAAGTATAAAGGAGTAATTCCCCAAGTGGAGGCGTTGAGGATGGTCCCCCGCAGCAGGGTATGAGAGGTTTTCCCCCAGCCAGAGTTGTGGTTTGGCTCACCTTTCTTCAGCAGATGGTGTTTCCCCACAGGGTATGGGGCATTCATTTTCGCCAGCTAGTCAGGAAACAGTGGGTTTATCCCCAAGCAGGGTGGATGTTGACAACTCCTTTTCTCCCAAGCAGAGTCGTTGAGGATTGTCCCCCTCTGCAGGGTACAGAAGATTGTATGCCCAGCCGAAGTTGTGTTCGGATTACTATTCCCCAGCAAGCGTTCTAAAGTTGATTGCTCTTAGGTGGATGTTGTTGTATCTCCAGCAGGAAGTTCGTGGACAAAGATGTTATTATCCCCACAGAGTCCTGGTATCTACTTTCCTCAGTTGGTCAGGAAGTATATTCTCAACGACAATGGCTTGATCTAATCACCAGCAGGGTGAAGGTAAAGTTATTTCCCTAACAGCAGATTAAGCTCACCAACATCCCCAAGCAGAGTCTGGTGGTGAGCGGTATCCCTAGCAGGTCTTAAGTCCAATCGTTTCTGGCAGGCGTCAAATCCAAGTTCTGAAGCAGTTGGTCATTCCCAGCGGAGGAGTTTCCATCTTCAGCATTCATTTCCCTACCCAGCAAAATGGGTATCCTCTCGGAGTTCTGTTCATCTCCAGCAGAGTTGTTGATCCTGACGTTCTCTGACAGAGTGGGTATTCTCTCGGAGTTTCGTCCATCCCCGAAAGAATTGGTGGTTTTGTTTCTTCCCAGCAGGGCGAAGTATACCTCATCAGAGTTTCTTGGTCAAAAATGGCATGTCAGTTTGCCATACTCTGGAGCTGCCTTTGTCCTTAGCGTTTATTTCGCTAGGACGCCCTTTTTCCATTGCATAAGCATCTTCTGCATGGCATCCTCCCAAATGCGTAGCATTCCATTTCGTATGGAGCATTACGGCAAAATTCAAACATATGCATTTGAAGCATAAGCCAGGTTTGGTATTTTGTTGCAGGGTTTCTTTTGCCAGCAGAAAAGGATACGCTCCAAGGGTTATTGTTTAACAACGCGACCGCATCAGGTGATTTCTTCTTATTGCGCTTCCCCCGCAAAGGTTGATGTTCAGGTCTCTCTCATGTGAAGTCAGGTTGAAGATTTCTTATTGCGCTTCCCCCGCAGAGGTTGATGTTCAGGTCTCTCTCATGTGAAGTCAGGTTGAAGATTTCTTATTGTACTTCCCCCGCAGAGGTTGATGTTCAGGTCTCTCTCATGTGAAGTCGTGTTGAAGATTTCTTATTGCACATCCCCCGCAGAGGTTGATGTTCAGGTCTCTCTCATGTGAAGTCAGGTTGAAGATTTCTTATTGTACTTCCCCCGCAGAGGTTGATGTTTAGGTCTCTCTCAGGTGAAGTCGTGTTGAAGATTTCTTATTGCACTTCCCCCGCAGAGGTTGATGTTCAGGTCTCTCTCATGTGAAGTCAGGTTGAAGATTTCTTATTACGCTTCCCCCGCAGAGGTTGATGTTCAGGTCTCTCTCATGTGAAGTCAGGTTGAAGATTTCTTATTGTACTTCCCCCGTAGAGGTTGACGTTCAGGTCTCTCTCATGTGAAGTCAGGTTGAAGATTTCTTATTGTACTTCCCCCGCAGAGGTTGATGTTCAGGTGTCTCTCATGTGAAGTCATGTTGACGATTTCTTATTGCGCTTCCCCCGCAGAGGTTGATGTTCAGGTCTCTCTCATGTGAAGTCATGTCGAAGATTTTCCTCTCCAATTCCCTCTATCAGCAGGGATGGTGTCCTTTATGCAAATTTCAGGTTTCTTTTGGTATTCAATCTCCATGAATCCTTTGAACGCATGACAGCCGTTGCTATCATACCTTCAGGTCCAAGTTGATTGAATAGGGGAAGCTTTAACACCCCAAAATTTGCCCTTTTGTTTATATACTAATTGGCTTATGTTTCTTTTAATTTCTTGCATTTTGCATTGTGCATAACATTGGTTCTTGGCATAGGATCAAGGTACTTGGTCCATTTTCAAGTCTCAAGCTTCAAAGTGACTCATGGGGTTCATCATATCTTCTTAAGGTCAAGCTTGGCAAAGGATTTCAAGTGGATCTCTCCCTCCTAACCAGAGGGACCAATTAGGGTTTGTGAATCAAAAGGACTTCTTGAAGGGCTTTGTATGTTCAAGCATGATGCTATGAGGTCTTTATGCTTGCATGTGTCCATAGATGAGGGTTTGGTTGATGGTTTATGGTGAAGAATGTTAAGTGTATCAGTTACTTGTGAAGTAAGCAAAAGTCAACTGTAAAGGAGAAAGTCAACTGTGGAATTTTGAGTTTCTTTTCATGGTTTTCAAGGTCTCACATCCTCATATGGTCTTCAATTGTCAAGATTCATGCCATTCATCAAGAATCAGGAGTTTGTGCAAAAGTTACTAAATTTGGAAAATGACCTATAATGAAAACTTTCCATTTTTGGCAATTTTTCCACCACATTCAACTTGACTTTTCATCTTCAAGGAAGCTTCAAAATAATTTTCCTCCAACATGAAAGTTGAAGATCTTTCTCTCCCATTTCCAAAAAGTTCTAGAACATCTCCATATCATTTGTGGAACTCTAGTTATGGTCAAAAGATGGCAAGGTGTTTTTAAGGGTTCTCACATGTATCATTTTTTCCACCTTTGGCATTTTGGTACAAAATGAGTTGTAAGGGCTTCTAATGACTCAAGTCAGATAATCACACTCAAGAACACTTCATTTGGCACAAGTTTGGCTTTGGAATCAAGTTATTTCATGCCATATTTCTCATTATTTTCACATTGTGCAAAATTGCAAATAGATTCAAAACTCACAAACCAAGCAAGTACAAGGCCCAAATTCAATTCAGAGGTGATCCATAAGTAAATTGGAGGTGAATCATGCTGATTACAAGGGCTTATCACGTGTGGATTAGTGGTGGTGGTACAAAATGCAAATTTGCAATTTCATCCAAATCTCATTAACCAAGGTTCTAATCACTTCTTAATCCTAATCAGTGGAATAATCAAGAGTATATAAGCTTACTCATACCCTCTCAGCTAGGTCAGAGACTCTCATTTGCTCAGTTTTGGTTTTTTGCTCTCACACTTCCTCTCTTCGAAACTCACTCTCCTTGGAGTTTCTTTGAGTTTTCTCTTCATATTCTTGATCAGTGAAGAGAATAGAGCAAGAATCCATCACTGGTTGGAGTTCATACTGAGGATTTCACCAAGTTCCATTCAAGAGGATTCAAACTTAAATCTCTAGGTCTAGCACGATTTCAAGCTCTAATTGCATTTATTTTGCATCTAGTGGTTCCAGGGAGTAGATCTGCAGTTTTTGGAGGGATTTCTTGGAGGATTTCAAGTTCTACAAGGTTCAGGTTGGTGAATTTTTCATACTCATAGAACTCAGTTTTATTGTGTGCATTAGATCTGTGGACTTCACTGAGTATGTTGATCTATTTTATTTGAAGTTTGGACGTGTATCATGGATGAATTTTGAGTTTGAAGTTTTAGATCTAAAAATGTTTTCATTCGATTTGCATTGTGTGTTTGTTGTTTGATAAAATGAGCATGATATTTGAGTTCCTCTTGATTTTCTGGTCAAAATGATGTACAAGTATGCAATTTCTGGAGAAATTTTAGTTGCAGTCCACCGGAGAGGGTGACCGGAGCCCTAGCTCCGGCGACTGGTTCAGTTTCCAGCGGGTGAAGGGTTTAAACGAAGAAGATGAGTTCTCAGCCGTTGATGTGCTTGATCCTGTGGTCCTCAGCTTGCCACGTTTTCTATTTTCTATTTTTATTTTAATGTTTGTGTGTTTGCTCACCCATGATTATTACCGTGTGCCACCAAATCTGGCCTCTTATCTTAATTAATTTGTGAATTGTTTGACTTAATGTAAAGCGTTGATGTGATCTGATGGCTATATGTTTGACAACGCATTAAGAAATCATGTGCCAATCACGTGGGATTTGTATGGTATGCTGAATGATTGTATGCGCGCGTGTGTTAATTAATTGTGGTGTGCTTGGTGATCTGAACCATAGATCATGATTACCTTGTGATGTGTTGACTTGTTGTGAAGCGTATGATTGATCCTATGGTCATTATTGAGTCTGCATGTTGACTATTTCCAAGTGTGCCATTGTTTGACTGCGCTGACTTTTGAATTGGACTGGGTTTGGTATCTCTTTGCTGATTGCACCCCCCTTGAGCCCATTCTCATTCTTTCAACGTGTTTGTGTTGCTGTTTGGACCCCCCCCCCCCCCCCATGTTTATTTCTTTTTTTTATTTTCTTATTGTTGGTTTTTGCATTTTATTTTTAAAATCATTTTTATGCATTCAAAAATCCTGAAAAAAATCATGAAGCTTGTTTTTAGTTTTATGAAATTATGACAAATTTTATTTATTTTTTTTTTTTTCTGGCACCTGAATTAATTAATTGCTTGATTTCTTTTTGAATTGTCTCACATTTGCACACTTATACTTGTAGAATTTATTGCTCATCATCTATACATGATCTTGAACTCATTCTTTTTGCATTTGCTATATGACATATTGAAGTGCATTAAAACATTTTTGTTTCTTTTCTAAAACTTTTTCATATTGCATTTTAGTCCCTCTCTTTTGCATATTGAATCATGTTTCCTATGTGGTCTTTTCATAATTGTTTGAGGTGCTTAACATGTGAATTTTTCTGAGATCTTTTGGCATGTGATTAGTATCTGACTTAGGTCATTTGTGTTCTGATTTCACAATTTTGGAATGTCATTTGATGCATGTTTGATTATTTGTGCTTAAGTGAATTATGCATGATTATGTCTTGACACTTCTTTGCACAAGTTGACTTACCATGCCCATTTGCTTGAGCTTCTTGTTGGTTCTTTGCATGTGATTTTAATATAATGTCTACCCCTGGTTGAGGTCCTTTGGGACTTAATTTTGCACTTTGTGGATCTTGTTTGGTGTTGCTTAAGTGTTAGAACTTTGAGCTTACTATTGTGGACTTTCTTTAGTGCATATTGCTCCATGTTTTGATCTTCTCTTGCATAGGTGAATTATTGATGATAACATGATCTTGGTTCTGACCTTCTCTCATCTTCATCTTATTTTGGTAATTTCATTTTGATATGAAGTCTATGTGTGCTTAATTGTGCATTTCATACAAGTATGCTTGCATTCTTTCATGATTATCTTTGCATGCTTACTTGAAATGCTTTGCATTGATCTTTGAAACTTGTTTGTTGATATGAGTTGGACATTTATGATATGATGTGCTTGCTGCTATTTATTGTATCCCTCTTTTCCTTCTTTTTCTTCTTCTTCTCTTTCACTCTTTTCCTCCCATGGATCTCAAGACTTGTTTAAGTCTTGGATTCTCTCCCTTTAGAGCTACCTAGTCCAACTTAATTTTTTATTAAGCTTGGAGTTGGATTAGCATTAGCTTTTAGGTAGTGGTTCTTCCTAAGCCTCACTAACCATAGGACATCCATGCATGATAACATTAGCACTCTTAGTTTTCCCTTTAGAGTTTCCTTTGTGTCTTCTCTCTTCTCATCTCAAAACTTCTTTAAAACACTTAATAAAGATAAAGTGTATTGCGCACGAGCCTTAAGCTTGGGGAATGAGAAATGAGGGGCTTCCTTTCATCTTTCTAGAGTGCTTAGCGAGCGTCCTGTCTTGGGACGATTCGTTGAGTATTCGTCCCTGTGCCCTAGACTTTGGTTCAATGCAAGTTACAAGCTAACTTAAAAAACACTTCTGTCTAAAAAACATCAAACAAACACTAACGTCTTTCCTTCGGGAATTCTTTTCTCATCTCACTCACTCTCAACGTACGAACGTACTCCTACTCGTTCTCTTGCAAGATGGTAACGCCTAAGTCTCCATACAGCGAGCTGCAACACCTGAGCTAGAACGTAAGCTGTTCTCTAAAAAACACAATCCACCCCTAGTGAGGGGAACTACGTCGCTCTGATTCTCATGCTCCCGATGACATACGTAGGCAGTGGGGTAGGTCCCATGCGAGCACTTCTTTTATTTTCCCTACATTTGTTTCTTCTTTTCTGAAATTCTGGTACCAGACGTGTGATGTTAAGGTGCGATGTTACAACAACACACTCTGCAATAATGGACAGAATAAGCAACAGGAAAACACAAGGAATTGTTCACCCAGTTCGGTCTAACTACCTACGTCTGGGGGCTACCAAGCCAGGGATGAAATTCACTACTTGTAGATATAATTTACAGACTCAACACACCAGTTGACAATCTCCTAAACTTATACTCTACTAGTGACTTTCTACCTAAGAAACCACTTAGATATGAGAACACTACTCAATCCCCTAAAACACTCAAAGAACACCTCTTTGAGATCCCTTGATCTTGCTTCCTAGCTTCGATCAATCAACAACTCTCTATTGCTTCACAGCTTCTAGAGAGGACAGAAAATTCAACACCTATTCAAACCTAGAATAGTGTGATTACAAGTACTCTAAACAAACCCTAGACTCTAAGCCTCCAGCTCTTGATCTTCAATCTGTTTTCTGTACCTTCTTCCTTGGTCTTGTGCGCTTTATATAGCTCCTTGAATTTGGATTGGATTTGTCACAATATTTGATCAGATTTGTTAATTAAAAACTGAATCTTTTAAAACAGATTTTATCCCCAAAATATTTTTAAATCTTCCACCTTTTAATTCTCCAACAAACATGCAATCAAATCTCCCATGTAACAGAAAATATCTAGCCCAAGATATTCTCATCCAACGAGTCAACACTCTCCACAATTCCAGCTAATACGCGACCCTAATAACAACAAGCCCATGCTGTCATTAGCTTCAGTTCTGCAGGTCTGATGTTACAACATCACCTATGTGACATCAGACATCCACTTCAGCAACTAGCAACCTTAACACAACCCAGTGTTAAGTGCAATGTTATGACATCAAGCCCATGACATCAAACATAGTTAACCTTCACAACTTAGTACAGCCCAGTACTAAGACTCAATGCTGCAACATCAACACCATGACATCAGCATTGAACACCTTGTTGTTTTACCAAAATTCCAGCCAATCCAGGAACTTACAATCTCCCCCTTTGGCTAATTTTGGCTAAAACAATCTCTGCATCTTCAGAGACTTCAGCAGCGGAATATCTTCAATATTTTGAAACTTTAACTTGCAGCAGTTTGACAATCTTCATATAGTCTTCATTACTTGATCTGCTGCAGCACCATCTTCATTATTGACAACAGCCAATTGGTGCTCCCCCTCAAAAACTTGAACCAGCATCGCAGCTGTTCAGTAGCTCACAATGTGCAGCACATCTCCCCCTTGATGCCTGCTTTGCTGCACTCTCCAATTGCTATGAATTCTTTACTAGCAGCTCCACAACTATGCTGTCTATACTCCCCCTCCACAGCTGCATCATTACTTTTCAACTAAACACCTTTTATTTTTATTCTTTTAGCAGCAACTACTCTTCTCCTCATGGAAATTTTTAACTCTCCCCCTTTTTAGCCATAATTAGACAATTATCCCAATAAAGTTAGTCCTAAACTAGCCCTCATTGTTAGCCTCACAGTCAGCAAATAGGCAAAACAAATCATAGAACAAAAATAGGTGCAAAAACAGCACAATATTCAAATTACACAGGCAAGCACATTAAGTGCAAAACAACAAAACAAGAAAACTAAACTACTAACTACCAAAAACAACAAGGTAGTAAGCTAGTCTTCATCAGAGCTGAGCTCCTCACTTTCTGCTTTATCACCAGATCCTTCATCATCCTTGCTAGTGTTGACTGCTCCACCTTCCTTTGCTGCCATTTTCAGAGTCATGACAAGTCTTTCAAATTTTTGTTTCCTTTCAGTACTAACTTTGATGACTTCATCCAACTCCTTGCAAGCCTCTTCCAGTTCTGAAATTAACCCTGTCTTGGCTGGCTGCTGTTGTGATGTTGAAGCAGATGTCTTGACATTGTCAGAAACATGTTTCACTTCAAACAGTTTGGAATGGACTGACAAGGCAAGCTTCCTTGTGCAAGCTATATCCCAATGCTGTAGAATTCCAGGCTGTTGAGATAAGATAATCCCACAAATGAGAGAGGGAAAAGGAATTGGTATCTTCATAGTAGCAGCATGCTTAACAGTGTAATCAAAGATGTAGGAGCCATAGTCAATTCTTTGCTTTGTCACTACAGCATAGATTATCTTCCCCAATTCAACCGAAATTATGGCCTTGTGCCCAGTAGGAACCCAGTTGACAGCACCAATTCTGTGCAGAATGGCATATTTGACACTCAACAACCTGGTTTGCAGCTTTCCATCTTCTGGCCAAACTTTTACCTGACCACCAGTGATTTCTTTACATATCACATTGTTGGAGACTTCCAATTCTTCATATTCTTCCTCACTTCTTCCTAAGTAGCCATTGATCACTTTAGGAGAGAACCATACACATTTGCCTCAGATGGTAACTCTTCTGAAGGCTCGAGTCTTGCTGTTGTTTATAGATTCAGAGATATTACCTATGAATTCTCTGACCAGCCCATCATAACAATTGGTCAACCCCGTCACAGTCCTTCGCAAACCAGCACACTCAATGAGGTCAATAATTCTAGTGTCTTCTGCAGCTACCTCTCTTTCCAGTGCAATCTTTCTTTGAGGCACATAATTCCACATGGCTCCATAGTGATTCTGCACTTGATTATCAGTTGGGTCGATGTCTTGAGCATCGCTCTCAGACTCAGACTTTTTACTGATTCTCCTCTTTTTGCCCTCCTTGTCAACTTTGCTCCACGATTTTGGAGAATCTTTACTTGAGGCCCTTTTCTTGTCCTTCCTTCTTCCAATTTTCTCATCACCAGATGAGTCCTCAATCTCAATGACCTCGACCAGATCCTTCTCTTTACCCTTGTGACTAGCTTCCCTAGGGGATGATGTTCTGACATTACCATTGACATCAGGATCTTTACCCTCATCCTTTTGAAGATCTTTGTCCTCTTGAGTGGCGACCTTCTCAGCAGCCATTTGCCTTAGAGGGACAGAAATCCCTTTTACGCGTATCCCCTTCTCCAGGATTTTGGTGGTAAGCTGTTCCAACTCCAAGTCTACATTAAACTTCTCTTCAACAGCGCGGGATGATGATGTCCTGCCTTCAGTTTTGTTCGTAGGGGAGGGTTTAGGGTTATCTGACTCGGAAGGAGCACCAGAACCGTGTTCATCATTGCCTAGGTCGTTTTCGGAGGGAACCCTAGCTCGTGGCGGTTCAGAGTTCTTGAAAGACATCATTCCTTTGAAACAGACCAGGTTTAGAACAAAACTCTCTATGTTGTTGAGATTTAGGAAGATGAGGCGTTGTGATGAGATGGTTATGGAAGGTCTTGATGTGATATTAATATGGTAAGGCTCCTGATTTTGGTTCCAATTACTAAAGTTTTCACTCCACGAAACCTTTCCTTTTAAAAATTTAAAATGATTCACCCCAGAACATACTAACTCTGAGTGCCCTTTCAGCATCCTGATGTCATAATCTGATGTTATAACATCAACCTGAGCATAAATAGTTGAATTTCCTTCAAGAGAAATCCACTGATAGCAGTTATCCTTGGTTCTGGCACCCTTCATAACAATCTGATTATGCTCATCAGAAACCACACACTCATGCTTAGTGTATTTTACCTTGTACCCTTCATCACACAACTGGCTTATGCTGATCAAATTTGCACTTAAGCCATTGACAAACATAACATTGTCAAGTTCAGGTCTACCATCACCTTGGACTTTCCCAACTCCTGCAACAATACCTTTTCCTCCATTGCCAAACATGACCTCATGAGAGGAGCAAGGCCTAAGATCATCAAACATGGATCTACATCCAGGCATGTGCTTGGAACACCCACTGTCAAAATACCATGTATCTTCTTTAAACTCCTTGTCAGCCATGTGAGCCAATAAGCACTTCACCTTCTCCTTAGGTACCCATTGTTTAACAACTTTGGGCCTATCCTCCCTCCATCTGTTTTGAGGCTGAGGGTATCCATGCAGCTTGTAGCAAGAGTACTGCATATGTCCAAACCTTCCACAGTAATAACATCTCACCCTTTCATCTCTGAATCTTCTGCCATGATGAGATTGCTTAGGCTGCCATCCATAATGTGGTCTCCTCCTGCCATAACTAGCCTGCCTTTTATTATGCTGATATCTTCTTCCATAAGAAGGTTGAGAATGCTGCTTTCTGGATTGTCTCCCATGATGGTGAGGCTTTCTTCTTCCGTAGACATAAGGCACATCATTGTTAAATCTAAAGCCATGACTATACCCGTTGACCTGATGTTGAGACATCTGATGTGACATGCCCTGTTTGAACCTAGCAGCTTGCATGCTCTTATGGTATTGTGGGGCCATATACTGACTAGCTCTTTGTGGCTGCTTTCTCTTCTGATAAGGACCAGTCTTCTTCTCAATCCTCTTAGGTTGTGAAACATCATCTTTCTTAGGAGTAGGATCCTGCACCTTTGGCTGATGTTGAGACAATGGTTGAGACATCTCCACTTTGGTTCCTGAAGTGCTTGCTTCAGTAGATACTTTTCCCTCAACCACAAATCCTAATCCAGTCCTGTCTCCAGCTATCCTTTCCGTCTGAAGAATCTTGTCAAGAGTGTCTGTACCACTATTTAGCATCCTAACAGACTTGGTCATTTGATCAAGATGAGCTCGTACTAGCACCACTTCATTTTCCAGATCAGCTTTTTCATTCTCAAGCTGAGCAATCTGTTGCTTGTGGCACTTGTTTTCTTGACAGACTTCAGCACTCTTAAAACACAGCTCTCTGTAGGTTGAAGCTAGCTCATCATAAGTGACTTCTCCATCACTATCATCATCAGATTCAACAATTCCTGTCAAAGCTGCAACATGCTTTGCTGACTCACTTTCACTTTCACTGTCAGAGTCAGACCAGGAAATTGTCAAGCCTTTATTCTGCTTCTTCAAGAATGTGGGACACTCTTTCTTGACATGTCCATACCCTTCACATTCAAAGCACTAAACACCTTTATCTTGGACAGTCTTCTCTTCATCTTTCTCTTTTGACTTACTAATGTCAGAGGAGATGTTCTTGACATTAGGCCTGTAGTTATAGTTCATCTTCTTGAACACTTTGTTGAATTGCCTTCCCAACATAACTATAGCCTGAGGCAGATCCTCTTGGGACTCATCATCTTTAGCTGCTGCAGGAGTGGAGACTAAGGCTATACTCTTGGGCTTCTTTTCTGGTTCTTCCTCATTCAGCCCAAGTTCAAATGTTTGAAGAGATCCAATAAGCTCATCAACTCTCATCTTGCTGATGTCTTTAGATTCTTCAATGGCTGTTACCTTCATCTTATACTTCTTAGGGAGGGACCTAAGAATCTTTCTTACCAGCTTCTCTTCTGTCATCTTCTCACCAAGAGCACTGGATGCATTTGACAGCTCAAGAACACTCATGTGGAAGTCATGAATAGTTTCCTCTTCCTTCATCTTCAAGCTTTCAAACTTAGATGTTAAAAGCTGAAGTCTTGACATCTTCACTCTAGATGTACCTTCATGAGTAGCCTTCAAAATATCCCAAGCAGCCTTAGCAGTTTCACATGAGTTGATCAGCCTGAATATGTTCTTGTCAACCCCATTGAAGATAGCATTTAGGACTTTTGAATTCCCAAGGGCAATCTCATCTTCTTCCTTGGACCATTCTTCTTCAGGCTTTCGCTTAGAGGTGCCTTCTTTATCCTTGCCAGCATCATCTTTTTCACACACAACAGGAGCTTCCCACTCTTTAATGACAGCCTTCCAAGCTCTGCTGTCTAATGACTTTAAAAAGGTAGTCATTCTAGGCTTCCAATACTCATAGTTTGAGCCATCCAATATAGGGGGTCTGTTGACAAATCCTCCAACCTCTTTGTCCATCTTTCACCAGAAAGTACTTCCTTAGATCTCACCCAGAGACAGACAGGATGCCTGCTCTGATACCAATTGAAATTCTAGTACCAGACATGTGATGTTAAGGTGCGATGTTACAACAACACACTCTGCAATAATGGACAGAATAAGCAACAGGAAAACACAAGGAATTGTTCACCCAGTTCGGTCTAACTACCTACATCTGGGGGCTACCAAGCCAGGGATGAAATTCACTACTTGTAGATATAATTTACAGACTCAACACACCAGTTGACAATCTCCTAAACTTATACTCTACTAGTGACTTTCTACCTAAGAAACCACTTAGATATGAGAACACTACTCAATCCCCTAAAACACTCAAAGAACAACCTCTTTGAGATCCCTTGATCTTGCTTCCTAGCTTCGATCAATCAACAACTCTCTATTGCTTCACAGCTTCTAGAGAGGACAGAAAATTCAACACCTATTCAAACCTAGAATAGTGTGATTACAAGTACTCTAAACAAACCCTAGACTCTAAGCCTCCAGCTCTTGATCTTCAATCTGTTTTCTGTACCTTCTTCCTTGGTCTTGTGCGCTTTATATAGCTCCTTGAATTTGGATTGGATTTGTCATAATATTTGATCAGATTTGTTAATTAAAAACTGAATCTTTTAAAACAGATTTTATCCCCAAAATCATTTTAAATCTTCCTCCTTTTAATTCTCCAACAAACCTGCAATCAAATCTCCCATGTAACAGAAAATATCTAGCCCAAGATATTCTCATCCAACGAGTCAACACTCTCCACAATTCCAGCTAATACGCGACCCTAATAACAACAAGCCCATGCTGTCATTAGCTTCAGTTCTGCAGATCTGATGTTACAACATCACCTATGTGACATCAGACATCCACTTCAGCAACTAGCAACCTTAACACAGCCCAGTGTTAAGTGCAATGTTATGACATCAAGCCCATGACATCAAACATAGTTAACCTTCACAACTTAGTATAGCCCAGTACTAAGACTCAATGCTGCAACATCAACACCATGACATCAGCATTAAACACCTTGTTGTTTTACCAAAATTCCAGCCAATCCAGGAACTTACAGTTTCTTTCCGTTCTCGTTCTTTCTCCGGTCCAGTAACAGTGGAGTTCCAGTTGACGACACCCTTTGATGCAGACAACAAGCGTGGATCCCATCGAGTATGATGGACGTGTTGGGTGCTAACATCTTCCCTTCACGTAACCGACTCTCGTACCCGTTTCTCTTGGTCGTGAGACCATGTTTTTTTCCCTTCTTTCAGGTTTATACAGTGTTTCTTTTCCCCCTCTCGGGATAAATACACTTTACTGGCGACTCTGTGTCTTTTGCGTCACTCTCGCGTTTGTACCATTGGATGCGAATCTTTTGGGAGTGACACCGGGGGCACTAAGAAAAGACAGGAAAACCCTCAGAAGATTGGCTGGAAACTTCTTCCTGAGCGGTGACACTCCCTATAAGAAAAATTTTGACATGGTCTTGCTCCAATGCGTAGACAGACCAAAAGCAGAAATGCTGATGAAAGAAATTCATGAAGGATCGTTTGGCACTCATGCCAACGGACACACAACGGCGAGAAAAATTCTAAGAGCAGGGTATTACTGGTTGACCATGGAATCTGACTGCTACAAGTACATGAGGAGGTGTCACAAGTGTCAGATATACTCCGACAAAATTCATGTACCGCCATCACATCTCAAAGTTCTCTCTTCCCCATGGCCATTCTCGATATGGGGAATCGACATGATTGGCATGATTGAGCCCAAGGCTTCAAACGGACATTGGTTCATCCTAGTAGCCATTGACTACTTCACCAAGTGGGTAGAAGCAGCGTCGTACGCTAATGTAACCCGACAAGTGGTGGTCCGATTTATCAAAAACAATATCATCTGCCGTTATGGTGTTCCAAGCGAGATCATTACTGATAATGGATCTAACTTGAACAATAAGATGATGAAAGAGTTGTGCGTAGAGTTTAAGATTGAACACCATAACTCTTCTCCCTACCGACCAAAGATGAACTGAGCGGTAGAAGCGGCCAATAAGAACATCAAGAAGATCGTTCAAAAGATGGTTGTAACCTACAAAGACTGGCACGAGATGTTACCTTTTGCTCTTCATGGTTATCGAACATCTGTCTGAACTTCAACAGGGGAAACCCCTTTCTCTCTAGTGTATGGCATTGAAGCAGTGCTCCCCATAGAAGTAGAGATCCCATCAATCCGGGTATTGATGGAAGCTAAGCTTTCAGAAGCTGAATGATGTCAAAGTCGACACGACGAGTTAAACCTGATCGAAGAGAAGCGACTCACGACACTATGCCATGGTCAGTTGTATCAACAGAGAATGAAAAAGGCGTTCGACAAAAAGGTTCGACCTCGCATCTTTAGGAAAGGAGACCTTGTGCTCAAGAAGATACAATCATTTCTCACTGATTCTCGGGGCAAGTGGACTTCGAATTATGATGGCCCCTATGTGGTCACGAAAGCTTTCTCAGGCGGCACCTTGAGACTTGCAACCATGGACGGAGAGGAATTTGCCTACCCCACAAATGTTGATGTAGTCAAGAAATACTTCGCCTAAAAAAAACATCTCAGTGAATTGAAAACCCGAAAGGGCGGTCCAGGAAAATTTAGAGGCAAAATAAAAAAAATCGTCCCAGTGGATTGGAAACATCACAGTACAATCCAGGAAAAAGTTAGGGATAATGGCAAGTAACTATGTTCAACAGAGGCAGGTCCCTCAACAGCAGTTACACCATTCATCGGAGGAAAACTCCAGTCAAGGTCATCTTCGACAGAAGCTCAGGATGCCCCGAATTCAAAGTTGGTAGAAGGATAGTGGTCGTTATGTTTCAAGGTAGCCATTTTCCCTGTAAATTACCATTTTCTAACTTTGTAAATACTCAATGGAATCACGCGTTTGGCTGATCTCCATTTTATCAATAAAATTTGAGCCCTTGTGCTTTTGTTTGTAATTCATATTTGTTTTAGCTTTACATAACGACGTTGTTAACATGACTAACGATTCTTGAAATAAAACAAAAATGAATTTACTTGTTAAAACTTTTTCTTCTTTTAAATTAAAGATGGAAATTGCTTTTGACTGTTGAGCATTGGAAGAACGTCGATTGCGTCTCCAAAGGTGTTTGAATTTGAAAGTTCAGAATCAAAGTACTCCTTTTATACCAGTACGCTTGAATGAAGGATCAACTGTATGAGATGCGGCTTTCCCATCTGATACCCTCGGCCGAGTTCTTATCTCCTAAGCCCGATCAACATAGCTCCCAACAGGGACTATCTCTCCTAAGAAAGGCAGAATTGCTATCTTGAACCAGCGGTACTTCTTCGCCCTGCAATGGCCGAGTATCTAGTCATGTTCATCTTTTAGTTTGTATGTTGCGTCAGTTTTGTCAGCATATACATACATGCATCATGCATTATTGATTTACATTCACAGTCATATTGCATCATTATCACTCTAGTCGGTCTTGTCCCATAGTGATAAAAGTCCTCTCAATCGAGTTGTCAGCCCTTTCCTCATCAGGAAGTGTTACGTCTGAACAATCTCTCTCCTCCAGTTTTATTTCTGGATTGAAGTTGGGTCCTCGACCACTTTGATAACTTGAACCTCTGAAAGACTAGAGAGCCCTCAGTTAACATCACTCTTCGCCATTGAAGATGATATCCTTGTTTTCCCGGATTAAAGAAAATCCCGAGAGAAAGCCTCCTAAATCGGAGATTCGGTAGTACGGAAGTTTTTCTCTAAAAAACCCACCAATGAAAAGGTCATCGACACTTGAAAATTGGATCAAATCATATGGAATTTCTCCGAGAAGATCTCCGAGAAAAGTATGATGTAAAGACCCCGAACGAAAGCAGTCACTCAAGAGACTCATTTTCCCTAGTAGATTCAACAAATGGTGTCTCCAAACAGAGAAGTTTGTGCACCTCTACAACTCAGACGACTGGGTTCCCCAGCAAGTCTGACATCAAAACTTTTTCCACTCAAATAGCATCTCCCCAGGAAAATTCGGCGAGAAGTTTGAAGGAAAGCCGCTACGAATAACGTCCCTTGTCAGTAAAGTTTATTGATGAAAGAAACTAAGACCAGTTCCTTGGTAGGAAACCAGGATCGAGGGGAAGTTTACATCAGAAACTAAGACCAGTTCCTTGGTAGGGAACCCGGATCGAGGGGAAGTTTACATCAGAAACTAAGACCAGTTCCTTGGCTGAAGACCAGGATCGAGGGGAAGTTTACCTTTTCTAAGCATCATTGCTTAGCAAAAGAAGATGAATGCGTGAATTACCATTCATAGACGCCGTCAAAATTTCGGGTATTCCGATATTTAATCCTCTTGCACCCCGAATGCCCGAATACCTTCGTCATTCACACCTTCGTGTCCAAGAAGATTAAATAGGGGCATCTGTCATACCCCAAATTTTGACCACTTAGATTTCCCATCATTGTGCAAATCATCATCACAATATGGAGGAACCATCATACTTCATCAGTCTCCCCAAAGATGGGTGAGCATCCACTACAATCAAAATTAGGGTTTCAAGCCCTCTCAGAGCCTTAGACAAAGGATCAATCAAGGAATGACATGATCTTCAACTTGTCTAACATCCACAATGGATCAAAAGGACTCCCACTTCAAGGATCAAGCACAAGGTTGCTCCCTTCTAGGTGGATCAAGTCTCAAGATCGACAGTGTCACCAAATTAGGGTTTTGGTCGACCAGGGCCTCCAGATAGAAATTTTTCATTTGGGCACAAGCCAATGATCCAAAACATAACCTAATATACTTCATGGGACCTCATGGACCCAATCATCAAGTCAATTTTGCCTCAGGGGATGCATTCATCAAAAATCAAGAATTAGGGTTTCTTGACCTAATTCTCCCCTAAGTTGACTTTTGGGACAAATCATGAGCCAAGACCTCAAGACATGATTTAAGGGTCTCTAATGAACTATATTGATCCATTTGGAACAATGGATTAATCCAAGAAGCTTGAGCAATAAGTCTCAATTTCATCTGCACCACAATTAGGGTTTCGCGAGGAAAGTCAACTGTAATTTTGACTTTTGACCAGGACATGCTCCCAAGCCCTAAGACATAATTCAATATACCCTATTACACCCATGGAACATGTACATCAAGTTTGATTTAGGTCAAGGACATGATTTCCTAAAGAATTGCACAGTTTAGAATTCATCTGATAAAAAGTCATTTGTGCATAAAAGTCAACTTTGACTTTTTGAGATTTTTCACCAAAATGGATTTTTAACCCTAAAATGATGTTAATGTATGATTTGAATCATCATTCATCAAGAAAAATCAAAGAAAGTGGGATAACTTGTAAAAGGGGTAACTTTTGTGCCAACTTTTGAGGACCATAACTCCTAAACCACAAGGCCATTATTCCCCATTCAAAGCTTGATTTGTAGATCTCATTGCCCTCTACAAAAGCTCCATACTGACCTATGTCCAAATTCCTCATGGATTTTGAGTTATGGAGTGATCAAAATCAAGAAAAGTCACTTTGTTCCAACACTTGGTGAAAATTTCACTAAGTCAGATTTTACCCTACTTTTTGCCAAATGTAGGGGGATTTTTCACTTGGATTCAAAAGAGATCAAAACCAAACATGTTCAAACAGTTGTTGTATCATGTAAGGGTTTTCTAAAATGACCAAGAACATTACCAAATTTAATTTGAGTCATGAGATATAGCATAGGCAAGTTGCCTTGTTGAAATCTGTCAAGGCAAGGCAGATTTTGCATTTTTGCTCGATTTGCCAAAATCAGCCAAATCCAAATGCTCCTATCCACTTGGACACCTCTGAAGATTGAATCTAAAGGGGACAATCACTGAGCCAAGCCTCTAATGTCTTTGGAACAAGAAATAGCATGTTGAACCTAGAATTGGCAAAATAGGGACAAGACTCCAATTTTGGATTGGAGCATTCAATGGAAGCATCAAGGTGGCATGGACTGACCCATTCTCAACTGAATTCAGTCAAGACTTATCCAAGACCAAGGGAACCAACAGCCTGTGCCCTAACCTCTAGTCAATGGCTAGAGGAGACTTGGATTTTCATTTGCCAACATTGGCCAAACCTACTCAGCAGTTGCCATTCACTATTCCTTGCAAAACAAACTTGCTCTACTATAAATAGAGCTCAATTGTGATCAGTTTGAGTACACCAAAGCCATCAAACAGATGCTTTCCTCAAAATCTCTTCTTTCACTCCAATTTTGCCTTCTAAGGTAAGTCACTATCGGGTTTTGAGTTTGGGAGCTTTTCCAATAAAACCAATCACACACACACCTCACATACATCATATAGAAGTGATCCAAACACTCACATAACATATGGAACACAGATTTCACAAAATCACCAGCCAATTGCTCAATTTCTTGACAGTTTTGCAATTGAGGTACCATCTTCAGCTCCAAACCATTTCAATCCATTCCAAGCATTCATACACACTCCATGGCACCTAGGGAAGCTATCCAGATCATTGGAACCTAGTTGTAACACCTCCAACACAAATCATGATCACCAGCTGCAAGTGGTCAATACTTAATTTTTGAAGCATTAATCCAAGATCACAATTTGTTTTTCCTATGTTAAACAATTTTGATCATTTTAATTGAATTTTTATTCAATTAAAACACATTTTTGAAAACAAATTAGGGTTTTTGGATTAATTCAACCCTCATAAATCATTTTCAAAACACTTTGGGCCTCTAATAGAGTGTAAGAAACAATCCTTTTTTGACCAAATCATTTTTGGGCCTCAGTGTATTGTATAAGTCCCGATACCATCAAAAAACAAACGGCGCGATCGTCGCCTTTTCAAAACAAAAAAACCTTGGGCCTACCCTCGAGTAGTAAGACCCATTTCTTTTCTTAAAACTCTTTGGGCCTCTATTAGAGTGTAAGACCCAACCCTCTTGTACATAAAACTTTTTGGGCCTCATTCATTGTATAAGTCCCACTGTACATTTTCTAATAAACGACGTGATCGTCGCCAGTTTAAAATTAACCAACTGGGCCTCTCCTTGAGCTATAAGACCCATTCAAAATTTTTGGGCCTCTAATAGAGTGTAAGACCCAATCCCCTTTTAACCAAAATCATTTGGGCCTCAGATATTGTATAGGCCCCTTCGCGTTAAAAGAAAATCTCGGCGCGATCGCCATTTTTAATGAAAAGTCAACTGGGCCTACCCTCGTGTTATAAGCCCCACTCTTTTTCTTTAAACCTTTTGGGCCTCTTGAGAGAGTGTAAGACCCATCCCTTTGTACAGAAAACCTTTTTGGGCCCCAGTCACCTATATAAGTCCCTCTGTACAAATTCAAATAGTGCACTCACTGATAAAACCCTGGGCCTCTCCTTGAGCTGTAAGCCCCAAATCTTTCTTTTTCAAAGCACTTTCTCCTTTGATTTTGAATATACTGTTGTTTTCAATCTTTCTTTGTTGAACAACTAACCAAACAGCATGGAAGCTCTACAACCGAGTAAGTGGTTATTGCTTTCATTTACCGCTTTCATATACATATAGCTGTATTGTGGGGTTGTTTCACTGTAAGTCTTCTTTCATAAACTCATATCAACTGTGTAATAATAGTATAGATATTTAGAGTTTTCCCGGCCACTACGGCTAGAACTAGGTGACACCGTTTCGTTTATTCATAGAAATAGACAACTAGATCCCCAATAGGATCACCAGATACAGTCTTCTCTTTGGCTGTCCTCATTAGGAATTGTCAAGAAACTCTACTCCCAGAGATGAATGTATTCTCCGTGAATGGTATTTTTGAGTTTCTTCCAAATTCTCGAACTTTCTTGACTTGATGTATTCCTTGGGAATAGCTTGCCTTGAATTTCTCGGGGTTTAGGGACCCACGGGCTTCTTAAAAGCATCGGCCTCCTCTTGGGCATCATACAAGGACCCACAGGCTTCCTACAAGCAACCCCGCCTCCTCTTGGGCTAAGTACAAGGACCCGTCGGCTTCTTAAAGGTTTCCAGCCTCCTCTTGGGCTTCGTACAAATTGTCTCGACGACCTCTTAGAGGTATAGGAACAGAAATTAGTCATCTGCATAGAACAGTCCTTTCAAAGAGTCTACTATTGTTTCTCAAAGCATGGTACAAAAGATGAAACTCTAGACACGGACAGTCTAATCTCCTTGAGTTTTCCAGACATTCTCAAGTGACCCCTTCGTTAAATAGGAAGAAAACCCGTAGACTCGGACAGTCTCAATACCCTTCGGATTTCCCAATTCCTTAAAGAACGGGAATAACCCGGATCCTCGAATCAAATCCTTGAGTACAGTGTTGCTCATATAAGAACTGATTTTCTCTTTAAATCAGCATACTGGACCTGTCACTCAACTGAAACAGTAACCATAGCCTCCTCTTAGGCTTTATACAATGATTCTCCCCAGCAGAGTCAAACAACGTTTAGCCCCTCTCTCGGGCTTTGTACGAGACACATAAAGAGACTCCCTCGTTGAGTCAATCACCCTTTCGCCTCCATCTCGGGCTTTATACGAGATACAAAAAGGTTCTTATTGAGCCAAACAAATTTTAGCCTCCATCTCGGGCTTCGTACGAGATACAAAAAACTCTCTTGTTAAGTCAAGTAGCCTTCATCTCGGGCTTTATACGAGATACCAAAAGACTCCATCGTCGAGTCAAAACCTTTTAGCCTCTCTCTCGGGCTTTGTACGAGACACATAATAGCCTCCTCTTTGGCTTTGTATAAGAAAACCACTAGTTGATCCAATCAACCTTTTAGCCTCAAATTTGTGCCTCGTTCACAGTACACAAACATCAACAACTCCTTCCCCTTCATCTAATTGCTGTAAGCAGCAAGCCTCTGGATCATCTACATCCATGCCACTGTCCCTCTTTTAGCATGAGAAATTCCTAAGGAAAGATAGCATTGCTCTACACTGAGTTAAAGTCTTCTCCTTCAGGTTAAAAAACCCATATAAAGGAAATTATGGCATTGTCGGATTCACACATCCCGGTTAAAGTAATCCTCCTTTACAGTCAGTCACCCAACAATTGTGACAAACAAACCCCTTTAGAGATGACAAATTCTCTCTAAGGTCAACACTTTTAGCTTCACATCTTGGGCTTTGAACAAGATACAAACTACCTTTCGCTTCACATCTTGGGCTTTGAACAAGACACCAAAACAACCATTTCCTCCCATAGAATAGGAGGAACTACGATCGCTCTGATTTCCCTGTTTCGATAAACGGGAATACGTAGGCATAAGATTGAAAGAAAAAATCTTAGCGAACACACTAAATAAAAACCCAAAATCCCATACTCTCATACATTCGTCATAACATCCTAACCGATAGCCTAAAGCACCCCTTGTCAACAAAATAATCTAGGAGAAACCTCAAATCTTTGTGGCATCTGTAAACCAACAGTTTTGACTGTTTAATCTCAGTATGCAAGCAGGGTTAATTGGAGACATCTATTTCCCTTCCTTCATCAGCTTTAATAGGATAAAAAATGAATCGAGCTGTAGTACCAGAGCGATCGTGCTTCGCAACCACATCCAAAAATCACTCGCTACACATGTTTCTCACTAACCCATTCAATATGCAATTCAATTCCCATTCCTACCCATGTTCTAACTATGGAACTCACCTCAAACTTGAAGGTTCTGAGTTGGAGAGATGAAGATGATGATAATTCTGCCCTTGAGGTTTCTTCTTGATCAAAGTTCTACATTCAAAATCATCAAACTCGTAGCACCCTTTTTCCCATTTTCACCAAGAATTCCTCAATTTCAAACACGTTAATCTCCTACAATTCAGACCTTCCTGACACGAAATCATATATCAAATTGAAGGGAATTTCGTGAAGATTCTAAAATTTCAAGAATCGCTTAAATTCGAGTTATGAGTAAAAATTGAGAATCACCAAAATCAGAGTTACGAGTTAAAAGTTATCACCTGATTAGTTGGGGCTACCCCATGGTTGCGAAAATGGGTCATGAACATGAGTTCCTCTTTTCTCTCTTTCTCCTAAGCTCTTCATTCTCTCAATTCTGATTTCATGGGCCAAACAAACCCTTATATGTGTTATACTTTCTCCTTCATACCCAAAATACCCTCTAACTAAGTAGTATTTACCCATATGCCACTTAGTTAGTTTCTAACCAAATACTTGGATTCCCACTAAATTCTCATGGTATCCAATTATTCTCCTTTAGTACCATTAGGTTTGGACATGAGAGATTTATCTCTTAATCTTTCACACTCATGCTTAGACAAATATGGGATATTACACTCAGGAAGGGACCAATGACCTGGTATACGAAACTCCCGGACGAGTCCATCACGCCGTGGAGATAGTTGGGGAGAATGTTTTCCAGACACTTCACGGCATCCTGCTGCCACCCAAAGACCGAAACGTCCCTTGAGGCCATAATTCAAGGGAAAGATAAGCCTCTCTGAGCCTACGTCGAGAGGTTCAATAAAGAAGCAGTACAAGTCTCAACGACCAATGACATGAAGAAGTTCTTGCTCAGGCGAGGACTTCGTCCCAGGACATAATTCTCCAAAGCAGTTTGAAATTCTGGGATAACAGATAGCAGATGTCCTAACACATGTCAAGACATTGTTCTCTGCACAATTTTAAAACAAGAACAAAACAACAAAATGATATTCAGAATATTAGCAGCAGCAACATGACATATGTTTCGACATCTGTTACAACATGTTAATCAAAACTAAACTGTAAATTATAGAATGATAAACAACACAAAATATGATAACCCTGTTCAGTGCAAATCACCTACATCTAGGGGCATACCAAATCAGGAAGAAGAATCCACTATCAGTAGTATAGTTTTATTTAAACAACCTTTGGTTTACAGTAAACACCCCTGGTTTACCTATCACTACCTAATGAAAACTTTATTTAAGAACTCCATCCTAGAATGGAGAAACCCATCTCACTTCCTAAATCACAACCTGTGATTATCTAACAATTATAGTCACAACAACTGTATCATCCTACCTGAAAGACACCCCTTTCAATACAAAGTTCAGTCAAGCATCCTTGACTAACAAGTTAACTTAGATTTGCTTAAAAGCTTCATCCAAGAACAATACACGATTCATTACCTACGGGTTTCTGAAGTTGTACAAGTACCTATGTCTTCCACAATGTCTCAAATTGGTTCAGAGGGAGACTTACAAGAGAAACCTACGACTCTCAAAACCTAAACCCTACTTTACAAAATAGGATTCCTAAGTCTATGTCATTCTCTCTCACTTTTCTGCCTAGGTCTTGGTCTTCTTTTATAGCTTTCTGCTTCCTTGGGTTTCGAATCTTCTGTTTATTTCTTCCTTGATCGATGTTCTGATTACTACTTAAATCTTGCACCAGTTTAAAGTCTGCTATATCAGGTCAGGATTGAAGGTGCGAGAAAGACACAAGAAAGGGCGGGTTTGAATTGTGTATTTAATCTTTTGACAACTTTTCGGTTCTTGTCGTTAAAGGCTCTTAGGATAACATCAGAGTTTGTTGAGAGACACTGACTGGCACAATTATATTCAGACTCTATAGGTAAGAAGCTTAAGAACCATCATGAGTCTGAACATGCACTACACTCTTAAGAACTTGCAGTGCGGAAGCTTATCAGAGTTAAGTTGTAAGGTTCTGACTTGCTTGTGTAGGGTTCTGATACTCAATATAGAAAGATAAATAAAGACATTAAGCATAAGACTAAAGAACACATGATATATCCTGGATCACCACAAAGCCTAATCTAGTCCACCCTCCTCAGGTGATTTCTCCTTGAACACAAGGTCTTAATCCACTATAATCAATCTCGATTATAGATGAACGGGCAACAGTCGGTGACTAACCACTTGTACAGTCGCAGTGTGACTAACATGCAATGAACCGTTCAGGGATTCAACTTAATGAATATAATGAACATTGACCTGCAGGTTCCAATCTCGCAATATATACTGCTAGGCTTTCACAGCTAGACGTTCAGGGAGTCATCGCAATGAATATAACGCTACTGACCCTATTTCAAGCTTTTCGCACAATGATATCTCGCCATTGTTTTCTCGAGTCTCTGATCACACTGACCACTCAAGTAATCCTAATTCACCAAGAATTAGTTTAACTAGAGATTACAATAATGCTTCTTAACAAGCAGATTACTCCTAAGTTTAAGTACAAAGAACACACAAGTGTTCAAGCAAGATGTGAGCAGCAACTCCTTGCTATTCTAAGAAACTACACAGATGTATAATGATTTGACAGTTGTTGATATCTTGTAGATCTTCTTCTTCTTCGTCTTCTTGGGTGAGCAAGCTTTGAGCAACAACTCCTTACTTCAGATCTTCAATGTAGCACTGACGAGAAGGTGGTTGATGACTTGACTGATTTGCAATGTTGTCTTCTTCATCAACAGCTTCTATACCAATTCGTTGTTGTTGTGTTGAATGATGATCTTTGAGCTTCAACAACAATGGCCATGTGTAAATGGTGATAGCTTTGGATATTCTAAGTGTTACAACGAGAACTCATCGTAGTTGCTATCTTCACACAATTACTTGATCAATTCATCTTTTGAGGGAGTAAATTGATTGGTGGACTTCATTGTCTTTTAGAAGCGAGTACTCTTTCCTTTAAATAGCCCAGCAGAAATATAGTCGTTTGAAATATTGTTGGCTGTTGGAAAAGAGACGTTGCGTAATAACTAGTTGTACTGACACATCTCCTTTTTATTGTGGGAGAAGTGACAGGATATATCTTTCTTGGGTGCCGTGTACAGTTACTCACAACGGTAACATGTGACTTCTGAACTTCAGAGGATTCTGATGGTTAATTGATGAAGCATGAGTAGAGTCTTCTTAACAGGATATCTGATACGTCAAGTCTTTATTTATTTGAAGAAGTCCATTAGGAATCAGTCTCCAAAACTTCAGCACTTGTCTTTAAGCACGTTATCCTTTACTTCTTCAAGTCTTCTGAAACTTCAGAACTTGTCCATTTAGAATCTGTCTTCAGAGTCTTCAATACTTGATCTTCAGAACCTTAATCTTCAGAACACATAAGTCTTCAGAGTCTTTCTGCACTTGGTCTTCAGAGCCTTCCGCCTTCAGAACTTCAAGTCATGAGAGACTTCAGCACTTCAGTTCTCTTCTTTAGAAGCTTCGCAATCTTCAGAATCTCGACCACTTTCAGAAAGCATCCACAAGAGCATTGCATCAGCAATATCAGCATTCTTGTATCTGACTGATCAAGAATAGATACAGAAGCGTTCTTGCTTCTTGCGACTTGCGTCACACATAGTAACTTCGCATATTATCAATTGCGCTCATCTGGCTGGTGCTTGTTGGATCTGATATTTTCTATAATTTTGTTCTGCACACAACACACGTTAGAATATAAAATGGTTCTTTCAAAAATTCGTATTGTTATCATCAAAACATTGATCGACTTGTAGAGACAACTCTTGCTCTCACAATCTCCCTCTTTTTGATGATGACAAAACCAAGTATTTTGATTGAACATTTTATACAAGGTAATCACCAAATAAAACATATTCAGAGTCTGGAACAACAGCTCCCCCTGAATGTGTTATCCTCAAAGTTTTTATCTGTGATCATCTAGAATCTTATATGATCCAATGATATACAGAATAACAACTTGAGTTTCCAGAACTAAGAATAGAAAAGGATTACTTCTCTATCTTGTCTTTAAGAGAACAGAGAATCTTTTGCATCTGGACTAGTTCATCAGAACTTCCATCTTCAGATCTTCAGAGCTCAGTTCCTTTGTAGTCGTATCAGAGCTTGTAATCTTCAGAGACTTCTGAAACATTTATACCTTTCAGCAGATTCATTTAAGCACAAGTAGATCAGTTCTTATCTGATAACATAGCCTCGCTACCTATCAGAGACAGACACTGTCTTTTAAGAAACTCCCCCTGAGTTTCAAACTTTGTGAAGATTTGAGATTTTGAAATTTGATCTTTAGGGTAGTCTCCCCCTAATTTCTATAAGTCAGATATTGGGATCTTCAGAACGTAGTTCAGGAATATTAAATTTTAATCACCAATAAAGATCATGACTTTTCAGAGTTTGACATAGGTCTTCATCTCAGAACCTTGTTACTGTCACAACTCAGTGGTTCATCAAGGCTTGATTTTTGATCAGATAGTAATTAAAGGTTTAATTAATGTGATTAATCAATGCTTGATTCTGAATCTGGTATTCATGATTTGATTCTGGTATGATACCACGTGATGTGCTGAAATTGATACCAATGAAGGTATTTTGACAATAATATACAGCTTTGCTCTGATTGACGAGTCTGATACCAATCTTTGTGTACTTGATCTGATTACCAATTATTGATTTAGTCTGATACCAAATCATTTTCATTTTAATTTGTTCCTGGTAAACATCAGAACTACTTCTTCTTGGATCTTCAATCCAGATCTTCAAACAGTTCTTGACTTCTGATTTCTGAATAAGCATCTTGAGATGTAGACTTTGTCTTGACTGCTTTCAGAGTTTTCTTCTTTTGATTCTTGCATTCTGAATTTCATATTCTCAGACAGCTTACAGCTTCTGAACCAAGTGAGACAGAGATCACGACAAATTTTGACTCTCAGACAGTTCTCAACTTCTGAACTGTACTGGGTAGATCTGATTCTAAACACATGTTCACGAAGTGTACTTCACTGTTCTTCTTTCTTAACCTGTCTTAGAATGCCTAGTTAACTTGTTTAGAGTTCCTCGGATAACATCAAACAAAGAAACGTTAGAAGTAACACATTTTAATATTTTATATGAGTACTTTGTTTGAGTTCTGCATTCTTTCTTCTTCTTTCAGATTTCCTTTTCTCAATCAAAATGATTACATTTCTCCCCCTTTTTGACATCATCAAAAAGTTCTAGAGCATATGAGCATTTAAGCATGTAATTCCTTCATCAGTCAAGCATTTAAGCATTTAAGCATATCAACATCATTATATATATTCTGGATATGTTAAAAAACATAGAACCATATAGCCAACATTTGAGTAGTTAAGAACAATCCGAGTCATTTAGTGATAACCATCTATAACCATAGCATATTCATTTTAAGGACAATTAGATGGAATTATCTAATTACCAATTGAAGGTTTTAGATCATCTGTAGAGATTAATTATAGCACTTCATTTATGAACAATCAGATAGAAGCATCAACATAAAATAGTTTTAAAATGCAGAGCATAGGTTGAGCTTAATCTTGAGAGGATCAGGATAATCAAAACATAGATATTTCAAACATAGATTCCTAATGAGAAATGATTTAAGTAAACATAGACTTAATAAAACTAGGTTTCAATGGGTCCTAATGAGTTAGACTAGAGCGAGCCTAAATATGATGAAGAAGGCTTTCTGAATCCTCCGTTCTTTGAGACATGCAACTTTTCTCCTACTTGAGAAATTGCCAGTCTCTTGTGCTTTACAATCTCTTCTGAAATCCATTCATGGAACTCAGTCCAGACATCTCTTACTTCCATGGAGTTCACACAGGAACTGGAAGCATCTACTAAGCTTTGGTTTTTTGTGATTGCATTATCCTTAAAGGATTTTAATGCATCATTCACGGTTTTTGATCTTTTAGATGAGGGATCCTGATCATCAACCATTTTTCTGCATCTTACTTCCTTCTTTCCAATTTGTGAGTTCCTGAAGTACATCAGTAATATTCTTCATGTTGATCCAAACACTGATATCTTCATCCTTAAATCTTCTTAGATAATTTCTGACTTCTGCCCTATTGTAAGTGGCAAATTTTGGAAAACCTTTAACTGGAACCCTGGGAGTCAGAGTTAGTTCCCTAAAGAATGTATTGTCCAGAGTGGTGTCTTCCTTCATAAGATCCTCAAACTTGAGAATCTTCCCAGTGCTTTTAAGTAGCTTTCTTGATTCACCTTCATCGATTAAAATGTCATCAACTATTCCCGATTCAACTAAAATGTCAGAGATGAGTCTTCCATACGGAATAAGTTTGATCTCCAGATTTGAACCACTTTTAGAGTTTCTTATGGATTCCTTCAGAAGTTTGAAGAGAACGGAGGGGAGATTGATCTTAATTCCTTAAGGAGAAGGAACAAAACACACTTCTGAGTGTCGTTGAGTTGATTTGCAGGAAGATGATGAAATATGCTTCCCTGCAAGATTCTGAACCAAACTTGTAGTGGTTCTTTCAGGTTTGAGAATACTTGGTTCTCAATTGCTATTCCTTCTTTGAAAATAAAGGCTATGACTTTGGCTTCTCTCTCCTCACTAAGTAGATCCTTGGTAATTCTGAATCCATTATTCTCATGCTCCAAGAGATCTGCAATAGTCTTTTCAGATATGTAGACTCTTCTTCTAAAGACCCAAGAACTAATGAGAGTCGAGCCTGCATTAGCATGAATCCAGAACTCTTTAACCAAACATCCATAGGTTGGTCTTTCCAACCTCTTGAAGTAGTTACTCCATCCTTGTGCTTCCATTGAGGGAGTAATATTACATCCGTTCGACTTTAGATTGTTGAAGTTTACAATCGTTTCTGACAAAATGACAAGATGATCAACTGGATTTTGTATGGTTGTGAGAGTTGAAGCATTTTGAGAAACGAAGGCCATTTTTAGGAATTAATGAGGAAAAAAGAAGATAATTAAGCTGAGGATTCATATGAGTAAGAGTGTGTTGCTGTCTTAGGGTTTGATGTTTTTATAGATTAAGAAGTAAGGTTATTTCTGTGGAGAGTTTGAAACCGCAACGTTTGATTTTCCTAGAAGCACTCAGTATCGTGGGAAGGTAGGTTAATAATTAATTACTTTAATCAAGAATCGTAACATAATCTTAATAAGTGGTAATGGAACCGTTACTTAATCAAGACCTATTGGGGATTTATGGTCTCTTGACACTCCTAAGCCTTTTCGTGTGAATTTTAAGCAGCACTTATTATTTTATTTTAATTAGATAATTAGTGTATTTTGATCATTTGAAACATTCACACAAATCACATTTAGGGAAACAAAAAAAGGATTAAGATTTAGCATAAGCTTAGTTAAATAGAAATAACTAAATTCCTATCTTAGACTAAGAACGTCATATGTCGACAAAACTCAGGAAGGATCTTCTCAATCATTCCATTTCTTCTGCATTGACCAACAACTCCTTGAAGATCAAGAATATGGGAGATGAACCTGCAGTAGGGAACTTGATAAACTGTGTCTTCCCTAGACAAAAGGATTTCTTCCTTCAGATGATTATACATGGATTAGGGTAGGTTTATTTTGACTCTTCCAACTAAGAAGAAAATAAATAATCTCTCTTTGTCAGAAAGCCATCCTCCTCCTCTTTCTCTTGATCTTAGATTAGTTACCATTAGATTGTACCAGTCTTTGGCTATAGGATTGAGGGTGCAAGGTAGAGTGGGATGACCTTTAGTCTCAAAGATCACATGCAAATGTTTGTCAAGACAAACATTGTTAATGTTATCTTCCACAGTCAAACCATCCACACTACAATCAATGGCTTTTGCAATGATGGTAGAGTTGATTATGACTGGGCAACCAGCGACCACAGATAAAATGAAATTCTTGCCAAAATCATATTCTAGTGATCGAGCGTTTGCCCAAAATTCAGTTACAAATGCAGGGAAGATTGGTCCATCAAGCATGGAGAAATAACTTTCCCAGTTCTGAAATTTAATTCAAGAGAAAACATTTGTTTTGTGGGTAAGAGGTAGATGGTTCACGTTTAGAGTGTATTCCGTTAAGAGTTCGAGGTCAGTAGTTTCTCCTCTGATATAGTGTGAAGACATTTTGAGCAGAATAGTTGAGGAAGGAGGTTCTAATCTACCAGGTAGTGATTCTTTCTAGGAGAGGAATAATTTTTAGTGAGGAGAACTAAAAAGTGATATCTATTTATCACGCTTGGAACACGCGTGGTCATCATTTCCTAGACAATCTATGAATAGTTGTAGCGGTCAGTTGAAGGGACACATGATAGACTTAAAACGCCGTATACCTATGGGTAGGGTTATAGTAGCTGATATCACGTAATTATGATTGTTTATTTAATCTTTTAAAAACATTTAATCACAACTCTTGACTTTACAAGTAAACATGAATAAGGGAAACCATACCTTAGGGATACATACATCTTTTTGCAGAGATTCTTTACCTAGATTCTTTTAGGACTTCGGAAGTGACATTATGGGTCTCGCAGCATTTTCTGGCTTGTTTCTTCAGCCAAAAGCAAAAAATGAGATCTTTCCGGACTTATCTGAATGCATTCCATTTTGTCCCCAATGTTTCTTTCTAAGGAATTTCTGAGTGAACTGCTGTAGGTTCTTGGATTCTTCAAGATTCACTTGCAGTCTGGTTTCTGATTTGAGCATTCTTGCCATCCAGAGTCAGTTTCTCAGAATGAGAAGTAGTCATTTGGATCTCTTAGCAATTTGACTTGTCTTACTGTGCTAAAAGCAATTGCAGTTAATAAATGAATTCAACATCTTGATCTCACAATGCACATAGTTAGCTCATCAGAGACTAACAACATGTCTACTTCAAAATAGGATGTTGACTGATTTCTTCCCTCCGAAGTAAGTTAAATTCTTTTTTACTTGAGTAGAGAATTCTAGTGGCTGGTTTGACATCTTCAGGTTCCAGTGCTTGAGAGGTTCTGAGCAACTTATCAGATAGCGATCAGATTACTATCATTTGATTCACCTGAGAGATAGTTTTAAGTTATCAGAACATAGATGTGCTGATTCAAACAGGACTTAAGAGTTCATTCTTGATTAAGTGTTTGATGACTCCTAGACGTTCTTCTTCCTGAATATTCTTTCTGTTTTCAGTATTGCTTCCAAGAAAACAACATTCAGTTCTATATTGAGTCTTTTAATCTTCTTGATCTTTCAAAATTCAAATGGTGAATCATTTCTAAGAGTTTGAATTCTTCAGATTTTCTGACTTCAACAGACTTCACTCTGAAGTTCAAAATCATAGAACAATAATTTTTTTTCTTTATATGAAGAAGTTCTGAATGAGTTTTTATATGAGAAAGTCAAGGGTGGACCTAATCCGTTTCTTGAAAACATCTCAAAACTCATAAAGAATTGATCTTCAGCAGACAATACTTCTTGTTTTCTGATGATTTAACTTTGAGCAAATACGTGGTTTATCCACATGTATCTTTCAAGATAAGCATTCAACAGATACTACTTCTTATCTGATGAATCTATCTTATCAGCTGATTCTTCAATCTTCATTAAGACTTAAGTAAGGAAGATTTAGTTGTTTGACGACGGAAGAAACTTCCAGAATCAGTGATTTGCTCAAGTACTCAAATTGATTACAATTTTGTACACAGTTAACTTCTGAACTGTTACAGAATTGTAAGTGGATTTCAATCTCACCAAGAGTATTTCTACGCACCGCATCCGGATCTTTTTATGACACTGTTAAGTGTTTGATATCCATCAATAATAGAACCAGAGCTCTCATAACAATTGAAGGTGCGAGAAAGACACAAGAAAGGGGGGGTTTGAATTGTGTATTTACTCTTTTGACAACTTTTCGATTCTTGTCGTTAAAGGCTCTTAGGATAACATCAGAGTTTGTTGAGTGACTCTGAATGGCGTAATTATATTCAGACTCTATAGGTATGAAGCTTAAGAACCATCATGAGTCTGAACATGAACTACACTCCTCAAAACTTGCAGTAAAGAAGCTTATCAGAGTTAAGCTGCAAGGTTCTGACTTGCTTGTGTAGGGTTCTGATACTCAATATAGAAGGATAAATAAAGACATTAAGCATAAGAGTAAAGAACACATGATATATCCTGGTTCACCATAAAGGCTAATCCAGTCCACCCTCCCCAGGTAATTTTGCCTTGAACACAAGGTCTTAATCCACTATAATCAATCTCGATTACAGATGCATGGGCAACATCCGGTGACTAACCACTTGCACGGCCGCACTGTGACTAACATGCAATGAACCGTTCAGGGATTCAACTTAATAAATATAACGAACATTGACCTGCAGGTTCCAATCTCGCAACATCAACTGCTAGGCTTTCACAGCTAGACGTTCAGGGATTCATCGCAATAAATATAACGCTACTGCCCCTATTTCAGGCTTTTCCCACAATAACATCTCGCCATTGTTTTCTCGAGTCTCTGGTCACACTGACCATTCAAGGAATCCTAATTCACCAAGAATTAGTTTAACTGGAGATTACAATAATGCTTCTTAACAAGCAGGTTACTCCTAAGTTTAAGTACAAAGAACACACAAGTGTTCAAGCAAGATGTGAGCAACAACTCCTTGCTATTCTAAGAAACTACACAGATGTATAATGATTTGACAGTTGTTGACATCTTGTAGATCTTCTTCTTCTTCGTCTTCTTGGGAGAGCAAGCTTTGAGCAACAACTCCTTGCTTCAGATCTTCAATGTAGCGCTGACGAGAAGGTGGTTGATGACTTGACTGATTTGCAATGTTGTCTTCTTCATCAACAACTTCTATACCAATTCATTGTTGTTGTGTTGAAAGATGATCTTTGAGCTTCAACAACAATGGGCATGTGTAAATGGTGATAGCTTTGTATATTCTAAGTGTTACAACGAGAACTCATCGTTGTTGCTATATTCACACAATGACTTGATCAATTCATCTTTTGTGGGAGTAAATTGATTGGTGGACTTCGCCGTCTTTTAGAAGTGAGTACTCTTTCCTTTAAATAGCCCAGTAGAAATATATTCGTTTGAAATATTGTTGGCTGTTGGAAAAGAGACGTTGCGTAATAACTAGCTGTAGTGACACATCTCCTTTTTACCGTGGGAGAAGTGACGGGATATATCTTTCTTGGGCGCCGTGTACAGTTACTCACAACGCTAACATGTGACTTCTGAACTTCAGAGGATTCTGATGGTTAATTGATGAAGCATGAGTAGAGTCTTCTTAACGGGATATCTGATACGTCAAGTGTTTAGTTATTTGAAGAAGTCCATTAGGAATCAGTCTCTAAAACTTTAGCACTTGTCTTTAAGCACGTTATCCTTTACTTCTTCAAGTCTTCCGAAACTTCAGAACTTGTCCATTAGGAATCTTTCTTCAGAGTCTTCAATACTTGATCTTCAGAACCTTAATCTTCTGAACATATAAGTCTTCAGAGTCTTTCTGCACTTGGTCTTCAGAGCCTTCCGCCTTCAGAACTTCAAGTCATGAGAGTCTTCTGCACTTCGGTTCTCTTCTTCAGAAGCTTCGCAATCTTCAGAATCTCGACCACTTTCAGAAAGCATCCACAAGAGCATAGCATCAGCAATATCTGCATCCTTGGATCTGACTGATCATGATCAGATACAGAAGCATTCTTGCTTCTTGCGACTTGCGTCACACATAGTAACTTCGCATATTATCAATTACGCTCATCTGGGTGGTGCTTGTTGGATCTGATATTTTCTATAATTATGATATGCACACAACACACGTTAAAACATAAAATGGTTCTTTCACAAATACGTATTGTTATCATCAAAGCATAAATCGACTGGTAGAGACAACTCTTGCTCTCACAAGAATGTCGAGACATGCATTAGGACATCCTGTTTGACAAGTATTCTTTCACTAGACTTCTTCATGTTGGAACATTCCATTCGCCATTTTGTTTTATTAAAAATTTGCTCAAATCTGCAGAGCCTTCAATCTCCCTCTTTTAACAAATTTTTGGTTAAAACTTCTACAGTAGAAAAAGAAAGTCGGCGTTTGGTGGATATGATTGGAACACCTCTGAGACTCCTTCTTACCCCTGAAATTCCTAGCTGTCTGTTGGTGTACATGAGGAAGAGTATGCAACACACTCCCCCTCAAACCTTTACTTGTCATGGAGGCATAAATCTTCCTCTTAAGAGGCATAAGAGAACCCATAAGAAGATCCAGAACGAGCTTAAGAAGAAACAAATGAATAACATGCAACACATAGTCCATTGAGAATGTAACTCAGCTCACAAGACACAACCTGCTTCATAACTCAAATCACAAAGAACAAGGGAAAGACTTAAGGATGTTATAACATCCCATTCAACATCCTTGCAAACCACCACCTGCAAGAATGAACTCTTCACCAATTATGTGTTGTAAGAACCAATACACAACCAGGATGAATACACACTCCTTCTCCCCATTTTTACCCAAAAATTGGCAAAAGTAGCCAACACAGTTCCATACTCACATGGTACTTATCCATACTCGAACAAAGGCTATGTCGAAACCACCCAGAACAAGAACGTGGAAAACCATAAGCAGACTCCTAATTTGAATACCCAACTAGTTGAAAATTTCTGTTCATAGAAGTTACCGCTGAATAATTCAAATGGAGAAATAAATTTAGGTAGGTAAATTTAACATAAATGACTGTGCTCCGTCCAGCTAGAGTTTGACTGATTCAACTTTATGAGGAACCGTCCAAAGAATGCACTTGCATCAAGACACATACTTAACACGCCTTCTCTAAGCCATATTCTCTTCACCGTCCAAATCAGCCAATTAAGACGCACCCAAATGTCCTAAATAATGTCCCGACACTTTGACAGGCTTGTTTAGTTCATCTGAGGCATGGTCACCTTCCCTTTCAACAACCTCCAAGGATATTCCTTAAAACCAGAAGACCAAGAATACCTGACCAAGATGTTAAGACATTTCTTCAAACATCTCCCAGTTAGCAGTAAAGACTCTCAAGATACTTGTATTACTCCTGATTCAATCCATTGGCACACAATGACAAAATTAGAATAACCTGGTAAGTCCACCTAGAACTTACTCTAGTAGAGCAATGTCAAGACATCTCGTCTGACATATCATCCTCAACTGAGGCAATCTGTCACAAACTGCTTGAAACCACAAACAATCTTGATAAACAACTATACTACTGCAGCAACATATCCAAGACAGAAGTCTAACTCCCCCTGTAAAAGATAACCAGTTCTCTTTTGCAAGAAGAACACCCTAAAATAATGGAAAACATAAGAGGCATCTTCAAGTCTTCAAGAGCGCACCCTCTGTTCAACACACCTGCTGAACACATTCATCTAATACTTGATCCTCAAGCAATCCATGTACCACACTAGTACATTCAACAGACAGAAGTTTTCTCCTTATCTTTCACAAATGATGCTTCTTTAGCAAGAAACACCAAAAATCACTACGTGATATCCCATGACAACTTCATGATCATATAGTGACAGTACCAGGAACGTATCCTTGTACCATAACCAATAAACTCTAGGTTTGAGACCAAAATCACCAATAATCCCTCTCGTCCAGAAGCCATCCATACCCTGTATAAATTCACCTTGAATTTTACAGCCACATATATCTTTGTTCCCTGAGATACAATCCAATTGAATCTGGAATGCTTCACATTCCTCAAAGAGACATACAAAGCCCCTTTGTCTCCAGAAATCCTCAGCTTATTTGCTCAATCTTAGATAAGAGAAACCCAGCTCACTCCCTAAATCCCAACCTGTGATTATCTAACAGTTGTAGTCAAAATGACTGTATCAACCTACTTGAAAGACACCCCTTTCAATACAAAGTTCAATCAAGCATCCTTGACTAACAAGTTAACTTGAATTTGCTTAAAAGCTTCATCCAAGAACAATACACGATTCATTACCTACGGGTTTCTGAATCTGTACAAGTACCTATGTCTTCCACAATTTATCAAATCGATATAGAGGGAGACTTACAAGAGAAACCTACGACTCTCAAACCCTAAACCCTACTTTACAAAATAGGATTCCTATGTCTATGTCATTCTCTATCATTTTTCTACCTAGGTCTTGGTCTTCTTTTATAGCCTTCTGCTTCCTTGGGCTAAGAATCTTCTGTTTATTTCTTCCTTGATCCATGTTCTGATTACTCCTTAAATCTTGCACCAGATTTAAAACCTGCAATATCATGTCAGGATGTCAAAATATACGTTAGGACATCATGTCCGACAAGTCTTCTTTCAAGAGACTTCTTCATGTTGGAACATTCCATTCGCCATCTTGTTTTACCAAAAATTTGCTCAAATCTGCAAAGCCTTCACAGTTGGCATTGAAACTCCGAGGACCCTGGACGCCTTCCACCTCAAGACGCAAGCATATATCCAGTATGAGGAGAAAGAAGTTACCAGCTCCGCCCGAGACTCACGACACCAAGAGAGTGCCTGGGCCTCCAAGAATGATGATCCGTCGACATCTTGTCGGGGAGACCGAAGACGTGAAGACCGCCCCGGGAGTCCCGGGACAACAAAGGACCCTCCGACTGCTTCCATGAGTATACTCCTCTGACCTTCTCCAGGCAGAAAATCCTCCCCGAATGCGCCAACGCAGATTTTAAACAAGCATGGGTTCTATTCCCTAAGCAGATTCCAGCCAAGCCTAATACTGACAAGTAGAAATATTGTCGTTTTCACAAATGCCACGGCCATAAAACCGACGACTGCATCCACCTGAAGGATGCCATTGAGATACTGTTCAGGGATGGACACGTGAAACAATTCACAAAGAAAAGGGAAGCTCCACGGTAAGACGCCCAGGAGTCCAAGAAAGGAGAGCGGCGGTGCTACAGCGTGACGTGACTCTGCTTTTCTTTTCCGATACAGTTCATATTCAATTTCGGGTTTCAGATTAATTTCAACTCAAATCTACTTTCCGATCTAGTGTTGAATTCGATTAGGACTGTAATGTCTAGTTTGCCGACCATAGATTATGCATCTCAGGTTTTCTAAAGCACCATGAGATCAATTTTCTTTCCTATCATTTAAGCCATCTCTCCACATAACGTGATTTGTCTATTGTCATCATAAGGCTAATATTCAACCAAAAAATAGTGGTAGAAACTAGACAGTTCTAGACTGATTCACATCACATGCTTTCATTTGACAACTGGTAACAAGTAAAACCCACAAAACACATATGACAACACTTCAAATTATGAAAAGCGATATCATATCTATTTGAAGATGCACATCATTTGACCAATATATCTGCCATTGATGCTGAGATTTATTCATTTTGAAGGATTGTATCAACAGGTTATTATCTGCTTAATAAGCTTGCAACTTCTCACTTTCGTAATGTATCCTAACTTTAAATGATACATTACAAGCCCCTAACAATGTTTGTTATACGTGTGTATCAGCGGTTCTTAGTGCTAGCTACACTAGTTGACCAAGTTTTTGGAAAGTTTGTTTTAAAGTTTAAGAGGTTTTTTTACTTTTATTCATATACAATGTATTTCAAGCATATTGCTATTCATTAAAACTATTGTTTTTCTCTTATGTTTTGTGAGTCATGCTTAACCACCAAGAGGTTGATATCTAGAGCCCTCTTCTTAAAAGAGAATTGTGAGTGAACTGAGTGAAAACGCATCACAAAAACCTATTCACACTGCTTCAATTTACCAAATAGAACACTAGCAACACCTGGGTATGATGGTGAAAATGATCATATCTGAGTAGCAAGAATCGAGCCACACTCATAGGTAAGTAATCTCAGGAAAGCTAATGAGGACGAATACGTAGTTCCTTCTTTACCATTTAATACAACAGTAACTCAGATGAAAAATCACAAGGAGAAAAAAATAAGAAATTCATAGGAAAGAGCTTCTTTGTTAGCTGCTGTCTTGGAAGACATTTTCACTAGAATTACAATCATCAAATCAGCATTTAGAATCTGGAATTTCGGAAAGAAAGGAGATGAGAGAATCAAGCAAATTGAGCAAAGAAGCATTGAATTGTTAGGAAAAAACAAAGCAAGCATTGTATAGAGAAAAAAGAGGAACACAATCACAACACAAGAACATAACGTGGAAACTCTAAAACCGGAGAAAAAATCACGGTCGTTGTCAAGAGACAACCAGAGAATAATACTATGTGAAAATTGTTACAACACATAATATACCATCAACTAACCCAGACCCCCAGTACACCCACACCCTCCAAAACTAATATTTAACTACATCTCACAATACTCTAAAACAAGAGTGTAAGAGAACAAAGAAAATCAAATACAAGCTTAAGGTGTTTTTTACTGGTGCATCTTGGAATGAAGAACTTAAATCCTATATATAGTATTGGATTCCCAGTTCCTTCACAAAACTAAGCGATGTGGGAATTCAAAAAACTTGTATCATATATATAGCCTTGGACTCTCTCTTCATTCACAAAACTAAGCAATGTGGAACTTCTTCAACATGTATATTTTCAACCAACCCCAACAATCTCCATCTTGATTGAAAATAATACATAAACTTTAATTGTGTTCATCGACAATCACACTCCACCATAAAAAATATAGTCACTTGAAGATATACCACTCCACGAATTTTCACATTGTCGTCACTGTCAATCATAGTTTTAAAAAACTATCATACTCTCTCATGAAAAATATATTTCACTTGAAGATAAACCACTTCAAGAATTTCACATTGTCATCACCGACAATCATATACTTTATCATGAAGAATAAATTTCACTTGAAGCAAATCCACTCCAAGAATTTTCACATGTCGAATACCAAGCTAAAACTTTATGGTTTAACTTCCTTGTTGGCAGGAAGCTCTTCAACCACCGACATAATCTTGTACCTTGTGTAATCTTGATTGTATCAACACATCTTTGACTTGAACTTTCCAAAAGTCAAAAAACTTCTCCCATCAATTTTCTCTAGCCCAAACTGCACAACGGAATTTGTGACTGCAACTCAGCAACTCTTTCACAACACAGAACACTTATCCCTGGATCGAAACAGAAGCCCTGATACCAGTTGTTAGGAAAAAACAAAGCAAGCATAACACAGAGAAAAAAGAGGAACACAATCACAACACAAGAACATAACGTGGAAACTCCAAAACCGGAGAAAAAACCACAACCATTGTCAAGAGGCAACCAGAGAATAACACTATGTGAAAATTGTTATAACACATAATGTGTCATCAACTAGCCCAGGTCCCTAGTACACCCACACCCTACAAAACTAATATTTAACTAAATCTAACAACACTCTAAAACAAGAGTATAAGAGAACAAAGAAAGTTAAATACAAGCTTAAGGTGCTTTTAACTAGTGCATCTTGGAATGAAGAACTTGAATCCTATATATAACATTGGAATCCCACATCTGTCGCGGTGAGAATCGGATACCAAGCTATTGGGTTAACTTGAATCACAATTTTTGAAATTCACCACCGGTCTTTATTTCATCCAAAGGAAAGGGTTAAAGATCGAAAAACCTAATAAGAGATCTAAGGTTCGGGGGTTGGTTACGTCTAGGGAAGGTATTAGCATTCTAAACGCCTGTAGTACTCTACAGGAACCTCTTGTTAGTATTTATGTTATTTATTACTTGCTTGCTAAGGGTACTGTGCTAAGGGAAAAAACCTAGGGGGTTAGTATCTAAGTATACTCGCCAAGACATCGCATCTTGTGCCTACGTATCCTGACGGGAGTGGAATCAGAGTATACGTAGTTCCCCTCAAGGAGGGTGAGTAACTCTTGACTGTGGTCAAGGTTCCAGGGGGATATAGAGTGCGGTGACTCTAAAGTTGAAGTTAAGTTGAAAATGGTAGATTAAGTGTCCATGGTAGGAACACATGAATAGAGCGCGGTGACTCCGATCCTAAGGTTAGGATAAATGGGAAAGACCTAAAGTTTAGGCTAAGTTGTGACATGGTGGTCAACGGAGGGAAACCTTTCCTTTGGAAATAAATAAATAAACAACATAATGCAACAAGAAAGTAGATATCAAAGATCGGGACTTAATCACACAGCTGGATAATCAAGATTAAATTATGAATTAACTAGACGTTAAGTTGCATTCTACTAGACCTAATTAAACTAAAATTAATCAAGATTAACTAAATTCTAAAAAATCAAATAAATAACTAACTAAATGATTAATCTTTAATAAATCTAATTAAAATCTAATTACAGATTAAAAGCTAATTATCCTAGAATCTAATCCAAAATTAATTCAATAAATTAAAAACAATTTTCAATAAGTAATAAGAACTAAATTATAAAAATTAAAAAAACAAACAAAATAAGAAGGGCGCAAAAAGAAACTGATGGGCCAGACATTGGGATGAAGTGGCCTAGTCATTCTCAGGCGGGTCGCGGGTTGTGTGATTGAACCCGGTTTGGTTGAAAATAGAAAAAAGAAACTCTAACAAAATAACCCTAAATCCAAATCTCAGTATCTTCTTTCTCTCTCTCACGATCACTTCTCTCTTTCTCTCACAATCCCTCCCTCAACTGTTCATATTTCTCTCTCAATTCTTTCCTTCTCACGGCTCACACACAAAACACCAACCGGTTGCCACGGCTGAACATCTTCTTCCTCTCGTCTATGCTTCGATTTCGCTCGCTTTCCTCGACTCTCGTTTCCCTCTCCTTGTATTTTTGCAACGAACCCATTTCCGATCGAGACTTCAAACGGCGAGGAGTTTGCGAATCAGCAGCACGATAGGACGGGAGTGACGGTCGTAGCGCGGTGACAGCTTCGTCGTCAAATTCGTCTCGCAATCGGACTGTCAACCTTAATATCCATTTCTCTTATTCGTGTATGTATTCGCCGGTAAAAAGGTCTCCGCCGCTCTCCTGCTGCGATTGCAACGACAACCTCTCTTCTCTCGCAAAAGACGCACTCGCTCTCTCAGTCGCTCGTCTCACATACGGACAACAGCAACAGCCTCGCCCTTTCAGTCGCTACAAACTCTCACTCGACTTCGCACTTCCAAAACAATTACTTCCCAAATTCGAATTATGAAGCAGAATAGACAATAACAACATCAATTGCACACTGTTAATGAGAAGAACGGTGGAGAAACAACTTACAGTGCTATGCGCGATCAGAAGCGGAGGACCCGACACGTCGGAGCGAAAGTCGACTTGAACGCGACACGATTTTGTATTCGCTCGCAGGTTTGTTCCACTCCTCGCTTGATTCCATTGCCTTCTTCGTATTGATTGTGGTGTAGACTGTATGTATGACGTTACCGCTTAAAATCCTGTGATGGTTTGTTTTGGTTAAATGAGTTTGTTCCCTGTGTAATTTGCGGGTTGCTTGCTGTTTGCGGACTGCTCTTCGTGTGTATCTGAACTGGTGTGTGAGATTTTTCTGTGGACTTGTCTTAGTGTTTTGTCTTGTGAATATCGATTTGTGGTGATGGTTGTTTCTGAACTCTCCCTCTGTGGTGTATGTGAGTTCCCCTTTTATAAACTCAAAAATTGAAAAACCGAAATCTGAAGTTAAAGCGTGTGATATACTGTCGAAATCGGTTTTGGAAAAATAATAATCATGCTGATATTATTCTCTTTTCAATTTGATGTCATGCTTGATTTTGTTTGGGACATGACAATAACATTGTTTCTGTTTTGGCTTCAACATGTCGGCAACGAAATAACTGCTCTTGATTTTGTGTTAAAAATGATTATGGCTGCCTGGCTGTATTTGGAAAGAAATACCTCAATCTTGATTATTCCTGAATTGTTGAATTTCGATTTGTCAGGTGTAAGGTCATTTATCCCTTGCAAATTTCATTTCTTCAAGGCTATAGGAAAACGCTTGGGTGTACACACCAGTATCTTCATGACAACGCCTTGGCTCTTAGACCATTGCTTCCAACCAAATATCATCATTTCAATGGCTTCGATGGATGAATGAAAAGCTTACTTAGAATGTCACTCTTCAATGCTGTGTGTAATCAAGATTTTTTTTTTTTTTTACCTGGATTTATGATTGTAGCTCACGCTTTGTATTCCAATTTATGATACATTTTAAACCTTGAAAATCATGTAAAGGCCTCCTGGCGCAGTAACTTGTGTCCTTAATGGTGAATTTGTCATTTGAATCTTTTATTCCAAATAAACTATGAGAACATCTTATTCATAACTCAAAAAGAAAAATGGATCAATATTCAAATAAGCTTTGGAACAAAGACAATCACATAGGATTGAATCACGTGAAACAACTCTTGAAATGTGCCATATAACCACTTGAAATTGGTGGAGAATATGAACTAAGGTGCCTTGGACCTTTTAAGTGAAATTTTGAATTACTTATCACCTTAGAATCTTAAACTTCTTGAACCTTGGCAATAAAAAATTACCACCAATCAATATGGAAATCTCCTCGAACTTATAACTTGAAACATATCATTTGAGTTTAGTTCTTGACAAGTCAATGGAAAAATTTGAGCCGATCTTTTGAACTCCAAACATCATAAAATCAAACAACCCTTATCTTCTTGAGATGTACACGGAAGCTGTTGAGAAATTTTTAGGCAAACAACCAATAGAAAACCTTTGGACCTTTTGAATCCAAGTCCATTGGTCACGTCTTGAAGCATTTGACTGAGGGAATGGATACTAACTTCGTTTGAAACCAAATTCCTGCACAAACCTGTTAGGAGTAAAGTATGCAAATGTGCAAGATGATGCACAGAGAGGTGAAATCTTATGGTAAAAAATTAGGGTGTGACAGATGCCCCTATTTAAGTTTCTTCTATCCGGAGATATGGAGATTGAAATCTTCGTCTCGATGAGATAGGAGAGACTTAAATATAAACATGCACAAATTTTTTTTGGCCATAAGATGCCAAAAATGCATATGATATGACATGAAATGATATGATATGAGATGAATGCAAAGACAAGGAAGCCTATGGGGAAGGGTACCACAGGGGAAAAATGTCACAGTTGTGTCAAAAACGAAATGAAATAAACCAAAGTATCTAGAAAACATCATCCAAGAACGTCATTGGATGAAAGAAGCACCAAACATCCAATAATGGCTTTGAATGAAAGGTATAATCACAATATCTAATACTGGCTTTAGATAAAAGTGAACAAAGACTACATTCAAGAATGGCATTGAATGCAAGGAAACCAGTCATCCAATAATGGCTTTGAATGAGAGGTACAATCACAATATCTAATAATGGCTTTAGATGAATGTGAGCAAAGACTCGATCTGAAAGAACATCAGAAAGAGGGACCCATCCGGAACAACATCAGATGGTAAAGAAACCAGACATCCAATAATGGCTTTGAATGAAAGGTAAAATCAAAATATCTAATAATGTCTTTAGATGATTGGGAACAAAGACTCGATCTGGAAGAACATCAGAAAGAGGGACTCATCCGGAACAACATCAGATGGTAAAGAAACCAGACATCCAATAATGGCTTTGAATGAAAGGTACAATCACAATATCTAATAATGGCTTTAGATGATTGTGAACAAAGACTCGATCTGGAAGAACATCAGAAAGAGGGACTCATCCGGAAGAACATCAGATGGTAAAGAAACCAGACATCCAATAATGGCTTTGAATGAAAGGTATAATCACAATATCTAATAATGGCTTTAGATGACTGTGAACAAAGACTACATTCAAGAATGGCATTGAATGCAGAGAAAACCAGTCATCCAATAATAGCTTTGAATGAAAGGTATGACTCATAATATCTGAGAAGACATCAGACGCCAATGAGACAAAAGGTAAAATCCAAGAAGGCATTGGATGTAAAGAAAACCACAACGTCCAGGAAAGCATTGAACGAATATGAACAAGGAGATACCCAAGAAAGCATTGGATAAAATGGATCACCATATCCAAGAAATCATTGGATAGACAGGACAATGTTTATTTAGTAGGCGCCAAGTGAGTTGGACTTAGATCACAAGATAAGACGTGAATAACAATACGACCTATGGAGGATACAAATGAGTGCAAATGAGGATGACACTCTTGCTATGCATATGTATATGAATTATGCAGATGATATATGATCAAATGCAAATGTAAATGCAATGTAGACGTCGAAGACACGACTCGACTCTTCTGTGGAGAAGATAGGACTGGAAGACTGATTCTTCAACACGGAGATCACTGCCATTCTGCTTGGGACTAAAGATGCTAGTGAGCACAACTTTGCCACACTGGTAAATTGTATCAAAATGCTGATCCTTGTAGGAAGGATGGAAAGCTGCATAGGGATTCTTCAAGTAAACTGCCCCAGATTAGTTGACTGTTGCAGATGAACTGATAATTGCTTCAGCTCGAATTGATGCTGAAAATGACTGAATTACTGTGCACTTGGAAAACTTGCCCCAGTATGAGTCTTGAAAAAGTCTTCTGTATAAACCAATTCTGAGAAGGGCTTGCACTGAACAAATCTTGAACTGATTCTCAATAGGATCTGAAAGGAACTTGCCCCCGATTTGATCATTGACCAAGTTTCTCAAATGTTTGAAAATTCCTTAAGCGGAAGCCAGATTGCAAACAAAAGTGTTCATACAAACATAGTAAATGCAAAGTTCATGCAACTTTTGAAATCAAAATCATTTTGGAAAGAGGTAAAACAGTAGGGTCACTGGTCAGAACACGGTGGTTCAAGACGTTTAAAAGTGAAAGATAAAGAAAAAGGCGTGATGCCAAAAAAAAATGATCTGCAAAGATCCTTAGGAGTCAGTTTACGCAACCTCGTTGTAGTATGCTTTCAAAATAACCTTACTTCAATTAGGTCTTTTGAGGGTTATAACGTGGCCTGGTTCACAGTTTAAGAAATAAAGGATAAAGGCTCAAAGTTTATTTGTACCCACCCAATCTTCGTGATGATCTTCAGTCCTACGCTCAGTTAACTTAGACTTTTCACTCAGGTCCCCATAGGTTAGGGACTGCATTGATGATAGTGATGATGGTTCAGAAGTGAAGAGACTTTTGAGGTGACAATCACTACTTACTTATAACTCTTGGTTGTTTTTTTTTCATTGAGGATTTCATGGTAAGGATTTAAAGATTTCTCTTTTTATTATCCCTAACTTTTGCCTGAACTGTTTCTCGTGAATCTTACAGTCAGCGGGATGCCCCAGTTTTTGCCTAAGTCTCCTTCATAGGTTTCGACTTAGCGGGCTTTTTTTTTTTTTGATTTTTTTTTATCCCTGTTTTTTTTTTTGAAAGAAAGTGACTGCTTGGCTTAATGATTACGGCGAACCATCATCGACTTTTGACTTGAGAGACATCTTCGACACTTGCTTGTTGCGTGCGAAGAAAAAATTGAGAATGCAACCTTTTTGTTGAAAGATGTCTTGCATGAAACTCTAGTATCTGAATGCACAATCAAGTCAACTGAGAACTACCCTACCCCAGGTTAAGATTGCGGGTTTTTATTTGTAAAGAAAATAAACTCCTACTTCAAGGCTCAAAGGGTTATCTTCCTTATTTCTCCACTGTTTGGGAATTGAAACAATGCCTTACATCCTCAGCAAAGTTTTGATTTGAAAGCATACCGACAACAATTATGAGTATTTTGTATTCATCATCCTCCCTCCAATCTTAGCATAATCAGAAGGAAAGTAGAAAAGAGATAATTTTGTTTTTGTTTTTGTTTTTTTGTTTTTTGTTTTTTTTTTTGTTTTTTTTTTTTTTGAAAAGAAAAGCATAAAAGATGTAAATAGCAGACACAAATGAATTGAATCCAAAAGTTGCAATGCTCATTTTATTAATTATGAAAGTACAAACATAATTTGAAAGCAAACAGCTAATACAAGATAAGGAAAATGCAACCAACAAGAAACAAAAGTCTAGTGACTAGTCAGAAACAAGAGTGAGCTGTCCTATCTGAAACACTAAGGTCTGCTGAAGTCAGCTGAAGCTTCACTTAGCGTGCTCTGGCAAAGGATTGTTCTGGACATTCGGATTGGTGTCACAAAAGAAGAGAATACCAATTCTGATCAGCTCTTGTACTCTAGCCTTCAATGCAAAGCAATGTTCCAAGTCGTGGCCTGCGGCACCTTCATGGAATACACAATGGAGATCAGATCTGAATCCACGTGGAAGTGGATCTGGAGGAGGAGGCAAAGGCCTTGTAGTAATCAAACCTTTCTGAACCAGCCCAGGATAAAGTTCAGTGTATGTCATTGGAATAGGATCAAAATTATTCCTATTACGGTACCGGTTCTGTCCAACAGTCGGACGTTGAGGGGTTTGAGCTGGTCGTGGAGCAGCAACAACAGGAGTAACAACAGCAATATCAGGGTGGTTAGCATACTGTGGTCGAGCACGAGGCCTTCTGGTTTCAAACATGACAACATTAGTCTGATCTTCTCTCTTCTTTTGGAAGTTCCCATAGGATTTCTTAGCTCCATTAGAAGATTCAGCAGCTTTGGATACTTTACCATTCTTAAGTCCTTCCTCGAGTCTCTGACCAATAGTAACCAAATCAGTGAAGCTGGAGGAAACACTACCAATCATCTTCTCCCAGTAGAATAGAGACAAGGTGTCCATAAACAATCCAGTTAATTTTTTCTCTGCCAAAGGAGGTTCAACTTGAGAAGCCAACTCTCTCCAGCGCTGAGCATATTCCTTGAAAGACTCTTTATCCTTCTGAGACATGTTTTGCAGCTGACGGCGGTCAGGAGCCATGTCGAGGTTGTACTTGTATTGCTTCATGAAGGCATTAATAAGATCCTGGAAACAGTGAATGCTATTCTTTTCAAGATTCATATACCATTTGAGAGAAGCTCCACTCAGACTGTCTTGAAAACAATGGATAAGTAACTTCTGATTCTTGGCATGAGCAGCCATCTTTCAAGTATACATGACCAAATGAGCTCTTGGACAAGAATCACCTTTGTACTTCACTAAATCGATAGCCTTGAACTTAGCAGGCATAACAAGGTCAGAAACCAAACCCATGTTTTCAGCATCAATGTTGAAGAAATCAGTACCCTCTACGGCTTTAAGTCTCTTGTCTATAGTTTGAAAATGTTCACGGACAATCGCGGGTTCGACAAAATCTTCATGGTCTTCACCCTGAGCATTGGCTGCATTGTACTCATATAGAGGGTTTTCAAAAGGAGGTCGAGTCGTTTGGGCAACAGCATGAACCACAGGTCTAGGCTCGGAGAAAACTGGAGCTTGAAACACTGGTCTGGAAGTCTGACCAATCATAGCAGTAGATGCAAGAGGTGGTGAGTAGTTGGGAGGCAAACCAAACTCTGGCCAAGTTGAAGGTGGCACCTGAACATGTTGAGGATCAGCAATTGAAACTTCTTGGATGACAGTCCTTTGGGGTGGTTCTCCTCTAGCAATCAAAACTTGGAGCATCTCAGTGAGCTTTGCCATGCTTGACTTAAGGTCGTCGATCTCCATTCGCATCTCAGCATTGTGTGCTTCTTGCTCTGCCATTATGCGTCTGTAGTTAGCTCTAGTCCGATATCGATGTCGAGGAATCAGCTTGACAACTCACAGGTGACATTGGAAGATAGAGACAGCTGGGAATGAGTTGCTGGACAAACGGATGTATGCAATGATATGCAATGCAATGCAATGCAATGGTTTCAAGGAACTCAAGAGCAGGTTGCAAACATTTCGGAAAGGCTGAAAAAAGTTTCATTTTATAGTCCAGGATTTTTTTTATTGATTTTGCAGGGGAAAGAACAATTGAGTTTCTTGAAACCAAATGGTGATTCATGAATGCATAAACACAGGTATACACGTATACAGGTAAACAAGCCAAGGCTTAGGTTTGAAGATCACGAGCATGGATCCATGGTCTACCCTTCCCAAGGTGTGTACTATGGTTTCAAATGTACCTGCCGAACAGGTTCTACAAAGTTCCCAGAGTCTACAATCCATCTTTCGGATATTATCGACTTTCCAAATTACTCGGTTAGTCAATAATATTCTCAAGAGAATCTCGTCCGAGTGTAGTATCGCGTGACAACTATTTGGAAATAGACTCCCGCATAGTCACCGCACTACAGTCTAAAAGGCCAAGTGGGGTTAAAGGTACTACGGTCCACAGTCTCACTGGTTCTTGGTCGAAATTAATATCATTTTCACGAATGGACTCGTTCAAACAACATTAAGTTCAAAAGAACCTAAACTGAGCGATGATTTTCTCAATTCAACTTTTCAGGAATCGACTCCGTCAAAGTATCCTTGACCATATCATCTCCTATCATAATTGCACTCAAGTCCGGGTGTAGGACTCCTCACCACACAAATAGCAACCCTGCACACAGAAAACCCAAGCAGAATAGGTATATATACAGATATAGAGATATATAGGCAAACAAGCAAATAAATAACATAGATATAAACAAATTAGGGGAAACCCTCGAAACATCCCCAGTGAAGTCGCCATTTCTGTCGCGGTAAGAATCAGATACCAAGCTATTGGGTTAACTTGAATCACAATTTTTGAAATTCACCACCGGTCTTTATTTCATCCAAAGGAAAGGGTTAAAGATTAAAAAACCTAATAAGAGATCTAAGGTTCGGGGGTTGATTACGTCTAGGGAAGGTATTAGCATCCTAAACGTCTGTAGTACTCTACAGGAACCTCTTGTTAGTATTTATGTTATTTATTACTTGCTTGCTAAGGGTACTGTGCTAAGGGAAAAAACCTAGGGGGTTAGTATCTAAGTATACTCGCCAAGACATCGCATCTTGTGCCTATGTATCCTGACGGGAGTGGAATCAGAGTATCCGTAGTTCCCCTCAAAGAGGGTGAGGAACTCTTGACTGTGGTCAAGGTTCCGGGGGAATATAGAGTGCGGTGACTCTAAAGTTGAAGTTAAGTTGAAAATGGTAGATTAAGTGTCCATGGTAGGAACACATGAATAGAGCGCGGTGACTCCGATCCTAAGGTTAGGATAAATGGGAAAGACCTAAAGTTTAGGCTAAGTTGTGACATGGTGGTCAACGGAGGGAAACCTTTCCTTTGGAAATAAATAAATAAACAACATAATGCAACAAGAAAGTAGATATCAAAGATCGGGACTTAATCACACAGCTGGATAATCAAGATTAAATTATGAATTAACTAGACGTTAAGTTGCATTCTACTCGACCTAATTAAACTAAAATTAATCAAGATTAACTAAATTCTAAAAAATCAAATAAATAACTAACTAAATGATTAATCTTTAATAAATCTAATTAAAATCTAATTACAGATTAAAAGCTAATTATCCTAGAATCTAATCCAAAATTAATTCAATAAATTAAAAACAAATTTCAATAAGTAATAAGAACTAAATTATAAAAATTAAAAAAACAAGCAAAATAAGAAGGGCGCAAAAAGAAACTGATGGGCCAGGCATTGGGATGAAGTGGCCTAGTCATTCTCAGGCGAGTCGCGGGTTGTGTGATTGAACCCGGTTTGGTTGAAAATAGAAAAAAGAAACTCTAACAAAATAACCCTAAATCCCAATCTCAGTATCTTCTTTCTCTCTCTCACGATCACTTCTCTCTTTCTCTCACAATCCCTCCCTCAACTGTCCATCTTTCTCTCTCAATTCTTTCCTTCTCACGGCTCACACACAAAACACCAACCGGTTGCCACGGCTGAACATCTTCTTCCTCTCGTCTATGCTTCGATTTCGCTCGCCTTCCTCAACTCTCGTTTCCCTCTCCTTGTATTTTTGCAATGAACCCATTTCCGATCGAGACTTCAAACGACGAGGAGTTTGCGAATCAGCAGCACGATTGGACGGGAGTGACGGTTGTAGCGCGGTGACAGCTTCGTCGTCAAATTCGTCTCGCAATCGGACTGTCAACCTCAATATCCATTTCTCGTATTTGTGTATGTATTCGCCGGTAAAAAGGTCTCCGCCGCTCTCCTGCTGCGATTGCGACGACAACCTCTCTTCTCTCGCAAAAGACGCACTCGCTCTCTCAGTCGCTCGTCTGACATACGGACAACAGCAACAGCCTTGCCCTTTCAGTCGCTACAAACTCTCACTCGACTTCGCACTTCCGAAACAATTACTTCCCAAATTCGAATTATGAAGCAGAATAGACAATAACAACATCAATTGCACACTGTTAATGAGAAGAACGGCGGAGAAACAACTTACAGTGCTATGCGCGATCAGAAGCGGAGGACCCGACACGTCGGAGCGAAAGTCGAATTGAACGCGACACGGTTTTGTATTCGCTCGCAGGTTTGTTCCACTCCTCGCTTGATTCCGTTGCCTTCTTCGTATTGATTGTGGTGTAGACTGTATGTATGACGTTGCCGCTTTAAAATCCTGTGATGGTTTGTTTTGGTTAAATGAGTTTGTTCCCTGTGTAATTTGCGGGTTGCTTGCTGTTTGTGGACTGCTCTTCGTGTGTATCTGAACTGGTGTGTGAGATTTTTCTGTGGACTTGTCTTAGTGTTTTGTCTTGTGAATATCGATTTGTGGTGATGGTTGTTTCTGAACTCTCCCTCTGTGGTGTATGTGAGTTCCCCTTTTATAAACTCAAAAATTGAAAAACCGAAATCTGAAGTTAAAGCGTGTGATATACTGTCGAAATCGGTTTTGGAAAAATAATAATCATGCTGATATTATTCTCTTTTCAATTTGATTTCATGCTTGATTTTGTTTGGGACATGACAATAACATTGTTTCTATTTTGGCTTCAACATGTCGGCAACAAAATAACTGCTCTTGATTTTGTGATAAAAATGATTATGGCTGCCTGGCTGTATTTGGAAAGAAATACCTCAATCTTGATTATTCCTGAATTGTTGAATTTCGATTTGTCAGGTGTAAGGTCGTTTATCCCTTGCAAATTTCATTTCTTCAAGGCTATAGGAAAACGCTTGGGTGTACACACCAGTATCTTCATGACAACGCCTTGGCTCTTAGACCATTGCTTCCAACCAAATATCATCATTTCAATGGCTTCGATGGATGAATGAAAAGCTTACTTAGAATGTCACTCTTCAATGCTGTGTGTAATCAAGATTTTTTTTTTTACCTGGATTTATGATTGTAGCTCACGCTTTGTATTCCAATTTATGATACATTTTAAACCTTGAAAATCATGTAAAGGCCTCCTGGCGCAGTAACTTGTGTCCTTAATGGTGAATTTGTCATTTGAATCTTTTATTCCAAATAAACTATGAGAACATCTTATTCATAACTCAAAAAGAAAAATGGCTCAATATTCAAATAAGCTTTGGAACAAAGACAATCACATAGGATTGAATCACGTGAAACAACTCTTGAAATGTGCCATATAACCACTTGAAATTGGTGGAGAACATGAACTAAGGTGCCTTGGACCTTTTAAGTGAAATTTTGAATTACTTATCACCTTAGAATCTTAAACTTCTTGAACCTTGGCAATAAAAAATTACCACCAATCAATATGGAAATCTCCTCGAACTTATAACTTGAAACATATCATTTGAGTTTAGTTCTTGACAAGGCAATGGAAAAATTTGAGCCGATCTTTTGAACTCCAAACATCATAAAATCAAACAACCCTTATCTTCTTGAGATGTACACTGAAGCTGTTGAGAAATTTTTAGGCAAACAACCAATAGAAAACCTTTGGACCTTTTGAATCCAAGTCCATTGGTCACGTCTTGAAGCATTTGACTGAGGGAATGGATACTACCTTCGTTTGAAACAAATTCCTGCACAAACCTGTTAGGAGTAAAGCATGCAAATGTGCAAGATGATGCACACAGAGGTGAAATCTTATGGTAAAAAATTAGGGTGTGACAACATCCTTCACAAAACTAAGTAATGTGGGACTTAAAAAAACTTGAATCATATATATAGCCTTGGACTCTCTCTTCATTCACAAAACTAAGCAATGTGAGACTTTTTCAACATGTATATTTTCAACCAATCCCAACAATTGAATATGGTTAGAGAATTTGAAGCATTAAAGGATTAAAAATTAGTTTAGTTATGTCATTTACATTTAATAAGACTCTTAACTTTTAAGTTTCTAAGAGAAAAGAGCCCTGATAATTTGAAATTTAGCTGGAGGGTAAGTAAAATCTGGTAAAAATTATTTCAGTCAAGATTTGAATTTAGGTTCTCTTAAACGATCCATTCGTAACAGTTGCTCATTATCCATTTGAGTCCAACCAATTAAACAAGCAGAGCAAATGTTTTATTACTTCCTCGTCAAATTATATTTTTTCTCTTTTGCAGTAACAATATTTTAACTGATATATAAAATTTATCTCCTCATTTCCAAACCACAAAATTCATGCAGTACATGAACCTATGTTTTCTCATTTCCACTGTTATAAGATAATTGGAGGTTCACTCAATAATGTTTTACATTACACACTGGAAGACACAAAAGAGAGTGAAGAAAAGTTTGTATATTATAAATGTTGACTTGACTATTATATAGTAGCCACCACAACCACAAACTTTGATTCAAACATAACTTTTGCTCTTTATTCATTAACATGGCTGAATCATTTGTTTTCCATATTGCTAATTCACTCTCTCTTAAGGAAGCTTGGTTCTTATGCTTATGAAGAAGTTTCATGGTGAGCAATACTTGGTGGCCCAAAAGCACTAATTATGTCACGGAAAAATAAAGATAAATAGCCCATTCGAAACTTTACATTAAATTATAAAAAGCGCGGTGTAAATTATAATTTTTTATTTAATTTTATCATAAATATATTCATTAGTTATTATAATTCTATATTTAATTTTATCAAAAGTATATCCATTAATTATGTCATTCATTTGTAGACAAGATGACAACATAACTCTATTGATTGTGAGTACTATGTGATAAATAATATGTTGGATATTGTCTCTGTCAATATAACCGAGTCTTAGATGCAGATGATAAAAATAACTTTACTTTGTTATTTACTTTACGTTTTGCAATTTAATGTGAATTTTTAAAGAAAAACTTTATATTGTTATTTACGTATTGTAGGTATTTGATGACCCAACAGAATTAACACAAGATGATTTGTATGATTTGTGACTCTGTTGGGCAACATGTTTCTTTGAGTCATACAAAAATTAAACTTTATCTGGTGAGTTATATAGAATTGGCTATATATATATATATATATATATATATATATATATATATATATATATATATATATATATATATATATATATATATATATATATATATATATATATATATATATGTGATTTGAATTTCTTGACTTTGGTGTTGTCTGCTGATGTTAATTGGTGTTATTATTTATTGTCAGGAAATGTGATTTTGGTGTTGTCTACTGAAGCTACAACTCATCTTATTGTGGATTGCATGTTGGTAATTCAAGTGTGGGAAAGGACTTGTAAATGGTTGAATATTTTTGTATGTTTTCACTGGTTTTGTTGTTGTAGTAGTCCACCGTGTAAATATACATATAATTTTGTACACTTGTGTGTATCCTATATTAGTACTTTTCTAAATCAATTGTTCATTTTGAAGAATACGTGCATCCTAGCTATTTGGTGCAATAAAATTAACAGGTTGATTGGAAAAATTTGAAAAATTGGATACCAAATAACGACTTAAATGTGGTATGTGTGATGTTGGAAAAATATGAAAAATTAGGTACCAAAAAAATTACAAGGATTCCACCTCGATTCCGCTTAAAAATAGTCTAATTTTTTAAGAAAGATAGCATAAATATTACATCGGACGTGCCTTGCAACCAATGTAAAAACCTATATTTTACATCGGGCCATAAAGACAACCGATGTAACAACCTACATTTTACATCGGGGCAGAAAGGCAACCGATGTTAAATATGCATTTATTTATAGAAAATAAAGTTAAACCCATATATCACATCAGACGTAACAGTCAACCGATGTAGTAGGTGTATTTTTCACATTGGGCTATTGCCCGATGTAAAATGTCTTTGATTTACTACATCGCTTGACATTACATCGAACCCAGATCCGATGTAAAATGTGTTTTTCGCCCGATGTAAAAAGTTTTTTCCGCACTAGTGTTTACCCCCTTTTGACCTTGTTAGAGTCATTAGTCCTTTAACTTAGCCATAGGTTAGAGTTTGTAAACTCTAAGTAAGTGTTATTGCTATGAACACTTACTTCCCCTTTTGACCTTGTTAGACTCATTAGTCCTTTAACTTAGCTATAGGTTAGAGTTTGTAAACCTCATGTAAGTGTTATTGCTATGAACACTTACTTCCCCTTTTGACCTTGTTAGAGTCATTAGTCTTTTCAACTTAGATTTCGGATAGAGTTTGTAAACTCTATGTAGGTGCCATTGTTATGAACACTTACTTTCCCCTTTGAACCTTGATCACTATCAAGAGTTCTTCAAGCTTAGTTTAGGTGAACTACGAATGCTCTGATTTCATCCTTGTTAGGATACGTAGGCACAAGACCGCGAAGTCTTGGCGAGCATACTTAACAAAACTTTTAGGTCTTCCCCCATAGGACAATCAATAGAAAACAAACAATAACATAACACAAATACAACAAGAGGTTCCTGTGGAGTACCATAGATACTTAGGGTGCTAACACCTTCCTTTAGTATAACCAAACTCCGAACCTGTACATCTCTTGCATTGTTGTTACATTGCACAATTAGGGTTTTATTCGATCTTTTGCCTTTCCTTTGGATAAATTAAAGTTCGGTGGTGAACATTCAATGATTTATGATTCAAGTTAACATAATAGCTTGATATCCGATTCTCACCGCAACACTACAGTTGCATAATAAATCGCAGAAGACAAATGAAGCTTTAAAAAAGATGATCTCGTACTTACACCTTTCCTGATGTTGCATAGTACATGATAAAGAAAATGATATTTTGCAACAATCAAATCTAAAAGCAGCTCATGTGAAGTTTTTTTTGTTTATCTTCCTCGTGTCCTCTTTGTTCTATGTGTTGCTTAAAGTCCTCTTCGATTGGTATTGGCTGAGGATGGACCCTCTTTGAAAATCACTTGAAAGATCCAAAATGATTTTTTATAAGAAAAAAATTGATAATGTTTTGAAAACAAAAGGTTTAAAGATGTTATAATTCGAAGCAAATTTTAGGTAGATTAAAAATAAAAGTTGTTATATTTAGAGAGATTTAAAACATATTTATAGGTGAGATGAATTTGAGAAGAATTGAAACCTTTGATTCTATAGTTTATGTAATAGGGTTTTGATTTGAAAGATGTAAGATGAAATTTAATAAAAAGTAGAGATTAAAATTGAAACGTAAAAAGTCATATATTTTGAAAAAAGTAAAAATTTATTTAACAAATATAAAACTAAAATGCAAATTTCTGCAAATATACTTTCTTTATAGAACTGTCTATTTATATATAGTAAATCAAATGCTTCAAACTATTTTGCGATACATAATAATTATTTTTTAAAAAGTAATTCACATGATCATATTAGCTTATGTGTACAATTTCTACAAAACCACCAATCAAAACACCCGTATCTGTCCACTATTAATAACAATAATAATATTAATATAAATAATAAGAATTAATATAATATTCAACTAATAATAATAATATCCAAATACCACAATTCAAAATAATATTTTTTTTATAAAAATATTATATATATATATATATATATATATATATATATTAAATCAAATGCTTCAAACTATTTTCCGACACCTAATAATTATTTTTTAAAAAATAATCCATATCATCTTATTAGCTTATGTGTACAACTTCTACAAAACCACCAATCAAAACACCAGTATCTTTCCACTATTAATAATAAATTAATAATAATAATAATAATAATAATAATAATAATAATAATAATAATAATAATAAGAATATATATAATAGGTATTAAAATAAATATTAAGATAATTTATTGACAAATAAATTCAAATATTAAGTTATATAAAAATTATTTACAAATATGAGTAATCAAAATGGAGTATTATATATATATATATATATATATATATATATATATATATATATATATATATATTATGCGCGCGTTGTGCGTGTGTTGCACAGATGATCTATAATATATTAATTTCATTGTACATATTTTTGCTGATCAAAATAAACGAAAAATCAATTATTAGATGATCAAAATAATTTGATTTTTTTATCTTTATCTAATCCAAAAGATCATGGAAGTTTTTGTTTTTTTTTTTACCTCTTTTAAAATCAATTTCATGTCCATATTTTTGCGTATAACTTTTCATTTTATTATTTTGATCATATTCGAATTCATTTCATAAATATTATTTTGATCATATTCAAATTCATTTCATACTCATATTCACATTGTGTTGTATAATTTCTAATTATTATTTTGAATGTTTTGTAATTTGAATGAGAGTCTAATTGGCCCCAACTCCTACAAACAACAATCTTAGAACGAAGATTGAAGTATATGTCTCGTACAATTATTTAGAGCATCATATTTTTTGAAACTACAATATTCATGCTTTCATTCAGATATTTTTATTTTTTTCTATAGATTTTTTTGGTTTAATTTTCTTCATCTTTCTTCACAATTCGAGAATGGTAGTAATTATGCATTCTTTCGGATATAAATTTTTATTTTCTACTTTAGTATAAATTCTAATTATTATTTTAATTCTTAATCATATTTTATATTCATAATTATTTTGATATAGGTTGTTTATTGTCTTCGTAATAAAAATGCACATAAATATACAAGTATTCGTATTTGAAAATATATCATCTCTTTGAATAACAACCTTAAAATAAATATTGAAATTTAAAATTATAATACACATACCAACAATATTTAATTTCTATTTAATTGTTATGAAGATTTTCTTTGGTTTAATTTTCATCCTCTCAATTTCAAAATGTTTTTTTATGATTTAACTATATGAAATAGTTGATGTTATTCGTTATAAAAAAATATTTTATTCCTTTAGAGAAATTATTTTTAACCATCAAGATTCTTACACTATAATTAGTGCATATCGATAATATTTAACTTTCATTTTAATGATTATGAAGTTTTTTTTCTTTCTGATTGTGACTAATAATAATCTATGAATCTACATTCATATTCAATAATTAGTGATTTATTAAATAAATTAAAATTCATTTATCACTATTTAAGATTACTTATCAATTCAAGTTCTAATTATAAAAAAAATTGAAACTCCATTTTACGATAGTATTGAAATTATCTCCCAATCAAAATTTTAACTTTGCAGCTAATATCATATTTAATAAAATTCAAATTGAATATGAATTTCTAACTATTTACTAATTATATATCAATTCAACTCCTAAACTTATAATTGATGACCATTAGAAATTTTGAATTGTATTTTCTACTTATTATTGATAATAATTTTCTAACATTCCAATTTATATCTTAACATTTAATGTGGTCTTAAAAATTTTGAAACTCTTCATTATATTGCAGTAGAATTATTATTATTATATTCTAAATGACAACCATTTAATTATTCTTTTGAATAAAAATAAATTAAACTAAATTATAAATTAACCCATAAATTTGTTGTTTTAGATATTATTCATTCATTAAAATTATTAAGTTTTTAAGATACAAACTAATTGATAAAATTTAATATAATTCCTTTATTATTTACAATTACATCGATCTTTTTTATTACTCCTTAAATTTCAACATAGTCTCAAATATTCTAATAAATTCATATAGAATAATTATTCAAATAACGCACTAGAAAATAATCATATAAACATAATCAATTGATCCTCCCTATTACTCTTAAAATTCAACTTTTTCTCAAATATATGCTTATTAATACATATAATAACTACTCAAATATAATCCTTTAAAAAATACTCAATAAACAAAACAATAATATAAAATTTTGGTGAAGTTTAAAATTTCATATACAATGAAATTAATATATTATAGATCATCCGCGCAACGCGCGCAATGCACGCACTGTTAGAGTTTCTAGATTTCAATGGAAGTGTAAAGAGAAAGAAGAAGATACACTAAGAACAGAGAGAAAAGAGTTTTGCAGCAGATTGTGTAATTTTATTTAGCAGACAAAAATGGATACAATGTTACAACATCCAACACAACATCTTATATATATTGGACTATATACACTAAGCCCAATATCTACCCAAGCCCAAAAGTATTGAATTACATTTTAACATCCCCCTTAATTCAAAACTTTTGCATTGAGACAACATTCAGCATTCTTCTCAATTCCTTGAATCTTTCACTGTTCAGTGGCTTGGTCAAAATGTCTGCTATTTGTAGTTCAGTCTTGCAATGTCTGAGCTTGATTCTTCCCTTACCAACTTGGTCTCTGAGGAAGTGAAATTTTGTGTCAATATGTTTGCTCCTGCCGTGTGATACAGGATTCTTGGCCAAATCTATTGCTGATTTGTTATCTACCAACAACTCCACTGCTTCTTCATTCCAAATCCTCAGTTCTTTGAGTAGTGCAGTCAACCACAAAGCCTGACAAGCAGCTGAGCAAGCTGCTATATACTCTGCTTCACATGTTGACAGAGCTACTACATTCTGTTTCTTGGAACTCCAAGATATGGGGGAACCTGCCAACAAGAAAACTTGTCCCATGGTGCTTCTCCTATCATCCATATCACCACACTAGTCAGAGTCCGAATATGCTACAAGGTGTAACATGTTATCTGCTGTGTTGTGACACGAGAATAGAATGCCCTGATCCAAAGTTCCCCTCAAATATCTCATTATTCTCTTGGCAGCTTTCATGTGTGAGTGCCTAGGATCACTCATAAACCTGCTGATCAATCCTACACTGAAAGTTATCTCAGGCCTTCTATGACATATATATCTCAGACTGCCAACTATTTGTCTGAATAGTGTGCCATTAACATGTCCTCCATCTTCATCTTTTGTCAGCTTTACATTTACTTCAGCAGGGGTCTCTACTGATTTGCTTCCCATCATGTTGAACTTTTTCAGTACCTCCATCACATACTTCCTCTGATGCATAATGGTGCCACTTTCTGAGTATAAAAACTCAAGTCCCAGGAAATAGGACAGTATGCCTAAATCAGTCATCTCAAACCCTCCTTTAAGCTTTCCTTTGATTGCTTCTATAGCACTTGGATTGCTGCCAGTGATGACTAAGTCATCAACATACAGACATAACATCAATAATCCATATTCCTCCAGAGTTTGTACATACATACCATGTTCTACAGAGCATTTCTGAAAACCAAGGCTGTTGAGGTATGAATCTATTCTTTTATTCCATGCCCTTGGTGCCTGTTTTAGACCATAGAGGGCCTTCTTCAACCTCAACACCTTTTGCTCTTCACCTTTGCATTTGAAGCCAGGAGGTTGCACCACAAATACTTCTTCATCCAATGGCCCATTCAAGAAGGCAGACTTAACATCTAATTGCCACAATTTCCAGTTTTTCCAGCTGGCTATTGAGACAATTAATCTCACAGTCTCCATTCTTGCTACAGGTGCAAATACCTCATCATAGTCCAGACCCTCTTGTTGCATGAACCCCTTTTCCACAAGTCTGGCTTTGTGCTTGGCTATAGATCCATCTGGCTTTAGTTTGGTCTTGAATACCCACTTGACAGCAACAGCCTTTTTATCTTGAGGTAGGCTTACCATTTCCCAAGTGTCACTCTTTTCAATGCTCTTTAACTCATCTTCCATAGCTACTCTCCATACTTCTTTTGTGATAGCTTCCTCAAATGTGATAGGCTCTACATCAGCCATAAGAGCTATATGCTGCACCATGTTTTCTACCTCTGACATATGACCGGCAGAATACACTTCATAATCATTTAGATGAGTTGGAAGATGTCTTGTTCTTGCAGGTCTGCCTGTGACTCTTTGCTCTTCAATTTCTGCTGCTTCAGGCTGTATGTTCTCACTTGGTTCTCCATCTTCCCACTCAAGTTGAATGTTGGAGCTAGCATTGTCTTTTGGTGGAGTGTCTTTCCATGATCCTGCCTCATCAAACAAAACATCTCTGCTAAACATTACTTGCTGCTTCTCTGGGTTGTATAGCTTGTATGAGCCAGTTGAGTTATATCCAACAAAGATCATTTTTTCACTCTTATCATCTAGTTTCTTCCTCCTTTGGTCTGGTACATGTCTGTAACATAGGGAGCCAAATATTCTAAAGTGTTTGACTGAAGGCTTGTGTCCTGACCAAGCCTCTTCAGGAACCATTGAGCCAAGCCTTTTGGTTGGGCATCTATTCAACACATATACTGCAGTCATAGCAGCCTCACCCCAAAAGTTGTGTGGAAGGCCTTTCTCTTTAATCATGCTTCTCACCATATTTAGAATTGTTCTGTTTCTTCTCTCTGCAGTGCCATTATGTTGTGGTGTGTAAGGTGCAGTCACTTCATGAATTATGCCCTGTTTTCTGCAGAAGTTTTCAAAATCTCCTGATGTGAACTCTCCACCACCATCTGTTCTCAGTACCTTGATTTTCTTCCCTGACTGCTTTTCCACAAGAGCCTTGAACTCTTGGAATATCTTGTACACCTCATTCTTTGCCTTGATTAGGTATATCCAAATTTTCCTGCTCAAGTCATCAATAAAGGATACAAAGTATCTATTTCCTCCTAGTGATGGTGTATCAAAGGGACCACAAACATCAGAGTAAACAACATTTAGTATCTCACTAGCTCTAGAACTGATGTGATTACTAAATGAGTTTCTAGATTGTTTGCTAATCAAGCATTTCTCACAGATTTTGTTTGGAATCTCAATTAGGGGCAGTCCTGTAACCATTCCTTTTGACCCTAATTGTTTTATGTCCCTAAAATTCAGGTGACCTAATCTAAGGTGCCACAACCATGATTCATCATTTAAAATATCAGCAGAGAAACATTGTGTGTCCATGGTGTTTAGACTTACCTTGAAGGTTCTGTTCTTGGCCAAGGGTGCTTTCATCACCATGTTTCCATCTTCATCAGTGATCCTTAAGAAGCCATTGTCAGAATTTGTTGAGAAACCTTTCTCCAACAGCTGACCTAGGCTTATCAGATTCGTGGTCATGCCAGGTACATACAGCACATTTGTGATCACCACTTGCTTTCCATCTTCTCTCTTAAGAGTGACATCACCAGTTCCTTCAGCTTGAGTGCTTCTGTTGTCTGCAAACTTTACCATACTCTTCTTCTTTGGATCAAAGTTAATTAACCAGTTTCGATGTCCTGTCATATGATTGGAACATCCAGAATCTATATACCAAACTTCATTGTTCTGCAGCTCTGGATTGGTTAACATCATTAGCATGACTGGTTGGTCTTCGGCACTTGCTTCTTCTTTGGCTATGTGGGCTTGATGTTCTTGTTGACTTGATGATGCAGTACACTCAGATGAAAAATGTCCAATTCGATTGCAGTTAAAGCATTTGAGTCTCTTTCTATCAATTTTCTTCTTTCCTCCTCGCCAGCTTGTTGATCCTCCTCTTCGATTTGAACCGCCGGATTGATCTTGCTCAGTCTTCTCTTGTTCTTGGCTCTGGGAATTCTTCCAGTTTGTGCTTCTGCTTTCTCTTCCACGACCCCTACCCTTCGATCCAGGTTTGCCATTAAAGCCACCTCTTCTTGAAATGTGGGCTTGTAAGGCTTGATTCTCACTGACTTTCTCTGTGCTCCGTTCAGTGATTCTTTGCTCGTGTGCTTCAAGGGTGCCTTACAATTCTTCAACCTTCATTTCTTCTATTTTCTTTGATTCCTCTATTGCCACCACGATGTGATCAAATTTTGGAGTTAGAGTTCGTAGAATCTTTTCAACAATTATCTTATCTTCAAGCGTTTCTCCACAATTCTTCATCGAGTTTCTGTGAGTAGTGATCCTGTTGAAGAATTCTGCTATCTTCTCGTTCTCTTCCATTTGCATCAATTCATATTGACGTCTCAATGTCTGTAACTTCACTTTCTTCAGCTTCTCCGCACCTTCGTTGCACTTCACCAAGATCTCCTATGCCTCTCGCGAAGTTGCAGCTCCTGCAATCTTCTCAAAATGCGCTTCATCAACACATTGATGGATCAAGAATGTGGCTTTACAATCTTTCTTCTTGTTTTCTTTGTAAAGCGCCTTCTGTGCATCTGTGGGATTCGCAGGGAGTTTTGAGTAACCTTCTTCCACAATTTCTGTGACTTCTTGGTACCCCATTATCGCCTTCATCTGCACTCTCCAACGATCCCAATTCTTTCCGGTGAGGACAGGAAGGTTTGTCTTAAACATTGTGCCGGTTTGCACCATTGTGAATTGCAATGATCAGAACCAGAAGCTCTGGATACCAGTTGTTAGAGTTTCTAGATTTCAATGGAAGTGTAAAGAGAAAGAAGAAGATACACTAAGAACAGAGAGAAAAGAGTTTTGCAGCAGATTGTGTAATTTTATTTAGCAGACAAAAATGGATACAATGTTACAACATCCAACACAACATCTTATATATATTGGACTATATACACTAAGCCCAATATCTACCCAAGCCCAAAAGTATTGAATTACATTTTAACACGCACAACCCGCGCATAACACCCGGATTTTATTATAGTTAATTATTAAAAGAAATCAAAGAATTAAATTTGAATTATTAGGCTGCAAACATATGCCAAGGATTCAATTCGTTTATATATAGAGAGAAACATAGGGCACTTGAAAAAATCATAAATACTCTTGTCCCTAAAAAAAACCTTCCAAGTCATGGAATATCTGTTGAAAATTTTATGCGTTTTGTCTTTACTCTATTCCATTTCAAAGCTTTTCAAGATTTCTCTTAAACGTAGAAGTGAGTCATGCTACATATTAGCATATGAAAACTGAATACTAATATATTTGCGAGGATACTCTTTACCAAGAAAAATTTGGGTCTAGAGGAACACAGGTTTCTCACCAAAACCATGCCTAGGTCAGGAATTGGTGAGAAAACGTATCTTTCCAAAAGTATTCATGAAGGAAGAGAAACATGCCTGACTCTCAAAGACACTCGTGAAGAAATTGATGAAGTCATGTTTGACACTCTGGACAAGCTTTTTGAAAAAAGATGTTTCTCTCCTTGGGAAATTAACTTTCTTGTGGTAAACCTTTCATTGTTTCCACCAATTCATTCATCAAAGCTAGAATCATTAACAGATACAAAATGATAGAAGATGTGAGAGTGTTCAATCTTTCTAGAATGGGTTGTAGTGCGAGCCTTGTAGCTGTTGATCTTGTGCAACAGCTTTTCAAGGCAAATGAAAATTCCTTGGCCATTGTTTTTAGCACACAGCAGATTGGTTCTCACTGGTAAAGTGGGAAAGATAGAATTCCAATGTTTTGGCAGATATGAAAATTCCTTGGCCATTGTCTCTTCAGATCTGGAGGATGTGCAATACTATTAACAAATAAAGGGGAGCTGAAAGACAAAGCTATCTTGAAACTCAAAGAAATGGAAAGAACATATTCCTCCAGTGATAAAGCCTATAATTGTTGTATCAGAATGGAAGATCAAGAAGGGATCGAAGGAGCTCGATTAACAAAAAGTCTTGTCAAATGTGCTTCCGAAGTATCCACATTTAAGGTTAAGGCTTCTGAAGCACATTTGACAAGAATTTTTTTTAACTGAGCTCCTTCGATCCCTTCTTCATCTTCCATTCTGATACAACAATTATAGGCTTCATCACTGGAGGAATATGTTTTTTCCATTTCTTTGAGTTTCAAGATGGCTTTGTCTTTCAGCTCCCTTTTCAGCTTTTCAAGTGAATACAATTCTGAAGTAGATAGAGTTTTGGCAGGTGATTCCAATGTTTGGACCGATTCCCTTCTAGAAAGTTTTTGTGAGGTTTGATTTTAGAAAATTTCTCATTTCATGTTCTAGAATAATTGACCATTTCAAAACATATTTATTTTTACTTTCAACAGGATGTTTCGAGCCCATATGTTGACTAATTAACATGATTTCATTATTTTCTCCTTCAACTTTATGTCAACCGATAAGAATAATGTTAGAGAAAATTAGAATTAGTTAGTTACTTCGTTGGAAAACTAGTTTGCTTGTAATAGAAGTTACACTTTGATATGGTGAGCCATCACCTTTATAGAGGTGTAACAGATAAATTTTTTAATCGAATTATTCGTATTTTATTTAAATAATTGGTAATTAGTTTGATTTTTATTAATATGTATATTGATTTGTATGTGTGTGGGGGGGTATTGGTAGAGTGTAGTGAGAGCCTTGGTAGACTCGTAGAAGAAATAGAAGGATTAGAATAATTAAAATAATTAGGAATTATTGTTATTTTAATTATAAATTAGAAAAAGAAATATTTTTTGGGTGGAAAGTAGGAAAATAGATAATAAGAGAGAAGTTGTGGCCTTAGTGTATTTACCTAAGATTAAGTTAGGTTTATGAGATAAAAATGGGGATTAGAGACCTAGAGTTGTATGTACGTGAAAAACATAATTTGGAGAAATGATGCAAGGGCAAGGCTAGAGGTGAAAGAGGAAAGAACAACCTTAATCAATTCTAAATTATAGCAAGGAATCTAAGGTAAGGGGGGAGAAAGGGTTTTCTCTATGGGTGTATAGCATGAAAGGGTAGAAAAGAGAGGTCCTTACTCTCTTTAGGAATTGTTTGAATTGCCTATGAATTGTTGTTGATGTATGTAATTATGTAATTTGATGATTAAAGGTGTATTGATCTAATTATCGTCATTGAATTTGTGAATATATGGTCCTGTTTATGTGTGTATGCTTGCGTGCCATTGTTGGAGTTGTTGAAAGTATGAAGATAAACATGAATTGATGAAATTGAATGAATAATTGGTGTGATTATGTGATTTGGCATGTTGTTATGGATGTTATAACCTGTAATGTAATTTTCACGCGTGTTTGTGTGACTGGGGTATCGAATTTTTGAATTCAAGGAGACTCCCATGGGAGAAAATGCATTCTTTGCCTTCTGGTGCAAGGTGAAGCGCGTCATACAGGTGACGCGTTACCCGTCATGCACCTTGAGACACTGACGGGCGTCGATGCTCTAACGGGGGAGACCGTTGTGGTCTCCAGGCTTATGTTACAACCGGGCGTCATTATGATGACAACCTGGGGAATTTTGGGATGGTGACGGGTGTCACCAGGGTGACGGCTTACCCGACATACTGTCTAAAGGGGTGTTTTCGTCCTTGTTGCATGATCTGAGATGTCAGTTCTATTTTCGAGGTGTTTCTTCTATTCAGGTGATGTATTTGCTAGTGTTTGACTTCTTGATGTTGTGAATTAATTATTTATGAATTTAATTAATTAGTCATGTTTGAATTATCATTGTTGAATGGTAATGGATTCACTACTACGAAACACGTAAACAACGACGCCATGCTCACAACGCTTCATCCCTACACCGTTGTGACATATCTAAACTAAGGCGCGGTTGTATTTTATTTGTTTATTGAATAAAATTTATCTGTATATAACAACGGTTGATAAACCAACCGTGATGATTATCTGTATATAACAACGATTGATAAATCAACTGTGGTGATACCATCAAGCTTTCATGTGTTCGAACCTCAGCGTCATCATATATTATTCCTTTTATGTTAAAGCGCATCTTTTCTTTTTATTTAATTTTAATTAAAAAAATTATAAGTTATGACTAAGGTTGTTTATATACATCGTTGTGATATATTTTGTATGTTTTTTTAATTTTTAATTCTAAATATAACTCTGGCGCATTAATTTGAAATATCATTGTGAAAATAATATATCATAACGGTTTATATTATTGACCGTAGCAGTAGCTTTTCAATATTCTCCAAGCTAGCTAGTTTCATTGTCTCTTTAGTATCATTTTGTAATACCCCATATTTTAATTTGCTCTGGATAATATTAGTTGTGATCAACTGAGTCCCAGTGTACTCTGAGTAATTATTTGCAAAAATAATTAGAGTAACTGTTAAACTTAGAGTAAATCCAATTAATATTATCTAACTTTGAGGTATTTAATTAGTGGAGCTTTAGAGACTTTTTGGACATTTAGTAGTATTATTTACTAATAATACTTACTATATGTTTTCTTTCCTCCCATTTGCCAAACACAAAAGAGAAAGATAGTAACATTAGAAAGAGAAAGAAGAAAGAAGGGAGAAGAAAGGAAAGAAAAAGAGGAGAAAGAAAAGAAGAGGAAATCCAACATTTCAAGAGAAAGAATCATCAACAACCCTTCATCAAATCATCTCATCTTCTTCATCTTCAACCTCTAACTAAGGTGGGTTATAGTTAGGAAATTTAGTTGTAGATTTCTTGAGGTTTTTGAGTTATGTTAGGTTTTTGAGAAAAGTGGTAGTTTTGGAAAATCAAAGAATCTAACGGTTGAAATGTGTTATAAATTGCGTAGTATGATTATAACATGTGTAGAATCATCTATTGATATTGTTATGAAGATTTGGATTAGTTGTGTTGATTGGAAATTCTTAGGGTTTTGGTGTAGAAATTATACATTGATGTTATATGAAGTTTGAGGGATGGACTATGATAGAAACATGACAATATACCTCCATTGGTTGGTTGAAATTGAATTGGGGGTGTGGAAAGTTGCTGGAAAAAGGAAGTATTTTTCTGCATAACGCAGAGCGCGCTTAGCGCGGTGTTGCGTGCTAGCGCGTTTGGAGAATTTGCAACCTCTCCAGGCAGTGAGGAGCGCGCTTAGCGCGGGGTAGAGCCCGCTTAGCGCGACCTAGAACAAAATGAAAAAAAATAGTATTTTCTCAAATTCATATCTTTTGACTCGGGTGTCCGATTTTAATGTTCTTTATATCGATCTGAAGCTAAGGAAATATTCTTTACAATGGAAGAGGAAAATATAGATTTTTCAGCCGATTAAATAATCGGAGGAAATTCCAAAAGTGGTATAATTATGCTTTATTTGTTATATAAAATTCTATTGTGAAATTGTGATATACCTTGTTGTTATACTATTGTTTAGACATGGTTGTGTGTAATACCCCATATTATCTAATTGCTCAATAGGATATCAGATGAGATCAGATGAGTATCTATGTGCTCTATCTTTGGTATATTGGATTAATGGAATCCTCTAAGTACTTTAAGTATTGACATTTGGGATCAATAGAGCAACTGTTCAACTCTGAAGAGATCAATTATTTCAATTCACGAAAGGATTTAAGGTAACTTTAATAATTGATCAATTTAGTTGAGACGATAAAATATCATTTTGGAGATATTTTACCCTGTTGGAATTATATTATATAATAAGCATTATATATACATATGTAAAGAAAAGAAAAAGAGAAAGATAGAAGAAGAAGGAGGAAAAGAGGAAAAGAAGAGAAAGAGGGAAAAAGCCATGGATGAAGAAGAAAGCTTGTGGATCATTTTCTCCAAACTCCTCTTCGATTATCAGGTGGGTTCTAGTTAGACACTTTAGAGTAGAAGTTTATTGAGTTTTAGAGTTAGTTTGATATTGTTAGAAAATGAGAAATCTTGCACTAAAATCATGTTTTGGTATTCCTTATGATTGATACATGTTAGATATGTGCTGTTGTGTATCCAATTGGTATTTTTCTGGTGTTTAGAAGTGAATTGGAAGGGAAAATGGATCGTTTTCGCAGAACCAATTATGCAGGAAAAATTCTGGGTTCATGCTGCCCACACGTGTATCACCCAAGGTAATACGCGTATTGGTTAAGGCAATACGCTTATGGCCATGAAGAAATATGGGCAATACGTGTATGGGGTTCCATTTTCTCGGCCATCTGCTCATTTGCATAATGGTACGCGTAGGGTTTTGGGCAATACGCGTATGAAGTGAGGCAATACGCGTATTGGGGTTTTAAAAGGAATTTTTGGGAAAAATCAGTCTCTTCCCATACGCGTATCATTTTGGGCAATACGCGTATGGATGGGCGAGTGAGCAAGGCAATACGCGTATGGCTTAGGGCAATACGCGTACGGCCAGGAGGGTGCAGAATTGTGTTTTTTCGCGATACCATTTCTCGTTATGTCCATAACTTTTGACTCGTTTATCCGTTTTTAACATTCTTGATATCGTTGGACAGCTAACAAAATGTACTTTCTTATTAAAATGGTTTTAAGATTGTTGGCCGATTTAATTATGTCAGGATTTTGGAATAGTGTCGTTTTGTCGACTTTTATCGTTTAATGGTGGGTAATTGTTGTTGAATATGTATGCATGTTAAAATACGAAATAGGTAGAGTGAGGAACATTACCATAAACGATGTTGGAAGTGTGAATTGTCATAGTGACAATGCTCGTGCATGAAAGGCCGAGGCGTGTGTCTAGTAATCATAACCAGTTTATCTTACGGTGTAGTTTCATGAGACTCGAGCACCTCCTCTGAAACGTATGCACAATTACTTGGCAGGTTTGATTCCCACGTGTAGTATGAATGGAACCTATATGGTAAAGAGACTTGTGATGGTTAACAGGCCATGAGAAGTGACGGTTCACGGCTAGCAGGCCGATGATCCCGAATCCATTTCGTATGCCAAGTAACTTCAAGGTTCCATGACTGGGGTCGTCTTCTAGTCGTAGAAGCGGACGGGAAAAGGGGATGCCTTGATACAGTTATTGATTATTGAGATTCTTGAGTTAACAAGCTCAGGACGTACTTTGGTACTAGTGTGAGTTACCAGGCTCACGAGTGCGGATACATATTTAGTGTGTGTACTCATAGTCACTTCCCTTCCCTTTGACTTGAGTTAGGTTTATTAGAACCTTTTAAAGCCGAGAGGACTTTAAGATAGGAAACTCACTGAGATTTGATGTATCTCACCCCACTATAGTTGCTTTATTTCAGGTGCAGGTTTATTTACAAGTGGAGCGAGGCTCGGATGTTTCAAGAGAAGTGTGGATTTAGTATTTCTGCAGTGTATTTGTTGTATATTCTTAGATTTTATTTTCTAGACGTAGAAGCGGACAGGAAAAGGGGATGCCTTGGTAAGGTTAACGATTAGTGAGAGTTCTTGAGTTAACAGGCTCAGGACTTATCCCATTATGGTATAGTGTGAGTTAACAGACTCACGAATGTGGATCCATGTATACTGTGTGAGTACTCAAAGTCATTCCCCCTTCCCTTTTAACTTGAGTTAGGCTTGTTAGAACCTTGTAAAGCCGATAGGACGTATAAGATAGGGAACTCACTGAGATTTGATGTATCTCACCCCACGTTGTTGTTTACATCACAGGTACTGTAGGTTCGGCGAAGGGTAAGGACAAAGTTGTTTGACTTTTCCTTACGGATCGTAGCTTTTGTGTGGCAAGGCTTCCGTTGTGGAGTTTATTTTGAGATCATTGTAGATCTAGTTCTTAGGTTTTATCATTTTGAAATCTTGTATATATAATGCCATAGTTTTTGTATTAGGTATTTTGGGCATGTATATGTATAATGTGTTAACTAGGAACTTATGGTATTTCAGTACCAAATACTTGGATTCATATATAGGATTTATGCTTTGATGTATGAGTTATATATATGGGTATTATAGTTGGTATCATAGCAGGTCGTATCCTCGACCTAGCCATTAAATAGTATAAGTATTTCTTTCCGTTTCATATGCGTTGTGTCGCCATTGGTCGTACGTGTTATATTTATGTTATTGAGCCTAATCAACTTAATCCTATCTGTATGACAATTAGGAACATGGCTGACGGGCGCAGAAACACCCGTGGTAGACCCAGGACCACTCCAGTTGGGAAGAATCTGTCGAGCGGCGATGGGAATGCTCCTTTGTATCAGTTTATGCAAGGGATGCAGCAGCAGCAAAACCAGTTTATGCAACAAATGGTACAGCAAATGGCTGGGGGTCCTCATCCTCCAGTGGTTGTTCCAGCAGCTCCAGGTGGAATCTTTAGGGATTTCATTCGTATGAATCCTCCAGAATTTCAGGGAGGGTAGGATCCGGTTAAGGCTCACGAGTGGATAGCTGGCATGGAAAGAATTTTCTTAATAGTCTAATGTAGTGAGGAAAATAAGGTGGTTTTTGCTTCTCACTTGTTGAAGGGTCCTGCCATGAGGTGGTGGGAGAGTGCTTCAGCCTTAATGAAAATTCAAGAGGTACCGAAGGTATGGGAGCAGTTTAAGATAAATTTTATGGAGAAGTATTTTCCAAGTTCCTTAAGGTCTCAGAAGGAATTCGAGTTTCAACAGTTAAGACATGGTAACTTGACGGTGGCTGCTTATGCGGAGAGGTTTGAAGTTATGGCTGCTTATTCTAGACAAGCCATTTATGCTCCGGACGAGATGTGGAAGATTGATCAGTTTCTTTTTTGTTTGAGGGCTGAAATTTCAAATAGCGTGTCTCAGAGGGAATTCACTAGCTATGCGAAATTGTTACGGTAGTGTTATGTGGCAGAACACAGCTTGAAGAAGGTGCAAGCGGAAGGAGAGTTGAGTGGGTTGTATCAAAGTGATCGAGGGAGATCGAATCAACAATTTAGACCAAGACAACAAGCTTTTAAAGGGAAACAAGTTCACGGTTCCAGGACTAGTGTGCCTCCGGTATGCCGTACTTGTGGTAAGAATCATCATGGTAGGTGCAGTTTTGAAGGAATAAAGTGTTATCAGTGTAATAAGGTGGGCCATGTGGCGAGGGATTGTCCTCAGGGTAGGAGTCAGGCACAAGGGAGGAATACCGGTCGAGTGTATACCTTGGATGCAAGGAAAGCAAAGGGTGACAACTCTTTGATTGCTGGTACGTGTTTCGTTAATGGGAAACCTTGCTTTGTATTATTTGATTGTGGAGCCACACACTCTTTTGTATCAATGCAATGTGTGAAGCGACTTCGGTTGCAAGCTATTCCTTTGTCTCCTCCTATGGTGGTTACTACCGCCATGGATGAAATGGTTGAGACACCATTGATGTGTGAAAACTGTGTTTTGTCTGTGCATGGTGTAATACCCCAAAATTTGCTCTCCCCTTTTGGCATCATAGTTCAGCATTATCATATATCATATCATATCCATCTCATTAGCATTGCATTGCATTTAACATAGAAAAATGAAGCATAGCATTCCTCTTACCATCAAGGCATGTGATCAGGTGGAAGGTGGACAATCAAGGGATCATTCAAAGCACAAAAAGGTCAATCAAGTTGCCTCAAGGCGAGCCAAGAGTCTCTCATGTCTCATACCATCTCAATTGATCATCCACAATCTCAAGGAAGTGAGATCCAATGGGAGATTGAAGCAATACATACTTCAACATGCAAGAGGTTCAAAAACTGAAGGAAAACCCTCAAAAGAGATAGCTCATTGATCCAAAATCAATCTCAAGTGGCATATCTCATCATCCTTTAAGAGGATACACGACATACTCTGAGGAATTTGAAATTGAAGACTGCACTTTTTCCTCCTAACCAGAGGGGGTCAAAACTAGGGTCTCCAATTAAATCAGGTTATCTCTGATTTTTTGGACAAAAATTGATGTCATGGTATTCTACATGTCCTTAAGTGTATGTGTGTGGAAGATTGCCTCTTAATTGGTTTTATAAGTGGTTCAATTGGAAGAAAGATAAAAAATCAGGGAAATTGGGGCCAAGTCAAATAATCAGAGGAAAAAGTCAACTCTTGACTTTTTGAGGCCAAATTCATGAAATTCATGTTACATGTGACCAAGGTACAAAATTTGATCAAGAAACTCCAAAGGGATCACGAAAAATCAAGAAATTGCAAAACTGCCAAAAATAGAAATTTTGGAGTTTCCAAAAATAGTAAATTTTGGCCATTTTGCACCAAACTTTGAACCAGGGCCATTCAAAATTGAGGCATCAAATAAAAATTCCACCAGGCCACAACAAAATATCTTGTTTCAAGCTTCAAATCCATATAAATAACAGCTCCATTGGATAAAAATTGAGTGAGATATGATTGATCAAAGTTTGAGCAAAGTAGGTCCAAAATCAGGCCATGACCAAGTCTTGCCAGGCCCATGCGCCATCATTTTTACAAACACTTGGTGGGCCAAATGTCAAGCTTAATTTCTCGTGGATGGAAGCTCCAAACGAAAAAATGTTGAACATCAAAGTTGTTCATCTCAATGTCCTCTTCAACTTTGATGTTGGACATTTTTCCATTTGAGCAAGTTATGATGGGGTTATGATGGTCCCAAGTTGACGCGTTCATGCTGAATTTTCCAAGTCAGATTGCCATGCCACCCTACCAACCTGCCAAGCCCATGCACCAGTTCTAAACCATGATGTTTGGAGTCATTTTACACTATCCTACAAGCCTCTATTCAATTCAATTTCAACATCAAAATTATTCTCCCATATCTACTCTTTCATTTGCCACAAAAATTACACATTTCCATTCATTAAAGTGAGAGAAATTCATCACCAAACTTCCTTGTTTTAATTGATTTTATGCTGCTATAAAATCAGAAAAATAACATTGTTGTTGTTGCTAATTCAAATATTCACATACATGCTACACCATTCCACTTTCCATTTTATTAAAATAAAAATTTCCTTACATCACCACCATCCATTTTAAACCCCACCATACACTTCATAAACTCACCCACACCATAATAAATTTTCCCAACTCACTTCTAACTGTCATGACTCAGTTAGTTGGAATGGACTCAGTTAACCCAACTCCAACTCATTTAACCAACTCATTTAACCACCATGGTTACCATTTAACCCAATATATAAATCAAAAATACACACACAATTTCAGGTCTCTCTCATTTTTCCACATTTCTCAGAACTCACTCTCAATCATTCTCTCAATTTTCTCTCTAATCTCACACATTTCTCACACTTTTCATCACAATTTCTCAAGAAATCTCGAATTTCTCTTTCACTCTCAAGAATTCAGATCCAGATTTCTCTTTCTTTTCTCCACTATTTTCGAAGATCTTTGAAGCAGAATCATCTCCATAACCTCCTCTTTCTACTGTATGCATTAGATTCGATTGAATCCACCGTCGAAAAATCTCAAGTTTCACTCATCACTTCCAATTTCTACTCCAAGCAAGTATTGGATCTGGTTTTCGCCTTTATTTGGCACAAAGTGTTGATTTGAAGATCTTGCAAGAAGTTATTGGATTTCTAAAACAAAAAATTGCATCTCACAAGGTTAGAGACCTTGACACTTTTCCTTTAGTTCATCATATTTTTAGAGATTTACAATGTGAAATTAGTACTCATGCATTGCATCTGGAAGTCCTGAAATGATGGCACACCACTGTTTGTTTAATTCGAAGTTTATGTGATTTTGTGGTTTTTGTGAAATTCATATTGAACATGTCACTTTCGTGCCATTTTTCTTGATGTTAGAATGATATTTTGGTGATTTAATTGGTATATTCATGATCTATGAAGTTTGGGCTTCAGTTTGGTATCTTACTTTGTTAATTTTCATTAAGATTTGATGGAGTTGTGTGAGGTAGAAAATTGGAGGAAATGCTGCATTTTTTTAGAAATTCTGCACTTTTGCATGAATTAATTATGCAGAAAATGAGGTGTCAATGTTTTATTGGTGGTGTTCTTCCACTTTAATGATTAGATAATGATTATAAAAATGATTAAGTGATGATGAATGCATAATTGGAGAGAGAGAGAGGCGCATGGCATGTGTTGATTGGTGGATGCATATTGCTTTGCGGCCAACCAATCAGAAGAGGGCAGCGAATTAATGACCATCAGCCCCTCACGTGGGGTTTTCTTTGTGGATGCAGTGTGTTCGTGTGTAGGCGAGTGCGTGATAGTTAGTGTGTGCGTGCGTCTTGATTTATTACTAGCTCATCATGGCATGATCATGTGGTTTGAAGGGAATGTCCATGGAATCAATCGTGCACCACTACCACACACAATTAGGCGCTTATTGGACTGAATCAAATTGATTTTCGCACCCTTCCTTTTTTTTAGGCCCATGTTTTTACACTATAGAATGACTATTGTTGCACCCCTCCTTGCCAATTCTCTTGCATTTTATTTTTTCATTTCATACTCGTTTCCTTTTTAATTTTTAAAAATATCAAAACATCATGGAAAATTCTGAAAAAATTCATGAATGTTACCAAGACATTTAGGAAATTTTTGATATTTTTATTTCACGATTTTATTACATTTTTACCCCTGTTCCATAATTTTCTTTGAATTTCCATTTGTATGCATACCAAATATGATACATGAATTTGTAGGTTTTTGTTTTTGCTCATTACAAAGTGTTTTGACCTGATTCTTTTTGAATTGATTTACTAATACATTGAAGTGTGTTATATGATTTTTTGTTTGATTTTTAGGTCACTTTATGACATGTTTTGATACTTGTTTTTGCACTACTTTGCATGATGTTTTAATTTGACTTAATTGCATTGTTTGAAGTCATTTTGCTTTGAATTTTGACATGCTATCTTGATGTATGATTTAATTCTGACTTAGGCATTCTAATACCATTCTTGTATAATTTTCATAAGTCCATTTGATTTTTGTTTGATGCATTTACATTTGAAACATAATAACATGTCATATCATTCTAACTTTAGTGTATGTTTGCATGATTTCTTTTGTGCATATTTGTATGAGCATTTGCATATTTTATGATCCACTCATGTGGTATTATAGGTCATTTGTATGATATTATAGGTCACCTTTGATTGCATTATAAGTCATTTTGGTTTGCATTTACATTTGACATGAGTTTGTACATTCTAAGTTGAATTATGACTTGTTTTCATCTCTCACTTCTTCTTATGCTATATGTGATTCATGTTTGCATTTTGGTGTACCATTTCCTTCATGCAATTTTCATCTCATGTATAATATGCTACTGCCCATGTGCATTCATTAACCATCTCACATGTTATGCATTTATAATATGTCATTTTGTGCATTTAATTGAACATGTTTCACTTCTCTTTTCTTCTACTTCATCTTATCTCTTCCACTTGCACTCTTCTATTATTGAATTGCATGATGGTTCATATGCTTTGTAAGACCTTTGTGAATTGAATTTAATTCTGACCTTGACTTTATATGAAGTATAAATGCATGATCACTTTGCGTTTCCACCTATTTTTCATCTATTTCTTCTATGATTCATTCCTTTAATGTTTAGGACATTACTTGTACATAGTTGATGTGTGTTTGATGTCTTAATATTAGAGAGTACTCTTATTGTTTAGATTCTGACCTTGATTAGTTTGTATCTCTTAGGATCCTATTTCTTTGGTTCTTAATTGATTTGATCATCACTTGTTATTTTTTCCTTTATTTCATACTTGTAAATATTGTGGACTAACATTTTTCATGTAGGTGCATGGTAAGTAAGTGTGGGGACATAGTTCCACATACACTTCTCTCCCTCATCTTTTCTTATCTCTTTTAAATAATTCAATTTGTGTTTAATAAGCATTTACATGCCTTCCTTGAATAATTCTTCTCCATCCCTCTTTAAGATCAACTTAACTTCTATTTTGGAAGTAAGTTGCTTCTTTTGCTCTTCTTCTTCTTTCTTTTAGAAGTAGGCTTGATAAACCACATTGACCATAGGATCTCCGAGCATGCTAACACTAGGGTGTGTCTTAGTCTCCCCTTAGTTTTCACCTTTACCTCTCTCTTGAGTCTTTTCTCTCTCATCTCATAATAAAAGTAAAAAATACTTAATAAAGGCATAACAAATATTGTATTTAGGCCTTTCATGTGGGAACAAGGAGGTGTGGGGTCTTCTCTCATTTCTTTGGGAGAATGTTTAGCACACGTACCGTCTGGGGACAATGTGCGAGGCATTCAATCTCACATGAGGGACTTAAATACAATGCATGTTACAAAACACATAATAAAAAACACTTCTTCCTAAAAGACAAAAACAAACAATAACGTCTTTCCTTCGGGAATTCTCTTCCTATCTCTTATTCCTTAAGGATGCGTCATTTCAGTTCTACCGCGAACAGGTAACGCCTAAGTCTCCCTACAGCGAGCTGCAACACCTAAGCTGCTAGGACACGAACGTTGACGTATTCCACTACAAAAACACAAACAATCCATCCCTAGTGAGGGGAACTACGTCGCTCTGATTCTCATGCTCCCGATGAGATACGTAGGCAGTGGGGTAGGGCCTATGCGAGCACTTCTTTTATTTTCCCTACATTTGTTTCTTCGTTTCTTTCCGTTCTCGTTCCTTTTCCTTTCCAGTAGCAGCGGAGCTCCAGTTTTCTACACCCTTTGATTGAAGCAAGCAAGCGTGGATCCCATCGGGTACGATGGACGCGTGGGGGTGCTAATACCTTCCTCTCGCGTAACCGACTCCCGAACCCATTTCTCTTGGTCGTAAGACCATGCTTTTCCTTTCTCTCAGGTTTATGCGGTGTTTCCTTTCCCTCTCTTGAGATAAATACACATTGCTGGCGACTCTGTTCGGTGCCACTTTCGCGTTTGTACATGGATGAAAATCCCGGGAGCGACAAATGGTATAGTTTTTCAGATTGATCTTATTTGATTACCGCTTAAGAAAGTGGATGTCGTTTTGGGAATGGATTGGCTTTCTGCTAATTTGGTGTTTATTGGGTGTGAGGAGAAGCTTATCATCATTCCATCTGTTGATGTTGTGACGCCCCCAATCTATACCCCCAATTAACATGCAATTAAGGCGGTAAAAGAAAATTCAAAAATTGATCAGAGTATATTTGAAACATCATGGCATAGAAAGGGAGGATCACATCAAAGTAACCAAACATACACATAACATACAACACCTGCCCATAATGATATGCAACTGTGGGGTAGCAATCATTCAGAGGAAACTTTGTTCCTTACACCCACTTTTCAGAAATTAGAATTAAAGCGGAAAATCTAAAATCTGATTAACATATATACATATACACATATAAACAGTTTGTCATACATCAGGTAGCATATGTACAACCAAAATATATCATCAGATATACAAAATAATAGCACGCGGCCACCCTAACTACCCAGAGTCACATATCAGAGCCGACCGACCAAAATAATGAAGACGCAACGCTTCACAAAAAGGAATACCTCCAGCAGCTCTAATCTGCAACGCCTCATAGAGCGTTATAAAACAGCAGAAGGGTGAGAAAAACAACCATAATATAATTGCATAAAATTATATATTAACACAAAAATGCACAAATAACATATTCTCACCACCAAAGCACACAGATAAATTATAACAACACACAGTACAATTCACACGTATCAATTACCACTGCACATCAATCATTCACAATACAATCACACATATTCCATTTCATTAATCCCATTCACAAACTCACACACAATTAATTCATTATTTATGCAATGTACATAGACTGACACAACGGCTCTATGCACATGCCATGCGGTACCGACTTCCAATGTCACATGTCTCATCATCAGTTCACTCAGGAACTATTAGAACCATCGCTCGTTACTGAGAATCTCAAGTAACTCCCCGTCGGGCCTACGATGTTCACCCGTCGCTTTAGGTCCTCAGGCATCGCCTCATATTTTTGAGGCACACGACGTTAAGGATTGCTTTAACTCTCCAAAGGAGCCCACAATCGTCTATACCCATCACTTTAAGTCCTCAGGCATCGCCTCATATTTTCGAGGCACACGATGGTATAGCATATTCCCTCAGGAATCAAATCGTCTCTCAGGACGTTTCCACAATGCACATTATGATGCTTGGCATACAATTACTCATGACACTCACATTGCATCCATGCACACATTCATAATCATGCATAAATCATCAAATACAACACTTAGCATTTCTTGCCTTTCGGCCACAACTTATCCTCACAACAGCATATAAGGCATACATATCCAAAGCACACACACATATAGCATAATACATGACAATTATGCACCATTAAAACGACAAAAGTCGACCATTGACACTATTCACATTTACCGACAAAATAAAATCGGCTAACAAATTCTAAACCATCATAATAAGAAAGTACAGCTCAATGGCTTTCCAACGCATCAAACCACGCCTCAAACCGAATCACAGATCAAAAGTTATGCAGAAAACAAAATTACACGAACAGCACTGTTCGCTGGGCGAACCTCCCTCGCGAGCATTCGCTAGCTGCTTCGCTAGGAGAGCATCCCTCGCGAGCATTCGCTAGATCCTTCGCTAGGCGAATGTTCCAACGAACCAACTGTTAGCTAAAAACAGACACAAAGTTCGCTAGGCGAGCACTTGGCGAACCAAGTCAGAACCAAACAGAGCCAAAAACACCCAAAGTTCGCTAGGCGAACACTCTAGCGAACCTTCGCTCACGCCTTCGCTAGGCGAATGCCCGTAGCGAACCTTCGCTAGCCTTCGCTGAATGGTTCGCTAGGCGAACCTGCGAAAATTCAGAATCCTTCAGCGCTGTTGAAAACCCAAAACTGATATTTTCCAACCCAAACCATTTCCAAATCAACATATTTCAATCAGAACCTATTCTAATCATGTCAACAAGCAAACTACCACCTTTACATCGATTTCCAACCGTTAAACCATCGATTCTCACAATCCGACCTAAAATCAAAAGTTATAAAACACCACAAAAACCCACACCCACACATACATAACCATACACAAGTATAATATAATCGAGTTTCGCACCCTTACCCGATTAAATCGACTTTACAACTTGCTCTTGATGATTTTTCCACTCTTTTCTTAAATTTCTCTCTTCTCCTCTTTTCTTTTCTTTTCCCTTCTTTCTTCTTTCTTTCTCTCTATTTTCTCTCTTTCCAATTCTATCTTACTAACTTAATGAAAAATATCTATGAAATGTCCAAAATACCCCCACACTCAAATATCTCGCAAACGATCCCAAAACGCGATAAAATATATTCACGACTAAAAATAACACATTTTCACACAAAAGTCGAAATTACAATAAAATAATAATAAAATAATCAAAAACGACTCAATAAAATAAAATTGGCAAAACGGGGCGTTACAATTCTCCCCCACTTAGAAATTTTCGTCCTCAAAAATCTTACCTGATACAAACAACTCCGGATACGACTCCCGCATCCTACTCTCCAATTCCCACGTCAAATTACCCTCAGCAGCGCCTCCCCACGCCACTTTCACAAGTGCAATTTCTTTGCCCCTCAACCGCTTCACCTCGCGATCCAAAATACCAACCGGTAATGCCTCGACCGTAAGGTTATCTCTTACCTCCACCTCGTCCATTGGAATAACAAGTGAAGGGTCCGGAACATACTTCCGAAGTTGTGAAACATGAAAAACGTCATGCAAATTCGACAGATTCGGCGGCAACGCCACACGATACGCTACAGCACCAACTCTCGCAGATATCTGGTAAGGACCAATAAATCGAGAAATAAGCTTCTTAGATTTCAAAGCACGACCAACACCCGTTACCGGCGTAACTCTCAGAAATACGTGATCACCCTCTTGAAACTCAAGATCCTTCCGTCTCCGATCATGATAACTCTTTTGTCTATCCTGAGAAGCCTTCATTTTCTCACGAATAAACTTTACCTTTTCCGTCGTCTGTTGCACTAATTCCGGTCCAACCACAGAACTCTCACCAGTTTCGTGCCAACACAACGGCGTTCTACATCTTCGCCCAAATAAAGCCTCAAAAGGTGCTATTCCGATACTAGAATGGAAACTGTGATTATACGTGAACTCAACCAAAGCAAGATAACTGTCCCACGCACCACCTTGTTCCAAAACACACGACCTCAACAAATCCTCCAACAACTGAATAGTTCTTTCGGTCTGACCATCCGTCTGCGGATGATAAGCCGAACTCAACCTCAATCTAGAACCCAAAGCCTTCTGTAAACTTTCCCAAAATCTCGATGTAAACCTAGGATCTCGATCAGAAACAATACTTAAAGGAACCCCATGCAATTTCACCACCACACTAATAAAGATCTCAGCTAACAGTTCCAAAGAAAAACTGATGTCAATAAGAATAAAATGCGCCGATTTAGTCAGCTTGTCCACAATCACCCAAATAGCATTATGCCCACGCTGAGTGTTCGGTAATCCCGTCACAAAATCCATCGAAATACTATCCCACTTCCACTCAGGAATATCCAACGGTCGCAACAAACCACTAGGCCTTAAATGTTCCACTTTCAATTTCTGACAAGTCAAACATGCATACACAAACTGAGCCACATCTCTTTTCAAACCAGACCACCAGAAAATCTTCTTCAAATCTTGGTACATCTTATTCGCACCCGGATGTATACTTAAATTACTCCGGTGTCCTTCCTCCAAAATCATTCTTTTCAACTCCGCATCATCAGGAATACAAATACGACCACAGAATCTCAAAACACCAAAATTATCAACCTTGAAATCCACATTCTCATTCCTCATCAAATCAACGAATTTCAAATCCAGCTTTTGTTTCTCACAAACCGACATCAAAAATTCGTTCGTAACTTTCAACATTCCAAGCCTTACACTAACCGAAGTCACTTCACATACTAAACTCAAATCTCTAAACGATTCCAAAAGTTCCAACTCTTTCACCATCAATGAGGACATATGCAACGATTTCTGGCTCAATGCATCGGCTACCACATTAGCTTTACCAGGATGGTAATTCAAGCCAAAGTCGTAGTCTTTCAAGAATTCCAACCATCTCCGCTGCCTCATGTTCAACTCTTTCTGATCAAATAAATATTTCAAGCTTTTATGATCACTAAAGACCTCGAACCTTGCACCATAGAGATAGTGCCTCCATATCTTCAACACAAAAACTACAACCGCTAATTCAAGATCATGAGTAGGATAGTTTTTCTCATGAACTCTTAACTGCCTTGAAGCATAAGCTACAACTTTACCTTCCTGCATCAAAACACCACCCAAACCAATTAAAGAAGCATCGCAATACACAACAAATGGCTCATTAGGATTAGGTAGAATAAGAATCGGAGCTGTCGTCAATCTTTCCTTCAGCTCACAGAAACTCTCTTCACATTGAATATCCCAAATGAATGCTTTGCCCTTACAAGTCAACTGCATCAAAGGAAGAGCAAGCTTAGAAAAACCTTCAATGAACCTCCGGTAATAACCAGCCAAACCCAAAAAGCTTCGAATTTCAGTAACGGATCTAGGAGCCTCCCATTGTAGAACTGCTTCTACTTTAGATGGATCCACATCAATACCATTACCTGAAATTACGTGCCCAAGAAAACTCACCTCAGACAACCAGAATTCACACTTGGACAATTTGGCAAAAAGCTTCCTTTCCTTCAAAACCTGCAAAACAATACGCAAATGCTCTGCATGTTCTTCCCGAGACTTAGAATAGATTAAAATATCATCAATAAACACCACCACAAAACGATCCAAATGCTCGTGGAAAATACGATTCATGTATTCCATAAACACACCAGGCGCATTAGAAACCCCGAACGGCATCACCGAATATTCATAATGACCGTAACGTGTTCTAAAGGCTGTCTTCTGAATATCCTCTTCTTTCACTCTTATCTGATGGTACCCCGATCTCAAATCAATCTTACTAAATACACAAGCACCAACCAACTGATCCATCAGATCATCAATCCTTGGAAGCGGATATTTGTTCTTAATCGTCACTTTGTTCAACTGGCGATAATCAATACATAATCGCATACTCCCATCCTTCTTTTTCACCAACAAAACTGGAGCACCCCAAGGAGAAACACTTGGCCTCACGAACCTCTTTTCCAACAACTCACTCAACTGCTTTTTCAACTCCACCAATTCAGATGCCGACATTCTATAAGGTGCCATAGAAACAGGTCTAGTACCAGGAACTAGATCTATCGAAAATTCAACTTCTCTCTCTGGCGGTACATCTGAAATATCAACAGGAAACACCTCAGGAAATTCGCACACAACAGGAAACACTTCCAATGAAACTTGACTATCCACAGTCAAAGATGCAAATAATCCAAACAACTGAGCTTCATCCGCCAAAAGTTTCTTCAACTCTTTGGTAGACAAGAAACTCGAGTCTTCATCCTCCACAAGAGAATGAAACCTTACAAGCTTATGATAACAATCAATGTGCACCCGATTGAATTGCAACCAATTCATTCCCAACACCACATCTAAACCTTCCAAAGGTAAACACACCAAATCCATCACAAAGTCTTTACCATAAATGGTCAAAGGACAACTCAAACACACCAAAGAAGTAGTTACTGACCCCATCGCTGGAGTATCAATAACCATCTCACCATCCATCGAAGACAACCCTAGATTCAAACGTTCCACGCACTCAGACGAAATAAACGAATGAGTCGCTCCAGTATCAATAATAGCAATTAAAGGCATATTATTAATAAAGCAAGTACCTCTTATCAGACGATCAGCACTTGAAGTCTGAGTTCCCGCCAATGAAAACACTTTGCCACTAGTCTGAGCCTTCTTCGGATTAGGACACTTCGTGCTAATGTGACCAGGTTCCCCACAACTGTAACATTTCACCACATTCTTCCTTTTACAATCCGCTACAACATGCCCTTCACCGCGACAATTAGAACACTTAATCACATTCCTCCTACATTCATGCTGGCGATGACCCAATTCACCACATTTAAAACACCTAGGAGAATTAGACATACCACCTCCACCTGACCTACGATCAAAATTACTCCTTTGTTTACCTTTATCAACCGGTGACACATACGGACCACCACGGAACTGTTGTTTCCCTTTTCTGTCACTCACACTTTTATAGTGAGCAGAACGAGCCTTACTATCTTCATCATAAATCCTACAGCATTCCACCAAATCAGCAAACCTCCGAATCCTCTGATATCCAATCACCTGCTTTATCTCAGGACGCAAGCCACTTTCATACTTCACACACTTTGAAAATTCGGCTGTCGCTTCCACATAATGAGGATAAAACTGCACAAGTTCCACAAACTTAGCAGTATAGTCAACAACTGACATATTACCTTGTTTTAGCTCTAAAAACTCAATATCCTTCTTTCCTCGGACATCCTCGGGAAAATACTTCCTTAGAAACTCTCGGCTAAACACCTCCCAAGTGATCTCTTCTTCCTCCTCCTCAGCTTCCAACACCTGACGAGTACTGACCCACCAGTCGTCAGCCTCTTCATGTAACATATGAGTGCCCAGCCTCACCTTAACATCATCGTCATCACACTCCATTACCCTAAAAATCCTCTCAATCTCTTTCAACCACAACTGCGCACCATCCGGATCATGCTTCCCTTTAAAGACCGGCGGCTTATTCTTTCTAAACTCATCATTTCCGGAAGCATTCGGTGCACCCTGCACAGCTCGTGCCATCGCTTCCATCGCAGCAGCCAAAGCAGCATCATTACGACCAGCCATATTCTGTTTGTCTAAACACAGAAACTATGGTTAAACAACAACTCGCTCAACACAACTCGCCAAATATGCCAGACACAACAGACACAAACTACACAACTGACACGGACTGGCTCTGATACCACTTAATGTGACGCCCCCAATCTATACCCCCAATTAACACGCAATTAAGGCGGTAAAAGAAAATTCAAAAATTGATCAGAGTATATTTGAAACATCATGGCATAGAAAGGGAGGATCACATCAAAGTAACCAAACATACACATAACATGCAACACCTGCCCATAATGATATGCAACTGTGGGGTAGCAATCATACAGAGGAAACTTTGTTCCTTACACCCACTTTTCAGAAATTAGAATTAAAGCGGAAAATCTAAAATCTGATTAACATATATACATATACACATATAAACAGTTTGTCATACATCAGGTAGCATATGTACAACCAAAATATATCATCAGATATACAAAATAATAGCACGCGGCCACCCTAACTACCCAGAGTCACATATCAGAGCCGACCGACCAAAATAATGAAGACGCAACGCTTCACAAAAAGGAATACCTCCAGCAGCTCTAATCTGCAACGCCTCATACAGCGTTATAAAACAGCAGAAGGGTGAGAAAAACAACCATAATATAATTGCATAAAATTATATATTAACACAAAAATGCACAAATAACATATTCTCACCACCAAAGCACACAGATAAATTATAACAACACACAGTACAATTCACACGTATCAATTACCACTGCACATCAATCATTCACAATACAATCACACATATTCCATTTCATTAATCCCATTCACAAACTCACACACAATTAATTCATTATTTATGCAATGCACATAGACCGACACAACGACTCTATGCACATGCCATGCGGTACCGACTTCCAATGTCACATGTCTCATCATCAGTTCACTCAGGAACTATTGGAACCATCGCTCGTTACTGAGAATCTCAAGTAACTCCCCGTCGGGCCTACGATGTTCACCCGTCGCTTTAGGTCCTCAGGCATCGCCTCATATTTTCGAGGCACACGACGTTAATGATTGCTTTAAGTCTCCAAAGGAACCCACAATTGTCTATACCCATCGCTTTAAGTCCTCAGGCATCGCCTCATATTTTCGAGGCACACGATGGTATAGCATATTCCCTCAGGAATCAAATCGTCTCTCACGACGTTTCCACAATGCACATTATGATGCTTGGCATACAATTACTCATGACACTCACATTGCATCCATGCACACATTCATAATCATGCATAAATCATCAAATACAACACTTAGCATTTCTTGCCTTTCGGCCACAACTTATCCTCACAACAGCATATAAGGCATACATATCCAAAGCACACACACATGTAGCATAATACATGACAATTATGCACCATTAAAACGACAAAAGTCGACCATTGACACTATTCACATTTATTGACAAAATAAAATCGGCTAACAAATTCTAAACCATCGCTTTATATTTTCGAGGCACACGACGTTAAGGATTGCTTTAAGTCTCCAAAGGAGCCCACAATCGTCTATACCCATCGCTTTAAGTCCTCAGGCATCGCCTCATATTTTCGAGGCACACGATGGTATAGCATATTCCCTCAGGAATCAAATCGTCTCTCACGACGTTTCCACAATGCACATTATGATGCTTGGCATACAATGACTCATGACACTCACATTGCATCCATGCACACATTCATAATCATGCATAAATCATCAAATACAACACTTAGCATTTCTTGCCTTTCGGCCACAACTTATCCTCACAACAGCATATAAGGCATACATATCCAAAGCACACACACATGTAGCATAATACATGACAATTATGCACCATTAAAACGACAAAAGTCGACCATTGACACTATTCACATTTACCGACAAAATAAAATCGGCTAACAAATTCTAAACCATCATAATAAGAAAGTATAGCTCAATGGCTTTCCAACGCATCAAACCACGCCTTAAGCCGAATCACAGATCAAAGTTATGCAGAAAACAAAATTACACGAACAGCACTGATCGCTGGGCGAACCTCCCTCAAGAGCATTCGCTAGCTGCTTCGCTAGGCGAGCATCCCTCGCGAGCATTCGCTAGATCCTTCGCTAGGCGAATGTTCCAGCGAACCAACTGTTAGCTAAAAACAGACACAAAGTTCGCTAGGCGAGCACTTGGCGAACCAAGTCAGAACCAAACAGAACCAAAAACACCCAAAGTTCGCTAGGCGAATACTCTAGCGAACCTTCGCTCACGCCTTCGCTAGGCGAATGCCCGTAGCGAACCTTCGCTACACTTCGCTGAATGGTTCGCTAGGCAAACCTGTGAAAATTCAGAATCCTTCAGCGCTGTTGAAAACCCAAAAATGATATTTTCAAACCCAAACCATTTCCAAATCAACATATTTCAATCAGAACCTATTCTAATCATGTCAACAAGCAAACTACCACCTTTACATCGATTTCCAACCGTTAAACCATCGATTCTCACAATCCGACCTAAAATCAAAAGTTATAAAACACCACCAAAACCCACACCCACACATACATAACCATACACAAGTATAATATAATCGAGTTTCGCACCCTTACCCGATTAAATCGACTTTACAACTTGCTCTTGATGATTTTTCCACTCTTTTCTTCAATTTCTCTCTTCTCCTCTTTTCTTCTCTTTTCCCTTCTTTCTTCTTTCTTTCTCTCTATTTTCTCTCTTTCCAATTCTATCTTACTAACTTAATGAAAAATATCTATGAAATGTCCAAAATACCCCCTCACTCAAATATCTCACAAACGATCCCAAAACGCGATAAAATATATTCACGACTAAAAATAACACATTTTCACACAAAAGTCGAAATTACAATAAAATAATAATAAAATAATCAAAAACGACTCAATAAAATAAAATTGGCAAAACGGGGCGTTACAGATGCTACCCCGAAAGATGTTTTAACAACTATTCTAGAAGGTACGGTTGGAATGATAAATTTCTTGTTTGAGAAGGAGAAATATGTTCTTTTAGTTCTCACTAAGGATAAGAGTAGCGACCATCAGGTTTTGAGCATTCCTGTTGTTTGCGAGTTTTCAGAAGTTTTCCCCGAAGATGTCACTTCTCTTCCTCCAGAGCGGAAAGTGGAATTTTCTATTGACCTGGTACCGGGAACGTCTCCTATATCCGTTTCTCCGTATCGGATGGAACCACTTGAATTGAGAGAACTGAAAGAGCAATTGGAAGACTTAATGGCTAAGCATTTTGTTAGACGTAGTGTTTCACCGTGGGGAGCTCCGGTTTTGTTAGTAAAGAAGAAAGATGGTGGGATGCGGCTGTGTATTGATTATCGTCAGTTGAATAAAGTCACCATTAAGAACAAGTATCCCTTACCTAGGATAGACGACCTATTAGATCAATTGAAAGGAGCCTGTGTGTTCTCGAAGATTCATTTAAGGTCGGGTTATCGCCAAATCCGAGTGAAAAGTTCAGACGTACCTAAGACCACATTTAGAACCCGTTACGGCCATTACGAATTCTTGGTGATGCCTTTCGGTGTGACGAATGCTCCGGCAGTTTTTATGGATTACATGAACCAGATATTTCAAGCTTACTTAGGCCAATTCGTCGTGATCTTTATTGACGACATTCTTATTTATTCTCATACTCCACAAGAGCACGGAGAACATCTGAGAATTGTCTTATCAGTATTGCAATAGAAGCAACTCTTTGCTAAGTTAAGCAAGTGTGAATTTTGGATGTCGGAAATTAATTTTCTTGGACATGTTAAATCTCAAGGTGGTGTGGCTTTGGATCCGTCGATGGTAGAAGAAGTGATTAATTGGGAGAGACCGAGGAATGCTTCCGAAGTTAGAAGTTTCTTGGGATTGGCAGGTTACTACAGAAGGTTCATCAAAGGTTTTTCTCAATTGGCTTTACCAATGACAAAGCTTACTCGGAAGGATTGTGCTTATTAGTGGGATTCGGGTTATTAGCAAAGCTTCAGGAAATTAAAGGAAAGATTGACGACGGCTCCTGTGTTTATCACTCCTGATCCCAACAACTCTTATGAAGTATTTTGCGATGCTTCTAAGATGGGATTAGGAGGTGTTCTGATGCAAGGTGGTCAGGTGGTAGCTTATGCCTCCCGACAATTGAAAGTTCATGAGAAGAATTATCCAACTCATGATTTGGAACTAGCAGCAGTTGTACTTACACTGAAGGTGTGGCGTCATTATTTGTATGGAGTACGTTTTGAAATGTTCAACGATCATAAAAGTTTGAAGTATTTATTTGATCAAAAGGAGTTGAATATGCGGCAAAGAAGGTGGATGGAGTACTTAAAGGACTATGACTTAGAATTGAAGTATCATCCGGGAAAACCAAATAAGGTGGCAGATGCATTAAGTCGGAAAGTAGTTCATAGTGCAAAATTGATGATATTGGAGTATGCGTTGTTGGAAAAGTTTAGAGATCTTAATCTTCGATTTGTGTGGACTCCGAATGGTGTAACCATGGGAAATTTGAATGTCAATTCTACTTTAAGAGTTGAGATTCAACAAGGATAATTGTTGGATGAGAAGTTACAAGAAGTGTTAGTGCAACCGGGTTTTGTTCAAGCTACCGACAGAATTATTATGTTTAACCAAAGGATTTGTATTCCGGATGATGCGGTGTTAAAAAGGAAGATTTTGGATGAAGCTCATAAAGGTACTTTTACGATACATCCTGGTTCTTCGAAGATGTATCATGACTTGAAGAGATATTATTGGTGGTCCAGAATAAAAAAGGATATTGCGGTGTATGTGTCGGAATGTGCAGTGTGCCAACAGGTAAAGATTGAACATCAAAGACCGGGAGGCCTATTGCAACCTTTAGAAATTCCAGTTTGGAAGTGGGATAGTATTTCTATGGACTTTGCAGTAGGTTTACCCCGTACGCAAGGTGGCTATGATTCGATTTGGGTGATTGTGGATCGACTATCGAAATCCGCGCATTTCTTAGCCGTGAATACTACTTTTAAAGCAAGTCATCTTGCAAGGTTATTTATTGCTGAAATTGTGAGATTGCATGGTATTCCCTCTAATATTATGTCCGACCGAGATCCAAAGTTTACTTCAAGGTTTTGGAAAGTATTTCAACAAGCTATGGGTACGAAGTTGCGTTTAAGCACGTCGAATCATCCTCAGACGGATGGTCAGACTGAGCGAACAATACAAACAATGGAAGATATGTTGAGAGCTTGTGTGCTAGAAAGTATAGGAAATTGGAAGGAACTTTTACCATTGATTGTGTTTTCGTATAACAATAGTTACCATGCGAGTATCGGTATGGCTCCTTATGAAGCGTTGTATGGAAGAAAATGTAGAACACCCTTGTGTTGGGCGGAAGGTGGTGAAGATAGAATTTTGGGACCCAAAATTATCCAAGAGACTATGGAAAAGATTAGAATGATCCGCGAGAAAGTTAAACAAGCGCAAGATCGTCAAAAGAGTTATGCGGACATTCGTAGGAGACCTTTAGAATTTGAGGAGGGTGACCATGTATTTTTGAAAGTTACTTCGAGATTGAGATTGAAAGGACCGTTTAAGTCACGCAAGTTAAGTCCGAGATACGTGGGACCGTATCAAGTTATTGATAAAATTGGTGAAGTAGCTTACAGGTTGACCTTACCGCCCTCTCTATCAGAAATGTACGATGTCTTTCATGTATCTCAGCTTCAGAAGTTCATTCCCGATCCTCTTCAGGCAGTTCTACCAGAATTAGTTGAAATAGAAGCGGATTTAACGTTTGAACCCCAACCAAGCCGTATTGTGGAAAGAGAAACAAAGGTATTAAGGAACAAAGACATTCCTCTTGTTAAGGTGCAATGGGATGTGACGCATCCGGGTGATGCTACTTGGGAACTTGAATCGGAGATGCGAGAGGCCTACCCTCATTTATTCAGGTAATCTTTTCAATTCGAGGATGAATTTCTATTTAAGGGGGGGAGCATGTAATACCTTGTATTTTAATTTGCTCTAGATAATATCAGTTGTGATCAACTGAGTCCCAGTGTACTCTGAGAAATTATTTGCAAAAATAATTAGAGTAACTGTTGAACTTAGAGTAAATCCAATTAATATTATCTGACTCTGAGGTATTTAATTAGTGGAGCTTTAGAGACTTTTTGGACATTTAGTAGTATTATTTACTAATAATACTTACTATATGTTTTCTTTCCTCCCATTTGCCAAACACAAAAGAGAAAGATACTAACATTAGAAAGAGAAATAAGAAAGAAGGGAGAGGAAAGGAAAGAAAAATGGGAAAAAGAAAAGAAGAGGAAATCCAACATTTCAAGAGCAAGAATCATCATCAACCCTTCATCAAATCATCTCATCTTCTTCATCTTCAACCTCTAATTACGGTGGGTTCTAGTTAGGAACTTTAGTTGTATATTTCTTGAGGTTTTTGAGTTATGTTAGGTTTTTGAGAAAAGTGGATGTTTTGGAAAATCAAAGAATCTAACAGTTGAAATGTGTTATAAATTGCGTAGTATGATTATAACATGTGTAGAATCATCTATTGATATTGTTATGAAGTTTTGGATTGGTTGTGTTGTTTGGAAATTCTTAGGGTTTTGGTGTAGAAATTATACATTGAAAATATACCTCCATTGGTGGGTGGAAATTGAATTGGGGGTGTGGAAAGTTGCTGGAAACACGAAGTATTTTTCTGCATAACGCAGAGCACGCTTAGCACGGTTTGGAGAATTTACAACCTCTCCTGGCAGTGAGGAGCGCGCTTAGCGCAGGGTGGAGCCCGCTTAGTGCGACCTGGAACAAAATGAAAAAAAATAGTATTTTCTAAAATTCATATCTTTTGACTCGGGTGTCCGATTTTAACGTTCTTTATATCGATCTGAAGCAAAGGAAATATTATTTACAATGAAATTGTGATATACCTTGTTGTTCTAGTATTGTTTAGACATGGTTGTGAGTGAATATGCATGTTAATACGAAAATGAAATAGGTAGAGTGAGGAATATTACCCGGAACTTTGTTAGAACCTAGTAACGATTAGGAAATTATGGAATAACATAACGACGACGCTCGTGCAAGAGAGGCCGAGGCGTGCGTCTATTACCGAACGGTATGAAGATAAGTACATTAGTAAGGATCATGTTTTATGTGTATATGATCACGTAATCGTAACCATTTATCTTGAGGTGTAGTTTCTTGAGACTTGAGCTCCTCCTCTGAAACGTATGCACAATTACTTGGCAGGTTTGATTCCCGCGTGTAGTACAAATGGAACCTATATGGTAAAGAGACTTGTGATGGTTAACAGGCCATGAGAAGTGACGGTTCACTATTAACAGGACGGTGTTCCCGAATCCATTTCGTATGCCAAGTAACTACAAGGATCCATGACTCGGGTCGACTTCTAGACGTAGAAGCGGACGGGAAAAGGGGATGCCTTGGTAAGGTTAACGATTAGCGAGAGTTCTTGAGTTAACAGGCTCAGGACTTATCCCATTGTGATATAGTGTGAGTCAACAGACTCACGAATGTGGATCCATGTAGAGTGTGTGAGTACTCAAAGTCATTCCCCCTTCCCTTTTGACTTGAGTTAGGCTTGTTAGAACCTTGTAAAGCTGAGAGGACGTATAAGATAGGGAACTCACTGAGATTTGATGTATCTCACCCCACGTTGTTGTTTACATCACAGGTACTGCAGGTTCGGCGAAGGGTAAGGACAAAGTTGTTTGACTTTTCCTTACGGATCGTAGCTTTTGTGTGGCAAGGCTTCCGTTGTGGAGTTTATTTTGAGATAATTTTAGATCTAGTTCTTAGTTTTTATCATTTTGAACATCTTGTATATATAATGCCATAGTTTTTGTATTAGGTATTTTGGGCATGTATATGTATAATGTGTTAACTAGGAACTTATGGTATTTCAGTACCAAATACTTGGATTCATATATAGGATTTATGCTTTGATGTATGAGTTATATATATGGGTGTTACACCTTTTTTCCATAGAAAATAGAAACCAGACGAAACGTTACACGATTTCAACCCTAAACCCTAACGTTCAATACTGTGAAACAATACACGATTTCAACCAAAGCTTGCATCATTAGTATCCATTTGTTGAAATTTTTGTCATCATCGTCACGATCATAAAGAAAATAGAAGATTACGCACCTACCAACACCGTCGTCATCATCATCATCGTCGAGAAAGAAGATAACAGCAACACCGTCGTTGTCGTAAGGAAGGAAGACAACAACAACAACACCAACACCAACATCGTTTACTTCGTCGTCACGTTTAGGGTACGTAAAATATTTTCCCCATGCATCTACAGTAAACTCTTTTGCCATTGTTGTTCATGTTGTTATTGTTGTTGTTTTTTAACTTAGATGTCGACCTTGTCGAGTTCTTCATCAGAAACCAGCGAAGAAACTCAAACAAATGAAAGGTTAGCCAATGAAACTCAAACAACTGAAAGTCAAACGAAAACATCACAAAGAGGTGTCACAATGATGCCCTAATTCACATCAGTTCGCAACTCATCTAGTGTAAAAATTCCTATCGAGTTTGATTCGCACTACAGATTAGTGGATTGTCCATATTACACTACTTTTAGGAGTTATGTTGCGTTCCTTGCACGTAGCAAAGTCAGTATACTGATTGATGATTGGAGAGAAGTGGATGTTAATGTCAAAGACAGCATATGGACAGGCGTTAAGGTGTTTCATACTATAATTTTCATATATTAGATATCACTACCTATAGTTTCTAATTCATACTTATATATTGATTTAATGTAGTTGAATTTTGAGTTTACCAATGACTCAAAATTGAAAATAAAGTGAATAACTTATGTCGGTGTTCGTTGGAGGGGATTTAAGTCACGGCTCATGACTGATTACATTACGAAGCCTAAGAGCGGTCTTCAACCTCCATGGATTCAGTATAGTTTTTTATCGAAGAATGTCTGGCACAAGTTTGCGAAGAAACACCGTTCTGAAGAATTCAAGGTTAGTACTAGTCTTATGTAACCTATAATGTTATGCTAATGAGTTATAGATACTAATCATCCACATTTTTCACTATGTTAATAACAAGCTAAAAGCGAAGTAGGAATTCAGAACAAGGCGAAAAACATGTCCTCCATAGATTGTCTCGTGGGGCTTACAGGAAACTTGAGAAGAGGATAATGCAGAAAAAACAACAAGAAGGAGGAGATGGTGACATTCCATCTCCACCTTCAAGACATGAGAAATGGAAGAGGGCTCGATTAAGAACTAATGGAGAGTACACCTCTGAGGCTTCAAGAGTAGTTGCTGAGAAAATTGTAAGTATATGTTTTGTTTAAATGTGTTTGCTTATGTAAGTTGCTCATGAGTTGTTATTTAAATGCGTTTGCTTATGTAAGTTGCTCATAAGTTGTTATTTAAATGCATTTGCTTATGTAAGTTGCTCATGTTGTGTAGGATAATTTGGTTGTGGCGGCCCGTGAAGGCACATTTGTTCCGGAAGCACGACATGACATATTAGTCGAAGCTATCGGAAAAACTGAGCATGGAGGTTGTGTCCGTGGTGTTGGAGATGGTGTCGGCTTGAGGTCATACTTTGGACCTCAAAGAAGAAGCATTGAAACGGCTGAATTTCTTGCTCAACGACAAAAGATTGAGAATGTTGAGAAGCAATTGGCAGAGCAAAGGAGGTTGTTTGAAGAGGAGATGGAAAAAAGAGAGAAAGAAGTGGAAAAGTTACAAGAGTTGTATTCGGTATGTGTCGTAAATCTCGCTTATTTTTGTATGATATATATTGTATGTTCTAATTGAATGTATTGTGTTTATTTTTGTTTTATGTTCTAATTGAATGTTATGATGTAGAGATTAAGTGAAAGCCTCGAACAACAAACTAATAATGAAGATCATCATTGCGTTGGTGATGATCAAACTCCAAGTAGAAGTGTCGTAAATCACGCTTCTACAAAAGGAAGTAATTGTACAGCCCCTCCCCCCGGTAGATAACCTCAATGGGATATTGGACCCCAGTCCAAATGAAATAACAAGTTTATACTTCTCCATTTCAACAACAGACCTTGCGCAAGCTCTCCCGCTAGAACATTGCCCGAAATTGGATTTAGTGTATTACACTCTTGAAGATGTGAGGGATTTTCTCGTAGGATTAAAGTGGCTTGACATAGCTATTTTCCACGTTTGGTGCACGTAAGTATATAGTTGAATATACATGTCATTATAGAATATTATAACTTTTGTATTTTCTCCCTTAATTTAATCATTTTCTTTTACCATTTAGGTACATTCTCCGTATTTGTATAGAATTGAATAAATCAAGTACCTATGGAATCTTGGATCCAAGTTTTATTACTTGGGCGTATAATGATAAAAATATCAGAGAAAAGTACTTGAAAAGCCGGCTAAATGATGGCAGAAAGGAATGTTACCTTGCACCATTCCTCTGTGGGTTTGTATTGTTGTAATTTATTTATATATTCTATATTTAGTTTTGTTTTAGTAACAACCAATAATATATATATATATATATATATATATATATATATATATATATTCTCGTGTTCATTTAGTGGTCATTGGCAATTGATCATAATATCATTTAGGACAAATACGGTGACATTACTATGTTCCTTGCACGATCCACTCCACAAACCAATGAAAGATCTTGTATTAACATAAGTGTCTTTGATTAATAATATCATTTTCTTTGGCATTAATTGTAATTAGTTTATCATGTGATATGTTTAATTGAATTTTCAATGTGCAGTATTGTGGAGCAAGTTAATATAATGAATAATGTTAGGAAAAAGCCCACATACCTTGCTCCTAAAGTAAGTGGCCCGATTACCTCTTTATTTCATTTACATTCATGCATGTGTGGTTGTATTCATGTTTTTATATTCATGTAATCTGTAGACGAGGAAACAACGCGGGAGTTACGAGTGTAGGTATTTTATCATGAAACACATGTTAAACATTGTCCTTGCCGGCACTGTTGATTCATGGGATACGGTATATATGCCATAAAATGTTTACATATGTTAATATATAAGTTGGCTATTGAATTATTATCATGCATGATCTTCAATTTTTTGCTCTTATGTAGATGTCTAACGATGAAACCCCATTCCCCGTTGAGGACTTTGTGGATCTTCGTAAACGTTGGGCGTATATCCACAATGCGCTTAAGGGTTCTGCTCCTACTGTTTGATATATCAGCAACATTTTTTGATGCACATGTTTTTGGCTTTTGATGCACATAATGTGAACAATAGTTTTGGCTTTTGATGCACATAATGAAATCAATAATATTGGCTTTTGATTTAAACAATGTTAGCAGTTTAAATCTCAGATTCATTTAGCTTTTAATGTAAATTCTCTGATTCATTTATAAGGATAAAATATAGGAAGAATTGTGTTTGATGCACATATTGTGATGCATGTAAACAGAAGCTGTTTTGACAGGATAAAATATAGGAATAATTTGATAAGCAGATAAATTTTATATTTAAAACAGGCTGTTTTGGCATCGGTTATAAACCTATCCGTAGTTGTATGTCAAACGCTAATATAAAGAAAAAATGTTGTTGCTTAGAATCGAACCAGATCACAATTTAGTTATATCACAACGGTTGAGTAAACTAACCGTTGTGAAATGGTGCGCGCATACTGGAATACAACAACGGTCCCAGGACCTTCATTATACGTACCTCATATACAACAACACTCTACATAACAATGCCTTCGCCCCCGTCATTATATGTCATTTCCAACCGTTGTTAAATGGGTTTTTCGTAGTAGTGATTTTCTTACATGTTGTCGTATATGGTGTAACTATTGTATGAGGTACACTCACTACTACAAAATGCACAAACAACAACGCCAAGTTTACAACAGATTCATCTAAAGCGCTGTAATAGGTTAAAATCTTCGCGCCCAGTAAGTAGCCGTATGTATAAACAGAAATATAATGACGGTTGTTTTAAATGACCGTAGTAATAAATATTGTACAACAAGCTTCGATTCCCAGCAGTTACACTTTTTCCATTTTTTAGAGTACATTAAGCGTTTGTCACTTAAGTCCATTATTTATAAAAGAAATTGTAAATGATTTTACAACGATATATTAAACCAATCATTGTTATAGGACTTAACTCCATTATTTTAAAAATAAAGTGCAAAATAGTTAAGAACGGTGAAGTAAAACAACCGTTGTAAGAAATCTTCAATTCCACTAGGGTTGTGTTTTCCAACCATAATTAAAGGATTCACTGATAAATTAAAACAAAACTTATTATGTATTATTTCTTTCAAAAGACGCCCTAGTTGAACATGCGAGCCAGAGACGAGAGCCGCGGCGTAAACTTTACCCTCTTCGTAGCTCAAATCTTCACACCCTCTTCGTTCATTTGATTCTTCAGCTTCAAAGTACGATATTCTTCAATAGCTTCATTCCTTTTTTCTTTGTTTATGTTGTATATGCTCAAGTCAGTATGTTTATGTTGTTTATGCTCAAGTCAGTAGTAGAGTAAATGTTTTATATGCTTTAGGTTTAGATTTACATATGAATTAAGTTTTTGGATTACATTTTGGTGTGTGTTTCACATTATTATATGTGTATAAATTCAGAAGTTGTTATTGATCTTAGTTGGATGAAAGTCGATAGATTAGGTCCGCTTTATGAGAAAGGAGTTCTTGAATTTCTTGAATACACTGATAAACATCTTCCCGAAAATAATGGTATCTTTTATTGTCCTTGTGTTCTTTGCGCAAATATCAAAAAGTGTAGAAAGTATGAAATATTCCATCACCTTTGTTGTGATGGTATATGTCAAAATTATATAATATGGACATGGCATGGTGAAGTGGAGGAAAGTCATGTTTCACAAAGTCAAAGAGTCGATGAAGTTGAATATATGGAAGATCAACTAGAGGATTGTAACGCCCCGTATAATATATACCTAGAATAACACTATACAAGCATTTTATTTGGTACTGACACCATCATAAGTGCCTAATGGCGTAAGTCACATACTTGACCATTCTAAAAACATAAACACAATCTATGGTACAAGATATGGAAACTAGCCAAAACAATAAAAACTAAGATCAATATACAATATCTTCAATTATATACAACAAATACACAGCGTAAAACTCAAACTAAGCTTCTCTTGAAATATCCAAGCATAGCTCCACTTGTAAACCAATCCAGCAAACACTGCCTGAAAAATAACAACAATAATGGGGTGAGATATTAAATCTCAGTGAGTTCCCTATGTAACACCCCGATTTTCGTAAAAATATTTATTTAATTTATTTAAATGTTATATTCGTGGTTTTCTGTGAATTTTGGTGTTTCGTGTCCATGTTGGTGTTTTTACGAAGTTTTGGTTATTTTAATTAAATAATAGTATATTATATGAATATATTAGTATTATTATTATTTTAAATAATATTAGAGGAATTAAGGGTAAGATGGACATTTGAGGATTATTATAGGGAGTATTATGGGAAAGCCCATATTTGAGGCCCAAGAGTTAAATTAACCAAAAAGGAGGAATTAAGGGGAATTAGGATTCATTTGTGGATATCGTGAAAATAAGGAGAAAGTGCAGAGCTCTGAGGAAAAAGGGAAAAGGCGAGGATTTTCGTGAAGGTTTCCAAAGGCTCAAGAGAGAACTCATCGGATCGACAATCTAAGGTATGGGGAGTAATTACCTTTCATTGTTTTCATTATAGGATTCGATTGATTTAAGTGGATTTTGGGGTTTTTGAGGGTTTATAGGTTTTGAGGTAAACTGATGACTTTGAGGGCATGTTGTGAGATTGATTATTAAGAGTCGAAATAATCAGTAGAGTAGACCTTGGGGTTGATTTCCCCGTTGTGGTAGTTTTAACCTTGTGGTGAAAGATCTATGGAGTTTATATGAAGCTTGAGAGTTTTGAAGGTTTAGGGAAATTAAGGTTTCCCGTAGTGTCCTAAATTGACCTAACAGTCGTAGGTTTTACACCTTTAAATTATGTGATATATTAGAACTGTTAATGGGATGTTTTTGGGTCAATTGGGACTGTAATCGTAGGTGCTTTGGAGGTTGTGGAGCTACTGATGCATAGCAGTGATTTGCTGTAATCGCAGGTTCGCTAGGCAAACCATTGCTTCGCTAGGGCGCGCTAAGCGAGCAGCGCAGCGAATGCGCGATAACGTAAAAGTGAGTACTGAGATGATTTTGGAAAGGAATGGTGGGCTTCGCTGGGAGTCTCGCTAAGCGAAGGAATCAGGGAGTGGGTTCGCTAAGCGAATCAATCAGCGAGTACGATAGATGATTGTGTTTCTGGTGTTGAGTGTGGTGTCTGTGGGGTTCGCTGGCCGCTTCGCTAAGCGAAGGCCACAGCGAATGGGTTCGCCTAGCGAACCCTGGAGCGAACTGCTGCTATTTCGCGATTTTGAGTTATGTACTGTGTTGTTGTGATGTTTTGTTGCCATGCTTTTTATGATGATTTTCTATGATGTTACTGATGATTATCTGTTAATGTTTTGATGATTATTTGACGAATATGTGATGATATGACGTATATGAGAATTGATGAATGATGATGCACATAATGATGTTTAATTTGATGATGATGATTAGTGATGTTGTGTATTCTACATTCATATGCATACTCTGTGACAACGCTTCATTCCCATTGTGCGGATATGAGGTAATTATGATGTGCTCCGGTTCCAACTGCGGGATCGATCCTATTGACGGGGATCTTTGGAGGGCTGATGGCCTAGTGTCCATCTATTATGATGATTGGTACCACATGCATGAGTCTTGTTATGCATTGCATTTTATGTGGCATTGATGAATTTGTGATACGGTGCTTCTTGATATTTTCCTTGATGATGACCTTGATGATATCGTTTATGAAGATAATGCCATTTTATGTGTATCTTGTTTTATAATGATTATTATGAATTGTGATTACTCACCCTACTTGTTTGAATGTTGCCTCCACGTGGGTAACGTGCAGGTGATCAGGTTTAGCCTTGGATGCTTTCGAGGACTTGAAGTTTATTTGCTTTTGGTTGATTTAGAGGGTCTTGCTCTGATAGTGTAACATCGAGTTGGGGTCCTTTGAGTCGAACTATGTGGTTTCCTTATTTTGTTGTCATTTGATGATATAGTTTTGTTTTGATCATTATGATGTTTGTTGAAAACCTTTTATTTAAAAATTTTGAGTTCTGCTGCCATGTGAAGGCTTTTTGATTTATTTTGAGGAATACCATTTGTTTACAGGGTAATTGTGTTATTTTGATTTAATGAGAAATGTGCACCCTTTGAGGGAATTTTTATGCCTTACTCAGATATTCTGCAACATTATTGGGTATCAGAGCAGGTCGGTCCATCCAGCCAGGTTTTTACTTGATGTATGTCCCTGTCAGTCGACGAGTGTGGGTACACTGTCGATGTTTTAGTTCTTCTAACCTTGTTGGTGGTGTGCAGGATGGCTGGAAGAAATGATCGTGTGATTGCTGATGCGTTGGAATTGGTTGCTAATGTGGTGGCGCAGCTGAATCCAAATGGTTGAGCTCCTGATGAGTTTTGTGCGTTGAGGAAGTTTCAGAGGAATAATCCACCGACTTTTGTGGGTACGCATGATCCAGCAAGTGCACACAAGTGGCTGAAGGCGATCGAGATGATTTTCCAAGTGATGGGGTGTTCTGATGAGCAACAGGTTCAGTTCGGAACGCATATACTGGTAGAAGAGGCTGAGGACTGTTGGGATAACACCCGTCAGAGACTTGCAGATATGGGCACTGTGATAACTTGGGCTGTGTTTAAGCAGGAGTTTCTGGGGAAGTATTTTCTAGAGGATGCTCATGGCAAGAGAGAAGTGGAATTCGTTGAGCTGAAGTAAGGAGATATGACTGTGGCAGAGTATGCCACAAAGTTCGAGGCTTTGGTAAAGTTTTGTCCGCACTACAATCGTGCTGATGCTGAGATGTCCAAGTGTCTCAAGTTTGAGAATGGACTGAGACCAGAGATTAAACAGGGTATTGGGTATCAATAAATCCGCAGGTATGTTGAGTTAGTTGACAAGAGCAGGATCTACGATGAGGATAACCGAGCTCGATCTGCTCACTATAAACAGTTGGGTGAGAAGAAAGGGCAGTATAGGTGTAAGCGTTATACAACTTAAGCTGACAAAGGGAAGCAGAAGGCTTCACATGGGAAAAAGACAAGTGGGGGAGCAGCTCCTGCTTCTGGAAAGTGCCATAAGTGTGCTGAGCAAGGTCACCATGCTGATGCGTGTACCAACAATGTGGTGAGGTGCTATCGATGTGGTAAGAAGGGGCATAGAGCTAGTGACTGCAAAGATGAGGGTCCAAACTATTTCAATTGTGGTGAGAAAGGTCATATCAGTACTCAATGTCAGAAGCTGAAGAAGACTGCTACTACTGCCCAGACCAGTGGTCGTGTGTTTGCTTTGAGTGGTGCAAAAGTGCCAGAGAAGGACAACCTGATTCGAGGTACTTGTGTTATTAATAATATCGAGTTGGTTGCCCTTATTGATACTGGTGCTACTCATTCTTTTATCTCGTTTGAATGTGCTAATAGATTGGGTTTTAAGTTATCTGATATGAATGGTAATATGGTAATAGAAACTCTAGCTAATGGTTCTGTTACTACTACCCTTGTGTGTTTGAGATGTCCTGTGATGATTTTTTAGAAGAGTTTTGCGATGGATTTGGTATGCTTACTGTCATACCCCAAATTCTGACCACTAATATTCCCCATCATTGTGCAAATCATTATCACAATATGGATGAACCATCATGCCTCATCAGTCTCCCCAAAGATGGGTGATCATTCACTACTATCAAAAATTAGGGTTTCAAGCCCTCTCTGAGCCTTAGGCAAAGGATCAATCAAGAAATGACATGATCTTCAACTTGTCTAACCTCTCAAACATCCACAATGGATCAAGAGGACTCCCACCACAAGGATTAATCACAAGGCTGCTCCCTTCTAGGTGGATCAAGCCTCAAGATCGCCAGTGTCACCAAATTAGGGTTTTGGTCGACTAGGGCCTCCAGATGGAAATTTTCCTCTGGGCATGAGATAATGCTTCAAAGCATAACCTAAATTACTCCATGGAATCTCATGGAACCAATCATCAAGTCAATTTTTCTTCAGGGGATGCATTCATCAAAAATCAGGAATTAGGGTTTCTTGACCTAATTCACCTCTAAGTTGACTTTTGGGACAAATCATGAGCCAAGACCTCAAGGGAGGATTTGAAGGTCTCTAACATACCATATTGATCCATTTGCAACAATGGATTAATCCAAGAAACTTGAGCAACAAATCTCAATTTCATCAGAGCCACAATTAGGGTTTCGCGAGAAAAGTCAACTGTAGCTTTGACTTTTGACCAGGACATGCTCCCAAACCCTAGGACAGGATTCAATACACCCTATAACACCTATTAAATCAATCCATTAAGTTTGATTCAGGTCAAGGACTTGATTTCATAGAGGATCGCACAGTTTGGAATTCATCTCATAAAAAGTCAACCGTGCACAAAAGTCAACTTTGACTTTTTGAGATTTTTCACAAAAATGGTTCTTTGACCCTAAAATGATGTTAATGTATGATAGGAATCATCATTCATCCAAAAAAATCAAGAAAAGTGGGATAACTTGTAAAAGGGGTAACCATAAAAACTTAGAAAATTTTCTAAGTTATGGAACAAAGTGGCAAGGGTACCAACTTTGGAGAATCATAACTCCTAAACCATAAGGCCATTTTTCCCCATCCAAAGCTGGATTTGTAGATCTCATGGCCCTCTACAAAAGCTTCAAATACACCTCATTCTAATTCATTATGGATTTTGAGTTATGGAATGATCAAAATCACAAAAAGTGAAAATGTCACTTTTTTCCAACACTTAGTGAAATTTTCACTAAGTCAGAATCTGCCTTCACTTTTTCCAAATGTAGGGGCATTTTTCATTTGGATCCAAAAAGTATCAAAACCAATTATGATCAAACAGTTGTTGTATCATATGAGGGCTTTACAAAATGGCCTAAAACTCCATCAAATTCCACTTGAGCCATGAGATATGACAATGGCAACATGCCTTGCTGAAAACTGTCAAAGCAAGGCAGACTTTATCCATCTGAACACCTCAAGGGGGACCAAGGAGGAACCAACTCTGATCCCAAGCCTCCAAAGTCTTTGGAACCAAAAATAGCAAGCCAAACCTAGAATTTCCTAAAATAGGGACAAGACTCCAATTTTGTTTTGGAGCATTCAAAGCATACACCAAGGTGGCATGGACTGAGCCATTTCCAACTGATTTCAGTCAAGACTTATCCAAGACCAAGGGGACCAGCAGCCTGTGCCCTAACCTCTAGTCAATGGCAAGAGGAGACTTGGATTCTCATTGCTCAACATTGGCCAAACCTATGCAGCAGTTGCCATTCACTATTCCTTGCAAAACAAACTTGCTCTACTATAAATAGAGCTCATTTGTGATCAGTTTGAGTACATCAAAGCCATCAAACAGATGCTTTCCTCAAAATCTCTTCTTTCACTCCAAAATTGCCTTCCAAAGCAAGTCACTATCGGGTTTTGAGTTTGAGAGCAATTCCAACCAAACCAATCACACATACACCTCATAAACATCATATAGAAGTGATCCAAACACTTAAACAACATCTGGAACACTGATTTCTCAGAATCACCAGCCAGTTGCTTAAGGTTTTAACCAAGTTGCAGTTGAGATACCATCTTCAGTTCCAGATCATTTTCATCCATTCCAAGCACCCAGACACACTCCATAGCACCTAGGGAAGTTGTCCATAACCTTGGAACCAAGTTGTAACACCTCTAACACAAAACACGATCACCAGCTGCAAGAGGTAAGCATGAGCTCTTCTAACTCTATGATCCATGCATTTCTTGCTGCACAATAATTTGGCCATGTGTTCATAATCATGCATGGAGTATTTTCCCTCAATCAATTGTTTTGTTTGAATCGTGTATGGAATTTCTGAACCTTCTTGCAGAATCTAGGGTTCTTGAGGTTTCTCTTTGATTTCTTATTCCATGTTAAAAATAAATGAAAATAAATACCATAGACATGATCGTGAGGTTGAAACGAGTAGATTGATATGTAGATTGCATGATATAATCAAGTATTCAGTGAGATTGGATAGGAAACGCAAATCTGCAGAAACAGAGGAAGGGCGCGTGTTCTTGCCATGTTCTTGGCGCCCTTTTTCAAAAATTTGAATATTTGAATTTTGTGATTTTATTTAATTAATTCAAAAATTAATTTCTCTCTGAGTTTTAATGATTTTGAGTTGATTCTTTTTTCAATAATTCACAAAAATGTTAAAATATTTTATTTTCCCAAAAAATTTCAAAAATATTATTTATTCCATATACTTGATATTTTTGTAAAGAATTAATATTTTAATTGTTTTTAACATTTAAAATATTTTTTCCATCTTGATTTTTCAAATTTTAGGGATTTCCAAACATTTTGTTGATCAAAACCTGATTTTTGAAACATTAATCCAAGATCACAATTTGTTTTTCACATGTTTAACAATTTTGATCATTTTAATTGAATTTTTTATTCAATTAAAATACATTTTGAAAACAAATTAGGATTTTTGATTAATTCAACCCTTATCAAACTTTTTCAAACACTCATTGGGCCTCTATTAGAGTGTAAGACCCATCCCCTTTGTAAATACACCACTTTTGGGACTTAGTCATTGTATAAGTCCCACTGTATTTTCAAAAACAATGGCGCAATCGTCGCCTTTTATAAAACCAACTAGGCCTCTCCTTGAGATGTAAGACCCATTTCTTTTCTTAAAATAAACTTTTGGGCCTCTATTATAGTGTAAGACCCAAACCCTTTGAAAACCAAAACCTTTTTGGGCCTCAGTCATGGTATAAGACCCACTGCGTTTTCAAAAATCTCGGCGCGATCACCATTTCAAATCAAAAATCACCTTGGGCCTCTCCTTGAGCTGTAAGCCCCACCACTTATACAAAAATAAATCATTGGGCCTCTAATAGAGTGTAAGACCCAACCCCCTTTTAACCAAAAACAATTTTGGGCCTCAGTCACTTGTATAAGTTCCTGTACAAATAACAATGCAATCACTGACAAAACCTTGGGCCTCTCCTTGAGCGGTAAGCCCTAAACATCTTTTCAAAGTACTTTCTCCTTTGATTTTTGAATATAATATTATTATCAAATCTTTCTTTGTTGAACAAACTAACCAAACAGTATGGAAGCTCTACAACCGAGTAAGTGTTTACCTGCTTTCTCTACTGCTTTCATATATATATATAACTGTATTATGGGGCTGCTTCACTGTAAGTCTTCTTTCACAAACTTTTATATACTTGTCAAATATCAACTGTGTAATACTAGTATAGTTATTTTAGAGTTTTCCCCGATAACTACGTCTAGCACTAGGTAAAGCCTCGTTGGTCACTCTTAAATACAAACAAAACTAGATCCCCCATAGGATTACCAGACACAGTCTTCCCTTCTCTTGGGGTTAATCAATATGGAACAAAGTGAAAGGCAGCATTCTCGGTAAACCCTTTCACAGACTGTCACCCTTTGAAATTGTCAAAGAAACTCTACTCCCCATAGATGATCTTTTCTCCGTGAATGACATCTCTTGAGTTTCTTCCAGATTCTCGAACTTTCCTGGCTTGATCTATTCTCAGTGAATGGTATGTCTTGAACTTCTCGGGGTTTGGGGATCCACAGGCTTCCTAAAAGCATCCCCGCCTTCTCTTGGGCGTTGTACAAGGACCCTTCGGCTTCTTAGAAGTTCTCATGCCTTCTCTTGGGCTTAGTACAAGGACCCAGAGACCTCTACATGTATAGGAACAGAACCTAGTCATCAATTTGCTAGAGTTGTCTTTCTGAGTCAAGTGTCAGACTAGTTAATGGGTTGACCTTCATCCCTTAACAGACCAGCCTTCTCTTGGGCATCATACAAAGATCGTTCACTATCTGAGAATCGATTTGTCAAAACACCAGTAGACTGGACAGTCTCAATACCCTATGGATTTCCCATTTCCTTAAAGAAATAGGAAATCACCTTTATCCTCTGATCAATCCCAAAGCACAGCCTTACTGTTGATAAGTCTCTTTATAAGAACTGATTTTCTCTTTTATCCAACACACTGGACCCGTCACTCAACTGAAACAGTTACCAGCATAAACAGTCTCCTATTGGGCTTTGTACAATGATTCTCCCAACACTCTCTTGTTGAGTATAAAAGACACTCTTGTTGAGTCAAACCTTCAGCCTCCATCTCGGGCTTCGTATGAGATAGAAAACACTCTCTTGTTGGGTATAAAAGATCCTCTTGTTGGGTCACAACCTCTTTTAGCCTCCATCTCGGGCTTCGTACGAGATACAAAATCACTCTCTTGTTGAGTATAAAAGACTCTCTGGTTGAGTCAAATCTTCCTTTTAGCCTCCGTCTCGGGCTTCCTACAAGACACATATAAAATCACTCTCTTGTTGAGTATAAAAGATTCTCTTGTTGAGTCGACCTCTTTTTAGCCTCCGTCTTGGGCTCCATACAAGACGCATAAAAAACACTCTCTTGTTGAGTCAGTCACTTGTTAGCACTCTCTTGTTGAGTCAAACAGCTTTTAGCCTCTATCTCGGGCTTCGTACGAGACAGATAAAAAGCACCCTCTTGCTGGGTTAATAGCCTCCTCTTAGGCTTTGTATAAGGAAACCCCGTTTGAGTCAATCAACCTTTTAGCATCAAAACATGCTTTGCTCACAGCATACAAACGTCAACAACTCCTCTTTAGAGATGACAAATTCTCTCTAAAGTCAAAACCCTTTAGCTTCACATCATGGGCTTCGAACAAGATACAAATAGACCCTTCAGCTTCACATCTTGGGCTTTGAACAAGATACAAACCACCTTTAGCTTCACGTCTTGGGCTTCGAACAAGACACCAAAACAACCTTTTTCCACCCATAGAATAGGAGGAACTACGATCGCTCTGATTTCCCTGTTTCGTTAAATGGGAATACGTAGGCATAAGATTGCAAAAGAATCTTAACGAGCACACTAATCAAAAACCCAAAATCCCGTATCAATCGAAAAGCATCAGTCCTAACATCCTACCAATAGTCTAGGCTCTGTGTTCTTAACAATATACCCTAAGAGAGACCCACGATCTTTGTAGCATCTGTAAACCAATGGTCATCTGTTCAAACTCAGTATGCAAGCAGGGTTAATTGGAGACATCTATTTCCCTTCCTTCATCAGCTTCAATAGGATAAAAAATGAATCGAGATGTAGTACCCAAAAGCGATAGTGCTTCGCAACCACACATAAAACTCGCGCTACAGAAGAATGGCGACTCTGCTGGGGAGATTTATAGTATCATTTCATCTCTTCCCATCTCTTAGGTGGAAACCTTGAGTTCACATTCATGTCACAGAAATGACAGCTCTGCTGGGGAGTTATTGTCTGTATAGGATCATAAGACTATCGGTCTAGGGTGATTAAGACAAATATATATACTGCTTTTCCTAATTGATATCTATGTTTATTTTTCTGCTAATGGGAATGCGTGTGATGTCGCATGTGGAAATATTGAGTATACACCTAAGATAGGTGATGGCAATGCGGGTAATCTTACTGGGAGTGAATTCCAGTTAAGAGCCCCCGATCGACCATCAAATTCAGTGGAGACTCCCTTTGCAGATACATTGCCTATACGACTTCGGTTGTTGAAATTATTGTGGTCGACTGGGTTATCTGAGAATCTGAGGTTTTTAGCAGACTTGAGCCATTTTGTAGTGCGGAAGCTATCAGAAATAGTTGTCACGCGATACTACCCTCATCTGAGATCACTCCAGGATACATCAGCTCGCTGGCGATTCGTTTGCTGTTGTTATCCCAGAAGGGTCGATGATTTTGTGGACAGGTACAAAAAATCACCTGTATAAAACCTTTGGGGGGGGGGGGGGGGGGTAGAGCCTTGACTTCATGACAATGAACCTTTGACCCCATGTTTTTCCTATGTTTTTGTGTGCTGCATCCATACATTCATTTAAAAAACATTAAAACAAAAAAACTTCTCTTCTAGTCTCTCTTTTTCAAATTAAACTAAGACAATGATTGCAAATATCAAATAAAGTGATTGAGCTAATGGATTTCGGTAGAAGGAAAACTCATAAGTACACCTTCAAGGTTCAAAAGTTAGAGGATTTAAGTGGTTTGGCGAGAATGATCACCAACCACGAGGCTTTCAGAGCGAAGTATGGAGGACTGCTGTCCTTATTAATGGTCCATGTAATCGAAGGAATCCTTGCTACACTCATTCAGTTCTACGATCCGGTTTATCACTGTTTCACATTCCCGGATTATCAACTAGCACCAACGCTGGAGGAGTACTCTCACTTGACTGATTTACACATTACTGATCAAGCTCCATTTTTTGGACTGGAAGAAATTCCAAAGGATCATACCATTGCAAGAGCAATTTATTTGGATGAGTCAGAAGTCAGGACTCACGTGACCACTATGGGTGGCATCCAAGGTTTGCCAGCTCAGTTTTTGATAAAGAAAGCCATGTACTTTGCTAATATAGGGAACGTGGCCGCATTTGAGAGCATCTTTGTTTTGCTCACCTACGGGTTATTTTTGTTTCCCAACATTGATAATTTCGTAGATATCAACGCCATTAACATTTTCCTGATTAGAAACCCTGTACCGACCTTACTTGCAGATGCGTATCATTCAGTACACCTAAGGAATTTATATAGCGGAGGAATGGTCACATTCTATGTACCCCTGCTTTACAAATGGTTTACTTCCCATTTCCCCAAGTCTGTTGCATTTTGGGATCAAAAGAATACTTTACGTTGGTCGCAGAGAATCATGTCTCTTACCAACTCAGACATCGATTGGTATAATCAAATCTATGAGGGGATCAGAGTTATTGACCGTTGTGGAAATTTCCCAAATGTACCCCTTATAGGAACTAAGGGAGGAATCAACTATCATCCGATATTGGTTCTTCGTCAATTTGGATACCCGATGAGGCATGTCCCACGGAATGCTCATCTGGAAGGTCTTTTCTTCAAGGAAGGAGAAAATGACAGGGCACTAAAGACAGAAATAGAGCACGCTTGGAAACACGTTAATAGGAAAGGAAGAGAGTCTCTAGGAAAACTGGATTGTGTCTCAGTGGAGCCTTATCTCCTCTAGGTACAAACTAGAGCTCTCAAACTGAGGATGCCTTACCCTCATCAGGAAGTTCTTCCATTAAGGGACTCCGCCCTTTATTTCATGTCAGAGACGGAAAAGCTTCAGGTTACTCTCAGCAAAGTACAGCAGGAGAAGAGGTCTTGGAGGAACAAGTATCGTATTCTCAATGTGGAGTGCAAGAAAATACAACAGCTATTAAGAGAAAAAGATGCTCTGATTGAGATTTTAGAGCAACATGCTAGAGAAAATCAGGATGACCAAAGGAATTTGCTCGCTCCTTTCACTTGGCAAAGGAATGACAACCCGACAACGGCCCACGAGCCCCGGTCAAAGAAAAGGAAAGCACCGGAACCAGCACCTGAGCTCTCTTCAGAGAGGACTCAAGATCTATTAGTTTAGGTTTCCTCTTTTAGCACTTTGTCATCTACTGTATTTTCATTTCCGCAATCCTTTGAATTCAATACAATAGGGTTTCCCCACTGTTTGATATTTGCAATCTAATTGTCGAAGTTTACTTTGAATAAACAAAAATAATTAATAATCATTGCATTCATCATTCTCATTAACGCATTCTTCTTACCTACGAATCTCACGTTTGCGTCTCGATTCTAGAGTCAAATTGTCTCATTCGTACATTACTCGGGCGAATCGTCAGAAAAAGATGGATGATCTCGAGGAAGAGAACAAAGAGTTGAGAGAAGATATTGACACTCTGAAAGAGAATCTGAGAAAGCTTCATAACGACATGCAAGCTCTAGCAGAAGCTCAGATGCAGCAACAAAGGACTGTGATCTCAGAGATCACATCGACACCCATAGTGGAAAGATATGATCCTAGGTACAAGATGCCGAAAGATCGTCCCTGGGGCATGCCTATCAACTATATCCCGGAAGGATATGTTTCATTGATCAATGAGGATCAAGGAACCACGGCAGGAACTGCTAGGCCTGAAGGTTACAAACTTTGGGAAAGCGAAGATGCTAGGGGCATGACAACAACTCCTGAAGGTTACAAACTTCGGGAGGCACCAAGAGTCTCGGCCATAATGACTATACCACCACCCGTGGTACACACTGTCCCGGATGGATAGATTCCACAGATACCTTCTGGTGGAAATGACAGCATGTTCGACAGAAAGAATGAATTCCAGGAACAGTTCCTGGAAATGCAGAAAGAACTGAAAGCCATTCGCGGTAAGGATTTATTTGGAAAGGACACCGCGGACCTTTGTTTGTTCCCCAATGTGAAAGTTCCACACAAATTCCAGGTGCCCGACTTTAAAAAGTACAAGGGTAACTCTTGCCCTCAAAGCCACTTGGTGATGTACGCTCGGCAAATGTCAGCTCAGAAAAAGAACCAGGAGCTACTAATTCACTACTTTCAGGATAGTTTAACTGGTGACGCACTCAAATGGTACATGGGGTTAAACCGCGCCACGATCGGCACATTGAGAGATCTGGGCGCTGCCTTCGTTCAACAATATAAATACAATTTGGACATGGCACCGGACATAGATCAACTCAAATCAATGTCACAAAAGGACAAGGAAACCTTTAAGGAATACGCTCAGAGATGGCGTGAAATTGCCGCTCAGATTTGTCCACCTCTTGAGGAAAAAGAGATGACAAATATCTTCCTAAAGACCTTAAGCTCATTTTACTATGACAGAATGGTCGCCAGTACGTCCAGTGACTTCACCGAGATGGTGGGCATGGGGGTTCATCTTGAGGAAGCCGTCCGAGAAGGACGTTTAGTTAAAGACGCTGGATCATCAAGTAGTACAAAACGATACGGTAGTGCTTTCCCTAAGAATAAAGAGCAGGATATTGGGAATATCTCTCTCGGAACACAAAGGCGACGTTATCAATCAATAGCTGCTTTAACTCCTACTATTAACCCTGCGCCTGTTCCAACGTATCAACCTCAAGTTGCACAGAGCCAACCTAATCAACAACATTATCAGCAATGGACACAACACCCTCTTCAACAGGCTCGTCCTCCGTACAATAACAACTGTACAACGCGACCACCAGAGTTCGACCTTATACCAATGTTGTATGCAGAATTGTTTCCGTTACTGCTGGCTAAGGGGCACTTCCAGACTAAGTCTCCTCTTACAGTACCAGAAAATCTGCCTTTTTGGTTCAAAGCGGATCAGACCTGTCTTTACCATCAAGGAGGACCAGGGCATAACATCGAGAACTGTCTCAGTTTCAAATCCAATGTGCAAAATCTTGTTAGGAGCGGGGTCTTATCTTTCAAACATATGAATCCTAATGTTCTCACGAACCCGCTGCCTCAACACGAGAAAGCTGCAGTTAATTTGATAGAAGGAGAGTCTAACGACAGCTATCAAATTCATGATGTACTCTTATTAAGGACCAATCTGGTCAAGATGCATTGTAGACAGAGCGGGTACGGCCATGTGCCACCTCATAATTATCACCAGTGTGATATCTGCTCTAAAAACAATTAAGGATGTTCTGTGGTGCAATCAGCTCTACGGGAACAATTGGATCTCGGATGGATCCAAGAGCATCAAGTTCGTCGAGTCAACATGACCTATACAAATTCCAACATCATTCAAAACCACGACATCCGTGCGATGAATGTCAACTTGGTGGCGATGCACTCCAGGCAAAGCCAGTATCATAATCTGCCACGACACGATTACAATTACTGTCTAACTTGCTAGGTAAACAAACAGGGATGCTCTTTTGTACAAGATGCCCTCCAGCGTCAGATGGATCTTGGGTGGATCCAGGACTACCATGATAGAAATCCTTATCAGATCAACATGATCCAAATCTTTGATATTCGTCTGATGAATACCAGCTTGGTGGAGTTACATGCCAAGCAGGTCCAACTCGATTTTCTCACTTTTCATAATTATCAGGACTGTAAAGGATGCAGTGAGAGTAACCAAGGTTGTGCACTCGTTCAAAGAAACTTACAACACTTGTTAAACCACTGTTGGCTTCCAATCTATCTGGATGAAGACACGCATCAAATCAGTGTGCTTAATGGAAACCCCACTCGGCGTCAAAATCAGGATGTCTGATCTGTGGAAACAAACCTGGTAAGGTTGCAATGCATTCAAAGCGGACGTAGCTAGGTGCCACCACACAACTATGAACGCTGTAGAGTCTGCTCGGAAAATAACCAAGGATGCTACCTCGTGCGAGCAACTCTCCAAGGTCAGTTGGATCGCAAAGAGATTCACCCAAACTTAGCTTCGGGGTCCGTTAACTGGACGCCGGACTACTTCGCTGATCAAATCCGAGACGCGGTTGTAATCTCTGACCCTGAAAGGAACAAGGATGTTTGTAGCATCCTCCCTCTACTGGACGAATCAAAGGTTCTTAGCCAGTAACTGATTGAAGTTACTTACTACAGTCAGAAAAATCAGAAGGCTCCTATAGTTATCTATCTACCGGGACCATTACCATATGAATCAGCTAAGGCGATCCCTTACAAATACGGTGCAACAACAATTGAGAATGGAAAGGAAATTTCATTACCCTCCATCATGAATATTGCAAACATCAGTCGAGTAGCACGGAGCGGTCGAATCTTCAACCGAGGAGTTGGAGAACCTAACAAAGAAAAGGAACTTCAGACAGAAGCTCCCAATCCACCAGTCGGTCAATCCATTAATCCCGAACTTTTGAAAAACAATGATGAGATGCTGAAGCTCATCCAAAGGAGTGAATACAACATTGTTGATCAACTATTACAAACTCCTTCAAAGATCTCTGTGCTATCACTTTTACTCAGTTCCGAAGCCCACATGGAGGCTCTACATAAAGTCTTTGAGCAGGCCTTTGTGGAATAGGATATGTCATTACGACAGTTCGATAGCATCATCTCTAACATCACTTTCGGCAACAACTTAGGATTCAGTGATGAGGACTTTCCAGAAGGGGGCAAAAGCCACAACTTGGCGCTCAATGTCACAATTAACTGCCAGTACGATGCTCTAGCCAGCGTACTGGTAGACACATGATCGGCCATCAACGTTATGCCGAAGTCCACTTTAATGTGACTATTATTCAAAGGATCCCCGATGAGGGGCAGTGAGGTCATCGTCAAAGCCTTTGACGGATCTCGGAAAGTAGTTATCGGCGAAGTTGATCTTCCCATAACTATCGGTCCTCACACTTTCCTAATCACTTTCCAGGTCATCGACGTCCGGGCAGCGTACAGATGTTTATTAGGAAGACCTTGGATACACTAGGCTGGGGCTGTCACTTCGACACTGCACCAGAAACTGAAGTTCGTCAAGAACGATCAACTCGTCACAGTTTGTGGGGAGCAAGCCTTGCTCGTGAGTAACTTGTCATTATCTACTTGTGTAGAACCTGAGGAGGTTGTTGGACCTCAATTCCAAGCACTTTCGGTGAGCAATAAGAATCAATCAGAGAAAGGAACCTCGATTTCCTCATACAGAGATGCTCTCGAAGTGATCGAAAATAACAATGCAAAAGGGTGGGGATAACTTGTCGTTCCTACTGATAACAAAACAAAGAAGGGTCTTGGTTTTTCTTCAACCTGCACCCAGACAGCTACTAACGATGAAAGTTTTCATCCCATTCAGGATTTCTTCCACAGTGGAGGTTTTCTTCACCCAGTGCCTCAAACAGTACATACTATCAACGAGGAAGATTCCTCTGACACAGATGAGGAGTGGAAGTCTTATCTTAACAAGGACGGCTATATGTCTCAGGAAGAGGTGCCTACTCCATTTTGCTATCCCGCACAGAGTCCGAGATTTATACCCAGGTCGGACGTCAAAATGATATATGGAGATTGTGATCCGGAAGGATGTCGTGATCCACCAGACTCATTAGAGGAAGATACTCTAATGAAGGACAACTTTGACCACAACTATTATGGCCCAATGGATGGTTTGCTTATCTAGCAACCGTATCCAGGAGACTTGGGGAAAGAAAATCAACCTAACAACGAAAATCAGCTGAGCATCATTGAACAGAATACCTGTGTCCCCACCATGTCATGGGATTAACACTCAGGTCATTGTGGAAATATCCCGTACGACGATGAATTGGCAAAGCTTGCCGGACTAGAATTCGTTAACTACGCTTTTCCCGAGGTCAACGTCATCGAGAGAGATGACTCCTCCAATTCCAAAGATGTGTGGGACACCCTGGGACAACCAAGTGGAAAATACGACTATACGGTCAAGTACACTTCTCCCGAAAGCTCTCGTGTCAGGTTCGAAGACATCCATCCAACTGGATAGGGAGATTTACCTGAGAGTATAAATATTATGCAAGATACAACAGAAGAGTTCGTCTACGACAACTCTACTTGGGAAACAGATTCCAACGACCCTGCTCCGCCAGAAATCACCGTTATTTCTGAAGACAAATCAAGGAAGGTACCAGACTTTGTGATTCACCGAGGAGTTCGCCGCCAATGGGTTGCTATCGAGGTTTCGAAGATTGTTCATAATTCAAAGTAATTGCCGTCTTTATCTTAACCTTTCACCCTGCCCAGGTGAAACGGATGTTTTGATAGGGCTCACTTTCTGTAATTTCCCTCTTCGCTTCGCCCAAAGCGACAAGAGGTTTGTTTTATAGGGCTGTAGTTTCAAGAATTGACTTGTTCATTAATAAAATAACGTCGTTCTGTAATTTCCGCATTTTATTGATGTTTTCTCTTTTCGTTTTTTTCAGAAAATGGTAATCTTAAAAAACAAATAATAAAAAACAAGCAGTTTTCCAAAGAAAATACACTACACACTCTTGCATTCTCTCTATCTCTTCTAAACACAAATCTTCACGTCATGCAGATTGCTTGTTTTAAACCCAGTTGAAACATATGATCCGATGCCTTCTCCCAACTTTGAGTTCCCGGTATTTGGGGCTGAAGAAGAAGTTGACGACAAAATTCAAGAAGAGATCTCCCGACTACTCAAACAGGAGGTAAGGTCCATCAAACCTCACAAAGAACCGTTGGAAACGCTAAACTTGGGTTCAGAAAAAGAGAGATAAGAAATCAGGATTGGGGCACTGCTCAATCCTGTTAGTTCTTGGATTGGCTGGAATTTTGGTAAAACAAAGTATATTCAATTTTGATGTCAAGGTGGTGATGCTGCAACATTGAGATTTAACACTGGGCTATGTTAAGTATGTAATTGCTGAAGTTGGATGCCTGATGTCACATGGCGATGTTGTAACATCAGATCTGCAGAATTAATAACATCAGGCTGTGATGTTGTTAGGGTTGCGTATTAGCTGGAATTGTGGAGAGCAAGCTGTCTCATTGGATGCGAATATCTTGGGATAGATATTTTCTGCTGCATAGGAGATCTGGTGCAGATTTGTAGGAGATTTAAAAGGTTGAAGATTTAAAAAGATTTTAGGAGAAAATCTGTTTTAAATATTCAGTTTTAAATAACAAATCTGGTCAGATATGGTAGCAAGTCCAAGACCAATTCAAGGAGCTATATAAAGCGCACAAGACCAAAGGAAAAAGTACAGAAATACAGAGAGAAGATCAAGAGCATAGGCTGAGTGTCTTGAGTGTTTTGTTCGAGTTGTATAACCAGAATTCTAGGGTGAATTGCTGAGTCGTATTCTGTCCTCTCTTAGAAGCTGTGAAGCAATAGAGAGTTGTTACTTGATCAAAGCTGTGAAGCAGGATCAAGGTTTCTTAAAGAGGTTGTTCTTTGAGTGTTTTAGGGATTGAGTAGTGTTCTCATATCTAAGTGGGTTCTTAGGTAGAAAGTCACTAGTAGGAATTAAGTTTAGGAGATTGTCAACTGGGTTGTTGAGTCTGTAAATTAATTCTACAAGTAGTGAATTTCATCCCTGGCTTGGTAGCCCCCAGACGTAAGTAGTTAGACCGAACTGGGTGAACAATTCCTTGTGTGCTTTGTTACTGTTATTGCTGTCCATTGTGCAGAGTGTGTTGTTGTGACATCGCACCTTAACATCACACGTCTGATACCAGAATTTCAAGTCCAACTGCCAAAGAGAGTTTGACAAAACTTCTCAAAGAGTTCCCCGATGTGTTCGCTTGGTCCTATCAGGATATGCCAGGGTTGGATACCAACATCGTGGAACATCATCTACCATTAAGGTCAGAAAGTCCGCTAGTAAAACAAAGGTTGAGAAGGACTCATCTGGACATGGCCATCAAAATCAAAGAGGAGGTACGGAAACTGATTGACGCTGGTTTCCTCGCCACGTCAGAGTATCCTCAATGGTTAGCCAACATTGTACCCGTTCCCAAAAAGGACGAAAAAGTCAGAATGTGTGTCGATTACAGGGATCTAAACAAGGCTAGTCCAAAGGACGACTTTCCTTTACCACAGATTGACATGCTGGTAGACAGTATAGCAAAGTTCAAAGTTTTCTGCTTCATGGATGGATTCTCGGGCTATAATCAAATCAAAATGGCGCCGAAAGACATGGAGAAAACTTCGTTCATTACCCCATGGGGAACCTTTTACTACAAGGTAATGTCGTTCGGTTTGAAGAACGTCAGGGCAACCTATCAAAGGGCCATGACTACTCTGTTTCATGACATGATACACAAAGAAATCGAGGTATATGTCGATGATATGATTGCAAAATCTAAGACAGAAGAGGAGCATGTGACCCATCTGTCAAAACTATTCGACCGTTTGAGAAAGTACAAACTCCGCTTGAATCCCAACAAGTGCACTTTCGGTGTCCGTTCAGGGAAACTCTTAGGGTTCATCGTCAGCCAGAAAGGAATTGAGGTTGATCCTGACAAGGTCAAGGCCATTCGAGAAATGTCTTCTCCGAAAACTGAAAAACAAGTCAGAGGATTCCTGGGACGTTTGAACTACATCTCCAGATTCATATTCCTCATGACCGCCACGTGTGCGCCAATTTTCAAACTACTCAAAAAGAACCAGGATTGTGTGTGGTCAGAAGATTGCCAAACCGCTTTCGATAGTATTAAGCAATACCTGTTGAATCTGCCGATTCTATCACCTCTAGTGGAAGGAAGACCACTGATCATCTATTTAACAGTCTTGGAAGACTCCATGGGCTGTGTACTTGGCCAACAAGACGAAACCAATCGGAAAGAGTCTGTCATCTACTATTTGAGTAAGAAATTCACTGAGTTTGAAACTCGGTACACTATGCTTAAGAAAACTTGTTGCGCTTTGGCTAGGGCAGCCAAACTTCTTCGCCAGTACATGATTCGTCACACTACTTGGTTAATCTCCAAAATGGATCTAATCAAGTACGTCTTTGAAAAACCTGCTCTCACAGGAAGAATTGTCTGTTGGCAGATGCTGTTATCAGAATACGACATCGAATACAATGCTCAGAAAGCCGTTAAAGGAAGTATTTTAGCCGATCATTTGGTTCATCAATCGATTGACGATCAAGAATCAATCTGGTTTGACTTCCCAGACGAAGATGTCATGTATTTGAAAATGAAAGACTGCGATGAACCGCTACCCAGCAAAGGGCCAAAACCAGGTTCATAGTGGGGACTTATCTTTGATGGAGCAGTTAATCATTATGGAAACGGGATTCGGGTAATCATCATAACCCCCTCAAGGTACCCACATTCCTTTCACTGCGAGACTTACATTCAAGTGCACAAACAACGAGGCCGAATACGAAGCTTGTATTATGGGTCTCGAAGAGGAAATTGATTTAAGGGTCAAGAACTTGGATGTATATGGCGACTCAGCCCTGGTCATCAATCAGATTAAAGGAGATTGGAACACATACCAATCAGGATTGATTCCTTACAAAGATTATGCAAGTAGGTTGTTACCCTTCTTCAACAAAATCGAGTTTCATCACATCCCTCGTGAGGAGAATCACATGGCTGATGCATTAGCCACTCTCTCTTCCATGATTAGTGTAGGTCAATGGAACGACCCACTTACATCTTCACGATTGAAGCAGTCATAGACGACAAACCTTGGTATCATGATATCAAATGCTTCCTTCAGAAACAAGAGTACCCACCTGGGGCACTAAGGAAAGACAAAAAAACCCTCAGAAGGCTAGCAGGCAGCTTCTTCCTGAGCGGTGACACTCTCTATAAGAGAAATTTTGACATGGTCTTGCTCCGATTCGTAGACAGACCAGAAGTAGACATGTTGATAAAAGAAATTCATGAAGGATCCTTTGGCACTTAGGCTAATGGACACACGATGGTGGGAAAAATTCTCAGAGCAGGGTACTACTGGTTGACCATGGAATCCGACTGCTACAAGTACATGAGGAGGTGTCACAAGTGTCAGATATACTCCGACAAAATTCATGTACCGCCAACGCATCTCAAAGTTCTCTCTTCCCCATGGCCTTTTTCCATATGGGGAATCGACATGATTGGGATGATCGAGCCTAAAGCTTCGAACGGACATCGGTTCATCCTAGTGGCCACTGATTACTTCACCAAATGGGTCGAAGCAGTGTCGTACGCTAATGTAACCGGACAAGTGGTGGTCCGATTTATCAAAAATAACCTCATCTGCCGTTATGGTGTTCCGAGCCAGATCATTACCGATAATGGATCTAACTTGAACAACAAGATGATAAAAGAGTTGTGTGCGGAGTTCAAGATCGAACACCATAACTCATCTCCCTACTGATCCAAGATGAACGGAGCGGTAGAAGTGGCTAACAAGAACATCAAGAAGATCATTCAAAAGATGGTTGTAACCTACAAAGATTGGCACGAAATGCTGTCTTTTGCTCTTCACGGTTATCGTACATCTGTCCGCACTTCAACAGGGGCAACCCCTTTCTCTCTAGTATATGGCATGGAAGCAGTGCTCCCCATAGAAGTAGAGATCCCATCAATTCGGATATTGATGGAAGCTAAGATCACAGAAGCTGAATGGTGTCAAAGTCGCCACGATGAACTTAATCTGATCGAAGAAAATCAAATCACGGCTCTATGCCATGGTCAGTTGTATCAATAGAGATTGAAGAAGGCATTTGACAAAAAGGTTCGACCTTGCATCTTCAGGAAAGGAGACCTTGTACTAAAAAAGATACAATCATTTCTCACTAATCCTCGGGGCAAATGGACTCCGAATTATGACGGCCCCTATGTGGTCAAGAAAGCATTCTCAGGCGGCGCCTTGAGACTTGCAACCATGGATGGAGAAGAATTTGCCTACCCCGCGAATGTTGATGTAGTCAAGAAATACTTCGCCTAAACTAAAAAAAACCGTCTCGGTGGATTGAAAACCCGAAAGGGCGGTCCAGGAAAAAATTAGAGACATGATCAAAAATCATCCCGGTGGATTGGAAATCTCAAAGTACAATCCTGGCAAAAGTTAGGGATAATGGCAAGTAACTACGTCTGATCAGTTCAGCTCCTCAGCAGTCATGTCATCCATTAGAAAACTCCAGTCAAGGTCATCTTCGACAGAAGCTCAGGATGCCCAGAATTCAAAGTTGGTAGAAGGATATTGGTCGTTATGTTTCAATGTAGCCATTTTCCCTTAAATTACCATTTTCAAAACTTTGTAAATACTCTATCAAATCACGCGTTTGGCTGATTTCCATCCTATCAATAAAATTTGAGCCCTTGTGATTTTGTTTGCAATTCTTATTTGTTTTAGCTTTACAGAATGACGTTCTAATATGATTAACGATTCTTGAAATAAAACAAAAATGAATTTACTTGTAAATTTTTCTACTTTTAAAATAAAGATGGCAATTTATTTTGACTGTTGAACATCGAAAGAACATCGATTGCGTCTCCAAAGGTGTTCGAGCCTCAAAGTGCAGAATCAAAGTACTCCATCTAAACCAGTACGCCTGAACGAAGGATCAACTGTGTCAGAGACCATGTTTCATCTGACATCCCCGACAGAGTTCTTATCTCCTAAGCCCGACCAACGGCTGTCCCCCGCAGGGACTATCTCTCCTAAGCAAGGCAGAATTGCTATCTTGAACCAGCGATACTTCCTCGTCCCCCGCAGTGGTCGAGTATCCAGTCGTGTTCATCTGTTAGTCTGTATGTCGCGTCAGTTTTGTCAGCATATACGTACATACATCATGCATTTTTATTTGCATACGCATTCATATTGCATCACTATCACTCTCGTCGGTCGTATCCCCTAGTGATAACAGTTCTCTCAATCGAGTTGTCAGTTCTTTCCTCGTCAGGAAATGCTGCGTCTGAACAATCTCTCTCCTCCGTTTATTTCTGGATTGGAGTTGGGCCTCGACCACTTTGATAATTTGAACCTCTGAAGAGCCAGAGAAACTTTCGACAAACTTCACTCTTCGCCATTGAAGATGATATTTTCGCTTTCCCAGATTAAGGAAAATCCCCAGAGGAAGCCTCTTAAGTAGAGATTCGGCAATACAGTAGTTTTTATCCGAAAAATCCGCTGACGAAAAGGTCATCGGCACCTCAAAATTGGATCACATCATATGGCATTTCTCCGGGAAGATCCCGAGAAAAGTATGATGTAATACCTCAAGCAGAAAGCAGTCTCTCAAGAGACTCATTTTCCCCAGTAGAGTCGACAAATGGCATCTCCAGCAGAGAAGTTTGTACACCTCTACAACTCAGACGATTGGGTTTCCCAGCAAGTCTTACATCAAAACTTTTTCCATCAAATGGCATCTCCCCAAGAAAATTCGGCAAAAAGTTTGAGGAAAATCGCTACACATAGCGTCACTTGTTAATAAAGTTTATTGACAAAAGAAACTAAGACCCGTTCCTTGGTAGGAAACCAGGATCGAGGGGAAGTTTATTTTAGAAACTAACACCAGTTCCTTGGTAGGAAACCAGGATCGAGAGGAAGTTTATTTCAGAAACTTAGACCAGTTCCTTGGTAGGAAACCAGGATCGAGGGGAAGTTTACCTTTTCTAAGCATCATTACTTAGCAAAAGAAGATGGACTGGAAAACGGCCGTTCATAACCACCATCAAAATTTCAGGTATTCCGATATTTAATCCTCTTGTACCCCGAATGCTCGAATACCTTCGCCATTTACACCTTCGGGTCCAAGAAGATTAAATAGGGGCATCTGTCATACCCCAAATTTTGACCACTAAGATTTCCCATCATTGTGCAAATCATTATCATAATATGGATGAACCATCAAGCCTCATCAGTCTCCCCAAAGATGGGTGATCATTCACTACTATAAAAAATTAGGGTTTCAAGCCCTCTCTGAGCCTTAGGAAAAGGATCAATCAAGAAATGACATGATCTTCAACTTGTCTAACCTCTCAAATATCCACAATGGATCAAGAGGACTCCCACCACAAGGATTAAGCAAAAGGCTGCTCCCTTCTAGGTGGATCAAGTCTCAATATTGCCAGTGTCACCAAATTTGGGTTTTGGTCGACCAGGGCCTCCGGATGGAAATTTTCCTCTGGGCATGAGCCAATGCTTCAAAGCATAACCTAAATTACTCCATAGAACCTCATGGACCCAATCATCAAGTTAATTTTGCCTCAGGGGATGCATTCATCAAAAATCAGGAATTATGGTTTCTTGACCTAATTCACCCCTATGTTGACTTTTGGGACAAATCATGATCCAAGACCTCAAGGGAGGATTTGAGGGTCTCTAACATACCATATTGATCCATTTGCAACAATGGATTAATCCAAGAAACTTGGGCAACAAAATCTCAATTTCATCAGAGCCATAATTAGGGTTTCACGAGAAAAGTCATCTGTAGCTTTGACTTTTGACCAGGACATGCTCCCAAACCCTAGGACATGATTCAATACACCCTATAACACCTATGAAATCAATCCATCAAGTTTGATTCAGGTCAAGGACTTGATTTCATTGAGGATCGCACAATTTGGAATTCATCTGATAAAAAGTCAACTGTGCACAAAAGTCAACTTTGACTTTTTGAGATTTTTCACAAAAATGGTGCTTTGATCCTAAAATGATGTTAATGTATGATAGGAATCATCATTCATTAAGAAAAATCAAGAAATGTGGGATAACTTGTAAAAGGGGTAACCATAAAAACTTAGAAAATTTTCTAAGTTACGGAACAAAGTGGCAAGGGTACCAACTTTGGAGGATCATAACTCCTAAACCACAAGGCCATTTTTCCCCATCCAAAGCTGGATTTGTAGATCTCATGGTCCTATACAAAAGCTTCAAATACACCTCATTCCAATTCATTTTGGATATTGAGTTATGGAATGATCAAAATCACAAAAAGTGAAAATGTCACTTTTTTCCAACACTTAGTGAAATTTTCACTAAGTCAGAAACTGCCTTCACTTTTTTCCAAATATATGGGCATTTTTCACTTGGATCCAAATATTATCAAAACCAATTATGATCAAACAGTTGTTGTATCATATGAGGGCTTTTCAAAATGGCCAAGAACTCCATCAAATTCCACTTGAGCCATGAGATATGACAATGGCAACATGCCTTGCTGAAAACTGTCAAAGCAAGGCAGATTTTGGAGTTTTGCTCGATTTGCTCAAATTTTGCAAAGGGCAAGCAACTCTATCCATCTGAACACCTCAATGGGGGACCAAGGAGGAACCAACTCTGATCCCAAGCCTCCCATGTCTTTGGAACCATAAATAGCATGCCAAACCTAGAATTTCCTAAAATAGGGACAAGACTCCAATTTTGTTTTGGAGCATTCAAAGCAAACACCAAGGTGGCATGGACTGAGCCATTTCCAACTGAATTCAGTCAAGACTTATCCAAGACCAAGGGGACCAACAGCATGTGCCCCAACCTCTAGTCAATGGCTATAGGAGACTTGGATTGTCATTGCTCAACATTGGCCAAACCTCTAGTCAACAGCAGCAGTTGCCATTCACTATTTCTTGCAAAACAAACTTGCTCTACTATAAATAGAGCTCATTTGTGATCAGTTTGAGTACACCAAATCCATCAAACAAATGCTTTCCTCAAAATCTCTTCTTTCACTCCAAAATTGCCTTCCAAAGCAAGTCACTATCGGGTTTTGAGTTTGAGAGCAATTCCAACCAAACCAATCACACACACACCTCATAAACATCATATAGAAGTGATCCAAACACTTAAACAAAATCTGGAACACTGATTTCTCAGAATCACCAGCCAGCTGCTCAAGGTTTTAACCAAGTTGCAGTTGAGATACCATCTTCAGTTCCAGATCATTTCCATCCATTCCAAGCACCCAGACACACTCCATAGGACCTAGGGAAGTTGTCCATAACCTTGGAACCAAGCTGTAACACCTCTAACACAAAACAGGATCACCAGTTGCAAGAGGTAAGCACGAGCTCTTCTAACTCTATGATCCATGCATTTTTTGCTGCACAATAATTTGGCCATATGTTCATAATCATGCATGGAGTGTTTTCCCTCAATCAATTGCTTTGTTTGAATCATGTATGGAATTTCTGAACCTTCATGCAGAATCTAGGGTTCTTGAGGGTTCTCTTTGATTTCTTATTCCATGTTAAAAATAAATGAAATTAAAGACCATAGACATGATCGTGAGGTTGAAACAAGTAGATTGATATGTAGATTGCATGTTATAATCAAGTATTCAATGAGATTGGATAGAAAATGTAAATCTGCAGAAACAGAGGAAGGGCGTGTGTTCTTGCCATGTTCTTGGTGCTCTTTTTCAAAAATTTGAATATTTGAAATTTGTGATTTTATTTAATTGATTCAAAAATTAATTTCTCTATGAGTTTTAATGATTTTGAGTTGATACTTTTTTTAATAATTCACAAAAATGTTAAAATATTATATTTTCCCAAAAAATCCCAAAAATATTATTTATTCCATATACTTGATATTTTTGTAAAGAATTAATATTTTAATTGTTTTTAACATTTAAAATATTTTTTCCATCTTGATTTTTCAAATTTAAGGGTTTCCAAACATTTTGTAGATCAAAAACTGATTTTTGAAACATTAATCCAAGATCAAAATTTGTTTTTCACATGTTTAACAATTTTGATCATTTTAATTAAATTTTTTATTCAATTAAAACACATTTTAAAACCAAATTAAGGTTTTTGATTAATTCAACCCTCATCAAACTTTTTCAAACACTTATTGGGCCTCTATTAGAGTGTAAGACCCATCCCCTTTGTAAATACACCACTTTTTGGGTCTCAGTCATTGTATAAGTCCCACTGTATTTTCAAAAACAACGGCGCGATCGTCGCTTTTTTTAAAATCAACTGGGCCTCTCCTTGAGCTGTAAGACCCATTTCTTTTCTTAAAATAAACTTTTGGGCCTCTATTAGAGTGAAGACCCAAACCCTTTGAAAACCAAAACCTTTTTGGGCCTCAGTCATGGTATAAGACCCATTGCGTTTTCAAAAATCTCGGCGCGATCACCATTTCAAATAAAAAATTACCTTGGGCTTCTCCTTGAGCTGTAAGCCCCACCACTTGTACAAAAATAAATCATTGGGTCTCTAATAGAGTGTAAGACCCAACCCCCTTTTAACCAAAAACAATTTTGGGCCTCAGTCACTTGTATAAGTCCCTATACAAACAACAGTGCAATCACTGACAAAACCTTGGGCCTCTCCTTGAGCTGTAAGCCCCAACCATCTTTTCAAGGTACTTTCTCCTTTGATTTTTGAATATAATATTGTTATTAAAGCTTTCTTTCTTGAACAAACAACCCAAACAACATGGAAGCTCTACAACCGAGTAAGTGTTTACCTGCTTTCTCTACTGCTTTCATATATATATATATAACTGTATTGTGGGGCTGTTTCACTGTAAGTCTTATTTCACAAACTTTTATATACTTGTCAAATATCAACTGTGTAATACTAGTATAGTTATTTTAGAGGTTTCTCTACTGCTTTCTCTACTGCTTTCATATATATATATATAACTGTATTGTGGGGCTGTTTCACTGTAAGTCTTATTTCACAAACTTTTATATACTTGTCAAATATCAACTGTGTAATACTAGTATAGTTATTTTAGAGGTTTCCCCGGCAACTACGTCTAGCACTAGGTAAAACCTCGTTGGTCACTCTTAAATACAAACAAAACTAGATTCCCCATAGGATTACCAGACACAGTCTTCCCTTCTCTTGGGGTTAATCAATATGGAACAAAGTGAAAGGCAGAATTCTCGGTGAACCCTTTCACAGACTGTCACCCTTAGAAATTATCAAAGAAACTCTACTCCCTAGAGATGATCTTTGCTCCGTGAATGGCATCTTTTGAGTTTCTTCCAAATTCTCGAACTTTCCTGGCTTGATCTATTCTCAGTGAATTGCATGTCTTGAACTTCTCGGGGTTTGGGGACCCACAGGCTTCCTAAAAGCATCCTCGCCTCCTCTTGGGCGTTGTACAAGGACCCTTCGGCTTCTTAGAAGTTCTCATGCCTTCTCTTGGGCTTAGTACAAGGACCCAGAGACCTCTACATGTATAGGAACAGAACCTAGTCATCAATTTTCTAGAGCTGTCTTTCTGAGTCAAGTGTCATACCAGTTAATGGGTTGACCTTCATCCCTTAACAGACCAGCCTTCTCTTGGGCATCATACAAATATCGTTCATTATCTGAGAATCGATTTCTCAAAACACTAGTAGACTTGGACAGTCTCAATACCCTATGGATTTCCCATTTCCTTAAAGAAATAGGAAATCACCCTGATCCTCTGATCAATCCCAAAGCACAACCTTACTGTTGATCAGTCTCTTTATCAGAACTGATTTTCTCTTTTATCCAACACACTGGACCCGTCACTCAACTCAAACAGTTACCAGCATAAACCGCCTCCTCTTGGGCTTTGTACAATGATTCTCCCAACACTCTCTTGTTGAGTATAAAAGACTCTCTTGTTGAGTCAAACCTTCAGCCAACATCTCGGGCTTCGTACGAGATAGAAAACACTCTCTTGTTGAGTATAAAAGATCCTCTTGTTGGGTCATAACCTCTTTCAGCCTCCATCTCGGGCTTCGTACGAGATACAAAATCACTCTCTTGTTGAGTATAAAAGACTCTCTGGTTGAGTCAAATCTTCCTTTTAGCCTCCGTCTTGGGCTTCATACAAGACACATATAAAATCACTCTCTTGTTGAGTATAAAAGATTCTCTTGTTGAGTCAACCTCTTTTTAGCCTCCGTCTTGGGCTTCATACAAGACGCATAAAAAGCACTCTCTTGTTGAGTCAGTCACTTGTTAGTACTCTCTTGTTGAGTCAAACACCTTTTAGCCTCTATCTCGGGCTTCGTACGAGACAGATAAAAAGCACCCTCTTGTTGGGTTAATAGCCTCCTCTTAGGCTTTGTATAAGGAAACCCCGGTTGAGTCAATCAACCTTTTAGCATCAAAACATGCTTTGCTCACAGCATACAAACGTCAACAACTCCTCTTTAGAGATGACAAATTCTCTCTAAAGTCAAAACCCTTTAGCTTCACATCTTGGGCTTCGAACAAGATACAAATAGACCCTTCAGCTTCACATCTTGGGCTTTGAACAAGATACAAACCACCTTTAGCTTCATGTCTTGGGCTTCGAACAAGACACCAAAACAACCTTTTTCCTTTCATAGAATAGGAGGAACTACGATCGCTCTGATTTCCCTATTTCGTTAAACGGGAACATGTAGGCATAAGATTGCAAAAGAATCTTAGCTAACACACTAATAAAAAACCCAAAATCCCGTATCAATCGAAAAGCATCAGTCCTAACATCCTACCAATAGTCTAGGCCTTGTGTTCTTAACAAAATACCCTAAGAGAGACCCACGATCTTTGTAGCATCTGTAAACCAAGAGTCATCTGTTGAAACTCATTATGCAAGCAGGGTTAATTGGAGACATCTATTTTCCTTCCTTCATCAGCTTCAATAGGATAAAAAATGAATCGAGCTATAGTACCCCAAAGCGATAGTGCTTCGCAACCACACATAAAACTCGCGCTACACGTACCCTTGCATCAAATTGACGTGATCTTTGGAATGAACTGGTTGGAGTTCAACCGTGTTCATATCAATTGTTATACCGATACTGTAGAGTTTCCTGAGATTGATGATAGTGGGGAGTTGATGTTCTTGTCTGCTAAGCAAGTAGACGAACTTGTGGAAGAAGAAGCCATGGTGTTTGCAATGTTTGCCTCGTTGCAAATTGATCGTGAAGCTGCGAGTGTGGAGTTACCTGTTGTCTATGAATTCCCATATGTGTTTCCAGATGACATCAGTGATTTGCCTCCAGAGCGTGAAGTAGAGTTTGCAGTGGACTTAATACCAGGTACGAGTCCAGTGTCGGTGGCTCCTTATCGAATGTCAGCTTCTGAGTTAAGTGAATTGAAGAAGAGATTTGTTCGACCAAGTGTTTCTCCGTGGGGTGCTCCTGTGTTGCTAATGAAGAAGAAAGATGGAAGTATGAGGTTGTGTGTTGATTATCGGCAGCTGAATAAGTGACTATCAAGAATAAGTATCCGCTACCGAGAATCGATGATTTGATGGATCAGCTAGTAGGTGCTTGTGTGTTCAGCAAGATTGATTTGAGGTCGAGTTATCATCAGATTCGAGTTAAGCCTGATGATATTCCGAAGACGGCTTTCAGGACGAGGTATGGACACTATGAATACACTGTGATGTTGTTCGGTGTATCTAATGAACCTGGTGTGTTCATGGAGTATATGAATCGGATTTTTCATGAGTACTTGGATAAGTTTGTGGTGGTGTTCATCGATGACATCTTGATATATTCTAGATCTGAAGAAGAATATGCCGAGTATTTGAGGACTGTGTTACAAGTGTTGAAAGAGAAGAAGTTGTATGCAAAGTTGTCGAAGTGTGAGTTTTGGTTGATGGAAGTGAGTTTCCATGGTCATGTGATTTCAAGTGGTGGTGTTGTTGTTGATACTTCTAAGATTGATGCTGTGTTACAATGGGAGACTTCGAAGTCTGCTACTGAGATACGAAGTTTTCTGGGATGAGCGGGTTATTACCGCAAGATTGTTGAAGGCTTTTCTAAGTTGGCATTATCTTTGACTCAGTTGACTCGAAAGGGTCAGACTTTTGTGTGGGATGTAGCTTGTGAAGAAAGTTTTGTGGAATTGAAGAAGAGATTAACTACTGTTCCGAGTGAATATTTTGTGGTGTATTGTGATGCGTCGAAGATGGTTCTTGGTGGAGTATTGATGCGAAATGGACAAGTTGTTGCTTATACTTCGAGACAATTGCGAGTTCATGAGAGGAATTGTCCTACACATGACTTGGAGTTGGCCGCTGTGGTGTTTGTGTTGAAGATTTGGAGACATTATCTGTTTGGCTCTAAATTTGATGTGTTCAGCGATATAAGAGTCTGAAGTACTTATTTAATCAGAAGGAATTGAATATGAGGCAGAGAAGGTGGTTAGAGTTGTTGAAGGATTTCGATTTTGAGTTAAGTTATCATCCGGGCAAGGCAAATGTAGTGGCCGATGCGTTGAGCAGAAAGTCACTGCATATGTCGATGATTATGGTGAAAGAATTGGAATTAATTGAGCAATTCAGAGATTTGAGTCTAGTATTTGAAAAGACCTCTGACACTGTGAAGTTGGGAATGTTGAAGTTGACTAGTAGTATTTTGGAAGAAATCACAGTGGGATAGCAATCTGATTTAAAGTTGGTTGACCTATTGACTTTGATTAACCAAGGTAACGGAGGTGACTTCCGGGTTGACGAGAATGACGTAATGATGTTCAGAGACAGGGTGTGTGTTCCAGATGTTCTAGATATTAAGAAGTGCATTCTTGAAAAAGGACATCGAAGTAGGTTGAGTATTCATCCCGGTGCTACGAAGATGTACCAAGATTTGAAAAAGTTGTTTTGGTTGCCAGGTATGAAGAAGGATGTTACGGAGTTTGTTTATGCGTGTTTGACTTGTCAGAAGTCGAAGGTTGATCATCAGAAGCCTTTAGGTATGATGCAGCCGTTGAGGATTCCAGAATGGAAATGGGATAGTATTTCCATGGATTTTGTGGTGGGATTGCCGAAGACTGCTAAGGGAAATGATTCAATATGGGTGATCGTGGATAGATTAACTTAGTCGGCTCATTTCTTGCCGATGAAGATTAATCATTCTATGCAGAAGTTAGCCGAGATGTATATTGAAGAAATTGTGAAGTTACATGGGGTGCCTTTGAGTATTGTGTTGGATAGAGATCCGAGATTTACATCGAGGTTTTGGAAGAGTTTGCAAGATGCGTTGGGCACCAAGTTGAGAATGAGTTCTGCCTATCATCCGCAGACAGACGGTCAGACAGAAAGGAATATCTAATCCTTAGAGAATTTATTGAGGGCTAGTGTGTTGGATCATGGAGGATCGTGGGATAGCCATTTGCCGTTGATTGAGTTCACGTACAATAATAGTTTTCATGCTAGTATTGGAATGGCACCCTACGAAGCTTTGTATGGGAGAAGGTGTAGGACTCCTTTGTGTTGGTATGAGTCGGGAGAGAGTGCGGTACTCGGACCTGAAATTGTGCAAGAGACGACTGAGAACATTAAGAAGATCCAAGAGAGGATGAAAGCTTCGCAGAGTCGTCAGAAGAGTTACCATGATAAGATGAGGAAAACACTTGAATTCCAAGAGGGAGATCACGCGTTTTTGAGGGTGACGCCAGTGACTGGTGTGGGTTGAGCTTTGAAGTCTAGGAAGTTCACTCCATATGTTGTTGGTCCATATCAGATATCGCAGAGGATAGGAGAGGTAGCCTATTGAATTACTTTATCGCCGTCACTTGCGAATTTGCATGACGTATTCCATGTGTCTCAGTTGAGGAAGTATGTTCCGGATCTGTCGCATGTGATTCAGATGGATGATGTACAAGTGAGAGATAATCTGGCTGTGAAAGCATTGCCTGTGCGTGTTGATGGTCGAGAGATGAAGCAATTGTGGGGTAAAGACATAACTTTGGTGAAGGTGTTGTGGGGTGGACCAGCTGGCGGAAGTTGGACTTGGGAACGCGAAGATCAAATGAGGGAGTCGTATTCGACTCTATTTCCTTGAGGTAATTTTCGAGGGGGAAAATTCTTTAAGTGGGGGAGAGTTGTAACACCTTGATTTTCGTATAAATATTTATTTAATTTATTTAAATATTATATTCATGGTTTTCTGTGAATTTTGGTGTTTCGTATCGATGTTGGTGTTTTTATGAAGTTTTGGTTATTTTAATTAAATAATAGTATATAATATGAATATATTAGTATTATTATTAATTTAAATAGTATTAGAGGAATTAAGGGTAAGATGGACATTTGAGGAGTATTAGAGGGAGTATTATGCGAAAGCCCATATTTGAGGCCCAAGAGTTCAACTAACCAAAAAGGAGGAATTTAGGGGAATTAGGATTCATCTGTGGATATCGTGAAAATAAGGAGAAAGTGCAAAGCTCTGAGGAAAAAGGAAAAAGGCGAGGATGTTCGTGAAGGTTTCCAATGGCTCAAGAGAGAACTCATCAGATTGACAATCTAAGGTATGGGCAGTAATTACCTTTCATTGTTTTCATTATAGGATTCGATTGATTGAAGTGGATTTTGGGGTTTTTGAGGGTTTATAGTTTTTGAGGTAAACTGATGACTTTGAGGGCTTGTTGTGAGATCGATTATTAAGAGTTAAAATAATCAGTAGAGTAGACCTTGGGTTTGATTTCCCCGTTGTGGTAGTTTTAACCTTGTGGTGAAAGATCTATGGAGTTTATATGAAGCTCGAGAATTTTGAAGGTTTAGGGAAATTAAGGTTTCCCTTAGTGTCCTAAATCGCCCTAACAGTCGTAGGTTTTAGGCCTTTAAATTCTGTGATATCTTAGAACTGTTAGCAGCGATTTGGAGGTTGTGGAGCTACTGATGCATAGCAGCGATTTGCTGTAATCGCAGGTTTGCTAGGCGAACCATTGCTTCGCTAGGCGAATGTTCGCCAGGGCGCACTAAGCGAGTAGCGCAGTGAATGCGCGATAACGTGGGAGTGAGTACTGAGATGATTCTGGAGAGGAAAGGTGGGCTTCGCTGGGAGTCTCGCTAAGCGAAGGAATCAGCAAGTGGGTTCGCTAAGCGAATCAATCAGCGAGTATGATAGATGATTGTGTTTCTGGTGTTGAGTGTGATGTTTGCGGGGTTCGCTGGCCGCTTCGCTAAGCAAAGGCCACAGCGAACGGGTTCGCCTAGCGAACCCTGGAGCGAACTGCTGTTGTTTCGCGATTTTGGGTTATGTGTTATGCTATTGTGATATTTTGTTGCCGTGATTTTTATGATGATTTTCCATGATGTTACTGATGATTATTTGATGATGTTTTGGTGAATATTTGATGAATATGTGATGACATGACGTATATGAGAATTGATGAATGATGATGCACATAATGATGTTTAATTTGATGATGATGATTAGTGATGTTGTGTATCATACATTCATATGCATACTCTATGACGACGCTTCATTCCCATTGTGCGGATATGAGGTAATTATGACGTGCTTCGGTTCCAAATGCGGGATCGATCCTATTGACATGGATCTTTGGAGGGTTAATGGCCTAGTGTCCATCTATTATGACGATTGGTACCACATGCATGAGTCTTGTTATGCATTGCATTTTATGTGGCATTGATGAATTTGTGATATGGTGCTTCCTGATATTTTCCTTGATGATGAACTTGATGATGTCGTTTATGAAGATAATGCCATTTTATGTATATCTTGTTTTATAATGATTATTATGAATTGTGATTACTCACCCTGCCTGTTTGAATGTTTCCTCCACGTGGGTAACGTGCAGGTGATCAGGTTTAGCCGTGGATGCTTTCGAGGACTCGAAGTTTATTTACTTTTGGTCGATTTAGAGGGTCTTGCTCTGATAGTGTAAAATTGGGTTGGGGTCCTTTGAGTCGAACTATGTGGTTTCCTTATTTTGTTGTCATTTGATGATATAGTTTTGTTTTGATCATTATGATGTTTGTTGAAAACCTTTTATTTGAAAATTTTGAGTTCCGCTGCCATGTGAAGGCTTTTTTATTTATTTTGAGGAACACCCTTTGTTTACAGGGTAATTGTGTTATTTTGATTTAATGAGAAATGTGCACCCTTTGAGGGAATTTTTATGCCTTACTCTGATATTTTAGTTGTTTCTGCTGCAACAATATTGGGGGTAGAAAAGGGTGTTACACCCTATTTTATGGATTCTCTAGGCTTTACATGGTTCTAGCCAATCCTAACTCAAGTCAAGGGGAAGGGAAATGACCTTGAGTTCACAATCTCACACTATATGGAAACATGTTCATGAGTTCACCAACTCAAAATATCACTAATCGATAACCTCACCAAGGTATCCCCTTTTCCCGTCCGCTTCTACGTCTAGAAGTCGACCCGAGTCATGGATCCTTGTAACCTACTTGACATACGAATGGATTCGGGTTCTACGGACCATTAACTGTTATGAACCGTCACTTCACACGGGCCATTAACCGTCACAAGCATACGCTCCATGGACGCCATTCGTACTGCACGCGGGAATCAAACCTGCCAAGTAGTCATGCATACATTTTCAGAGGAGCCCGAGGCTCATGAAACAACAACTCAAGTGAAACGGTTATGATTACGTGATCTCACACACAAACATGATTGTATTCGACAATATCAAGGCCACAATGCCTTAAGGCCACATTCACCTTTCACAAAGAACACAAGGTTCACACACATGTTCCATACTAGTGTCTCACTCTCCTCTAGACCATTACTCGTCAAGGATGCACACCTAGGCATCGAATGCACGAGCATCGCCATCTAGATTATCTATCAATCCTAGTCACAACCTAGAACCATATCATTTTTTTGGGGTAATGTTTCCTCACTCTTCCTAACTCATTTTAAGCATGCATATTCCCTCATTCATACTTAACAATAGTTAGATAGATATGGCATAACACAAATATTACAAGTAAGCACATATAATAACACATCACATAAAACATCACTCTCATTAAATTGCCATCAATTGATTATTCTCACATCATACTCAATATTTTCCCTTTTTATTGGGTAGAGGATCGTTATAGCTTTCCAACGATACCAAGAACACTTCGATCAGAGTTACAGTTCAAAAGTTATGAATTTTCTAAAATATTTTTCACAAACTGTCAGTGGTAATTGATTACTCTAATAGGGTAACCGATTACTTGACAAATTCCAACAACAAAACCTCATTTTTCTCATGGGTAATAGATTACCAAGATAGGGTAATCGATTACCACTGTCACAAGTTGAAAAACTCTGTTTTTATGTTATAAAACCCAACCAAACTTCATCAAAACTTATTGGAAATTAATAACAAGTATTACCGATTATTTCCACATATAACCCGACTATATTACACGGTTTATTTCACGTTTTATCCGTTAGAAACATTGATTTTATCAATTTCATCATTTTCTCTCAAATTCTAACCTAAGTTCAAAACATGAAATTTCTAGAACTTAGAGTTTCTAACTAGAACCCACCTGATAATCGAATGGGAGGTTGAAGAAGATGATGAACAATGATCCAAACTTCTTCCCAAGCTTTTTTCCTCTTTCCCTCTTCTCTTCTCTTCTTTCTCTCTTTTCTCTGTTTTTCGTCTTCTCCCACTGTCTACTCTTTTTCCTTCTTTCTCTTAATATATATATATATATATAATGTAATACCCCGTAAAATTCTGAGCGTTTTGGGATAATATTATTTTGGTCAACTGGGTTCCGGTGTACTCTGAGCAATTATTGGATAGAATAATTAGAGTAAACTGACGAACTCGGACTGATTAGATTTAATACTATTTAAACTTGGAATTTTATTAATTGGTTCATTAGAGATAATTTGGATAATTAGTAGTGTTGCCAATTAATATTTTCGATGTGTATTTCATTTTCTTTTCTTTGCCTTATTTGGAAAGAAGATAGAAAACTAAAGGAAGGAAAAAGAAAAGGGAAGAGAAAAGAAGATAAATTCTCTCAAGAGCTCTAGGTCATCAATCATCAACCAATCTTCATCTTTTCATCTCAGCTTCAACCTCCTCATCTTGTAATCCAGGTGGGTTCTAGTTAGACTCTTTAGATTAAGGTTTTATTGAGTTTTAGAGTTAGTTTGATATTGTTAGAAAATGTGGAATTTTTACAATAGAATCATAATTTAACTGCAGAAATTCGATCATTGATTATATGTTATACTGGTTGTTATGATTATAGCAGGTTTGTGTATTTTGATTGGGAAAAAAATGGGATTTTGGGGTTGAATTGGATCAACCCGTAGCAGAACTTGTCTGCAGAAAAAAATATCTGGGTTTCACCTGTCCGTACGCGTATCACACAGGGCCATGCGCGTATTGAGTGGGGCAATACGCGTATGGAAGTGAAGGATTTTGGGCGTTACGCGTATGGAGGAGGCAAAACGCGTATGGTTTGGGCAATACGCGTATTTGAGGAAAAAATGGAATTTTAAAGGGAAAACAGCCTCTGCCCGTACGCGTATCACTTTGTGCAGTACGCGTACGGAGCAAGGCAATACGCGTACGGCCAGGACGTGTGCTGAATTGTGTTTTTTTGCGATACCATTTCTTGTAAATTCCATAACTTTTGACTCGTTTATCCTATGTAAGTATTATTGGTATCGTTATAAAGCTATGAGTATCCTCTAGCTAATGGTGGTAAGAAATATCTGTTTATTTACCGATTAAATAAATCGGAGGGAACCGTGAATGGGTGTAACATGTAATATGTTAAATTATGTGTTTTCTATGGTGTGATCGATGCCTAATTGCCTATACTCTGATTGCTAAATATGTTTAATTATGTATGCATGTTAAAATATGAAATAGGTAGAGTGAGGACTTACCATAAACAATGTCGGAAAGTGTGTAATGACATAGTGACAACGCTCGTGCATGAAGGGCCGAGGCGTGTGTCTAGAAATCATAACCAATTTCTCTTGCGGTGTAGTTTCATGAGACTCGAGCACCTCCTCTGAAACGTATGCACAATTACTTGGCAGGTTTGATTCCCGCATGTAGTACGAATGGAGCCTACGGGTAAAGAGACTTGTGACGGTGTACGGGCCGTGTGAAGTGACGGATCACGGTGTACGGGTCGATGATCCCGAATCCATTTCGTATGCCAAGTAACTTCAAGGATCCATGACTCGGGTCATGTTCTAGACGTAGAAGAGGACGGGAAAAGGGGATTCCTTTGTATGGTTATTAATTAGTGAGATTCTTGCGTTAGCAGGCTCACGAGTGTGGTTACATTGACGTCGTGTGTGTACTCAAAGTCATTTCCCTTCCCTTTTGACTTGAGTTAGGTTGTTAGAACCTTGTAGAGCCGAGAGGACTATAAGATAGCGAACTCACTGAGATTTGTTGTATCTCACCCCACTATTGTTGTTTACATCACAGGTTCTGCAGGTTCCGCGAAGGGTAAGGATAAGGCTCTGTGACTATCCTTGCGTAGCTGTTGGTTTTGCTTCCGTTGTGAAGTCTTTTGAGATCCTTAGTGATCTAGTTCTTAGTTTTATCTTTTGAACATTTTGTACATATAACATGTCGGTGGTTGTATTAGGTTATTTTGGGCATTTTTATGTATACGATGTTACTAGGAACTTATGTATTTCAGTACCAAATGTATTATTCATGTATGATATCTACTTTGATGTATGTATATATATGGGGGCATTACATATAATATAATCCAACAGGGTAAAATATCTCCAATTGATATTTTATCATCTCACACCATTTGATCAATTATTAGAGTAATCTTAAAATACTCTCTTGGTATAATAAATAATGATATATCTCTTTAATAATATAATTGATCTCTTCAGAGTTCACCAGTTGCTCTATTGATCCCAATTAACAATACTTAAAACACTTAGAGAATTCCATTAATCCAATTAATCAAAGATAGAGCACATATACACTCATCTGATCTTATTTGATATCCAATTGAGCATTTAGATAATATGGGGCATTACAAGGATATGTTCTGTGATATTGGGAAATCTTCTTTTAAGAATGCTCATATTTATGATACTTAATGTAGTGATAAAGACACCCCTTTTTATAAGGGATACACAGATTTTACACGATTGTCGGCGGTGTTAAAGTTGTTTAATCTGAAGGCATAAAATGGATGGTCGAATAAACGTTTCACAGAATTACTTGAACTGCTAAAGGAAATGTTACCAAATGATAACAAATTGCCGGATCGTTGTTATGAGACCAAAAAGATATTGTGTCCAAAGGGTCTGGAATATATCAAAATACATTCTTGCTCTACTGATTGCATATAATACCGGAAAGAGTATGAAGACTTGTATCAATGACTGAAATATGGCGTGTCACGTTACAACCTGAAGGCCAACAGTGGTGATGACAATGACTATGACAATGTTAGTAGGAAGCATCCTTCTACTAAAGTGTTATAGTACTTTCCAATAATTTCATAATTGAAGAGACTTTTTTCCAATTCGAATGACGCAAAGAATCTTAGATGGCATGCAGATGAAAGAACTTGTGATGGAAATATTCGCCATGTTGTTAATTCGTTGCAATGGAAGAAAATTGATGGAAACATTCGCCATGTTGCTGATTCGTTGCAATGGAAGAAACCTTAGGCTTGGACTTGCCACCGATAGAATGAACCCCTTTGGTAATCTGAGCACTAATGATACTACGTGGCCAGTTCTTCTCACTATTTACAACCTATCCCCTTGGTTGAATATGAAGCGCAAGTATATACTATTAAGTATGATGATTTCTGGACCACGACAACCTGGTAACGACATAAATTTTTATCTAAGTCCATTAATTGATGATTTACGACTCTTGTGGGATGAAGGCGTTGAAGTTGGTGACGCATATTCTGGGGAAAAGTTTAAGATGCATGCAATGTTATTTTGCACAATCAACGACTTTCCTGCTTACGGTAACTTGGCTGGATATAGTGTCAAAGGATATAGAGCGTGTCCTATATATAAAGAAGACTATTTACATTGGGCATCAAAAATTTCTAAAACCTGATCATCCTTATCGTAGATTGCGAAAAGCGTTTAATGGAGAGCAAAAGTTTTATAAGGCACCATAACCTTTAACCGGGGAAGAAGTTTATCAACGACAGGAACACATTAATGTTGTCTTTGGGAAGAGGAAAAAAAGAAAAAAAAGGAAGTTGCAAAAAATATTTGGAAAAAGAGGTTCATTTTCTTTGATCTTCCGTATTGATCAAGTCTTGATGTTAGACATTGTCTTGATGTGATGCACGTGGAGAAAAATGTGTGTGATAGTTTAATTCGCACACTTCTAAACATTTCAGGAAAGACTAAAGATAATTTTCTGCGAGTGTTTGGAAGGTATTAAAGTTCCGCAAGGTTACTCATCAAACATCAAGAAACTTGTATCAATGAAAGATCTCAAGTTAATTGTTTTAAAATCTCATGATTGTCATGTATTAATGCAACAACTTCTACCAGTGGCTATCTGTGGGATCCTACCAAAAAATGTGAGAGTAACTATAATGAGATTGTGCTTATTCTTCAATGCCATATGTAATAAAGTTCTTGATTTTAAAAAATTAGATGAATTAGAAGATGAGGCTATCATAATCTTGTGTCAATTGGAGATGTATTTTCCTCCATCATTTTTTGACATTATGGTTAACTTGTTCATCTAGTCAGAGAAATCAAAATTTGTGGTCCAGTTTATTTAAGGTGGATGTATCCAATCGAGCGATATATGAAGATCTTTAAAGGATATATGAAGAGTCATCACCAACCGGAAGCTTCGATTATTGAAAGAAACATCACAGAAAAAGCTGTTGAGTTTTGTACAAACTATTTGTCAGACTCAGATTCTATATGAATTCCAATTTCTCGTCAAGATGACACAGGCAGAAGAGCTATTCAAGGTCTATATGTTAAGTCAATGGCTCAGGATGTAGTTATTCAAGCATATTTCTATATATTAACTAATATAGATGAAGTTCAACCTTTCATAGATACTCACAAAGGACGTTTGAGGAAAAAATATCCTCGAATGAGTGACAAGTTGTTGTTGATAGAGCATAACAAGAGATTCATAGATTGATGTAATAAAAGTGTATCTAATGATCATAGGGCATCCGAGATACTTAAATGGTTGTCGTACTAGCCAAAATTTTGTGTCATTACATGGACTACTTACGACATTGGTTATTATACCTTTTATACAAAATCAAAAGATGATCATAGTAAAATGCAAAATTGTGGGGTTATGGTTGAAGCCGAATTGATGTATGTAATGCCCTGTATAATATATATCTAGAATAATACAATACAAGCACTTTATTTGGTACTGACACATCAAAAGCGCCTAATGGCATAATTCACATACTTGTCCATTTCTAAAACATAAAAACACTACATGGCACAAGTCATGGAAATTAGCCAAAATAATAAAAACTAAGAATAATATACAATATCCTCAATTGTATACAACAAAAAATACACAACGGAATATGCTTAACTAAGCTTCTCTTGAAACATCCGAGCCTCGCTCCACTTGTAACCAAACCTGCACCTGATATAAAGCAACTATAGTGGGGTGAGATACATTAAATCTCAGTGAGTTCCCTATCCTATAGGTTCTCTCGGCTTTACAGGGTTCTATCAATCCTAACTCAAGTCAAGGGGAAGGGAAATGACTTTGAGTTCACAATCTCATAATCTCACACTATATGGAAACATGTCATGAGTTCATCAACTCAAAGTATCACTAATCGGTAACCACACCAAGGCATCCCCTTTTCCCGTCCGCTTCTACGTCTAGAAGTCGACCCGAGTCATGGATCCTGGTAACCTACTTAACATACGAATGGATTCAGGTTCTACGGGCCATTAACCGTTAAGTGCCATTCGTACTGCACGCGGGAATCAAACCTGCCAAGTAGTTGTGCACATGTTTCAGAGGAGCTCGAGACCCATGAAACGCACTCACAAGATAACCGATTATGATTACGTAATCGCACACACAAACGTGATTGTATTCGACAATCACAATGCTACAATGCCTTAAGGCCACAATGCGTTATCACAAACCACGAAGGTTTACACACATATTCCATACTAGTGTATCACAATTTAATTCACAACCTAGAATCTATAACAATCTTACTCTGCCATTTGTTTTGGGGTAAAGTTTCCTCACTCTTCCTAATTCATATTTTAACATGCATATATATACAAACATGTTTAACAATAAGAGCATAGGCAAAATAATCATCGATCGCATAATGGAAACACATAATTCAACAATAATTATCCACCATTAAACCATAAAAGTCAACAAAATGACACTATTCCAAAATCCCGACCTAATTAAATCGGCCAACGATTCTTAAAACCATTTTAATAATAAAGTACATTTTATTAGCTTTCCAACGATATCAAGAATGTTAAAAATGGATAACCGAGTCAAAAGTTATGGACATAATGAGAAATGGTATCGCGGAAGACACAATTCTGCACCCTCCTGGCCGTACGCGTATTGCCTTGTGCCATACGCGTATTGCCTTGCTCACTCGCCCGTCCATACGCGTATTGGCCAAAGTGAGACGCGTATGGGCAGAGACCAAAACTCCCTAAAAATTCCACTAACAGACCAATATGCGTATTGCCTCACTCCATACGCGTATTGCCCACTCCCATACGCGTAATGTCTATAATCCTTCCCTGCCATACGCGTATTGCCCAACCCAATACGTGTATTGCCCTGGCCCATACGCGTATGGACAGCGAAACCCAGAATTTTCCTGCATTGTTCCCGTTACCAATTTCACCTCAAAACCTCTCAAATTCTCATCTAAACACTTCCAAATCACAAAATGTCAATCCAAATATGTTCCCACATAATTAACAAGTATGCTACGCAGTTTATATCGAATTTCATCCGTTAGAATTCATTTTCTCTCAATCTAACTTAAGTTCAATTCATATATTTCTAGACTTAGAGTGTCTAACTAGAACCCACCTAGTAACCGAAGAGGAGTTTGAAGAAGATGATGAACAATGATCCACGTTTCTTCCCTCTTTTCCCTTTTCTCTTCTTCTCTTCTTTCTCCTTTCCTTTTCTTCTTCTTAGTATGCTTTTCTTTTCTAACAATATATATATATATATATATATATATATATATATATATATATATACATAATCATTAATATATAATATAAATCCAACAGGGTAAAATATCTCCAATTGATATTTTGTCGTCTCAACCCAATTGATCAATTATTAGAATTTCCATAAACTTACTTTCTCGGGTTAATAAATATTAATCCGTCTCTTTAATAAAATAATTGATCTCTTCGGAGTTCATAAGTTGCTTTATTGATCCCAATTGATAATACTTAAAATACTTAGAATATTCCATTAATCCAATTTACCAAAAAATAAAGCACATAGGTACCCATCTGATCTCATCTGATGTCCAATTGAGCATTTAGAGAATACGGGGTATTACACTCTCCCCCCCTTAAATTGAAATTCGGCCCCGAATTTCCTCTACTCGGCAATAACCCCAACTTGTATTCGGGTCTTAGATTCACACTTAACGTTACTTTCGTTCAACTTTCTGACGTATTCTAATTCCAACTTAACTGCACAGACCAAAATCCTTATTTTCACGAATTATCAAACTTCGGTTCCCTAGTCATACTCTTATTCCAATATTGGGTTAACTTCGAACTTAACTTTTTCCCCATAGTTCATCTGTTGTTCCTTACAAAATATTTAGTCGCATCTTTCTTCAGAAAGAATGTACCCTTCTACATCCCTCTACCGAGTCACAAGACAAAACTGTCACACCTTATCTTGGTTTTGGATAACAACCACTCATCACATCCTCGTGAGGCAATTCAGTGATTCCTTATCCCCATGCAATTTCTGACGACTTATCCTTTCATAAATCTTTCAACATTCAAAACCACTTGATAATTAGTCAACGACTTCTTTACCAGTTAAATCTAATATTTCATTCCTTTCGTGGCATACCAAAAGGTAACACACTTAGAACGAGATCTTTTTATCCTCACCCTCATAAGCAACAACTTTCAAATCTCTAATTCTGGCTGAACTCTTTCGTCTATCACCTTCCATTGCGCAAATCCCAACAAAACTAACAGTGGAACACCACGAATTCTTAAGCACTACCAAGTAGCTAACAGTCCATGGAGAACACACTTATCCAATGGGGTCCTTACTAACCAATGGTACCAGAAACTTACTGGCGTCCTATGGTAGAACACTTTCTTTGCCAACACACAACATTATAACATCTGTCTAACACTCTCCAGACAATAAAGACACAGGAGTTACACTGCTACAACCATAACGTATACAACTCCCAATCCATTCCAAACTTGGAATAATTCATCCAAAGTAGATTAACAACCTTCGTTTCTAGTTACCACACTCCCCATTAATTCTTCTTATAGGTCTCCGACTTGCTCATGGTTTTTTGTTGGTACGAGTTCTCGACCAATATTTCATAGCACCATCACGAAGCTTCGAACATATGCAAGTCACCACTTATCAAAACTTAACTCCTCCAAAGCACGATCGTGAGTTTCCATATTACTCACCCACTCACATACCACAATCCACATACATACCCACTTTTGAAGTCCATACCACACCTCTCAATTGAATCCGATTTTCTCAATCGTTATGTTCCCTAAACGATTCCAAGTTACATGCTTAACTTTGGAACATCAAATTCTCACTCGTACTTGGAAAGATAACTTCTAAATTTCACTCTCTTGGTAAACACAACTACACACAACTAGTACCACTCTCACGGAGTCCAAATCCAATACCGTGAACCCACGGCTGGTAGCACTTACTAATTCTGACCAACCGTTCATACCTTACTAATACCATGATAACACATGGAAATATTCCTTGCAAGATCAATACTTCGTGGGTATTTTTCAACTTCGTCCTTAAGGCTCACAACGGCAAAACACCCAAGACCTTCTCATACTCAACACTGTTTACAAGATTACTTCCTCGAAGACAATTCCCTTGTCATCTAAACAGACAGTCAACTAGGCAGCACCTTTCCAAAAGTTATGATTCCAAAACGCAATCCGCCTTTCATTTACTCACCATCCCGTTTTCTATTCACACAATACTCTCCCCTCGGAGCCACATAAGGTAACTATACACAGATGATGGTTTTCAAGAGATTCCATAGCTTACCCATGCGTTCATTGATTGACCATCTGGGCTAATCGGTTAACTTCTCCCCATCCCACGTAACACCTTCCTTGCACGTGTTAATTGGTTAACCACCTTGCATTAGTCGGGTAACACTGCTGCAGAAACAAAACCGGTTTCTTCTTAATTCAAAGCCATTCTTACTCAAACCATCAATCCGATTCATCCTACTTGAAATATCATTCACAACTCGTGGCTCCTTAACTTGTATAACATTCACTAACCATGACCTCCCCTCAAGCAAAACCGACAAAGTTAAAGCATGCATACAACACACTCCAATCAAGTGACATGCAAAATTCCAACACACAATCACCATACGGTACCACAAAATTGATGGAAATGTCATATCAAGCATGCCACCTTATTCTCTCACTCCGTACACATTAACCGGGATTTCTTGCCCTTCACTATCTATTACACATCCCACTTACACCAAATTACTTAGTGGAAAAAAATTCGCAACCCACAACTCTCAACAACTACTTACCAAACCCTTCCGGTATAAATCGTTACAGGATTTACACTTAGTCCGTAATAAGTCCTGATTTGCTTTTCCTTGTTTTACCACAATCTTGTTTCTTAAAATACAATACTCACTATTCCACAAAGTACGTCTCTTCGCACTTATCTCAAGAATAAGAATCCCTCACGTACATTGGTGACTACGGTGCTACTAGTACGCTTGTTCTTAATACCAAGGTGTAACTCTTCTCATTTCACGTCATACTATTTGAGTTCCTCTCAGGTGAACCACCCGTAATTACACTTCTTTAACTATAGGTTCATCAACACCTTAAAATTCCATCGTACACTCGTCCAAAATACATTCCGTTGTTGCTTCCTCTTACATACCATCGATACCGCTTCCCACACCGCGTATACTTTGCTTTCCTTTGTAATCCTCTTAGGTCCAAATATAAAACCCTCTTACTACGATTCCCTTAAATCCAAGGTACTTACTCTATTTCTTAATACCGACTTCTTCCGGTCTGGATCGCTACACTTTCTATTACTCAATGAAGCTCATTCTTTCCCCGCTACTATACCTCATACTTCTCCTTGAGTAATTTAACAATTCCAAATTGGTCTCTTACTGAATACAGAAATCTTGATTTAATACCTCGAACTTAATCCCTCTTCATATCTGAAGTCACACCATTTATCTCTTACCCTTTGTCCAGCACATTCTTATTACACTTGAATCATGTAAACACATCCTAGTGTCCCTTCTCACACCTCTCTACTACTTTAGATTCCCATGAGAGCCGAACTTCCTTAACTCTCAACTTGTAACCAGTCGAAAGAGACTACTCCGAACACACTCTTCGAGGTACTCCCATCCACCCACGATGCCATAACAACCTTAGAAACTGAAGCACCAACACTTATCTCACTCCCGGACCGTACGTCAAACATTCCACAACACAACTCTCCTTTTCCACGGAATGAGATTACTTGAAATCCTTATCCAATTGTCCAATAGAGATCCTTAACTTTCGAACTTCATCAATTCCAAAGGATTGCTTAACAACTCACCGCTTTTTCATTTCCACGCTTCACAAGCACAGCGTCTCTTAAAACCTCCCTGAGCTGACCAAAACTCTTCCTACAAATTCTTGGCTTGAGCCTTCCCTCACAACACAAGTTCCGACAACACTTTGGAGTCCTTGTGGTCGCTCAACCATGATTCTACCTATCACATACATAGCATTAGGTTGATCAAGCCCGACACTACATAGTATGAAATTAAGGTTCTTGACGGCAAGACAAACTTAAGAGGCAGGAATAGATTTACTTATGATGTTTCAAGGCTAGGTCGAGGACACGACCTGCTCTGATACCAACTGTAATGCCCTGTATAATATATATCTAGAATAATACAATACAAGCACTTTATTTGGTACTGACACATCAAAAGCGCCTAATGGCATAGTTCACATACTTGTCCATTTCTAAAACATAAAAACACTACATGGCACAAGTCATGGAAACTAGCCAAAATAATAAAAACTAAGAATAATATACAATATCCTCAATTGTATACAACAAAAGAATACACATCAGAATAAGCTTAACTAAGCTTCTCTTGAAACATCCGAGCCTCGCTCCACTTGTAACCAAACCTACACCTGAAATAAAGCTACTATAGTGGGGTGAGATACATCAAATCTCAGTGAGTTCCCTATCCTATAGGTTCTCTCGGCTTTACAGGGTTCTATCAATCCTAACTCAATTCAAGGGGAAGGGAAATGGCTTTGAGTTCACAATCTCACACTATATGGAAACATGTCATGAGTTCATCAACTCAAAATATCACTAATCGGTAACCACACCAAGGCATCCCCTTTTCCTATCCGCTTCTACGTCTAGAAGTCGACCCGAGTCATGGATCCTGGTAACCTACTTGACATACGAATGGATTCGGGTTCTACGGGCCATTAACCGTTATGAACCGTCACTTCACACGGGCCATTAACCGTCACAAGCATACGCTCCTAGAGCGCCATTCGTACTGCACGCGGGAATCAAACCTGCCAAGTAGTTGTGCACAAGTTTCAGAGGAGCTCGGGACCCATGAAACGCACTCACAAGATAACCGGTTACGATTACGTGATCGCACACACAAACTTAATTGTATTCGACAATCACAAGGCTACAATGCCTTAAGGCCACAATGCCTTATCACAAACCTTGAAGGTTTACACACATGTTCCATACTAGTGTATCACAATTTTATTCACAACCTAAAATCTATAACAATCTTACTCTGCCATTTGTTTTGGGGTAAAGTTTCCTCACTCTTTCTAATTCATAATTTAACATGCATATATATACAAACATGTTTAACAATAAGAGCATAGGCAAAATAATCATCGATCGCATAATGGAAACACATAATTCAACAATAATTACCCACCATTAAACGATAAAAGTCGACAAAATGATACTATTCCAAAATCCTGACCTAATTAAATCGGCCAACAATTCTTAAAACCATTTTAATAATAAAGTACATTTTATTAGCTTTCCAACGATATCAAGAATGTTAAAAACGGATAACCGAGTCAAAAGTTATGGACATAACGAGAAATGGTATCGCGGAAGACACAATTCTGCACCCTCCTGGCCGTACGCGTATTGCCTTGTGCCATACGCGTATTGCCTTGATCAGTCGCCCATCCATACGCGTATTGCCCAAAGTGATACGCGTATGGGCAGAGACCAAAACTCCCAAAAAATTCCACTAACAGACCAATACGCATATTGCCTCACTCCATACGCGTATTGCCCACTCCCATATGCGTAATGCCTATAATCCTTCCTTGCCATACTCGTATTGCCCAACCCATACGCGTATGGGCAGCGAAACCCAGAACTTTCCTGCATTGTTCCCGTTACCAATTTCACCTCAAAACCTCTCTAATTCTCATCTAAACACTTCCAATTCACAAAATGTCAATCCAAATATGTTCCCACATAATTAACATGTATGCTACGCAGTTTATATCGAATTTCATCCGTTAGAATTCATTTTCTCTCAATCTAACTTAAGTTCAATTCTTATATTTTTAGACTTAGAGTGTCTAACTAGAACCCACCTGGTAACCGAAGAGGAGTTTGAAGAAGATGATGAACAATGCTCCACGTTTCTTACCTCTATTCCCTTTTCTCTTCTTCTCTTCTTTCTCCTTTCCTTCTTCTTCTTCTTAGTATGTTTTACTTTTCTAACAATATATATATATACATAATCATTAATATATAATATAAATCCAACAGGGTAAAATATCTCCAATTGATATTTTGTCGTCTCAACCCAATTGATCAATTATTAGAATTTCCATAAACTTACTTTCTCGGGTTAATAAATATTAATCCGTCTCTTTAATAAAATAATTGATCTCTTCGGAGTTCACAAGTTGCTCTATTGATCCCAATTGATAATACTTAAAATACATAGAATATTCCATTAATCCAATTTACCAAAAAATAAAGCACATAGGTACCCATCTGATCTCATCTGATGTCCAATTGAGCATTTAGATAATATGGGGTATTACAATGTATTTCTCTAGTTCGAAAGATAAGAATCCAGTATTGGCAACTACCGCGTTTTATGGTGTCATTGATGAGATTTGGGAGATTGATTATGGTATTTTCAAAGTAGCTTTACTTAAATTAAATGCAAATGGGTTCCCAATAATAGTAATGCTGTACACATTTATGAGTAAGGATTCACGCGGGTCGACCTTGGCAATGCATCTTTTATGACCGAACCATTCATCATGGCTTCTCATGCAAAACAAGCACTAGTGCAAAGTGGCGAATATAATTTTAAAATTTACACCTGTTATACAAAAAATGAGTGTAAATAAGAAACACGGTGGCAAATTTGTAAATAAAATATCATTTTATGTAGTAGTACATGATAATAGACACCCTATTTTTAAAAAAGGGTGTAAATTAAAAACATTATTATAATAAATTAAAATAATTATTATAATCGAATCTCTATTATCACTTTTGGCATTTTGTCTCACTAAAACTTGTTTATTATTCAATATATTTTAAATGTTTAGAATTATAGAGATTTGAGTGATAATAGAGATTATAAAATAATATATTTAGACAATGTTTTTAAAATATTGTTTATAAGTTTTAGTTAGAATTAAATAATATATTGAGTAATTAAACAATTTTTTCTAGCCAAACGTTTAGAATTATAGAGATTTGAGTGATAATAGAAATTATTAAAATAAACATTATTATAATAATTCTTTATGCATTTTTGTCTCACTAAAACCATCGTTCTTCCAAACGCAGAAACAGGGCAATAATTGAAACAACCACATCGTACCTCTCTGTGATTTCTTCTCCTCTCTTCTATGGGCGATGTAGAGACAACTATACAAAATCGCCACTACTGATCTCGTACTTGCGTGGAAACCACATGAGATAGACAACAACACTAGCATATCCAACATAATCGCTACCAACGTCATCTCCATTTTCTCACACAGCAACATGATTTCATTCTTTTGGTGAGTACTTAACCTATAATTACTTCAAAATGTGGAAATGCCCAAATTTTATAAAACCCTAACACTCAATTTCATACCAATCTCATGGGTTGTGTATGCTTTTGGTATTATATTAATTAAATTAGGGTTATTCATGTTTTTGCTGATTATTGTAATATTGATTTGGTTGGAGTGAGTGACCTGTTTTTCTTCTCATTTTGTTTCTATTTTTCTTCTCATTAATTTCATTTCTGTGATATTGATTTGGTTGGATATGGTTCACGAATAATATTTTTAAAAAAGTATTTTTTTTAATTAATAACTTGGCATTAGTCCATATTTGTTTGCTTGCCGAAAATAGGTTTCGGAAAAAAATCATCAAAATCAATGTTTTTCGCTATGAAAAACACCCTAACATGAACTAGAAGATAAGTAGTTCTTTGGAATGATAATGGCTAAGAGATTTAGAGGGCATTGGAAGAAAAATTTCTTGCAAGTTCCATTGCAACGAAGAGGCATATATTTTTTTTACAACAACAAAGTTTGATGCACAAGATTTTATATGTTGCTTCGCACTAAAATAAAAATGTTATGATTAACAAGTGTGAAATATGTTGATTGTTGTTACTGGATTGTATATATGTTTAGCATTTATGAAATATGGTATCTTTATTTTGTCTACTTTTGTATTCTGATGATCAACTAACTCTTTGATATTTTGATAGTTTCCACTCACTAGTTTGAATATTTATTCCCTAAAAACAATACATACTTTCCTTTTTGACACAAGTATATACTTTTCTTCCTTAGTTGATATTACATATTACCAAGTGCACTTCTTTATGATTCCAGGTCTTGAACTTGAAGGTTGTATTGAGCATGTTTGGAATGATACTGTTGTTTCTTGGAGGTACGAATTTACATTCTTTTATAGTGCCTTGGAGATACAAATTTACATGCTTTTATAGTGCCTTACAGGAAGGATTTGTATGAATTTATACTATATACTTATCTATGATATATTTACACTTCCCTTAGCTTTGACATGGCAGTAGTTTTATAGGATTAGGTTGCCTTTATTGAATATTGAAACTTCAAATTTTAGGATTTCGACAGTTGCATCAAGAGTAGCTCTAGAGAGAGTATTGCAGTATGAGGTTTGGGGTCCTAAGGTGTGTGTTTACAAGCATTTTATGGCATGTAAGCTGCTGAGGTGGGAAGCTGAGTGTAGTTTTAGTTATAACAATCTAGTTATAATTCAAGTATGTTAAAAGCAAATCAGTAATTGGTGTTTATATGAAAAATTTAAAATGGAAATGTCATACATATTTTATTATGAACAAATCAAATAAATTGGACATATTCTAGGAAATATCTTGAGGCATGACTACTTTTTTTTTGCTTGTCTTAGAAAATGTAACATGTATACTATTTTTAATTAAAACATGTTAATGTATAAAATGCGATGGTTAGTGATAATGAGTTTTCTTTTTGTTATAGTTTCAGGTGGAAAACAATCCTTATGATCCAAGCTTGATGGTTTTTAGGAATTACAAAAACTAAATGAAGAAAATGTTCAAAGTCTAAAAGCAAACTATCCAACATTTCTTTATGTGATGCATGCCTATGTCTCGTACAAGAGCGTTCTTCAAGGTTTGCTCAATATTTTAGTGTAGTGTTATACATTAGTTATTACAGTTCTTTTTCCATTTATATAAAATATTCAATCGTAGGAAACATGTTTGACTTCAAAAGTTTACATGTGTTTTGATTTATAAAAAGAAAAAGCTCTTTTCAAGATTAGATACTATTAAGATTGGAACTGCATAAACATTTGAGGACCGCTTGCAATGCACTCTCTAATAGAACTTTTCCAACACATTTTTCCAATTGGAGATTAGAGAAATAAGTGAGATTGTTTTGGCATTATTAGCCTGCTTAAAACTACATCTATTATATCTAGATGAGATTGGGTTGGTGAATGTATGTGCAATTAGTATTAGTGTTAATTATGAATGCTCTCTTAATTCATAGAAAGAATTCTTAAATATATTTTTGTGGAATAAGTATGTTTTCTTATGTTAGCCTTGTATTAAAAAAAAGTATATTTGTTGTTCAAATAGAGTTGGTTATGAAAAAAATGTTCAGTAATTAATTCCTATTATGTTTTTCAAAACAGGAAAAATATTTTCATACAAGGAGTGGTAGTGGTTTATTGGTACGTATACGCAATTTTTTACCGAAGGATCAACCCTGAATAACATTATCGACAGTTTACTCGTGGGCAATTAAAAAAAATATTTGTTTGTGATCGGTAAGGTTAGCCACAAATTATTCACGATTAAGCCGAGGATAATATCGTGGGCTTTATTGGCCGTCAGTAGATGTTACCAAGGAGAAATTTTCCAAGGGTTCTGTAGTCGTTGGTATGCCCTGGGTAATTTACCTTTACCCATGGATTTCTTTTGTTACAGGCGGATTTTGGCCCTGGGTATTGACAAAATTTCTTGTATTGTTTGTAATCTAAGTCTAACCCTATTTTCTATACCGATTTTAAAATTTAATATTGCTTTTTTGTGTTTACTATGTGGTTGCGTGGTTGTAACCACTGAAATGTTGTTGCTTTCAGCAACCTGCAATCAATACTTTGAAAGAAGTGGAAGAATTCTTGACGCAAAATCCAACAGAGCTTGTTACCGTCATAAATGAAGACTATGTGCATATTCCAAAGGGGCTGACTAATCTATTTACAAGTGTTGGATTGGATAAGTATTGGTTTCCTATGTCCAAGATGCCAAAAAAAGGAGATGACTGGCCTACTTTAACAGAGATGGTTCAAGTGAATCGTCGACTTATTATTTTCACTTCGGATGCTTCAAAGGAAGCTCAAGAATGAATAGTTATTCAATGGAAACAGATTGTTGAGAATGAGCGTAGGCACAATATCGTTTATACGCGTATATAATATATATTTAACTCCTTTATGCACGATTTTAATGAAAGTTTCATGATTCACTTATTTTCAGCTGGAGACCCTGGAGTTCAAAAGAGTTCTTGCCAATATAGAAAAGAATCAAAGGCATCAAAATCTAAAGGGCATCGCTTTTCTTGATGAATTACTTTCAAACATATTCGGTTCAAGTTGACTCGTGCAAAGAGCATTATGCTCCACTTGCTGAGATGGTGAACATATGTTATAAAGCTGCAGGGAATGTGATTCCTAACTTCATGGTTGTTAACTTCTACATGGTATATCTCATTTTTCAGCGTTGTTAATGGAAACTTAATCATAGCACACATGTTATATACACCATAACATTTTGATTGAAAATTATCGCAGAGGAGTGATGGTGGTGGTGTTTTCGATATTATGGATAAAATGAATTACCACACATTGTGTGGATGTAACACAATTGCTGCTTGCCATGTTTATCTGTGTTTCTTTCCTTTACGCCCTTAGTGTGTGTTTGGTTCTACAGTGAAAAGAATTGATTTTGAATGAATTATTTCTGAAATTATGCAGGCAGGTGAACCCTATGGGTCTTGCAAGAATATTTTTGTACCAAGTACAAGTCCAAAGAGCAGCACTGGTGGCAGTGGAGGCTTTACTGGATCTGTTCAGTTATCTAAATTTGCTTCACCCGTCCGTTATCCAAATTCATTGCTTGTTTTCTTGTTTTACTTTCTACTTATTCTAGTCTTGTTTAAACTCTGATCACTAAACATTATCATATACCTTATGCAAGCTAGTTTGTCAAGAAAAGCTCTAATGTCCTTGTTTGTACACTAATATATTGATTCAAGCCATGAAATTCATGAAACTGGTACCAGGTTAGGAAATTAGATGAGCTTTTGTTTATGCTTTGGCTATATTTAAGAATATTTTATGTAGATTGTAATCGAGAGAGATCAAGAGTTTATTTGGAGCTATAAGAAGTTCAAGATGTTATATTCTTTGGTTGTATAAGTAAAATTCTAGATATTGTAAATTTGGATGCTCAATTGCTCATTCTTTTCTCTCAGTGCACTCGAGTGTACCGATTATATATTTCAATTTTCAATTTTCAATTTTCAATAATATCATTTTTCCAGATTTGATTCGGACATGGTCTTGGTGTGAATCTATGGACCAAGCTCTGATTAGGTAATCATGTGTTTTAAAAGTGCTACAATTTTTATCAATCACTGGGGTGTAACGCAAATGGTTGATGCACAGTGTCTTTGATTGTTATAAACCCTGGGTACTGAGTTAGATTCTTACGGATAAAAACAAAATATCTAAGTTTAAGTTGTGTATAAATACGTTTGATTTAAATGCAATTATTTAAAATTTTACACCCGTTCTTTAAAAAATAGGGTGTAATATTCCATATATATACACCCGTTTTAAACAAAAAAAGGGTGTAATATACCATCTATAATTGTATATATGTAAATATTTACACCCGATTTCTATAAAATAGGGTGTAATATTAAATATATTTACACCCGTTTTCAACAAAACACCGGTGTAATATATCATGTATTTACACCCGTTTTAAAATGGGTGTAAATTCGTATGACATTTCTCACCCGTTGAATTCACACCCTCTAATAACGGGTGTTAAATGTAAAAAAAAAAACGGGTGTAAATTACTATTTCTGCACTAGTGAAGTTTTCTATGTTACCGACCCATCGCACATATCGGGGTCTTAGAGCAAGAGTTGTCTTTGCATGTTATCTCTATGTTTTGATGATAACAATGTGTATTTGTGAAAGAAATATTTTATGTTCTAATATGTGTTGTGTGCAGATCATAATCATAGAAGATATCAGATCCAACAAGCACCGGCCATATGTGCATAAATAATAATATGCGAGTTACTATGTGTGATACAAGTCGCATGAAGCAAGTATGCTTCTGTATCTGATCCTGATCAGTCAGATCCAAGGATACCGATATTGCTGTTGCAATGCTCTTGGGGGTGCTCTTTGAAAGTGGTTATGATCCTGAAGATAGCGAAGCTTCTGAAGAGACAATCTTCTGGAGAACCGAAGTGCTGAAGATTCTCATGACTTGAAGTTCTGAAGGCTGGAGGCCCTGAAGACCAAGTGCAGAAAGACTCTGAAGACTTATGTGTTCTTAAGATTATGGTTCCAAAGGTTAAGTGCTGAAGACTCTGAAGACAGATTCCTAATGGACAAGTTCTAAAGACTCTAAAGACTTCAAGCAGTGAATATAATGGGTTTCAAGACAAGTGCTGAAGTTCTGAAGACAGATTCCTAATGGACAGTTTGGAAGACTGAAGAATTGAAGATTTTGAAGACCCAGTTATAAAGTCTCTACTCATGCTTCAAATAATTAGCATCACTAAAAAGTCAAATGTTACCGTTGGCGATGACTGTACACCGTACCAAAAAGATATATCTCGTCACTTCTTCTACAGTAAAAAGAAGTTGTGTCAGTACAACTTTCATCATTGCACAACGACTCTTTTCAAACAGCCAACAGTAATTCGACGGCTATATTTTACTTGGCTATTTAAAGGAAAGAATGGAATGCTTCTAAGTGTCGTGATGTTACGCATCAAAATTGTTTCTACGATTAAGGTCATCATTGTCAAAAATAGCTATTGCTGTTAAAATAGAAACACGACCATTGTTGTTGAGGCTCAAAGATCATTATTCAATACAACAACAATCAATTGAAATAGAAGCTGTTGATGAACAAGACAACACTACAAATCTGCCAAGTCATCAACCAACTACATCATCTATGAATATCAAAGATTAGTAGCAAGGGAGTTGTTGCTCAAAGCTTGCTCAAACTAATAAGATGAAGAATTCTCAAGATGTTATTCAACTGTCAAATCATGTATATCTTGTAAGAATCATGTAGTTTGCAAGGAGCTGTTGCTGAAATCTTGCCAGAACACTGTGTGTTCATTTGCACTAAAAACTTAGGAGAACTCTGCTTGTTAAGAAGCATTCTTGTAACCTCCAATAAACTAATTCTATGTGAATTAGGATTCCTCAAGTGATCAGTGTGATCAGAGACTTGGGAAGACAATGACTTGGTGTCATTGTGGGAAATCCTGAAATATGGTCAATGATAGTCATATCTCAAAGAGGACCAATGTTAGGTCAGACTCTTGTGAGATCCCTGATGGAACTCATTGAAAAATCCTGAAAGATTGGTCAGTAAACGTTATATTCATTAAGTCGAATCCCTGAACGTTTAGCTGTGAAATCCGAGAGTAGATCTTGCGAGATTGGAACCTTTTAGGTCAATGTTCGTTATATTCATTAAGTTGAATCCCTAAACAGTTCAGTGTGTGCTAGTCACAGCTGAGGTTGTGCAGGTTGTTAGTCACCGGCGTTAGCCTGTGCATCTGTAATTGAGATTGATTATTGTGGATTAAGTCCTTGTGTTCAAGGCAAAATCACCTTTGAAGGGTGGACTGGATTAGCTTGAGAGTTGCTCAAGTGAACCAGGATATATCGTGTGTTCTTTACTCTTGTTATGCTTTAAGTTATTGTTTATGTTTCTGTATTAATTATCAAAACCTTACATAGGTAAGTCAGAACCTTGTAACTCAACTCTGATAAGCTTCCGCATTGCAAGTCTGACTCGAGCATTGTTACTTCAGATTTACCTTGTTGCTTATTCTTCATGCATAGCACAATCTGAATAAAACTTCGCAAGTTGGAGTCTCTAAAAGTAACTCTAATATTCTCTTCGCACATTAACGATAAGAGTCGAAAAGTTTTTCAAAGTCAAGACACAATTCAACCCCCCCCTTTCTTTTGTCTTTCTCGTACCTTCAATTGGTATCATAGCTCCAATTCGGTTATTGATGGATATCAAACACTTAACAGTGTCAGAAAAAGATCCATCTATAGTGTGCAAAAATACTTTGGGTGAGATTTCAATCCACTTACAATTCAGTATCAGTTCAGTAGATGATTGTGTACTAAATTGTAATCAAACAGATTACTTGAGCAAGTTACTGATTCTTGAAGTTTTGCAGTTGTCAACAACTGAATCTTCCTCACTAAAGCTTTGAAGAAGATTGAAGAATCACCTGATAAGATAGATTCATTAGATAAGTAGTAGTATCTGTTGAATGCTTATCTTAGAAGATACGTTTGGATAAACAACGTATTTGCTCAAGATTGAATCATAAGAATTATTTCTTTGTGATTTTTGAGATGTTTTCAAGAAACGGATTAGATTCACCCTTAACTTTCTCGTTTAAAGCTCATTAAGAATTTCTTCATGTAAAGAAGAAAGATTGTTGTTCTATGGTTTTGAGCTTCAGAATGAAGTCTGCAGAAGAAGCCAGAAAACTGAAGAATTCAAACCCTCAGAAGTGATTCAACATCTGACTCTTAACTGATTAAGCAGTTTAAAGATTCAACGAAGAACTGAATATTGTTTCCTTAAAAAGCTTTGCAGAAAATTAAAGAATATTCAGAAAGAAGAAATCTTTTGATTCATCGGGAATTTGATTAAGAATGAATTCTGAGTCTTGGTTCAAATAACACAAACGATTGAGTTCTATAACCTTGAGATTTTATCTCAGTTGAACCAACTGTAATCGGTCAGAATGTTATCTGATATTTCTCTCAGAATTTCATAAATCCTGGAATCAAAAAATGTTTGACTAGATGCAAAAACTGAAGTCATCTACTCGAAGCAAAAAAAGATTTAAGTCGCTGATCTCTTTCATAATGAAGAAATTAGTGGACATTCTTTTCAGAAGCAGATTTTCTGTTAATCCCTTGATGGAATAACTCTAAACAGTTAGATCAGCATTACAAGAACAAGAAGTGTCATGCAAACTATGTCACGTGTTACACACATGTTTGATGATACTTGCTTCTGAACAAGCTCTATATTTGTTCAAAGATACAGATTCAGAAGATGATATAGAATGTTGAACAATTCTCTCTAGCACATAACCTCTCAGCGGTTTATGTTCAAGCTAAGGAATTACTGATCTTCTAAAGCAGCAGTTGTTTGAATGAGACCTTGTTGGGAGAAAGATTCTCTGTTTATCAGAATTTCAGTATCTGAAGATTGCTCTCAGAAGTCAGATGAATGGTTCAGAATAAGAAAAAGGAAAAGATCATCTGAAGAGAAGATTGATTCAAGCTCTCAAACTAGAGATCAGAGTTTAGTCAACATCATTATTCTTCAACGACAGAACACATAGAATTTCTGAAGAATGAGGATTCAGTAAATGTTCGATAGATCACTCTGAAAGAAGCAGAAGCTGAAAGATGATGATCAGAAGCTCAGACTCTGAATGGAATGCGCTCAGATAAAGTATAACAATAAAGATTTCAGACTCTCTAAGGTATGACTCTCTTTATCTAAGACTACTTAAATGTTACTACAAGAAAATTGTCTGGTAAGTAAAAATATTAATGATAAAAAATATTCTCTCCTTCCAAGAAAAATCTTTTGACAATGTGTGCACTCAAATGTAATTTCAGTCATAATTGCGAATCTTGAGTAATCATGACATATCTCTGAGAACATAAGCTCTCTCGAAACCTCATCTAAAATCTAAATAAAACCCTTCCTTGTACTTAATCTATGTTATCCCTAGGTTAGGCACAACTCATCTTACCTACTTATATGTATATAAATCACCTCTCCCTATCAAAAGATATCATACTTAAGTCCCTCTATCATAAAACCTTAAGTGTCAAATTTTGCTACCATCATGCCTCCACTAACCTTTCTTGGAAACGAAGACCTTCTTGAAATCATTCCTGAAAAACAATTTGTGATTAATGTTCCTCCTCTTTCGAGTAACATTGCTAACAGTCTAGTAGATGTGTTTTATACTCAACAATGGACTAGATACTCCACTATGCTAGCAAAACCCATTTACATAAATTTGGTGAAATACTTCTGGAAGCATGCTTTCCTTGATCAAGAAACTAGACATATCACCTCCTTTGTTTTTGAAGTCCCCATCACCATCACTCCCTTCTCAGTCACTCTAGCAATTGGATGTGAAAATGTTGGAATCACTGTTGATTATGACATAAATCAGTTCTTTGTTTCTTAAAGATTTGCCTTCCTTCATAATCTTTCATCCGGATATGAACCTTTCAATCCTGAAAATATCCTACCCATTCCCAAGGCATTGTACAAGCTCGTTTTGTCAAATTTCCTTCCCAGAGGAGAATACCATGACATACTGAGATATCATGACCATCAATTCATTCATTTTCTGATGAATGATACTCAGATAAACCTACCACCCACAATCTTCAACTGTCTCTGGAAATCCATCTCTTAGTCAAGAAATAGCACAAAGTCTTACATTCCTTATGGAAGAGTTTTGTCTGAGATTTTCTTCAGAGACGGAATAGTGAACTTAATCAAGGAAACAATAGCAGAGGATGGCCCTGAAAACTTTCCCGAAGACTGCTTGTTGAAGACAAAATGTGAAGTCTTTAGTGGCTAGAAAAACAAGACTTATTTTTGCTCAACAATATCTGTTTTATGCATGCCCTTCTGAAGTTTGTCTCAATCGTATTTGTTCTAGTCGTTGTATTCACTTAGGATTGCCCTTAGTCTACTCAGGTCTGATCAATAGTTAAAGTTTGTATCTGTAAACCCTTAATTTATGAAGTATTTTCATTTTATGTTAAATGTTTTATATTGTTTTAATAGTTATTATATCATTGCTAAAAGCTGAATTTAAAAATTCAAGAATTTGATATTTATATATTAAGAAAAATTTTAAATAAATATCGCATGCATACATTGATTGAAAGATATATGAAATATTTTGAGTGGCTAAAGAAACAGTCATCATTAAAATATGTCTGGTACATTTGCCACTCACAGAAGAGTAATTATCACCCACAACCGATTAATATTTCCCTATTAAGTAGTTAACTGCTCCATTTTCTTTTCCCATGTATCTATGCCTCTTAGTATACCATAGGAAATCATAACTTACCTAGGAAATAGTAAATATAAATCTTTTGTACCGATTCAGTCATTACTCCCATTAAACTTCTTCTACACTCGTTCAATTATAAATAGTAGGAATCCCCTTCACTCTATTCCATCCTCAACCTAAACTGTCATCTCCCTAAAACCCTTATTTGAACTACAACCATGTCTGGTCCAACTTTTACTGGAAACAGAGAAACTTTAGAAGTCATTTTTGAGAAACAACTAAACCTAGCATGACTCAAAAATGATGGTCTGGAAATGATAAAAAGCATGTAGATCCAATTCTGGCATGGCTATTACTCCCTGCTAAATGGTCTCATCTTTCCAGATCTTGTTAAAGAATTTTAGAAATATGCCAGGGTCAGTAATGATGGGAACACTATCTGGTCTGAAGTCTATTATCATCTAATCGCTATCTCTGTTTCCTCAATAGAGAAAATCACTAAATGTGTCTCTTCCAGAGTCACGATTGATGACTATCAATCTGACTTAAGCATGGTAGAGAGGTACACAATTTTGTTTGATGATTTGGTTCTGTATGAACCAAACAACCCTGAAGCTTCTTCCTTCTCCCAAAACATGGTTCAGATTCTCTCTAACCAACCTTCATCCTTGTGCAATGACAAGAAGCACTCTGACCCATGATGACACATCATTTTAGAATAGACCTTCCGAAAACCATATTCAACCACTTGAAACACTCTATTAAAGTTTCAAGAACTCAGATGCACTCTCATGTTCCTTACGGAAGGATACTATCTGAGATAATACTGAAAGAAAAGGCCTTGGGATTGATAAGCAGACTTGCACAAGACCTCAAGTGGTTGAAACGAGATGTGCCAGAGTGGACAATATTGAAGATCTTGATGATTAAAGTCTTAATCTTGGTGTTCTACCAGTCGTTGTCATGTTTTGTTTCTTAGATATAATTTTTTTTTTTGATATTTCTATCTCATTCTCTGCTCCCTGTATGGTTCCAAGTCAATTAATCAATGAAATTTCATAGTTCGATTCCTAAATGACTTACATATATTATTGTTACTAAATGACTGCTCGTTAACCATGTTTAAAATGTATACATGCCCTAACTTTTTGATGATTTCGAAAAGGGGGAGAAATAGAAATATGATTTTGATAGAAATCTTAAAAGGAAGAATGCAAAACTCAAACAAGTAAATCAATGAATGCGTTTACCACTAATGTTTGATGTTTGATGTTTAAACTGAGGAACTCTGAACAAGTTCACTAGGCATTCTTAGAACAGGTTGAAGAAAGAAGAGCTCTGTTAAAAGTTCTTATGAACTGTTTATTCATATGATCGAAGTTGTACACTTCGTGAACATGTGTTCAAAATTAGATTTACCCAATACTGTTAAGAAGTTGAGAACTTTCTGAAAGTCAAAGTTATCGTGTTTTCTGTTTCACTTGGTTCAGAAGCAGTAAGCTGTCTGAAAATATGATATTCAGAACATAAGAATCAGAAGAAGAAAAGTTCTGAAAGCAGTCAAGACAAAGTCTACATTCCAAGATGCTTTTCAGAAGAACTATTGAATCAGAAGTCGAAGACTGTCTGAAGATCGGGATCGGAGATCAAAAAAGAAGAAGTTCTTATTTTAACCAAGAATTCAACTCAGAAGAAAACGATTTGGTATCAGACTAAATCTACATTTGGTAATCAGACTCAGTATAAAAATTGGTATCAGACTCAGGCTGTAGTGATATCAATCAGACTTAAGTTGTGACCTGTTCTCAAATACCTTCATTGGTATTAATTTCAGCATACTACGAAAATACATTTCAATTGGTATCAGACTAAGAATCTAGATTACATTGGTATCAGATTCAGAATCAAGCTTCGATTGATCACTAAAACATCCTTCCATTGGTATCAGATCAAGAATCAAGCTTTGATGAACCACTGAGTTGTGACAGTAACAAGGTTCTGAGATGAAGGCCTGTGTTCAAAGTCAAACTCTGAAAAGTCATGATCTTATTTGGTGATCAAAATTTGTCTATCGGAATTATGATTATGAAGATCCCAATATCTGACTTATGACAATCAAGGGGAGACTACCCAGAAGATTCAAATGTTAAAATCTATAATCTTCACCTAGTCTGAAACTCAAGGGGAGTTTCTTAAGATAGTGTTTGTTTATGATAAATAGCGTGGCTAAGTTATTAGAAGAGAATTGTTTTTTCTCAGTGCTAAAATGAATCTGCTGAAAAGTAGAAAAAGCTTCAGATGACTCTGAAGATTATGAGCTCTGATACGATGACCAAGGAACTGAGTTCTAAAGATCTGAAGATGGAGGTTCTGATGAACAAGTCAAGATGTTGAAGACTTTTGTCTCCTTAAGACAAGATAGAGAAGTATTCCTTTTCTATTCTTTGTTCTAACAACTCAAATTGTTATTTTGTGAGTCTTTGGATCATATGAAATTCTAGATGATCACAGATAAAATGTTGGGGTTAACACATTCAGGGGGAGCTGTTGTTCCGGACTCTGAATATGTTATGTTTGGTGATTAACTTGTATAAAATGTTCAATCAAAATACTTGGTTTTGTCATCATCAAAAAGGGGGAGATTGTTAGAGCAAGAGTTGTCTCTGCAAGTCATCTCTATGTTTTCATGATCATAATGTGTATTTGTGAAAGAACTATTTTATGTTCTAACGTGTGTTGTGTGCAGATCATAATCATAGAAGATATCAGATCTAACAAGCACCAGCCAGATGTGCGTAAATGATAATATGCGAGTTACTATGTGTGACATAAGTCGCAAGAAGCAAGTATGTGATCGTGATAAGTCAGATCCAAGGATGCCGATATTGCTGTTGGAATGCTCTTGTGGATGCTCTTTGAAAGTGGTTATGATTCTGAAGATGGCGAAGCTTCTGAAGAGATAATCTTCTGGAGAACCGAATTGCTGAAGATTCTCATGACTTGAAGTTCTGAAAGCTGAAGGCTCTGAAGACCAAGTGCAGAAAGACTCTGAAGACTTATGTGTTCTGAAGATTATGGTTTCATAGGTCAACTGCTGAAGACTCTGAAGACAGATTCCTAATGGACAAGTTCTGAAGACTCTGAAGACTTGAAGCAGTGAAGATAACAGGTTTCAAGACAAGTGTTGTAGTTCTGAAGACAGATTCCTAATGGACAGTTCGGAAGACTGAAGACTTGAAGATTCTGAAGACCCAATTATAAAGTCTCTACTCATGCTTCAAATAATTACCATCAGAAGCCTCTGAAGTTTTGAAGACAAATGTTTCCGTTGGCGATGACTGTACACCGTACCAAAAAGATATATCCTGTCACTTCTTCTACAATAAAAAGAAGTTGTGTCAGTACAACTTTCATCATTGCACAACGACTCTTTTCAAACAGCCAACAGTAATTCAATGGCTATATTTTACTTGGCTATTTAAAGGAAAGAATGGAATGCTTCTAAGTGTCGTGATGTTACGCATCAAAGTCGTTTCTACGATCAAGATCATCATCGCCAAAAATAGTTGTTGTTATTAAAATAAAAACACGACCATTGTTGTTGAAGCTCAAAGATCATTATTCAATACAACAACAATCAATTGAAACATAAGCTATTGATGAACAAGATAACATTACAAATCAGTCAAGTCATCAACCAACTACATCATCTATGAAGATCAAAGATTAGTAGCAAGGGAGTTGTTGCTCAAAGCTTGCTCAAACGAAGAAGATGAAGAATTCTTAAGATGTTATTCAAATGTCAAATCATGTATATCGTGTAAGAATCATGTAGTTTGCAAGGAGCTGTTGCTGAAATCTTACTAGAACACTGTGTGTTCATTTGCACTTAAAACTTAGGAGAACTCTGCTTGTTAAGAAGCATTCTTGTAACCTCCAACAAACTAATTCTATGTGAATTAGGATTCCTCAAGTGATCAGTGTGATCAAAGACTTGGGATGACAATGAATTGGTGTCATTGTGGGAAATCCTGAAATATGGTCAATGATAGTCATATCTCAAAGAGGACCAATATTGGGTCAGACTCTTGTGAGATCCCCGATGGACCTCATTGAAAAATCCTGAAAGATTGGTCAGTAAACGTTATATTCGTTAAGTCGAATCCCTGAGCGTTTGGCTGTGAAATCCTGATAGTAGATCTTGCGAGATTGGAACCTATTAGGTCAATGTTCGTTAAATTCATTAAGTTGAATCCCTGAACGGTTCATTGTGTGTTAGTCACAGTTGTGGTTGTGCGGGTTGTTAATCACCAGCGTAAACCCGTGCATCTGTAATCGAGATTGATTATAGTGGGTTAAGTCCTTGTGTTCAAGGAGAAATCACCTTTGAAGCGTGGACTGGATTAGCTTGAGAGTTGCTCAGGTGACTAACAACCTGCACAACCGCAGCTGTGACTAACACACAATGAACCGTTCAGGGATTCAATTTAATGAATTTAACAAACATTGACTTAATAGGTTCCAATCTCGCAAGGAGAAATCACCTTTGAAGGAGAAATCACCTTAATGAACCGTTCAAGGAGAAATCACCTTTAAAGGAAAAATCACCTTTGAAGGGTGGACTGGATTAATATATCGTGTTTTCTTTACTCTTGTTATGCTTTAAGTTATTGTTTATGTTTCTGTATTAATTATCAGAACCTTGCAAATCCACTCTGATAAGCTTCCGCATTGCAAGTCTGACTCAAGCATCGTTACTTCAGATTCACCTTGTTGCTTATGCTTCATGCATAGCACAATCTGAATAACACTTCGCAGGTCAGAGTCTCTAAAAGTAACTTTGATATTCTCTTAGCACATTAACGATAAGAAGCAAAATGTTTTAAAGAGTTAAGACACAATTCAAACCCCCCCTTTCTTATGTCTTTCTCGCACCTTCACGGGGAAATGGTCAATCGTTCTCCAAGGAAAACATATTTCTCTTAGTGATTGAAGTCTTGATATTCCATCCACACCTTCTTACACAACACAAGTCCCTACCTCGTATGATGAAGTTGATGGAGATGTCGTGCGTGCTATTCGAATCGATCATGAAGAAGGCATATGGGAAAATTAACAAATACGTAATTTAGTCTTTATTCATAATATATTAATTGTATGTTATAATTTCTAAATATTTTTTAATAACAAGTATAATTATTTGAAATCATAGGTCTATAGAGTCAAGACACCAAGAGACAAGAAACCAAAACACCAAGTTACAATTATGTAATGTTATGTAATGTGTAAACTGTAGGTTGCTTGTTCTGATAAATTGTAAGATATTTGTTACAATTGAATATGATATAATTATGTGATGTTATGTAATGTATAAACTGTAGGTTGTTTGTTCTGATAAATTGTAAGATATTTGTTACAATTGAATATGAAACAATTATGTGATATTATGAATATGATACAATTAACATTATTATGATGACTTTATCACAAATGTTAGTTTTATTTTCTTTTGTGATATGGTGAACAATAATACAGGTTAAAAAAAGGGATTAATAATAAAATCAGTAATCTTTTTCTTAATTCTGCAGAATATGTAACAACGGTTATACATCATAACTGTAATAATATCTTGTGCTTTAACAACGGTTATATTACACAACCGTTATAATATCTCGCGCGCTGTCTTGAAAAAAATAAATATCAAAACAGTGTAGCAGTGAATCAAATCTAGGACAATTACTTTATCACAACGGTTTTTGTATAAACCGTTGTGATAGGTAACGTTGTTTCCAGTTTAATACAACGATTACTGGTCCATGATTGTAAGTATCATATATACAACGACACTCTACATAACAACGCCTCTGCACGCGTGATTACATACCTTTCTCAACCGTTGTTAAATGGGGTTTCCGTAGTAGTAACTCGGTGATGTATGTGTTGTTATATAATAAGGATATTATTAACATTGTTGTTGAAATGCATAATTATAAGGTGATTAATTATGTATTTGTTGGTAAGCATTGTTGTTGTTATAGGTGGATAGTATTTTAGAATGGGGGATTACTATTGTGTGTCAATGCACGTTGTTTATGGCCAGAAAATGGGTGTTGTAAACATTATTATTGTTGTTGCATTGATTTGTATGGACATGAACCATTGTATCGTGTCGTTGAAAGAGACATGCTCGTTGGTTCAGAAGCGGGACTAGTGGGTTGTCCCAAGCTCAGAAGGGCGGGCTCATGGGTTCAGAAGGGGAGACCCGGTTCCAGAGATAACCAAATGTTGAGTTGGTACCACATGAATAAGTGTCACGTTGTGTCGTGAGTCACATTAAATTTATATGTGCATGTTGTTGTGAATGGGTGTGATATTATAGTGACGTTGCTTGTGTAATGAATGTGTGTCATGTTGTATGTTTCTCTACCTTCGAATTCTTTACATTGTTCATATTGAAGGTGTTTCTCACCCCTTTGCTGAATGTTGTCCACCATGGACATCTTGCAGATACTTGTAATACCCCAAAATTTACCTTCGTGTTTTCCCAATAAATTGGTCTATGCTTTACTCTTTTGCATTCCATAGTAGGTCATAGATTGCATAGCATGGCATTCAGCATAAGGCATGGGATCAAGGCACTTGGTACATATTCTCAAGTCTCAAGCTTCAAGGTGGCTCATGGGGTTCATCATATCTTCTTAAGGTCAAGCATGGCAAAGGATTTCAAGTGGATCTTTTCCTCCTAATCAGAGGGACCAATTAGGGTTCGTGAATCAAAAGGACTTCTTGTTGAACTTTGGGGATTCAAGCATGTTTTTATGGTTTCCATATGCTCACAAGTGTTCATGGATGGAGATTTGGTTAATGGTTCATGGTGAAGAATGTTCAGTGGATCAGTTGCTGGTGAACTAAGCAAAAGTCAACTGTAAAGGAGAAAGTCAACTGTGGAATTTTGAAGTTCTTTTCATGGTTTTCAAGGTCTCACATCCTCATATGGTCTTCAATTGTCAAGATTCATGCTATTCATCAGGAATCAAGGGTTTGTGCAAAAGTTACTAAATTTGGAAAATGACCTATAATAAAAACTTTCCATTTTTGGCAATTTTTCCACCACATTCAACTTGACTTTTCATCATCAAGGAAGCTCCAAATGAATTTTCCTCCAACATGAAAGTTGAAGATTTTTCTCTCCCATTCCAAAAAAGTACTAGAACATCTCCATACCATTTGTGGAACTCTAGTTATGGTCAAAAGATGGCAAGGTGTTTTAAGGGTTCTCACATGTATCATTTTTTCCACCTTTGGCATTTTGGTACAAAATGAGTTGTAAGGGCTTCTAATGACTCAAGTCAGATTATCACACTCAAGTACACTTCATTTGGCAAGTTTGGCTTTGGAATCAAGTTATTTCATGCCATATTTCTCATTATTTTCACATTGTGCAAAATTGCAAATTGATTCAAAACTCATAAGCCAAACAAGTACAAGGCACAAATTGAATTCAGGAGTGATCAGTAAGTAAATTGGAGGTGAATCATGCTTGTGGAAAGGGCTTATCACGTGTGGATTAGTGGTGGTGGTACAAAATGCATTTTTGCAAAATCATCTAAATCTCATTAACCAAGGTTCTAATCACTTCTTAATTCTAATTAGTGGAATAATCAAGAGTATATAAGCTTACTCATACCCTCACAGCTAGGTCAGAGACTCTCATTTTCCACAGTTTTGGTTTTTTGCTCTCACACTTTCTCTCTTCGAATCTCACTTTCCTTGGAGTTTCTTGGAGATTTCTCTTCACATTCTTGATCAGTGAAGAGAATAGAGCAAGAATCAACTGCTATTTTGAGCTCATACTGAGGATTTCACCAAGTTCCATTCAAGAGGATTCAAGTTCTAATCTCAAGATCTAGCATGATTTCAAGCTCTAGTTGCATTTATTTTGCATCTAGAGGTTCCAAGGAGTAGATCTGCAGTTTTTGGAGGGATTTCTTGGAGGATTTCAAGTTCTACAAGGGTCAGGTTGGTGAATTTTTCATACTCATAGAACTCAGTTTTATTGTGTGCATTATGATCTGTGGACTTCACTGAGCAGGTTGATCTATTTTATTTGAAGTTTGGACGTGTATCATGGATGAATTTTGAGTTTAAAGTTTTAGATCTAAAAATGTTTTCATTCGATTTGCATTGTGTGTTTGTTGTTTGATAAAATGGATTGGATATTTGAATTCCTTGTGGAAATCTGGTTCGAATGGTACATTCATGAGCATTTTCTGGAGATTTTGACGTTGAAGCTCACCGGAGACGGTGACCGGAGCCCTAGCTCCGGCGACTGGTGCATTTTCCGGCCAGCCAAGGTTTAAGGGAAGAAGACGAAATCTCATAGGTTCGTTCGCTTTGATCAAGGGTCCACAACTTGCCACGTTTCTTTTCATTTTGTTTTTAATTTAATGGCTGCGTGTGTGTTAGTCCATGTTTGTTAACGTGTGCCTCATTTTCTAGCCTTTGATTTGGTTTAATTTTTGATTTGATGATTTAATTTGGTGCGTTGCTTGAATCATGTGGTTAAGATCATGCCAGCGAATTAATATGTGCACGTGCATGTCATGTGATTTCTTTGGTGTTCTGAATGTTTGTGTGTGTGCGTGTTCACTTGATTGTTGTGTGCATGTGAATCTGGTCCGTTGATCATGATGGCTTGTTGATTGCATTGACTGTTGGTATGCGTAGGATTAATCCTTTGGCGCGCTATTGGACTTTTTGTGTTTGGGTTTGCTTTCCCCACCCCCTTGCTTTGATCCATTCCATTTGCAACGTGTTTTTGCTGCTGTATACACCCCCCCCCCCTTTGCTTATTTCATTTATTTTATTTTATTTTCATGTAATGTTTGCATTTTATTTTCTAAAATAATTTTAATGCATTCAAAAATCCTAAAAAAAATCATGAAGCTTGTTCTTAGTTTTATAAAATTTCATCAAATTTTATTTTCTTATTTTATTTTATTTTTGGCATGTGAATTAATTAATTGCTTAATTTCTTTGTAGCTTGTTTCACATGTGCATACTTCAACTTGTAGAATTTATTTCTTATCATCTATACATGATCTGCATCTCATTCATTTTGTATTTGTTAGATGACATATTGAAGTGCATAAAAAAAATTTTGTTTCATTTTTAAAACTTTTTCATATTGCATTTTGGTCCCTCTCTTTTTCATATTGATACAAGTTTCTCATTTGATGTTTGCTTAATTGATTGAGTTGCTTAACTTGTGAATTTTTGTGAGATCTTTTAACATGTGATTGTTTTCTGATCTATATCATTTGAGTTTAAATTTCACAATTGTTGAATGTCATATGATTCATGTTTTATTATTTGTGTTTAAGTGACTTATGCATGATCATCTTTTGACATCTCTTTACACAAGTTGTTTTGCCATGCTTAATTGATTGAGTTCCTTTGTGATTCTTTGAATGAGCTTTTGGTATGATGTTTACCCCTGGTTGAAGTCCTTTGAGACTTAATTTTACACTTTTTGGATCATGTTTGAATCATGTTTGAGTATGCTTAAGTGTTGGAACTTTGTCCTCCTTTTGTAGTTTACTTTCGTGCATGTTTTGAAGTTGTTGATTGATGTTTGAACTTGTATGACTTGAGTTTGGTTTGATATGATATTGATGCATATGCTACTGCCTCTTGAGTTCTATAATTGGTTTTCATGTTACTTGAGCATAGTAGAATGCATTTGGTTTGAATTGTGTGATGAATATCATTACCTTTCCTTTTGTGAACTTCTTTGAATCATAATGCTTCATGTTTTGAATCACTTTTGCACACATGAATTGTTGATGATAATATGATCTTGGTTCTAACCTTCTATCATTTTCATCTTTCCTTTCTCATTTCATTTTGATATGAAGTTCATGTTTGTTTAATTGTGCATTTCATACAAGTATGTTTGCATTCTTTCATGTTTATCTTTGCATGCTTACTTGAATTGTTTTGCATTGATCCTTGAAACATGTTTGATGATTTGAGTTGGACATTTGTGATATGATGTGCTTACTACCACTTATTGTATCTCATCTCCTTTCTTCTTCTTCTCTTTTCTTCTCTTTTACTCTTTCTCATCCCATGAATCTCAAGACTTGTTCAAGTCTTGGATTCTTTCCCTTTATAGCTACCTAGTCCAACTTAATTTTTGATTAAGCTTGGAGTAGGATTAGCATTAGGTTTTAGGTAGTCTTTCCTCCTAAGCCTCACTAACTATAGGACATCCATGCATGATAACATTAGGACTCTTAGTTTCCCTTTAGAGTTTCCTTTGTGTCGTCTTCTCTTCTCATCTCAAAACTTCTTCAAAACACGTAATAAAGGTTAACGTGTATTGCGCTTGAGCCTTCTATGTGGGAAGTGGGGAATGAGGGGCTTCCTCTCATTATTCGAGGATACCTAGTGTACGTCCTGTTGGGGACGATGCGCGAAGTATTCGTTCCTGTATTTAAGACTTTGGTTCAATGCAAGTTATAAATAACTGTAAAAAACACTTCTTGCTAAAAAAATTCAAACCAACAATAACGTCTTTCCTTCGGGAATTCTTTTCTCATCTCACTCACTCTCCACGTACGAACGTGCTCCTACTCGTTCTCTTGCAAGACGGTAACGCACTCGATCCAGCGAGCCTGCAACACCTGAGCTAGAACGTTAGTCGTTCCCTAAAAAACATAATCCACCCCTAGTGAGGGGAACTACGTTGCTCTGATTCTCATGCTCCCGATGAGATACGTAGGCAGTGGGTTAGGGCCCATGCGAACACTTCTTTTATTTTCCCTATATTTGTTTCTCTTTCTCTCTCCCTTCCTTTTCCGGTTCTCCAGTTAGCAGTCCCTTTTCCTTTCCAGCAGCAGCGAAGCTCCAGTTGACGACACCCTTTGATCGAGACAAGCAAGCGTGGATCCCATCGGGTACGATGGACGCGTGTGGGTGCTAATACCTTCCTCATGCGTAACCGACTCCCGAACCCAGTTCTCTTGGTCGCAAGACCATGCTCTTTCCTTTTCCTTCAGGTTTACGTAGTGTTTCCTTTCCCTTTCTTGGGATAAATACACATTGCTGGCGACTCTGTTTGTACCGTTGGATGTGAATCTTTCGGGAGCGACAGCTGGCGACTCTGCTGGGGACTCTGGTTGACCTCTTGGTGGTCCATCCCCTTTAGCGAGTCAATCCTAGCGCTTGTTTGTTTTCTTTTATCGGGTGTTTTTCTGTGGTGCTTTGCTTTGTTGTATATTACTGTATTATTGTTTACTGTATTTTTACTTTACTGCTTTACTGTTTTTACAGCTTTCATTGCATTGCATTTCATTTTATTACTGTCATACTGGATATTACTATGCTGTGCTGGATGGTTTTCTGTTTGGCGGGTTGAGATGTTTTGAGAGATGAGCCCAATACCCATGCTCGAGCATACACCTAGGTTTTAGCGTGGGCAGGCGTGACGCTCCCGTGGTGTTGGCCACGTGCGAGTGATCACGATCCCTACAATCAGACGAGGTTCTATCCGGAGCTATCTGCTACTGTATGTTGATACAGGCCAGTAGTTATTCTCTGGAGGAATTGTCGACTCTGATGACCATTCCCGAGGACTCAGTAACGGCACTCCTCCCGGGATGTGATAGTGGCAGACCACACTTTGTGGAAAACCCATTGCATATTCTCGATCCGAGGACCCAATGCTGGGAACTTGCTATAGGGTTTCCTTTTGGGGTGGATCAGCGGACGACCTCTTTGATTGGCGATAACATTGTATCCTTCGGGCTGAATGTGTTATTGCTTCTCAAACCTCTGAAGCTGAGGATCTTTTGTTTTTGTGAATCAGTTGAGGCCTCCTCGATTGGTGATGATGCCAAACCAGAAATGGTGAACGTATCATCATTTCTCGACCTGAGAGCCCGAGATATTGAGGATCTTAGTACCCACATGTGAGAGGGATGGGTGTTTGTAGGTTTGCAGGTAACTGTGACCTTCAACCTACCTGGTTTTCTGGTTTTATCACTATGGTGGTTATTGTTCTGAGTTTTGGTACAGAGCCTTGATTTGTTCAGTCAGCACAGAGCAGCTAGTTTGTACGGATACCTTGATCCCATGCCCTTCATTGCATTCCTTTTTCTGACATTTATGTTTGTGCATTCATAGGGATGAACATTCCTTTTTTAGGTAGTATCTAGTCTTTGATTCCAGTCAGAGGGCATTCATAGGGATGGACACTAAGAGGGGTAAGAAGCACATCATCGTCTACAAGTTCCTGAAGATCACTCTTGGTCCGTTGAACAGTCTGCAGAGTATAGCTGGTCCAGAAGTTTTAGGAGCCTTTGAAGAGAAGTATGGTTGGATTTTATCCCTGGTTCGGAGTCTCAGTGAGTATGAATACAATGGGCTACACACCTTGATGCAATTTTATGATCCTTCCTTGAGGTGCTTTATGATGCCAGATTATGTGTTGGTTCCTACCCTGGAGGAATACTCCAACATTTTGAGGATTCCTGTCAAAGAAGGTGTTCCTTTCTGTGGTTCCCAAGGAGATTGTGATTTCCAAGCAGTGGCTGAGGCTCTTTATTTGAGCAGATCTACAGTGGAGGATGACTTTTCTAAGAAGGGAAAATTCCGAGGCTATCACTTGGAGTACTTAGTGAAGAGGGCTCAAGAAGAAGCAAAGGAAAAGAGGTGGATGGCTTTCAATGCAATATTGGCTCTGTGTATATATGGCATTGTGTTATTCCCTAATGAGTCTGATTTCGTCGATACGGATGCTATTCAGATATTTACAGCTCAGAATCCGGTGTCGACTCTGTTTGGTGATCTCCACTATGCTCTATATAACAGGAATGAGAAAAGACGAGGTGGGGTGGTTTGTTGTTGCGCATCTCTCTTTTACAAGTGGTTTGCCAAACGTTTGCCCCAATCTGGTGCTTTTGTTGATTCAAGGATTTCTTTAGAGTGGAGTAAGCGTCTGATGGGCTTAGCTGCTAAAGATATTCTTTGGGTGGATAAAGAATTAGTGGGGACTGATATTTTGCATAGTTGTGGCAGGTATCCTAATGTACCTTTGATCGGAATAAGAGGAGGTATTAACTACAACCCGTCTTTGGCTATCAGGCAGTTTGCATACACTCTAAAAGATCCTCCAGCTGGAAAAGATTTGGAAGAATCTTTGTATTTTCATATGACCGATGGTGTGGCTATTGCACAAGAAGCTTCTCAAGCTTGGCTCAGCAGAAAGAAGATAGGTAAGACTATTTTGGGTAAGCCCAATAATCAAGCGTTCGCTCCATATGTTGAATGGATGAAGTAGAGGGTAGAAGAGTTCTATTTGCCTTTTGACCGGGCCCCTCCCTTATATCCTGAGATTGTGGAAGAGAGACTCAGTGTACCATTCGAAGAATTTGATAAGCAGCGTAAGTTGATATCTGATCTGAGGGTGGAAAACTCTGATATGAGTAGTCAGCTACAGAATGCTCTACATGACAACTTGGGTTTGAAGTGGAAAGTTCAAGACATGACTGCGCATTTAGAGAAAAAAGAGAAGGATTTTGCTGACAGGGCTTAGCACTTCAAAAAGGTCAGTATGGCTGCTGAATCGTCAGGCAAAGCCAAAAGAAAAAACAAGAAGCTTTTGACTAAAGCAGAAGACAAGCTTGCCACGTATCAGGATATGTGGAAGGAGGCCAAGATTGAGAATGAAGAACTGAAAGAGGAACTTCAGGTAGTGAAAGCAAGGAAAGATCGTTACTTTGCCAGGTGGAAAGAAGCACAAAAAGAAATTGAAGAGCTCAAGCTGCAAGCCTAGGTAAAGAAGTCGAAGCGCGAGGACAATAACGCTGAAGAGCAGGTTGCTAAGTTGAACCAGGAGATTGCAAAGAGGAACAAGTTGATCAAAGGGCTGATGCAGCAACCTACACATCCTGACATTGCGGACCTTCTTGAGGAAGTTGAAGCTAGTTTGTTTGGAGTTGATTTGTAGTTGATTTTGATGTTTATCTTTGTTCGGGATTACCATCAGGATTGTTGATGGAATCACCTTTGATTATGCTTGAATCTGTCTGTAAGAACTACTTTTTTTTCAGTAATGGAATATTTGGTTTAATTATTTGTGCTCTAGTAGTTCTGGTTTTCGGAGAGTATTTGTTCTTGTGGTTTGATCCGGTGGTATTTCTGGAGTCGGATTTATTTTTCGATGTTGTGTCTGATCCCTCGCCCAAAGCTGGAATCAAAGCAGATTCGGCCGGGAAATGTTTAAATATGATTGGTTGCATTTTGCATTTGCATCCTCATAAGCATAAGCATTTTTTGCATAACAGGTACTTGTTGCAGGAGACCTCTAACCTTTATTTGGTTTCAGGCATAATAGCTGATTCTCATATTCACCGGTACGCAACCAGACGAAACGAGGCTAGAGCTATGGATCAGGTACAGACAGAGTTGGCAGAGTTGAGGGCACGCATGGAGCAATTTATGAATCTGATGCAAGGGGTTGCTCAGGGGCAGCAAGACCTGAGAGCTGGGCAAGAAGACATGAGAGCTACCATCCAGAGGTTGGAGACTGGGATTCCTACTGGTGATCATGTTAATCCCCCTAGGGTTAACCCTCTTGTGGTCAATCCTCTGGTTGTCACTCCTCCTCCGGTTGGAGTTAATTTGGGTTTTGCTCCTGGCAACAATGGGCTGGTGGAAGATCGCCAGGATGACCAGTTTTCTATACTTAATGCTGATATGGTATTCTACCATGATGAAAGGAAATACAAGGGATTGGCTGATAGAGTGAAAGCTATGGAAAGTCAAAATCCTTTGGGAATTGATGTTGAGGATATGGGACTGGTACAGGGTGTCAAGATTCCCCCGAAGTTTAAACCACCTACTTTCGACAAGTACAATGGTAGCACTTGTCCCAAAACTCACCTCCAGGCTTACAACCGGAAGATAGCAGCTTATTCTGATGATCAGAAGTTATGGATGTATTTTTTCCAAGACAGCTTGTCTGGAGCCTCACTGGAATGGTACATAAAATTGGACAGGGCCCGCGTCAGAAGCTGGAAAGAGTTGTGCTTGGCTTTCTTAAAGCAATACCAATATAACATCGATATGACACCGAATCACACTCAGTTACAAAGCATGACACAGGACCCCAAGGAACGTTTTAAGTAGTACGCCCAGAGGTGGCGTAAACTTGCTGCTCAGGTGCAACCTCCGTTGGCAGATAGAGAAATGGCTGACATGTTCATGAATACTTTGCAAGGTCCGTATCTTGATAGGCTGGCCGCTTGTCCATCTACTGGATTTGCTGACATAGTAATTGCTGGAGAGAGGATTGAGAGTTTGTTAAAGATGGGGAAAATTCAGGACGAAAGTGGTACAAGTTCAGCTCCTGCTAAGAAGTTTTTTGGCAACAATAACAGAAAGCGTGAAGGTGACGCTAATGCGGTGTATTCACAAGGGGGAGAGGTAGAGGACAACAGGGTGCACATCACCAGGCAGCATCTATAACTATTCCAACTCCGGGTAATGAGGCTCAACCCGCAGCTCAGAGGAAGTATCACCCAAGAAAGAGAATGAATGACAGACATTTTGATGTTTTTCCTATGACTTGTTCACAGATGCTACATAACTTACTTCGTTTGAATTTGCTACAGTTGAGGACTTTGGCTCCCCCAGTGGGCAGGTTACCCACTGGATATGATGCAAATGAAATGTGTGAGTTTCACTCCAATCCGCCGGGACACAATGTGGAAAACTGCAAGGCTTTCAAACATGTGGTGCAAGACCTTGTTGATTCAAAGGCTATTAATTTTGCTCCGAGGCCTAATGTAATTCAAAATCCCATGCCTTCACATGGTGGACCGGGGGTGCATGCCATTGAAGAGGATAGAGGGCTGAATCTGGTAAAGGACATTAATGATGTCAAGACTCCGTTGAAGGTTGTGAAGGAACGCTTGCTGAAAGGGGATGTATTTCCTGGTTGTTCAGAGAGTTGTGAAGATTGCTTGATTGCTGATAATGGTTGTGTGAAGTTAAGAACTGGCCTTCAGAGTATGATAGACGAAGGATGTTTGCAATTTGATCAGTTGAAAAAGAATGATGATGAAGTTTCTACTATTACAATCTACTTTGATCCTGTGGAAATTCCGGTGCCTGCGCCTGTACAGATATCTGCACCTGAACGAGTAGCTCCTATAACTATAACTGTTCCCATCTATGTTCCAAATGAGAACAAGGTGGCTATCCCGTGGTACTATGGGACTAATAGTCAAGGACAGAGGCAGGAGGTGCAGACTCCTAAAGAAAGTGGTTCAAGTATCGGAAATGTTGGAGGAGTGGGTGGTTTTACTCGCAGCGGAAGGCTTTTTGCTCCTCAGACACTCAGGAAAGACAATACTGAAGCATTAGAGAGGGCCAAAGGGAAGCGGGTACTGAATGATGAACCAACGTCAGGGGCTGAGCCGGTGCCAGGGGCAGAATCTGATAAGTCATTTGAGAGAGATGTTGAGGAGTTCATGACAATAATCAGAAAGAGCGATTATAAGATCGTCGACCATCTACATCAAACTCCTTCTAAGATCTCCATATTGTCATTGTTGCTGTGTTCCGAAGACCATCAGAATGCTTTGCTCAAAATTTTGAATATGGCGTACGTACTGCAAGAAATATCAGTGAACCAGCTTGAAGGTGTGATCTCCAACGTTAATGCTGGTAATGGATTAGGGTTCACAGATTTTGACTTAACGCCAGAAGGAAGGAATCACAATAAGGCTCTCCACATATCAATGGAATGTAAAGGTGCTATGTTATCCCATGTATTGGTGGACACTGGCTCGTCTCTCAATGTGTTGCCTAAGAAAGCATTAGCCAAGTTGGATGTGGAAGGGGTGATACTCAGACCTTGTGATCTGGTGGTGAAAGCGTTTGATGGTTCAAAGAGATCAGTGTTTGGAGAGATAGAGTTGCCTGTCCAGATAGGACCCCAGGTGTTCAATATAGTGTTTTATGTGATGGACATCCAACTGGCCTATAGTTGTCTATTGGGTCGTCCCTGGATCCACGCTGCTGGGGCCGTATCTTCAAACTTGCATCAGAAGATAAAATTTGTAGTTGATGGTCAAGTTGTTACGGTATGCGGAGAAGAAGATATTTTTGTTAGCCATCTGTCATCCTTCAAGTACGTGGAGATGGACGGAGAAATCCACGAAACTCTCTGTCAGGCATTTGAAACTATGAATATGGTGAAAGACTCTCCGTCAAGTGAGACAAGAGTGGGGACCTCTATGACTTCATATAAGCAGGCTTTAGAGGTGGTGCAGTCTGGTCATACCGAAGTTTGGGGACAAATGGTTGAGATACCTTTCAAGGATGATAAGAACGGAATTGGTTATAAACCTCCTCGGGTTCCAATGCAGGGTCAAGAGCGCCAAGGGCCAGTTTTCTTCTCAAGTGGAGGGGTCATATATCCAAGCCATACATGTGCAGCAATTGAAGACGGTGAAGATAGTGACTGTGACCTGGACAACTGGGTGCGTCCATGTGCCCTAGGAGTGAAGCTGAACAATTGGTTTTCAGAGGATCTCATCCAAGTTACTCTGCCAAATAAAAGTAATTCTCTGGATCTCATTGATGATGACTCTGCTATGGTTTATTATGACTTCGATAATCCAATATACCAAGCCGAAGAGGGGGACGAGGAAGACTGTGAACTGCCGGAGGAGTTGGCTAGATTATTGAAACAGGAAGAAAGAGCCATTCAGCCTTATCAGAAAGATGTAGAAGTTGTCAATCTTGGTACTGAAGAGGTAAGGAAAGAGGTTAAAGTAGGGGCAAGCCTGGCTGAGAATGTAAAGGAAGAGCTGATTGAGATGTTGCAAGAGTATGTCGACATCTTCGCCTGGTCTTACCAAGATATGCCGGGGTTGGATACAGACATCGTGGTGCACAGATTGCCACTGAAAGAGGGTTATTTTTCTGTCAAACAGAAGCTTTGGAGAACCAAACCTGAAATGGCCATCAAGATCAAAGAGGAGGTACAAAAGCAGTTGGATACGGGGTTTCTAGCTGTTATAATTATGCGCCATGGGTCGCTAATATTGTGCCTGTGCCGAAGAAGGATGGCAAAGTCAGAATGTGTGTGGATTATCGATATTTGAACAGGGCGAGTCCAAAAGATGATTTTCCGTTACCACACATTGATGTGTTGGTAGACAATACGGCTCAATTCTCTATGTTTTCTTTCATGGATGGGTTTTCCGGATACAACCAGATTAAGATGGCGCCCGAGGATATGGAGAAAACTACATTTATTACCCCTTGGGGCACATTCTGTTATAAGAATGCTGGGGCTACATATCAGCGTGCCATGGTAACGCTCTTCCACGATATGATTCACAAAGAAATTGAAGTTTATGTGGATGATATGATTGCCAAGTCACAAACGGAAGAAGAGCATATGATAAATTTGAAAAAGTTGTTTGAGCGGTTGAGATATTTCAGACTGAGGCTGAACCCAAATAAATGTACTTTCGGGGTAAGATCTGGGAAGCTTCTAGGCTTCACCGTCAGTGAAAAGGGAATCGAGGTGGATCCAGCAAAGGTAAAAGCCATTCAAGAAATGCCGGAGCCGAGAACTAAAAAACAAGTTCGTGGGTTTTTGGGAAGGTTGAATTATATTGCAAGATTTATATCTCATCTTACTACAACCTGCGAGCCAATATTCAAGTTATTGAGAAAAGATCAATCAATCCGGTGGAACAATGACTGTCAGAAGGCCTTTGATAAAATAAAAGAATACTTGCAAAATCCTCCGATTCTCATGCCTCCAGTTCCTGGGAGGCCACTGATTATGTATCTCACTGTACGTGATGGATCAATGGGTTGTGTTCTCGGTCAACACGATGAGACAGGTAGGAAAGAGCCTGCTATATACTACCTGAGCAAGAAATTCACTGATTGTGAGTCCAGGTACTCGATGCTTGAGAAGACATGTTGCGCACTAGCATGGGCTGCTAAGCGATTGAGGCAATACATATTGACTCATATAACCCTACTGATTTCAAAAATGGATCCAATCAAGTACATCTTTGAAAAGCCATCTCTTAATGGAAGGGTCGCTCGGTGGCAGATGGTTTTGACTGAATATGATATACAATACACTTTCCAGAAAGCTATCAAAGGGAGTGTGTTATCTGATTATCTTGCCGAGTCGCCTATTGATGATTACCAGTCAATGAGGTTTGATTTTCCTGATGAAGACATTATGTTTCTCAAGGCTAAAGATTGTGAAGAGCCTCTGGTTGATGAAGGACCGGATCCTGATGACAAATGGAAACTGATGTTTGATGGGGCTGTTAACATGAATGGAAGTGGTGTTGGGGCAGTCCTTATCACTCCGAAAGGATCACACATACCTTTCACTGCCAGGTTAACTTTTAATGTCACCAACAACGAAGCGGAATATGAGGCTTGTATCATGGGTATTGAGGAAGCCATTGATTTGAGGATCAAGACTCTTGAGATATTTGGTGATTCCGCTCTAGTGATCAACCAGATCAATGGAGATTGGCATACCAACCAGCAGAACTTGATTCCTTACAGAGACTATGCGAGAAGACTGTTGACTTTCTTTACAACAGTAAAATTGTACTATATACCTCGTGATGAGAATCAGATGGCTGATGCTTTAGCTACATTGTCTTCCATGATTCAGGTGAATTGGTGGAACCATATCCCGAAGATTGATGTGATGAGACTAGACAGACCCGCTCATGTGTTTGCCGCTGATACTATGACTGATGATAAACCCTGGTATTTTGATATCAAGCGTTTCTTGAAGAGTCAAGAGTATCCAGCTGGGGCATCAAACAATGACAAAAAGACTCTGAGAAGGTTGGCAGGAAGCTTCTTTTTGAATGAGGATGTGTTATACAAGCGAAACTTTGACATGGTCTTGCTCAGATGTGTGGATAGACACGAAGCAGACCTGTTAATGAAGGAAGTACATGAGGGATCTTTCGGTACCTATGTTGGTGGGCATGCTGTGGCGAAGAAATTACTACGAGCAGGGTATTATTGGCTAACTATGGAGGCTGATTGCTTTAAGTATGCCCGGAAATGCCATAAATGCCAAATCTATGCTGATAAGGTGCATGTGCCACCAAACCCCCTGAATGTGATGAGTTCTCCATGGCCCTTTGCTATGTGGGGCATTGACATGATAGGGAAGATCGAGCCTACAGCTTCCAACGGACACCGATTCATTCTGGTGGCTATTGATTACTTTACCAAGTGGGTAGAAGCTGCCTCTTTTGCAAATGTTACCATGCAGGTGGTAGCCCGATTCATTAAGAAGGAGATTATCTGCAGATATGGGGTGCCTGAAAGGATCATTACTGATAATGGTTCTAATATGAACAACAAGATGATGAAAGAGCTATGCCAGAGCTTCAAAATTGAACATCACAACTCTTCTCCTTATCGCCCCAAGATGAATGGAGTCGTCGAGGCAGCCAACAAAAATATTAAGAAGATTGTGCAAAAGATGGTGGTGACATATAAGGATTGGCATGAAATGCTACCTTTCGCTTTACATGGGTACCGTACTTCTGTTCCTACGTCTACTGGGGAAACCCCGTTTGCTCTTGTGTATGGTATGGAGGCAGTGCTACCGGTTGAAGTGGAAATCCCTTCTTTAAGGGTCATGATGGATGTTAAACTTGACGAGGTTGAATAGGTTCGAGCGAGGTTCAATGAGTTGAGTCTCATCGAAGAAAGACGGTTGGCTGCAGTTTGTCATAGACAACTGTATCAGAGGAGAATGAAATGGGCATTTGATCAGAAAGTGCGCCCTCAGACTTACCAGACGGGCGACTTGGTATTGAAAAGGATTCTTCCTCCGAATACAGATCACAGGGGCAAATGGACTCCTAATTATGAAGGTCCATATATTGTTAAGAAGGTTTTCTCGGGCGGAGCCTTGATGCTTACAACAATGGATGGTGAGGATTTTTTGTCCCCTGTGAACTCAGACGCAGTTAAAAAATACTTCGCATAAAGAGACCCGCTAGACAGTAAAAAGAGAGTCCAGGCAAAAAGGAGCATCCCAGCGAACCATAAAAAAAATATAATAATAATAATAAGAAGAAGGTTCGGGCAAAAATTAGGGATAAAATAAAAAAGAAGTACACCCGGTAAGTTGAAAACCCGCAAGGGCAACTTAGGCAAAAAAGGGGATCTCGGTGGATTGAAAACCTGTAAAGGGCGATCCAGGCAAAAGAGAGATTTAGCGAAAACTGCGATCTAAGTAATCTATATTGCCTCGTTTCAATCAGTAAGCACTCCGAAGGTCAGGAATCAGTTCAGTCGTCCCCCTTTGAAGGCAAAGCAGTTGGAGAATCTTGAAGATATATGAACCATAGCAGGGTTGAAACTCATTGAAGTTCCATTTTCACATTGCCATTAGGACATTTTCTTTTCTCTTTTGGCAATTACCTCTTTCCAGGAATTGCTTTTTGATGTAAATGCCTATTTTTCAGGCTCTTCAATTAAAAAAAATGGTCGTTATTTAGAATAATTCTATCTGTTGTTTTGTTTTTATATTTGCTTTGTTTACACAAACGTCCAAATTTTTGATAAACACTTGCATGCGAAAATCTTGGGGTTCTGCAATAATGTGCATAAAGGAGAACATTTAAAATTACTTTAAATGACGGGTGCGCTTGGGTGGATACTACCAAACCTCGCATTATTTTGGGGCATGTGCGCGCATTCTTTTGTTTGCAGGTGTGGAGATTTCACTGGATAGCTATGCAAAGATGTATGACGTCTTCAAGCCAAAATCCTTTACGAAGCGCAAATGATCGTTCCTCCCCAAGCAAAGACAGATTCTCAGCAGGAAGGCTATTCTTGGAGGTAGTCATCCCCAGCGTACTTACAGAGCTTCATGATCCCCATCAGCGTTGCCAAAAGGGTAGTATTGTATCCTATTCAGTACTTCCAACAGCTACAAGCTTTTCTGTGTTGATAACGGTTGTAAACTCCCCAGTAGAGTTGCTTCACACACCTTGCAGCTGATGCTCAAGACTCTGTAAGTGTCCAGGAGTTGGGAGATGTCGGATCTTCTGTAAAATCCTCTTGGGACATTTTCTCCAGATCAGACTTGTATCTTGGGGCAAAAGCAAGTGGTTGACCATCTCAAGTATGGAGCATCATGAAATCCCCCGGCAGGAGTATTCCAGATCTATTATCCCCAACAGAGTGGCCTCCCAACTACTGCGTCCTAGCTGAAGTCTCGGTATTAGTTTAAGAGTTGGAAGATGTCGGATCTTCCGTAAAATTCTCTTAGGAAACATTCTCTGGCATGAGACACTTTGAAATGATTCTCCCCAGCAGAGTTTGTTGTAAGCTCATTAATTCCCAACGGAGTTCTATGGTTGTGGTTATTCCATAAGTGGACTGGTTTAGATGATGCCTCCCTATCAAAGTTATCTCTTTCTACAGTAGCCTTAACAGGTTTGTCAGGTCAGTGCCCAGATCAGGAGATCAGGTCAATTTGTCTTCTCCAGTACGGTTAGCGACCGCGAGGTCAATCCAGCTTGTTATCCCCAACAGAGTTGCTTTCCTTTCCTCAGCATTTATTTTACTGAGGACCTCATTGCATTTTGCATATAGTGTGCATAGCATCCTCAAAACGCGTAGCATTCCATTTCGTATGGAGCATTACGGCAAAATTCAAACATATGCATGTGAAGCATAAGCCAGTTTTGATAACTCGTGCGAGGGTCCAAAACTTTGACAAAGCCAGAAAGAATGCCTCGTTCATTCCTCAGCAGACATTTCAAAGCAGTACAAGGGTTTCATTAGTTTTCCTCCCCACAGAGTCATATCTCTCAGCTTACAAGTCTCTTGGAACCATTCCCGATAGGATTCCTGCAGCCGTTCCCGACCGCTCCCTTTGAGTTTTAACCATGCCAGTTCCCGACAGGCCTTGTTACCCATTCTCGATAAGTAAGCCATGGTTATAAACTGCAGCCGCTCCCGACCGCTCCCTTTGAGTTTTAACCACGCCAGTTCCCGACAGGCCCCATTACCCATTCCCGATAGGTAAGCCTTGGTTATAAACTGTAGCCGTTCCTGACCGCTCCCTTTGAGTTTTAACCTTGCCTGTTCCCGACAGGCCCCGTTGTAATACTCCAAATTTTGACCACTTAGATTTCCCATCATTGTGAAAATCATCATCACAATATGGATGAACCATCATGCTTCATCAGTCTCCCCAAAGATGGGTGAGCATCCAATACAATCAAAATTAGGGTTTCAAGCCCTCTCTGAGTGCTTAGACAAAGGATCAATCAAGAAATGACATGATCTTTAACTTGTCTAATCTCTTAAACATCCACAATGGATCAAAAAGGACTCCCACTTCAAAGATTAAGCACAAGGCTGTTCCCTTCTAGGTGGATCAAGTCTCAAGATCGATAGTGTCACCAAATTAGGGTTTTGGTCGACCAGGGCCTCCAGATGGAAATTTTCATCTGGGCACAAGGCAATGATCCAAAACATAACCTAATATACTTCATGGAACCTCATGAATCCATGCATCAAGTCAATTTTGCCTCAGGGGATGCATTCATCAAAAATCAGGAATTAGGGTTTCTTGACCTAGTTCACCCCTAAGTTGACTTTTGGGACAAACCATGAGCCAAGACCTCAAGAAATGATTTGAGGGTCTCTAATACACCATATTGATCCATTTGGAACAATGGATTGATCCAAGAAGCTTGAGCAATAAGTCTCAATTTCATCTGCACCACAATTAGGGTTTTAAGAGAAAAGTCAACTGTAACTTTGACTTTTGACCTGGACATGCTCTTAAACCCTAATACATGATTGAATATACCCTATGAAACCTGTAATACCCCAAATTTTGACCACTTAGATTTCCCATCATTGTGAAAATCATCATCACAATATGGATGAACCATCATGCTTCATCAGTCTCCCCAAAGATGGGTGAGCATCCAATACAATCAAAATTAGGGTTTCAAGCCCTCTCTGAGCTTTAGACAAAGGATCAATCAAGAAATGACATGATCTTCAACTTGTCTAATCTCTCAAACATCCACAATGGATCAAAAAGGACTCCCACTTCAAGGATTAAGCACAAGGCTGCTCCCTTCTAGGTGGATCAAGTCTCGAGATCGACAATGTCACCAAATTAGGGTTTTGGTCGACCAGGGCCTCCAGATGGAAATTTTCATCTGGGCACAAGGCAATGATCCAAAACATGACCTAATATATTCCATGGAACCTCATGAACCCATGCATCAAGTCAATTTTGCCTCAGAGGATGCATTCATCAAAAATCAGGAATTAGGGTTTCTTGACCTAATTCACCCCTAAGTTGACTTTTGGGACAAACCATGAGCCAAGACCTCAAGAGATGATTTGAGGGTCTCTAATACACCATATTGATCCATTTGGAACAATGGATTGATCCAAGAAGCTTGAGCAACAAGTTTCATTTTCATCTGCACCACAATTAGGGTTTTAAGGGAAAAGTCAACTGTAACTTTTACTTTTGACCAAGACATGCTCCCAAACCCTAATACATGATTGAATATACCCTATGACACCCATGGAACATGTCCATCAAGTTTGATTTAGGTCAAGGACATGATTTCCTGAAGAATTGCACAGTTTGGAATTCATCTGATAAAAAGTCAACTGTGCACAAAAGTCAACTTTGACTTTTTGAGATTTTTCACCAAAATGGATTTTTAACCCTAAAATGATGTTAATGTATGATTTGAATCATCATTCATCAAGAAAAATCAAGAAAAGTGAGATAACTTGTAAAAGGGGTAACCATAAAACTTAGAAATTTTTCTAAGTTAAAAATAAAGTGGCAAAGGTACCAACTTTGGAGGACCATAACTCCTAAACCACAAGGCCATTTTTTCTCATCCAAAGATGGATTTGTAGCCCTCACTATCACCTACAAAAACTTCAACTACAAGTCATTCCAATTCATTAAGGATTTTGAGTTATGGAGTGATCAAAGTGGCTGAAAAGTGAAAATGTCACTTTTTCCAACACTTAGTGAAATTTTCACTAAGTCAGAATTCTGCTTCACTTTTTGCCAAATGTTGGGGGATTTTTCACTTGGAATCAAAAGAGATCAAAACCAAACTTGTTCAAACAGTTGTTGTATAATGTAAGAGCTTTCCAAAATGGCCAAGAACATTGCCAAATTCAACCTACATCATGAGATACAACATTGGCAAGTTGCCTTGCTGAAATCTGTCAAAGCAAGGCAGAATTTGCATTTTGGCTCGATTTGACAAAATCAGCCAATTGCAATTGCTCCAATCCACTTAGACACCTCAGAGGATTGAATCCAAAGGGGACAATCACTGAGCCAAGCCTCCAAGGTCCAAGGAACAAGGAATAGCATGTTGAACCTAGAGTTGTCAAAATAGGGACAAGACTTCAAATTTGGAATGAGGCATTCAATGGAACCACCAAGGTGGCATGGACTGAACCATTCTCATCTGAAATCAGTCAAGACTTATCCAAGACCAAGGGGACCAAAGCTCTGTGCCCTAACCTCTAGTCAATGGCTAGAGGAGACTTTCATTTCCATTGGCCAACATTGAGGAAACCTACTTACCAGCTGCCATGTACTATTCCTTGCAAAACAAACTTGCTCTACTATAAATAGAGCTCAATTGTGGTCAGTTTGAGTATACCAAAGCCATCTAACAGATGCTCTCCTTAAAATCTCTTTCTCTTGGCAAAAATGTCTTTCTTAGCAAGGTAGCTATCGGGTTTTGAGTTTGAGAGCAATTCTGCACAAACCAATCACTCACACACATCACATACATCACATATGAGCTGATCAAACACTCACATAACTTCTGAAACATCAAAATCTCAAAATCACTTGCCATCCACACAAGTTTGAAGTGAAGTTGCAGCTGAGATGCCATAAACTGATCCAGTCCATTTCAATTCAATCCAAGTGTTCAAACACACTCCATAGGGTGTAGGGAAGCTGTTCAGATCATCACAACTTGTCTGTAACACCTCCAACTCAAAATCACATCTGAACTTGCTGTCACGACTTGGAGGTAAGCCAAAACTTGGTCATCTCTCAATCTATGCATATTTCCTCGCACAATAATTTGGCCATATGTTCATAATCATGCATGGAATGTTTTCCCTCAATTAATTGCATTGTTTGAATCGTGTATCAAAAATCCTAGCCTTCATGCAGAAATTAGGGTTCTTGAGGTTTCTTCGTGATTTCTTGTTGTATGTTTAATTTAAATGAAATTAAAGTACATAGACATGATCGTGAGGTTGAGGCGAGCATAATGATATGTGGATTGCATGATATGGTTACATATTCATGGAGATTGGATAGAAAATGCAAATCTGGGCAAACTGAAAAACGCGCGTGGTCTTGGTGATTGTTCTTGGCGCCATTTTCATATATTTGAATATTTGAATTTTGTGATTTTGTTTAATTGATTCAAAAATTAATTTCTCTCTGAGTTTTAATGATTTTGAGTTGATTCTTTTTTTAATAATTCACAAAAATGTTAAAATATTTTATTTTATCAAAAAAACCCAAAAATATTATTTATTTCATATAATTGATATTTTTGCAAAGAATTAATATTTTTGATTGTTTTTGGCATTTTAAATATTTTTTCTACATTGATTTTGCAACTTTTAATGCTTTCTAATTATTTTGTAGGTCAATACTAGATTTTTGAAGCATTAATCCAAGATCACAATTTGTTTTCCATGTGTTAAACAATTTTTGATCATTTTAAATTGAATTTTTATTCAATTAAATACTTTTTGAAAACAAATTAGGGTTTTTGATTAATTCAACCCTCATAAATCATTTTCAAAACACTTTGGGCCTCTATTACAGTGTAAGACCCAATCTTTTTTTGACCAAATCATCTTTGGGCCTCACTTATTGTATAAGTCCCGATACCGTCAAAAAACAAATGGCGCGATCGTCGCCTTTTCAAAAATCATCTGGGCCTCTCCTTGAGCTATAAGACCCATTCAAAACTTTTGGGCATCTATTAGAGTGTAAGACCCAATCCCCCTTTTAACCAAAAGATTTTTGGGCCTCACTTATTGCATAAGTCCCTCTGCGTTAAAAGAAAACCTCGGCGCGATCGCCATTTTTAAATGAAAAATCATTTGGGCCTACCCTCGTGTTATAAGCCCCGCTCTTTTTCTTTAAACCTTTTTGGGCCTCTTGAGAGAGTGTAAGACCCATCCCTTTGTACAGAAAACCTTTTTGGGCCACAGTCACTTGTATAAGTCCCTCTGTACAAATTCAAACAGTGCGCTCACTGATAAAACCCTGGGCCTCTCCTTGAGCTGTAAGCCCCAAATCTTTCTTTTTCAAAGCACTTTCTCCTTTGATTTTGAATATACTGTTGTTTTCAATCTTTCTTTGTTGAATAACTAACCAAACAGCATGGAAGCACTACAACCGAGTAAGTGGTTATCGCTTTCATTTACTGCTTTCATATTATAAACTGTATTGTGGGGCTGCTCACTGTAAGTCTCCTTTCATAAACTCATATCTATTGTGTAAAAATAGTATAGATATTTCGAGTTTCCCCGGCAACTACGTCTAGAACTAAGTGACGCCGTTTCATTTATTCGTAGAAATATACGCCTAGATCGCCAATAGGAGCACCAGATACAGTATTCTCTTCGGCTGTCCTCCTTAGGAATCGTCAAGAAATTCTATCCCCCAGAGATGAATTATTCTCGGTGAAACTTCTCTTGAATTTCTTCAAACCGCCGAACGGTTCAGACTCTCTCTAAAAGTTAAAGTCACTGGATAGTAAACCTCGCACGTTTACCAGTGGTTTTAACTCTAAAAGAGTTTTCCTGAACTTTTCTTTGGTTTGGGACCCACGGGCTTCTTAAAAGCATCGGCCTCCTCTTGGGCATCATACAAGGACCCACAGGCTTCCTAAAAGCAACCCCGCCTCCTCTTGGGCTTAGTACAAGGATCCGCCGGCTTCTTAGAAGTATTCACAGCCTCCTCTTAGGCTTCGTATAATGATCTCTTCCTCCGGGAATGATAGCCTCCTCTTGGGCTTCGTACAAGGACCCGTCGGCTTCTTAAAAGTTTCTAGCCTCCTCTTGGGCTTCGTACAAATTGTCCCGACGACCTCCTAGAGGTATAGGAACAGAACCTAGTCATCCTCATAGAACAGTCCTTTCATAGAGTCTACTACTGTTTCTCGAAGCATAGTACAAAAGATAAAACTCTAGACACGGACAGTCTAACTTCCTTGAGTCTCAAAGACATTCTCAAGCACCCTTCGTTAAATAGGAAGGAAACCCGCAGACTCGGATAGTCTCGATACCCTTTGGATTTCCCGTTTCCTCAAAGAGAAGGAAATATCCCTGATCCTCAAATTAAATCCCTGAGTACAGTGTTACTCATATAAGAACTGATTTTCTCTTTTAAATCAGTATATTGGATCTGTCACTCAACTGAAACAGTTACAATAGCCTCCATCTCGGGATTCGTACGAGATACCAAAATTCTCCCCAGTGGAGTCAAAACAACCTTTTAGCCTCTCTCTCAGGCTTTGTATGAGACACAAAAGATTCCCTCGTCGAGTCAATCACCCTTTTTTTTGCCTCCATCTCGGGCCTCGTACGAGATATAAATCCCTTAAGCAAGAGTCGAACTCGTTGCTAGCCTCCTCTTAGGCTTTGTATAACGATATGCCCCACTGGGTCAAAAACCTTTAGCCTCTCTCTTAGGCTTTGTACGAGACACAAAATAGCCTCCTCTTAGGCTTTGTATAATGATTTTCCTAGCGGAAATTAGCCTCCTCTTAGGCTTTGTATAAGAAAACCACTGGTTGATCCAATCAACCTTTTAGCATCAAAGCTGTGCCTCGTTCACAGTAAACAAACATCAACAACTCCTTTCCCTTCATCTAATCGCTGCAAGCGGTAAGCCTCTGGATCATCTACATCCATGCCACTGTCCCTCTTTTAGCATGAGAAATTCCTAAGGAAAGATGGCATTTCTCTACACTGAGTTAAAGTCTTCTCCTTCAGGTTAAAACCCTTTCTTCGGAAATTATGGCATTGCTCGGATCCGCGTATCCCAGTTAAAGTAATTTTCCTTCTCCCCTCTTTAGAGATGACAAATTCTCTCTAAAGTCGAGGTCTTTCAGCTTCACGTCTTGGGCTTTGAACAAAACACAAATAGACCTTTCAGCTTCACATCTTGGGTTTTGAACAAGATACAAACCACCTTTCGCTTCACGTCTTGGGCTTTGAACAAGACACCAAAACACCAATTTCCTCCCATAGAATAGGAGGAACTACGAACACTCTGATTTCCCTGTTTCAGTAAACGGGAATACGTAGGCATAAGATCGAAAGAAAAGATCTTAGCGAGCGCAATCAACAAAAAACCCAAATCCCATATCTCCATCAATCAAAAGCAGTAATTCAAAAGCATCAGTCCTAACATCCTAATCCTTATTCCCCGCCAGAAACCCTTTGCCTAGAAAAAAGAAAGAAAGAACCGTATTGGTGAAATACGAATAACCAGTACAAAGGCCCCCCCACATTGATAGCATCCGTAACCTAACAGACCGCTGTTTAAACTCAGTATGCAAGCAGGGTTAATTGGAGACATCTATTTCCCTTCCTTATTCAGCTCACAATAGGATAAAAAATGAATCGACCTGTAGTTTAAAGCTCAAACCGCAGAGAGCGACCAGCGCTTAAGAACCGCGTCCAAAATCGCTCGCTACAGAAGAGTGGCGCCCACCGTGGGGCCCTTTTTTATTTTCTGTCTGTTTTCCTTATAAAATGGCGACTCTGCTCGGGAGTCTCCTTTTCTGCCTTAGGGCATCATCCCCGTTTTCTACGGAAAATGGGAACTCTACCGAAGAGAAAGATTGACTTATGTTGGTCCATCTCTTAGGCAGGGAACCATAGATTGGGGCTTCCGCCGGGGAACCCATTTCTGTCAGAAACTTAAGAATCATAGCTTTATAAGTCTAGGATGATTAGGACAAATGTATATACTGCTTTTCCTAATTGCTATACGTGTTTATTTTTCTGCTACTGGGAATGTGTGTGTTGCCGCATGTGGTGAGATTGAGAATACACTTAAGAATGCCAACCTTTTTCGTAGTGCGGAAGCTATCGGAAATATTTGTTACGCGATACTACCCTTATTTGAGGCTGGTGATCTATTCTCGGTGAATAGCACTTACTCTAAGATTGCACATAACTCGCTGGCGATCCGCTTGTTGTTTTGCTTTCCTGGGAGGAGCTGATGATAATGAGTACAGGTACAAAAATCACCCTAGTATAAACCTTTGGGGATGGGTAGAGCCTTGACTTCATGACAACGACCCTTTGACCCCATGTTTTTTCTATGTTTTTGTGTCCTGCATTCATGCATTCATTTAATAAAACATTAAAATATTCAAAAAACTTTCTCTTCTAGTCTCTCTGTTTTTCAAATTAAACTAAGACTGTGATTGCAAATATTAGAGAAAAAGATTGCATTAATGGATTTCGGTAGAAGGAGAACTCACCAGTATACCTTCAAGGTTCCAAAACTAGGGGATTTGAGAAAGTTAGCGAGGATGATCATTAACCCAGAGGCTTTCAGAGCCAAGCACGGTGGTTTGCTACCACTGTTAAGAGTCCATGTGATTAAGGGAATCATGGATGCGCTAATTTAGTTCTACGATCCGGTTTATCACTGTTTCACATTCCCGGATTACCAGCTAGCACCAACGCTGAAGGAGTATTCTCATCTGACTGATTTACATATCACTGATCGAGCTCCATTTTCTGGACTGGAAGAAATTCCAAAGAATCAGACTATTGCAAGAGCAATTCATTTGGACGAGTCTGAGGTCAGGACTCACATGACCACTAAGGGTGGCATCCAAGGTTTGCCAGCCCAGTTCTTGACAAAGAAAGCTCTGTACTTCGCTAGTATAGGGAACGGGACTGCTTTTGAAAGCATCTTTGTCTTGCTCACCTACGGATTATTTTTGTTTCCTAACATCAATAACTTCGTCGATATCAACGCTATTAAGGTTTTTCTCATTGGAAACCCTGTGCCGACTTTGCTCGCAGATGCGTATCATTCTGTACACTTAGGAAATTTGTACAGCGAAGGGGAGATCACATGCTGTGTACCTTTGCTTTACAAGTGGTTTATCTCTCACTTGCTCAAGTCTGCTGCTTTTTGGGATTGCAAGAGTGTCTTAAGTTGGTCCCAGAAGATCATGTCTCTCACCAATTCCGATATAGATTGGTGCAATAGGATTTATGAGGGAATCAAAATCATTGACCGTTGTGGAAACTTCCCCAGCGTACCCCTCATAGGAACTAAAGGAGGAATCAACTATCATCCGATATTAGTTCTTCGTCAATTTGGATACCCGATGAGACACATCCCACTGGGTGTTCATCTGGAAGGTCTTTTCTTCAAGGAAGGAGAAAACGACAGAGCACTAAAGATGGAAATAGTGCAAGCTTGGAAACAGGTTCATAAGAAATGACGAGAGTCTCTAGGAAAACCGGACTGTGTCTCGGTGGAACCTTATCTCCATTGGGTACAAACTAGGGCTCTCAAGCTAAAGATGCCTTATCCTCGTTACGGAATTCTTCCGCCGAGGGAAATTGTCATGTACTTCATGACGGAAACTGAAAGGCTTCAGGTTACTCTCAACAAAGTTCAAAAGGAAAGAAGGTCTTGGAAGAACAAGTACCGCACCCTCGACGTAGAGTGTATCCAAATACAGCAACTACTGAAAGAGAAAGATGCTCTGATTGAAATTTTGGAGCAGCACGCTGTAGAGAATCAAGATGACCAACGGAATTTGCTCACTCCTTTCACTTGGCAAAGGAATGACAACCCGACAACGGCCCAAGAGCCCCGGTCGAAGAAAAGGAAGATACCAGAATCAGCACCCAGTTTCTCCTCAGAGAGGACTCGGGACCCATTAGTTTAGGTTTCTGTTTCTGCACTTTGTAATCTACTGTATTTCCATTTCTGTAATCCTTTGGAATTCAATAAAAAGGGGTTTCCCCACTGTTTGATATTTGCAATCTAATTGTCGAAGTTTATTTTGATTAAACAAAAAACAACAATTAATATAATCATTGCACTCATCATTCTCACATCGCGTATTCTTCTTCCCTACGAATCTCACGTTTGTGTCTCGATTCTAGAGTCAAACTGTCTCATTCGTATAATACTCGGGCCAATCGTCAGAAAAAGATGGATGATCTTGAGGAAGAAAACAGAGAGTTGAAAGAAGAGATCGAAGCTCTGAGAGAGGATATGAGAAAGCTTCGTAACGACATGCAAGCCATGGCAGAAGCTCAGCTACAAAGAACTGTGATCTCAGAGATCACCTCAACGCCCATCGTAGAAAAGTATGATCCTAGGTATCAGATGCCGAAAGATCGTCCTTGGGGCATGCCTGTTAACAATATCCCGGAAGGATATGTTCCGCCGATCACTGAAGATCAGGGAATCGCAATAGAAGCCGCTGGGCCTGAAGGTTACAAACTTCGGGAAAGCAAAGATGCCAGGGGCATACTCAAGACTCCTGAAGGTTACAAACTTCGGGAGGCGCCAAGACTTACTGTCGTAGTCACGGTACCACCCCCTGTGGTGCACACTGTCCCGGAAGGACAGATTCCACCAACACCTTCTGGTAAAAAGGAAACTATGTTTGACAGAATGGATGAATTCCAGGAGCAATTCTTGGGAATGCAGAAAGAGCTGCAAGCCATTCGCGGTCAGGATCTATTTGGAAAGGACGCCGCAGACCTCTGCTTGGTCCCAAATGTGAAAGTCCCGCACAAGTTCCAAGTGCCCGACTTTGAAAAATACAAGGGTAACTCTTGCCCTCAGAGCCATCTGGTGATGTACGCTCGGCGGATGTCAGCTCAGACGGAGAATCAAGACCTGCTGATTCACTACTTCCAGGATAGTTTAACCGGTGCCGCACTCAAATGGTACATGGGTTTAAACCGTACTACGATCAGTACATTCAGAGATCTTGGTACTGCCTTCGTCCAACAATACAAATACAATTTGGACATGCCACCCGACAGAGATCAACTCAGATCAATGTCGCAAAAGGACAAGGAAACCTTTAAGGAGTATGTTCAAAGGTGGCGTGAAATTGCCGCTCAAATTTGTCCACCTCTTGAGGAAAAAGAGATGACAAAGATCTTCTTAAAGACCTTAAGCTCATTTTACTATGACCGAATGGTTGCCAGTGCGCCCAGTGATTTCACCGAAATGGTCGGCATGGGTGTACGTCTTGAGGAAGTCGTCCGAGAAGGACGTTTGGTAAAAGACACTGGATCAACGAGCGGTACTAAAAAATACGGTAGTGCTCTCCCTAAGAAAAAAGAGCAAGATATTGGGAATATCTCTCTCGGAAAGCAAAGGCGTCGTTATCAGCCAGTAGCAGCTGTTACTCCTGCTATCTGCCCCGCGCCTGTTCCTATGTATCAACCTCAGATTGCGCAGAGCCAACCTGACTAACAAAGGACACAACAGCCTCTTCAGCAGGCTCGTCCTCCATATAACAACAACCGTACAACACGGCCACCAGGATTTTATCCTATACCCGTAACGTACGCAGAGCTGTTTGCGTTACTGCTGGCTAAAGGGCACATTCAGACTAAGTCTCCCCTTTCAGTTCCAGAAAATCTGCCTTTTTGGTTTAAAGCGGATCAAACATGCCCTTATCATCAAGGAGGTTCGGGGCATAACATTGAGACTTATCTCAATTTCAAATCCGACGTGCAAAAGCTTGTTAGGAGCGGGCTCTTATCTTTCAAAGATACGAATCCTAATGTTCGTACGAACCCGCTGCCTCAACATGAGAAAGCTGCAGTCAATCTGATTGAGAAAGAGACTAACAATGTCTATCAAATTCACGATGTACTCTTATTGGGGACCAATCTGGTCAAAATGCATTGTAGACAGAGTGGATATGGCAATGTGCCACCTCATAACTATCACCAGTGTGATATCTGCTCTAAAGATAACCAAGGATGTTCGGTAGTGCAATCAGCTCTACAGGATCAAATGGATCTTGGATGGATCCAAGAGCACTGAGTTCGTGGAGTTAACATGGTTTACACGAATTCCAACGTCATTCAAAACCACGACATCCGTGCAATGAATGTCAACTTGGTGGCGATGCACTCAAGGCAAAGCCAGTATCATAATCTGCCGCGGCACGATTACAGTTCCTGTCTGATTTGCTCGGTAAACAAACAGGGATGCCCTTTCATACAAGAGGCCCTCCAGCGTCAGATGGATCTTGGATGGATCCAAGACTACCATGATAGGAACTCCTATCAAATCAATATGGTTCAGATCTTTGACATCCGCGTAATGAATACCAACCTGGTAGAGTTACATGCTGAGCAGGTCCGACTTGGATTCTTAATATCACATGATTATCAAAGATGTAAAGCGGGCTGCGAAAACGATCGAGGTTGTACCCTTGTCCAGGAGGCACTTCAGCACTTGTTAAATCATTGGTGGATGCCAATCTATATGGACGAAGATACTCAGCAGATTAGTATCAATAACAGGAATCCTACTCGTCGTCAAAGTCAGGATGTCCGATCAATGGAAGATAACCTAGTGAGATTGCATTGCATTCAAAGTGGGCGTGGCCAGGTGCCACCACACAACTATGACAGTTGTAGCGTCTGTTCGGAAAGTAACCAAGGGTGTTACCTTGTGAGAGCAGCTCTTCAGGGTCAGGTCGATCATGGAGAAATTCGTCCATATCCAGGTTCAGAACCCATCATTTGGTCGCCGAACTACCTTGCCGAGCGAGCTGAGGATGTTGTCACGATCTCTGGTCATCACAGGACCAGGGATGTTTTTGCCATCATTCCTCTACTTGACGAGTCTAGAGTTCCCAGCCGGGAACGGATCGAGGTTACTTATGACGGTCAGAAAAATCAGAAGGTTCCCATAGTCATCTATCTACCGGGACCATTACCGTATGAATCAGCTAAGGCGATCCCTTACAAATACGGTGCAACAATAATCGAGAATGGAAAGGAAATTCCATTACCCTCCATCGTGAATATTGCAGACATCAGCCGTGTAACACGGAGCGGTCGAATCTTCGACCGAGGGGTTGGAGAATCCAACAAAGAAAAGGAACTTCAGGCGGAAATTCCTGATCCACTAGTCGGTCAATCTAGTAATCCCAACTTTTTGAAAGACAAAGATGAGATGCTAAAGCTCATCCAAAGGAGTGAATTCAACATTGGTGATCAGCTGTTACAGACTCCTTCAAAGATCTCAGTATTATCACTGTTACTCAGTTCAGAAGCACACAGGGAGGCTCTACAGAAAGTCTTAGAGCAGGCCTTTATGGAACAGGATGTAACAATCAGACAATTCGATAGCATTGTCTCTAACATCACTTCCTGCAACAATTTAGGATTTAGTGATGAGGAATTACCTGAAGAGGGTCATTGTCATAACATGGCGCTCAATATCACAGTTAACTGCCAGGGCGATGCTTTAGCCAACGTACTGGTAGACACAGGGTCAGCCCTGAATGTTATGCCGAAGTCCACATTGATGCAATTATCATTTAAGGGCCCTCCGATGAGAGTCAGCGAGGTCGTCGTCAAAGCATTCGACGGATCCAGAAAAACAGTTATCGGCGAAGTGGATCTTCCCATAACTATTGGTCCTCATACTTTTAAGTCATTTTCCAGGTCATGGACATCCGAGCAACATACAGTTGTTTATTAGGAAGACCTTGGATACATCAGTCTGGAGCGGTTACTTCAACCCTCCACCAAAAGCTAAAGTTCGTTCAGAACGATCAACTTGTCACGATTTGTGGGGAACAAGCCTTGCTTGTAAGCAACTTATCATCATCTACTTGTGTGGAACCCGAGGAGGTTATTGGAACTCAGTTCCAAGCACTATCGGTGAGCAAGAACGATCAATCCGAAGAAGGAACTTCAATTTCTTCATACAAAGATGCTATCAAAGCGGTCGAGAGTACCGATACGACAAGATGGGGACGTCTTGTCATTCCTATTGACAATAAAACAAAGAAGGGTCTTGGTTTTTCTGCAACCTGTACTCAGACGGCCGCCAATGATGAAAGTCTTCATCCCCTTCAAAACTTCTTCCACAATGGAGGTTTTCTCCACCCAGTGTCTCAGACAGTTCATGCTATCAATGAGGAAGATCCCTCTGACACAGATGAAGAATGGAAGCCCTACCTTAACAAGGACGGCTATATGTCTCAGGAAGAGGTGCCTATGCCTTTTTGCTTTCCTACAGAAAGTCCGAGATTTATACCAAGATCAGATGTCGAAATGATCTACGGAGATTGTGATCCGGAAGGATGTCGTGCTCCGCCAAATTCATTAGAGGAAGACACTCTGATGAAAGACAACTTTGACCACAATTACTATGGCCCAATGGATGGTCTGCCAATGTGGCAGCCTTACCCAGGAAACTTGGGGCAAGAAAGTCAGCCGAGTAATGAAACTCAGTTGACCATCATTGAACAGAATACCTGTGTCCCCGCCATGTCATGGGATCAACACTCAGGTCATTCGGAAACTACTCAACATGAAGATGAATTCGCAACGTTTGTAGGACTAGAATTCATCAACTATGCTTTTCCTGAGGTCAACGTCATCGAGAGGGATGACTTCTCCAGCTCCAAAGAAGTTTGGGACACTTTGGGACAACCAAGTGGAAAATACGACTTTATGGTCAAGTACACTGCTCCCGAAAGCTCTCGTATCAGGCTCGAAGACATCCAACCAACTGGATGGGGAGATACAGTTGAGAGCACCAATGCTATGCAAAATGCAACAGAGGAATCCTCCTACGACAATTCTGCCTGGGAGACAGATTCCAAGGATCCTACTCCACCAGAAATAAGCGTCATTTCTGAAGACAAATTAAGGAAGGTTCCAGACTTTGTGATTCACCGAGGAGTTCGCCGCCAATGGGTTTCCGTCAAGGTTCCGAGGGTCGTTCACCAGTCAAAGTAATTGCCATCTTTAACCTTTCACCCTGCCCAGGTGAAACGGATGTTTTGATAGGGCTCGCTTTCTGTAAATTTCCCTCTTCGCTTTGCCCAGAGCGACAGAGTTTTGTTTTATAGGGTTGTAGTTTCAAGATTCGACTTGTTCATTAATAAAATAACGTCGTTCTGTAATTTCCGCATTAATTGCTGTTTTCTCTTTTTGCTTTTTCAGAAAATGGTAATCCTAAAAAACATTCAATAATAAAAACAAGCAGTAAAATAAATACACTGCACACACTTACATTTTCTCTATCTCTTCTAAACACGAATCATCACGTCATGCAGATTGCTTATTTTATACCCCGTTGAAACATACGATCCGATGCCTTATTCCAACTTTGAGTTCCCGGTATTCGAGGCTGAAGAAGAGAATGACAACGAAATTCTAGAAGAGATCTCCCGACTACTCAGACAAGAGGAAAGGTCCATTGAACCTCACAAAGAACCGTTGGAAACGGTAAACTTGGGTTCAGAGCAAGAGAGAAAAGAAATCAGGATCGGAGCACTGCTCAGTCCAACTGTCAAAGAAAGTTTGATAAAGCTTCTCAGAGAATTCCCCGATGTATTCGCTTGGTCCTATCAGGATATGCCAGGGTTGGATACCAGCATCGTGGAACATCACTTACCGTTTAGATCGGAATGTCCGCCAGTAAAGCAAAGGTTGAGACGCACTCCCCCGGACATGGCCATCAAAATCAAAGAGGAGGTACAGAAATAGATTGACGCGGGTTTCCTCGCTACATCTGAATATCCTCAATGGTTAGCCAACATCGTACCCGTTCCCAAAAAGGACGGAAGGGTCAGAATGTTTGTTGATTACAGAGATCTGAACAAGGCAAGTCCAAAGGACGACTTTCCTTTATGACACATTGACATGCTGGTTGACAGCACAGCAAAGTTCAAAGTATTCTCCTTCATGGATGGATTCTCGGGCTATAACCAGATCAAAATGGCGCCGAAAGACATGGAGAAAACTTCGTTCATTACCCCATGGGGTACCTTTTGTTACAAGGTAATGCCGTTCGGTTTGAAGAATGCCGGGGCAACCTATCAAAGGGCCATGACTACTCTGTTTCATGACATGATACATAAGGAGATCGAGGTATATGTCGATGATTTGATTGCAAAATCAAGAACAGAGGATGAGCACGTTGAACATCTGTCAAAATTGTTCGAACGTCTAAGAAAATTCAAGCTCCGCTTGAATCCCAACAAGTGCACCTTCGGTGTCCATTCAGGGAAATTACTAGGGTTCATCGTCAGCCAGAAAGGAATTGAGGTTGATCCCGACAAGGTCAAGGCCATTCAAGAAATGCCTTCTCCGAAAATTGAAAAACAAGTCAGAGGATTCCTGAACGTTTGAACTACATCTCCAGATTCATATTCCTTATGACCGCCACTTGTGCGCCGATTTTCAAGTTATTGAAAAAGAACCAGGATTGCGTTTGGTCAGAAGATTGCCAAACCGCCTTCGACAGTATTAAGGAATACCTGTTGAATCCTCCGATTCTATCACCTCCAGTGGAAGGAAGACCACTAATCATTTACCTCACAGTCCTAGAGGACTCAATGGGATGTGCACTTGGCCAACAAGACGAAACTAAATGGAAAGAGTCTGCCATTTACTATCTAAGCAAGAAATTCACCGACTGCGAGACTCGGTACACAATGCTTGAGAAAACTTGTTACGCTTTGGCTTGGGTAACCAAACGTCTTCGCCAGTACATGATTCGTCATACTACTTGGTTGGTCTCTGAAATGGATCCAATCAAGTACGTTTTCGAAAAACCTGCTCTCACGGGAAGGATTGCCCGTTGACAGATGTTACTATCAGAATATGACATAGAGTACCATGCTCAGAAAGCCGTTAAGGGAAGTATTTTAGCCGATCATTTGGCTCATCAACCGATTGACGATCAAGAATCAATCGGGTTTGACTTCCCAGAAGAAGATGTCCTGTATCTAAAGATGAAAGATTGTGATGAACCGCTACCCAGTGAAGGGCGAGAACCAGGTTCCCAGTGGGGACTTATCTTTGACGGAGCAGTCAATCATTATGGAAACGGAATTGGGGCAATCATTGTTACCCCTCAGGGTACCCACATTCCGTTCACTGCCAGACTTACGTTCAAATGTACGAATAACGAGGCCGAATACGAAGCATGTATCATGGGTCTCGAAGAAGTGATTGATTTAAGGATCAAAAACTTGGACGTATACGGCGATTCAGCCCTGGTTATTAACCAGATAAAAGGAGATTAGAACACATACCAATCAGGATTGATTCCTTACAAAGACTATGCAAGAAGGTTGTTACCCTTCTTCAACAGAATCGACTTTCATCACATCCCTCGTGATGAGAATCACATGGCTGACGCATTAGCCACTCTCTCTTCCATGATTAGTGTAGGTCGATGGAATGACATACCTAAGATCGACATCATGCGCCTTGAACGGCCCGCTTACGTCTTCACGATTGAAGCAGTCATAGATAACAGACCTTGGTATCACGATATCAAATGCTTCCTTCAGAAACAAGAGTACCCATCTGGGGCACTCAGAAAAGACAGGAAAACCCTCAGAAGATTGGCTGGAAACTTCTTCCTGAGCGGTGACACTCTCTATAAGAGAAATTTTGACATGGTCTTGCTCCGATGCGTCGACAGACCAGAAGCAGACATGCTCATGAAAGAAATTCATGAAGGATCCTTTAGCACTCATACCAACGGACACACAATGGCGAGAAAAATTCTCAGGGCCGGGTATTATTGGTTGACCATGGAATCCGACTGCTACAAGTACATGAGGAGGTGTCACAAGTGTCAGATATACTACGACAAAATTCTTGTACCGCCATCACATCTCAAAGTTCTTTCTTCCCCGTGGCCTTTTTCCATATGGGGAATCGATATAATTGGTATCATTGAGCCCAAGGCTTCAAACGGACATCGGTTCATCCTGGTAGCCATTGATTATTTCACCAAGTGGGTCGAAGCAGCGTCATTCGCCAATGTAACCCGACAAGTGGTGGTCCGATTTATCAAAAACAATATCATCTGCCGTTATGGTGTTCCAAGCGAGATCATTACTGATAATGGATCTAACTTGAACAATAAGATGATGAAAGAGTTGTGTGCAGAGTTCAAGATCGAACACCATAACTCATCTCCCTACCGACCCAAGATGAACGGAGCGGTAGAAGCGGCTAACAAGAACATCAAGAAGATCGTTCAAAAGATGGTTGTAACCTATAAAGATTGGCACGAAATGCTACCCTTTGCTCTTCATGGTTATCGCACATCTGTCCGTACTTCAACAGGGGCAACCCCTTTCTCTCTAGTATATGGCATGGAAGCAGTGCTCCCCATAGAAGTAGAGATCCCATCAATCCGGGTATTGATGGAAGCTCAGCTCACCGAAGCTGAATGGTGTCAAAGTCGACACGACGAACTGAACCTGATCGAAGAGAAGAGAATCATGGCACTATGTCACGGTCAGTTGTATCAACAGAGAATGAAAAGGGCGTTCGACAAAAAAGTCCGATCTCGTATTTTCAGAAGAGGAGACCTCGTGCTCAAGAAGATACAATCATTTCTCACTGACTCTCGGGGCAAATGGACCCCGAATTATGATGGCCCCTATGTGGTCACGAAAGCTTTCTCAGGCGGCGCCTTGAGACTTGCAACCATGGACGGAGAGGAATTTGCCTACCCCACGAATGTTGATGTAGTCAAGAAATACTTCGCCTAAACTAAAAAAAAAACATCTCGGTGGATTGAAAACCCGAAAGGGCGGTCCAGGCAAAAGTTAGAGACATGGGAAAAAAAAGAATCATCCCGATGGATTGGAAATCTCATAGTACAATCCAGGCAAAAATTAGGGATAATGGCAAGTAACTATGTTCAACAGAGGCAAGTCCCTCAGCAGCAGCAGTTACAGCATCATCTATCGGAGGAAATCTCCAGTCAAAGGTCATCTTCGACGGAAGCTCAGGATGCCCCGAATTCAAAGTTGGTAGAAGGATAGTGGTCGTTGTGTTTCAACGTAGCCCTTTTCCCTGTAAATTACCGTTTTCTAAACTTTGTGTATACTCTTTGAAATCACGCGTTTGGCTGATCTCCATCTTATCAATAAAATTTGAGCCCTTGTGTTTTTGTTTGTAATTCTTTGCTTTTTTTAGCTTTACAGAACGACGTTGTTTAAATTTAATCAGCGATTCTTGAAATAAAACAAAAATGAATTTAATTGTTAAAACTTTTTCTGCTTTTAAATTAAAGATGGCATTTCTTTTGACTGTTGAACATCAGAAGAACATAAATTGCTTCTCCCAAAGTAAGCGAATTTCAAAGTGCAGAATCAAAGTACTCCTTCTAAGCCAGTATGCCTGAATGAAGGGATCAATAATGTCAGAGACCATGTTTCGTCTGACATCTTCGGCCGAGTTCTCATCTCCTAAGCCCGATCAACATAGCTCCCCGCGTGGACTATCTCACCTAAGCAAGGTGGAATTTCTATTTTGAATCAACGGTACTTCTTCGCCCCGCGATGGCCGAGTATCCAATTGTGTTCATCCATTAGTTTGTATGTCGCATCTGTTTTGTCAGCATATACATACATACTTCATGCATTTTATTTGCATTTACATTGCATATTGCATCACTATCACTTGAGTCGGTCTTGTCCCCTAGTGATAAACAGTTTTCTCAATCGAGTTTGTCAGTTCTTTCCTCGTCAGGAAATGTTGCGTCTGCATAATCTCGCCACCAGTGTATCTTTAGATCAGAGTCGGCACTTGGCCACTTTGATAACTTGAACCTCTGAAAGATCAGAGAACCTTCAACAAATGCCACTCTTCGCCATTGAAGATGATATCCTCGCTTTCCTGGATTAAGGAAAATCCACAGAGAAATCCTCGTGATAAGAGATTCGGCAGCACGCCAGTTTTTCTCCAAAAAGTCGTTGATGAAAAGGTCATCGACACCTCAAAATTGGACCCCATCATATGGCGTTTCTCCGGGAAGATCCCGAGAAAAGTATGATGAAAGATCCCAAACGAAAACAGTCTCTCAAGAGACTCGCTTTCCCTAGTAGAATCGACAGATGGCGTCTCCAACAGAGAAGTTTGTACAACTCTACAACTCAGACGACTGGATTCCCCAGCAAGTCTGACATCAAAACTTTTTCCACTCAAATGGCATCTCCCCAGGAAAATTTGGCGAGAAGTTTGAGGAAAGCCGCTATGAATAGCATCCCTTGTCAAGAAAGTTTATTGACAAAAGAAACTAAGACCAGTTCTTGGTAAGAAACCAGGATCGAGGGGAAGTTTAAATCAGAGACTGAGACCAGTTCTTGGTAGGAAACCAAGAACGAGGGGAAGTTCAAAAGAAACTAAGACCAGTTCTTGGTAGGAAACCAAGAACGAGGGGAAGTTCAAAAGAAACTAAGACCAGTTCTTGGTAGGAAACCAGGATCGAGGGGAAGTTTAAATCAGAAACTGAGACCAGCTCCTTGGCTGAAGACCAGGATCGAGGGGAAGTTTACCTTTTCTAAGCATCATCGCTTAGCTAAAGAAGATGACTGCGTAAGCTACCATTCATAACCACCATCAAAATTTTGGATATTCCGATATTTAATCCTCTTGCACCCCGAATGCTCGAATCCCTTCGTCATTCATACCCTCGGGTCCAAGAAGATTAAATAGGGGCATCTGTAATACCCCAAATTTTGACCACTTAGATTTCCCATCATTGTGAAAATCATCATCACAATATGGATGAACCATCATGCTTCATCAGTCTCCCCAAAGATGGGTGAGCATCCAATACAATCAAAATTAGGGTTTCAAGCCCTCTCTGAGCTTTAGACAAAGGATCAATCAAGAAATGACATGATCTTCAACTTGTATAATCTCTCAAACATCCACAATGGATCAAAAAGGACTCCCACTTTAAGGATTAAGCACAAGGCTGCTCCCTTCTAGGTGGATCAAGTCTCAAGATCGACAGTGTCACCAAATTAGGGTTTTGGTCGACCAGGGCCTCCAGATGGAAATTTTCATCTGGGCACAAGGCAATGATCCAAAACATGACCTAATATATTCCATGGAACCTCATGAACCCATGCATCAAGTCAATTTTCCCTCAGGGGATGCATTCATCAAAAATCAGGAATTAGGGTTTCTTGACCTAATTCACCCCTAAGTTGACTTTTGGGACAAACCATGAGCCAAGACCTCAAGAGATGATTTGAGGGTCTCTAATACACCATATTGATCCATTTGGAACAATGGATTGATCCAAGAAGCTTGAGCAACAAGTTTCATTTTCATCTGCACCACAATTAGGGTTTTAAGGGAAAAGTCAACTGTAACTTTGACTTTTGACCAAGACATGCTCCCAAACCCTAATACATGATTGAATATACCCTATGACACCCATGGAACATGTCCATCAAGTTTGATTTAGGTAAAGGACATGATTTCCTGAAGAATTGCACAGTTTGGAATTCATCTGATAAAAAGTCAACTGTGCACAAAAGTCAACTTTGACTTTTTGAGATTTTACACCAAAATGGATTTTTAACCCTAAAATGATGTTAATGTATGATTTGAATCATCATTCATCAAGAAAAATCAAGAAAAGTGAGATAACTTGTAAAAGGGCTAACCATAAAAATAAAGTGGCAAAGGTACCAACTTTGGAGGACCATAACTCCTAAACCACGAGGCCATTTTTTCTCATCCTAAGATGGATTTGTAGCCCTCACTATCACCTACAAAAACTTCAACTGCAAGTCATTCCAATTCATTAAGGATTTTGAGTTATGGAGTGTTCAAAGTGGCTGAAAAGTGAAAATGTCACTTTTTCCAACACTTAGTGAAATTTTCACTAAGTCAGAATTCTGCTTCACTTTTTGCCAAATGTAGGGGGATTTTTCACTTGGAATCAAAAGAGATCAAAACCAAACTTGTTCAAACAGTTGTTGTATCATGTAAGAGCTTTCCAAAATGGCCAAGAACATTACCAAATTCAACCTACATCATGAGATACAACATTGGCAAGTTGCCTTGCTGAAATCTGTCAAAGCAAGGCAGAATTTGCATTTTGGCTCGATTTGCCAAAATCAGCCAATTGCAATTGCTCCAATCCACTTGGACACCTCAGAGGATTGAATCCAAAGGGGACAATCACTGAGCCAAGCCTTCAAGGTCCAAGGAACAAGGAATAGCATGTTGAACCTAGAGTTGTCAAAATAGGGACAAGACTTCAAATTTGGAATGAGGCATTCAATGGAACCACCAAGGTGGCATGGACTTAACCATTTTTATCTGAAATCAGTCAAGACTTATCCAAGACCAAGGGGACCAAAGCTCTGTGCCCTAACCTCTAGTCAATGGCTAGAGGAGACTTTCATTTCCATTGGCCAACATTGAGGAAACCTACTTACTAGCTGCCATGTACTATTCCTTGCAAAACAAACTTGCTCTACTATAAATAGAGCTCAATTGTGGTCAGTTTGAGTACACCAAATCCATCTAACAGATGCTTTCCTCAAAATCTCTTTCTCTTGGCAAAAATGCCTTTCTTAGCAAGGTAGCTATCGGGTTTTGAGTTTGAGAGCAATTCTGCACAAACCAATCACTCACACACCTCACATACATCACATATGAGCTGATCAAACACTCACATAACTTCTGAAACATCAAAATCTCAAAATCACTTGCCATCCACACAAGTTTGAAGTGAAGTTGCAGCTGAGATGCCATAAACTGATCCAGTCCATTTCAATTCAATCCAAGTGTTCAAACACACTCCATAGGGTGTAGGGAAGCTGTTCAGATCATCACAACTTGTCTGTAACACCTCCAACTCAAAATCACATCTGAACTTGCTGTCACGACTTGGAGGTAAGCCTAAACTTGGTCATCTCTCAATCTATACATATTTCCTCGCACAATAATTTGGCCATATGTTCATAATCATGCATGGAATGTTTTCCCTCAATTAATTGCATTGTTTGAATCGTGTATCAAAAATCCTAGCCTTCATGCAGAAATTAGGGTTCTTGAGGTTTCTTCGTGATTTCTTGTTGTATGTTTAATTTAAATGAAATTAATGTACATAGACATGATCGTGAGGTTGAGGCGAGCATAATGATATGTGGATTGCATGATATGGTTACGTATTCATGGAGATTGGATAGAAAATGCAAATCTGGGAAAACTGAAAAACGCGCGTGTTCTTGGTGATTGTTCTTGGCGCCATTTTCATATATTTGAATATTTGAATTTTGTGATTTTGTTTAATTGATTCAAAAATTAATTTCTCTCTGAGTTTTGATGATTTTGAGTTGATTCTTTTTTTAATAATTCACAAAAATGTTAAAATATTTTATTTTATCAAAAAATACAAAAAATATTATTTATTTCATATAATTGATATTTTTGCAAAGAATTAATATTTTTGATTGTTTTTGGCATTTTAAATATTTTTTCTACATTGATTTTGCAACTTTTAATGCTTTCTAATTATTTTGTAGGTCAATACTAGATTTTTGAAGCATTAATCCAAGATCACAATTTGTTTTCCATGTGTTAAATAATTTTTGATCATTTTAAATTGAATTTTTATTCAATTAAATACATTTTGAAAACAAATTAGGGTTTTGGATTAATTCAACCCTCATAAATCATTTTCAAAACACTTTGGGCCTCTATTAGAGTGTAAGACCCAATCTTTTTTTGACCAAATCATCTTTGGACTTCACTTATTGTATAAGTCCCGATACCGTCAAAAAACAAACGGCGCGATCGTCGCCTTTTCAAAAATCATCTGGGCCTCTCCTTGAGCTATAAGACCCATTCAAAACTTTTGGGCCTCTATTAGAGTGTAAGACCCAATCCCCCTTTTAACCAAAACATTTTTGGGCCTCACTTATTGTATAAATCCCTCTGCGTTAAAAGAAAACCTCGGCGCGATCGCCATTTTTAAACGAAAAATCATTTGGGCCTACCCTCGTGTTATAAGCCCCACTCTTTTTCTTTAAACCTTTTTGGGCCTCTTGAGAGAGTGTAAGACCCATCCCTTTGTACAGAAAACCTTTTTGGGCCACAGTCACTGGTATAAGTCCCTCTGTACAAATTCAAACAGTGCACTCACTGGTAAAACCCTGGGCCTCTCCTTGAGCTGTAAGCCCCAAATCTTTCTTTTTCAAAGCACTTTCTCCTTTGATTTTGAATATACTGTTGTTTTCAATCTTTCTTTGTTGAACAACTAACCAAACAGCATGGAAGCACTACAACCGAGTAAGTGGTTATCGCTTTCATTTACTGCTTTCATATTATAAACTGTATTGTGGGGCTGCTCACTTTAAGTCTCCTTTCATAAACTCATATCTACTGTGTAATAATAGTATAGATATTTCGAGTTTCCCTGGCAACTACGTCTAGAACTAAGTGACGCCGTTTCATTTATTCATAGAAATATACGCCTAGATCCCCAATAGGAGCACCAGATACAGTATTCTCTTCGGCTGTCCTCCTTAGGAATCGTCAAGAAATTCTATCCCCCAGAGATGAATTATTCTCGGTGAAACTTCTTTTGAATTTCTTCAAACCTCCGAACGGTTCGGACTCTCTCTAAGAGTTAAAGTCACTGGATAGTAAACCTCGCACGTTTACCAGTGGTTTTAACTCTAAAAGAGTTTTCCTGAACTTTTCTTTGGTTTGGGACCCACGGGCTTCTTAAAAGCATCGGCCTCCTCTTGGGCATCATACAAGGACCCACAAGCTTCCTAAAAGCAACCCCGCCTCCTCTTGGGCTTAGTACAAGGATCCACCGGCTTCTTAGAAGTATTCACAGCCTCCTCTTAGGCTTCGTATAATGATCTCTTCCTCCGGAAATGATAGCCTCCTCTTGGGCTTCGTACAAGGACCCGTCGGCTTCTTAAAAGTTTCCAGCCTCCTCTTGGGCTTCGTACAAATTGTCCCGACGACCTCCTAGAGGTATAGGAACAGAACCTAGTCATCCTCATAGAACAGTCCTTTCATAGAGTCTACTACTGTTTCTCGAAGCATAGTACAAAAGATAAAACTCTAGACACGGACAGTCTAACTTCCTTGAGTCTCAAAGACATTCTCAAGCACCCTTCGTTAAATAGGAAGGAAACCCGCAGACTCGGATAGTCTCGATACCCTTTGGATTTCCCGTTTCCTCAAAGAGAAGGAAATATCCCTGATCCTCAAATTAAATCCTTGAGTACAGTGTTACTCATATAAGAACTGATTTTCTCTTTTAAATCAGTATATTGGATCTGTCACTCAACTGAAACAGTTACAATAGCCTCCATCTCGGGCTTCGTACGAGATACCAAAATTCTCCCCAGTGGAGTCAAAACAACCTTTTAACCTCTCTCTCAGGCTTTGTATGAGACACAAAAGATTCCCTCGTCGAGTCAATCACCCTTTTTTTTGCCTCCATCTCGGGCCTCGTACGAGATATAAATCCCTTAAGCAAGAGTCGAACTCTTTCCTAGCCTCCTCTTAGGCTTTGTATAACGATATGCCCCACTGGGTCAAAAACCTTTAGCCTCTCTCTCGGGCTTTGTACGAGACACAAAATAGCCTCCTCTTAGGCTTTGTATAATGATTTTCCTAGCGGAAATTAGCCTCCTCTTAGGCTTTGTATAAGAAAACCACTGGTTGATCCAATCAACCTTTTAGCATCAAAGATGTGCCTCGTTCACAGTAAATAAACATCAACAACTCCTTTCCCTTCATCTAATCGTTGTAAGCGGCAAGCCTCTAGATCATCTACATCCATGCCACTGTCCCTCTTTTAGCATGAGAAATTCCTAAGGAAAGATGGCATTGCTCTACACTGAGTTAAAGTCTTCTCCTTCAGGTTAAAACCCTTTCTTCGGAAATTATGGCATTGCTCGGATCCGCGTATCCCAGTTAAAGTAATTTTCCTTCTCCCCTCTTTAGAGATGAAAAATTCTCTCTAAAGTCGAGGTCTTTCAGCTTCACGTCTTGGGCTTTGAACAAAACACAAATAGACCTTTCAGCTTCACATCTTGGGCTTTGAACAAGATACAAACCACCTTTCGCTTCACGTCTTGGGCTTTGAACAAGACACCAAAACACCAATTTCCTCCCATAGAATAGGAGGAACTACGAACGCTCTGATTTCCCTGTTTCAGTAAACGGGAATACGTAGGCATAAGATCGAAAGAAAAGATCTTAGCGAGCGCAATCAACAAAAAACCCAAATCCCATATCTCCATCAATCAAAAGCAGTAATTCAAAAGCATCAGTCCTAACATCTTAATCCTTATTCCCCGCCAGAAACCCTTTGCCTAGAAAAAAGAAAGAAAGAACCGTATTGGCGAAATATGAATAACCAGTACAAAGGCCCCCCTCCCCACATTGATAGCATCCGTAACCTAACAGACCGCTGTTTAAACTCAGTATGCAAGCAGGGTTAATTGGAGACATCTATTTCCCTTCCTTATTCAGCTCACAATAGGATAAAAAATGAATCGACCTGTAGTTTAAAGCTCAAACCGCAGAGAGCGACCAGCGCTTAAGAACCGCGTCCAAAATCGCTCGCTACAACACCCATGGAACATGTCCATCAAGTTTGATTTAGGTCAAGGACATGATTACTTGAAGAATTGCACAGTTTGGAATTCATCTGATAAAAAGTCAACTGTGCACAAAAGTCAACTTTGACTTTTTGAGATTTTTCACCAAATGGATTTTTAACCCTAAAATGATGTTAATGTATGATTTGAATCATCATTCATCAAGAAAAATCAAGAAAAGTGAGATAACTTGTAAAAGGGGTAACCATAAAACTTAGAAATTTTTCTAAGTTAAAAATAAAGTGGCAAAGGTACCAACTTTGGAGGACCATAACTCCTAAACCACAAGGCAATTTTTTCTCATCCAAAGATGGATTTGTAGCCCTCATTATCACCTACAAAAACTTCAACTACAAGTCATTCCAATTCATTAAGGATTTTGAGTTATGGAGTGATCAAAGTGGCTGAAAAGTGAAAATGTCACTTTTTCCAACACTTAGTGAAATTTTCACTAAGTCAGAATTTGCCTTCACTTTTTGCCAAATGTAGGGGGATTCTTCACTTGGAATCAAAATAGATCAAAACCAAACTTGTTCAAACAGTTGTTGTATCATGTAAATGGCCAAGAACATTGCCAAATTCAACCTACATCATGAGATACAACATTGGCAAGTTGCCTTGCTGAAATCTGTCAAGGCAAGGCAGAATTTGCAACTTTGGTCGATTTGCCAAAATCAGCCAATTGCAATTGCTCCAATCCACTTGGACACCTCAGAGGATTGAATCCAAAGGGGACAATCACTGAGCCAAGCCTCCAAGGTCCAAGGAACAAGGAATAGCATGTTGAACCTAGAGTTGCCAAAATAGGGACAAGACTTCAAATTTGGAATGAGGCATTCAATGGAACCATCAAGGTGGCATGGACTGAGCCATTCTCATCTGAAATCAGTCAAGACTTATCCAAGACCAAGGGGACCAAAGCTCTGTGCCCTAACCTCTAGTCAATGGCTAGAGGAGACTTGGATTCTCATTGGACAACATTGGCCAAACCTACTTACCAGCTGCCATGCACTATTCCTTGCAAAACAAACTTGCTCTACTATAAATAGAGCTCAATTGTGGTCAGTTTAAGTACACCAAAGCCATCTAACAGATGGTTTCCTCAAAATCTCTTTCTCTTGGCAAAAATGCCTTTCTTAGCAAGGTAGCTATCGGGTTTTGAGTTTGAGAGCAATTCTGCACAAACCAATCACTCACACACCTCACATACATCACATATGAGCTGATCAAACACTCACATAACTTCTGAAACATCACTTTCATGAAATCACCAGCTGGTTTCTCAAATTTTCAAACAAGGTGCAGCTGAGGTACCACAAAATGATCCAGCCAATTCCAATCAAGTCCAACCATCCAAACACAATCCATAGGGTGTAGGGAAGCTGTTCAGATCATCACCACTCATCTGTAACACCTCCAAATCAAAAATCACCCTGAACTTGCTGTCACGACTTGGAGGTAAGCACATACTTGGTCATCTCTCAATCTATGCATATTTCCTCGCACAATAATTTGGCCATATGTTCATAATCATGCATGGAATGTTTTCCCTCAATTAATTGCATTGTTTGAATCGTGTATCAAAAATCCTAGCCTTCATGCAGAAATTAGGGTTCTTGAGGTTACTTCGTGATTTCTTGTTGTATGTTTAATTTAAATGAAATTAAAGTACATAGACATGATCGTGAGGTTGAGACGAGCATAATGATATGTGGATTGCATGATATCATTACGTATTCATGGAGATTGGATAGAAAACGCAAATCTGAGAAACCAAGAACATGCGCGTGTTTTTTAGCTTGTTCTTGGCGCCTTTTTTTCAAATTCAAATATTTGAATTTTGTGAATTTGTTTAATTGATTCAAAAATTAATTTCTCTCTGAATTTTAATGATTTTGAGTTGATTTTTTTTAATAATTCACAAAAATGTTAAAATATTTTATTTTATCAAAAAATCCCAAAAATATTATTTATTTCATATAATTGATATTTTTGCAAAGAATTAGTATTTTAATTGTTTTTCACATTTTAAATATTTTTTCTACATTGATTTTGAAACTTTTAATGCTTTCTAATTATTTTGTAGGTCAATACTTAATTTTTGAAGCATTAATCCAAGATCACAATTTGCTTTCCATGTGTTAAACAATTTTTGATCATTTTAATTGAATTTTTATTCAATTAAATACATTTTGAAAACAAATTAGGGTTTTGGATTAATTCAACCCTCATAAATCATTTTCAAAACACTTTGGGCCTCTATTAGAGTGTAAGACCCAATCCTTTTTTTTGACCAAATCATCTTTGGGCCTCACTTATTGTATAAGTCCCGATACCGTCAAAAAACAAACGGCGCGATCGTCGCCTTTTCAAAAATCATCTGGGCCTACCCTCGAGTAGTAAGACCCATTTATTTTTCTTCAAAACTCTTTGGGCCTCTTGAGAGAGTGTAAGACCCATCCCCCTTGTACAAAAACTTTTTGGGCCTCACTCATTGTATAAGTCCCTCTGTACAAGTAAACGGCGCGATCGCCATTTTTAAACGAAAAATCATTTGGGCCTACCCTCGTGTTATAAGCCCCTCTCTTTTCTTTAAACCTTTTTGGGCCTCTTGAGAGAGTGTAAGACCCATCCCTTTGTACAGAAAACCATTTTGGGCCCCAGTCACTTGTATAAGTCCCTCTGTACAAATTCAAACAGTGCGCTCACTGATAAAACCTTGGGCCTCTCCTTGAGCTGTAAGCCCCAGATCTTTCTTTTTCAAAGCACTTTCTCCTTTGATTTTGAATATACTGTTGTTTTTAATCTTTCTTTGTTGAACAACTAACCAAACAGCATGGAAGCACTCTAACCGAGTAAGTGGTTATCGCTTTCATTTACTTCTTTCATATTATAAACTGTATTGTGGGGCTGCTCACTGTAAGTCTCCTTTCATAAACTCATATCTACTGTGTAATAATAGTATAGATATTTCGAGTTTCCCCGGCAACTACGTCTAGAACTAGGTGACGCCGTTTCACTTATTCGTAGAAATAGACGCCTAGATCCCCAATAGGAGCACCAGATACAGTCTTCTCTTCGGCTGTCCTCCTTAGGAATCGTCAAGAAGCTCTACTCCCCAAGATGAATGTATTCTCCGTGAATGGCATATTTGAGTTTCTTCAAAATTCTCTAACTTTCCGGACTTGATCTATTCCTTGTGGATAGCTTGCCTTGAATGTCTCGGGGTTTGGGTACCCACTACGGTCATAATCTTGGACCTTAACTAAGGAACCCTCTTTAAAAGCTAAAAGTCGCTGGATAGTAAACCTCGCACGTTTACCAATGGTTTTTATCTTTAAAAGAGTTATCTCTCCTAATGGAAAGGAGATGATAGACCCACGGGCTTCTTAAAAGCATCGGCCTCCTCTTGGGCATTATTCAAGGACCCTACGGCTTCTTAGAAGTATTCACAGCCTCCTCTTAGGCTTCGTATAATGATCTCTTCCTTCAGGAATGATAGCCTCCTCTTGGGCTTCGTACAAGGACCCTCGGCTTCTTAAAAGTTTCCAGCCTCCTCTTGGGCTTTGTACAAATTGTCCCGACGAACTCCTAGAGGTATAGGAACAGAACCTAGTCATCCTCATAGAACAGTCCTTTCATAGAGTCTACTACTGTTTCTCGAAGCATAGTACAAAAGATAAAACTCTAGACATAGACAGTCTAACTTCCTTGAGTCTCAAAGACATTCTCAAGCACCCTTCGTTAAATAGGAAGGAAACCCGCAGACTCAGATAGTCTCGATACCCTTTGGATTTCCCGTTTCCTCAAAGAGAAGGAAATATCCCTGATCCTCAAATTAAATCCCTGTGTACAGTGTTACTCATATAAGAACTGATTTTCTCTTTTAAATCAGTATATTGGATCTGTCACTCAACTGAAACAGTTACAATAGCCTCCATCTCGGGCTTCGTACGAGATACCAAAATTCTCCCCAGTGAATTCAAAACAACCTTTTCGCCTCTCTCTCGGGCTTTGTACGAGATACAAAAACACTCTCTTACTGAGTATAAAAGATTCTCCAACTGATTCAACTCTTTGCTAGCCTCCTCTTAGGCTTTGTATAACGATATGCCCCACTGGGTCAAAAACTTTTAGCCTCTCTCTCGGGCTTTGTACGAGACACAAAATAGCCTCCTCTTAGGCTTTGTTTAATGATTTTCCTAGCGGAAATTAGCCTCCTCTTAGGCTTTGTATAAGAAAACCACTGGTTGATCCAATCGACCTTTTAGCATCAAAGTTGTGCCTCGTTCACAGTACACAAACATCAACAACTCCTTTCCTTTCATCTAATCGCTGTAAGCGGCAAGCCTATGGATCATGTATATCCATGCCACTGTCCCTCTTTTAGCATGAGAAATTCCTAAGGAAAGATGGCATTGCTCTACACTGAGTTAAAGTCTTCTCCTTTAGGTTAAAACCCCTTTTAAGGAAATTATGGCATTGCTCGGATCCGCATATCCCAGTTAAAGTAATTCTCCTTCTCCCCTCTTTAGAGATGACAAATTCTCTCTAAAGTCGAGGTCTTTTAGCTTCACGTCTCGGGCTTTGAATAAGACACAAATAGACCTTTTAGCTTCACGTCTTGGGCTTTGAACAAGATACAAATCACCTTTCGCTTCATGTCTTGGGCTTTGAACAAGACACCAAACACCAATTTCCTCCCATAGAATAGGAGGAACTACGAATGCTCTGATTTCCCTGTTTCGGTAAACGGGAATACGTAGGCATAAGATCGAAAGAAAAGATCTTAGCGAGCGCAATCAACAAAAAACCCAAATCCCATATCTCCATCAATCAAAAGCAGTATTCAAAAGCACCAGTCCTAACATCCTAATCCTTATTCCCCACCAGAAATCTTTTGCCCAAGCCCTAGAAAGAAAGAACCTGTATTGGCGAAATACGAATAACCAGTACAAAGGTCCCCCATATTGATAGCATCCGTAACCTAACAGACTGCTGTTTAAACTCAGTATGCAAGCAGGGTTAATTGGAGACATCTATTTCCCTTCCTTATTCAGCTCACAATAGGATAAAAAATGAATCGACCTGTAGTTTTAAGCTCAAACCACAGAGAGCGACCAACGCTTAAGAACCGCGTCCAAAATCGCTTGCTACACCCGTTACCCATTCCCGATATGTAAGCCTTGGTTATAAACTGCAGCCGTTCCCGACCGCTTCCTTTGAGTTTTAACCATGCCAGTTCCCGACAGGCCCCGTTACCCATTCCCGATAGGTAAGCCTTGGTTATAAACTGCAGCCGTTCCCGACCGCTACCTTTGAGTTTTAACCATGCCAGTTCCCGACAGGCCCCGTTACCCATTCCTAATAGGTAAGCTTTGGTTATAAACTGTAGTCGTCCCCGACAGCTCCCTTTGGTTTGAACCTCGTCAGTTCCCGACAGGTACACTTGCCCATTCCCGATAGGCAAAATAGGTCCAAGCTCACCAGTTCCTGACAGGTATTTCACCAGTTCCCGATAGGTATTGCATCAGTTCCCGACAGGTATCTCACCAGTTCCCGACAGGTTTCCTATGGGGTTCAATGGTTCCAAGGTCCTCCTCACAAACTTTTCTTCCTTACCCTTACTTCATTTACAACATTTTCTCTAAACACACAGTGCAATTTTTTCTCGGGTATTTTTTGTATCTAATCACTATGTACCTTGAATTCCTGATAGTCGTTGCTTTCATCCATTCAGATTCACAGTTGATTGAATAGGGGCAGCTGCAATACCCCAAAATTTACCTTCATGTTTTCCCAATAAATTGGTCTATGCTTTACTCTTTTGCATTCCATAGTAGGTCATAGATTGCATAGCATGGCATTCAGCATAAGGCATGGGATCAAGGCACTTGGTCCATATTCTCAAGTCTCAAGCTTCAAGGTGGCTCATGGGGTTCATCATATCTTCTTAAGGTCAAGCATGGCAAAGGATTTCAAGTGGATCTTTTCCTTCTGATCAGAGGGACCAATTAGGGTTTGTGAATCAAAAGGACTTCTTGTTGAACTTTGGGGATTCAAGCATGTTTTTATGGTTTCCATATGCTCACAAGTGTTCATGTATAGAGATTTGGTTGATGGTTCATGGTGAAGAATGTTCAGTGGATAAGTTGCTGGTGAACTAAGCAAAAGTCAACTGTAAAGGAGAAAGTCAACTGTGGAATTTTGAGGTTCTTTTCATGGTTTTCAAGGTCTCACATCCTCATATGGTCTTCAATTGTCAAGATTCATGCTATTCATCAGGAATCAAGGGATTGTGCAAAAGTTACTAAATTTGGAAAATGACCTATAATAAAAACTTTCCATTTTTGGCAATTTTTCCACCACATTCAACTTGACTTTTCATCATCAAGGAAGCTCCAAATGAATTTTCCTCCAACATGAAAGTTGAAGATTTTTCTCTCCCATTTCCAAAAAGTACTAGAACATCTCCATATCATTTGTGGAACTCTAGTTATGGTCAAAAGATGGCAATGTGTTTTAAGGGTTCTCACATGTATCATTTTTTCCACCTTTGGCATTTTAGTACAAAATGAGTTGTAAGGGCTTCTAATGACTCAAGTCAGATTATCACACTCAAGTACACTTCATTTGGCACAAGTTTGGCTTTGGAATCAAGTTATTTCATGCCATATTTCTCATTATTTTCACATTGTGCAAAATTGCAAATTGATTCAAAACTGAAAAACCAAATAAGTACAAGGCCCAATTTGAATTTAGAAGTGATCAGTAAGTAAATTGGAGGTGAATCATGCTTGTGGCAAGGGCTTATCACGTGTGGATTAGTGGTGGTGGTACAAAATGCATTTTTGCAAAATCATCCAAATCTCATTAACCAAGGTTCTAATCACTTCTTAATTCTAATCAGTGGAATAATCAAGAGTATATAAGCTTACTTATACCCTCACAGCTAGGTCAGAGACTCTCATTTTGCATAATTTTGGTTTTTTGGTCTCACACTTTCTCTCTTCGAATCTCACTTTCCTTGGAGTTTCTTGGAGATTTCTCTTCACATTCTTGATCAGTGAAGAGAATAGAGCAAGAATCAACTGCTATTTTGAGCTCATACTGAGGATTTCACCAAGTTCCATTCAAGAGGATTCAAGTTCTAATCTCAAGATCTAGCACAATTTCAAGCTCTAATTGCATTTATTTTGCATCTAGAGGTTCCAAGGAGTAGATCTGCAGTTTTTGGAGGGATTTCTTGGAGGATTTCAAGTTCTACAAGGTTCAGGTTGGTGAATTTTTCATACTCATAGAACTCAGTTTTATTGTGTGCATTATGATCTGTGGACTTCACTGAGCATGTTGATCTATTTTATTTGAAGTTTGGACGTGTATCATGGATGAATTTTGAGTTTAAAGTTTTAGATCTAAAAATGTTTTCATTTGATTTGCATTGTGTGTTTGTTGTTTGATAAAATGGATTGGATATTTGAATTCCTTGTGGAAATCTGGTTCGAATGGTAAATTCATGAGCATTTTCTGGAGATTTTGACGCTGAAGCTCACCGGAGAGGGTGACCGGAGCCCTAGCTCCGGCGACTGGTGCATTTTCCGGCCAGCCAAGGTTTAAGGGAAGAAGACGAAGTCTCATTCGTTTGTTCGCTTTGATCAAGGGTCCACAGCTTACCACGTTTCTTTTCATTTTATTTTTAATTTAATGGCTGTGTGTGTGTTAGTCCATGTTTGTTAACGTGTGCCTCATTTCCTGGCCTTTGATTTGGTTTAATTTTTGATTTGATGATTTAATCTGGTGTGTTGCTTGAATCATGTGGTTAAGATCATGCCAGCGAATTAAAATGTGCACGTGCATGTCATGTGATTTATTTCGTGTTCTGAATGTTTGTGTGTGTGTGCGTGTTCACTTGATTGTTGTGTGCATGTGAATCTGGTCCGTTGATCATGATGGCTTGTTGATTGCATTGACTGTTGGTATGCGTAGGATTAATCCTTTGGTTGTGATTGAGTCTGATTTGTTTGACTGGATTCCATGAGATTATGTGGCGCGCTATTGGGCTTTTTGTGTTTGGGTTTGCTTTGCCCACCCCCTTGCTTTGATCCATTCCATTTGCAACGTGTTTTTGCTGCTGTATGCACCCGCCTTTGCTTATTTCATTTATTTTATTTTATTTTCATGTAATGTTTGCATTTTATTTTCTAAAATCATTTTAATGCATTCAAAAATCCTAAAAAAAATCATAAAGCTTGTTCTTAGTTTTATAAAATTTCTCCAAATTTTATTTTCTTAGTTTATTTTATTTTTGGCATGTGAATTAATTAATTGCTTAATTTCTTTGTAGCTTGTTTCACATGTGCATACTTCAATTTGTTGAATTTATTTCTCATCATCTATACATGATCTGCATCTCATTCTTTTTGCATTTGTTACATGACATATTGAAGTGCATAAAAACATTTTTTTTTCATTTTTAAAACCTTTTCATATTGCATTTTGGTCCCTCTCTTTTGCATATTGATACATGTTTCTCATTTGATCTTTGCTTAATTGATTGAGTTGCTTAACTTGTGAATTTTTGTGAGATATTTTAACATGTGATTGTCTTCTGATCTATATCATTTGAGTTTAAATTTCACAATTGTTGAATGTAATATGATGCATGTTTGCTTATTTGTGCTTAAGTGACTTATGCATGATCATCTTTTGACATATCTTTACACAAGTTGTTTTGCCATGCTTAATTGATTGAGTTCCTTTGTGATTCTTTGAATAAGCTTTTGGTATGATGTTTACCCCTGGTTTAGGTCCTTTGAGACTTAATTTTACACTCTGTGGATCATGTTTGAATCATGTTTGAGTATGCTTAAGTGTTGGAACTTTGTCCTCCTTTTGTAGTTTACTTTGGTGCATGTTTTGAAGTTGTTGATTGATGTTTGAACTTGTATGACCTGAGTTTGGTTTTGATATGATATTGATGCATATGCTACTGCCTCTTGAGTTCTATAATTGGTTTTCATGTTACTTGAGCATAGTTGAATGCATTTGGTTTGAATTGTGTGATGAATATCATTACCTTTCCTTTTGTGAACTTCTTTGAATCATAATGCTTCATGTTTTGAATCACTTTTGCACACATGAATTGTTTATGATAATATGATCTTGGTTCTGACCTTCCTTCATTTTCATCTTGCCTTTCTCATTTCATTTTGATATGAAGTCCATGTATGTTTAATTGTGCATTTCATACAAGTATGTTTGCATTCTTTCATGTTTATCTTTGCATGCTTACTTGAATTGTTTTGCATTGATCCTTGAAACATGTTTGATGATTTGAGTTGGACATTTGTGATATGATGTGCTTGCTACCAGTTATTGTATCTCATCTCCTTTCTTCTTCTTCTCTTTTCTTCTCTTTTACTCTTTCTCATCCCATGAATCTCAAGACTTGTTCAAGTCTTGGATTCTTTCCCTTTAGAGCTACCTAGTCCAACTTAATTTTTGATTAAGCTTGGAGTAGGATTAGCATTAGGTTTTAGGTAGTCTTTCCTCCTAAGCCTCACTAACCATAGGACATCCATGCATGATAACATTAGGACTCTTAGTTTCCCTTTAGAGTTTCCTTTGTGTCGTCTTCTCTTCTCATCTCAAAACTTCTTCAAAACATGTAATAAAGGTTAGCGTGTATTGCGCTTGAGCCTTCTATGTGGGAAGTGGGGAATGAGGGGCTTCCTCTCATTCTTCTAGGATACCTAGTGTACGTCCTGTTGGGGACGATGCGCGAAGTATTCGTTACTGTATTTAAGACTTTGGTTCAATGCAAGTTACAAATAACTGTAAAAAACACTTCTTGCTAAAAAACATCAAACCAACAATAACGTATTTCCTTCAAGAATACTTTTCTCATCTCACTCACTCTCCACGTACGAACGCGCTCCTACTCGTTCTCTTGCAAGACGGTAACGCCCTCGATCCAGCGAGCCTGCAACACCTGAGCTAGAATGTTAGCCGTTCCCTAAAAAACACAATCCACCCCTAGTGAGGGGAACTACATCGCTCTGATTCTCATGCTCCCGATGAGATTCGTAAGCAGTGGGGTAGGGCCCATGCGAGCACTTCTTTTATTTTCCCTACATTTGTTTCTCTTTCTCTCTCCCTTCCTTTTATGGTTCTCTAGTTAGCAGTCCCTTTTCCTTTCCAGCAGCAGCGAAGCTCAAGTTGACGACACCCTTTAATCGAGACAACCAAGCGTGGATCCCATTGGGTATAATGGACGCTTGGGGGTGCTAATACCTTCCTCACGCGTAACCGACTCCCGAACCCAGTTCTCTTGGTCACAAGACCATGCTCTTTCCTTTTCCTTCAGGTTTACGCAGTGTTTCCTTTCCCTTTCTTGGGATAAATACACGTTGCTGGCGACTCGGTTTTCTGCGCCACTCTCGCGTTTGTACCGTTGGATGCGAATCTTTCGGGAGCGACAATACTCATGAGTAAAGTTGCTGCTATTTGTGAGAGGAGGCTTGTTGGAGCTATTTTCTGATTTTGGTTTTCGTTCTATCGCTATTTCACTACTATGGAAAACCCATTTAACAATGGTTGCGAAAGATATATAATGACGCGGGCGCATACGTTGTTATGTAGAGTGACGTTGTATATATGATACCTACAATCACGGCCCATAAAGCATTGTAATAAATTGGAAAGTGCGCTACCTATAATGACAATTATTTTAAATACCCGTTGTTGTATTTCTTTTAATAAAATAAAAAAATGCAGCATTAGAACTACCTATAATGACGATTATTTAAAACAACCGTTATTGCATACTACCTATAATGACGGTTATTTTAAATAATTGTTGTTGTATGTCTTTTATTAAAATAAAAAAAATACAGCATTAGAACAAGAACAACAACAAGAACAACAACAAGAACAACAACAACAACAAGAACAATAAGAACATCAAGAACAACAATAAGAATAACAACAACAACAACAACAACAACAACAACAACAACAACAACAACAACAATAACAACAACCACAACAACAACAACAAAAATAAGAAGAAGAAGAAGAAGAAGAAGAAGAAGAAGAAGAAGAAGAAGAAGAAGAAGAAGAACAAGAACAAGAACAAGAACAAGAACAAGAACATGAAAAAGAACAAGAACAAGAACAAGAACAACAACAACAACAACAACAACAACAACAACAATAATAACAATAAGAACAACATTAATAAAAAATAACAACAAGAACAACAATAATAAAAAAGAACAACAAGAACAACAATAATTGAAAAAGAACACCAACAACAAACATTGCTAACTCGAGTTCTGAAATTGGTTCTGAAATTTGGTTTAGTGGAGAAATAGAGTATCGTAAATGAAAGATGATGTTTGGAGGTAGAAGAAGACTAAGTTTTAGGTTTCACACGGATCATTAATAGTAGTGTCTTGGCCGTTGATAATCACTAAATGGACGGCCAAGATTTGTTTAAGGATAGTTAATAAACTCAATATGCACACCACCTATAATGTTGGTAATGAGACTTGAAAAAATAAGTAAAAAAACTAAAAATGTTAGTGCTGGGACTTGAACCCATGACAAGACACTACCTATAATGACGCTTGGTTTAAACTACCCGTGGTGAAAGGTCTATGAGCATTTTGAAAAAATAAGTAAAAAAAGATACCTATAATGACGGTTGGTTTAAATACCCGTGGTTAAAGGTCTATCAGTATTTTGAAAAAATAGGAAAGAAATAACATGCTTAAAATAAATTCAGAAAAATCTAAAAACACGAAATTTAATCTAATTAGGTAAAATAAGAATTTTAACAATTATTTTGGAATTTTTTGAGACTATGAAAACAGTAAAAAATACATTAAAAATAGAAAAAAGATGAATTTGGGGTTTTGAGGAAACAGATCTCAAAAGGAGACGATTTTCCCTAAAACCGATTTTTTGAAGAGCAAGACCTAAAGTTAAACTATAGGCTATAATGACGGTTGAAAACATAACCGTGGTGAAAGGTTTTGGGCATTTTAAAAAAATGTGTAAACACCATAAATGTTGGTGCTGGGAATTGAACCCATGACCAGACGCTACATATAATGATGGTTTTTTAAATACCCGTGGTGAAAGGCCTCGCATTTCACCACAGTTGGAATAATAACTGTCATTAAAAGCCTTTTAATGAGATTAAAAAAAATGTGTGCATCTATTACAACGATGTATAGGTAAGCCGTTGTAAACCTGGCGTTGTTGTAAGCCCCTTTTGTAGTAGTGTTTAGTGGTTTTAGTGCTCTGATCTTGTAACATAATAAAAGGGGCATTTTTTTTATGTTTTTGAATTATTACCGAACTATGTTATTTTGAGTCAATACTTTAACTGAGGAGTTTAAATTGAAGTTGTTATGAAATTATTTTCTACTGCGTGTTGTCTTATGTTTTTGATAAGCTTTGAAGGGTTTCCATTGGTGACACCTCAAATTGTTGAGTAATTATTTTATATAAGTTTCAGGGTTTAGGGTGTTACAGGCGAAACTGGTTACGCATTCGCAGCAACCAGTTACCGTTATTTGTTATTTTATGTTATTTAGCAGCTATAACTAGTTAACATTTTTGTGTAGTCGGTAACAAGTTTGAGGTTTTTTTACCTTTCTATTATTTGGCTTGTTGTTTTGTATCTCAATCACTTGTATTAATATCTTAGAGGTATCATTATTATGGTTAATGAAATATTAAAAATATTCCCACCCACAATTAATTTCTCTCTCCTTCTCCACACTTTAATTTCTCTATTATTCACCAATGTTTGATTCCAAGGTCTAATATTTAGCATCAAGATCCTAGTTCTGATCCACAAACACCTAGTGTAAAACATGCATTTTGTCTATAATGAAAAAATCCCTACAAAACTACCTATCCTAGATGCGAAGATTACGACAAATGGTGCAAATAAATGAAAGTGTTGTTTGGCTACCAAGTTGTTCTTGAAGTGATCAAGAACATGGTGAATCCTCTTGTCGAAGGTATAACTGATGCATGATGAGAAACACATAAGGAGGAGAAGAAGAAAGATTACAAGTCAGTGTTTTTGATCCATCAATGCGTGGATGGTAACAACTTTGAGAAAGTTGGTGATTGCGAATCATCGAAGAAATCTTGGGAAATCTTAGAGAAGGCATACACATGGGTGATAAGGTGAAAGTGGTGGGGTTAAAAACTCACAAGCATCAACTTGAATTTTTTCAAATGGAGGTAAAGGAGACGATCAACAATTTCATAACAAGACTTACTCGATTGGTGAATCAAGTGAAAGCATGTGGAGAAACAGTCATAGAGCAGTATGTTGTCGTAAAAATCATGCATTAATTAACACAAAGATTTGACAACATGGTTGTAACGATTGAGGAATTGAAGGATCTTGCATTGATGAACAAATAGGAGGTGTAAAGCTCTCTCGAAAAAAAAGAATACGACGCTCGCGAAGCACAATCACACGCTCCCAGCATGGACTAAATAGAGTCGCCGTCAAACTTTATTTTTTCCTAATGAAGGAAAGGGAAAATATGGATAAAACCCTACAAAGAACGACTAAGATATGGTCGTCTCGACCAAATGAGGGTTCGGGAGTTGATTACGCAAGGGGGAGGTATTAACACCCTTCACATCCATTATACTAAACGGGAACCATTTGGTTACTTGTGCGCGTTAGTGTTAGCTTTCGAATGTTAGGCTTCTCGAGTCGAAAAGAAAAAATACAATTGGGCTAAAAGGTTTATTTTTTATTAGGGTCTCTGACGAGACTTTGAATCTCGCTCCTACGTATCTCCAGGTGCGTAGGAGAACTCAAGGCTACGTAATTCTGAGTAAAAAATGATGGTATGAGTTTGGTTTCTCAAGTTCTTACTTTAAACAAAGTAAAAGTAAAAGTGGAGACAAACGATATTTAAAAAGTAATTTGCATGTTCAAATATAATATTTACTTTCGCTTTATAATTATTATATTATTACTCTATATTTCTTTTGATTTTTAGGATTTTATATTAAAGTGAATTAAAATTTTGATATTTCATCTGGTTTTTATTTTATAGTTAATCAGCCTTGTCTTTGTGATATCCTCAGTTAATTTGGTGTACCAAAAAGGGTTGAAAGTCCTAATAAATAATTATATTATATTATCATAGAAATCAAAATCAATTGGTATTAGTGTTCTTCTTCATTATGTCTTACTTAATGAAAAGAATATTGTATAATTATTTAACAATCACATGACAAAAATTACAATTTATCATTTGATTTTTTACTAATAAATTGTTTGCGATGTTTTTTTACCAATTTGGTAGAATATGTCTTAATTGTTACTACCACACGCACATTTCATCCAACCTCACTATACAATAAAATTATAATATAAATAATTTATAAAATAATAAACAAAGGTTAAATATTTTGAATAAAAAAAGAATTCACATTGTTTAAATAAAATATATAGATTATGTTCTGGACTAAGTCGACGCCTGCCCTGCCCACCAGTCGGGCAGGCCCAATCCAATGCTACGTTAAGCAGTCAATTAAGGTCCAATCCTCTCCCTCCTCGGGCACATCCAGATCTCACCATCGTCGAGCAGGTCACTACATGGCTCGGGGAGAGATCACGCGTCTGTCCCACAGACTCCACGTGCTCCCCACGCAAAGACACATCATCAAGTAACTACCCACTTCCGAAAGAGCTGGTCAACCCACTATTCGGAGATCACGGGGTAGTTACTCTAAGGCGAAGACCACGTGCTGGTCTTCCCTACGTCACATAAGCCCTGGCAGTTTTTTGCATTTGGCCTAGTGATCAAACCCAATGCAGATGACCGTTGGCCCAGCGCTGGGGGAACACTATAAATACCCTCATTTCCAAATCACAAAATTTATGCAGTACTTGAACCCATGTTTTCTCATTTCCACTATTATAAGATAATTGGAGGTTCACTCAATAATGTTTTACATTACACACTGGAAGACAAAAAAGAGAGTGAAGAAAAGTTTGTATATTATAAATGTTGACTTGACTATTATATAGTAGCCACCAGAACCACAAACTTTGATTTAAACATAACTTTTTCTCTTTATTCATTAACATGGCTGAATAATTTGTTTTCCATATTGCTAATTCACTCTCTCTTAAGGAAGCTTGGTTCTTATGTGAAAGCCCCTGTTGTTTGACTACATTTTTGGCTAAAACATTCTGATGATATAATTGAAGAATCTGCAGAAGAAAGAGATGTCAAAGGAGATGTCCCAGCACGGTGACTCGACATCCTGACTGAATTATTTAGTTAGCAGGTTTTAATCTGTTGAAAGAGTTAAGGAGGGGATCAAGGAATCACAGGAGAAAAGATTGAAAGCCCTAGAGAATAGAAGACTATATAAGGAGACTTAGACCTAGGGTTACTAACTGTACTTTGTATCACTTATAACTTTGTAACCTAGTTCTCTTGTGTTGAATAAGGGTTTAGGGTTTGAGATTCGTTGGCTCTCTTAGGAGTTGTAGGTCTCTACTTTGTAATATACGATGCAGGGTGGAAGGCATAGGTACAAGGACACAACCAGAAACCTATAGGTAATGGTTGTTGTAGTGCTCTTGGACGAAGCTTTGAAGCAAGTCCAAGATAACTTGAAGGTCAAGAAATTGCGCCAGGTTCTGTATTGAGAGAAGACAGAGATTTAACAGGTTGTGATTAGGATGTGAGTGGGGTATCTCATATCAAGGTTGTAAACAGTTGAGTTTAGCCTTGGTAAATATTTTCATCGGGTATATGTTACGGATAAAGTTGTAAACAAAGGTGTTTAACTTTGTAACAGTTCTACAGATAGTGAAGTCTTCGTCCTGGATTGGTATCCCCCAGATGTAGGTGATTTGAACCGAACTGGGTTAACACATACTATCTTATTTAACATTCTGCAATTTACAGTTTTGTTATTGCTCTTGACTGACATGTTGGATCAGATGTCGTGACATCTGGGATTGTGCAATTCTGATATTCAAGGTATCAGTCAGCTGTTGCACCTCTGAGTTTAAATGATTATGTAGCACAGTTTCTTGACACGTGTTAGGACATCTGCTGTCTGCATAGGCCAGAATTTCAATTGGTATCAGAGCAGGCATCCTGTCTGGTTCTGGATGAGATCTTTGGGAGATACTTTCTGGCGTTTAAACAAGGAGGGGTTTTTAAGACTAGATCAATAAACTCAGACATACTCAAGGGTATTAATGGATGATATGGATGTTCTGGATCGAAGGGAGCAACCCGGAGGTTGTTCATGTTGCTGAGGAGGTTCTACAACAACTACAAGAGAAGTAGCTAGTTCTCTTGTTGGTGTGTCTTATAAGATGTTGTGACATCTTATTAGGGCAAGCAGGATATGTTCCTTGGTGGTTCCGCTGCATGTGTTTCTAATGGAAGAGCTCTAGAATTATGGATTCTGGAGTTGCTACAGAAGACAGGTGGTGGAGAGCCTCAATCGTCGGCCTCTATATTTGAAGATATTTGCATTCTTTTATTCCAAAGTCGGGAGCGATGGAGTGAAGGGAGTTGTGGTTAGATATCTGGTATGATGACTTGGTACTTTAAAGCTTGGTTTCCTGGTGCAGTTTGGAGTCAGTTGAAGAGGAGAGGTGTTGAGTTAAGTTTATCAAGTTCTTGCTCTGGGAGTTTGATAAATTATTGATAGGCTTGGTTGTCAAAGATACTTGAGAATTCTCTCAAGTCTACTCTTAAAGACATCTCAATCATGTATCTGGAGTCTTCTAGTTATTCTTCTAACTAGAAGGTGTTTCTTTGAAACACAATCTGAAGAAAATGGAGGTGATTTATTTTCACCATCCAAAAATAGCAAGGAATGATTCATCTCTCTTGACCCTAAGGGTGGATCCAATCTGATAGAAGAATTGTTGAGGTAAATAAGACTTGTTCAGAGAAAGTCTTAGTTACTTGAGTCAAGGGTGGCAGCCTTGGTATCTCAACACTGTCAAAGAAGATACTAGCAAAAAGATTTAATACTTTACAAGTGTTCATGACGTGATCTAGTGGAGCTCAGCTATAATAGTGAAGAAGGGTTATTGTACAAGGATTTAAGATCAATTATTATTTGTGGAATCCACAAGTATTTAATTGATTATCCTTGAAAGTCAAGATTGCTGATGTTCAACAAGATGTTGGAACATCTCATCATCAGAGTTTGTGCATAATCATGGGAGGGGTACTGCATACGCTTTAGCATCTGTTTTGTCTTAGGTGGTGACCTAAGAAGTTGCTTCAGTCTAGTGTGACAGAAGCATGTGTTCTCTGGAGAGTTTCCTGGCAAGAAACTACTCTAGACTTTGATGCTGTTGAAGATGAAGATGAAGACATCATAATCTTGATGGTTACTGCTTGGATCAGTTTATTTCTGATCTAGGTACTTTGGAGCATGGATATTACTCTTCTAGGAAGTCAAAGTTAAGTGGCAGTTATCTCTGGCTTTCTACAGTCGGCTCTACTAAGGGAAGTGGCATTCTTTGGTATGGCTATGTTTTAGTCTTGGACTACTTTCTTTGTGAAGATTCAGATGTGGCAGGTTTGAAGTCTTTGGAGTTGTAAAGCAGGATGGAGGTTGTCTACTCAAACTTGGTTGTTGAATCAAGTCTATGAGAGCATGGAACTCTTGTTCTGCAAAGGGAGGAGGTTCTTCTAAGTGGCAGAAGGAGGAGTTGAATTCAACAGTTGGATGTCATATCAAAATCTTCTGACATCTAGCTTAACATCAGAAGTCTCAGCTGGTGATGTGGCACATCAGCTTAAAATAAGGTGATCTACAGGAGAATGGGAGTTATGAATGCTTCAAAAAGTTCTATCTCATGCAATTTGTGGGAGCTGTGGATGGGAAGATGTTACATGACTATGAGGCTTGGTGAATCCAAGATGTCTTGCTATAGAGCAAGTAGTTCGTGTGACATGAAGATATGTTTTCATTAGTGGATCAGTGTATCTTGTGGGAGTTCCGAAGAAGATTGAGATTAATCAAAAAGTGGCATTTGATTGGTTTCATTGTGTGCATTCATGCAGGATGCTTGGAACTGATTGCTCTTGTGCAGAAGAGTAGTTAGTTGAAAACGTAACGAGGTTCTGATTCTCTTGGAGCTTGTGGCAGAAGTTCTGGGTTGAGGATGGAAGTATACCTTCTTTTGGTGGATGAGAGTTTATTTCTCTCTGGGTTTCAAAGTTCTCTTTGTTCAAGTTGGTGGCGCAGTTTTGTGTGAAGATCTTCAATTTGGATTACTATGCTGATAGTAAGTCCAGTGGTGGAACATATCAAGAACCATGGTGTGTGGTGTCTCTGAGGTGTGGAAGATGTCCTAACTGATGTTGGAACATCTTTGGGTTGGTTATCCTTGGTGGAGGATATCAGGTTCTGTGGAGAACTGGTTACTTGCATCGTGTCTAAGAAGTTTCTACATTGTCATATGGGAGAATGATGGAGTAGAAGAACTGTCTTGGAAGTCTGATGTAAAGTTTTGGGAAGACTGGAGTGGATCATTTATTGATTGCATGAAGGTCTGGTTTCTGATGAGTTCAGAAGTGGATATTCACCATAAATCAGAAGTATTACAAGTTATTATACGGCTGCATGATGAAGGAATGATTGTCTTGGATTGCAGGGTGTTTATCTCTATTGTTGGCCTGGTAAGGTCAGTGGAAAATCTTGCGAAGGAGATGTTGCCCCTCGCTGCAATTCATGCTAGTAGTGGATCAGTTTGGCAGTTGTGAAGTTCTGGAGCATGCATGCGATAACTGACATCGTTATAACAAACTAAGGGGCCCTGCGCGTCTCTTTGAGGAATATGAAGCATTCTGATTCAATTGGTTTGTGCCTCAAGCAGCTAGAGGTTTATACATGAGAATTCAAGAGGAGTTCATGTGGTGTATAGATGGTTGCAGGATGGGGGGGATCAATGGGACTTTGATCTCAAGCCAAGAGTTTGTTATGGTTGGTAATCATTTCCTCACGGGTAGCATGATGGTGATCATGTGTGAGTGATTATTGTTTCTTTTCAGGGGAAGCAATAAGAGAGTTGATGATTGTGTTCAGCTGGTAAGTTGAACTGAGGGTGCGCTCTTGAAGACATGAATATGCGTCTTTTGTTTTCCATTCATTAGCTTAGGTGTTCTGTGGAGGAGCACTAGTTACCTTAGATAGGGGGAGATGCCCCTTGATCTAAGATGATTTACTGCGAGGATGCAGTGGGAATTCCAGTTTTCATTTATGCGTCAAGCAAGCTGAGATGTCAAGGAGGATGTCTTGACATGTTTGAATTGTTATAAGTTGTGGGAGACTTGGCAGTGCAAGTTGAATGGTTCTTATTAGAAGCTTAAGAATCACTGATTAAGTCTGAGAGAATTTATTTTTCTCTACAGACTGGGATCATAAATTTGTGAAGAAATCTCTGTAATGTCAATTCTGAAGAAGAATCTGGGAAGAATCGACAATGTCTGACATGATGTCAGGACATTGTTATAAAACATGTTTGCATGTAATGGGTTCTTTGGTCGGTGTTCTCAAAAGAAGAAACTGTCAAAGTAGTCTTGGTCAAAGCGTTATTAGTGGAGATATTACCTTTGATTAATGATCCTTTGAATTGACTAGTGTTATTTTTTGAGGTTCGTTACTTCCTAAGGAAAAGGATCGGCTATTAATAGAATTACTTTGTTCTTCTTCGTCTCAATACTCTCTCTGGGTTGGTGAGAAATGGGGGTTCTTCAAAATCTGTATATGTTGCGTCTAGGTTTGGAGCTGTCTTGGTCACTTTTGCTAAGTTTTGGCTAAAAATGGGGAGAATGATTTTCTGATGATGTCTAAGATTGGGTACATTCCTGCAGTTATTTTGCAAGAATGTTGGTTAAGATGTTCTGACATCTTAATAATTTTTTTTGTCTTGTGTCTTGTGATTTGAGTTGTGAAGTAGGCTGTGTCTTGTGACCTGAGTTACGCAATCTATGCTCTCAGTGTTATGATGTCTACAACTGCGGTTTCTTTTCTAGAGGAGTCTTCTGGTTCTTAAGACCTCTCTTGAGAGGAGGGGGATTGTGTTAAGGAGGAGACTCTCTCAGACCTTAGCTCCAATCAATTCTCAAGATGAGTCTTGATGTAGGAGTCTTGCTGACAGCAGAAAGCAGAAGAAAATGTTTTAGCCAAAATTTGTCTAAAGGGGGAGATTGAAAGCACCTGTTGTTTGACTACATTTATAGGCTAAAGCATTCTAATGATATAATTGAAGAATCTGCAGAAGAAAAAGATGTCGAAGGAGATGTCCCAACATGGTGACTCGACATCCTGACTAAATTATTAAGTTAACAGGTTTTAATCTGTTGCAAGAGTTAAGGAGTGGATCAAGGAATCACAGGAGAAAAGATTGAAAGCCCAAGACAACAGAAGACTATATAAGGAGACTTAGACCTAGGTTTACTAACTGTACTTTGTATCACTTATAACTTTGTAACCTAGTTCTCTTGTGTTGAATAAGGGTTTAGGGTTTGAGAGTCGTTGGCTCTCTTAAGAGTTGTAGGTCTCCACTCTGTAATATGGGATGCAGGGTGGAAGGCATAGGTACAGGGACACAACCAGAAACATGTAGGTAATGGTTGTTGTATTGTTCTTGGACGAAGCTTTGAAGAAAGTCCAAGATAACTTGAAGGTCAAGAAACCGCGACAGGTTCTGTATTGGTAGAAGACAGAGATTTAATAGGTTGTGATTAGGATGTGAGTGGGGTATCTCATATCAAGGTTGTAAACTATTGAGTTTAGCCTTGGTAAAGATTTTCGTTGGGTAGATGTTTGGTATAAAATTGTAAATGGGGGAGTTTAGCTTTGTAACAATTCTACAGATAGTGAAATCTTCGTCCTGGATTGGTATACCCCAGATGTAGGTGTTTGCACCGAACTGGGTTAACACATATTGTCTTATTTCATATTCTGCAATTTACAGTTTTGTTATTGTTCTTGACTGACATGTTGGATCAGATGTCATGACATCTATGATTGTGCAGTTCTGATATTCAAGGTATCAGTCTGCTGTTGCGCCTCTGAGTTTAAATAATTATGTAGCACAATGTCTTGACATGTCTTAGGACATCTGCTGTCTGCATAGGCCAAAATTTCATTATGCTTATGAAGAAGTTTCTTGGTGAGCAATACTTGGTGGACCAAAAGCATTAATTATGTCACGGAAAAATAAAGATAAATAGCCCATTCGAAACTTTAAATGAAATAACGAAAAGCGTGGTGTAAATTATAATTCTATATTTAATTTTATCATAAATATATTCATTAGTTATTATAATTCTATATTTAATTTTATCATAAGTATATTCATTAATTATGTCATTCATTTGTAGACAAGACAACAACATAATTCTATTGATTGTGGGTACTCTGTAATAAAAAACATGTTGGATATTGTCTCTGCCAATATAACCGAGTCCTGGATGCAGATGATAAAAATAACTATACTTTGTTATTTACTTTGCGTTTTAAAACTTAATGTGAATTTCAAAGAAAAACTTTATATTGTTATTTACGTATTGTAGGTATTTGATGACCCAAAAGAATTAACACAAGATGATTTGTATGATTTGCGACTCCGTTGGGCATGTTTGTTTGGATCATATAAAAATTAAGCTTTATCTGGTGACTTACAACTTTCCTGATGTTGCATAGTACATGATAAAAAAGATGATATTTTGCAACAATCAAATCTAAAAGCATCTCATGTGAAGTTTTTTTTGTTTATCTTCATCGTGTCCTCTTTGTTCTATGTGTTGTTTAAAGTCCTCTTTGATTGGTATTGGCTGAGGATGGACCCTCTTTGAAAATCACTTGAAAGATCCAAAATGATTTTTTATAAAAAAAAATTGATAAAATTCTGAAAACAAAAGGTTTATAGGTGTTATAATTCGAAGCAAATTTTAGATAGATTAAAAATAAAAGTTGTTATATTTAGAGAGATTTAAAACATATTTATAGGTGAGATGAATTTGAGAAGAATTGAAAACTTTGATTCTATAGTTTTTGTAATAGGGTTTTGATTTGAAAGATGTAAGATGAAATTTAATAAAAAGTAGAGATTAAAAATGAAACGTAAAAAGTCATATATTTTGAAAAAAGTAAAAATTTATTTAACAAATATAAAACAAAAATGCAAATTTCTGCAAATATACTTTCTTTATAGAACTATTTATTTATATATATTAAATATAATGCTTCAAACTATTTTGCGACACCTAATAATTATTTTTTAAAAAATAATCCATATCATCTTATTAGCTTATGTGTACAACTTCTACAAAACCACCAATCAAAATACCAGTATCTTTCCACTATTATTATTAATAATAATAATTATTATTATAATACGAATAATCTAAATAATAAGTATTAAAATAAATATAAAGATAATTTATTAACAAATAACTTTAAAAATTAAGTAATATAAAAATTATTTACAAATATGAGTAATCAAAATGGAGTATTATATATATATATATATATATATATATATATATATATATATATATATATATATATATATATATATATATATATATATATATATATATATTGTGCGCGCGTTGTGCGTGTGTTGCGCGGATGATCTATAATATATTAATTTCGTTGTATATGAAATTTTAAACTTCACCAAAATTTTATATTATTGTTTTGTTTATTGAGTATTTTATAAATGATTATATTTGAGGAATTATTATATGTAGTTTTATAGGCATATATTTGAGACAATCTTGAATTTTAAGAGTAATAGGGAGGACCAATTGATTATGTTTATATGATTATTTTCTATTGAGTTATTTGAATAATTATTCTATATGAATTTATGAGAATATTTGAGACTATGTTGAAATTTAAGGAGTAATAAAAAAGATCAATGTAATTGTAAATAATATAGGACTTATATTAAATTTTATCAATTAGTTTGTATCTTAAAAACTTAATAATTTTAATGAATGAATAATATCTAAAACAACAATTTTATGGGTCAATTTATAATTTAGTTTAATTTATTTTTATTCAAAAGAATAATTAAATGGTTGTCATTTAGAATATAATAATAATTCAACTACAATATAATTAAAAAATAGTTTCAAAATTTTTAAGACCACATTAATTGTTAAGATATAAATTGGAATGTTAGATCATTATTATCAATAATAAGTAAAAAATATAATTCAAAATTTTTAATGGTCATCAATTATAGGTTTAGGGGTAGAATTGATATATAATTAGTAAATAATTAGAAATTCGTATTCAATTTAAATTTTTTAAAATATGATATTAACTGCAAAGTTAAAATTTTGATTGTTAGATAATTTCAATACTATCGTAAAATAGAATTTCATTTTTTTTTAGAATTAAAACTTAAATTGATAAATAATCTTAAATAGTGATAAATGAATTTTAATTTTTTAAATAAATCATTAATTATTGAATATGAATTTAGGTCCATAGATTATTATTGGTCACGATCAGAAAAAAGAAAAAAAAAAAAACTTCATAATCATTAAAATGAAAGTTAAATATTATCGATATGCACTAATTATAGTGTAAGAATCTTGATGGTTAAAAATAATTTGTCTAAAGGAATAAAATATTTTTTTATAACGAATAACATCAACTATTTCGTATAGTTAAATAAAAAAAACATTTTGAAATTGAGAGGATAAAAATTAAGCCAACGAAAATCTTCATATCAATTAAATAGAAATTAAATATTGTTGGTATGTGTATTATAGTTTTATATTTCAATATTCATTTTAAGGATGTTATTCGAAGAGACGATATACTTTCAAATTCCAAGACTTGTATATATATGTACATTTTTATTAAGAAGACAATAAACAACCTATATCAAAATAATTATGAATATAAAATATGATTAAAATTTAAAATAATAATTAGAATTTATATTAATGAAAAAAATAAAAATTTATATCTGTAAGAAAGCATAATTATTACCATTCTAGAATTGTGAAGAAAGATGAAGAAAATTAAACCAAAAAAATCTATAGAAAAAAATAAAAATATCTGAACGAAAGCATGAATATTGTAGTTTCAAGAAATATGATGCTCTAAATAAATGTACGTGACATATACTTCAATCTTTGTTCTAAGACTTTTGTTTGTAAGAGTTGGGGCCAATTAGACTCTCATTCAAATTGCAAAACATTCAAAATAATAATTAGAAATTATACAACACAATATGAATACGAGTATTAAATCAATTTGAATATGATCAAAATAATATTTATGAAATGAATTCGAATATGATCAAAATAATAAAATGAAAATTTATACGGAAAAATATGGACATGAAATTGATTTTAACAGATTTAAAAAAAAAAACAAAAACTTCCAAGATCTTTTGGATTAGATAAAGATAAAAAAATCAAATTATTTTGATCATCAAATAAACGAAAAATCAGTTATTTGATGATCAAAATATTTTTATTTTTTTATCTTTATCTAATCCAAAAGATCTTGGAAGTTTTTGTTTTTTTACCTCTATTAAAATCAATTTCATGTCCATATTTTTCTGTATAAATTTTCATTTTATTATTTTGATCATATTTGTAACACCCATACATAACACTCATACATCAAAGCATATATATTATACATGAATCCAAGTATTTGGTACTAAAATACCATAAGTTCCTAGTTAACACATTATATACATTAAATGCCCTAAATACAAAGTTCTAAAGTCTACGGCATAACATATACAAGATGTCCCAAAATGCACTAAGAACTAGATCAATACAATGATCTCAAAATAAAACGCCATAGCGGAAGCCATGCCATCTCAAAAGCTACGATCCGTAAGGAAAAGTCAAACCACTTTGTCCTTACCCTTCACCAAACCTGTAGTACCTGTGATGTAAACAACAACGTGGGGTGAGATACATCAAATCTCAGTGAGTTTGCTATCTTATAGTCCTCTCGGCTCTACAAGGTTCTAACAAACCTAACTCAAGTCAAAAGGGAAGGGGGATGACTTTGAATACACACACTATATGGAACCATGTCATGAGTTCATCAACTCGCACTATATCACTAATCGGTAACCACACCAAGGCATCCCCTTTTCCCGTCTGCTTCTACGTCTAGAAGTCGACCCGAGTCATGGATCCTGGTAACCTACTTGACATACGAATGGATTCGGGTTCTACGGGCCATTAACCGTTATGAACCGTCGCTTCACACGGGCCATTAGCCATCACAAGCATACGCTCCCAGAGCGCCATTCGTACTGTACACGGGAATCAAACCTGCCAAGTAGTTGTGCACAAGTTTCAGAGGAGCTCGAGACCCATGAAACACACTCACAAGATAACCGGTTACGATTACGTGATCGCACTCACAAACGTGATCGTATTCGACGATCATAAGGCCATAGCGCCTTAGCACAACCACAAAGGTTAACACACATGTTCCATACTAGTGTTTATTCATTCCATGACATTAGATCTGACACGCGCCTCGGCACCGCACGCACGATCGTTGTCCTTATGTCATTTGACACTTTCCGACATTGTTTACGGTAATAATCGTCACTCTACTTATTTCGTACTTAGCATGCATATATACTCAAACATATTCAATAATAAGAGCATGGTTAAATAGTCATCAAATACATAATGGAAACACATAATTCAACGTAACCCAAATTTACACTAATTCACGGTTCTCCCCGATTTATTTAATCTGTATCGAAACCAGTACTTTCCACTTCCATTATCTAGAGTATGTTCGTAGCTTCACCTCGATATAAAGAACTCTTAAATCGGATAAACGAGTCAAAAGTTATGAAAGAACTAAGTGGGAGGATCTGTCATGTTCGATAGGTGAACAAAAGTTATCGAGTCAAAAATAGACCTAAAGTTCGCTTCACGAACTCTCTAGCGAACATTTGCCTCGCCCTTCGCTTCGCGAACAGCTCAGCGATGCAAGGCAGAACCAAACAGCCCTGAAAAGGCACAAAGTTCGCTAGGCGAACGTCGTTGGCGAACCTTCGCTAACCTTCGCTGCCGGGTTCGCTAGGAGAACCCTCGAAATTTTGTTCACTGGGACTTGCCCCAGGTTCACTAGGCGATGCCTGGAAAACCCAACTTCCCAACAACGTTGTTCTTCATCAAAATTCCATAGTTTTCCATCCAAAACACATTCAACCCTTACCATAACAATCAAAACACAGTATAATCACAACAACAAGCATTAAACAACGTTTATATTGCATTTCATCCGTTAGATTCATGATTTTAGCACAATTTCTCATTTTCTCACAATTCCAACCTAACTCTAAAACTCATGAAATTCTACAACTAAGGTATCTATCTAGAACCTACCTTGACTAGAAGATGATGATGAAGATTGGAAGACAATTTGATGAAGAATGGATGATGTTTGAAGATCTTGTGTTCTTGAGCTTTTTCCTCTTCTTTCCTTTCCTTTCTCCTTCTTTCTCTCCAACTTCTTTCTATTCTTTTCTTTTATTTGTTTCTAAATGGAAAAAGAGTGGAAAAGAAATGATATAGTAAAATATCATCAATTGTTATACTACTAATTGCCCAAAAAGTCTCTAAAGTTCCAAATATTAAAATATCTCAGAGGCAGATAATATTAATTAGATTTTCTCTGAGCTCAACCGTTACTCTAATTATCTTTGCAGATAATTTCTCAGAGTACACTGGAACTCAGTAGATCACAACTAATATTATCCAGAGTAATTAAAATACGGGGTATTACAATATTCAAATTCATTTCATAAATATTATTTTGATCATATTCAAATTCATTTCATACTCATATTCATATTGTGTTGAATAATTTCTAATTATTATTTTTAATGTTTTGCAATTTGAATTAGAGTCTAATCGGCCCAACTTCTACAAACAACAATCTTAAAACGAAGATTGAAGTATATGTCTCGTACATTTATTTAGAGCATCATATTTCTTGAAACTACAATATTCATGCGTTCGTTCAGATATTTTTCTTTTTTTCTATAGATTTTTTTAGTTTGCACATTTTGGAAAGCTTGCATGATGTACTTTAACTTTGATGTTCACCAATGGACCTAGTTCATCTTGGATCAAGATGAAAAAGAACCTCAAAGTTGAGAAATATTGAAACAGATTCTGACTTTTTGAAATTTTTTCTAAGTGTTGGACAAGGTAGCCATTTCCAAACTTTGTGATTTTGATCAATCTGCAACTTGAAATTCATGAGGAATTGGAGTATCTTGTAGTTGACACTTTTAAAGTATGTAAGATGAACTTTCATTTGAGCTTTGAGTGGGGGAAAAAAGGCCTTATGGTTTAGGAGTTATGACCTTGCAAAGTTGGTATAAAATCAATTTTGTTCCATAACTTTAGAAAAATTTTGGTTTCTCATGGTTGCCCCTTTTGCATGAAATCTCACTTTTCTTGATTTTTTTTATGGATGATGATCAATACCATACATTAAAATTGTTTTGGTCTTAGGGGAACCATATTTGTGAAAAATTCCAAAAAGTCAAACTTGATTTTAGGCACAGTTGACTTTTTGTCAGATTAATTCCAAACAGTGTGATTCCTTATGAAATCAAGTCCTTGACCCAATTCAAACCTAATGGATGGATTTCATAGGTGTTTTAGGTTGTATTGAACCATGTCCCAAGGTTTGAACATGCATTATTCAAAAGTCAAAGATACAATTGACTTTTTCTTCAAACCCCTAATTGTGGTCCAGATGAAATTGAAACTTGTGAATCAAGCTTCTTGGATTAATCTATTGTTGTAAATGGATCAATATGGTATATTTGAGGCTTTCAAATCATGTCTTGAGGTTTTGGTTCATGTCTTGCCTCAAAAGCCAACTTAGGGGTGAATTAGGTCAAGAAACCCTAATTCCTGATTTTTTGTGAATGCTTCCCCTGAGGTTGTTTTGACTTGATGATTGGGTCCATGAGGTCCCTTTGAACATTTTGGATCATGCTTTGAGGTATTGGCTCATTCCTAGATGAAAATGTTCATCTGGAGGCCTTGGACGACCAAAACCCTAATTTGGTGGCATTGGCGATCTTGAGGCTTGATCCACATGGAATGTTGCACTATGGTGCTTGATTCTTAATGTGGGAGACTTATTGATTCCTTATGGATGTTTTAAGAGGTTAGACAAGTTAAAGATCATGTCATTTCTTGATTAATCTTTCGTCTACATGTTTTGAGTGGGATGGAAACCCTAATTCTTGATTATAGTAAATGCTCAATTATCTTTTGAGGAGATTGATGAGGCATGATGGTACATCCATATTGTGGTGATGATTATCACAATGATGGGAAATCTTGTGGTCAAAATTTGAGGTATGACACTCTGTTACAGAACAGAAAAATTCTGTTTTTTCATAATATAAAACTCAACCAAACTCATTCAAAACATGTCCCTACACAACAACAAGTATTATCGATTATTTCCATACATAACCCGACTATACTATGTAGTTTATTTCACATTTGAATTGTTAAAACATTGATTCCAACATAATCACTCATAACCTAACAATTTCTATTCTAGTTTTTCCAACCATAACTTCTACACTTAGTGGTCTACCTAGAACCCACCTGATAATCGAAGAGGAGGTTGAAGAAGATGATGAAAAATGGTGATGATCCATGCTTCTTACTTCTTTTCCATTTTCCTTTGTTTATCTTCTTCTTCTCTTTCTCCACTTTCTCTCTTTCTCTTCTCTTACTATCTTCCTTATATATATAAACTTATTATATAATATAAATCCAATAGGGTAAAATATCTCCAATTGATATTTTATCGTCTCACACCAATTGATCAATTATTAGAGTTACCATAAAATCCTCTCTTGAACTAATAAATATTAATCTGTCTCTTTAATAAAACAATTGATCTCTTCAGAGTTCACAAGTTGCTCCATTGATCCCAACTAACAACACTTAAAGGATTCCATTACTCCAATTGATCAAAGATAGAGCACATAGACACTCATCTGATCTCGTCTGATATCCAATTGAGCGTTTGGATAATGTGGGGTATTACAATCTCCCCCCCTTAAATTGAAATTCATCCCTGGATTTCCTCTACTCGACAATAACCACAACTCGTATCCTTGTCTTAGATTCACACTTAGCTTTACTTCTGTTCAAATTTCTGACGTATTCCAATTCCAACTTGACTTCATAGACCAAAATCCTTATTTTCACGACTTATCAAACGTCACGTCCTTAATTATACTATTGTTCCAATATCGAGTGAACTTCTAACTTTGCTTCTCCTCAATTCATATGTTGTTTTATACTAAAACACTTGGTCACATTCTACCTTCGGAAAGAATGTACCATTCCATATTCCTCTACTGAGTCACAACCGAAACCGTAACACCTTATCTTACTTCAGGATAACAAGCACTCACCAAATCCTCATGAGGTAATTCGGTGATTTCTTTCCTGTATGCAATTACCGACAACCATCCTTTTATAAATCCTAATATTCTTACTAAACTCTTTCGTCTGTCACCTTCCACTGCGTAACCCAAATTCTAACAGTGGAACACCACGGATTCTCAAGCACTACCAAGTAGCTAACAGTCCACGAAGAAACACACTTATCCACTAGGGTCCTTACTAACCAATCGACACAAGAAACTTATTGACGTCCTATAGTAGAACAATTTCCTCGCCGACTCACAATATTATAATATCCGTCCAACACTCTCCAGACGATAGAGATGCAGGATTTACACTGTTACAACCATGACATATACAACTCCAAATCCATTCTAAACTCGAAATAATTCATCCAAACGTAGTTTAACAACTTCCGTTTCTGGTTATCTCTTTCCGCATCAATTCTTCTTACGGGGTTCGACTCACTCAAGGTTTCTTGTTGATTCGAGGTCTCAACCGATAACAACGCAACTTCAATCATATGTGAGTCACCACATACGTGAGTCACCACTTAACAAAACTTAAACCATTCAAAGCTCAATTGTGAGGTTCCACACTACTCACCAACTCAGATACAACAATCCACACATACACATACCTTCGAAGAACATGCCACTCTTCTCAATTGAATCCACTTCTCTCAATCGTTCTGTTCCATACATGATTCAAGTTACACGCTTAACTTCGGAACGTCCAATTCTTACTCGTACTTGGAAGGATGACCTTCAAATTCTCCTTTCTGGATAAAATACAACTGCACACAACTGATACCCCTCTCAAGGAGCCTAAATCCAATACCATGAACTCAAGGAAGTTAACGAATACTAAACTCTGACCAACCGCTCGTTCCTTACTAACACCATAATTTAAGATACCAAAATGATCTATACAAGATCAATACTTCATGAGTATTATCTAACTTCGTCCTTAAGACTCTCAACAGTAATGATAACAATACACTTAAGATTTCCTCACACTCGGCACAATTCACAAGATTACTTCCCCAAAAGTCAAACTCCCTCGTCGTCTGAACAAATGGTCAACTATGCAACACCTTTCCGGAAGTTCCAATTTCAAACAACACAAATCTGTCTTTCATTTACTTGCAATCCAGTTCTCCATTCACATGACACTCTCCAATCGGAGTAACAAAAGGTAACAAATAAATGATAGTTCCCAAGGGATTTCACAATTTACACCTGTTAATCGATTACCTGTCTAAGGTTAATCGATTAACTCCTCAAAATTCAGCACAAAACCTCATCTTTGCACTTGTTAACCAGTTACACACATTGTGTTAATCGGTTAACACTGCTGCAGAATTTGAAAAACAATTTCTCCTTATTGAAAAGTCATCACAACTCAAAACCATCAATTCGGCTCGTACTGACTCGCGATAACATTCTCAACTCAAGACTTTTTAACTTGTATAACATTCACTAACCATGATCCACTCAAGGTAATACCGAACAAAGTTAGAACATGCGGATGACACACTCCAACCAAGTGACAAGGCAGAATTCCAAATTTCGACGCGGTCACACGACATATCTTCAGCGGAATAGTTCATTCTCTGCTCATACAGCTACGCTAGCAGGAAGCTAAATGATGACGACATACTAAGGTTTAAGCCATAACTCATACTTGATTCGTCCACAAGCAAAACCCAACACACAACCATTAAATGGTACCACAAAGTGATGGACATATCATATCAAGCATACAACCTTGTTCTCTCATTTGTACTCCTTGGTGAGAACTAAAACAACTACGTCCTTGGTCCAACAAATGGTAGATTCTGAATACTCAGATTATTCACAAGTACAGAAGTTCCTCCACACTTGACAAAATCGAAGCAATGCATCCTCTTGAAGAACCTTTCCATCACTTCGTACACATTAACCGGAATTTCTTACCTTCCACTATCCATTGCACACCATACTTACACCTAATATACTTAATGGAAGATTCACAATCTCCAATTCTCATCAATTATTTACAAAACACTTCCAGTAAAAATCATTCCATGATTTCCTCTTAATCCATAACAAGTCTTGATTTTTCCTCTCGTTATTTTACCGCAATCTTAAGAATCCATCACGTACACTTGTGACCACGATGCTACTACTATGCATTCCTCAATACCAAGGCGTAACTTTCTCATTCCACGTCATACTAATAGGCTCCTCACAGGTGAACCATCCATGATTACACTTCCTTAATTTTAGCTTTAACAACATCTTAATAACTATATTGCACATTCGTCTAAGATACATTCCGTTGTCACTTCCTCATAATATACTGTTAATACCGTTTTCCACACTACATTTACTTTGCTCTAAATTGTAATCCTTTTAGGTCCAAATATAAAACCATTATATTAAGATTTCCTTAAATCCAAGATACTTACTCTGTTTCTTAATACACTTTCCGTTACTAAATGAAGCTCATTCTTTCTCCGACACAATACCTTATACTATTCCTTGGGTAAAGTAGTAATTCCAAAAATGGTCTCTCATTGAAGACATAACCCTTACGTATAATCTCAAACTTAATCTCTCTCCATAACTTAATATGCGCAATTTATCTCCTACTCTTTGTCCGGCACATGCTTGTTTCACTTGAAGTATGTAAACACTTCCTTGCGCCCCTTCTCACACTTCTCTACTACTTTAGGTTCCAATAAAAGTCGAACGTCCTTAACTCTAAACTTTTAACCAGTTGGAAAATATTCTTCCGAACACACTCCTTAAGGTATTCTCGTCCTTTCAAGATACCATAACGACCTTAGAAACTGAAGCACCAATAATTATCTCACTTCCGGACCTTACGTCACACGTTCCACAAAAACATCTTTTCTTCTTCACAGAAAGCGATTACTTGAAATCCTCGTCCGTACTTGTGGCGAATCCTCTGATAGAGATCCTTAACTTTCAGACTCCATTCTGTCATACCCCAAATTTTGACCACTAAGATTTCCAATCATTGGGCAAATCTTCATCACAATATGAGTAAACCATCATACCTCATCAATCTCCCCAACGATGGGTGAGCATTCACTACTATCAAAAATTAGGGTTTCAAGCCCTCTCTGAGCCTTAGACAAAGGATCAATCAAGAAATGACATGATCTTCAACTTGGCTAACCTCTCAAACACCCATAACGGATCAAGAGGACTCCCACGTCAAGAATCAAGCACAATATTGCAGCCTTCCAAGTGGATTAAGCCTCAAGATCGCCAGTGTCACCAAATTAGGATATTGGTCGACTAGGGCCTGCAGATGGAAATTTTCCTTTGGGCATGAGCCAATGCTTCAAAGCAGAACCTAAAATACTCCATGGAACCTCATGGACCCAATCATCAAGTCAATTTTACCTCAGGGGATGCATTCATAAAAAAATCAGGAATTAGGGTTTCTTGACCTAATTCACCCCTAAGTTGACTTTTGGGACAAAAAATGAGCCAAAACCTCAAGACATGATTCGAGGGTCTATAATACATCATATTGATCCATTTGCAACAATGGATTGATCCAAGAAGCTTGATTCCCAAGTTTCAAGTTCATCAGAACCACATTTAGGGTTTCACAGCAAAAGTCAACTGTGCCTTTGACTTTTGACCCAGGCATGCACCCAAACCCTGGGATATGATTCAACACACCCTATAACACCTATTAAATCAATCCATCAAGTTTGATTTAGGTTAAGGACTTGATTTCATAGAGGATCACACAGTTTGGAGTTCATCTGACAAAAAGTCAACTGTGCACAAAAGTCAACTTTGACTTTTTGAGATTTTTCACAAATATGGTTCTTTGACCCTAAAATGATGTTAATGTGTGATTGGAATCATCATTCATCAAGAAAAATAAAGAAAAGTGGGATAACTTGTAAAAGGGGTAACCATAAAAAACTTAGAAATTTTCTAAGTCATGGAACAAAGTGGCTAGGGGGCCAACTTCCAAGGATCATAACTTGAGATCCAAGCAACCATTTGGGCTGATCCAAAGATGAATTTTTAGCTCTCATGGCATACTTTAAAAGTGTCAACTACACCTCATTCCAATTCATCATAGATTTTGAGTTATGGAATGATCGAAATGGCTGAAAACATGAAATGCCACTTTTTCCAACACTTAGTTAAATTTTCACTAAGTCAGAATCTGTCTTGTTTTTTTTCCAAAAGTAGGGGATTTTTCACTTAGATCCAAAAGGTATCAAGACAAACTATGATCATACATGTGTTGTATCATATAAGAGCTTTCCAAAATGGCCGAGAACTCCATGAAACTCCACTTAAACCATGAGATATGACAATGACAATGTGCCTTGCTGCAAACTGTCATGGCAAGGCAAATTTGTGCATTTTTCCCGATTTGAGCAAATTTTACAAATGACGAACAAGTTTATCCATCTGAACACCTCAGGGGGAGACCAAGGAGGGGCAAACACTGATCCATCAGCCTCCCAAGTCTTTGGAACCAAAAGTAGCATGCCAAACCTAGAAATGCCTAAAAGAGGGACAAGACTCCAATTTTGGTTTGGAGCATTTAATGGATGCACCAAGGTCGCATGGACTGAGACCTTTCCAACTGAATTTAGTCAAGACTTATCCAAGAACTAGGAAACCAGCAGCCTGTGCTCTAACCTCTAGTCAATGGCTAGAGGAGACTTGAGATTCCAAAGTGCAACCATTGGCCAAACCTCTGCTGCAGTTGTCATTCACTATTGCTTGCAAAACAAACTTGCTCTACTATAAATAGAGATCATTTGTGCTCAGTTTAAGTACACCAAAGCCATCAAACAGATGCTTTCCTCAAAATCACCTTCTCACTTCCAAAATTGCCTTCCAAAGCAAGTCACTATCGGGTTTTGAGTTTGAGAGCAAGTCCAACCAAACCAATCACACACACACCTCATAAACATCATATAGAAGTCATCCAAACACTCACATAACATCTGTAACACCAAAATCACAAAATCACTTGCCAACTGTTCAAGTTCTTGACAGAGGTGCAGTTGAGGTACCATCTCAAGTTTCAGCTTGTTTTAAACCACTCCAAGCATTCAAACACACTCCTTGGCACCTAAGGAAGCTGTCCAGATCATTGGAACCAGCTTGCAACACCTCTAACCCAAAACACCATCACCAGCTGCAAGAGGTAAGCATGAGCTCTTCTAACTCTATGATCCATGCATTTTTGCTGCACAATAATTTGGCCATATGTTCATAATCATGCATAGAGTCTTTTCTCTCAATCAATTGCTTTGTTTGAATCGTGTATGGAATTTCTGAGCCTTCATGCAAATTTTAGGGTTCTTGAGGTTTCTCTTTGATTATTTATTCCATGCTTAAAATAAATGAAATTAAAGACCATAGACATGATCGTGAGGTGAAAACGAGCAGATTGATATGTAGATTGCATGATATAATCAAGTATTCAGTGAGATTGGATAAAAAATGCAAATCTGGAGAAACAGGGGGTGGCGCGTGTTCTTGCCATGTTCTTGGCGCCCTTTTTGAAAATTCAAATATTTGAATTTTGTGGTTTTATTTAATTGATTCAAAAATTAATTTTTCTCTGAGTTTTAATGATATTGAGTTGATTCTTTTTTTAATAATTCACAAAAATGTTAAAATATTTTATTTTACCAAAAAATCCTAAAAATATTATTTATTTCAAATATTTGATATTTTTGCAAAGAATTAATGTTTCATTTGTTTTTAACATTTGAAATATTTTTTCTCCCTTGATTTTCCAAACTTAATTGATTTCCAATCATTTTGTAGATATAAACATGATTTTTCAAACATTAATCCAAGATCGGAATTTGTTTTTCACACATGTTTAACAATTTTGATCATTTTAATTGAATTTTTATTCAATTAAAATATATTTTGAAAACAAATTAGGGTTTTGATTAATTCAACCCTCATCAAACTTTTTTAAAACACTTGGGCCTCCAATAGAGTGTAAGACCCAACCCCTTTGAAAACAAAAATATTTTTGGGTCTCAGCCATTATATAAGACCCATTGCGTTTTCAAAAATCTCGGCGCGATCGCCATTTCAAAACGAAAAACTTTTGGGCCTAGTCTCGTGTTATAAGTCCCATTTCCTTTCTTTAAAACACTTGGGCCTCTAATAGAGTGTAAGACCCAATCCCCTTTTAACCAAAACCTTTTTGTGTCTCACATATTGTATAAGTTCCTTTGTGTTAAAAGAAAAAACCTCGGCACGATCGCCAGTTCAAAATAAAACTCTGGGCCTCTCCTTGAGCTGTAAAACCCATCACTGATACAAAAACACTTGGGCCTCTAATAGAGTGTATGACCCAATCCCCTTGTACATAAAAAATTTGTGGGCCTCACATATTGTATAAGTCCCTCTCTACAGTTTTCAAAACAGCAGTGCGATCATCGTTAAAACCTTGGGCCTCTCCTTAAGCTGTAAGCCCCAACAATCTTTTCAAAGCACTTTCTCCTTTGATTTTGAATATAATATTGTTATCAAAGCTTTCTTTGTTGAACAACTAACCAAACAACATGAAAGCTCTACAACGGGTAAGTGTTTATCCGCTTTCATTTATCGCTTTCATATGTATATAACTGTATTGTGAGGCTGTTTCATTGTAAGTCTCCTTTAACATCCTTTTATATACTTGCCAAATATCAACTGTGTAATACTAGTATAGTTATTTAGAGTTTTCTCCGGCAACTACGTCTAGCACTAGGTAAAGCCTTGTTGGTCACTCTTAAATACAAACAAAACTAGATCCCCCATAGGATTCCAGACACAGTCTTTCCTTTTCTCGGGGTTAAGCAATATAGAACAAAGAGAAAGACAGTATTCTCGATGAACTTTTTCTCCGACTGTCACCCCTAGAAATTGTCAAAGAAATTCTACTCCCCAGAGTTGATCTATTCTCCGTGAATAGAATCTCTTGAGTTTCTTCCAAATACTCGAACTTCCCTAGAATGATCTCTTCTATGTGAATTGCATTTCTTGAACTTCTCTTAGTTTGGGGACCCACAGGCTTCCTAAAAGCATCCCCGCCTCCTCTTGGGCGTTGTACAAGGACCCTTCGGCTTCTTAAAAGTTCTCATGCCTTCTCTTGGGCTTAATACAAGGACCCTGACGACCTCTTAAAGGTATAAGACATAACTTAGTCATCCTTTGCTAGAGCAGTCTTTCCAGCGTCAAAACTCCGACCGTTGTAGGGTTAATACCCATCCCTTAATGCCCGTGCCTCATCTTGGGCATTGTACAACAGATAAAACTCTATACTTGGACAATTTAAGACCCTTGAGTCTCGAAGACATTATTAAGTTCCCTTCAAACATAATTAGAAACCCGGTATCTCTCATGAGAGTTCCTCATACTTGGACCCGCGTCAGGATCTTCAGAATCCACAGCAGTAAGGTAGCCTCCTCTTAGGCTTTGTACAAATGAATATCCCCTAGCAGAGCTAACCTTGTCAGACTCTCTTATTGAGTATAAAAGACTCTCTTATTGAGTCAATTTCCTTTTAGCCTCTATCTCGGGCTTTGTACGAGATACTAAAACACTCTCTTGTTGAGTCTAAAAGACTCTCTTGTTGTGTCAAACTCCTTTTAGCCTCTATCTCTGGCTTCGTAAGAGATACTAAAACACTCTCTTGTTGAGTATAAAAGACTCTCTTGTTGAATCAAACTCTTTTTAGCCTCTATCTTGGGCTTTGTACGAGATACTAAAACACTCTCTTCTTGAATATAAAAGACTCTCTTGTTGAGTCACTTCCCTTTTAGACTCCATCTCGGGCTTCGTACGAGATACTAAAACACTCTCTTGTTGAGTATAAAAGACTCTCTTGTTGAATCAAACTCCTTTTAGCCTCTATCTTGGGTTTCGTACGAGATACTAAAACACTCTCTTGTTGAGTATAAAAGACTCTCTTGTTGAGTCACTTCCCTTTTAGCCTCCATCTCGGGCTTCGTACGACACAGCAAAACACTCTCTTGTTGAGTATAAAAGACTCTCTTGTTGAGTCACTTCCCTTTTAGCCTCCATCTCGGGCTTCATACGAGACACTAAATCACTCTCTTGTTGAGTCACTTCCCTTTTAGCCTCCATCTCGGGCTTCATACGAGACACTAAATCACTCTCTTGTTGAGTATAAAAGACTCTCTTGTTGAGTCAAACCTTTTAGCCTCCGTCTTGGGCTTCGTACAAGACACATAAAAACACTATCTTGTTGAGTCAGTCACTTGTTAGTACTCTCTTGTTTAGTCAACCCTTTTACCCTCTATCTCGGGCTTCGTACGAGACAACAAATAAAACGCACCCTCTTGTTGGGTCAATCGCCTCCTCTTAGGCTTTGTATAAGGGAACCTCGGTTGAGTCAAGAACTCCTCTTTAGAGATGACAAATTCTCTCTCATCCAAACCCCCTTTAGCTTCACATCTTGGGCTTTAAACAAGATACAAACCACCTTTAGCTCCATGTCTTGGGCTTTGAATAAGACACCAAAAAATCATTTTTCCTCCCATAGAATAGCAGGAACTACGATCGCTCTAATTTCCCTATTTCATTAAACGGGAATACGTAGGCATAAGAGTGCAAAAAAATATTAGCGAGCATACTAATCAAAAACCCAAAATCCAGTATCTCCATCAAATCAACCCAAAAGCATCAAATTTAAACACATTATCAAAAACCTCACAAATAGTCCAGACACTGTGTTATTAACAAAATAACCGAAGAGGGGCCCACGTCTTAATAACATATATAAACCAACAGTTTTGACTGTTTAACCTCAGTTTGCGAGCAGGGTTAATTGGAGACATCTATTTCCCTTCCTTAATCAGCTTAACAGGATAAAAAATGAATCGAACTGCAGTACCCGAGCGATAGTGCTTCAAGACCACAAAAATCGCGCTACAGAAAAAATGGCGCCCACCGTGGGGCCCTCTTCTCTTTCTTACAATCTTCGGTAGAAACCTTAAGTTCGCAATCTTAGGTAAAAGACCCTGAGTTCACAAAGTATCACAGAAATGGCAACTCTGCTGGGGAGTCATTGTCTGTATAGGGTCATAAAACTAGAGGTCTAGGATGATTAAGACAAATATATATACTGCTTTTCCTAATTGATATATGTGTTTATTTTTCTGCTAATGGGAATGCGTGTGATGCCGCATGTGGAAAGATTGAGTATACACTTAAGATAGGTGATGGAAATATGAGTAATCTTACGGGGAGTGAATCCAAGTTAAGAGTCCCCAGTTGACCATAAAACTCATTGGATACTCCCTTTGCAGATATATTGCCTATACGACTTCGGTTGTTGAAAGTAGTGTGGTCGACTGGGTTATCTGAGAAGCTGAGGTTTTTAGCAGACTGAAACCATTTTGTTGTGCGGAAGCTATCGGAAATAGTTATCACGCGATACTACCCTCATTTGAGATCACTCTATGATACATCAGCTCGTTGGGGATCCGTTTGCTGTTGTTATCCCAAGAGGGATCAATGATTTTGCAGATAGGTACAAAAAATCACCAGTATAAACCTTTGGGGGGGGGGCGGGGTAGAGCCTTGACTTCATGACACCGACCCTTTGACCCCATGTTTTTTTTATGTTTTTGTGTGTTGCATTCATACATTCATTTAAAAAACATTCCAAAAAGAAAATCTTCTCTTCTAGTCTCTCTTTTTCAAATTAAACTGAGACAATGATTGCAAATGTCAGATAAAGAGTTTGCGTTATAGATTTCGGTAGAAGAAAGACTCACAAGTATAAACAGGAACTAATGTGGTGGTTACATCAATGATCTTTTTAATGCGGAGATCCTATATCTTTCGGTTCCTAGAAATGTGTCTTTTCTATCGCTCTTCTTCACTTTCGAACCTATAGTGAAATGAAATCACATGATTAGCAAAATTTTGGGATGTATTCAATACTTTGTAGCACTTTGGACATCTGTATGGTCCATATTTTTTGTATGGTAGACTGTGGATTTTGCCATCATCAATCTTTTCATCATTCAGTTTCCTTTTCCTATGATTCTTATTGACTACTTTATCATCATCTCCAACAGCAAGTGCAAAATTAAGGATTTGAGAAATCCAGCAGTGTGATTCTGTTGATGATCCTCCACGGAGATCAGGTTTATAAGAAGCTATGCAAGCATTGATCATTATATTATTGACATTGGTGGCATCGTTGATATTATTATTATTCGAGGGAGCAACCGAATTTCCAAATTGGACTTAAAGCATCTGCATCGCTTTCCTAATTCCTGGAGCATGGCTACAATAGTTGTTTGTAGGACTTGAAGATGATGAAGCGTTATCACTTAAAGAATATGTGTAATTTCTTGTGAATTGGCCATGCACATGCAACCTTCTCACCATCCTATAAATATCCGCATTGGGAAATTCATGAGGCGGTGGAGGTGGAAGAGGGAGAGAAGATAATTTATGTTTTAAAGTCATCGATGGAAGGGAAGTCAAAGTAACAAAGATGACAGAATAATGAGTTACAAGAGGGTTGATCTATATATCGATTGTAGCGTGTGTGTCACAACCGTCTCAATGCAATTATTTTATTCTCACAATTCTTCGCATCTTCTACACCATTAATTGATACTTAAACTTAAAAAATTATTTTACTAAAATATTGGATATACGTCTTTTAATTTAATATTTTAATTTTATTCCAATATGTCAATGTTATCATTTATTATTCTCTAATAAATAATCAAAGTACAAGTTCATGTATTTGAGATATTAACCAAAAATTTATTGACAAATATGGACAAAATTAATAACTCTTTGGCCAACCATTGAAACACTTTTATATCAAAAGATAAAAAATCTTAATATATTTTTTTTTTACTAAAAATGAGATATTTCCTTCTTTTGACCAATTTTGAGAATCATGTTTGACAAATTCTAAATTTTGGTAAATCAATTACAGATTTTATTTAAAATTTAGTAAAAACAATATGTAATTTTAAAAAATAGTCCAAAAATAAATACGTTTATCTTTTTGTGTAAAAATTTATTTTTATTATATTTAATAATAGAGAATATATACAATATTTCATTCCAAAGTATTACAAACAGTATTATACACCATGGATCGAGTCCAAATTACATGCACTCATAAAAATTTGTCCAAAGTAGTCTCTTACTAATTTTAAGAAAGAAAAAAAAATTTTGAATTATATAAAATGGATTAAAAATATCACATTTTATTAGAATTAACCAAAATAAAAAAAGTTCAACTTCGTATAGAATCACTTTTTAAAGTCTATGTAATTTATATTTATTTACTATGTTCAAAATATATTAATAACTTAATTTTAATAAAGATATTAATTTTATGATAAAAATAATAACGAAAATTATTGCCATGTATTTTATATTTTTTGGTTTAATCGATGCTAAAATTAAGAGGCTTATAATCTATATATTTTATTTAAACAATGTGCTTTCTATTTTTATTCAAAATATTTACCTTTGTTTATAATTTTATAAATTATTAATATTTAATTTTAGTGCATAGTAAGATTGGATGAAATGAGCATGTGGTAGTAAAATTAAGACATATTCTACCAAATTAGTAAAAAAAAACATCGCAAACAATTTACTAGTCAAAAAACCAAATATTTAATTGTAATTTTTGTCATGTGATTGTTAACTAATTATATAATATTTCTTTCATTAAGTATTACATAATTAAGAAGAACAATAATAACATTTGAGTTTGCTTTCTATGATAATATAATATAATTATATATTAGGACTTTAAACCTTGTTTGGTACATCAGATTGACTGAGGATATCATAAAGACTAGACTGATTAATTATTAAATATAAACTAAATGTAATATCAAAATTTTGATTGACTTTAATATTAAATACTAAAAATCAAAATAAATATAAAGTAATAATAAGATTATTATAAAGCAAAAGTAAATATTATAATTAAACATGCAAATTACATTTTAATTATCGTTTGTCTCCACTTTTACTTTTACTCCGTTTAAAGTAGGAAGTGGAGAAACCTAACTCATACCATCATCATTGTCACTGATAGTTGCAACCCGTCATTGATTCACATGTGCATAAACAGGAACTAATGTGGTAGTTACATCAATGATTTTTTTAATGCGGAGATCTTATCTCTTTCGGTTCCTAGAAATGTGTCTTTTCTTTCGCTCTTCTTCACTTTCGAACCTATAGTGAAATGATGTCACATGATTAGCAAAATTTTGGGATGTATTCAATACTTTGTAGCACTTTGGACATGTGTATGGTCCATATTTTTTGTATGGTAGACTGTGGATTCTGCCATCATCAATCTTTTCATAATTCTATTTCCTTTTCCAATGATTCTTATTGACTACTTTTGTAACGCCCATATATAAATACATACATCAAAGTATATATTATACATGAATACCACGTTTAGTACTAAAATATATAAGTCCCTAGTAAACACATTATACATATACTTACCCAAAAAAAAAGAAACCTAATACAACAAAACTATGGCATGATATATATTCAAGATTTTCCAAAGATAAATACTATGAATTAGATCGATAACGATCTCAAAATCTCCATAACGGAAGCCTTGCCACCATAAAAAGCCAAGATAGTAAGGAAAGTCAAATAACTTTATCCTTACCCTTCGCGGAGCCTGTAATACCTGTAATATAATCAACAACGTGGGGTGAGATACATTAAATCTCAGTGAGTTCCCTATCTTATAGGTCCGCTCGGCTTTACAAGGTTCTATCACACCTAATTCAAGTCAAAAGGGGAAAGGGAATGACTTTAAGTACTCACACACACTATATGGATCCATGTTCATGAGTCTGTTAACTCACAATATCACTAATCGATAACCTTACCAAGGCATCCCCTTTTCCCGTCCGCTTCTACGTCTAGAAGTCGACCCGAGTCATGAATCCTTGTAACTTGACATACGAAATGGATTCGGGAACATCGGCCTGTTAACCGTGATCCGTCACTTCTCATGGCCTGTTAACCATCACAAGTCTCTACCCATATGTTCCATTCGTACTACTCGCGGGAATCAAACTTGCCAAGTAGCTGTGCCTGCACTTCAGAGGAGCTCGAGACTCAGGAAATGCCTCTCAAGGGCAACTCAAGAAATGGTTATGATTATGTGATCACACACAACGCGATTGTATTCGACAATCCAAGGACACATTAGCCTTAAGACCTCTTTGTATTTTCTCAAATAAACACAATAAAACCTTATCCATACTAGTGTAATTATTTCCAAACTATTCGGTAATAGACGCATGCCGCAGCCTCTCCTGCACGAGCGTCGTCATTATGTTATTCCCAATTTCCTAGTCGTTACTAGGTTTCAAATACAGTTTATGGTAATATTCCTCACTCTACCTATTCCATTTTCATTTTAACATACATATTCACTCACAAGCATGTTTAATCAGCAATAGGATAAACAAGGTATATTATCATTGCACAATAGAATCACATATAATAGTTCATTATAATTACCCCACTTTCGGGTTTCCTCCGATTATTTAATCAGGAAATAAAACTGACATTTTTCACCTTCATCAGATAAATTATTCTCACAGCTTTCTATCGATATCAAGAACACTAAAATCAGATAAGCGGATCACAAGTTATGGAATTTAAAAGGAAAGGGGAACATTTGAAAAAGTCCCAGGAGCGCCCGGTGCTCGAGGCTTCGCCCGGCGCTGCCCCTTTCGCCTCTACTTTGCCCGGCGAAGCAGGGGTGTACGTCCCGCTTCATAAAAAAAGTCAAAGTTACAGAAGCGTTCCCTACTGCGCCTCTTGGGCATAGCCTGGCGAAGCAGGGGCGCTCGCTTCGCGTCGCCCGACGCTCTAAGCAATTCCCGACGCTCTGCACCAGAACAGCAGCACTCAACTGCGTTTTTTTTACACGGTTTCAAACTCAACTTTTCAACCCAAATCAATTCTAAACAGCACAAACAATCATCAATAATGATCATAAGCATAATGTGATCATACTACATCATTTATTTTGATTTTCAACCGTTAGATTCATGATTTTAGCAAGATTATTCATTTTCTCACAATATCAAACCTAACTCTAAGAGCTCCAGAAATTCTACACTAAAACATCTATATAGAACCCACCTTGAATAGAGGATGATGATGAAGAAGATGAGATGATTTGGTGGAGAATGGATGATGATCTTGATCTTTCTCCCTTCTAGGTTTTTCTCCTCTTTTTCCTTCCTTTCCTCTTCCTTCTATCCAACTTCTTTCTATCTTTTTCTTTCTTTGTTTCTTTTGTTGGAAAAAGGGATGGAAAGAAATGATATAGTAAAATATCATTAATTAGTAATACTACTAATTGTCCAAATAGTCTCTAAAGCCCCAATAATTAAAACCTCAGGGTCAGATAAATATTAATTTGATCTGCTCTGAGCTCATCAGTTTACTCTAATTATTTTATCCAATAAATTCTCAGAGTAAACCGGAACCCAGCTGATCAAACGAATATTAACCAGAGTAATCTCGGATTCTAGCTCCCAAGTTGCATCTCCCGGATGCGTCGCATCCCACTGAACCTTAACAAGAGGAATCTCTTTATTCCTTAACACCTTAGTTTCTCTTTCTGTGATACGACTCGGTTGAGGTTAGAACGTTAAATCTGCTTCTATCTCAACTGTGTCAGGTAGAATCGGCTGAAGAGGATCTGGAACAAACTTCCGAAGCTGAAATACATGAAAAACATCGTGCGTCTCCGACAGAGAAGGCTGTAAGGATAATCTGTAAGCTACTTCACCAATCCTTTCTAAAATTTGATACGGTCCCACGTATCTCGTACTTAACTTCCGCGACTTAAACGGTCCTTTCAACCTCAATCTCGGAGTAACTTCAAAAATACGTGATCACCCTCATCAAACTCTAAAGGTCTCCTATGGTTATCCGCATAACTTTTCTGACGATCTTGTGCTTATTTAACTTTATCACGGATCATTTTAATCTTTTCCGTAGTTTCGTGAATAATCTCGGGTCCCAAAATTCTATCTTCACCAACTTCCACCCAACACAATGGCGTCCTACACTTCCTTTCGTACAATACCTCATAAGGAGCCATACCAATACTCACATGATAGCTATTATTATAAGAGAACTCGATCAATGGTAAAAGTTTTATCCAATTTCCTCCACTTTCAAGTACACAAGCCCTTAACATATCTTCCATTATTTGTATTGTCCGTTCCGTCTGACCATCCGTTTGCGGATGATTCGACGTGCTCAAACACAACTTCGTTCCCATAGCTTGTTCAGAAGCTCTCCAAAATCTTGAAGTAAACTGTGGATCTCTATCCGAAACAATACTAGAGGGAATACCATGCAACCTCACAATTACCGAAATGAATAACTTTGCGAGATGACTCGCCTTGTAAGTAGTCTTTACGGCTAAGAAATTAGCAGATTTCGTCAACCGATCTACAATCACCCAAATAGAATCATAACCACGTTGGGCACGGGGTAATCCAACTGAAAAGTCCATAGAAATAATATCCCACTTCTATACCGGAATTCCTAACGGTTGTAATAAGCCACCCGGTATTTGGTGTTCAATCTTCACCTGTTGGCACACCGCCCATTCCAATACGTACACCGCAATATCCTTTTTCATACTGGACCACCAATAGTCCCTTTTTAAATCTTGATACATCTTCGAAGAACCAGGATGTATAGTAAAAGCACCTTTATGCGCTTCCTCTAAAATCCTTCTTTTCAACACCGTGTCATTGATAAGTGCAAATTGTACCTATTTTTGTATATAAGTTTTGTTGCACTTATCAATGTTTTTTGGTATATATCGTTTGAATAAACCCCACTTTGTGTATAAATACGTAGTTAGTATATATTTGTGTTTTTGGTTCATTTGTGTAACAATTGATAGTTTTCCATTCATTTTGTAGGTAATAAAGCATTGTTGGAGCAATGAGCAAATAAAGGCTCCAAGATGTGCCATTTGAACCAATAAAAGGAAGCTAGGAGCAGTTTTGAAGAAAGTTCGATTTTTGAGGCATGCTGCTAGCGCGCTTAGCGAGCTCCTAGCCCACGGATGGAGCTAGTTATAGAAGGTTGCCTGCTTAGCGCGGTCTGGAGCTAGCTAAGCGAGATTTAAGGCGGTTTAATAATAAATGACAGCGCGCTTTGCGCGCTGCTCCGCGCTTAGCGCGGTCTGCGATTTTCAGCCCCTTTATAAATAGATTAGAACAGATTTTTCTAGGGATGGTTTGGGTATTTTTTTTCTAGGGATGGTTTGGGTATTTATTTTCAGCCCCTTCATGGAAGCTTGCATTTGGATGATCCGGGGTGGATTTCTCATCGATCGGCTCTGACAATCCGTGAAGTGTTTGGTTCATTTCTGATTTTCTTCATGTCTTTCTTCTTTGTTTGGTTTGTATATGTTTTTACTTTGATCTTATGTACATTTGTCGCCCATGGTGTTATATTTAATTTGCTTTACAAATCTCTGTTGGTGATTGTTCTTGATTTTTGCTTAAATGTGCGGGGTTTGGGTTGTGTTAGAGATAAACTTCACAAACTTAGATTAAGGATAATTATCTGTTAGTTTCTGGATGCTAGAGATAGATTTAGGGCTAACAATCTGTATGGGTGTCGGAACTTAAATGCCTTCCGTATTTCGAGGCTTCGTGCGCGAGAATGACGAAGAGAGTAATACGGTTTTCTCTCAGCTCGGTGTGTCACAGATGAACACTATTGTGAGCGATACCGGGTGATATTGAGGAGTATTGTAATTTGAGTGTAACTGGTCGATAAGTTTAAGTTTGTGATGAGTGGAATATGTACATGCTTGATAAGTCTTCTCTCTCTAATGAATGAATTTTCTTATGTACTTATTTACTTTTCCGCATTTATGCTTTAAAACATTTAAACCCAAACTCATTAACAATTAAATTGTCGAATGGCAATTCAGTAGCACCGATCTCTGTGGGCACGATAAATTCCCCGAAAAATACTTCCAAAACTTTTGTTGCTTGCCCTATTCTCCAACCAACAAAATGGCGCCGTTGTCGGGGATCGATGTTTTTATTGGATCGCATTGCGATAGTTTCTTTGTTTTTGAGTTTTGTAGATATCGCATATATTGTCTATTTTCACTTGTTTATATTGATACTTGTATATGTTTACCATATTTCTGAATTTTACATGTTTTGCATAATTGTGAATATAGAGTATATATTTGTTTCTCTTCACGTTTGCCAAAAGTGTGGTTAAATGTGTAGTTCCGGTTAGAGCTCGAAGAGATGAGAGCAAAGACGGGAGTGAAAGCATTTGGCTCTTCCGAAGCAACGTGTTGGTTTGTAAATAATAGGCGTCGAGCTTACAACGTAAAACAAGCATGTTTTATCGTTTTTTTTGTTCCGTTATTACTTTTTCATTATAGCGTAGGTAGTGTAGTGAAAATTCATTAAGCAAGTTGTACTCGGATTGTTCGTAAAATTCTCAAATCTTCACTTTACAACTTGTTTAATTCATTTTCACCCGGTCTTTCAGGACCAACTTTTGTATTTGAGATTGTGTAGGTGTTAAGTGGAGGCCTACACTAGAACCTTGTTGTTGTACTAGTTTTTCTGGTTCTGGTGTAGCGCGCTTAGCGCGGGCCTGCGCACTTAGCGCGCTCTGCTGTGATGAGCCAGTAAATTCTTTTAATTGTTCACTTGGTTCCCCCTTCTTCTCACTTTCATCAAGGCCTTATATATTAGTTATTATTAGTAATTTTTCTAATTCTTTTGTTGTTGTTTGGACTCAAATTTTGGTCCGATTGCTTGAAGTCGCACTCGGTGATTTTTCGATTTTGAGTGTTTCAACTTGCGAATGCGTGGTAATGATGGTGTTTAAAGTTTGGTACGCGTCCAAGGTATGTGTTTATCGCTTTCTTGAATTTAGCATATTCATGATACTTTGGCTTTTTACAAACTTTCATGCCATTCAGTCTTTTGTATACTTGTTCTTGTTGTGAATCACTTTAGTTCCGAACCTTTTTGTGAGGAAGCCTTCCATTGTTCATATATGCGGAGTACCAACTTTCTTGTTTTAACTGGATTTTATTATGCTTAATCTTTTGTTTGTGTTGTGTATATGAATGCATGAAAAGGATCAAGCCATTTGTTTCATTTTGAGCACAACCACCTTAGCCAAATAGTCAATTCACCTTGTGAGTGTGTGAGAATTTGTAACCCCTTTGAGCTTTTTGATCCATGTTTCTATTTGAATTAATGCTTGTCTATGAGTATTTAGTTCACTTATTTTTGAATGGATTTTGTTTTTTCTTGGACCTCAATTTTGTGTTGTTGTATGGATTTTTTCCTTGCCTTAGAAAGTAGGGAGTATTCACATGATGGTGCGGTTGAATTCAAGTTGGGGAGAGAATGATTGTGTATTCATTAGTTGGATTCTATGGGGATTGAAAAAGAAAAGAAAAAAGAGAAAAATATGAAAAAGAAAAGAAAAGAAAAGAAAAAGAAAGAAAAAAATTGAAAAAGCTTTCAAAAAGAATAACAAAAAGAGTTCTAATAATTGTGCTAAATAAGTAGTGTTGTTGTGTAACACTTGGGTTTGTGGAAGAAGTTGGTTGAAATTTTGTGTTTGAACTTTTGTGAGTTGATCACTCCCTTAGGTTTAGGCAAGTTTTTGTTTCGATTAGCTTTAGGAATTGCCCCTTGTTTGTTTGCCCGACCACATTACAACCTTGAAAAGTCCTTGTGATTCTTGCCTTTATATGTTCAATGTGAATTTTTTGATGGATGCATAATTTGGTCTTTTGTTTGTAAGATTGTTGTGTGAGTGAAAGTACCTCATTTTATGTTTTTCATCTACCGATGAATGTTTTTGCTAGGTGTGATTCACATTGGAACTTGTGTTGTTTTAGAATGTTTGGCATGATTTTTGTATTTTGCATTTGTTTCGTGACTATCTTATCGTCGTAGTTTAGTGGTAAGTATTTACTTTGTGTGTACCATTTTCGATTGAACCATTGCATTTGTTTTCCGTTTTAAAAAACATGTTGATTCATGATTCTTTGGATATTGCTTTTGTGTTTTTAAGTTGTTTGGCTTTGTTCGAGGACAAACAATTATGTAAGTTGGGGAGAGTTGATAAGTACAAATTGTACCTATTTTTGTATATAAGTTTTATTGCACTTATCAATGGTTTTTGGTAAATATCGTTTGAATAAACCCCACTTTGTGTATAGATACGTAGTTAGTATATATTTGTGTTTTTTGGTTCATTTGTGTAACAATTGATAGGTTTCCATTCATTTTGTAGGTAATAAAGCATTGTTGGAGCAATGAGCAAATAAAGGCTCCAAGATGTGCCATTTGAACCAATAAAAGGAAGCTAGGAGCAGTTTTGAAGAAAGTTGGATTTTTGAGGCATACTGCTAGCACGCTTAGCGCGCTCCTAGCCCACAGATGGAGCTAGTTACAGAAGGTTGCCCGCTTAGCGCGGTCTGGAGCCCGCTAAGCAGGATTTAAGGCGGTTTAACAATAAATGACAGCGCGCTGCTCCGCGCTTAGCCTGGTCTGTGATTATCAGTCCCTTTATAAATAGATTAGAACAGATTTTTCTAGGGATGATTTGGGTATTTTTTTGCTCCCACTCCATCAAACTTCATTTCTTCATTGGATTTGCTTAGAAAACATCATGGAAGCTTGCATTTGGATGATCCGGGGTGGATTTCTCATCGATCGACTCTGACAATCCGTGAAGTGTTTGGTTCATTTATGATTTTCTTCATGTCTTTCTTCGTTGTTTGGTTTGTATATGTTTTTTACTTTGATCTTATGTACATTTGTCGCCCATGGCGTTATATTTAATTTGCTTTACAAATCTATGTTGGTGATTGTTCTTGATTTTTGCTTAAATGCGCGGGGTTTGGGTTGTGTTAGAGATAAACTTCACAAACTTCGATTAACGATAATTATCTTTTAGTTTCTGGATGCTAGAGATAGATTTAGGGCTAATAATCCGTATGGGTGTCGGAACTTAAATGCCTTTCGTATTTGGAGGCTTCGTGTGCGAGAGTGACGAAGAGAGTAATACGGTTTTCTCTCAGCTCGGTGTGTCACAGATGAACACTATTGTGAGCGATACCGGGTGATATTGAGGAGCATTGTAAGTTGAGTGTAACTGGTCGATAAGTTTAAGTTTGTGATGAGTGGAATATGTACATGCTTGATAAGTCTTTTCTCTCTGATGAATGAATTTTCTTATGTTCTTATTTACTTTTCCGCATTTACGCTTTAAACCACTTAAACCCAAACTCATTAACAATTAAATTGTCGAATGGCAGTTCAGTAGCACCGATCTCTGTGGACACGATAAATTCCAGGAAAAATACTTCCAAAACTTTTGTTGCTTGCCCTATTCTCCAACCAAGAGTCATCCGGTACACAAATCCTTTGGTTAAACAAAATGATTTCATCGGCAGCTCGCACAAATCCCGGTTGTACCAACACTTCTTGTAACTTCTCATCCAGCACTTGTACTTGTTGAATTTCCTCTCTAAGAGTAGAATTGACATTCAAGTTTCCCATAATTACGCAATTAGAAGTCCAAACAAATTGGAGATTGAGATCTCGAAACTTTTCCAATATAGTATACTCTAACATCATCAACTCGGCATTATGCAACACTTTCCTGCTTAATGCATCTGCCACTTTATTCGCTTTACCCGGATGGTACTTTAGTTCCAAATCATAATCTTTCAAATACTTCATCCATCTCCTTTGACGCATGTTCAACTTTTTTTGGTCAAAAGATACTTTAAGCTCTAGTGGTCGCTGAACATCTCAAATCGTACCCCATACAAATAATGACGCCACACTTTCAATGTAAACACAACTGCCGCCAATTCCAAATCATGCGTTGGATAGTTCTCTTCATGAACTTTTAACTGTCGAGAAGCCTAAGCCACCACATGACCATCTTGCATTAACACACTCTCTAATCCCTTCTTTGATGCATCACAAAATACCTCATACGACTTACTAGGATCAGGAATAACCAAGACATGAGCGGTCGTCAATCTTTCCTTCAAACTCATAAAACTTCTTTCACAAGCCGAATCCCACTCATACGGACAATCCTTCCGAGTAATTTTCGTCATTGGTAAAGCCAATTGAGAAAACACTTTGATGAACCTTCTGTAATAACCTGCCAATCCTAAGAAACTTCTAACTTCAGAAACATTCCTTGGTCTCTCCCAAATAACGACTGCTTCAACTTTTGATGGGTCTACTGCTACACCTCCCTGAGATATGACATGACCAAGAAAATTAACCCCAGACATCCAAAACTCACACTTGCTTAGCTTAGCAAAAAGTTTTCTCTCTTGTAAGATGGATAAAACGATTCTTAGGTGTTCTCCGTGCTCTTGTAAATCACGAGAATAGATAAGAATGTCATCAATGAAGATCACCACAAATTGATCCAAGTAAGGATGAAATATCCGATTCATATAGTCCATAAAAACTGCAGGAGCATTCGTCACACCGAAAGGCATTACTAGGAATTCATAATGACCATAGCGGGTTCTAAATGCAGTCTTAGGTACATCTGAACTATTCACACGAATCAGATGATAACCCGACCGTAAATTGATCTTTGAGAACACGTAGGCTCCTTTCGATTGATCTAATAGATCGTCTATCCTTGGTAATGGGTAGTTATTCTTGATGGTGACCTTATTCAACTGACGATAATAAATACACAACTACATTCCACCATCCTTCTTCTTTACCAGCAACACTGGAGCACCCCAGGGCGAAACACTGGGTCAAACAAAATGCTTAGCCATCAACTCTTCCAATTGATCCTTTAATTCTCTTAACTCAAGTGGTGCCATCCGATACAGAGAAACGGATATTGGAATTGTTCCCAGTATCAGGTCAATAGAGAATTCCACTTCCCTCTCCGGAGGAAGAGAAGTGATATCCTCGGGGAAAACATCGGAAAACTCACAGACTACCGGAATACTCAAAACCTGAAGGTTATTACTCTCCTCCTTAGTGAGAACCAAAAGAACAGAGTTTTCCTTCTCAAACAAGAAATTTATCATTCCAACCGTACCTTCTAAAATGGTGGTCAATACATCCTTCGGAGTAGCCTCTGCGGATGGAATAATGATTAGCTTTTCTTCACAACCGATAAATACCGAATTAGCAGAAAGCCAATCCAATCCCAAAACTGCATCCACTTTCTTAAGCGGCAAACATATCAGATCAATCTAAAAAACTCTTCCATCCACAGATAAAACACAATTTTCACACATTAAAGGTGTTTCAACAATCTCATTCATGGAAGTAGTAACCACCATGGGTGGAGACAACGAAATAGCTTGCAACCCAAGTCGCTTCACACATTGCATCAACACAAAAGAGTGTGTGGCTCCACAATCAAATAATACAAAACAAGGATTCCCGTTAACGAAACACATACCAGCAATCAAAGAGTTGTCACCCTTTGCCTTCCTCACATCCAAGGTATACACTCGACCGGCATTCTTTTCTTGCGTTTGATTCCTATTTTGAGGACAATCTCTCTTCACATGATCCACCTTATTACACTGATAACACCTTATTCATTCGAAACTGCACCTACCCTGATGATTCTTACCGCAAGTACGGCATACCGGAGGCACACTACTCCTAGAACTCTGCACTTATTTCCTTTTAAGAGCTTGTTGTCTCGGTCTAAATTGTTGATTTGATCTCCCTCGGTCACCTTGATTCAACCTACTCAATTCTCCATCCGCTTGTACCTTCTTCAAACTGTGTTCTGCCACGTAACACTGCCTTAACAATTCGGCATAACTAGTGAACTTCCTCTGAGACACACTATGCGAAACTTCAGCCCTCAAACCAAAAAGAAACTGATCAATCTTCCACCTCTCGTCCGGAGTGTAACACCCCAATTCCCATCGCGAATAAATAATACATAAATAAATCAGAGTGAATAAAAATTTATTATTCTTAGACAGAAACAAGGATGCCACATTTAAAGAAAGAAAACACAATTCCTGCTCATAAATTTGATACATAAAACAAAATGGAATAAACATAAAAGGGAAACTTTTTCCAACAAAAGGAAAGTTCAATTATGTAATAAAGCGGAAAGATCCATAACTGACTTGTTTTACAAAATAAATTGTTTTATAACATCAAAATATTCATACAAAGGTAATACAAAATAGATCCAACAAATGTATACATATATAACAAAAACGTTCCCCGACTCCTGTGTTACGTATCAGAGCTGACTGATTGACAAACGGATGGAGAACTAATCTTCACAAAAGCCTCCAAGACTACCAATCTGCAATTGCCTCATAGAGCAACAAACCACAGCAGAAGGGTGAGAAATAACAACTAAATCAATATTGCATAATAATATGCAAACATATATAAATTCACTTACATAATTATTCTCACCACAAGCATCACATATTAATACATATAGCATGCCACAGATACATAACATATTTCTAATAATCCAACAACATAGCATATATCAATTATACCAACATAATCACATATTCACACATAAGGCATACCAAGGTTATGACATGTGGAAACACACCACCACATCACATAGTATATGTCTATACATAAAACATATCATCCATAACCAATGCATTTATCACAAATGCATATCAAATCACCAATGCTATCACAAGCTCAACACATAATCAATCAATTCATGATTTTTCACACATAATCAATCCATTCATGATTTTCCACACATAATCAATCCATTCATGATTTTCCACACATAATCAATCCATTCATGATTTTCCACACCTAATCAAGTCATTCATGATTCATGCAAATGCACAGAGACCGACACAATGACTCTATGCAATGCAATGCGGTACCAATCCATCCATCATTCTCATCATTAATTCACTCAGGAATTATTGGAATCATCGCTTGTTACTTAGTGTAACTCCCCGTCGGGAAAACGATGTTCCCCGTCGCTCACACCTCTTTGTATAAGGCACACGATGTTTATGGATCGCTCACACCTCTTTATATAAGGCACACGACCCGATCGCTCACACCTCTTTGTATAAGGCACACGATCGTCTATAATCATCGCTTACACCTCTTTGTATAAGGCACATGATGTTATAGCGGATTCCCTCTGGAACCGTTTCGTCGCTCACACCCCACAAGGGCACACGACATCACAAGAATGCATATCATGATGCTTGGCATACAAGGACTCATGACAATCAAATGCATCTTCACAAATCAACAATATGGATTATCTCATCATCATTATTCATGCATTGGAAATCAATTCCAACAATGCATTTACTTGCCATAAGGCCACCAAATAACACACATTGAATTTCACATAAACAATGCATTTCATCATAATCCACAAGCCACAACAATTAGCATTTTAGCATATACACTCATATCAATTCATATCAATAATTACTCACCTTCAACTACAACAATCTCACAAAACATCATAACAACATACATTGATAGTCAATCAAACAATGTATTTTACCACACAACAACATCATTATCACATGCATTCACATCATATAACAGCACACAAGCTATACGTTATATATCAAAAGCATATCACATGATAACACATCAATCGCACACAATTACGACGGTAAAAATCCGACAACACCACACTTTCACAAAACCACGACTTAAATAAATCATCTACTGATCTCCAAACCATTTTTAATAGAAATATTATTTCATTAGCTTTCCAAGGCTTCGAAAGGGGGTCAAAACGGACTTACGGTTCAAAAGTTATGAAGAAAACAAAATCTGACATTTTGGATAATTCTGTGATCATGAGTCGAAGCATGATGCTGGGGGTCAGCGCATAAACCTGGAAATTTCGCCCGGGTCAGCGCACGAAGATCATGAGTCGACGCATAATTCTGGGGGTTAGCACATGAATGCGAAGATTCTGCTAAAAACTCAGTTTTCGACCGTTAAATGCTTTCCGGGCCTCCGATTTCGATTTCGTAAAAAGCCCCGGTCTCAGAATTCAACATACTACAATATTTTCACCATTAAAAATCCATCCAACACATTTTCCATTTTTAAATATTTTGAAACATAATTTTATCAATACATTCACACCCCAAAACTCAATCAACACCCATGGAAACATACCAACAAGTTTACCCGAGTAAATCATATCATCACCCGACTATACTACGCAATTTATTCCGACTTTCGACCGTCCAAACATCGATTCTCACTCATTGTTCATAAATCCAACCTAATTGAAAACTAGAAGAAAATAACCAAAACAATCCAAGAAAACATACACATATACATATACAAGCAAGATATAATCTAAACTTCTCACCCTTACCCGATTATTCGCGATTGAAACGGAGTTTCTTCATTTTTTCCTCTTTCTCCTCTTCTCTCTTTTTCCTTCTCTTCTCTTTCTCTTCTTTCCCTTTTCTTTCTTTTCTTTTCCTTTCTCTCTATTCTCTATTTATATAAATATCTAACTTATCAATTGACCATTTTGCCCTTACGCTCAAATATCTCCCAACCGCTCTCAAAATGCAATAAAACATAAACAGCGATGACATATATTTCGGGAAATAAAAGTTGAAAAGAAATTATAATTTATTGCAAATATTTTACCTATCAGGGAAATTAACCAATTAACTCAATTGGCAGGTAAAATACAATAAATTCACACATTTCACAAAATTCACATAAATGAAATAAATAAATACAATTAAACAAATCGGGGCGTTACACGGAGCATATATAGCCTGCCTAGAATAAGCAGCCATAACCTCAAACCTCTCAGCATACGCGGCTACAGTCAAACTACCCTGTCTCAACTGTTGAAATTCAAATTTCTTCTGAGTCCTTAAGGAACTTGGGAAATACTTCTCCATAAAATTAATCTTGAACTGCTCCCATACCTTAGGTACCTCTTGAATAGTCATCAAGGCTGAGGCACTCTCCCACCACCTCATGGCAGGACCCTTCAACAAGTGAGAAGCGAAAACCACCTTATTTTCCTCACTACACTGGACTATTAAGAAAATTCTCTCCATGCCGGCTATCCACTCGTGAGCCTTTACAGGATCCAACCCCCCTGAAATTCTGGAGGATTCATACAGATGAAATCCCAAAATCTTCCACCTGTAACTTCTGGAACAACCACTGGAGGATGCAGACCCCAACCATTTGCTGTAGCATTTGTTGCATAAACTGATTCTGTTGTTGTTGCATCTGCTGTAGAAACTGAGGCCATGGAAAATTTTCCTCGCCACTTGGCGGATTAACCCCTACCGGAGTGGTTCTGGGTCTACCACGATTGTTTCTGCGCCCGTCGGCCATGTTCCTATATGTCATACAGCTAGGATTAAGTTGATCAGGCTCAATACCATAAATATAACACGTAAGACCAATGGTGACACGACGCATATGAAACAGAAAGAAATACTTATATTATCTCATGGCTAGGTCGAGGATACGACCTGCTCTGATACCAACTGTAACGCCCATATATAAATACATACATCAGAGTATATATTATACATGAATACCACGTTTGGTACTAAAATATACAAGTCCCTAGTAAAGACATTATACATATACATGCCCAAAAAAAAGAAACCTAATACAACAAAACTATGGCATAATATATATACAAGATGTTCCAAAGATAAATACTAAGAACTAGATCGATAACGATCTCAAAAACTCCACAACGGAAGCCTTGCCACCACAAAAAGTCAAGATAGTAAGGAAAGTTAAACAACTTTATCGTTACCCTTCGCGGAACCTGTAGTACCTGTAATATAATCAACAACGTGGGCTGAGATACATCAAATCTCAGTGAGTTCCCTATCTTATAGGTCCTCTCGACTTTACAAGGTTCTATCACACCTAACTTAAGTCAAAAGGGGAAAGGGAATGACTTTGAGTACTCATACACACTATATGGATCCATGTTCATGAGTCTGTTAACTCACAATATCACTAATCGATAACCTTACTAAGGCATCCCCTTTTCCCGTCCACTTCTAGGTCTAGAAGTCTACCCGAGTCATCAATCCTTGTAACTTACTTGACATACAAAATGGATTCGGGAACATCGGCCTGTTAACCGTGATCCGTCACTTCTCATGGCCTGTTAACCATCACAAGTCTCTACCTATAGGTTCCATTCGTACTACACGCGGGAATCAAACCTTCCAAGTAATTGTGTCTGCACTTCAGAGGAGCTCGAGACTCAAGAAATGCCTCTCAAGGGCAACTCAAGAAATGGTTATGATTGCATGATCACACACAACGCGATTGTATTCGACAATCAACGGCCACATTAGCCTTAAAACCTCTTTGTCTTTTCTCAAATAAACACAATAAAAAATGATCCATACTAGTGTAATTGTTTCCATACTATTCAGTAATAGACGCACGCCTCGGCCTCTCCCGCACGAGCATCATCATTATGTTATTCCCAATTTCCTAGTCGTTACTAGGTTCCAAATACAGTTTATGGTAATATTCCTCACTCTACCTATTCCATTTTCATATTAACATACATATTCACTCACAATCATGTTTAATCAGCAATAGGATAAACAAGGTATATTATCATTGCACAATAGAATCACATATAATAATTCATTATAATTACCCCACTTTTGAGTTTCCTCCGATTATTTAATCGGGCAATAAAACCGACATTTTTCACCTTCATCAGATAAATTATTCTCACAGCTTTCTATCGGTATCAAGAACACTAAAATCGCATAAGCAGACCCTAAGTTATGGAATTTAAAAGGAAAGGGGAACATTTGAAAAAGTCCTAGGAGCGCCCGGCGCTCCAGGCTTCGCCCGGCGCTGCCCCTTTCGCCTCTACTTCGCCCGGCGAAGCAGGGGCTTAAGTCCCGCTTCATAAAAAACTCAAAGTTACAGAAGAGTTCCCTACTGCGCCTCTTGGGCATCGCCCGACGAAGCAGGGGCGCTCGCTTCGCGTCGCCCGACACTCTGAGCACCACCCTGCACTCTGCACCAGAACTGCAGCACTCAACTGCGTTTTTTTTACATGGTTTCAAAGGTTTCAAACCCAACTTTTCAACCCAAATCAATTCCAAACAGCACAAACAATCATCAACAATGTTCATAAGCATAATGTGATCATACTACATCATTTATATCGATTTTCAACCGTTAGATTCATGATTTTAGCAAGATTATTCATTTTCTCACAATATCAAACCTAACTCTAAAAACTCCAGAAATTCAACACTAAAGCATTTATCTAGAACCCACCTTGAATAGAGGATGATGATGAAGAAGATGAGATGATTTGGTGGAGAATGGATGATGATCTTGATCTTTCTCTCTTCTAGGTTTTTCTCCTCTTTTTCCTTCCTTTCCTCTTCCTTCTCTCCAACTTCTTTCTATCTTTTTCTTTCTTTGTTTCTTTTGTTGGAAAAAGGGATGGAAAGAAATGATATAGTAAAATATCATTAATTAGTAATACTACTAATTGTCCAAATAGTCTCTAAAGCCCCAATAATTAAAACCTCATGGTAAGATAAATATTAATTTGATCTGCTCTGAGCTCATCAGTTTACTCTAATTATTTTATCCAATAATTTCTCAGAGTAAACCGGAACTCAGTTGATCAAACGAATATTATCTAGAGTAAATAATTTACGGGGTATTACAACTTTATCATCATCTCAAACAGCAAGTGTAAAATTAAGGGTTTGAGAAATTCACTTGTGTGATTCTGTTGATGATCCTCCACGGAGATCAAGTTTATTATTGGCATTGGTGTCATCCTTGATATTATTATTATTCGAGGGAGCAACTGAATTTCCAAATTGGACTTCAATAATCTGCATCGCTTTCCTAATTCCTGGAGCATGGCTACAAAAGTTGTTTGTAGGACTTGAAGATGATGAATCGTTATCACTTAAAGAATATGTGTAATTTCTTGGGAATTGGTCATGCACATGCAACCTTCTCATCATCCTATCAATATCCGCATTGGGAGATTCATGAGGCGGTGGAAGTGGAAGAAGGAGAAAAGATAATTTATTTTTTAAAGTCATCAATCGAAGGGAAGTCAAAGTAACAAAGATGAGAGAATAATGACTTACAAGAGGGTTGGTCTATATATCGATTGTAGGGTGTCTGTCACAACCGTCTCAATGCAATTATTTTATTCTCACAATTCTTTGTATCTTCTACACCATTTAATTTTAGGATATACCTTTTTTAATTAAATTTTTAATTTAATTCCAATATGTCAATGTTATCATTTATTACTCTTTAATAAATAATCAAAGTACAAGTTCATGTATTTGAGATATTAACCAAAAATTTTATTGACAAATATGGACAAAATTAATGACTCTTTGGCCAACCATAGAAACACTTTTATATCAAAATATAAAAAATCTTAATATATATATTTTTTTACCAAAAATGAGATATTTCCTTCTTTTGACTAATTTTGAGAATCATGTTTGGCAAAGTCTAAATTTTGGTAAATCTATTACAGATTTTATTTAAAATTTAGTAAAAACAATATGTAATTTTAAAAAATAGTCGAATATTAAATACGTTTATCCTTTTTTTGTAAAAATTTATTTTTATTATATTTAATAATAGAGAATATATACAATATTTCATTCCAAAGTATTACAAACAGTATTATACACCATGGATCGAGTCCAAATTAGATGCACTCTTAAATATTTGTCCAAAGTGGTCTCTTACTACTTTTAAGAAAGAATAAAAATTATTGTATTATATAAAATGGATAAAAAATATCACATTTTATTAGAATTAACCAAAATCAAAAAAGTTCAACTTCGTATAGAATCACTTTTCAAAGTCTATGTAATTTATATTTATTTAATATGTTCAAAATATATTAATAACTTAATTTTAATTAAGATATTAATTTTATGATAAAAATAATAAAGAAAATTATTGCCATGTATTTTATATTTTTTGGTTTAATCGATGCTAAAATTAACAGGCTTATAATCTATATATTTTATTTAAACAATGTGCATTCTTTTTTTATTCAAAATATTTACCTTTGTTTATAATTTTATAAATTATTAGTATTTAATTTTAGTGTATAGTAATATTGGATGAAATGAGCGTGTGGTAGTAAAAATTAAGACATATTCTACCAAATTAGTAAAAAAATATCGCAAACAATTTACTAGTAAAAATATCAAATACTTAATTGTAATTTTTGTCATGTGATTGTTAACTAATTATATAATATTCCTTTCATTAAGTATTACTGTTAGAATAGTAATAGTGTGGGTTTTTGTTATCGTATCCACAGGGATTGTTGGATATTTGATGCCTGCCGTTCAATAGTTGCGATATTCTAAGTTAATGGTTTCAAAAGCTTCAGTTGGTGTTATCATTCACTTGTAGCAAAGATTAATTTGTCACAAAGATTTTGTAAAAGGTTTTATAAAAGCATGTTAAGGTTAGGTTTCGCTAATCCCATCCATGTATAAACGATTAATCAAGCATATGAACTCGGTTTCCGACCAATACAACCGCGTATCCTCCCGACCACGTTTATGTCTAAAGCGAAATCGTGAGCACCGTTGTTTAGACCGTTAGATAATGTCTCACGCTAACAATCTAAGCAACGATCATTAAGATCAATACAATGCGAATAGCAAATCCCAAATCTATGTCTAGAGTTTGGTTTTTAAGAGATGAAATTGTTAGGTCAATATTTGTGGAATCTATGTCTAGAGTAAAACAAATCAAACATAAAGTATTAAGAGAAGACAACTTCATCTATATTGATCAAAGACTTTGTTCATATACAATAGATCAAAAGCAATACATAAAAACAGAATCAACTACATCCAACCTCAACATTGAGTGTTTAGCTACCACTTCTCATGGTAGCTTGAATGACAAGTAAAGAGAGGAGATGAATGAGCATCCACGACGATTAATCGAGAATGGATGCGACATCAGCTTCTCCAATCGAAAATACACTCTTTGAGGAACAAAATACTGTAAACTATCAATTCTGATGGAAAATGAGTAAAAAAATCCCATTACAAAAAGTAAAAAATCTATTTATACACTTTAGTTTCAGCACCCTTTGCCTAGCGAAGGATTCATCCGCCTAGCGAATGACTAAAAACATGGCACATTTAAGTGCCTCAAACTTAAACCGCCCAATGGAATTATCGCGGGTTCGCAAGGCGAACCACTTCACTCGCGACGCGAAGCTTCGCTAGCTCACTCGCCCCAGCGAAGTTTGGGTGTTTTCAAAAGTGGAAGTTTCTGCCACCCGCCTCGCTGCCACCTTCGCCTCGCGAACAAGACAGCGAGCATTCGCTGGTTTCCTCGCCCAGCGAATTTACCCAGTTTTCCTACTGTAAGTTTTGCATACTTTCTGCCACCCCCCTCGCTGGCATCTTCGCTAACGTTCGCTAGGCGAACCTTCGCTGGCATCTTCGCCAACACTCGCCTTGCGAATGCATTTGTTGATTTCAATTCTTTGGCAGCTTGCACTATTTCTTTGTGTCTTCAAACTTTGATCTTTTCACTCCTATTTCTGCACATTAGCACACACATTACAAGAACCACAAGTATATTTCAAATAATGCACAACAACCATATTCCACACTAAAATCAACATATCCCACATGGAAAAGTCATGGAAAATGCCAAATAATTCATACAAAAATATATCATGATTGACATCTAACAAACTCTCCCCAACTAACTCATTGCTTGTCCTCAAGCAAAGTATGCCTCTCACGAGGATTTGCTCGAGGATTCAATTCGACCAAGACACGAAAAACGGCTCAACTAAACAACGATCACAACAATGCAACAATTACGCAATTCAAGAACTCAAAACGTAAAAGAACTTGACTCTTAAACAATTTCAACAATGTTTCAAGAGACAACTAACTCATCATACACATGTCATTCTACACTCCTCTTCGAAAAAGGATTGAAGGCAAACGTGCATACAAGCACGGGACAATTACACTCAAATGACCAATGATGCTATACTAAGCAATTCATATCATATCTCAATGAACACAAAAGAACTCATGGAAGTACAAGGTCACTAAGGACTACAAGGATGTAGCATGGTCGGGTGAACAAAAAAGGGTCATTTCTAAAGGTCATGGAAACGAAATTGCCGAAGCAAAAGAACATTCACTATACACATACATCTCAATTTCATTCCACCAAATTTTCATCACACCTTCACAAACTACCTCACAATTATTGAATTTCTCTTTTTTTTTTTCATTCAAGCAAGCGTTTTCGCATTTGTACAACATACTCACACTCTTTTCTTTACACGCTTACTTGAATATTTTTCAAAATTTGGAGTAATGCACCCATCTTCTTTTTATTCTCCCCAAGTCATTTTCAACTCAACCTAAAGTGAATGTTCCTTGCTTTTTAAGGCAAGGAAGTCAAAGTATACAATTTTCAAAGGTTAAAGAAGAAAATGTTAGAAACTCACCAAATTCAATGATGAACCAAACTTGCAAATTATGTACATAAAACAAGTTCATCATTCAATTGAGTTCTAAACTGTTTAGGCTCAAAGGGTTTACCAAATGCTCACTACTCACGGGTGAATTAATATATGGACATGGTTGTGCTCAACTTCAAAAAGTGCCTTGATCACTTCTCCTACTTCCACAAAATCACATGGTCATAAGATAAGGCATGAATTAAAAGTAAAGACAACATTAATCACAATCCTTAGCATATAATGATACATTGGAGGCTTCTCGCTTTAATGGTTTATGATCCTAAAATGACATACGCATTCAAAAGAAGTTGTACATGAAACACAATTTCATTCGCACCAAGACACAAAGTTCTAAAACATAAAAAATTCTCGAACAAGGTAACGATACCTTGTCGCAACACAATGCTTACGGTACTATCATAGCCCTCACATCTTAGAGGAATCCTTCGTTAAAATCAAGAGTCCAACCTACTTCCAAACTTCCATCATACAAGAAAGACAAATTACATGCAAACATACTAACAATTAAAAAATACCAAATTATTAGTAAAAGCAAACCAAAAAAAAGTAAAATTTTTTTAACAAAACACTTAACATTACTCAATATAAATAAAGTGCTTGGTGTAAGAACACCTACAATATCAAAAATAGTACCACTAGGGTACAAGTACACCAATATCAAAATATTCCACTAATGTGGATACATAAGACTAGTAAAAGCTGAAAAAATTAAAATAATAAGAAAACATCACTTTGAAGTCCAAAGGAAGTGTACAAGTCTAAGATCACAAAAAAAAAATCACATCAATCCTCATCCGACACCTCAATATCCTCATCACCGCCAGCAGAAGTAGCCTCCTCATCATCATCATCGTCACCAACAGTCTCAACTCCAGCCTCTTCATCATCAGCCTCGTCCTCACCCCCTCCTAAAATTGGCCTGGCCTCAGGCCAACCAGCATGCGCTAGGAACTGCTCCCTAGACATCATCATCTGCTGAGAAGAAGGGTCACGGATCTGGAATTGGAGAACCTGCAAAGAATCATGAATATCAGTCATGGCACGCTGTTGGGCAGCCATCCAATCCCAATTATATTGGCAGATCTCCTGCTGAAATGGATAAAAGGCAGGCGACGCCGGTTCAGAACCTCCACCAGCTTCAGCAGCATCATCAGCACCAGCCCTAGAAGACTCTCCACGAGCCCCTCTAGCTTTACAGAACTTATCCACATACCGATCATCAATTGCCAAATGAATAGTGACCTGCCTGCGGGCTGGGATATCCACACTAGCATGAGCACACAAGGACATAATAAGGCATGGAAAAGCAAGTGGGGCATTTTTGCGCGCCGCAGTACCTCCCAAACCACTTAAAACAATTGCCTTGATTTCATCCGCAATGATGCGGGTCACGTCAATCTGCACACACTACAAGAAAATTGACAGATTGCGACGGTTATTTTTGCAGGTTACGACGGATAAAACCGCCGTAATTTTCAAGTCACGACGGTTGCTGCACTGTCGCAGAAACGAGCGTCACGAGGCCGTATCGCGTCAGTTGTGAAAACCGTCACACCAACTGCCGTTATCCTCACGACGGGTAGGGAACTGTCATAATTTGCATATTGCGACGGTTTCAACCGTCGTAAATTTCCATTTGATTTTTGTTTTCATTGTTGATTACGACGGTTCCAACTGTCGCAAATTTCTGTTCCACAGTTACATCTGCAGGTAAATCCATAGGTAATTTCTTTTCGACAGGTAAATCCGCAGGTAATTTATTTTTAAAATTTTCAAATTCTTATATTAAAATTCTTAAGTTTAAGATAAGAATTCTTATTATCAAATTTTCAAATTCTTAAGTTTAAGATAAGCCTCCTGATTTCAATTTTTCAATTCAAATTCTTAAGTTTCCATTTTAACAATATAAGATACAAAAATACGTGATTTACAACCCAACTAAAATAGTTGCGACTCATCTTACAAGTACATGATGATATACAAGGGAAAAAAAGAATACAAGCTATCTTATCTTATTCTTATTGAAAAGCTACTAAAACTGACAAGTTAGATCCATTCCTTTGGGTTGATGCATGCATCTAAGAGCTTCCATTCTTCACTTCCTACTTCTGGTTTCTGCAATGCAAAATGATATCCGCATTTCACTACATGATTTATAAATGGAATATTAGATGCTTCTAATATTCAACTTGTTTACATTTTAGTAAGAATATAAAGATTATAAAATCATACATGATCATATTCCCACCTTGAAGTTAGTGGGAGAGATACAAGAATACTCTCTATTCTCCCTCCAGTTTTCAGTCCAAATGTTGTACCCGTCATATACCTATAGCCGAAAAAACAGTAGCAACATCTTAAACATGATCTTAAAAAGAGTAGAGCAAAACATTTTGGTCTATAAGATAGCTTTAAAAATGTACCAAATTGAATTCAACATATCGTCCTCTTCGCAATTGTTGCCATGCTTTCTGATGTTCTGTGAACGGCAAATCCTTTCTTTTCTCTATGATAGGTATGTAAGCGGGAATAACAGAGTTCGCACATTCTGCAAGTAACCATAGTTTAGGCAAGCACATAAATGAAAGAACTAAATGTCTTTCGGCCGAAAAGCTGAGAACCAACAATTTATATATAGATGCAATTACCGGTAGAGAAGGAAAAGAGCATCTCCTGATCATAATCGTTCAGATCATCGAAAAATATTCCTCCCAGCCCTCTCCTTTCATCTTGATGCTGGATTTAAAATAAACAGAAAAATAAGGAAATACAACCAGCAACAGCATATACCATGACTGAATTCAATTAGCAAAAAATATGTAGTTACGCCGCTTTAGCTCCTGTAAGCATGTCATATGGCACCTATGATCCATCTAATTAGACACTATACTGACTCAGCTGGTACACTATGTTTACAGAAATTGACAAACTAGGGAATAAAAATAGTAAAAATAAACAGATATAGTTATGTCAAATTTGTCGCTTGTAAGCCCAATATTACCACCGTGGTTTTACTACATGTGCTTTCCGTTAGAAATCCGTACCAGAAATAGGATTTACTATTGAAGGGAAAGAGGAAAACTTTTACAAAGAAATGAACAAACTACCATAGCCAAGGCTCTGTTGTGATCACATATCGTGATATAGTAACTAAGGCAATAACTGTTGGAGCTAATTGACAAAATGTACATGAGGACGGACAGATGGAAAATAATCCTCACAAGTCATAATCAGGAGCCAGGGCCTGGAAATAGAGAGAGGAAGCCTAACACAGTTCCTTCGAGTCATGATAAATAGGAGAATGATTTCGCAGTGATTGGTGTGAGAATTATGAAGTATATTTGTACTTCTGGAAATTCCTTCTGCATTTTCTTTTCCTTGCTATTTCTCTTCAGTTCTAGAGCTAAGTGGATTATTCTATACTAATTTCCCTAACATCATTACATTAAAATCATTATTGTACATTGCCATTGGTATTCTTAATGAACATTAAATAGTTATTTCATCATTATCACTGTTATATTATATAAGTATGAGCATTACAGGCTCCTTCAGAGAGAAATACTCCCTCTGTCAAACAGTCAAACACTTAACAAGCTATTACATGAATGAATGGATGAAATAGTACCACTATCCTTCCAATTATTTATACACTCAATTCTAACAGATTCCCCTATAAAAGTGGCACCTCTCATGCCACATCCATAACTTCCAGGTTCCGTTATCCTTCTAGAGTATACCTTCCACGGTTTGGGTTAGGGCCAGTGTCCAAAACCTGATCCGCTTGATGGCCCAAATCATTATTAGATACTAGGGTCCTATCACTTTCTTTTGCAGGATTTGAGTCTAGAAATCACGTGAACATTGCAGTAGTTACAATGCATACAAAAAATCAACCTATCTAATATGCATATACTTCATGCGATGATATCTTCATCCAGCTCTTGATGCCTCCAGTATCACAAACACTCTTCCATTTCCTATCAAATCACTCTAACCTACAGTCATCATTGCTACAAACTATGCTGACTGGTATAATGTTTACTATAGCCTTCAACCCATCATGTATAAAATTTATCAAAGCTAATGATAACAGATATAGACAAGAAAAATTCAAATTTACTCTTTCACTAAAGGTTGATGAACTGAACATTGATTGCTCATTAATTGTTTTTTACTGATCAGCTTCAGTTTTTATCAAATACACCGTACAACAAAAACATTTCACTATGTGAAAAAGGATAAGACTATACCTTGATATAGAAGTAATCGTCACACCATTTCTTGAATCGAGGGTAAAATGTAGGATCAAATTTGTCACAAGTCTGTTTTTGAATCTGCAACAAAAGGATGATGTAAATTCAGTCAAGCACTTTTTCTTGAATGCCTTAAATAAATACAATATCAAATCATGACAATGTTTTAAAAAAAATAAAGTTTAAACAGAAAATCACGCGGAAGAATTTCTCAAGCGTCCCATATTCTCTCTTTTATCAAACCAATTTGGACAATATATTATTTGGAAGGGGTGGGGTGTAGAAGGTAATCACAAACTCCAAGTTAAACATTTCAGAAGAAATTTAGGAAAACATGGAATGAATATTTTGTTTCCGTTTCATGGTTCAGTTCAAATATAACATAGAAATAAATGTTTGAAATTAGATAGCAGATTTCTCACGCATTTGAAGGTACATTTTATAGAAACACACAGAACCATATCTCTATGCTTAATATTTCAGCGCCACCCATTTCAAAGGAACTAAACTACACATATTAAATTCAAGAAAACTTGTCTAAAACTGCAAAACCATATTGAAAGTAATCACCTGAGACGTCATTTGTAGTAGTTTGTGTCTCTAGCCTCTTTTTTGAGTAATATATCCTGAAATAAATAGAAAATAACACATTATTAATTATTGAAGAGTTTATGGACTTGTCATAAGCTGTTTCTGTAAGCTCTTCTAAATAGTCTTATAAGTTCTTATGCCAGTACATAAATTCAAATAAGCCGATACAAACACGCTAATTATTGCTTAGGCTTTTAACTTACTTGCACTGGAAAGGAGTTTAGAGGAAACTCCTGTTGTTGAGTTATTATCATGAACAACCTTTGGAAACATCTCATGCTTATAAATCTCTCTTTGAATGACACTTTCTGTAAAAGAAAACTCCAAAAGTTAACAAGAGAAAAACTACAACAATGATAGCAACTGCAACATCAATTTCCCATCTCCAAAATTTCATCTTTCCTAAACTGGATTCTTCACAATAAAAACCATTTTCTGATTCTAAGTTTGAGATTTAACGGATAAACAATTTCCACCAAATCTAACAAATCTTCTATCAGATATACTTTCCAAGCAAGAAGGAAATAAACCACTTAACATGTTACTAGAAATATCCATAAAACCAAGTTTGCTTCCACATATTAGTTTCTTTTGAATTGAACCACTTAACACATTGTTTGCTAAATTCAAATAACTAATGTTTGTCAAAGAAAACAATGACGATGGAGGAGCCCCGTGGAGACGGTTCGACAAAGAAAATGATTTAGTGACTCTGACCTCTCCGTGTTTTTCATTTTTAAAGGAACATTTTCCTGTTACTGAATAAATCTGTGCATTTTAAAAAACAGTCGAGGTCACGTTGCAGTTGAGTAAAGGCTTTCGCGATTTTGGTCGGTACCGATGTAGCGAAATTGATTGCGGTCGTCACGATATGAATTAACCACAATTTGTTCTTAACAAAAAAATGGTGAATATTGGTAACATTTTATTGTGGCTGTTTTCGCGATCGTGGACCATTTTTTAAAATCGAAAACCAAAGTTAATTTGGGGTATTGTAATTTAGCCTTGACTCAACTGATAAGGGCTGAGTTATAACTTCTTTAATAGAAATGTTATGTGGAGGTATTCAATCAAACACCTATAATTAATGATATGACTGCCTGCAATAATGCTTAACACGGCAGGGAAACACACAGAAAAACAAGAACCACTAACAACAGAACCGTTTACTTCAGGACCCAAAGGAAAAGTAGATACCACCCAAGCTTTAACAATAAAAGTACATAAAAACCAAGAAAAAAGGAAGGTTGAAAAACTAAATGATTAAAATGAAACAACATAGTGAGGCAACATATCAAGGCACATAAAAACAACAACCCTTCTAGATTTTTTCAATGGAATAAAATGATTAGTAGGATCCTTTCTGTATTTCAACAGAACAAAGGACTTTCAAACTAGTTCGCGTTCCAGATCTCTATGTATCTTCAAAACAATTTGAAGGATCAATAAAACTATTGTTTACTTTGAATATATAAGGTATAAACAAAAATCACAACTTTCTGATTTAGTACAGAAGAACTAAATCACAACTTAAATCACAAAAAAAACCTAAAATTGAAGAACCAGATGAACCCATCACAACAACAACGCAAATCACAAAAAACCTAAAATTGAAAAAACAACAAACACATTACGAATGTAGCGAGTTGAGAAAAGGAAACGAAATCAACAAACAACTTACCAATTCAGTACAGAAGAACGAAGCTCAAGTTGGTCATATTTGGTTGGAATGTCGTTGAAATTTGATTGAAGAGATACGGAGGATGCAAACTGGTTTTTCACAGCGAAGAGGACGCGAACTGAAGCTTTTGGTGAGGACCTAAACTGAAGGTTGAAGAGGCCTCGAACACGACGAATATAACAGAATCGAAGAAGTGGGAACTAAAGGTTGATGGGGAATCAGACAAAATGGAAGAGACGGGTTCAAGGGTGAAGTGGAGAACTGAAGGGTTCAAGGGTTGATTAAGGAGCGCCCATCTCTTTATGTGATTTGAAACTCAATGAAAAAATAAAGGAATGGAATTGTGATAGGAAAAAAGGTTAGGGTTTAGCAATTTTCATTTCAACTTTTTAATTTTTAATCATTTTTTCCAGCAATTTCAATTTATTTTCTAATTTTTTTTAACATTTTTAATTGTCATCGGAAGCACACCCGCATTTAATATATTTTTCGTAGGTATGACTTATACCTACGGCTGATATAACTGTCACTAGAAACTTCTGTATCTACATGTCAATTTTCTTGTAGTGTATTTTAAAACAGGAAACTATTTAAAAAACAGTTTACCAAGGAATTTGACACTTAACCACAAAATTTGAGAAAACCAAGTGTTAAGAACATACTGAATGGAAGTGCTTGACATCCTCCTCAAAAATGTAAGTAGGGGTTAAGTCGGTTCCCCCACCGAACCACCATTGTCTAGGTGCTCCAGGAGCGTCTGCAGAATGAAATAGCATGACAATGAATAGAAGCAAGATGCCTAAAAAATAGGGGAATACTTATTGTGAAACGGAGTGCGAAAGAACTATGTGAGTTGAATCAAGATGAAATTGAGAGATAATTTAGGTTTTTTTTATTGGAGGAATTGAAGGTTTGAATCGAATGCGGTTTTCGCGTTTGAGGGAAAACTGAGACCGAAAAAATTGAGCGAAATATTAGAGGGTTTTCGCTTTTTTTTTTTATTTCTATTTTTTTACAGAATGTTGTAGTATGGATATTACTTTTATATTGTAAATAAATAATTATTTATTAAAATTAATTAATAAAATTGAAAAGCTTGAAAAATAAAAATGAAAGAAAAAATAGGAAATTAAAGGAAAAAAATAGTGATTATGATTGGCTAAAGTAATTGCGACAGTTCGCCTTAACTGTCGCGAGTGTGGAAAGATGGCGGTTATTTGGTAACTGTCGCAATTATTTTATACAACATGCCTAAAAAATCTGCGACGGTTGACTCAAACCGTCGTGAGAACTGTCATAGTCCAGGAATAAGGACGGTTTTTTTATAACTGTCGCAAAAAATTTACGACAGTTGACCCTAACTGTCGTGACAACCGTCGCAATCCAGGAATAAGGACGGTTTTGTGATAACTGTCGCAACTCAAGTGTCGTAAATCTCATTTTTTCTTGTAGTGACATTCATCTGAATGCTGTGGATAAGATGAGCCAGAGCAATAGGAATTGTACTATGATGTGACCTGGGACAAATGTTAGTGAGCACAAACAACAGAATAAGCTGAACTAAAGGCTGCATATCCACCCGTCTGAATCTAATTGGCACCCCGGATGAATTCAGCTTAACTTCCTTACCTTCAAGAAGTAACTCCCGGGTCATCTTTCCAATGTCACCGTGGAGATGCAAGTCGCGATGATATGCATCCAACTCAGTACCAACCAATGGCAACGGATCTCCCAAAATAGTGTTGATTGTCCTACGATCAAATCTCACAACAGTGCCTCTAACCCATGAGGCCCAGCTAAATCTTTCTCCATCATCCGACAAAGCGTTGGCATAAAATTCCCGAACAATGTCAATGTTGTACCCATCCAGCGGCATCATTAGACGATCCCATTTCTTCGCCGCAAAAAGAGCATCTATTGTCCGATAATCTCCACGATCACTAAGTAAAAATCGCTTCTCGGCTAAAATGGTCTTTCTCTCAAGGGTTTCATATCTGACTGCTTGCTTCGCACCCCTAAATCTGTCTTCATCAAAACGCACGGGTGCTTGTCTCGTGGTTGAAGCCTTTCGCTTCTTAGCCGTGTGAATTGCAGTTTTTGGTGCCATCTGCACATAACAAACAATAAAACCAAACAAAGACAAACAAAAGCATTAGTGAAACCAAAGCAACCAACCAGAGACCTGCATGAATGTATAAAAAAAATGAAAATTTGCTTCTGTTCGCGCCAAGTTCGCTCGGCGAAGTCTGGCGAACACTCGCCCCAGATTCGCGAGGCGAATACTGGCGAATGTTCGCGCAGACTCGCGAAGCGAACAAACCAGCGAATACGCGAAATCTCAGAAAAACCATAGCACAAGCAGTCCAACAACCATCTCCTATTTTCTAATATCACTCTAGTCATAATTCCAATGTAATTTTTAACATGCAATACAAAATCATCATGACAGAGGTTCCAAATTTTTCTCAAAATCCTACTTGATCAACCAAGAACATAAACAATGCAAAACGAAATAAACAATAAAGAGTATGCAAACCTGAATTTCGCACAGTTAGTGGTGGATTAGGGCAATTGGAAAATTGAAAGAGATGAGTGTTGCTTAGTTCTTGCGAGAAAAGGAGAAGAAAATTGCAAACAGTGGAAAAGGAAATGGGGGCAAATGAATTAGGGTTATTCCCCCTCTATTCAGATTTCAAAATGGGTCATGGGCCCAATTTGGATGGCCCACCCACAATTCATTTTTACTGATGTAGTAAAAACTTGGGTTGGTATGTCACGCTGGGTTCGCGGAGCGAAGGCCAGCGAATGCTCGCCCCAGCTCGCTAGGCGAACGCCAGTGAACACACCAGAATTTTCAAAAAAAAATTTCAAATTTTTCCACATCTTTTAAGGCTTCAAAATGATAACTAAACAGACTTAAAACAGAAATGAGCAGTAATACTTACAATGTTGGGGTGCCTCCCAACCAGCGCTTGTTTAACGTCGGCTAAGCTCGACGGTCCACCGCAATCTCACGGATCGCGGAAGGGAACAATGGCGGGATTCCGCTCAAAATCTCCTCCAAGATAAATTTTCAATCTCTGTCCGTTAACTGTCCAATTTTCTTTTGACGTTGTGTCCTCAATTACGATTGCTCCATAAGGCTTGATTTCCACAATCCGAAACAGACCGGACCATTTAGATCTTAATTTTCCGGGAAACAATTTTAATCGAGAATTGAACAATAAGACCAGCTGTCCGACCTCAAACTGTTTGATGACAATTTTTCTGTCATGGTAACACTTCACGTTCCTTATACAATTTCTTGGAATCGTACGCTTGAAGGCGCAATTCATCCAACTCGTGTAATTGCACTTTTCTTTTTTCGCCGCTTAGAGTTGGATCAAAATTCAAAAGTTTTAAGGCCCAAAATGTCTTGTGCTCCAACTCTACCGACAAGTGACAATTCTTACCATAAACCATTTTGAATGGTGTGAGACCGATCGGAGCCTTAAAAGCGGTCCGATACGCCCATAACGCGTCATCAAGTTTGTTCGCCCAATCCTTTCTCGAGGCCGAAACAGTTTTCTCCAAAATACGCCTAATCTCACGATTGGATACCTCTGCTTGATCGTTAGCTTGAGGATGATATGGTGTAGAAACTTTGTGCTTCACACCATATTGCTCAAGAGCTTTGTCAAGCTGAGTGTTACAGAAGTGCGATCCTCCATCACTTATTAACACTCGAGGTGTACCAAAACGCGCAAAAATATTTCTTTTCAAAAACTTGACCACAGTTTTTCCGCCGGCTTTAGCACATGCTATCGCCTATACCCACTTGGAAACGTAATCCACAGCGACCAAAATATATTCATTAGAAAATGAAGATGGGAATGGACCGACAAAGTCGATCCCCCAACAGTCAAAAACTTCGATTTCTAACATATTTTGTAATGGCATTTCTTACCGCTGTGAAATACCGTCGCTTCTCTGGCACTTGTCACAACTAAGGGCATGCGCATGCGCATCTTTGAATAAGTACGGCCAATAAAAGCCCGATTGTAGGACTTTAGTGGCCGTTCTCAACCCATTAAAGTGTCCTCCGTAAGGAGAGTTATGACAATGCCACAGAATACTCGTGGCTTCCTCCACTGACACACACCTTCTGAGGAAGTTGTCGGCACCAAGTTTAAATAAATGGGGTTCATCCCATACAAATGACTTGGCATCAGACAAAAATTTCCGTTTTTGGTGGTGAGTTAGACCGTCCGGTATCAATCCGGTGGCTTTGTGGTTAGCCATGTCGGCGAACCACGGTCTAACTTGCACTCTAAAAAGTTTTTCATCAGGGAACTCCTCTTTTACCTCAAATTCATTTTTGGTCACGTCAATGTTGACCAAGCGGGATAAGTGATCCACCACCAAATTCTCGGAACCCCTTTTGTCACGAATTTCAAGATCAAATTTTTGTAACAAAAGGATCCACCGAATCAGCCTCTGTTTTGAATCAGGCTTGGTGAGCAGATACCTTATAGCCGAATGATCCGTGTAAACGATGACACGTGAACCAATCAAATAGGCACGAAATTTTTCCAACGCATACACTATGGCGAGCAACTCTTTTTCAGTTGTTGCATAGTTAATCTGAGCTTTGTTTAAAACCTTGCTCGCATAATGTATAGCGTGGAAAACTTTCGTTCTCCTTTGACCCAAAACAGCCCCAACCGCATAATCCCTCGCATCGCACATCAATTCAAAATCTAATTTCCAGTTTGGTGCAACGATTATCGGTGAGGTTGTTAAACTCTTTTTCAGAAAATTAAAAGCAAAAAGACAAGACTCGTCAAAGTCGAAAACCTTACCTTGGACAAGCAAGTTGCTCAACGGCTTTGCGACCTTGGCGTAGTCCTTGATAAATCTCCGGTAGAACCCGGCGTGTCCAAGAAAGCTCCTTATTCCTTTGACATTCATCGGCGGTGGTAATTTCTCTATAACATCCACTTTGGCTTTATCAACTTCAAGGCCTTTTGAAGAAACCTAGTGTCCGAGCACAATTCCCTCGTTAACCATAAAGTTGCACTTTTCCCAATTAAGCACTAAATTGGTTTCCACGCACCGTTCTAACACCGTATCCAAATTTTTCAAACACAAATCAAACGCTTGTCCAAACACGGAGAAATCATCCATAAAGACCTCAATTGTCTTTTCGATCAAATCCGAGAATATTGCTTGCATACACCGTTGAAAAGTCGCCAGTGCATTACATAATCCAAACGGCATCCTCCTATAAGCGAAGATTCCGAACGGACATGTAAAAGCTGTTTTTTCATGATCATCCGGGTTCACAATTATTTGGTTGTAACCCGAATAACCATCCAAAAAACAGTAAAATTGTTGACCGGAAAGCCTCTCGAGCATTTGATCCATAAAAGGTAGAGGAAAATGATCTTTTCTCGTAGCTTTGTTCAACCTACGGTAGTCGATACACATTCTCCACCCGGTTACGGTCTTAGTTGGTATAAGCTCATTGTTCTCATTTCGGACCACCGTTAATCCTCCTTTTTTTGGTACCACATGCACGGGACTAACCCACGGGCTGTCGGAAATAGGATATATCATCCCGGCATCTAACATCTTCACTACTTCTTTTCTAACCACTTCTTTCATGACAGGATTTAAGCGGCGTTGAGGTTGAGCAACCGGTTTAAAGTCCTCCTCCATGAATATCCTATGCATGCAATACGAAGGGCTTATGCCTTTGAGATCAGACAACGTCCACCCCATTGCATCTTAATTTTTCCTCAACACTTGAATTAAGCGGCTTTCCTCCACTTCAGACAAAATACTACTTATGATAACCGATTTATTACCACCGTCATCGAGAAAAGCATATTTCAATGTGGAAGGTAACACTTTCAGCTCAAGTTTGGATGGTTCATCATTCACCTCTTTTTTCAGAATTTCCTCTTCATACTCCCACGGTTGCAATTCTTCCAAAGCTTCAAGCTCCAACAAACACTCTTTAAGAGCTTGCTCTTCTTCAACTAAGAATACTTCCAAGGATTCATCCAAAGCTCTTTGAAAAGGATCAATGATATTAATTTGCCTTGTAACTTCCAAACTTGCTTCCTCCGTTACATCTATTCGGAAACAATCACCCTTATCCTTCTTGTGCTTCATGGCATCGTAAAGATTGAAACACACCTCTTCATCTTGGACTCTCACTTTCAAGAGACCATCGTCCATGTCAATTGCCATACGGGCAGTTTTCATGAAAGGCCTTCCAAGAATCAACGGTGCATCATCATCCTCCTCCATTTCAATTACAACAAAGTCGATCGGAAACAAAAATTTGTCCACTTTGACCAATACGTCTTCCGCTACACCGTGAGGACGGGTAGTGGATTTATCGGCGAGTTGCAACGTCATTTGCGTGGACATCAATTCCATGTGGCCTAGCCGTTTCACAATCGACAATGGTATGAAGTTGATGCTAGAACCCAAATCAATCAACCCATTGCCTACATACATGTTTCCTATCGTAACGGGCAATGTAACTCGTCCCGGATCACATTCTTTTCGCGGGAGAGTCCGTTGAATGATGGCACTACAGCTCGCATCTACCATAATCGTCTCCTGATCAGTATACCTTTTCTTCTTCGTGAGGATATCCTTCATGAATTTTGCATATTTAGGCATTTGCTCCAAAGCCTCGGAAAATGGAATATTTATTTGTAATTGCTTGAAGATATCCATAAACCGAGAATAGTGCCTCGCACTATCTTTCTTTGTAGGAGCATGCGGATATGGTAGATGTTGAATTGGAATATTGTTCATCAGCTCCTTTCCCTTCTTGGTTCTCTTCACTCTTTCTTCACTCTCTATTTTTTTCTCATTCTCTTCTTTTTCTTTCTCAGTTTTTTCTATCTCATTTTCAACTAACACACCCTCAACATTTTTTTCTACTTCAATTTCCTCACTATCTTTTTCTTTTTCAACTACAACCTCCTCCTCCACTCTCTTTTTACCTACACCCATGTCAATCTCTCTTCCACTTCTTGTGAGATTTGCTTTACAATCCTTTGGATTCGGAAGTGTATTTGCCGTAAAGGGCCCTTTTTGTTGGTCGGCCAATTGTTTTGATAATTGCCCGACTTGTGTTTCAAGGTTCCTTATGGTGGCATCAGTATTCTTTTTATTTGAGATTGCCATTTGCATAAATTGTGTAAGAGTGTCTTCCATCTTTGTATTTCCAATGGGGGCTTGCGGAGGTTGAGTGTAGTTTTGATATTGTTGACGGTTTGATGGTCCGGCTTCTTGCGGTCTCCATTGTTATTGATAACCTTGGTTAGGCCTTTGTTGGTAACCTTGGTTGGCTTGTTGATACGGAGGTCGAGGTTGATAACCTTGATTTCCCGCATAATTTGCTTCCTCCTCAACGGGAGGACAATAAACGGTCAAATGGTCACCTCTGCATAACTCACACACTAACACTTGCACATTTTTACTTGAAGATTCATGCATCTCCTTGAATTGTTGAGGCAGCTTAGACATTTGCTTCGTTAACAGCTCAACCTGTTGTGATAACAATTTGTTTTGTGCAAGGATAACGTCACTTGTTCCTAATTCCAACACACCCAGAGTTCGTTGAGCAGGTCCGCGATTGTGACTACCTTGATGATCGTTCAAGGCCATTTTATCAATGATAGTTGTGGCTTCCGCTGTAGTTTTGCTTAACAAAGAACCACCCACGGTGGCATCCAACAAGGTTTTGTGTACTAGCTGCAGCCCATTTTTTAATATATGAATTTGTGACAATTCATCGAAACCATGGCCTTTGCACTTTCGTAACATTGATTTGAACCTCTCCCAAGCTTCATTGAGAGATTCATTAGCTCCTTGTGTGAATACCGCAATGGCAGTCTTTGCTTCCATAAACCGAGTGTGCAGAAAAATCTTTCCAAAAATTTTTCTTCCAAGGCATTCCAATCAGTCATTATGGCAGTTGACTAATCAAGGTACCATTCCTTGGCCTTCCCAATGAGGGAATGCGGGAATAGTCTCTTGAACAGAGACTCCTCTTCTGCTTCCGGCGCACCCGTCGCTCCAGCGATTTCATAGAATTTTGTCAAATGGGTGAAAGGATCTTCATGATCCATACCCGTAAATGGACTTTGGTATAACAGTTGGAGAATTTCGGTCTTCATCTCAGCATGACGACCATTGTGTGCATGACGGGCGAACTGAGCATTGTGCCTCGGACTATTTGTACATGGCCTAGAAGCAGGCGGTGGTGGTGGTGGTGGATCTCCCTCCATAACTGGAAGTATTTGTGTAAATGGTGGTGGTGTAGATGTACTTTCCTCTTGTTCTCGCCTCTGTTTCGCTAGCTGCCTCCTTCTTCTAGTTCGGCTATTGATTCTACGAGCGGTTCTTTCAATCTCAGGATCGAAAAGAAGTTGGTCCGTCGGTAGTTTCCCTCGCATAAACTAAGTCTGCACACTAAACAAACAGATTAACAAGTTCAAGATAAAGTGGCAACAGCTTACAATAACTCAACTATTGCAATGCTTGCAATATCAACTAACAATCCCCGACAACGGCGCCATTTTGTTAGAATAGTAATAGTGTGGGTTTTTGTTATCGTATCCACAGGGATTGTTGGATATTTGATGCCTGCCGTTCAATAGTTGCGATATTCTAAGTTAATGGTTTCAAAAGCTTCAGTTGGTGTTATCATTCACTTGTAGCAAAGATTAATTTGTCACAAAGATTTTGTAAAAGGTTTTATAAAAGCATGTTAAGGTTAGGTTTCGTTAATCCCATCCATGTATAAACGATTAAGCAAGCATATGAACTCGGTTTCCGACCAATACAACCGCGTATCCTCCCGACCACGTTTATGTCTAAAGCGAAATCGTGAGTACCGTTGTTTAGACCGTTAGATGATGTCTTACGCTAACAATCTAAGCAACGATCATTAAGATCAATACAATGCGAATAGCAAATCCCAAATCTATGTCTAGAGTTTGGTTTTTAAGAGATGAAATTGTTAGGTCAAGATTTGTGGAATCTATGTCTAGAGTAAAACAAATCAAACATAAAGTATTAAGAGAAAACAACTTCATCTATATTGAGCAAAGACTTTGTTCATATACATTAGATCAAAAGCAATACATAAAAACAGAATCAACTACATCCAACCTCAACATTGAGTGTTTAGCTACCACTTCTCATGGTAGCTTGGATGACAAGTAAAGAGAGGAGATGAATGAGCATCCACGACGATTAATCGAGAATGGATGCGACTTCAGCTTCTCCAATCGAAAATACACTCTTTGAGGAACAAAATACTGTAAGCTATCAATTCTGATGGAAAATGAGTAAAAAAATCCCATTACAAAAAGTAAAAAATCTATTTATACACTTTACTTTCAGCACCCTTCGCCTAGCGAAGGATTCATTCGCCTAGCGAATGACTAAAAACATGGCACATTTAAGTGCCTCAGACTTAAACCGCCCAATGGAATTATCGCGGGTTCGCTAGGCGAACCACTTCACTCGCGACGCGAAGCTTCGCTAGCTCACTCGCCCCAGCGAAGTTTGGGTGTTTTCAAAAGTGGAAGTTTCTGCCACCCCCTCGCTGGCACCTTCGCCTCGCGAACAAGACAGCGAGCATTCGCTGGTTTCCTCTCCCAGCGAATTTACCCAGTTTTCCTACTGTAAGTTTTGCATACTTTCTGCCACCCCCTCGCTGGCATCTTCGCTAACGTTCGCTAGGCGAACCTTCGCTGGCATCTTCGCCAACACTCGCCTAGCGAATGCAGTTGTTGATTTCAATTTTTTGGCAGCTTGCACTGTTTCTTTGTGTCTTCAAACTTTGATCTTTTCACTCCTATTTCTGCACATTAGCACACACATTACAAGCACCACAAGTATATTTCAAATAATGTACAACAACCACATTCCACACTAAAATCAACATATCCCACATGGAAAAGTCATGGAAAATGCCAAATAATTCATACAAAAATATATCATGATTGACATCTAACAATTACATAATTATGAAGAACAATAATAACATTTGAGTTTGCTTTCTAGGATAATATAATATAATTATGTATTAGGACTTTCAACCTTTTTTGGTACACCGGATTGACTGAGGATATCACAAAGACTAGACTGATTAATTATTAAAGACAAACTAAATTTAATATCAAAATTTTAATTCACTTTAATGTTAAATACTAAAAATCAAAAGAAATATAGAGTAATAATTGTTGGTGTACAAGGTGAATAATGGATGAAAAGGAGTAGAATAAATTGTAATAGAATGACGGCTACAAAGGATTACAAAAACATTAACTACCACTAGTCTATTTACAAGCTAAAACTAGGGTTACAAAAGCGGAAATAAAATACTAAAATACCCTCTAACAAATTTAATGACTAAGTTTGTGAATATAAATTATTATTTCTAATACCATCCCTTAATTTATATTTCCTCAAAACTAACAACACCAATTCCATCCCTTAAGCGAAGAAATTGATCAGTCTTGATAGCCTTTGTCAGAACATCTGCCAACTGTTTCTGAGTGCTACATTGCACAACTTCTAACACTCCATTCTGAACTTGACTTCTCAGATAGTGATACTTGGTCTCAATATGCTTGCTTCTCCCATGCAACACTGGGTTTCTGGCAAGATTGATTGCAGACTTGTTATCAATCATCAGCTTCAGAGGCTTGTTTACCTTGATCTTCAGATTATCCAGCAAGTTCAGAATCCACACAGCTTGGCATGCAGTAACAGCACCTGCAATATTTTCAGCTTCACATGTTGACAATGCAACAACAGGTTGCTTCTTAGAACACCAAGAAATAGGGCCTCCCAGGAACATAAATAAGTATCCACAAGTACTTCTTCTGTCAACTCTGTCTCCACACCAATCAGAATCTGAATAGCTCAGAAGTTCTGATTCAATGTTTCTTCCAGAAGGAAATAACACTCCATACTTCAGAGTTCCCTTGATATACCTCAGAATCCTGACACCAGCTTGGTAATGGGACCACTTGGGTTTACTCATGAATCTGCTAACCATTCCAACCGCATAGCAAATATCAGGTCTGGTATTACACAAATACCTCAGAGAACCAACCAACTGTTTGAAGGTTGTAGCATCCACAACCTCACCATCTGAATCAGAATCCAGTTTCTGATTTGTATCTGCAGGTGTCATAGCAGCCTTACAATTCTGCAGCTTAAATCTCTTCTGAAGTTCTCGTTCATACTTCAGCTGATGCAAAATGATACCTTTCTCAGAATATCTGAACTCCATCCCTAGAAAGTATGTCATTTTCCCGAGATCAGTCATTTCAAACTCATTCATCAGCACCTTCTTGAATGTAGCTAATTCTTGTTCAGAACTTCCAGTCAGCAGTATGTCATCAACGTACAAACACACCAGAATCATATTGCCTTCAGAAATATGCAGAACATAAACACCGTATTCCATCTCACATTTCTGAAAACCCTGCTTCTTGAAAAATGAATCAATCTTCTGATTCCAGGCTCTGGGCGCTTGTTTTAATCCATACAAAGCTTTATGTAATCTGTACACCATCCCTTCCTGATTCTTTTTCACAAATCCAGGAGGTTGTGACACATAAACTTCTTCTTCTAATGGACCATTCAGAAATACAAATTTCACATCTAAATGCATCAGAGGCCAATTCATGCTAGCAGCTATTGCAATCACCAATCTGATTGTTTCATGTCTCGCTACAGGTGCAAACACTTCAGAATAATCCAGCCCAGGTTTCTGCATAAATCCTCTTGCTACTAACCTCACTTTATGTTTGCCAATTGATCCATCTGGCTTTAGCTTCTGCTTGAAAACCCATCTGACGCTGATGGCTTTCTTGTCCTTTGGAAGTTCTCTCAGCTTCCAGGTCTTGTTTCTCTCTATGGAATCAAGTTCTTCTTTCATGGCCTTCAGCCAGATCTTCTGCTTGAGAGCCTCTTCCGTACTTACGGGTTCAGAGTCTACTAACATGGCACACTGAATAACTTCTCCTTCAGAATCTACTTCAGTGTCTTGTAACATGTCAAACTCTTCAAATCTTCTTGGAATGTTTCTGATTCTCTGTGGCCTCCGACCTTGTTCAGAATCTTCTTCAAATGCTTGAACCCCAGAAGTTTCTCCTTTAGAAGTTTCTCCTTCAGAAGTTTTTTCTTTAGAAGGTTGACTTCCTCCAGAACCTTGACCATCTTCAGAGTCTGGCATATTCCCAGAGTCTGAATCACCACCAGAATCTGGATCATCATCAGAATCTGGATCATCAGAGTCACCTTCATCTTTTGAGTCTTTTTCAGAGTCAGAATCACCATCAGTTTAGAAACTCTTAGTTCTGACCTTCCTTCAGAAGTTCTCACATCAGAATCAGGTTGAGACTTGTTCCAATCCCAAGTTTCTGATTCCTTTACAATGATGTCTCTGCTGAATTCAACTTTATTAGTTTCTGGACAATAAAGCTTGTACGCACCTGTACTGTGGTACCCCACCAGTAACATTACTTTGCTTCTATCATCCAGCTTCTGTCTTCTGGCCTCTGGAACATGTTTGTAACACACAGAACCAAAAACCTTCAGATGACTAACACTTTGCTTTTCTCCCGTCCATTTATGAATAGGAACTATTTCCTTCAGCTTCTTCATTGGACATCTGTTGAGCACATATACTGCGGTGGCAACAGCTTCTCCCCACAAGTTGTGAGGAAGCTTCTTCTCCTTCAGCATGCTTCTCACCATATCAAGCAAAGTACGATTTCTTCTTTCAACAAGACCATTGTGTTGAGGAGTGTAAGGAGCAGTAACCTCATGCTCAATTCCATTCTCCTCACAGAACTTCTGAAACTCTTTGGAGTTATACTCACCCCCACCATCGGTTCTGAGAATCTTCAGAGTCTGACCACTCTGATTTTGAACCTTCATTCGGAACTTCTTAAATTCAACAAAGACCTCGTGTTTGAACTTAATAAGGGATACCCATGTCATTCTCATGAATTCATCAACAAATGACACGAAGTATTTATTCCCTCCGATCGATGCTACTGGAAATGGACCTCACACATCAGAATGAACTACTCCCAAGGCATGTTTTGCTCTTGGAGAAACTTCTGACGCAAATGGCAATCTTGGTTGCTTACCTTCCATGCACACTTTGCATGACTTCTCAGGCTTCTTAATTGTAGGAATTCCATGTACCAGCTTCTTCGAATTCAGATGTTCTAAGCTTCTGAAATTCAGATGACCAAATCTTCTATGCCACAACTCACTTTCCTCCACAACACTTGTTGCCGTGAGGCATTCAGAGTCAGAAGTTCTGACATTCACCTTGAATGTTCTATTCCTTCCCTATTCTGACTCCATAATCAGCTTCTGATTACAGTCATACAGCTTCAGAAGATTGTCCTTCATGGTAACTGAAAAACCTTTCTCAATTAATTGTCCCACGGTCATCAGATTGCTTTTTATGCCAGGTACATACCACACTTTCTGAATCAATGTTGTTTTCCCATTGTTCAGAACAACTCTGACATTTCCCATACCTTCAGCATTAAGATATTTGTCATCAGCACATCTGATCTTTTCCCTCTTTTCAGAGTCAAAATCAACCAGCCATTTCTGATTTCCAGTAAGATGATTTGAGCAGCCAGTGTCCATATACCACCAGTCTTTCAAATTCGTATCATCAGATTCAGAAGCCATCAGTAGTACAGATTCATCATCAGAACTTCTGGCTATATTTGCTTCTTCTGACTTCCTTTCTTTGTTTGACAAACAATCTCTAGCAAAGTGACCAAACTTATTGCAACAGTAACATTGGATCTTCTTCTTGTCATACTTCTCTTTTCCCTTCTGAGCATTCTTTTGCCTCTCAGAAGTTTAGGTTTCTGACTTCTGACCACCATCAGATCTTCTCCTGGCTTCTGACCAAGACTTCTTCTGATGCTTCTTATCAGAAACTGCTTTTAGAGCCTGCTGCTCTACTTCCCTTTCAGAAGTTCTCTCAGTCATACGCAACTCTTGCGCTTCTAGACTGCTTTGTAGCTCTTCAATTCTCATGTTGCTCAAATCTTTAGAATATTCTATTTCTACTACAATGTAATCAAACTGAGGGGTAAGGGATCTCAATACCTTCTCAATGATTACTTGTTCAGAAAGAGTTTCTCCACACGCCTTCATCTCATTAGTGATCAGAATCACTCTAGAGATGTACTCAGAAACTTTCTCATTGTTCTTCATGTTGAGATTCTCATACTGCTTACATAGAGACTGAAGCTTCACCTTCTTCACTGATGCGTCACCACCGTAACATCTGACCAGTGTGTCCCACGAAGCCTTTACTGTCGTTGAATCTGCAATCTTCTCAAACACATTTGCATCCACACACTGATGGATGTAGAACTATGCTTTCTAATATTTCTTCCTTGTATCCTTCTGCGCGTTCTTCTGTTCCTCCGTCGCATCTGCTGATACCAGAACATAACCTTCAGTGACAAGATCCAGAACATCTTGAGCACCGAACAGTACACGCATCTGAATCATCCAACGAGTCTAGTTTTTTCCATCAAATACTGGAAGCTTGGTGTTCATGCCTCCGTTTCCGTTCATCATCTTCAACCTTGTACAGTCACTCAGATCTCACAGTGTTTCCCAACCCACAGAATCAGAAATTCTGTTCAGATTTTTGTTCAATATTCAACACGAATTCAAGAACCAAAAATCAATCACACAAAGCCTCACGTTTCACTCGTGTTTCCCGTGTTTTCCCGTGGATCCGAACCGGAGCTCTAGATACCAATTGTTGGTGTACAAGGTGAATAATGGATGAAAAGGAGTAGAATATATTATAATAGAATGACGGCTACAAAGGATTACAAAAACACTAACTACCAGTAGTCTATTTATAAGCTAAAACTAGGGTTACAAAAGCAGCAAATAAAATACAAAAATACCCTCTAACAAACTTAATGACTAAGTTTGTGAATATAAATTAAAATATAAATTATTATTTCTAATAATTATAAGATTATTTTAAAGCAAATGTAAATATTATAATTTAACATGCAAATTACATTTTAATTATCGTTTGTCTCCACTTTTACTTTTACTCCGTTTAAAGTAGGAAGTGGAGAAACCTAACTCATACCATCATCATTGTAACTGATAGTTGCAACCCGTCATTGATAGTTACATCAATGATCTTTTTAATGCGGATATCCTATCTCTTTCGGTTCCTAGAAATGTGTCTTTTCTTTCGCTCTTCTTCACTTTCGAACCTATAGTGAAATGAAGTCACATGATTAGCAAAATTTTGGGATGTATTCAATACTTTATAGCACTTTGGACATGTGTATAGTCCATATTTTTTGTATGGTAGACTGTGGATTCTACCATCATCAATCTTTTCACCATTCTGTTTCCTTTTCCTTTGATTCTTATTACCTACTTTATCATTATCTCCAACAGCAAGTGCGGAATTAAGGGTTTGAGAAATCCACCTGTGTGATTCTGTTGATGATCCTCCATGGAGATCAGGTTTATAAGAAGCTATGCAAGCACTGATCATCATATTATTGGCTTTGGTGGCATCGTTGATATTATTATTATTCGAGGGAGCAACCGAATTTCCAAATTGGACTTCAAGAATCTGCATCGCTTTCCTAATTCCTGGAGCATGGCTACAAAAGTTGTTTGTAGGACTTGAAGATGATGAATCGTTATCACTTGAAGAATATGTGTAATTTCTTGTGATTTGGTCATGCACATGCAACCGTCTCATCATCATATCAATATCCACATTGGGAGATTCATGAGGCGGTGGAGGTTGAAGAAGGAGAGAAGATAATTTATTTTTTAAAGTCATCAATGGAAGGGAAGTCAAAGTAACAAAGATGAGAGAAGAATGACTTACAAGAGGGTTGGTCTATATATCGATTGTAGGGTGTGTGTCACAACCGTCTCAATGCAATTATTTTATTCTCACAATTTTTTGCATCTTCTACACCATTAATTGAGACGAAAAACTTAAAAAATTAATTTACTAAAATATTGGATATACCTTTTTTAATATAATTTTTTAATTTGATTCCAATATGTCAATTGTAATACCCCGTAAATTTATAAACGCTCTGGTGAATATTATTATGATCAACTGGGTTCCGGAGTACTCTGAGTAATTGTTTGATAAAATAATTAGAGTAAACTGACGAACTCAGAGTCGATTAAATTAATAGTATTTAACGTTGAGTTTTTATAATTTGGTGTATTTGAGCTAATTTGGACATTTAGTAGTATTACTAATGAATGGTAATTTTCCTTACTGTCTATTTTTTTTCCTTCCCAAGAGCTCAAGATCATCAACAATCATCTGTTCTTCATCTCTTTATCTCAGTATCAATCTCCTCATCTTGTTATCCAGGTGGGTTCTAGTTAGACTCTTTAGAGTAGAGTTATTTTGAGTTTAGAGTTAGATTGGGAATTGGGAAAAATGGGTATTTTTGGTATAAAATCATGAATCTAACTGTTGAAATTCAATGTTTGATTGTATGTTATACTGCTTGTTGTGTTTAAACATGTTTTGATGCTTTGTGATTGATCAAAAATGGGATTTTGGGGTGATTTTGGATCAACCTGTAACAGGAAATTCTGCAGGTTTTTCTGCATTTTTCTCTGCCCATACGCGTTTGGGGCATGTCAATACGCGTATGGGGCTTGTCAATACGCGTACGGCAAGGGCAATACGCGTATGGCAATTTTAAAAGGAATTTTCAAGGAAAAACGTCTCTGCCCAAACGCGTACGGCTTTGGGCACTACGCGTATGGATGGCCGAGGATTTCAGGCAATACGCGTACGGGCTTGGGCAATACGCGTATGGCCAGGAGAGTTGCAGAAATTCCGCTGTTGTGATTATTTTTTGATCGTTTGTTTCAAATGCCGTAACTTTTTGTACGTAACTCGGATTGGAACATTTTTGGTATCGTTGGAAAGATAATAAAATGTACTTTCTTATTACGATGGTTTTAAGATTGTCGGCCGATTTTATTATGTCGGGATTTTTGGAATAGTGTCGTTTTGTCGACTTTTATCTGTGAATGGTGTGTAATTGTTGGGGAAAATGTATGCATGTTAAAATATGAAATAGGTAGAGTGCGGAACATCACCAAAACTGTGTCGGAAGTGTGAATTGTTCCATATGTGGCAACGCTCGTGCATGAAAGGCCGAGGCGTGTGCAGTTCAATCATAACCACTGTTTCTTGCGGTGTAGTTTCACGACACTCGAGCACCTCCTCTGAAACGTTATGCACAACTACTTGGCAGGTTTGAGTCCCGTGTTAAGTACGATTGGAGCCTACGGGTAAAGAGACTTGTGACGGTGTACGGGCTGTGAGAAGTGACGGATCACGGTGTACGGACCGGTGATCCCGAATCCAATTCGTATGCCTAATAGCGACAAGGATCCATGACTCGGGTCGTCTTCTAGACGTAGAAGCGGACGGGAAAAGGGGATACCTTGGTATTGGTTATTGATTGAGAATCCTTGAGTTTACAGGCTCAAGAGGTACTTCGGTACTTTGTGAATCCTTGAGTTTACAGGCTCAAGAGGTACTTCGGTACTAGTGTGAGTTTACAGGCTCACTGTGGTGGTTACTTGTGCGTGTGTACTCATGGTCTTTCCCCTTTCCCCTTGGACATGAGTTAGGATTTTGTTAGAACCTTGTAAAGCCGAGAGGACTTTAAGATAGGGAACTCACTGAGATTTGATGTATCTCACCCCACTGTTGTTGTTTACATCACAGGTTCTGCAGGTTCCGCGAAGGGTAAGGATAAGGTTATTTGACTTTCCTTATGGATCGTAGCTTTTGAGATGGCATGGCTTCCGCTATGGCGTTATGTTTTGAGATCATTGTTTTGATCTAGTTCTTAGCTTTTATCATTTTGGAACATCTTGTATATGTAATGCCTTAGTCTTTAGTGTTTTTGTTTAGAGGCATTTATCTATATAATGTGTTAACTAGGCATTTGATGCATGTATTATATATGTGGGCATTACATCAATGTTATCATTTATTACCCTCTAATAAATAATCAAAGTACAAGTTCATGTATTTGAGATATTAACCAAAAATTTTATTGACAAATATGGACAAAATTAATAACCCTTTGGCCAACCATAGAAACACTTTTATATCAAAATATAAAAAATCTTAATATATATATTTATTTTTACTAAAAATGGGATATTTCCTTCTTTTGACCAATTTTGAGAATCATGTTAGACAATTCTAAATTTTGGTAAATCTATTACAGATTTTTTTTAAAATTTAGTAAAAACGATATGTAATTTTAAAAAATAGTTCAATAATAAATACGTTTATCCTTTTTTTGTAAAAAAATATTTTTATTATATTTAATAATAGAGAATATATACAATATTTCATTCAAAAGTATTACAAACAGTATTATACACCATGGATAGAGTCCAAATTACACGCACTCTTAAAAATTTGTCCAAAGTTAAGTGGTCTCTTACTACTTTAAAGAAAGAATAAAAATTATTGTATTATATAAAATGAATAAAAAATATCACATTTTATTAGAATTAACCAAAATCGAAAAAGTTCAACTTCGTATAGACTCAATTTTCAAAGTCTATGTAATTTATGTTTATTTACTATGTTCAAAATATATTAATAACTTAATTTTAATTAAGATATTAATTTTATGATAAAAATAATAAAGAAAATTATTGCCATGTATTCTATATTTTTTGGTTTAATCGATGCTAAAATTAAGAGTCTTATAATCTATATATTTTATTTAAACAATGTGCATTCTTTTTTTATTCAAAATATTTACCATTGTTTATAATTTTATAAATTATTAATATTTAATTTTAGTGTATAGTAAGATTGGATGAAATGAGCGTGTGGTAGTAACCATTAAGACATATTCTATCAAATTAGTAAAAACACATCGGAAACAATTTACTAGTCAAAAAATCAAATATTTAATTGTAATTTTTGTCATGTGATTGTTAACTAATTATATAATATTCCTTTCATTAAGTATGACATAATTAAGAAGAACAATAATAACATTTGAGTTTGCTTTCTATGATAATATAATATAATTATGTATTAGGACTTTCAACCTTTTTTCGTACACCAGATTAACTGAGGATATCACGAAGACTAGACTGATTAAGTATTAAATATAAACTAAAAGTAATATCAAAATTTTAATTCACTTTAATATTAAATACTAAAAATCAAAAGAAATATAGAGTAATAATAAGATTATTATAAAGCAAATGTAAATATTATTATTTAACATGCAAATTACATTTTAATTATCGTTTGTCTCCACTTTTACTTTTACTCCGTTTAAAGTAGGAAGTGGAGAAACCTAACTCATACCATCATCATTGTCACTGATAGTTGCAACCCGTTATTAATTCACATGTGCATAAACAGGAACTAATGTGGTGGTTACATCAATGATCTTTTTAATGCAGATATCCTATCTCTTTCGGTTTCTAGAAATGTGTCTTTTCTTTCGCTCTTCTTCACTTTCGAACCTATAGTGAAATGAAGTCACATGATTAGCAAAATTTTGGGATGTATTCAATAATTTGTAGCACTTTGGACATGTGTTTGGTCTATATTTTTTGTATGGTAGACTGTGGATTCTGCCATTGTTGCGGTGAAAATCGGATAACAAGCTATTAATTAACTTGCTTCATTTTCTTTTACAACCGACTTTGATTTATCCAAAGGAAAGGTTCAAGATCGTTAGAAAAACCTAAAGGGGGGAGATCTAAGGGTTCGGGGGTTTGTTACGTCTAAAGGTTCTATGCTAAATGTTGAAACCCCAGGGGTTAGTGTCTAAGTATACTCGACAAAGCATCGCACTTTGCGCCTACGTATCCTCGGGTATAGAATCAGAGTATGCGTAGTTCTACATCTAGTGAATGATTGACTGTGGTCAATATTCAGAGGGGAAATGAGTGTGAACTCATTGTAGAGTATAAGAACTCTATAAGTCTAGATATAATGGTCCTATGTTATGTTTAAAGTTATAGAGGGAAAGTGAGTATTCATTAGAATGAATACCACGTAAAGTGCAAAACTCTTTCCTAAGGCTAGTTATGATTCCATGGCTCTGGTGAGGCCAAGGAATAAGGTTTAGCTCTTATGAGGCTACTAGGTTAAGGTGAGGGCTATGACTTTTAGAGTCAACATTAATCACCTTCCTTTGGAATTGGGTAACAACAGTTATAAAAATCCTAGAAGCTAACAAGTTAATAATTCAAATAAGATGATGCAAGAAGATATGGATAAGATAATGATGTGAAATAAAGTCAAGATGTTAGTGCAAAGTGGAATCATACATATATTAGACAAAGATCAATCATGATATGTAGACAACATAGTATGAGGAATAAGAAAGCGCAATTAAAAATCCTAATAAACACTTATGATCTAATCACGCATAAAGGGCCTCAAAAATTAATATTTTTACTAATTTCTTCTTATATCCATAAAATAGACATGTTAAGGAGCATTTTGCAAAATGAATGGATTAAAAAGAGTGAAAAACAAGCAATTTATGATATTTTGAAAATGAAGCATAAACTTTAAAAAAATAAGAAAAACAACAAGTGCTAAAAATATGAGGAAATACCACACCTAGGGGTTGAACCCAGGTCCTCACGTGTACAGCCCAAAACAAGGACCACACAAGCTATGCGCGCGCGTTGAACAATAATGGAAACACAAATATATATTATAAACCAAGCGAAATTCAGCAAAATACATAAAAAGGACTGGGCAGGGGATTGAACCCCAGTCCTATAGGTTCAAGGAACGTCTTCTCTACCACTGGGGTGGCTATACATCCATTGTATAAGCCACCCTTAATAACTCATAAGCCAAAAGAAAAAAAAAACTCATCAAAATGATTTTTGAACCAACATATAATAAGCGTTGCATTGGTGTTAGCAAGGAGGTCTCAATTGGTCACACCAAAACATAAGTTACTAAAGAACAAAATAACCTTAATCCAACCGTATCTTGCCACCACCACATCATGTTCATGTAACCATGCAAACCTTTAAAAATCTAACGTAAAAAACCAAACCCAGCCATGGGAGAACATCGACTTGTTCAATCATTCTCGAAGTCGTTTCTGAAGCAAAGACGAGGAAATAAAACACCGCTCTGTAGTGTTCATATAATAGAACAACAACAAACTCTAAAACACTCAAAATAGCAACTGAGCTCGGATAGAAAAGGGCACGAAATTCATATATTCAAGCTGTGATAAGAGCAAGATGTACCTATTTTTGTATATAAGTTTTGTTGCACTTATCATTACTTTGTGTTAAAATTGGTTGAATAAACCCCGCTTTGTTCGTAATTACATTTACTTTACGTTCTCGCTAGAGAGTTTGCACTGCGAACTCGGGGCGAGTAAAAAGTGCCTGGAAAATAAAAAACACAATTCTGGCAGTAGCTAAGGCGGTGTATGTTCGCAGTGCGAATGGGGGTTCGCAGTGCGAACCTGGGCAGCAAAATTTTCCTATAAACTTCATTTTTCAGCATTTTTAAGAGGATGGTTTTGGGGATTCTTACTTCAACTCCATCAAACTTCATTTTTTTCAGTAGATTAGCTTAGAAAACAACATGGAAGCTTGCATACGGATGATCCGGGGTGGATTGATCGTCGATCGGCGTTGACAAACCGCGAGGTTTTTGGTTCATTTCTCTTCTTCTTTGTGTTTTTCTTCTATGTTGGGTTTTGTATATGTATTGACTATGATCTCATGTATATTTGTCGCCCATGGCGTTGTATAAAACTTGCTTTACAAATCTCTATTGGTGATTATCTCTGATTTTTGCTTTATGCGCGGGGTTTGGATTGCGTTAGAGATAACCGTCGCAAACTTCGATTAGGGATGATTGCCTGTTAGTTTCTAGATTCTAGAGATAGATTTAGGGCTAGCAATCTTCAATAGGCGTCGAAACTTAATGCCTCCGTGCCTTGAGCTAGCGTACAAAAGTATAGGCGATGGTAACACGGTTGTTCTCTCAACTTTGCGTTTGACATAACCTGTGTTGTGAGCGATGTTGGGTGATATTGAGGAGTATTGTAGGTTGAGTATAACTGGTCGGTAAGTTTAAGTTTGTGAGGAGTCGATTATGTGCACGCCGGATAAGTTTGTCTTGCTGAAAAGTAAATTTTTTTTTATGTTTTAATGTTTACTTTTCTATTTTCATGTTTTAAACCATTTTAATCCAAACTCATTAATGCGATAGACTATCGAACGACATTCTTTCCCTCGATCCGATCTCTGTCGACACGACATAAATCCCGGAGGGAATTCTTCTGAAAATAAATATTTTTGCTGCTTGCCCTATTCTGCAGTCAACAAAATGGCACCATTGCCGGGGAGCAAATTTTACGAACCTGGGCAGCAAATTTTGCCTATAAACTTCGTTTTTCAGCATTTTTTAGAGGATGGTTTTGGGGATTCTTGCTCCAACTCCATCAAACTTCATTTTTTTCAGTAGATTAGCTTAGAAAACAACATGGAAGCTTGCATACGGATGATCCAGGGTGGATTGATCGTCGACCGACGTTGACAAACCGCGAGATTTTTGGTTCATTTCTCTTCTTCTTTGTGTTTTTCTTATATGTTGGGTTTTGTATATGTATTGACTATGATCTCATGTATATTTTTCGCCCATGGCGTTGTATAAAACTTGCTTTACAAACCTCTATTGGTGATTGTCTCTGATTTTTGCTTTATGTTGGGTTGCGTTAGAGATAACCGTCGCAAACTTCGATTAGGGATGATTGTCTGTTAGTTTCAAGATTCTAGAGATAGATTTAGGGCTAGCAATCTTCAATAGGCGTCGAAACTTAATGCCTCCGTGCCTTGAGCTAGCGTACGAAAGTATCGGCGATGGTAACCCGGTTGTTCTCTCAACTTTGTGTTAGACATAACCTGTGTTGTGAGCGATGCTGGGTGATATTGAGGAGTATTGTAGGTTGAGTATAACTGGTCGGTAAGTTTAAGTTTATGAGGAGTCAATTATGTGCACGTCGGATAAGTTTGTCTTGCTGAAAAGTAAATTTGTTTTTATGTTTTAATGTTTACTTTTCTGTTTTCATGTTTTAAACCATTTTAATCCAAACTCATTAACGCGAGAGACTATCGAACGACATCCTTTCCCTCGAACCGATCTCTGTGGACACGACATAAATCCCGGAAGGAATTCTTTCGAAAATAAATACTTTTGCTGCTTGCCCTATTCTGCAACCAACAAAATGGCGCCGTTGTCAGGGATTGGTTTTGATATTGAATCGCATTGCGATAGTTTCTTTGTTTTTGAGTTTTGTATATATCGTATATATTATCTATTTCCATTATATTTGTTCAAGAGTTGTATACAGTTTGTTCCCGTAACGTTTGTTTAAGTGTTTGGTTAGGGCACTTGCTTTTGGTTTGCGCGGTGAGGCATCACTATGGCATGAATGAAGGAAGTTACTAGCTAAGCATTGTAAAGGTGTCGAGCTTACGATGTAAAACAAGCACGTTGTATTATTTTCTTTTGTTGTTGTTTAGTTTAGGTAGTGTGGTGCAATTGTCTAAACAAATTTAAATCGGACCAGCTCTTAAATTTCAAATCTTCACTTTTAAATTTGTTTAGACAATTTTTGCCGGTCTTTTAGTTTGTTTATATTAATGGTCTTTGTGTTTGTCAATGAACTTGTTTTTAGTAGCTTGAGGAAATTTGGTGATGTTCCAAGTTGGTTCGTTTCAACTTGCGGATGTATGATAATGATTTTGTTAAGTTTTGTACATGTCTGAGGTATGTATTTATCGCTTTCTATACTTTAGCATATTCATGATACTTAGGCATTTTACAATCTTTCATGGCATTCATTCTTTTGTATACTTGTTCTTTTGTGAATCACTTTAGTTCCCAACCTTTTTGTGAGGTGGCTTTCCATTGTTCATATATGCGGAGTACCAACATTCTTGTTCTAACTGGATTTTATTATGTTGAATCTGTTGTTTGTGTTGTTTATATGAATGCATGAAAAGGATCAAGGCAATTGTTTCATTTTGAGCACAACCACCTTAGCCAAATAGTCATTTCACCTTGTGAGTGTGTGAGAATTCGTAACCCCTTTGAGCTTTTTGATCCATGTTTATATTTGAACTTAATGCTTGTCTATGAGTATTTAGTTCACTTATTTTTATTGGATTTTGTTTTTTCTTGGACCTCAACTTTGTGTTGTTGTATGGATTTTTTCCTTGCCTTAGAAAGTAGGGAGTATTCACATGATGGTGCGGTTGAATTCAAGTTGGGGAGAGGATGATTGTGTACTCATTGGTTGGATTCTATGCGGATTGAAAAAGAAAAGAAAAAAAGAGAAAAATATGACAAAGAAAAGAAAAGAAAAAAGTGAAAAAGGAAGAAAAAAGAAAAATCCTTGAAAAAGGAAACAAAAAGAGTTTCAATAATTGTGCTAAATAAGTATTGTGTGTTGTGTAGCACTTGGGATTTTGGAAGAAGTTGGTTGAAATCTTGTGTGTGAATCTTTGTGAGTTTTCACTCCCTTAGGTTTAGGCAAGTTTTTGTTTCAATTACCTTTAGAAATTGCCCCTTGTTTATTTACCCGACCACGCTACAACCTTGAAGAGCCCTTGTGATTATTGCCTTTGTATTTTCAATGTGAATTTGTGGATGTATGCATAATTTAGTCTTTCGTTTGCATGAGTGTTGTGTGAGTGTAAAGTACCTTATTGTGTGTTTTTCATCTACCGATGATTGTTCTTACTAGGTGTGATTCAATTTGGAACTTGTGTTGTTTTAGAAGTTTTGGCATGATTTTTGTATTTTACATTTGTTTCGTGACTATGTTGTCGTCGTAGTTTAATGGTAAGTATTTACTTTTTGTGTGTACCGTTTTCATTTGAACCATTCATTCGTTTTAGTTTCTCAAAACCTGTTGATTCGTCTTTCTTTGGATATTGCTTGTGCATTTTCAAGTTTGTTTGATTCTTGTTTGTCGACAAACAATTATGTAAATTGGGGAGAGTTTGATAAGTGCAAAATGTACTTATTTTTGTAAATAAGTTTTGCTGCACTTATCATTACTTTGTGTTAAAATTGGTTGAATAAACCCCGCTTTGTTCGTAATTACGTTTACCTTACGTTTTCGCGTGTATATTGCGTATCGTGTAAATATCATTGAGTTTAATTGATTTTAATTTATTTTTGCAGGTGTTCCAGCAACGAGATTTTGCCATTGTTGTATATATCATTGAATAAGCTTTCCAACGCTTCAAACCGTGCGTCAATCGGAGTTACGGTTCAAGAGTTATGGTCAAAACAAATTCTGGTTTGCTGTCATGTTCGCTAGGCGAACCAGGAGGCGAGCACTCGCTAGCGAGTTCGCACTGCGAACTTGGGGCGAATAAAAAGTGCCTGGAAGCATGAAAAATACAATTCTGGCAGTAGCTAAGGCGGTGTACGTTCGCAGTGCGAACGGGGGTTTGCAGTGCGAACCTGGGCAGCACATTTTGCCTATAAACTTCATTTTTCTGCATTTTTAGAGGATGGTTTTGGGGATTCTTGCTCCAACTCCATCAAACTTCATTTTTTTAGTAGATTAGCTTAGAAAACAACATGGAAGCTTGCATACGGATGATCCGGGGTGGATTGATCATCGACCGGCGTTGACAAACTGCGAGATTTTTGGTTCATTTCTCTTCTTCTTTGTGTTTTTCTTCTATGTTGGGTTTTGTATATGTATTAACTATGATCTCATGTATATTTGTCGCCCATGGCGTTGTATAAAACTTGCTTTACAAATCTCTATTGGTGATTGTCTCTGATTTTTGCTTTATGTTGGGTTGCGTTAGAGATAACCGTCGCAAACTTCGATTAGGGATGATTGTCTGTTAGTTTCTAGATTCTAGAGATAGATTTAGGGCTAGCAATCTTCAATAGGCGTCGAAACTTAATGCCTCCGTGCCTTGAGTTAGCGTACGAAAGTATCGGCGATGGTAACCCGGTTGTTCTCTCAAATTTGCGTTAGACATAACCTGTGTTGTGAGCGATGTTGTGTGATATTGAGGAGTAATGTAGGTTGAGTATAACTGGTCGGTAAGTTTAAGTTTATGAGGAGTCAATTATGTGCACGTCGGATAAGTTTGTCTTGCTGAAAAGTAAATTTGTTTTTATGTTTTAATGTTTACTTTTCTGTTTTCATGTTTTAAACTATTTTAATTCAAACTCATTAATGCGAGAGACTGTCGAACGACATTCTTTCCCTCGAACCGATCTCTGTGGACACGACATAAATCCCAGAGGGAATTCTTCCGAAAATAAATATTTTTGCTGCTTCCCTATTCTGCAGTCAACAAGCTGTCAAAACTAACAGAAAAAAAAGACATCATAAAACTCGTGGGCGCGCGAATAAACCTCAATCTCACCATATCAAAATACCTGTATTGATTCCAAATCCAACATAAACTCAAGTACCCCTATGACATCAATGCGCATTCGTGCTTATAGCCATGGATTTAAAGAACAAGCTTAAGACCGGATACTCACCTCTCAGCATGAGTTCAGACACAAATCCTATATTATTCAATCTAGACTATCACGTAGCCCGCAACCTAAGCATAACCTTAAAATTCCCACATTTCCAAACGAAAACATGAGCCTCATCAAAAACTCATACATTATTTTGACTTCTATGTAAGACAAACACATAATAACAACAAGGATATTTATGAGGAAACTACAAGTCAATGGATGGTGAGAACCATTATTTACCATTTCAAAACGAATTTCCAAGTAACTAAATCCAGCCAAAGATTCAACACAGACAACTTAAGTACAAGTTCCAAACATGTGATTTTCAGTATGAGCAAACTATCAATAACTGGCAATGTCAACCTATGCAACAATCTTCAAATGATAACATCATGAGTTTATCCTATGGGTAGATGGAAACAAACTTTAATCAAAAACCTTCTGTGTCGTGACATGGTTTGAACTGCTCCAAGTAAACAAGTTTCATAACAAAGATATGGACCAAACGTCATTCAAAACACTAGTAGTTCAACCGATGCTCACATACTCAACTCATTTTATGGAAGCATACTATTACGGAGATTCCAACAACAATGGTCCAAGCATGATATTGCAGATTCGGATAATAAAGAACAAGATTATTCAAACTAACACAAACTTAAATGTGATGATGAAAATATGAACAGCAAGGCATATCTAAAGGGAAGGAGAAAGCAGTTACTTACTCTGCGACCTTTTGAAACTGATAGAGTTGGAACACTCCCTTAAGACCGTCGTGCTTCAACTCCCCGCAAACACCTCCTTTCTTGACTGAAGCTGAGTTACTCAAGGTTCTGGGGTGGTGTTGATGTTTTTTTCAAAAGAGTAAGAATAAGAAGAGTGCTGGCTTGTTCGTGAGTTTCTTGAGAGGTTTTTTTTTATCGAATCTTCTTGTCTCCCCATAAGAGAATGAGTCTCTCTTTTTATAGCTTCAGCCTTAGGTAAGCCTTTTGAAAAATTACCGTTAGCTTGTGAGATTTGAAAGAAAAAAAGAGCCGTTCTGATGTGTACGAGCATGTTGGTGGAGTCATTGTCATGAGGCATGGTTCAGCATGAAAAGAGGAGCGTACGGTTTGAATAGGGTTTGCGCAAGCAAGTTGTTCCTTTGAAATTTGGATGCTTGTGAGAAGGTTTACAAGTTGTAGGGCTTTGTTTGTATGTGTTTTTTGTGACAATTCAAACAATGGGCCTTGTAATGACTTTGAAACTTCTTAATCTTTTGTTAGTAATTTGAACGGTGGATCAATAAGTGGTAGAAATGAAAATGTTTCTTTTTCTTTTAAAATAGCATGCTAAATAATAATAATAACTAATAAAATGACAATTAATTCAAAGTAATTAAACTAGTGCACAATTAAATTAAATTGAGGTTAATTTAAATTAATAAAAATAGGAGAAATAAATAAAATTAAAAATGAGCCATATTGAAATTAAATTAAAATAACACAAATAAAAAAAATTAAAATAAATATTTGATTAAAACAAATAGAGAAAAATAAATAAAAACATCAACTAGTTAAAAAAATGAGGGTAAAATATGGGGTACAACAGCCATCATCAATCTTTTCATCATTCTGTTTCCTTTTCTTATGATTCTTATTAACTACTTTATTATCAATAAAATGTTATTAACTACTTTATTAACATTAACTAATTTTATTCAATGATGATATATGTAATATAGATGACATTGTTAATGCTATTAAAGTTTCCTCCTGGAACTGGTTGATTTTAGGTAGGCATAATAGTAAGAAGTGTAGCTTGTACGAGTGGTATAAGTTTCCCTACGACTTTTTGTAGTATCGTAGGATTGTTGTTTGTTGTATTTCGGTTTGAGATTTCCTTAATCTCTTTTAATTGAAATTGCATATTAAAAAAAAAAAAACTACTTTATCATCATCTCCAACAGCAAGTGCAAAATTAAGGGTTTGAGAAATCCACTTGTGTGATTCTGTTGATGATCCTCCACGGAGATCAGGTTTATAAGAAGTTATGCACGCATTGATCATCATATTATTGGCGTTGGTGGCATCGTTGATATTATTATTATTCGAGGGAGCAACCGAATTTCCAAATTGGCCTTCAAGAATCTGCATCGCTTTCCTAATTCCTGAAGCATGGCTACAAAAGTTTTTTGTAGGACTTGAAGATGATGAATCGTTATCACTTGAAGAATATGTGTAATTTCTTGCGATTTGGTCAAGCACATGCAACCTTCTCATCATCATATCAGTAGCCACATTGGGAGATTCATGAGGCGGTGGAAGTTCAAGAAGGAGAGAAGATAATTTATTTTTTAAAGTCATCAATGGAAGGGAAGTCAAAGTAACAAAGATGAGAGAAGAATGACTTACACGAGGGTTGGTCTATATATCGATTGTAGGGTCTGTGTCACAACCGTCTCAATGCAATTATTTTATTCTCACAATTTTTTGCATCTTCTACACCATTAATTAATACTTAAACTTTAAAAATTACTTTACTAAAATATTGGATATACCTTTTTTAATTTAATTTTTTAATTTGATTCCAATATGTCAATGTTATCATTTATTACTCTCTAATAAATAATCAAAGTAAAAGTTCATGTATTTGAGATATTACAAAAAAATTTTATTGACAAATATGGACAAAATTAATAACTCTTTGGCCAACCATAGAAAAACTTTTATATAAAAATATAATAAATCTTAATATATATATATTTTTTTACTAAATATGAGATATTTCCTTCTTTTGACCAATTTTGAGAATCATGTTAGGCAATTCTAAATTTTAGTAAATCTATTACAGATTTTATTTAAAATTTAGTAAAAACAATATGCAATTATAAAAAATAGTCCAATAATAAATACGTTTATCCTTTTTTTGTAAAAATTTATTTTTATTATATTTAATAATAGAGAATATATACAATATTTCATTCCAAAGTATTACAAACAGTATTATACACCATGGATAGAGTCCAAATTACATGCACTCTTAAAAATTTGTCCAAAGTGGTGTCTTACTACTTTTAAGAAGGAATAAAAATTATTGTACTAAATAAAATGGATAAAAAATATCACATTTTATTAGAATTAACCAAAATTAAAAAAGTTAAACTTCGTATAGACTCACTTTTCAAAGTCTATGTAATTTATGTTTATTTACTATGTTCAAAATATATTAATAAGTTAATTTTAATTAAGATATTAATTTTTTGATAAAAATAATAAAGAAAATTATTGCCATGTATTCTATATTTTTTGGTTTAATCAATGCTAAAATTAAGAGGCTTATAATCTATATATTTTATTTAAACAATGTGCATTCTTTTTTTATTAAAAATATTTACCTTTGTTTATAATTTTATTAATTTTAGTGTATAGTAAGATTGGATGAAATGAGCGTGTGGTAGTAACAATTAAGACATATTCTACTAAATTAGTAAAAAAACATCGCAAACAATTTACTAGTCAAAAAATCAAATATTTAATTGTAATTTTTGTCATGTGATTGTTAACTAATTATATAATATTCCTTTCATTAAGTATTACATAATTAAGAAGAACAATAATAAAAATTGAGTTTGCTTTTTTTTTATAATATAATATAATTATGTATTAGGACTTTCAACCTTTTTTGGTACACCGGATTGACCGAGGATATCACAAAGACTAGATGGAGCGTGGTTTGTAAAAGCAAAGAAGGGGGTGTCTTGGGTTAGATGGAGCTTGGTGTGTAAAAGCAAAGAAGAGGGTGGTCTTGGGGTCAAAGATTTAAAGCTTTTTAATTATGCTTTGTTATTCAAATGGGTCTGGAAATTTGTTTCATCGGAAGATTTTCTTTGGAGTAAGATTATTCAGTGTAGATATGCAAACCCGGCTCAGGATTTCCATATTGGGCTGCTTCCAAAGTACGCTGTTCCTCCATCATTGTGGTGGAGAGATCTATTCGCCATTGCAGGATTTTGCAGTAACTACTGCCTCTCAGACCTGCTGTCGTACGAGCTCAGAAATGGCGCAATTGTACCATTCTGGGCTGCTCGCTGTGCAGGTCCCGTTCCCCTCGTCTCTTTACTCCCGGAGCTCTGGAACAGGGATGTAGATTTGGAATCTTGGGTTGGTGAAAACGGTTTTTTCGAAGAAGGAATTTGGAGATGGAACCTGAAGCTTCCACAACTGAATTTTCCTGAATTTGTAGCTCATCAAGTACTTACTTTGCTGAATGACATTGTGGTGCTTGATGGTGTTAAGGATAAGGTGGTTTGGAATCATGACACTTCCGGCTTGTTCTCGGTCTCTTCTATGTATGGCTTATTGCAGAAGAATTTAGTTGCGCCCAATTGGAGTTGCGAGGAGACTTTGAAGGAGGCTCTCAAATTGATTTGGACTGCTAAAGTTCCTCTGAAAGTTAGTGTTTTTGGTTGGAGGATGATGCTCAATAAACTCCCATCTCGCGTGAATCTTTCTCATAGAGGTATTATAACCAATCGTCACGAAATGGTTTGTCCTTTTTGCTTCTTAGTAGATGAAGATTCTGAACATATTTTCTTCTCTTGCCACAAATCTGTTTTGGTGTGGAAGTTTGTATTTAAGTGGCTAGGAGTAGAGGATTTCCTACTAGGTGATATAATCAATCATTTTTCATTCTGGATGGACGGTTGTGTGAAACAGAATTTTTCCGTCATGAACGCGGCTGGACTGTGGCTATTGGTTTGTTGGGTTATTTGGATGTCTAGGAATAATATTATGTTTAGAGATGAATTTTGGGATCTAGATTCTATTACTAGTCGAGTCGTTTTGTTTTCTTGGTGGTGGATAGGAAAGAAGGGTAAAAATGCTCCTAATTGTAACTATTATTTGTGGGTTAATGCCCCTTCTAATTTTTTATAGGCCCCGATTTTAGTTAGAGGCCCTTTTGTATACGGCTGGGACACCCTTTTGCGTCCTTTGGAATAATATATTTTTGCTTATAAAAAAAAACAAAGACTAGACTGATTAATTATTAAATATAAACTAAATTTAATATCAAAATTTTAATTCACTTTAATATTAAATACTAAAAATCAAAAGAAATATAGAGTAATAATAAGATTATTATAAAGCAAATGTAAATATTATAATTTAAAATGAAAATTACATTTTAATTATCGTTTGTCTCCACTTTTACTTTTACTCCATTTAAAGTAGGAAGTGGAGAAACCTAACTCATACCATCATCATTGTCACTGATAGTTGCAACCCGTCATTGATTCACATGTGCATAAACAGGAACTAATGTGGTGGTTACATCAATGATCTTTTTAATGCGGATAACCTAACTCTTTCGGTTCCTAGAAATGTGTCTTTTCTTTCGCTCTTCTTCACTTTCGAACCTATAGTGAAATGAAGTCACATGATTAGCAAAATTTTGGGATGTATTCAATACTTTGTAGCACTTTGGACATGTGTATGGTCTATATTTTTTGTATGGTAGACTGTGGATTCTGCCATCATCAATCTTTTCATCATTCTGTTTCCTTTTCCTATGATTCTTATTAACTACTTTATCATCATCTCCAACAGCAAGTGCAAAATTAAGGGTTTGAGAAATCCACTTGTGTGATTCTGTTGACGATCCTCCCCGGAGATCAGGTTTATAAGAAGTTATGCAAGCATTGATCATCATATTATTGGCGTTGGTGGCATCGTTGATATTATTATTATTCGAGGGAGCAACCGAATTTCCAAATTGGCCTTCAAGAATCTGCATCGCTTTCCTAATTCCTGAAGCATGGCTACAAAAGTTTTTTGTAGGACTTGAAGATGATGAATCGTTATCACTTGAAGAATATGTGTAATTTCTTGCGATTTGGTCATGCACATGCAACCTTCTCATCATCATATCAGTAGCCACATTGGGAGATTCATGAGGCGGTGGAGGTTGAAGAAGGAGAGAAGATAATTTATTTTTTAAAGTCATCAATGGAAGGGAAGTCAAAGTAACAAAGATGAGAGAAGAATGACTTACAAGAGGGTTGGTCTATATATCGATTGTAGGGTGTGTGTCACAACCGTCTCAATGCAATTATTTTATTCTCACAATTCTTTGCATCTTCTACACCATTAATTGATACTTAAACTTAAAAAATTAATTTACTAAAATATTAGATATACCTTTTTTAATTTAATTTTTTAATTTGATTTCAATATGTCAATGTTATCATTTATTACTCTCTAATAAATAATCAAAGTACAAGTTCATGTATTTGACATGTTAACCAAAAATTTTATTGACAAATATGGACAAAATTAATAACTCTTTGGCCAACCATAGAAACACTTTTATATCAAAATATAAAAAATCTTAATATATATTGTTTTTACTAAAAATGAGATATTTCCTTCTTTTTATCAATTTTGAGAATCATGTTAGGCAATTCTAAATTTTGGTAAATCTATTACAGATTTTATTTAAAATTTAGTAAAAACAATATGTAATTTTAAAAAATAGTCCAATAATAAATACGTTTATCCTATTTTTGTAAAAATTTATTTTTATTATATTTAATAATAGAGAATATGTACAATATTTCATTCTAAAGTATTACAAACAGTATTATACATCATGGATAGAGTCCAAATTACATGCACTCTTAAAAATTTGTCCAAAGTGGTGTCTTACTGCTTTTAAGAAAGAATAAAAATTATTGTATTATATAAAATGAATAAAAAAATATCACATTTTATTAGAATTAACCAAAATAAAAAAGGTTCAACTTCGTATAGACTCACTTTTCAAAGTCTATGTAATTTATGTTTATTTTCTATGTTCAAAATATATTAATAACTTAATTTAATTAAGATATTTATTTTATGATAAATATAATAAAGAAAATTATTGCCATGTACACTATATTTTTTGGTTTAATCGATGCTAAAATTAAGAGGCTTATAATCTATATATTTTATTTGAACAATGTGCATTCTTTTTTTATTCAAAATATTTACCTTTGTTTATAGTTTTATAAATTATTAATATTTAATTTTAGTGTATAGTGATATTGGATGAAATGAGCGTGTGGTAGTAACAATTAAGACATATTCTACCAAATTACTAAAAAAACATCGCAAACAATTTACTAGTCAAATAATCAAATATTTAATTGTAATTTTTGTCATGTGATTGTTAACTAATTATATAATATTCCTTTCATCAAGTATTACATAATTAAGAAGAACAATAATAACATTTAAGTTTGTTTTTTATGATAATATAATATAATTATGTATTAGGACTTTCAACCTTTATTGGTACACCGGATTGACTCAGGATATCACGAAGACTAGACTGATTAATTATTAAATATAAACAAAATTTAATATCAAAAGTTTAAATCACTTTAATATTAAAAACTAAAAATCAAAAGAAATATAGAGTAATAAAAAGATTATTATAAAGCAAATGTAAATATTATAATTTAAAATGCAAATTATATTTTTATTATCGTTTGTCTCCACTTTTACTTTTATTCCGTTTAAAGTAGGAAGTGGAGAAACCTAACTCATACCATCATCATTGTCACTGATAGTTGCAACCCGACATTGATTCACATGTGCACAAACAGGAACTAATGTGGTGGTTACATCAATGATCTTTTTAATGCGGATATCCTATCTCTTTCGGTTCCTAGAAATGTGTCTTTTCTTTCGCTCTTCTTCACTGTCAAACCTATAGTCAAATGAAGTCACATGATTAGCAAAATTTTGGGATGTATTCAATACTTTGTAGCACTTTAGACATGTGTATGGTCCATATTTTTTGTATGGTAGACTGTGGATTCTACCATCATCAATCTTTTCATCATTCTGTTTCTTTTTCCTATGATTCTTATTAACTACTTTATCATCATCTCCAACAGCAAGTGCAAAATTAAGGGTTTGAGAAATCCACCTGTGTGATTCTGTTGATGATCCTCCTCGGAGATCAGGTTTATAAGAAGCTATGCAAGCATTGATCATCATATTATTGGCGTTGGTGGCATCGTTGATATTATTATTATTCAAGGGAGTAACCGAATTTCCAAATTGGACTTCAAGAATCTGCATCGCATTCCTAATTCCTGGAGCATGGCTACAAAAGTTGTTTGTAGGACTTGAAGATGATGAATCGTTATCACTTGAAGAATATGTGTAATTTCTTGTGATTTGGTCATGCACATGCAACCTTCTCATCATCATATCAATATCCACATTGGGAGATTCATGAAGCGGTGGAGGTTGATGAAGGAGAGAAGATAATTTATTTTTTAAAGTCATCAATGGAAGGGAAGTCAAAGTAACAAAGATGAGAGAAGAATGACTTACAAGAGGGTTGGTCAATATATCGATTGTAGGGTGTGTGTCACAACCGTCTTAATGCAATTATTTTATTCTCACAATTCTTTGCATCTTCTACACCATTAATTGATACTTAAACTTAAAAAATTAATTTACTAAAATATTGGGTATACCTTTTTTAATTTAATTTTTTAATTTGATTCTAATATGTCAATGTTATCATTTATTACTCTCTAATAAATAATCAAAGTACAAGTTCATGTATTTGAGATATTAACCAAAAATTTTATTGACAAATATGGACAAAATTAATAACTCTTTGGCCAACCATAGAAACACTTTTATATCAAAATATAAAAAATCTTAAATATATATATTTTTTTACTAAAAATGAGAGATTTCCTTCTTTTGACCAATTTTGAGAATCATGTTAGGCAATTCTAAATTTTGGTAAATCTATTGCAGATTTTATTTAAAATTTAGTAAAAACGATATGTAATTTTAAAAAACTAGTCCAATAATAAATACGTTTATCCTATTTTTGGAAAAATTTATTTTTATTATATTTAATAATAGAGAATATATACAATATTTCATTCTAAAGTATTACAAACAGTATTATACACCATGGATAGAGTCCAAATTACATGCACTCTTAAGAAAGAATAAAAATTATTGTATTATATAAAATGGATAAAAAATATCACATTTTATTAGAATTAACCAAAATCAAAAAAGTTCAACTTCGTATAGACTCACTTTTCAAAGTCTATGTAATTTATGTTTATTTTCTATTTTCAAAATATATTAATAACTTAATTTTAATTAAGATATTAATTTTATGATAAAAATTATAAAGAAAATTATTGCCATGTATTCTATATTTTTTGGTTTAATCGATGCTAAAATTAAGAGGCTTATAATCTTTTTTTTTTAATAAGCAAGATTAGTAGTATATTATTTAGCGAATCTCAAGGGGAGATCCAATCCCATGTACAAAACAGGCCTAACCGGTAAAATTCAAGGCCTACAAAATTCTAAAGGGGCATTTACCCAAGAATAATAATTACAGTTTAGTGCGTTCTTATGTTTTTTTCCAATCCACCACCAAGAATACATAACTATACGATTAGTAATCGTATCTACATCCCAAAACTCGTCTCTAAACATAATATTGTTCCTAGACGACCATATAACCCAACACACTATTAGCCAAAATCCCATAGCCGTTCCTACTTCAAGAAAATTTTGTAAACACCCATTTATCCAACATAGTATATGATTTGAAATGTCTCCGACCCAAAATTCCTCAACTTGTAACCAACGAAATATAAATTTCCAAACAAGATTGGACTTGGAACATTGGAAGAAGAGATGCTCAGCGTTTTCATCCATTAAAAAACAAAATGGACAAACCTTTTCATTGACATTAGTAATTATTCCTCTTCGAACCAAGTTGTCGCATGTAGGTATTCTGTTGAGGATCAATCTCCAGCCAAAAATTTTCAGTTTGAGCGGGGTGATGGCCAACCAATTCAATCTCAACGCTGATTTAACATCCTTTGCAAAGGCCGGTACTAAGCTGTTCTCTTTACCCTGCAAAAAATGATACAAAGACGAAACAGAAAAAACTGGATTGTGGCCATGTACCCAGACAACGGAATCCTGCACTTCATCAGCCAACCTGTAATCCTGCAGTACTTGGAGTAATTTATCATATTGAACCGTGATATCTTGCTGCAGTGGTTGTTGTGAAAATTTGATATTCCAAAACCATATGCCTTCTTCCCAAAACCCGATATCCATAATTCTACTGTTTTTATTTTCTGCTAGATGCCAAAAATATTGGAATTCAACCGCCAAAGTATTGCCCGCTGTCCAATGAGAAGTCCAAAAAGGAATAAACTCACCATTACCGAGTTTGTGCGAAATCAAACCCTCTTCTAGATTAATGCCACAGGAAGAGGAAATTTGTACCAGGTCTCTCCACCACATTGACGGAGGCACTCGGTTTTTGAATATCACAGAGCTATGCAATTCATGTAAATAATTAGGATACCTGCTATGAATTAGACCTCTCCATAACCTATCCTCCTGAGATAGAATCTTCCATATCCATTTGAACATAAGAGCTGCATTGAACATTCTGATATCTTTTACTCTAAGCCCACCATCTTCAACCGGATTACATACTACTTCCCACCGCACCCAAGCAATACCTTTTTTCGCCACCGAACCTTGCCATAAGAATCGTTGCTGAATAGACTTTAAAGCCTTAATAAATTTAGATGGAACTCTGTAGAATGACATATAATGAATTGGGATATTCGCCAACACCGAGTTAATCAGTGTAACTCTGCATCCCATAGAGAGGAATCTGCCTTTCCACGAATTTAGTCTTGCACGGACCGTATTTATCAAAGGTTTCCAAAATGCAACCAACCTATGATTACCTCCTATTGGAATGCCAAGGAACTTAAATGGACATGCTGATACTTTGCAAGAGAGAAAATTACCGGCAGCCTCAAGAACTATGTCTTCCACTCCAATGCCAAACAAAGAACTTTTGCTGAAATTAATCTCTAGGCCAGACACGAGGTGGAAGCCTTTCAGTATTACTTTAATTGCCATTATATTGCTCATTTAACCATCTCCCAGTATTACTGAATCGTCTGCGTATTGTAGGAGATCGAAGGAGGTATTCGAATCCATTTTGAAGCCTGAGAAGCTACCACTGTCTACAGCTCTTTTTATAAGGACTACCAACCCTTCAGCAGCGATGTTAAATAATAGAGGAGCTAAAGGATCACCTTGTTTGAGTCCTCTTGTAAATCTAAAGTCTTTGGAAGGGCTCCCATTCACCAAGACTGATGTGAAACTATTGAACACCCCGTTGTCCAACCACCTCAACCAATTGTCTCCGAATCCCATGTATGTCATGACCTCACGCAAATAATCCCAGTCCACACAGTCGTATGCTTTGCTAAAGTAGACCTTCAACATTATTAATTCTTTCTTGGCTCATTTAGCATAATCTATAACCTCATTCAAAGTCACCACCCCGTCAAGTAAGTTTCGCCCACTAATAAAAGTCGTCTGAGTTTGCAAAATTATACTCCCTATTTTGTTCCTGAGTCTGTTTGCTAGGATCTTGGCTATCACTTTGTACACCGAGCCAATCAAGGAGATAAGCCTATAATCATCGAGGTTCCGAGGGCTTCCGTTTTTAGGAATGAGCACAAGGAAAGAGGATGCCAGGACTTTGTGTAGACTTTCACCTTCAAAGAATTCCAATATACACTGGACAAAATCGTGACTAACTATGTGCCAACATTTTTTAAAAAACTCAAAACTAAATCCGTCTGGACCAGGACTACGGTCCCCTGCACAATCAAAAACAGCACTTCTAACTTCAACAACATCTATAGGTTGGTCAAGCCCTAATCTGTCCTGGTTAGACAACCTTTTGAAACCATGGCTTCCAATGGAAGGAAACGGTCTACTTGCCTTACTGAATCTCTTTCGGAAATGGTGCCTTACTGCAACTTTAACATCCTTTACATCCTCAACATGTGATCCATTGACCAAAACAGAGTGAATTGTATTCTGATGAATCCTCTTCTTAAGCGCAACATGGAAAAACTTTGTGTTGAGATCTCCTTCGTCATGCCATTTCAATCGAGACTTCTGCTTAATAATACTCACTTTAATTCTAAGACTTTGCCATAAGGAGTCTTCTGCGTTATTCCTCTTATTTATCTGCTCAGTACCCACACTGCAAAACGCTTTATCAAAAAGTCCTTCAACTTCATTAATTTCATTAGTGTGCAAGTTTATCCTTGTGTCCACCCATCCAAAAATGTTGGAATTCCACCATCTGATTTTCTCTCTAAGACATTGTAACTTCCTGGACAGAATAAAAGAAGGTTTCCCAACAAAATCCATCTCATTCCACTCTTTCTCAACAAAAGGAATAAACTTTGGGTGTTCTAACTAGCAAGATAAAGTTTTGAAAGGTTTTGGACCCCAGTTTGTATTTTTGACTGAAATCCAAACTGGCCTATGGTCGGAAACATCTCGAACTCCAATCTTCTGACTGACCATGTTCCAATCATTAAGCAAACCAATAGAAACCAGAAATCTGTCCAGCCGGCAACACATCTTGCCTTTAGATCTAAACCATGTAAATTTTAGTTCAGATAAAGGCAAGTCTACACTGCCACTCATATAAATAAACTCAGCAAACTCCATCATATGTCTTCTATTATAGCTGGAACATCCAAGTTGTTCACCTGATTTTTTGATTGAGTTGAAGTCCCCTCCAAAAAGCCATTCACCTGGATCTAAACTTAGTTTTAAAGAGAGAAGTTTAGACCAGAGATCTCTTTTCTCAACAATGCTGCAAGGCGAATATATATTGAATAAGTAACAGATTCTGCCTCTCCAAATCACTTGCAGACCTAAGAACCCTTTTCCTCTATAACTACACAGAGGCTCCAAAACTTCTTCCTTCCAAATAGTTAGTATACCTCCAGAGAGGCCCTAAGAATGCGTAGCCGACCATTGACATGCTCCACTGCCCCAAATACTATGTACCATGTCGTCTGTCATCAATGTGCATTTAGTTTCCTGAAGAAAACAAATCTCCGCTCCAACCTTTTGTATAGTGGCTCTAATTTTCTTCCGTTTTAAGATACTCCCGCAACCTCTAACGTTATATGTGATTACATTCATGAATGCCCATTAGCATCCACCAACTTCACTTTTTTTGACTTTCTATCCACTGCTTCTAAATTTCGTAAGATGGATTCGAAAACCTCGTCGTCTTCTTCCGCCTCTATTCCAAGGGATTTTATAGTGCTCCACACTCTGGATGGAAGGCTTTCCAATTTCTTCTTAATCCTGTTGTTAGTCTTCAAAAAGCTAGAATCACCAATTGAATTATCAATAGAATCTGTATCTGTTTTCTCACCTTTAGTAGGACTATTATGTTTACTTCTTGGATGAAAGGATTTAGCATATGAACTTTCCACCTGCAGTAAAATGGCATAATACGAAGGGGTAAACGGGATATTTATCCTCTGGTAAATGGCATCCACTAGTTTCTTTTTCTTAGGAGCAGATGATTCTCCCACATTATTCAGCCCCAGAAAACCTTGCCCAACTCCGGGCTCCAACACTTGAGGCACACGAATTTCTTCTACTGAGTCTTTATAGAACCCAACAACAGTTTTCAGTCCATCACACCTAGGTGACTTATTCACATGTGAGGCTATAGTACAAGGTACAAAATTTTGTGAAGAAGTCTGTGGTTCCTGACTGCCTGGACTATGAAGGATACCAACCCCAATTGAATGGCCATTTTTATCGCCCTCTGCAAGAACAACATCCGTGCCAACCTGATCTTGCGAAGAAGTTATCTGTTGGGTATCTTCTAATTCGCCCACTTCTGAATTAGAGTCTGGGGTTTTGGATAGACTGCTGAGCACTTTGGAGGAGTTGTTCCATAGACCAAGTTCTACTTCCGAGTCAAAGTTAGACTCCACCATATCAGAACTATCTACATCAGATCTATTGCCATTGGTATGACATTAGCCCCTGACATACGGGCCAAACGAGTCCTCTACTATTTTGATTCTATATGTATTGTCGTTAACCTCCACATTGATAACTTCATTTAAATTTAAGTCAAATTTTGTACTTATCAGTATTCGTGCAACATCAAATCTCACCTATCGCTGTGTATCCTCATCCATCTTTATGAACGCTCCTGTAGTTCCCGCAAGAAGTTTAAAGAATCTCTCGCTCCAAGCATGACACGGAAGCCCAAAAATTTTTACCCACGTTAGGCGTTCTTGATCCACATCTAAAGGAGACCAAGGATGTATGACAGAAAACCACTTAAGAGTCCACTCCTTTTCTTCTTCTATCAACTTTTTGATGTCCCCTGGATTGTCTTCTTCTAGCAAGACCAGGTTGGTCCCCATAGGTGTTATCTTAATATTAAAAAATCCTTCCATCTGAAAGGCCTCCTTAAGATCCATAGCTGACCCTGGTCTGTTCAGAACCCCAGCAAATGCCTGATCAAATCTTTCCATTTCTTCACCTGACACGTTGAAGCTTAGGTGTGCGAAATTGGGCTTGTCTGCAAGAAGAACTTGTTTATCCATTGTCCTTGACCTTCCTTTAACTCCTTTGGCTATCTGCGCATATGAGGGCCCGTTCCAAATCCCACGGCTACCAGCAGGTTTTTGATGTGGAATGTGCATTGTCTTCTTAAGTGGACCATCATTCAATTTGTTTCCAATTTCGCCGACCAGCCTCTCTTCTCTTTTAAATCTTGGTTGGTTAACAAACATCTTTTTGGCATTAACAACAATATTGTTAAGTTTAATGGCGAAGAGATGTTCGTCTTCAACCTTTCGGAAACGAACGAAGCCGAACCTTTTCCCCCTAATATCCGTCTTACGCGGAATGAACACTTCTACCACCGGTCCATATTCTTTGAAAATGTCATATAACTGTTTGGCTTCAACTGAATCTGGTATTTCAGTGAAAAAGAATGATGAAGCTTCTGCCAAATCTTGTTCGATACCTTTGCCCTTGCTACATCTCCAGATTGATCTTCTGGCTATCTTAGGTCGCCATTCTTTCTTATTTCCGACCCGCAGCCATTCTCCCTGATGACCTCCTAGCTTCTGAATTGAATTATCGCCCATCTCAGAACTGGGAAAACGAAACCCTAACAAATACGACGAAAAAGAAGATAAGAGCTCCTCAACAATGTCTAACCCAATCCAAGGACCAACGAACACCATCCACCTACCAAGCAAAACCCAGAGGACAACACCTCCCTAGCGAGGCCCCTAAGCCCTAAAGCCAGGAGTTTACGCCAAAGATAAAGAAGAGTTCCCCCAGTATCTACTTGATTCAGTGGACCGGAGACGCAGAGGAATGGATTAAACAGCGATTGGAGGAACGTGAGGAGAAGAGAGAAACTCTCCTAATGTACTTGATACATTGTGCTGAGCGATGAATTTTCGAGCTATTAGGTTTCGAATGAAGAAGATGAACAGTGACTTCTCTCTCTCACTCTATCTCTAGACTTTTGACTTACTGTTAGAGGCTTATAATCTATATATTTTATTTAAACAATGTGCATTCTTTTTTTATTCAAAATATTTGCCTTTGTTTATAGTTTTATAAATTATTAATATTTAATTTTAGTGTATAGTAAGATTGGATGAAATGAGCGTGTGGTAGTAACAATTAAGACATATTCTACCAAATTAGTAAAAAAAACATCGCAAACAATTTAGTAGTCAAAAAATCAAATATTTAATTGTAATTTTTGTCATGTGATTGTTAACTAATTATATAATATTCCTTTCATTAAGTATTACATAATTAAGAAGAACAATAATAACATTTGAGTTTGTTTTTTATGATAATATAATATAATTATGTATTAGGACTTTCAACCTTTTTTGGTACACCAGATTAACTTAGGATATCACAAAGACTAGACTGATTAATTATTAAATATAAACTAAATTTAATATCAAAATTTTAAATCACTTTTATATTAAATACTAAAAATCAAAAGAAATATAGAGTAATAATAAGATTATTATAAAGCAAATGTAAATATTATAATTTAAAATGCAAATTACATTTTAATTATCGTTTGTCTCCACTTTTACTTTTACTCCGTTTAAAGTAGGAAGTGGAGAAACCTAACTCATACCATCATCATTGTCACTGATAGTTGCAACCCGGAATTGATTCACATGTGCATAAACAGGAACTAATGTGGTGGTTACATCAATGATCTTTTTAAAGCGGATATCCTATCTCTTTCGGTTCCTAGAAATGTGTCTTTTCTATCGCTCTTCTTCACTGTCGAACCTATAGTGAAATGAAGTCACATGATTAGCAAAATTTTGGGATGTATTCAATACTTTGTAGCACTTTGGGCATGTGTATGGTCCATATTTTTTGTATGGTAGACTGTGGATTCTACCATCATCAATCTTTTCATCATTCTGTTTCCTTTTCCTATGATTCTTATTAACTACTTTATCATCATCTCCAACAGCAAGTGCAAAATTAAGGGTTTGAGAAATCCACCTGTGTGATTCTGTTGATGATCCTCCACGGAGATCAGGTTTATAAGAAGCTATGCAAGCATTGATCATCATATTATTGGCGTTGGTGGCATCGTTGATATTATTATTATTCGAGGGAGCAACCGAATTTCCAAATTGGACTTCAAGAATCTGCATCGCATTCCTAATTCCTGGAGCATGGCCACAAAAGTTGTTTGTAGGACTTGAAGATGATGAATCGTTATCACTTGAAGAATATGTGTAATTTCTTGTGATTTGGTCATGCACATGCAACCTTCTCATCATCATATCAATATCCACATTGGGAGATTCATGAAGCGGTGGAGGTTGATGAAGGAGAGAAGATAATTTATTTTTTAAAGTCATCAATGGAAGGGAAGTCAAAGTAACAAAGATGAGAGAAGAATGACTTAGAAGAGGGTTGGTCTATATATCGATTGTAGGGTGTGTGTCACAACCATCTCAATGCAATTATTTTATTCTCACAATTCTTTGCATCTTCTACACCATTAATTGATACTTAAACTTAAAAAATTAATTTACTGAAATATTGGATATACCTTTTTTAATTTGATTCTAATATGTCAATGTTATCATTTATTACTCTCTAATAAATAATCAAAGTACAAGTTCATGTATTTGAGATATTAACCAAAAATTTTGTTGACAAATATGAACAAAATTAATAACTCTTTGGCCAACCATAGAAACACTTTTATATCAAAATATAAAAAATCTTAATATATATATTTTTTTTACTAAAAATGAGATATTCCTTCTTTTGACCAATTTTGAGAATCATGTTAGGCAATTCTATATTTTGGTAAATCTATTGCAGATTTTATTTAAAATTTAGTAAAAACGATATGTAATTTTAAAAAATAGTCCAATAATAAATACGTTTATCCTGTTTTTGGAAAAATTTATTTTTATTATATTTAATAATAGAGAATATATACAATATTTCATTCTAAAGTATTACAAACATTATTACACACCATGGATAGAGTACAAATTACATGCACTCTTAAGAAAGAATAAAAAATATTGTATTATATAAAATGGATAAAAAATATCACATTTTATTAGAATTAACCAAAATAAAAAAAGTTCAACTTCGTATGGACTCACTTTTCAAAGTCTATGTAATTTATGTTTATTTTCTAAGTTCAAAATATATTAATAACTTAATTTTAATTAAGATATTAATTTTATGATAAAAATTATAAAGAAAATTATTGCCATGTATTCTATATTTTTTGGTTTAATCGATGCTAAAATGAAGAGGCTTATAATCTATATATTTTATTTAAACAATGTGCATTCTTGTTTTATTCAAAATATTTGCCTTTGTTTATAGTTTTATAAATTATTGATATTTAATTTTAGTGTAAAGTAAGATTGGATGAAATGAGCGTGTGGTAGTAACAATTAAGACATATTCTATCAAATTAGTAAAAAAAACATCGCAAACAATTTACTAGTCAAAAAATCAAATATGTAATTGTAATTTTTGTCATCTGATTGTTAACTAATTATATAATATTCCTTTCATTAAGTATTACATAATTAAGAAGAACAATAATAACATTTGAGTTTTTTTTTTATGATAATATAATATAATTATGTATTAGGACTTTCAACCTTTTTTGGTACACCGGATTAACTGAGGATATCACAAAGGCTAGACTGATTAATTACTAAATATAAACTAAATTTAATATCAAAATTTTAAATCACTTTAATATTAAATACTAAAAAAAAAAAAAATATAGAGTAATAATAAGATTATTATAAAGCAAATGTAAATATTATAATTTAAAATGCAAATTACATTTTAATTATCGTTTGTCTCCACTTTTACTTTTACTCCGTTTAAAGTAGGAAGTGGAGAAACCTAACTCATACCATCATCATTGTCACTGATAGTTGCAACCCGACATTGATTCACATGTGCATAAACAGGAACTAATGTGGTGGTTACATCAATGATCTTTTTAATGCGGATATCCTATCTCTTTCGGTTCCTAGAAATGTGTCTTTTCTTTCGCTCTTCTTCACTGTCGAACCTATAGTGAAATGAAGTCACATGATTAGCAAAATTTTGGGATGTATTCAATACTTTGTAGCACTTTTGACATGTGTATGGTCCATATTTTTTGTATGGTAGACTGTGGATTCTACCATCATCAATCTTTTCATCATTCTGTTTCCTTTTCCTATGATTCTTATTAACTACTTTATCATCATCTCCAACAGCAAGTGCAAAATTAAGGGTTTGAGAAATCCACCTGTGTGATTATGTTGATGATCCTCCACGGAGATCAGGTTTATAAGAAGCTATGCAAGCATTGATCATCATATTATTGGCGTTGGTGGCATCGTTGATATTATTATTATTCGAGGTAGCAACTGAATTTCCAAATTGGACATCAAGAATCTGCATCGCATTCCTAATTCCTGGAGCATGGCTACAAAAGTTGTTTGTAGGACTTGAAGATGATGAATCGTTATCACTTGAAGAATATGTGTAATTTCTTGTGATTTGGTCATGCACATGCAACCTTCTCATCATCATATCAATATCCACATTGGGAGATTCATGAAGCGGTGGAGGTTGATGAAGGAGAGAAGATAATTTATTTTTTAAAGTCATCAATGGAAGGGAAGTCAAAGTAACAAAGATGAGAGAAGAATGACTTAGAAGAGGTTTGGTCTATATATCGATTGTAGGGTGTGTGTCACAACCATCTCAATGCAATTATTTTATTCTCACAATTCTTTGCATCTTCTACACCATTAATTGATACTTAAACTTAAAAAATTAATTTACTGAAATATTGGATATACCTTTTTTAATTTGATTCTAATATGTCAATGTTATCATTTATTACTCTCTAATAAATAATCAAAGTACAAGTTCATGTATTTGAGATATTAACCAAAAATTTTGTTGACAAATATGAACAAAATTAATAACTCTTTGGCCAACCATAGAAACACTTTTATATCAAAATAAAAAAAATCTTAATATATATTTTTTTTTACTAAAAATGAGATATTCCTTCTTTTGACCAATTTTGAGAATCATGTTAGGCAATTCTAAATTTTGGTAAATCTATTGCAGATTTTATTTAAAATTTAGTAAAAAAGATATGTAATTTTAAAAAATAGTCCAATAATAAATACGTTTATCCTTTTTTTGGAAAAATTTATTTTTATTATATTTAATAATAGAGAATATATACAATATTTCATTCTAAAGTATTACAAACATTATTACACACCATGGATAGAGTCCAAATTACATGCACTCTTAAGAAAGAATAAAAAATATTGTATTATATAAAATGGATAAAAAATATCACATTTTATTAGAATTAACCAAAATCAAAAAAGTTCAACTTCGTATGGACTCACTTTTCAAAGTCTATGTAATTTATGTTTATTTTCTAAGTTCAAAATATATTAATAACTTAATTTTAATTAAGATATTAATTTTATGATAAAAATTATAAAGAAAATTATTGCCATGTATTCTATATTTTTTGGTTTAATCGATGCTAAAATTAAGAGGCTTATAATCTATATATTTTATTTAACCAATGTGCATTCTTGTTTTATTCAAAATATTTGCCTTTGTTTATAGTTTTATAAATTATTGATATTTAATTTTAGTGTAAAGTAAGATTGGATGAAATGAGCGTGTGGTAGTAACAATTAAGACATATTCTATCAAATTAGTAAAAAAAACATCGCAAACAATTTACTAGTCAAAAAATCAAATATTTAATTGTAATTTTTGTCATCTGATTGCTAACTAATTATATAATATTCCTTTCATTAAGTATTACATAATTAAGAAGAACAATAATAACATTTGAGTTTTTTTTATGATAATATAATATAATTATGTATTAGGACTTTCAACCTTTTTTGGAACACCGGATTAACTGAGGATATCACAAAGACTAGACTGATTAATTACTAAATATAAACTAAATTTAATATCAAAATTTTAAATCACTTTAATATTAAATACTAAAAAAAAAAAATATAGAGTAATAATAAGATTATTATAAAGCAAATGTAAATATTATAATTTAAAATGCAAATTACATTTTAATTATCGTTTGTCTCCACTTTTACTTTTACTCCGTTTAAAGTAGGAAGTGGAGAAACCTAACTCATACCATCATCATTGTCACTGATAGTTGCAACCCGACATTGATTCACATGTGCATAAACAGGAACTAATGTGGTGGTTAGATCAATGATCTTTTTAATGCGGATATCCTATATCTTTCGGTTCCTAGAAATGTGTCTTTTCTTTCGCTCTTCTTCACTGTCGAACCTATAGTGAAATGAAGTCACATGATTAGCAAAATTTTGGGATGTATTCAATACTTTGTAGCACTTTTGACATGTGTATGGTCCATATTTTTTGTATGGTAGACTGTGGATTCTACCATCATCAATCTTTTCATCATTCTGTTTCCTTTTCCTATGATTCTTATTAACTACTTTATCATCATCTCCAACAGCAAGTGCAAAATTAAGGGTTTGAGAAATCCACCTGTGTGATTATGTTAATGATCCTCCACGGAGATCAGGTTTATAAGAAGCTATGCAAGCATTGATCATCATATTATTGGCGTTGGTGGCATCGTTGATATTATTATTATTCGAGGTAGCAACCGAATTTCCAAATTGGACATCAAGAATCTGCATCGCATTCCTAATTCCTGCAGCATGGCTACAAAAGTTGTTTGTAGGACTTGAAGATGATGAATCGTTATCACTTGAAGAATATGTGTAATTTCTTGTGATTTGGTCATGCACATGCAACCTTCTCATCATCATATTTATATCCACATTGGGAGATTCATGAAGCGGTGGAGGTTGATGAAGGAGAGAAGATAATTTATTTTTTAAAGTCATCAATGGAAGGGAAGTCAAAGTAACAAAGATGAGAGAAGAATGACTTAGAAGAGGGTTGGTCTATATATCGATTGTAGGGTGTGTGTCACAACCATCTCAATGCAATTATTTTATTCTCACAATTCTTTGCATCTTCTACACCATTAATTGATACTTAAACTTAAAAAATTAATTTACTAAAATATTGGATATACCTTTTTTAATTTAATTTTTTAATTTGATTCTAATATGTCAATGTTATCATTTATTACTCTCTAATAAATAATCAAAGTACAAGTTCATGTATTTGAGATATTAACCAAAAATTTTATTGACAAATATGGACTAAATTAATAACTCTTTGGCCAACCATAGAAACACTTTTATATCAAAATATAAAAAATCTTAATATATATATTTTTTTACTAAAAATGAGATATTCCTTCTTTTGACCAATTTTGAGAATCATGTTAGGCAATTCTAAATTTTGGTAAATCTATTGCAGATTTTGTTTAAAATTTAGTAAAAACGATATGTAATTTTAAAAAATAGTCCAATAATAAATACGTTTATCCTTTTTTTGGAAAAATTTATTTTTGTTATATTTAATAATAGAGAATATATACAATATTTCATTCTAAAGTATTACAAACAGTATTACACACCATGGATAGAGTCCAAATTACATGCACTCTTAAGAAAGAATAAAAAATATTGTATTATATAAAATGGATAAAAAATATCACATTTTATTAGAATTAACCAAAATCAAAAAAGTTCAACTTCGTATGGACTCACTTTTCAAAGTCTATGTAATTTATGTTTATTTTCTAAGTTCAAAATATATTAATAACTTAATTTTAATTAAGATATTAATTTTATGATAAAAATTATAAAGAAAATTATTGCCATGTATTCTATATTTTTTGGTTTAATCGATGCTAAAATTAAGAGGCTTATAATCTATATATTTTATTTAAACAATGTGCATTCTTGTTTTATTCAAAATATTTGCCTTTGTTTATAGTTTTATAAATTATTGATATTTAATTTTAGTGTAAAGTAAGATTGGATGAAATGAGCGTGTGGTAGTAACAATTAAGACATATTATATCAAATTAGTAAAAAAAACATCGCAAACAATTTACTAGTCAAAAAATCAAATATTTAATTGTAATTTTTGTCATCTGATTGTTAACTAATTATATAATATTCCTTTCATTAAGTATTACATAATTAAGAAGAACAATAATAACATTTGAGTTTGTTTTTTATGATAATATAATATAATTATGTATTAGGACTTTCAACCTTTTTTGGTACACCGGATTAACTGAGGATATCACAAAGACTAGACTGATAAATTATTAAATATAAACTAAATTTAATATCAAAATTTTAAATCACTTTTATATTAAATACTAAAAATCAAAAGAAATATAGAGTAATAATAAGATTATTATAAAGCAAATGTAAATATTATAATTTAAAATGCAAATTACATTTTAATTATCGTTTGTCTCCACTTTTACTTTTACTCCGTTTAAAGTACGAAGTGGAGAAACCTAACTCATACCATCATCATTGTCACTGATAGTTGCAACCCGGAATTGATTCACATGTGCATAAACAGGAACTAATGTGGTGGTTACATCAATGACCTTTTTAAAGCGGATATCCTATCACTTTCGGTTCCTAGAAATGTGTCTTTTCTTTCGCTCTTCTTCACTGTCGAACCTATAGTGAAATGAAGTCACATGATTAGCAAAATTTTGGGATGTATTCAATACTTTGTAGCACTTTGCGCATGTGTTTGGTCCATATTTTTTGTATGGTAGACTGTGGATTCTACCATCATCAATCTTTTCATCATTCTGTTTCCTTTTCCTATGATTCTTATTAACTACTTTATCATCATCTCCAACAGCAAGTGCAAAATTAAGGGTTTGAGAAATCCACCTTTGTGATTCTGTTGATGATCCTCCACGGAGATCAGGTTTATAAGAAGCTATGCAAGCATTGATCATCATATTATTGGCGTTGGTGGCATCGTTGATATTATTATTATTCGAGGGAGCAACCGAATTTCCAAATTGGACTTCAAGAATCTGCATCGCATTCCTAATTCCTGGAGCATGGCTACAAAAGTTGTTTGTAGGACTTGAAGATGATGAATCATTATCACTTGAAGAATATGTGTAATTTCTTGTGATTTGGTCATGCACATGCAACCTTCTCATCATCATATCAATATCCACATTGGGAGATTCATGAAGCGGTGGAGGTTGATGAAGGAGAGAAGATAATTTATTTTTTAAAGTCATCAATGGAAGGGAAGTCAAAGTAACAAAGATGAGAGAAGAATGACTTAGAAGAGGGTTGGTCTATATATCGATTGTAGGGTGTGTGTCACAACCATCTCAATGCAATTATTTTATTCTCACAATTCTTTGCATCTTCTACACCATTAATTGATACTTAAACTTAAAAAATTAATTTACTGAAATATTGGATATACCTTTTTTAATTTGATTCTAATATGTCAATGTTATCATTTATTACTCTCTAATAAATAATCAAAGTACAAGTTCATGTATTTGAGATATTAACCAAAAATTTTGTTGACAAATATGAACAAAATTAATAACTCTTTGGCCAACCATAGAAACACTTTTATATCAAAATATAAAAAATCTTAATATATATATTTTTTTGACTAAAAATGAGATATTCCTTCTTTTGACCAATTTGGAGAATCATGTTAGGCAATTCTATATTTTGGTAAATCTATTGCAGATTTTATTTAAAATTTAGTAAAAACGATATGTAATTTTAAAAAATAGTCCAATAATAAATACGTTTATCCTTTTTTTGGAAAATTTTATTTTTATTATATTTAATAATAGAGAATATATACAATATTTCATTCTAAAGTATTACAAACATTATTACACACCATGGATAGAGTCCAAATTACATGCACTCTTAAGAAAGAATAAAAAATATTGTATTATATAAAATGGATAAAAAATATCACATTTTATTAGAATTAACCAAAATAAAAAAAGTTCAACTTCGTATGGACTCACTTTTCAAAGTCTATGTAATTTATGTTTATTTTCTAAGTTCAAAATATATTAATAACTTAATTTTAATTAAGATATTAATTTTATGATAAAAATTATAAAGAAAATTATTGCCATGTATTCTATATTTTTTGGTTTAATCGATGCTAAAATTAAGAGGCTTATAATCTATATATTTTATTTAAACAATGTGCATTCTTGTTTTATTCAAAATATTTGCCTTTGTTTATAGTTTTATAAATTATTGATATTTAATTTTAGTGTAAAGTAAGATTGGATGAAATGAGCGTGTGGTAGTAACAATTAAGACATATTCTATCAAATTAGTAAAAAAAACATCGCAAACAATTTACTAGTCAAAAAATCAAATATTTAATTGTAATTTTTGTCATCTGATTGTTAACTAATTATATAATATTCCTTTCATTAAGTATTACATAATTAAGAAGAACAATAATAACATTTGAGTTTTTTTTTATGATAATATAATATAATTATGTATTAGGACTTTCAACCTTTTTTGGTACACCGGATTAACTGAGGATATCACAAAGACTAGACTGATTAATTACTAAATATAAACTAAATTTAATATCAAAATTTTAAATCACTTTAATATTAAATACTAAAAAAAAAAAATATAGAGTAATAATAAGATTATTATAAAGCAAATGTAAATATTATAATTAAAAATGCAAATTACATTTTAATTATCGTTTGTCTCCACTTTTACTTTTACTCCGTTTAAAGTAGGAAGTGGAGAAACCTAACTCATACCATCATCATTGTCACTGATAGTTGCAACCCGACATTGATTCACATGTGCATAAACAGGAACTAATGTGGTGGTTAGATCAATGATCTTTTTAATGCGGATATCCTATATCTTTCGGTTCCTAGAAATGTGTCTTTTCTTTCGCTCTTCTTCACTGTCGAACCTATAGTGAAATGAAGTCACATGATTAGCAAAATTTTGGGATGTATTCAATACTTTGTAGCACTTTTGACATGTGTATGGTCCATATTTTTTGTATGGTAGACTGTGGATTCTACCATCATCAATCTTTTCATCATTCTGTTTCCTTTTCCTATGATTCTTATTAACTACTTTATCATCATCTCCAACAGCAAGTGCAAAATTAAGGGTTTGAGAAATCCACCTGTGTGATTATGTTAATGATCCTCCACGGAGATCAGGTTTATAAGAAGCTATGCAAGCATTGATCATCATATTATTGGCGTTGGTGCCATCGTTGATATTATTATTATTCGAGGTAGCAACCGAATTTCCAAATTGGACATCAAGAATCTGCATCGCATTCCTAATTCCTGCGGCATGGCTACAAAAGTTGTTTGTAGGACTTGAAGATGATGAATCGTTATCACTTGAAGAATATGTGTAATTTCTTGTGATTTGGTCATGCACATGCAACCTTCTCATCATCATATTAATATCCACATTGGGAGATTCATGAAGCGGTGGAGGTTGATGAAGGAGAGAAGATAATTTATTTTTTAAAGTCATCAATGGAAGGGAAGTCAAAGTAACAAAGATGAGAGAAGAATGACTTAGAAGAGGGTTGGTCTATATATCGATTGTAGGGTGTGTGTCACAACCATCTCAATGCAATTATTTTATTCTCACAATTCTTTGCATCTTCTACACCATTAATTGATACTTAAACTTAAAAAATAAATTTACTAAAATATTGGATATACCTTTTTTAATTTAATTTTTTAATTTGATTCTAATATGTCAATGTTATCATTTATTACTCTCTAATAAATAATCAAAGTACAAGTTCATGTATTTGAGATATTAACCAAAAATTTTATTGACAAATATGGACTAAATTAATAACTCTTTGGCCAACCATAGAAACACTTTTATATCAAAATATAAAAAATCTTAATATATATATTTTTTTACTAAAAATGAGATATTCCTTCTTTTGACCAATTTTGAGAATCATGTTAGGCAATTCTAAATTTTGGTAAATCTATTGCAGATTTTGTTTAAAATTTAGTAAAAACGATATGTAATTTTAAAAAATAGTCCAATAATAAATACGTTTATCCTTTTTTTGGAAAAATTTATTTTTGTTATATTTAATAATAGAGAATATATACAATATTTCATTCTAAAGTATTACAAACAGTATTACACACCATGGATAGAGTCCAAATTACATGCACTCTTAAGAAAGAATAAAAAATATTGTATTATATAAAATGGATAAAAAATATCACATTTTATTAGAATTAACCAAAATCAAAAAAGTTCAACTTCGTATGGACTCACTTTTCAAAGTCTATGTAATTTATGTTTATTTTCTAAGTTCAAAATATATTAATAACTTAATTTTAATTAAGATATTAATTTTATGATAAAAATTATAAAGAAAATTATTGCCATGTATTCTATATTTTTTGGTTTAATCGATGCTAAAATTAAGAGGCTTATAATCTATATATTTTATTTAAACAATGTGCATTCTTGTTTTATTCAAAATATTTGCCTTTGTTTATAGTTTTATAAATTATTGATATTTAATTTTAGTGTAAAGTAAGATTGGATGAAATGAGCGTGTGGTAGTAACAATTAAGACATATTATATCAAATTAGTAAAAAAAAACATCGCAAACAATTTACTAGTCAAAAAATCAAATATTTAATTGTAATTTTTGTCATCTGATTGTTAACTAATTATATAATATTCCTTTCATTAAGTATTACATAATTAAGAAGAACAATAATAACATTTGAGTTTGTTTTTTATGATAATATAATATAATTATGTATTAGGACTTTCAACCTTTTTTGGTACACCGGATTAACTGAGGATATCACAAAGACTAGACTGATAAATTATTAAATATAAACTAAATTTAATATCAAAATTTTAAATCACTTTTATATTAAATACTAAAAATCAAAAGAAATATAGAGTAATAATAAGATTATTATAAAGCAAATGTAAATATTATAATTTAAAATGCAAATTACATTTTAATTATCGTTTGTCTCCACTTTTACTTTTACTCCGTTTAAAGTACGAAGTGGAGAAACCTAACTCATACCATCATCATTGTCACTGATAGTTGCAACCCGGAATTGATTCACATGTGCATAAACAGGAACTAATGTGGTGGTTACATCAATGACCTTTTTAAAGCGGATATCCTATCACTTTCGGTTCCTAGAAATGTGTCTTTTCTTTCACTCTTCTGCACTGTCGAACCTATAGTGAAATGAAGTCACATGATTAGCAAAATTTTGGGATGTATTCAATACTTTGTAGCACTTTGCGCATGTGTATGGTCCATATTTTTTGTATGGTAGACTGTGGATTCTACCATCATCAATCTTTTCATCATTCTGTTTCCTTTTCCTATGATTCTTATTAACTACTTTATCATCATCTCCAACAGCAAGTGCAAAATTAAGGGTTTGAGAAATCCACCTTTGTGATTCTGTTGATGATCCTCCACGGAGATCAGGTTTATAAGAAGCTATGCAAGCATTGATCATCATATTATTGGCGTTGGTGGCATCGTTGATATTATTATTATTCGAGGGAGCAACCGAATTTCCAAATTGGACTTCAAGAATCTGCATCGCATTCCTAATTCCTGGAGCATGGCGACAAAAGTTGTTTGTAGGACTTGAAGATGATGAATCGTTATCACTTGAAGAATATGTGTAATTTCTTGTGATTTGGTCATGCACATGCAACCTTCTCATCATCATAACAATATCCACATTGGGAGATTCATGAAGCGGTGGAGGTTGATGAAGGAGAGAAGATGATTTATTTTTTAAAGTCATCAATGGAAGGGAAGTCAAAGTAACAAAGATGAGAGAAGAATGACTTAGAAGAGGGTTGGTCTATATATCGATTGTAGGGTGTGTGTCACAACCATCTCAATGCAATTATTTTATTCTCACAATTCTTTGCATCTTCTACACCATTAATTGATACTTAAACTTAAAAAATTAATTTACTGAAATATTGGATATACCTTTTTTAATTTGATTCTAATATGTCAATGTTATCATTTATTACTCTCTAGTAAATAATCAAAGTACAAGTTCATGTATTTGAGATATTAACCAAAAATTTTGTGGACAAATATGAACAAAATTAATAACTCTTTGGCCAACCATAGAAACACTTTTATATCAAAATATAAAAAATCTTAATATATTTTTTTTTTTTACTAAAAATGAGATATTCCTTCTTTTGACCAATTTGGAGAATCATGTTAGGCAATTCTATATTTTGGTAAATCTATTGCAGATTTTATTTAAAATTTAGTAAAAACGATATGTAATTTTAAAAAATAGTCCAATAATAAATACGTTTATCCTTTTTTTGGAAAATTTTATTTTTATTATATTTAATAATAGAGAATATATACAATATTTCATTCTAAAGTATTACAAACATTATTACACACCATGGATAGAGTCCAAATTACATGCACTCTTAAGAAAGAATAAAAAATATTGTATTATATAAAATGGATAAAAAATATCACATTTTATTAGAATTAACCAAAATAAAAAAAGTTCAACTTCGTATGGACTCACTTTTCAAAGTCTATGTAATTTATGTTTATTTTCTAAGTTCAAAATATATTAATAACTTAATTTTAATTAAGATATTAATTTTATGATAAAAATTATAAAGAAAATTATTGCCATGTATTCTATATTTTTTGGTTTAATCGATGCTAAAATTAAGAGGCTTATAATCTATATATTTTATTTAAACAATGTGCATTCTTGTTTTATTCAAAATATTTGCCTTTGTTTATAGTTTTATAAATTATTGATATTTAATTTTAGTGTAAAGTAAGATTGGATGAAATGAGCGTGTGGTAGTAACAATTAAGACATATTCTATCAAATTAGTAAAAAAAACATCGCAAACAATTTACTAGTAAAAAAATCAAATATTTAATTGTAATTTTTGTCATCTGATTGTTAACTAATTATATAATATTCCTTTCATTAAGTATTACATAATTAAGAAGAACAATAATAACATTTGAGTTTTTTTTTATGATAATATAATATAATTATGTATTAGGACTTTCAACCTTTTTTGGTACACCAGATTAACTGAGGATATCACAAAGACTAGACTGATTAATTACTAAATATAAACTAAATTTAATATCAAAATTTTAAATCACTTTAATATTAAATACTAAAAAAAAAAAATATAGAGTAATAATAAGATTATTATAAAGCAAATGTAAATATTATAATTTAAAATGCAAATTACATTTTAATTATTGTTTGTCTCCACTTTTACTTTTACTCCGTTTAAAGTAGGAAGTGGAGAAACCTAACTCATACCATCATCATTGTCACTGATAGTTGCAACCCGACATTGATTCACATGTGCATAAACAGGAACTAATGTGGTGGTTAGATCAATGATCTTTTTAATGCGGATATCCTATCTCTTTCGGTTCCTAGAAATGTCTCTTTTCTTTCGCTCTTCTTCACTGTCGAACCTATAGTGAAATGAAGTCACATGATTAGCAAAATTTTGGGATGTATTCAATACTTTGTAGCACTTTTGACATGTGTATGGTCCATATTTTTTGTATGGTAGACTGTGGATTCTACCATCATCAATCTTTTCATCATTCTGTTTCCTTTTCCTATGATTCTTATTAACTACTTTATCATCATCTCCAACAGCAAGTGCAAAATTAAGGGTTTGAGAAATCCACTTGTGTGATTCTGTTGATGATCCTCCACGGAGATCAGGTTTATAAGAAGCTATGCACGCATTGATCATCATATTATTGGCGTTGGTGGCATCGTTGATATTATTATTATTCGAGGGAGCAACCGAATTTCCAAATTGGCCTTCAAGAATCTGCATCGCTTTCCTAATTCCTGAAGCATGGCTACAAAAGTTTTTTGTAGGACTTGAAGATGATGAATCGTTATCACTTGAAGAATATGTGTAATTTCTTGCGATTTGGTCATGCACATGCAACCTTCTCATCATCATATCAGTAGCCACATTGGGAGATTCATGAGGCGGTGGAGGTTCAAGAAGGAGAGAAGATAATTTATTTTTTAAAGTCATCAATGGAAGGGAAGTCAAAGTAACAAAGATGAGAGAAGAATGACTTACACGAGGGTTGGTCTATATATCGATTGTAGGGTTTGTGTCACAACCGTCTCAATGCAATTATTTTATTCTCACAATTTTTTGCATCTTCTACACCATTAATTAATACTTAAACTTTAAAAATTACTTTACTAAAATATTGGATATACCTTTTTTAATTTAATTTTTTAATTTGATTCCAATATGTCAATGTTATCATTTATTACTCTCTAATAAATAATCAAAGTAAAAGTTCATGTATTTGAGATATTACAAAAAAATTTTATTGACAAATATGGACAAAATTAATAACTCTTTGGCCAACCATAGAAAAACTTTTATATAAAAATATAATAAATCTTAATATATATATATTTTTTTACTAAATATGAGATATTTCCTTCTTTTGACCAATTTTGAGAATCATGTTAGGCAATTCTAAATTTTAGTAAATCTATTCAAGATTTTATTTAAAATTTAGTAAAAACAATATGCAATTATAAAAAATAGTCCAATAATAAATACGTTTATCCTTTTTTTGTAAAAATTTATTTTTGTTATATTTAATAATAGAGAATATATACAATATTTCATTCCAAAGTATTACAAACAGTATTATACACCATGGATAGAGTCCAAATTACATGCACTCTTAAAAATTTGTCCAAAGTGGTGTCTTACTACTTTTAAGAAGGAATAAAAATTATTGTACTAAATAAAATGGATAAAAAATATCACATTTTATTAGAATTAACCAAAATTAAAAAAGTTAAACTTCATATAGACTCACTTTTCAAAGTCTATGTAATTTATGTTTATTTACTATGTTCAAAATATATTAATAAGTTAATTTTAATTAAGATATTAATTTTATGATAAAAATAATAAAGAAAATTATTGCCATGTATTCTATATTTTTTGGTTTAATCAATGCTAAAATTAAGAGGCTTATAATCTATATATTTTATTTAAACAATGTGCATTCTTTTTTTATTAAAAATATTTACCTTTGTTTATAATTTTATTAATTTTAGTGTATAGTAAGATTGGATGAAATGAGCGTGTGGTAGTAACAATTAAGACATATTCTACTAAATTAGTAAAAAAACATCGCAAACAATTTACTAGTCAAAAAATCAAATATTTAATTGTAATTTTTGTCATGTGATTGTTAACTAATTATATAATATTCCTTTCATTAAGTATTACATAATTAAGAAGAACAATAATAAAAATTGAGTTTGCTTTTTTTTTATAATATAATATAATTATGTATTAGGACTTTCAACCTTTTTTGGTACACCGGATTGACCGAGGATATCACAAAGACTAGATGGAGCGTGGTCTGTAAAAGCAAAGAAGGGGGTGTCTTGGGTTAGATGGAGCTTGGTGTGTAAAAGCAAAGAAGAGGGTGGTCTTGGGGTCAAAGATTTAAAGCTTTTTAATTATGCTTTGTTATTCAAATGGGTCTGGAAATTTGTTTCATCGGAAGATTTTCTTTGGAGTAAGATTATTCAGTGTAGATATGCAAACCCGGCTCAGGATTTCCATATTGGGCTGCTTCCAAAGTACGCTGTTCCTCCATCATTGTGGTGGAGAGATCTATTCGCCATTGCAGGATTTTGCAGTAACTACTGCCTCTCAGACCTGCTGTCGTACGAGCTCAGAAATGGCGCAATTGTACCAATCTGGGCTGCTCGCTGTGCAGGTCCCGTTCCCCTCGTCTCTTTACTCCCGGAGCTCTGGAACAGGGATGTAGATTTGGAATCTTGGGTTGGTGAAAACGGTTTTTTCGAAGAAGGAATTTGGAGATGGAACCTGAAGCTTCCACAACAGAATTTTCCTGAATTTGTAGCTCATCAAGTACTTACTTTGCTGAATGACATTGTGGTGCTTGATGGTGTTAAGGATAAGGTGGTTTGGAATCATGACACTTCCGGCTTGTTCTCAGTCTCTTCTATGTATGGCTTATTGCAGAAGAATTTAGTTGCGCCCAATTGGAGTTGCGAGGAGACTTTGAAGGAGGCTCTCAAATTGATTTGGACTGCTAAAGTTCCTCTGAAAGTTAGTGTTTTTGGTTGGAGGATGATGCTCAATAAACTCCCATCTCGCGTGAATCTTTCTCATAGAGGTATTATAACCAATCGTCACGAAATGGTTTGTCCTTTTTGCTTCTTAGTAGATGAAGATTCTGAACATATTTTCTTCTCTTGCCACAAATCTGTTTTGGTGTGGAAGTTTGTATTTAAGTGGCTAGGAGTAGAGGATTTCCTACTAGGTGATATAATCAATCATTTTTCATTCTGGATGGACGGTTGTGTGAAACAGAATTTTTCCGTCATGAACGCGGCTGGACTGTGGCTATTGGTTTGTTTGGTTATTTGGATGTCTAGGAATAATATTATGTTTAGAGATGAATTTTGGGATCTAGATTCTATTACTAGTCGAGTCGTTTTGTTTTCTTGGTGGTGGATAGGAAAGAAGGGTAAAAATGCTCCTAATTGTAACTATTATTTGTGGGTTAATGCCCCTTCTGATTTTTTATAGGCCCCGATTTTAGTTAGAGGCCCTTTTGTATACGGCTGGGACACCCTTTTGCGTCCTTTGGAATAATATATTTTTGCTTATAAAAAAAAACAAAGACTAGACTGATTAATTATTAAATATAAACTAAATTTAATATCAAAATTTTAATTCACTTTAATATTAAATACTAAAAATCAAAAGAAATATAGAGTAATAATAAGATTATTATAAAGCAAATGTAAATATTATAATTTAAAATGCAAATTACATTTTAATTATCGTTTGTCTCCACTTTTACTTTTACTCCATTTAAAGTAGGAAGTGGAGAAACCTAACTCATACCATCATCATTGTCACTGATAGTTGCAACCCGTCATTGATTCACATGTGCATAAACAGGAACTAATGTGGTGGTTACATCAATGATCTTTTTAATGCGGATAACCTAACTCTTTCGGTTCCTAGAAATGTGTCTTTTCTTTCGCTCTTCTTCACTTTCGAACCTATAGTGAAATGAAGTCACATGATTAACAAAATTTTGGGATGTATTCAATACTTTGTAGCACTTTGGACATGTGTATGGTCTATATTTTTTGTATGGTAGACTGTGGATTCTGCCATCATCATTCTTTTCATCATTCTGTTTCCTTTTCCTATGATTCTTATTAACTACTTTATCATCATCTCCAACAGCAAGTGCAAAATTAAGGGTTTGAGAAATCCACTTGTGTGATTCTGTTGACGATCCTCCCCGGAGATCAGGTTTATAAGAAGTTATGCAAGCATTGATCATCATATTATTGGCGTTGGTGGCATCGTTGATATTATTATTATTCGAGGGAGCAACCGAATTTCCAAATTGGCCTTCAAGAATCTGCATCGCTTTCCTAATTCCTGAAGCATGGCTACAAAAGTTTTTTGTAGGACTTGAAGATGATGAATCGTTATCACTTGAAGAATATGTGTAATTTCTTGCGATTTGGTCATGCACATGCAACCATCTCATCATCATATCAGTAGCCACATTGGGAGATTCATGAGGCGGTGGAGGTTGAAGAAGGAGAGAAGATAATTTATTTTTTAAAGTCATCAATGGAAGGGAAGTCAAAGTAACAAAGATGAGAGAAGAATGACTTACAAGAGGGTTGGTCTATATATCGATTGTAGGGTTTGTGTCACAACCGTCTCAATGCAATTATTTTATTCTCACAATTCTTTGCATCTTCTACACCATTAATTGATACTTAAACTTAAAAAATTAATTTACTAAAATATTAGATATACCTTTTTTAATTTAATTTTTTAATTTGATTTCAATATGTCAATGTTATCATTTATTACTCTCTAATAAATAATCAAAGTACAAGTTCATGTATTTGACATGTTAACCAAAAATTTTATTGACAAATATGGACAAAATTAATAACTCTTTGGCCAACCATAGAAACACTTTTATATCAAAATATAAAAAATCTTAATATATATTGTTTTTACTAAAAATGAGATATTTCCTTCTTTTTATCAATTTTGAGAATCATGTTAGGCAATTCTAAATTTTGGTAAATCTATTACAGATTTTATTTAAAATTTAATAAAAACAATATGTAATTTTAAAAAATAGTCCAATAATAAATACGTTTATCCTATTTTTGTAAAAATTTATTTTTATTATATTTAATAATAGAGAATATGTACAATATTTCATTCTAAAGTATTACAAACAGTATTATACATCATGGATAGAGTCCAAATTACATGCACTCTTAAAAATTTGTCCAAAGTGGTGTCTTACTGCTTTTAAGAAAGAATAAAAATTATTGTATTATATAAAATGAATAAAAAAATATCACATTTTATTAGAATTAACCAAAATAAAAAAGGTTCAACTTCGTATAGACTCACTTTTCAAAGTCTATGTAATTTATGTTTATTTTCTATGTTCAAAATATATTAATAACTTAATTTAATTAAGATATTTATTTTATGATAAATATAATAAAGATAATTATTGCCATGTACACTATATTTTTTGGTTTAATCGATGCTAAAATTAAGAGGCTTATAATCTATATATTTTATTTGAACAATGTGCATTCTTTTTTTATTCAAAATATTTACCTTTGTTTATAGTTTTATAAATTATTAATATTTAATTTTAGTGTATAGTGATATTGGATGAAATGAGCGTGTGGTAGTAACAATTAAGACATATTCTACCAAATTACTAAAAAAACATCGCAAACAATTTACTAGTCAAATAATCAAATATTTAATTGTAATTTTTGTCATGTGATTGTTAACTAATTATATAATATTCCTTTCATCAAGTATTACATAATTAAGAAGAACAATAATAACATTTAAGTTTGTTTTTTATGATAATATAATATAATTATGTATTAGGACTTTCGACCTTTATTGGTACACCGGATTGACTCAGGATATCACAAAGACTAGACTGATTAATTATTAAATATAAACAAAATTTAATATCAAAATTTTAAATCACTTTAATATTAAATACTAAAAATCAAAAGAAATATAGAGTAATAAAAAGATTATTATAAAGCAAATGTAAATATTATAATTTAAAATGCAAATTATATTTTTATTATCGTTTGTCTCCACTTTTACTTTTATTCCGTTTAAAGTAGGAAGTGGAGAAACCTAACTCATACCATCATCATTGTCACTGATAGTTGCAACCCGACATTGTTTCACATGTGCACAAACAGGAACTAATGTGGTGGTTACATCAATGATCTTTTTAATGCGGATATCCTATCTCTTTCGGGTCCTAGAAATGTGTCTTTTCTTTCGCTCTTCTTCATTGTCAAACCAATAGTCAAATGAAGTCACATGATTAGCAAAATTTTGGGATGTATTCAATACTTTGTAGCACTTTAGACATGTGTATGGTCCATATTTTTTGTATGGTAGACTGTGGATTCTACCATCATCAATCTTTTCATCATTCTGTTTCTTTTTCCTATGATTCTTATTAACTACTTTATCATCATCTCCAACAGCAAGTGCAAAATTAAGGGTTTGAGAAATCCACCTGTGTGATTCTGTTGATGATCCTCCTCGGAGATCAGGTTTATAAGAAGCTATGCAAGCATTGATCATCATATTATTGGCGTTGGTGGCATCGTTGATATTATTATTATTCAAGGGAGTAACCGAATTTCCAAATTGGACTTCAAGAATCTGCATCGCATTCCTAATTCCTGGAGCATGGCTACAAAAGTTGTTTGTAGGACTTGAAGATGATGAATCGTTATCACTTGAAGAATATGTGTAATTTCTTGTGATTTGGTCATGCACATGCAACCTTCTCATCATCATATCAATATCCACATTGGGAGATTCATGAAGCGGTGGAGGTTGATGAAGGAGAGAAGATAATTTATTTTTTAAAGTCATCAATGGAAGGGAAGTCAAAGTAACAAAGATGAGAGAAGAATGACTTACAAGAGGGTTGGTCAATATATCGATTGTAGGGTGTGTGTCACAACCGTCTTAATGCAATTATTTTATTCTCACAATTCTTTGCATCTTCTACACCATTAATTGATACTTAAACTTAAAAAATTAATTTACTAAAATATTGGGTATACCTTTTTTAATTTAATTTTTTAATTTGATTCTAATATGTCAATGTTATCATTTATTACTCTCTAATAAATAATCAAAGTACAAGTTCATGTATTTGAGATATTAACCAAAAATTTTATTGACAAATATGGACAAAATTAATAACTCTTTGGCCAACCATAGAAACACTTTTATATCAAAATATAAAAAATCTTAAATATATATATTTTTTTACTAAAAATGAGAGATTTCCTTCTTTTGACCAATTTTGAGAATCATGTTAGGCAATTCTAAATTTTGGTAAATCTATTGCAGATTTTATTTAAAATTTAGTAAAAACGATATGTAATTTTAAAAAACTAGTCCAATAATGAATACGTTTATCCTATTTTTGGAAAAATTTATTTTTATTATATTTAATAATAGAGAATATATACAATATTTCATTCTAAAGTATTACAAACAGTATTATACACCATGGATAGAGTCCAAATTACATGCACTCTTAAGAAAGAATAAAAATTATTGTATTATATAAAATGGATAAAAAATATCACATTTTATTAGAATTAACCAAAATCAAAAAAGTTCAACTTCGTATAGACTCACTTTTCAAAGTCTATGTAATTTATGTTTATTTTCTATTTTCAAAATATATTAATAACTTAATTTTAATTAAGATATTAATTTTATGATAAAAATTATAAAGAAAATTATTGCCATGTATTCTATATTTTTTGGTTTAATCGATGCTAAAATTAAGAGGCTTATAATCTATATATTTTATTTAAACAATGTGCATTCTTTTTTTATTCCAAATATTTGCCTTTGTTTATAGTTTTATAAATTATTGATATTTAATTTTAGTGTAAAGTATGATTGGATGAAATGAGCGTGTGGTAGTAACAATTAAGACATATTCTATCAAATTAGTAAAAAAAACATCGCAAACAATTTACTAGTCAAAAAATCAAATATTTAATTGTAATTTTTGTCATCTTATTGTTAACTAATTATATAATATTCCTTTCATTAAGTATTACATAATTAAGAAGAACAATAATAACATTTGAGTTTGTTTTTTATGATAATATAATATAATTATGTATTAGGACTTTCAACCTTTTTTGGTACACCGAATTAACTGAGGATATCACGAAGACTAGACTGATTAATGATTAAATATAAACTAAATTTAATATCAAAATTTTAAATCACTTTAATATTAAATACTAAAAATAAAAAAAAATATAGAGTAATAATAAGATTATTATAAAGCAAATGTAAATATTATAATTTAAAATGCAAATTACATTTTAATTATCGTTTGTCTCCACTTTTACTTTTACTTCGTTTAAAGTAGGAAGTGGAGAAACCTAACTCATACCATCATCATTGTCACTGATAGTTGCAACCCGACATTGATTCACATGTGCATAAACAGGAACTAATGTGGTGGTTACATCAATGATCTTTTTAATGCGGATATCCTATCTCTTTCGGTTCCTAGAAATGTGTCTTTTCTTTCGCTCTTCTTCACTGTCGAACCTATAGTGAAATAAAGTCACATGATTAGCAAAATTTTGGGATGTATTCAATACTTTGTAGCACTTTGGAAATGTGTATGGTCCATATTTTTTGTATGGTAGACTGTGGATTCTACCATCATCAATCTTTTCATCATTCTGTTTCCTTTTCCTATGATTCTTATTAACTACTTTATCATCATCTCCAACAGCAAGTGCAAAATTAAGGGTTTGAGAAATCCACCTGTGTGATTCTGTTGATGATCCTCCACGGAGATCAGGTTTATAAGAAGCTATGCAAGCATTGATCATCATATTATTGGCGTTGGTGGCATCGTTGATATTATTATTATTCGAGGGAGCAACCGAATTTCCAAATTGGACTTCAAGAATCTGCATCGCATTCCTAATTCCTGGAGCATGGCTACAAAAGTTGTTTGTAGGACTTGAAGATGATGAATCGTTATCACTTGAAGAATATGTGTAATTTCTTGTGATTTGGTCATGCACATGCAACCTTCTCATCATCATATCAATATCCACATTGGGAGATTCATGAAGCGGTGAAGGTAACTGAAGGAGAGAAGATAATTTATTTTTTAAAGTCATCAATGGAAGGGAAGTCAAAGTAACAAAGATGAGAGAAGAATGACTTAGAAGAGGGTTGGTCTATATATCGATTGTAGGGTGTGTGTCACAACCATCTCAATGCAATTATTTTATTCTCACAATTCTTTGCATCTTCTACACCATTAATTGATACTTAAACTTAAAAAATTAATTTACTAAAATATTGGATATACCTTTTTTAATTTAATTTTTTAATTTGATTCTAATATGTCAATGTTATCATTTATTACTCTCTAATAAATAATCAAAGTACAAGTTCATGTATTTGAGATATTAACCAAAACTTTTATTGACAAATATGGACAAAATTAATAACTCTTTGGCCATCCATAGAAACACTTTTATATCAAAATATAAAAATCTTAATATATATTTTTTTTTACTAAAAATGAGATATTCCTTCTTTTGACCAATTTTAAGAATCATGTTAGGCAATTCTAAATTTTGGTAAATCTATCGCAGATTTTATTTAAAATTTAGTAAAAACGATATGTAATTTTTAAAAATAGTCCAATAATAAATACGTTTATCCTTTTTTTGGAAAAATTTATTTTTATTATATTTAATAATAGAGAATATATACAATATTTCATTCTAAAGTATTACAAACAGTATTACACACCATGGATAGAGTCCAAATTACATGCACTCTTAAGAAAGAATAAAAAATATTGTATTATATAAAATGGATAAAAAATATCACATTTTATTAGAATTAACCAAAATCAAAAAAGTTCAACTTCGTATAGACTCACTTTTCAAAGTCTATGTAATTTAAGTTTATTTTCTATGTTCAAAATATATTAATAACTTAATTTTAATTAAGATATTAATTTTATGATAAAAATTATAAAGTAAATTATTGCCATGTATTCTATATTTTTTGGTTTAATCGATGCTAAAATTAAGAGGCTTATAATCTATATATTTTATTTAAACAATGTGCATTCTTTTTTTATTCAAAATATTTGCCTTTGTTTATTGTTTTATAAATTATTGATATTTAATTTTAGTGTAAAGTATGATTGGATGAAATGAGCGTGTGGTAGTAACAATTAAGACATATTCTATCAAATTAGTAAAAAAAACATCGCAAACAATTTACTAGTCAAAAAATCAAATATTTAATTGTAATTTTTGTCATCTGATTGTTAACTAATTATATAATATTCCTTTCATTAAGTATTACATAATTAAGAAGAACAATAATAACATTTGAGTTTGTTTTTTATGATAATATAATATAATTATGTATTAGGACTTTCAACCTTTTTTGGTACACCGGATTAACTGAGGATATCACGAAGACTAGACTGATTAATGATTAAATATAAACTATATTTAATATCAAAATTTTAAATCACTTTAATATTAAATACTAAAAATAAAAAAAAATATAGAGTAATAATAAGATTATTATAAAGCAAATGTAAATATTATAATTTAAAATGCAAATTACATTTTAATTATCGTTTGTCTCCACTTTTACTTTTACTTCGTTTAAAGTAGGAAGTGGAGAAACCTAACTCATACCATCATCATTGTCACTGATAGTTGCAACCCGACATTGATTCACATGTGCATAAACCGGAACTAATGTGGTGGTTACATCAATGATCTTTTTAATGCGGATATCCTATCTCTTTCGGTTCCTAGAAATGTGTCTTTTCTTTCGCTCTTCTTCACTGTCGAACCTATAGTGAAATAAAGTCACATGATTAGCAAAATTTTGGGATGTATTCAATACTTTGTAGCACTTTGGAAATGTGTATGGTCCATATTTTTTGTATGGTAGACTGTGGATTCTACCATCATCAATCTTTTCATCATTCTGTTTCCTTTTCCTATGATTCTTATTAACTACTTTATCATCATCTCCAACAGCAAGTGCAAAATTAAGGGTTTGAGAAATCCACCTGTGTGATTCTGTTGATGATCCTCCACGGAGATCAGGTTTATAAGAAGCTATGCAAGCATTGATCATCATATTATTGGCGTTGGTGGCATCGTTGATATTATTATTATTCGAGGGAGCAACCGAATTTCCAAATTGGACTTCAAGAATCTGCATCGCATTCCTAATTCCTGGAGCATGGCTACAAAAGTTGTTTGTAGGACTTGAAGATGATGAATCGTTATCACTTGAAGAATATGTGTAATTTCTTGTGATTTGGTCATGCACATGCAACCTTCTCATCATCATATCAATATCCACATTGGGAGATTCATGAAGCGGTGAAGGTAAATGAAGGAGAGAAGATAATTTATTTTTTAAAGTCATCAATGGAAGGGAAGTCAAAGTAACAAAGATGAGAGAAGAATGACTTAGAAGAGGGTTGGTCTATATATCGATTGTAGGGTGTGTGTCACAACCATCTCAATGCAATTATTTTATTCTCACAATTCTTTGCATCTTCTACACCATTAATTGATACTTAAACTTAAAAAATTAATTTACTAAAATATTGGATATACCTTTTTTAATTTAATTTTTTAATTTGATTCTAATATGTCAATGTTATCATTTATTACTCTCTAATAAATAATCAAAGTACAAGTTCATGTATTTGAGATATTAACCAAAACTTTTATTGACAAATATGGACAAAATTAATAACTCTTTGGCCATCCATAGAAACACTTTTATATCAAAATATAAAAATCTTAATATATATTTTTTTTTACTAAAAATGAGATATTCCTTCTTTTGACCAATTTTAAGAATCATGTTAGGCAATTCTAAATTTTGGTAAATCTATTGCAGATTTTATTTAAAATTTAGTAAAAACGATATGTAATTTTAAAAAATAGTCCAATAATAAATACGTTTATCCTTTTTTTGGAAAAATTTATTTTTATTATATTTAATAATAGAGAATATATACAATATTTCATTCTAAAGTATTACAAACAGTATTACACACCATGGATAGAGTCCAAATTACATGCAATCTTAAGAAAGAATAAAAAATATTGTATTATATAAAATGGATAAAAAATATCACATTTTATTAGAATTAACCAAAATCAAAAAAGTTCAACTTCGTATAGACTCACTTTTCAAAGTCTATGTAATTTAAGTTTATTTTCTATGTTCAAAATATATTAATAACTTAATTTTAATTAAGATATTAATTTTATGATAAAAATTATAAAGTAAATTATTGCCATGTATTCTATATTTTTTGGTTTAATCGATGCTAAAATTAAGAGGCTTATAATCTATATATTTTATTTAAACAATGTGCATTCTTTTTTTATTCAAAATATTTGCCTTTGTTTATTGTTTTATAAATTATTGATATTTAATTTTAGTGTAAAGTATGATTGGATGAAATGAGCGTGTGGTAGTAACAATTAAGACATATTCTATCAAATTAGTAAAAAAAACATCGCAAACAATTTACTAGTCAAAAAATCAAATATTTAATTGTAATTTTTGTCATCTGATTGTTAACTAATTATATAATATTCCTTTCATTAAGTATTACATAATTAAGAAGAACAATAATAACATTTGAGTTTGTTTTTTATGATAATATAATATAATTATGTATTAGGACTTTCAACCTTTTTTGGTACACCGGATTAACTGAGGATATCACGAAGACTAGACTGATTAATGATTAAATATAAACTATATTTAATATCAAAATTTTAAATCACTTTAATATTAAATACTAAAAATAAAAAAAAATATAGAGTAATAATAAGATTATTATAAAGCAAATGTAAATATTATAATTTAAAATGCAAATTACATTTTAATTATCGTTTGTCTCCACTTTTACTTTTACTTCGTTTAAAGTAGGAAGTGGAGAAACCTAACTCATACCATCATCATTGTCACTGATAGTTGCAACCCGACATTGATTCACATGTGCATAAACCGGAACTAATGTGGTGGTTACATCAATGATCTTTTTAATGCGGATATCCTATCTCTTTCGGTTCCTAGAAATGTGTCTTTTCTTTCGCTCTTCTTCACTGTCGAACCTATAGTGAAATAAAGTCACATGATTAGCAAAATTTTGGGATGTATTCAATACTTTGTAGCACTTTGGAAATGTGTATGGTCCATATTTTTTGTATGGTAGACTGTGGATTCTACCATCATCAATCTTTTCATCATTCTGTTTCCTTTTCCTATGATTCTTATTAACTACTTTATCATCATCTCCAACAGCAAGTGCAAAATTAAGGGTTTGAGAAATCCACCTGTGTGATTCTGTTGATGATCCTCCACGGAGATCAGGTTTATAAGAAGCTATGCAAGCATTGATCATCATATTATTGGCGTTGGTGGCATCGTTGATATTATTATTATTCGAGGGAGCAACCGAATTTCCAAATTGGACTTCAAGAATCTGCATCGCATTCCTAATTCCTGGAGCATGGCTACAAAAGTTGTTTGTAGGACTTGAAGATGATGAATCGTTATCACTTGAAGAATATGTGTAATTTCTTGTGATTTGGTCATGCACATGCAACCTTCTCATCATCATATCAATATCCACATTGGGAGATTCATGAAGCGGTGGAGGTTGATGAAGGAGAGAAGATAATTTATTTTTTAAAGTCATCAATGGAAGGGAAGTCAAAGTAACAAAGATGAGAGAAGAATGACTTAGAAGAGGGTTGGTCTATATATCGATTGTAGGGTGTGTGTCACAACCATCTCAATGCAATTATTTTATTCTCACAATTCTTTGCATCTTCTACACCATTAATTGATACTTAAATTTAAAAAATTAATTTACTGAAATATTGGATATACCTTTTTTAATTTGATTCTAATATGTCAATGTTATCATTTATTACTCTCTAATAAATAATCAAAGTACAAGTTCATGTATTTGAGATATTAACCAAAAATTTTGTTGACAAATATGAACAAAATTAATAACTCTTTGGCCAACCATAGAAACACTTTTATATCAAAATATAAAAAATCTTAATATATATTTTTTTTTTACTAAAAATGAGATATTCCTTCTTTTGACCAATTTGGAGAATCATGTTAGGCAATTCTATATTTTGGTAAATCTATTGCAGATTTTATTTAAAATTTAGTAAAAACGATATGTAATTTTAAAAAATAGTCCAATAATAAATACGTTTATCCTTTTTTTGGAAAAATTTATTTTTATTATATTTAATAATAGAGAATATATACAATATTTCATTCTAAAGTATTACAAACATTATTACACACCATGGATAGAGTCCAAATTACATGCACTCTTAAGAAAGAATAAAAAATATTGTATTATATAAAATGGATAAAAAATATCACATTTTATTAGAATTAACCAAAATAAAAAAAGTTCAACTTCGTATGGACTGACTTTTCAAAGTCTATGTAATTTATGTTTATTTTCTAAGTTCAAAATATATTAATAACTTAATTTTAATTAAGATATTAATTTTATGATAAAAATTATAAAGAAAATTATTGCCATGTATTCTATATTTTTTGGTTTAATCGATGCTAAAATTAAGAGGCTTATAATCTATATATTTTATTTAAACAATGTGCATTCTTGTTTTATTCAAAATATTTGCCTTTGTTTATAGTTTTATAAATTATTGATATTTAATTTTAGTGTAAAGTAAGATTGGATGAAATGAGCGTGTGGTAGTAACAATTAAGACATATTCTATCAAATTAGTAAAAAAAACATCGCAAACAATTTACTAGTCAAAAAATCAAATATTTAATTGTAATTTTTGTCATCTGATTGTTAACTAATTATATAATATTCCTTTCATTAAGTATTACATAATTAAGAAGAACAATAATAACATTTGAGTTTTTTTTTTATGATAATATAATATAATTATGTATTAGGACTTTCAACCTTTTTTGGTACACCGGATTAACTGAGGATATCACAAAGACTAGACTGATTAATTACTAAATATAAACTAAATTTAATATCAAAATTTTAAATCACTTTAATATTAAATACTAAAAAAAAATAAAATATAGAGTAATAATAAGATTATTATAAAGCAAATGTAAATATTATAATTTAAAATGCAAATTACATTTTAATTATCGTTTGTCTCCACTTTTACTTTTACTCCGTTTAAAGTAGGAAGTGGAGAAACCTAACTCATACCATCATCATTGTCACTGATAGTTGCAACCCGACATTGATTCACATGTGCATAAACAGGAACTAATGTGGTGGTTACATCAATGATCTTTTTAATGCGGATATCCTATCTCTTTCGGTTCCTAGAAATGTGTCTTTTCTTTCGCTCTTCTTCACTGTCGAACCTATAGTGAAATGAAGTCACATGATTAGCAAAATTTTGGGATGTATTCAATACTTTGTAGCACTTTTGACATGTGTATGGTCCATATTTTTTGTATGGTAGACTGTAGATTCTACCATCATCAATCTTTTCATCATTCTGTTTCCTTTTCCTATGATTCTTATTAACTACTTTATCATCATCTCCAACAGCAAGTGCAAAATTAAGGGTTTGAGAAATCCACCTGTGTGATTATGTTGATGATCCTCCACGGAGATCAGGTTTATAAGAAGCTATGCAAGCATTGATCATCATATTATTGGCGTTGGTGGCATCGTTGATATTATTATTATTCGAGGTAGCAACCGAATTTCCAAATTGGACATCAAGAATCTGCATCGCATTCCTAATTCCTGGAGCATGGCTGTTGTACCCTAAATTTTTACCCTTAGATGTCATCCAGCTTTTGTGCATCTTAGGAACATCTCTGCATTTGTTTGAGCTAACCCATATCTTGTAATTTGTTTATTTGTGTTCAAGTTAGGTTTACCTATCATCGTGAGGCTCCACAAGTTGTCTGAAGTAAGCCAAGTCAACAAAAGATCACCAGTGCAGGAACTTTGGAATTAGGGTTTTTTTCCTGAAGAAATCATTAAGAGAAGCTTGAGCCTTAATCCCACTATGTCTCAGAATTAGGGCTTCTGTGACACCTATCGACCAACAGCTTCGAGTTTTCATCAAAATGATCTCCTAAACCCTAATTATCAATTCTATGGTTTACCAACATCCTCAAGAGTCTCCTAAGACCTTTAGTCGGGAAGGAAGAAACAGACTCACAAGGTTTGACCTCGGTGCGCTCACAGTCAGAATTAGGGTTCGACTGAAACCCTAATCTTTTGGAATCGGGGACTAAATGAAGTATTATTGGTTTTAATCATCATATCCTATCTCATGAAGTATTCAAAACATCCATACCAAGTTTCATGAAGTTTCTTGCAAGATAAGTAGGGTTTTGGTCGCGAACGACTTCGTATACGACGTTTTTCCCCTAATAGCCCGATTTGAAATAACCATAACTCCTAAACCGTGCACTCAAATTAAACGACTCAAAGCTCATTGGAAAGCTCTCATCAAGATATTTAATTCATTCCATATGACTTTTTGTCTAAAAATGCTTAGATTTTGAGTTATGGAGCTTACAAGACGTTTTGGCCAAACACTTAGAAAAATTTTCAGCACTTTTCACCACCTATTTTCCCAACTTTGACACGACTTTTCACCCCTTTCCATTTGGGTTCAGGTCTTGCGTCCCAAATGAAAGTTGTAGGGCTTGTTGAGAGCTTTCCAACCATATGTGGAACATCTCAAGGGGATAAACCAAACTCATGTTATGGTGCGTTGAAGTTAGGTGTATTAAAATGTCAAAATTCAATAACTTAGAATTTTTTCTAAGTCCTTTTCCACCTTCTCATGTGCGCGACTTTATGGTCCATTTTCTCAGTGTTACGAGCCTCATCTCAAGCAACTTTCCACATGAGATTTAATCTATCAAATGTCCACTCTCCAAAGAATCAAAAACCGTGAGATTTGATGGAATAGTTATCAAGTTATTGCACACCAAAGATGACATATTGAAACATGTATCCACTTGAAAATTTCAGATTTTATCTCTTTGGTACATCAAACATTGTCACGATTTGTCTCACATGTTCTAAACCCAATCTCAATCTGTCAGAAACATCAAAATCACTCTACCTTGTACTAGCTTTCCAAGGGTTCAAAAGTCATTTCATTTGGTGCATTAAACCAAGAATTATCGTGTGGCAAATCTCACCTCACCAATGCATGTCTCACTGACAAGAAAAACCTACACCATAGCATGTGTTCCCAAGGATTGCTTTTTTCTGACTCACAACAGAGATAAGCTGCATGGCCATCTTTCACTTGGCTCAAGAACGATAGTATCTTGCAGGGGGCATGCCTTTACTGCATTTAAGACAGCAGCACACCAGCTCACCTATAAAAGGAGCATGGTTCCCATTCATTCAAGGGGACACGAAAAAAACACACGAAGAAATCACCATCAACAACATCTGTTTTACACAACAAAAACACTCTAAAGAACTTTGAGTTTCTATTCGGCAAGTGATAAGTCGGTTGCAGCTGTGCTAGCTCGAGCAGAAGGGAGAAGAAGCAAGAAGTTGTTCAAGAACCTGCTGATAGCTTGGAAGAGAGGTATGTAACTTCATCTCAACTTCATCTCACATAGCAACATCATATGCATCCTTACATTACTTCCATGTTATTTTTGTCGTTCATAATATGAATCTGATATATGAGGATTTGTGTTTTGGATGTATCATGTTTAAGTTCAGTTCTGATTTTTGGTTGAATGCATAACATTGGTCAATCCGCTCTGTGCTTATTTGTTGATTACCTTGTTGAGTTTGTTTAATTGCCATTGTTAAGCTTATAACAGATGCATATGTGACTGCTTCCTGGTGTTTTCAAAATGTATGTTCAAATTATAGGTGTACCTCTCTTTCTGTTATTCATGCTGGTACCATTTGTATGCCTAAGCTAGGGTAGTTTCTTCATATTTAAGAAAGCTGTCAAGCCTTGTGACATGGCAGGCATCCTTTGTTATTTTGAACTTGTGCAAAGTTTGATTGCTGTATCTATAGTTATCCATTCCTCTTTGCTACAACTGTAAGGTGCGTGAAATATGTTTGAATCAAGTTTGTCATATGCGTTATAGTCGGTATGCTGTCATTTGAATCATGTTCATAAGTGTTGCAGCTTTACATCTACCATATCATGTTTGTTTTCTTACGTGTCACTTTGAGTAACATTTGGTGAAAGACTGAACTTATCATATGTGCCTGGCCTTAGTTTAATCTATCTATGTAACTGTTGAGTTCTGGTTTCTAACATGTGAATTAGTTCCTCAAGATGTGAAAGTGACCATGCCTCCTTATGCACTAATGCCTTGTTTAGACAGTAATCTATGCAAATGCTTATGTGATATCAGTATGCTTACCATGCCATTGTAAGTTCGTTCACCTGGTATGTCAAATTGATGAAGTATACATAATATGTCTAAGACCTCTACCTCTACCTATACATGACCTGCTTGCATTTATATTTCCCCCTAAATTGTTTGTTAGAATAGTTGACTTCTTGATGTATTGCATATCAGTTTTGTGATGAACATGCCTTGATGAATATGTCAAAGTCTCTGATTTTCCAAAGCCTTGCCTTAGTGTCTCTTACCTGCTTTTCAAGCCATTTGCTGTCATGTTAGAATATGTGGTTTTGCCAAACCTGTTTGAAATGTAATCTTGCTCGAGTTTTAATGTGAGTCATGTACTGTCCTTATGGTGCTATCCACACCCTAATACATGCCATTCTGAATCTAATACATATGTTTTTAGTGTATATGCTGGTATGATGTTGGTTTAATTTGGTCTGCTGCTACCTTTTAAATGATACTACTTGAATGCACTTGGTTGTTATGACTGTCTTGTATCATGCCCTACCTTTGAAATAGATATGAAGCATTAGATCAATATGGAGAGTGCATGGTCTGTTATATGATATCCATGCCTCAATGCTATTAGGATGAGATGCCATTTCGTATGAACAATTGTGGTTATCCTTGTTTCATGACAGTGCGGTATTTCGAAATTGTTATGAGCCCGTGTGTAATCTTAATCTAGTTTTGATACAGGAACCGCACTGAATGCCTGCTATCGTTATTGTTACTTTGATGCCATCTTTCTATCAACAGTCATGGGTTGAATTGCTATTGAATGCTAAAACATGTCACCAAAACCGATTGCATTGTGTCTGATATGCCATCATGTTTTTTATTAGACACCTTAAGTAGCTAATGCTGCTGTCTTGGCCTTTTGGTTTTCCTACATTTGTGTCATTCAATCATATTAATCATGTAATCTGATTCTGAAACATCTTTGTTTTCATTTACTCAACATGTTCAGCATTTAACTTGTGCCATTCTGGAAAACTCAACATAATGCCATGCTGATATTGGATCATTGATCTACTTGTTTGTTCACTAGTTGCATGCCAAGATGTTTCCTTTTACTGAACCTCTTATGAATACACTTACTGCTATGACTATGTTGGAATTTACCACTTTGCACATTCAGATTTTTTATCAACTTGCATGATTAGGACACTCCCTTTACACACATGTAGTAGCCCATTAATTTTCGAAACAATGTTGTTCGTTTCTGTTGTATTTGGTTTGGTTATGGTTGATATTTGGTGGTTGGTATGCTTATCACTTTTACGTGGACAGTTAGTGTACTTATAGGGTGAATTCGTTTGTTGTCCAACATGTATGAAATTCCATGACTGTAAGTGTTATCACATGCTTTTTGTTCCATCTGGTTTGGAGTTTGTCTGCTGATGATTGGCTTAGTTTTGTTAGCATTGTCGTGAATGATTGAGGTTGTTTGGTTTTGATTTGGAAAATGCGCGCATATAAGGTTCATATATTTATGGAAGTGTTTTATGACCGGATGAACACGCCGTCCCAACGGTCACACACCTGCACATAACTACCTTACCTACCCTCAGGACTGGGGTTCGAATCCCCCTCGCCCCAGTCCTTTTATATTGTTTTTCTGAATTTCGCTTGCTTTATGATATGTCTGTGTGTATTCATACTTTGTTCACCTAGCACACGCAGCTCAGCTGGTTGTTGTTTGATTTGTTTGGTTCAAGGGCGTGGGTTCAATCCCCACAATTGACAATCCCACATTTTTTTTTTACCACTTGTTTAATTTTATTATTTTGGTTTATGTTTAAATTTTCAAAACATCATAACTTGTTTGTTTTTCACTCTTTTTAATCCAGTCCTTTTGCTAATTACTCCTAGTCAAACCTATTTTTCATATATGAGAATAAATGGACAAAAATATTTATTTTTGAGACTCTATGCATGTTTGGTCTATTAATACTTAGTAGGTCTTTATTGCACTCCTTAATAACTCGTGCCATGTTATCCTTGCTTATCATGCTTGATCATATCTAATATGTGTCTCTAGCCCTGAATTGATGTGTTGGTCTTGTTTATCATGTCAATTTATTCATGTATTTGTTCATATCATCCTTAGTTAATATCATTCTCTTTATCTTTGTGAGTATTCTACATGTTTGTCTTCCTAAAGATTGAAGCATGTTGGTTATCATTCTTTAATACCATTCTATATGTTTGTCGTCCTAAAGATTTAAGCATATTGATTTTCATCCTTTAATATCATTCTACATGTTTGTCTTCCTAAAGATTGAAGCATGTTGACATCGTCTGTTTAGTTATTCTACTTGAAGCATATTCATTTTATCCATATCTTTATCATGAAACATATTGCCATCTTCATGCTTATGTTACTTCCATCACATTATCTCATATCAATGTTGTAACTTATATCGTGCCTTACCCTGTCATTTTATCAAGTGTATGTTTATCATATTTTACTTCCTTTTATATGTTTATTTATCATTATCCAAACCTTTTCAAAAAAATATCAAAAATTCTCGATCCAACGTCGAGCCCATTTTCTACCCATGTAAGTCGATCGCCTTCAGGTATCGCATTCAACCTTTTGGTCACCAGACACAAGTCTAGCATCACCTTGCTAGCACCATCGCCTAAACAACATAACTTAATCGCATTAATATCCAAAGGAAAATCCCATGCATGATGACCATGTTATTGTGTATGGTGCATATCATTTGCATTCATAATCATTACCTAAAGATAAGTCACGAATCCTACCTTGACCTAAGTAACCTTTTAGGAGAGAACTTTATTTCTTGGCCTCATCAGAGCCAAAGAAATCACAATTAGCTTTAGGAAGAATTCTTCAACTCTTAGTGATATTCATCATAATGAATTTATCACTTCCCCCACTGACTAAACTTCAATATAGGTCCATTACAACTAGATCTAGAGAGTTCTTAAACTCTACAATGAGATTATACTCATTTCCCCTCTGAATATTGGCCATGGTCAATAGATCAGTAGACGTAGAACTACGCATACTCTGATTCTATTCCCGAGGATACGTAGGCGTAAAGTGCGATGCTTTATCGAGTACACTTAGATACTAACCCCTAGGGTTTTCCAACCTTTAGCATAGAACCTTTAGCAAACAGATAACAAAATAACATAATTGAATCAAGAGGTTCCTGTAGAGTACTACAGATATCTAGGATGCTAACACCTTCCCTAGGTATAACCAACCCCCGAACTTAGAATCTTAGTGCATTTGCATTGCATTGTGGGAATTCGGTTTTTTTCTCCCTTCCTTTGGATAAATCAAAGACCGGTGGTGACATTAAAAATACGATACAAGTTAATCAATAATTTGTTATCCAATTTTCACCGCGACAGAAATGGCGACTTCACTGGGGACTTCTCATAAGAGGGTTCCCCCTAACTTGTTTAATCATGTTATTTGTTTTTGTTATGCTTGCTTGGGTTGTCACTTTGAGTGGTGAGGAGTCCTAGACCCGGACACGAGTATAATTATAGGAGATGATATGGTCAAGGGTACTTTGACGGAGTCGATTCCTGAAAAGTCGAATTGAGAAAATCATCGCTCAGTTTAGGTTCTTTTGAACTTAATATTGTTTGAACGAGTACATTCGTGAAAACGATATTAACTTCGACCAAGGACCTTTAAGACTGAGGACCGTAGCACCTTTAACCCAACTTGGCCTTTTAGGACGTAGTGCGGTGACTATGCGGGAGTCCATTTCCAAATAGTTGTCACGCGATACTACACTCAGACGAGATTCTCTTGAGAATATTATTGACTAACCGAGTAATTTGGGAAGTCGATAATATCCGAAAGATGGGTCGTAGACTCTGGGAACTCTTAGAACCCGTTCGGCAGGTACATTCTAAAACCACACCACCCCATGGGATGGGTAGACCTTGACTCCATTCATGCTCCTTTGAACCTAGGACTTTTTGTTTGCTTGTTTGTGTGCCCTTTTGTTTGTGTGTTTGTGCATACATGCATACATAAGCATCATTTTCGTTCAAGTTCGTGGAGTCTGAGTCTTTTATTTACGTCGTAGGGTGCCATGGACAATGAAAGAAGGAACACCGTGAAGTATACTTACAAGAGTTTTGACACAAGTGACCTAAGGAGGTTGGAGACTCTGTTGGTTGATCCAAAAGGATTCGAGCGTAGATATGGGGCGCTTTTGTTTCTATTGAAGGTGAGGGTTGATCAAGGACTTCTCTCCACCCTACTTCAGTTTTATGATCCGGTATATCATTGCTTCACGTTCCCTGATTACCAACTGGTGCCTACTCTTGAGGAATATGCATGTCTGACTGAGATACCTATTTTGGATAAGTCTCCTTTTCCCATTTTTGGTAAAGACCCTAAGGAACAAGAGATTGCTAAGGCGACACATTTGGAGTTAGCAGACATACGAGGGAATATGACTACCAAAGGAGGGATTTCTGTTTTGCCTATGAAATTTCTGGTGGAGAAAGCTCATCATTATGCCAGGCATTCTGACATGGCTGCCTTTGAGGCTATATATGCTTTAATGATTTATGGTACCTTTCTGTTCCCCAATCTCAAAGACTATGTGGACCTCAATGCCATCAAGATATTTATGAAGAGGAACCCTGTCCCTACTTTGTTAGCTGAAGCTTATCACGCCATACATTCGAAGCATGCCAAAGGAGGGCAGATCACATGCTGTGTACCCTTATTGTACAAGTGGTTTACTTCGCACTTGCCCAAGGCTAACATTTTTTGGGACCCTAAAAAAGGATGGTGGTCTAAGAAGATCATGGCCCTTACTCATTCTGACGTTGATTGGTATAACCCTCATAGGTACGAGGATGTGGTGATCATTGACAGTTGTGGAAAGTTCGGGAACGTGCCTCTTCTTGGCATACAAGGAATAACCAGTTACAATCCGGTCTTAGCTCGCAGACAGTTTGGTTACCCTTTGAAGGTCAAGCCTCTTGGTATTCACACAGAAGGATTTTTCTCCAAAGATTACGAAAAGCAAGAGGAATTAAGGAGCAGAATTTTAGAAGCCTGGAGGGACAAACACAAGAAAGATAGGAATGCTTTGGGAAAGCATAACTGTGTCTCCATGGACCCCTACCTACAATGGGTCAGAAGAAGGGCTATTGAACTAAGGATGCCCTATGATCGCCAAGAGCCTATGATCTTGAATGAAGAACCTGTCTTCATCTTTGCATCTGAGACAGAGGAATTAAAGATCGCCTTAAGGAAAGCTCAGCAGATAGGGAATGCTTGGAAGGATAAGTGTGAGGTGCTTGTGGAAGAGAACGAAGCGCTTCAAAGACAGCTAAAGGCAAAAAGTGAGGAAGTTCTCTCTTGCAAAAGGAGGAAGTTACAAGAAGACCCGAGTCCCTCAAACCCTGAGACTACTTCGTGGGAGGCGATAATAGAGGAGCTGGTTCTCGAGAAGTCCCGAATGGAAGAAGAGATTAAGAAGTACAAGCTAAGATTATTGGGGGAATCTCCTTAGGTCTTTTATTAGCCTTTATTTAATTATTAAAACTCTTGTAAGAATATCAACGGTTTTAATGTTTTCCTTACGAAGTTTTAATTCCCGTTTTCTTTCACTTGTAACAAATTTTGTATGATTAATGAAATCAGGTCCGTTGGTATTCTGTGACGATTACAAATACTCAAAATTCCACGAACTTTTGCATCTCATTGCATTTGCATTCTCATTCTCATTCACTTCAAAGAACTCAAAGTTTGCTGTTTTTAGATATCGCAAAATGGATCATGGAAGGAAAGGAACGGTACCATACACCTTCAGGGTTTTTGATGTGGAACAGTTGAGGGAACTAGGAGGTCGGATAAGGGATCCAGATGCCTTCGCCGCAAAGCACGGGCATATGCTCTCTTTATTGCAGGTACAAGTAGCTGAGGGTTTATTAGAGACATTGGCTCAACTCTACCATGTGATCTACCACTGTTTCATCTTCCAAGATTTCCAGTTGATGCCCACTTTGGAAGAGTATTCCGCCTTATTAGGGATACCCGTCAAAGATTCACCCCCGTTCTACGGTGGAGAAGGAAGACCCAGTCAAGAAGACATCGCGAGAGTGACTCGCATCAAGCTGATAGAGATCCAGACACACATGAGGTGCAGAAGAGGGATCGACGGCTTGCCTGCTCAATTCCTATTTGAGAAAGCTCGAGAGTTCGCCGACCAAGGAACAACTAGGGCTTTCGAGAATCTTTTGGCACTACTGGTTTATGGTCTATTTGTGTTTCCGAATGTTGAGAATTTCGTCGACGTTCATGCGATCAGGATCTTCATGCTCAAGAACCCGGTACCAACGTTGTTGGCCGATGCATACCACTCGATCCATTCAAGGATCCTGAAAGGAGAAGGTCAGATCGTATGCTGCACTGCTATCCTCTATAGGTGGTTTATTTCGCACCTACCAAAGACCATGGCCTTCTGGGATGTGAGGGATGGCTCAGAATGGCCCGTTAAACTCATGGACCTGACCCACTCAGATGTTGTTTGGTATGATCCGATATACGGAGGGATTCCCATGATTCACAGTTGCGGAGATTTTTCCAACGTGCCTCTTCTTGGCACGAAAGGGTGCACCAGTTACAACCCTGTTCTCGCTCGTCGCCAGCTTGGGCATCCGATGAATGAGATACCGGATCCAGAGAACTTGAAAAGAATTTTCCTCTATGAAGGAGAAGACCCCCAGCTGAAGATGCGGATTCTATTCGCTTGGCGTCAAATCAACAGACAAGGAATGACTGCAACAACAAACCCTGACTGCACGGTTACAGAATCTTACCTAGAGTGGTCACGCAAACGAGCCCTCGCTCTGACGATGCCATATCCTCGGCCCAAGCCTCCTGTAATAGAATCAGATGAAGTTTCAAGACTAAAGGTAGAAGTGGAGAAGCTGACACTGGACAAGTACATATTGCAGGAAAGGATTGACAAGTTGATGGAGGAACTCAGCGAAAGGAAAGGAGCATCATCCAGCGGATCAAAGCCCTAGTTCCTCTTTGTTGTATCTTGTTGTACTGAAAGCCCTGAGGGTGTACCGCTTGTAAACAAGTTTTAAAATTTTAATAAAAACAAGTTTCCAATTGCGATATTTAACTACACTTTCGAGCTCCTTGAAGTGAATGTTGCATCATGTTGCATCATACGCATCATTTCGCATCACATCTGCATTTTCGCATATACATGTGCATTCCTTCGGTGTCTCATTATCCTTTTACCTTCTTCAGTTGTCGTCATTGAACCACCACCCTGAGTGCCCTGCACCGTTACAACCTTGAAGAGAAAGGATGTCTGAAAATTGCGAGAATCTGGATCAGGTTAACAACGAGCTCGCTGAATTAAGAGTAGGAATGGGGCAGATCATGGAAGCCTTGAGTATCATACGAGCAACGATGGACACACAAGCCACTGTGGTCTCAGAAATCGTCACTACGACTGTTGTGCCACCGGCTATACCTGTCGTAAATCCCACTCTGGGGATGCCATTCGAGTTCATGCGAGCCACAGCCCCTCAATCCACGCAACAAGCGGTACCATTGCTCAGTGAGAATCAACAAGCTATTCCGACTTATGTTCCGCCTGTGGTACAGACCCAATTCCAACCTGTTTTCCAGAACCAGCAGTATTTTGATGGTATGTCTGTAGAAGAGGGTGACAGTAACGAGAAGTTGAGAGCCAACATGGAGGTGATGCAAAGAAAGCTGAAGGCTATGGAAGGAGACAACGTTTTCAGTTCTGACCTTAAAGATATGTGTCTAGTCACTGATCTAGTGATTCCACCGAAATTCAAGTTACCAAGTTTTGAATTGTATTCTGGTGCCACGTGCCCTAAGGCACACCTAGTCATGTATCTCCGAAGAATGGCGGCTTATATGGATAATGATAAGTTAATGATCCATTGTTTCCAAGATAGCCTGAAGGGCGCTGCCGCAAAGTGGTATTTAAGCTTGGACCAGTCTCAGATCAAGTGTTTCCAGGATGTTATGGACGTGTTCATAAAGCATTATAAGTATAATTTGGATTTAGCTCCTGATCGTAGACAGCTATTGACCATGACTCAAAAGAACACAGAGTCGTTTAAAGAATATGCCCAAAGGTGGAGAGAGACTGCATCACAAGTTGAACCGCCATTGACCGAGAAAGAACTAGCTGATTGGTTTGTAGACACTGTCAAACCAGAATTCTATGAGAAAATGATCAGTAATATCGGCGCAAATTTCTCTGACATCATCGCGATTGGTATGAAGGTGGAGGCAGGCCTGAAAAGTGGAAAGGTAGCCAGTTCACCGAACAGTTCTACTAGCACCGGTATCAAGAAGTCTCCGGGTAACTTCCATAAGAAGAAGGAAGGCGAAACTAACGCTATTTTGACAGGAAAGAGGCAAAACCCTAGTTGGAAACGATCTCTATTCCAACCACAACCGAGTCCCGGCTTTCCTCAGCAGCCAATCTATCCCACACAGTTTGCACAACAACCATACGTGGCGTCTGTTACGCCCACTTTTAATCGTCAGATAATGCATCAAGTTCCTGCTTCCCAGTCACCAAATCAGCAACAGTGGACGAAGAACCAGAATCAGACTTACCAGCAACAACGGCGGCCAGTGCCACAGCAAAATACCCCGCCAAGAAGACAAGCAGTAACACCAAATTTTCCGCCCATACCAATGACGTACACGGCATTATATCCTTCGCTGGTGGAGCAAGGATTAATCGTTACTAGGCCATTGGGGCCACTATCTGAAAAAGCTATGCAGTTCTACAATCCTAACGCATCATGTGCTTTCCATCAAGGAGGAGTAGGCCACGATTTAGAAGGGTGTTTGGCGCTAAAGAATCTAGTAAAGAGTCTGATGGAGAAAAATATCCTGTCTTTCGCTAACAACCAGCCAGATGTGAAAAACAACCCCTTGCCAACACATGGGTCAGCCAATGCCATCGAAGATGAGAATGGTGAAGTACTAGTCTCAGATGTAACAAAGATTAAGACTCCCTTGAAGATGTTTCATGCTAAGCTATTCAGCGCCGGTTTGGTCAAAGATTGCCACGATGGTTGTAAAAAGTGTGACAGTAATAATGAAGGGTGTCAGTTGGTTCGAAATGATATCCAACAATTGATCGATGAAGGTTTCTTACAGGTTTTTAGAAAGGAAGGCAAGGTAGCAGTGATTGAACCAGTGTTTAACTTACCAAAGCGGATGCCAGCGCTTGAAGAAGAGTACATATCAATAGTCCCTGTGTTCAACAATCCAGGGGCAGCTATCGTGAGCCCTGTGTTCAATAATCCGGAGGCAAGTACCGTGAGTCCGGTATTCAGACAACCAGTTCCAAGATTCAACAGGTCTGAAACTGTTTCTCTTGATAATCATACAAGGAGGAATAATCTCCCAAGACCAGTCCCGTTCAGATTCAGGGGAACCAAAGCAGTACCGTGGGTCTACGAAGGCAGTGCAAGTGGAAAGTGGAAGGAGGAAACGATCCCAAGGAAAGAGGTGGGGGTCATTATAGAAGAACCGGTCCCAAGGAAAGAGGTGGGGGCTGATGAAAAGAGCGTGTCTAATATAGCGGGAACAGGAAGAATGATGAGGAGTGGAAGGATTCTCCCCCCTATTAACAAAGAAACGTCAGATAAAGAGAATGAGGTGCGTGTACCCACCAACGACAAAAGTAAAGAAGTAATCTCCAAGGAGGACGATGAAGAATTTCTCAAGATAATAAAGAGAAGTGACTACAGGGTTGTGGATCAGCTTCACCAGACCCCGTCCAAAATTTCTATTTTATCCCTATTGATTAATTCACCAGTCCACCGGTCAGCACTACAGAAAGTACTGGCTCAGGCTCATGTGGCCCAGGACATTACCGCCGGACAGTTCGATCATGTTATCTCTAACATTACTGCTTGCAATACGCTCAGCTTCAGCGATGAAGAATTAACCCAATCAGGTCGGAATCACAATCTCGCCCTGCATATATCAATGAAGTGTCAGGAGGACACATTGGCCAGAGTTCTTGTGGATACAGGATCCTCTCTAAATGTCCTACCGAAGAGGGCCCTCGACAAGCTAGCATACAAAGGAGGGATCATGAGACCCACGTCGTTAATTGTCAAAGCTTTTGATGGCTCACGAAGATCCGTGATGGGGGAAATTGAGCTGCCAGTTTTGATTGGACCCCAGGAATTCAATGTTTTGTTTCAGGTTTTGGACATTAACCCTGCCTATAGCTGCCTACTGGGAAGACCCTGGATCCACGAGGCAGGCGCTGTTACTTCAACCTTACACCAAAAAATGAAATTTGTGGCCGATGACAAGCTGGTCATCATCCATGGGGAAGAAGACTTAATGGTTAGTAACTTGTCGTCTTTCCGTTATATTGAGGCTGACGAAGATGCATTGGAAACTTCTTTTCAAGCCCTGGAAATAGCCAACGCAGTTACGGTTGACAATGGGGAGACAGTGGTACCAGAATATCCATCTTTTGCTTCGTATAAGAGTATTCAGTCTGCCCTTCAAGACGGTGTGCCCGCAGGTTGGGGTGAAGTGATTGAGGTCGAGAAGAGAGTCAGACACCAAGGGTTGGGTTACAGACCAACTCTAGAAGAAGAGGCTGCTTCAGGTTCAAGAGAAAGAAGAATGAAGATAATGACCGTACAGGAGACATTTATCAGCGGTGGCCATCAAGTCCACGCAATCATAGGAAGCACTGAAGAAGACGAAGATATTGATCGTTTGATTTTTCGCCAAGAAGGCGCATTATGCAACTGGGAGTCCATTGAGATCCCAATTCTTTACCCGGAACCAGAGTAACTTGTCTAGATTTGTTGTTTTCATCTCCCTAGTCTTGCCCAAAGCTAGTGGATTGTTTTGTACGGGCCTCCGTTTTCAAACTTTAAATCAATGAAATGACTCTTTTGCTAAAATTTGTTGTTTTGCTTTATTGCATTCTATTTCTAAAAATGGCAATCTTTTCAAACAAAAGCATCTCCATCCCGCATGTTCTTGAATTATTGCGCTTTTAATAATATAAGTCATTCTACTATGCAGAATGAATCATAAACCTCTTGTATTCAATGACCCTGATCTTACCATTGACTTCGACTCCCCCGTCTATCAAGCTGAGGAGGAGGAAGATTATGAAGTGTCCGAGGATCTAGCAGATATGTGTGATTACCATTATGCAGATCTCCAGCCTCATGAAGAGCAGGTGGACGTCATCAATCTTGGCACCGAGGAAGAGAAGAAAGAGATTAAGATTGGGGCATCCCTGAAGCCAGAAATTAAACAGCGACTGATTTCACTCCTTGAAGAGTATGTGGACGTGTTTGCTTGGTCCTACCAAGATATGCCTGGTTTAGATACAGATATTGTGGTTCACAAGCTACCGCTTAAGCCTGAGTGCCCACCAGTGAAACAAAAGCTTCGCAGAAGTCATCCAGACATGGCCCTCAAAATTCGAGACGAAGTCAAGAGACAGTTGGATGCCGGTTTCCTAGCAGTTTCCAAATACCCAGAGTGGGTAGCTAATATTGTTCCAGTTATGAAGAAGAATGGAAAGGTGCGGATGTGCGTGGATTATAGGGATCTTAACAAAGCTAGTCCCAAGGATGATTTTCCTCTACCACATATCGACACATTAGTAGACAACACGGCCCGTTTCGCCATGTTCTCATTTATGGACGGTTTTTCAGGCTACAATCAGATCAAAATGGATCCAGCTGATATGGATAAAACCACTTTCATTACCCCGTGGGGCACTTATTGTTATAAGGTCATGCCTTTTGGACTAAAGAATGCTGGGGCAACTTACCAAAGGGCTATGGTAACCTTGTTCCACGACATGATCCACAAAGAGATAGAAGTGTATGTGGACGATATGATAGCCAAATCTCGAAATGAGGAAGAACATGTAGAACATCTGCTAAGGTTGTTCAAGAGGCTTCGAAAGTATCAGTTGAGGTTAAACCCCGCAAAATGTACTTTTGGAGTTAGGTCAGGGAAGTTATTGGGTTTCATTGTTAGCCAGAAAGGCATTGAAGTGGATCCCGATAAAGTGCGAGCTATTCAAGAAATGCCAGCTCCGCGAACAGAGTCTCAAGTCAGAGGATTTTTGGGCCGTCTGAATTACATCTCCCGGTTCATCTCCAATATGACTCCGATATGTGCTCCCATCTTCAAACTACTCCGCAAGAATCAGCCGGTAGAATGGAATACTGAATGTCAGCAAGCTTTTGAGAAGATCAAGAGTTATCTCCAAGAACCACCTATCCTGATCCCTCCAGTACCTGGGAGGCCGCTCTTTATGTATCTAACTGTTTTGGAAGAATCCATGGGTTGCGTTTTGGGACAGCACGGCGAGACTGGCCGAAAGGAGCATGCAATCTATTATCTGAGCAAGAAGTTCACAGACAGTGAAAGCCGTTACTCAATGCTTGAAAAGACTTGTTGCGCTCTGGCTTGGGCCGCCAAACGCCTGAGACAGTACCTAATTTGTCATACCACCTTGTTGATTTCCAAAATGGACCCGATAAAGTACATTTTTGAGAAACCTGCTCAAACGGGTAGACTTGCCCGTTGGCACATGTTATTGTCCGAATATGATATTCAATATGTCACTCAAAAGGCTATTAAAGGAAGTGTTCTTTCAGAATATCTTGCTGATCAACCAGTTGAAGACAACGAACCACTCAAATTTGATTTCCCTGATGAGGACATTATGGCAGTGAAAGAAGGTGAAGAGTCAAGTTCTGAAGATGATCCCAGGGCCGAATACAGGTGGAAGATGATGTTCGATGGTTCGTCCAATTACAAGGGGCATGGAGTAGGTGTTGTTATGATTAATCCGGAAGGTGGCTACACCCCTTTTACAGCTAGATTGGATTTCGGATGTACGAATAATATTGCTGAATATGAGGCATGTATCCTGGGACTAGAAGCTGCGATCGATCTTGGAATTTGTTTCCTCGAAGTTATGGGTGACTCTGCTCTAGTCATTTATCAAATCAGAGGCGAATGGGAGACAAAAGATGAGAAGCTTATCCCCTACCAGGCATATGCTTTGGAATTGATTGAGCATTTTGATGAGATTACTTTCCGCCATGTGCCACGTACTGAGAATCACGTGGCTGATGCTTTAGCAACGCTGGCTTCAATGTGGCAAGTCAGATTTATCAATGAGGATCCGGTTATCAGTATTGGGAGAAGGGCTGAACCTGCCTACTGCCAGGCCATTGAAGAAGAATCAGATGGCAAACCCTGGTTTCATGACATTTTGAACTTCCTGAAGAATCAAGAATATCCGGCCAACGCCTCCGCTCTTGATAAGAAAACTCTGCGAAGGTTGTCAGCTAAATTCTTCATCAGCAACGGTGTACTATACAAAAGGAATCATGATATGGTGTTGCTAAGATGTGTCGACAAGAGAGAAGCAGGCTTGCTGATCCACGATATTCATGAGGGAGCCTTCGGCACCCATGCCAATGGACACGCCATGGTTAAAAAGATCTTGAGAGCTGGATACTATTGGTTAACTATGGAGACTGATTGCATCCAGTATGCTAGGAAATGCCATAAATGTCAGATTTACGCAGACAAAATGCATGTTCCTCCTACTTTGCTAAATGTGCTATCATCGCCCTGGCCATTCTCTATGTGGGGCATTGATATGATTGGGGCGATTGAGCCTAAAGCATCCAATGGGCATCGATTCATTTTGGTGGCTATAGATTACTTTACCAAATGGGTGGAAGCCGCCTCTTATGCGAATGTAACTAAACAAGTAGTTGCTCGTTTCATCAAGAACAACATCATTTGTCGTTATGGGATTCCAAGCAAAATCATAACCGACAACGGGACCAACTTGAATAACAAAACCATGAAGGAATTGTGCGATAACTTCAAGATTGAGCACCATAACTCTTCACCATATCGACCGAAGATGAACGGAGCAGTTGAGGCCGCGAACAAGAATATTAAGAAAATTATTCAGAAGATGGTCAAAACATACAAGGATTGGCAGGAGATGTTGCCATATGCGCTACACGGATATAGAACGTCCGTCAGAACATCAACAGGGGCAACCCCTTTTTCGCTGGTATATGGAATGGATGCTGTCCTCCCTATAGAAGTTGAGATACCTTCTCTGAGGATATTAATGGAAACAAAGCTTGACGAAGCTGAATGGATTCAGGAGAGATACGATCAGTTGAATCTAATTGATGAGAAGCGCCTGAAAGCTATGTGTCATGGTCAGTTGTACCAGAAGAAGATGAAGAGAGCATTTGATAAAAAGGTCCGCACTCGGGAATTCCGAGTAGGCGAATTGGTACTTAAGAAGATTCTGCAATCACAAAGAGACACCCATGGAAAATGGGCACCTAATTATGAAGGTCCCTACATAGTTAAGACAGTGTTTTCAGGAGGGTCATTGCTTCTTACAACTATGGACGGTGAACAGCTTGCGCATCCTGCGAATGCTGATTCGGTGCGGAAGTATTATGCTTAAGACTAGGACGCCTCTGTAACATCCAAGAATCCCCAGAGAACCTCAAGTTTTGCTACAACAGAAATCCTTAGTCATTAGGGGTCATTGGTCATTGAATACAATATAACCTTTTGCTAAACTGCCATTTCGATGCATCTGTAATATCTCATGGGACTATGCTATTTGGCAAGTCACCAGTTTTCAATGAATATCATTTATATGATCATCTTCTTATCGTCTTTATTTTTGCAAATTTTGCCATTTTCACTTGATTTTTGAAAACGGAAATATTGCAATTGCTAAGAAAACACAAAGATAAACTAAGTTTTACTCTGGATCTTCTACGAATCAAGCTGGTGTAAGGAGATTTAGCAGTATTGCATTTTTGGCATGGATTCGCCACCTCCAGTGGAAAGAAGATCGCCTTGGCTATCCTTGACGTTGGGTTTCAGGGTGTTGGCTTGTGTTATCCTTTCTCTTTTCCTGTTTTGCGTCGCTCGCGTTGTTCCTAGCGTATGGCTAAGCATGTGCATCATCCTCTAGCATCTTTGCATCCTTTGTGCTCTGTTTTGCTGGTAATCTTTTGTTGTGCCTATCTTTATTTCCCTAGTGGAGTAAGGATATTCCCGGTTTTCTTTGCGTCGTGCTTGTTCGGTCTTAACCTCTGCGCGCCAAATTCGAATCTTTAAAATCTTTTTTTTCGTTCCCCAAGAGGTTTAACTTTAAAGGATTTTATAGTTGTTCTCGTTTGAATCGTGTCAAACTTGAACTTGGACTATGTTTGAATCGTGTCAAACGTTGTCTTATTTGGACTTTGTTTGAATCGTGTCAGACACTGTCTTATGTGTTCTCGTTTGAATCGTGTCAAACTTGAACTTGGACTATGTTTGAATCGTGTCAAGCATTGTCTTCTCAAAAACTTTGTTCTTGTTTGAATCGTGTCAAACTTGAACTTGTTCTTGTTTGAATCGTGTCAAACTTGAACTTGGACTATGTTTGAATCGTGTCAAGCATTGTCTTATTTGGACTTTGTTTGAAGCGTGTCAAACACTGTCTTATGTGTTCTTGTTTGAATCGTGTCAAACTTGAACTTGTTCTCGTTTGAATCGTGTCAAACTTGAACTTGGACTATGTTTGAATCGTGTCAAGCATTGTCTTCTTACAAACTGTGTTCTTGTTTGAATCGCGTCAAACTTGAGCTTGGACTATGTTTGAATCGTGTCAAGCATTGTCTTCTTACAGACTTTGTTCTTGTTTGAATCGCGTCAAACTTGAGCTTGGACTTTGTTTGAATCGTGTCAAGCATTGTCTTCTAAAAAAAAAAAAAAAAAAAAAAAAAAAACTTGTTCTTGTTTGAATCGTGTCAAACCTGAACAGAGTCCTTGTTCGAATCGTGTCGGACATCGACTCTTGTTTTAAAACCGTTCTTGTTCGAATCGCGTCGAACTCGAATTAAGGCTTTGTTTGAATCGTGTCAAGCACCGTCTTTTGTTTTAAAACTGTTCTTGTTCGAATCGTGTCGGACATTGAACACCCTAATCTTTGTTGCTTTTCTAAAATTTGCTTTAAGATTAAGTTTCTTGGAACAAATTTCTTCAACTTTAAGACTCCTATCTGGTGCGCAGAGTTGGTCTCTGCCTTCCTGACTCTTTCTGAAGATCCCATTTTGAACTCTTATTTTTGAGATCCCCAGGAAGTCTTTGTTTGCTTGTTTGTCTCCTCTAGACTGAATCTTAGTGATCAGTTTCTTCTTTCTGGTTTCATGCCCAGGAAGAGCGTGGTTTTGTTTCCTTCCCCGTGAAATCTATCTCCTTGGATCTCTCCCCCAGTGGAGATTGTCTTTTAGTTTTTCCCAGTTGTTTCCTCGGGATTTCCCCGGTGAGTCTTCTTGCTGGTTGACCAGTATCCCCAGTGAGTCTTTGCTTGAGGATACTAGTTTCCGTCTTTCCCCAGCGAAGCTTTTCTTGCGTGTTTGCTTACTGTGGTCCTTGGTGTCTTGTTCGTCTGCATCCTTTGCATTCTTGGCATCATATCACCATTTTAGAAGTCATGGCATGTCAGCATTTGCATGTCCGTAGCGTGTCCTTAGCATTCGCATTCCATCTAAGGGCAAAATTTTTGGTTTGCTATATTTAAATACCTTTCACCTTGATGCCTCCGGAATCTCCGTTCCTCGTGCCCTCCGGTGAAGCTATTTAAATAGGGGCAACTGTTGTACCCTAAATTTTTACCCTTAGATGTCATCCAGCTTTTGTGCATCTTAGGAACATCTCTGCATTTGTTTGAGCTAACCCATATCTTGTAATTTGTTTATTTGTGTTCAAGTTAGGTTTACCTATCATCGTGAGGCTCCACAAGTTGTCTGAAGTAAGCCAAGTCAACAAAAGATCACCAGTGCAGGAACTTTGGAATTAGGGTTTTTTTCCTGAAGAAATCATTAAGAGAAGCTTGAGCCTTAATCCCACTATGTCTCAGAATTAGGGCTTCTGTGACACCTATCGACCAACAGCTTCGAGTTTTCATCAAAATGATCTCCTAAACCCTAATTATCAATTCTATGGTTTACCAACATCCTCAAGAGTCTCCTAAGACCTTTAGTCGGGAAGGAAGAAACAGACTCACAAGGTTTGACCTCGGTGCGCTCACAGTCAGAATTAGGGTTCGACTGAAACCCTAATCTTTTGGAATCGGGGACTAAATGAAGTATTATTGGTTTTAATCATCATATCCTATCTCATGAAGTATTCAAAACATCCATACCAAGTTTCATGAAGTTTCTTGCAAGATAAGTAGGGTTTTGGTCGCGAACGACTTCGTATACGACGTTTTTCCCCTAATAGCCCGATTTGAAATAACCATAACTCCTAAACCGTGCACTCAAATTAAACGACTCAAAGCTCATTGGAAAGCTCTCATCAAGATATTTAATTCATTCCATATGACTTTTTGTCTAAAAATGCTTAGATTTTGAGTTATGGAGCTTACAAGACGTTTTGGCCAAACACTTAGAAAAATTTTCAGCACTTTTCACCACCTATTTTCCCAACTTTGACACGACTTTTCACCCCTTTCCATTTGGGTTCAGGTCTTGCGTCCCAAATGAAAGTTGTAGGGCTTGTTGAGAGCTTTCCAACCATATGTGGAACATCTCAAGGGGATAAACCAAACTCATGTTATGGTGCGTTGAAGTTAGGTGTATTAAAATGTCAAAATTCAATAACTTAGAATTTTTTCTAAGTCCTTTTCCACCTTCTCATGTGCGCGACTTTATGGTCCATTTTCTCAGTGTTACGAGCCTCATCTCAAGCAACTTTCCACATGAGATTTAATCTATCAAATGTCCACTCTCCAAAGAATCAAAAACCGTGAGATTTGATGGAATAGTTATCAAGTTATTGCACACCAAAGATGACATATTGAAACATGTATCCACTTGAAAATTTCAGATTTTATCTCTTTGGTACATCAAACATTGTCACGATTTGTCTCACATGTTCTAAACCCAATCTCAATCTGTCAGAAACATCAAAATCACTCTACCTTGTACTAGCTTTCCAAGGGTTCAAAAGTCATTTCATTTGGTGCATTAAACCAAGAATTATCGTGTGGCAAATCTCACCTCACCAATGCATGTCTCACTGACAAGAAAAACCTACACCATAGCATGTGTTCCCAAGGATTGCTTTTTTCTGACTCACAACAGAGATAAGCTGCATGGCCATCTTTCACTTGGCTCAAGAACGATAGTATCTTGCAGGGGGCATGCCTTTACTGCATTTAAGACAGCAGCACACCAGCTCACCTATAAAAGGAGCATGGTTCCCATTCATTCAAGGGGACACGAAAAAAACACACGAAGAAATCACCATCAACAACATCTGTTTTACACAACAAAAACACTCTAAAGAACTTTGAGTTTCTATTCGGCAAGTGATAAGTCGGTTGCAGCTGTGCTAGCTCGAGCAGAAGGGAGAAGAAGCAAGAAGTTGTTCAAGAACCTGCTGATAGCTTGGAAGAGAGGTATGTAACTTCATCTCAACTTCATCTCACATAGCAACATCATATGCATCCTTACATTACTTCCATGTTATTTTTGTCGTTCATAATATGAATCTGATATATGAGGATTTGTGTTTTGGATGTATCATGTTTAAGTTCAGTTCTGATTTTTGGTTGAATGCATAACATTGGTCAATCCGCTCTGTGCTTATTTGTTGATTACCTTGTTGAGTTTGTTTAATTGCCATTGTTAAGCTTATAACAGATGCATATGTGACTGCTTCCTGGTGTTTTCAAAATGTATGTTCAAATTATAGGTGTACCTCTCTTTCTGTTATTCATGCTGGTACCATTTGTATGCCTAAGCTAGGGTAGTTTCTTCATATTTAAGAAAGCTGTCAAGCCTTGTGACATGGCAGGCATCCTTTGTTATTTTGAACTTGTGCAAAGTTTGATTGCTGTATCTATAGTTATCCATTCCTCTTTGCTACAACTGTAAGGTGCGTGAAATATGTTTGAATCAAGTTTGTCATATGCGTTATAGTCGGTATGCTGTCATTTGAATCATGTTCATAAGTGTTGCAGCTTTACATCTACCATATCATGTTTGTTTTCTTACGTGTCACTTTGAGTAACATTTGGTGAAAGACTGAACTTATCATATGTGCCTGGCCTTAGTTTAATCTATCTATGTAACTGTTGAGTTCTGGTTTCTAACATGTGAATTAGTTCCTCAAGATGTGAAAGTGACCATGCCTCCTTATGCACTAATGCCTTGTTTAGACAGTAATCTATGCAAATGCTTATGTGATATCAGTATGCTTACCATGCCATTGTAAGTTCGTTCACCTGGTATGTCAAATTGATGAAGTATACATAATATGTCTAAGACCTCTACCTCTACCTATACATGACCTGCTTGCATTTATATTTCCCCCTAAATTGTTTGTTAGAATAGTTGACTTCTTGATGTATTGCATATCAGTTTTGTGATGAACATGCCTTGATGAATATGTCAAAGTCTCTGATTTTCCAAAGCCTTGCCTTAGTGTCTCTTACCTGCTTTTCAAGCCATTTGCTGTCATGTTAGAATATGTGGTTTTGCCAAACCTGTTTGAAATGTAATCTTGCTCGAGTATTAATGTGAGTCATGTACTGTCCTTATGGTGCTATCCACACCCTAATACATGCCATTCTGAATCTAATACATATGTTTTTAGTGTATATGCTGGTATGATGTTGGTTTAATTTGGTCTGCTGCTACCTTTTAAATGATACTACTTGAATGCACTTGGTTGTTATGACTGTCTTGTATCATGCCCTACCTTTGAAATAGATATGAAGCATTAGATCAATATGGAGAGTGCATGGTCTGTTATATGATATCCATGCCTCAATGCTATTAGGATGAGATGCCATTTCGTATGAACAATTGTGGTTATCCTTGTTTCATGACAGTGCGGTATTTCGAAATTGTTATGAGCCCGTGTGTAATCTTAATCTAGTTTTGATACAGGAACCGCACTGAATGCCTGCTATCGTTATTGTTACTTTGATGCCATCTTTCTATCAACAGTCATGGGTTGAATTGCTATTGAATGCTAAAACATGTCACCAAAACCGATTGCATTGTGTCTGATATGCCATCATGTTTTTTATTAGACACCTTAAGTAGCTAATGCTGCTGTCTTGGCCTTTTGGTTTTCCTACATTTGTGTCATTCAATCATATTAATCATGTAATCTGATTCTGAAACATCTTTGTTTTCATTTACTCAACATGTTCAGCATTTAACTTGTGCCATTCTGGAAAACTCAACATAATGCCATGCTGATATTGGATCATTGATCTACTTGTTTGTTCACTAGTTGCATGCCAAGATGTTTCCTTTTACTGAACCTCTTATGAATACACTTACTGCTATGACTATGTTGGAATTTACCACTTTGCACATTCAGATTTTTTATCAACTTGCATGATTAGGACACTCCCTTTACACACATGTAGTAGCCCATTAATTTTCGAAACAATGTTGTTCGTTTCTGTTGTATTTGGTTTGGTTATGGTTGATATTTGGTGGTTGGTATGCTTATCACTTTTACGTGGACAGTTAGTGTACTTATAGGGTGAATTCGTTTGTTGTCCAACATGTATGAAATTCCATGACTGTAAGTGTTATCACATGCTTTTTGTTCCATCTGGTTTGGAGTTTGTCTGCTGATGATTGGCTTAGTTTTGTTAGCATTGTCGTGAATGATTGAGGTTGTTTGGTTTTGATTTGGAAAATGCGCGCATATAAGGTTCATATATTTATGGAAGTGTTTTATGACCGGATGAACACGCCGTCCCAACGGTCACACACCTGCACATAACTACCTTACCTACCCTCAGGACTGGGGTTCGAATCCCCCTCGCCCCAGTCCTTTTATATTGTTTTTCTGAATTTCGCTTGCTTTATGATATGTCTGTGTGTATTCATACTTTGTTCACCTAGCACACGCAGCTCAGCTGGTTGTTGTTTGATTTGTTTGGTTCAAGGGCGTGGGTTCAATCCCCACAATTGACAATCCCACATTTTTTTTTTACCACTTGTTTAATTTTATTATTTTGGTTTATGTTTAAATTTTCAAAACATCATAACTTGTTTGTTTTTCACTCTTTTTAATCCAGTCCTTTTGCTAATTACTCCTAGTCAAACCTATTTTTCATATATGAGAATAAATGGACAAAAATATTTATTTTTGAGACTCTATGCATGTTTGGTCTATTAATACTTAGTAGGTCTTTATTGCACTCCTTAATAACTCGTGCCATGTTATCCTTGCTTATCATGCTTGATCATATCTAATATGTGTCTCTAGCCCTGAATTGATGTGTTGGTCTTGTTTATCATGTCAATTTATTCATGTATTTGTTCATATCATCCTTAGTTAATATCATTCTCTTTATCTTTGTGAGTATTCTACATGTTTGTCTTCCTAAAGATTGAAGCATGTTGGTTATCATTCTTTAATACCATTCTATATGTTTGTCGTCCTAAAGATTTAAGCATATTGATTTTCATCCTTTAATATCATTCTACATGTTTGTCTTCCTAAAGATTGAAGCATGTTGACATCGTCTGTTTAGTTATTCTACTTGAAGCATATTCATTTTATCCATATCTTTATCATGAAACATATTGCCATCTTCATGCTTATGTTACTTCCATCACATTATCTCATATCAATGTTGTAACTTATATCGTGCCTTACCCTGTCATTTTATCAAGTGTATGTTTATCATATTTTACTTCCTTTTATATGTTTATTTATCATTATCCAAACCTTTTCAAAAAAATATCAAAAATTCTCGATCCAACGTCGAGCCCATTTTCTACCCATGTAAGTCGATCGCCTTCAGGTATCGCATTCAACCTTTTGGTCACCAGACACAAGTCTAGCATCACCTTGCTAGCACCATCGCCTAAACAACATAACTTAATCGCATTAATATCCAAAGGAAAATCCCATGCATGATGACCATGTTATTGTGTATGGTGCATATCATTTGCATTCATAATCATTACCTAAAGATAAGTCACGAATCCTACCTTGACCTAAGTAACCTTTTAGGAGAGAACTTTATTTCTTGGCCTCATCAGAGCCAAAGAAATCACAATTAGCTTTAGGAAGAATTCTTCAACTCTTAGTGATATTCATCATAATGAATTTATCACTTCCCCCACTGACTAAACTTCAATATAGGTCCATTACAACTAGATCTAGAGAGTTCTTAAACTCTACAATGAGATTATACTCATTTCCCCTCTGAATATTGGCCATGGTCAATAGATCAGTAGACGTAGAACTACGCATACTCTGATTCTATTCCCGAGGATACGTAGGCGTAAAGTGCGATGCTTTATCGAGTACACTTAGATACTAACCCCTAGGGTTTTCCAACCTTTAGCATAGAACCTTTAGCAAACAGATAACAAAATAACATAATTGAATCAAGAGGTTCCTGTAGAGTACTACAGATATCTAGGATGCTAACACCTTCCCTAGGTATAACCAACCCCCGAACTTAGAATCTTAGTGCATTTGCATTGCATTGTGGGAATTCGGTTTTTTTCTCCCTTCCTTTGGATAAATCAAAGACCGGTGGTGACATTAAAAATACGATACAAGTTAATCAATAATTTGTTATCCAATTTTCACCGCGACAATGGCTACAAAAGTTGTTTGTAGGACTTGAAGATGATGAATCGTTATCACTTGAAGAATATGTGTAATTTCTTGTGATTTGGTCAAGCACATGCAACCTTCTCATCATCATATCAATATCCACATTGGGAGATTCATGAAGCGGTGGAGGTTGATGAAGGAGAGAAGATAATTTATTTTTTAAAGTCATCAATGGAAGGGAAGTCAAAGTAACAAAGATGAGAGAAGAATGACTTAGAAGAGGGTTGGTCTATATATCGATTGTAGGGTGTGTGTCACAACCATCTCATTGCAAATATTTTATTCTCACAATTCTTTGCATCTTTTACACCCTTAATTGATACTTAAACTTAAAAAATTAATTTACTGAAATATTGGATATACCTTTTTTAATTTAATTTTTTAATTTGATTCTAATATGTCAATGTTATCATTTATTACTCTCTAATAAATAATCAAAGTACAAGTTCATGTATTTGAGATATTAACCAAAAATTTTATTGACAAATATGGACAAAATTAATAACTCTTTGGCCAACCATAGAAACACTTTTATATCAAAATATAAAAAATCTTAATATATATATTTTTTTACTAAAAATGAGATATTCCTTCTTTTGACAAATTTTGGGAATCATGTTAGGCAATTCTAAATTTTGGTAAATCTATTGCAGATTTTGTTTAAAATTTAGTAAAAACGATATGTAATTTTAAAAAATAGTCCAATAATAAATACGTTTATCCTTTTTTTGGAAAAATTAATTTTTGTTATATTTAATAATAGAGAATATATACAATATTTCATTCTAAAGTATTACAAACAGTATTACACACCATGGATAGAGTCCAAATTACATGCACTCTTAAGAAAGAATAAAAAATATTGTATTATATAAAATGGATAAAAAATATCACATTTTATTAGAATTAACCAAAATCAAAAAAGTTCAACTTCGTATGGACTCACTTTTCAAAGTCTATGTAATTTATGTTTATTTTCTAAGTTCAAAATATATTAATAACTTACTTTTAATTAAGATATTAATTTTATGATAAAAATTATAAAGAAAATTATTGCCATGTATTCTATATTTTTTGGTTTAATCGATGCTAAAATTAAGAGGCTTATAATCTATATATTTTATTTAAACAATGTGCATTCTTTTTTTATTCAAAATATTTGCCTTTGTTTATAGTTTTATAAATTATTGATATTTAATTTTAGTGTAAAGTAAGATTGGATGAAATGAGCGTGTGGTAGTAACAATTAAGACATATTCTATCAAATTAGTAAAAAAAACATCGCAAACAATTTACTAGTCAAAAAATCAAATATTTAATTGTAATTTTTGTCATCTGGTTGTTAACTAATTATATAATATTCCTTTCATTAAGTATTACATAATTAAGAAGAACAATAATAACATTTGAGTTTGTTTTTTATGATAATATAATATAATTATGTATTAGGACTTTCAACCTTTTTTGGTACACCGGATTAACTGAGGATATCACGAAGACTAGACTGATTAATGATTAAATATAAACTAAATTTAATATCAAAATTTTAAATCACTTTAATATTAAATACTAAAAAAAAAAAAAATATAGAGTAATAATAAGATTATTATAAAGCAAATGTAAATATTATAATTTAAAATGCAAATTACATTTTAATTATCGTTTGTCTCCACTTTTACTTTTACTTCGTTTAAAGTAGGAAGTGGAGAAACCTAACTCATACCATCATCATTGTCACTGATAGTTGCAACCCGGCATTGATTCACATGTGCATAAACAGGAACTAATGTGGTGGTTACATCAATGATCTTTTTAATGCGGATATCCTATCTCTTTCGGTTCCTAGAAATGTGTCTTTTCTTTCGCTCTTCTTCACTGTCGAACCTATAGTGAAATGAAGTCACATGATTAGCAAAATTTTGGGATGTATTCAATACTTTGTAGCACTTTGGACATGTGTATGGTCCATATTTTTTGTATGGTAGACTGTGGATTCTACCATCATCAATCTTTTCATCATTCTGTTTCCTTTTCCTATGATTCTTATTAACTACTTTATCATCATCTCCAACAGCAAGTGCAAAATTAAGGGTTTGAGAAATCCACCTGTGTGATTCTGTTGATGATCCTCCACGGAGATCAGGTTTATAAGAAGCTATGCAAGCATTGATCATCATATTATTGGCGTTGGTGGCATCGTTGATATTATTATTATTCGAGGGAGCAACCGAATTTCCAAATTGGACTTCAAGAATCTGCATCGCATTCCTAATTCCTGGAGCATGGCTACAAAAGTTGTTTGTAGGACTTGAAGATGATGAATCGTTATCACTTGAAGAATATGTGTAATTTCTTGTGATTTGATCATGCACATGCAACCTTCTCATCATCATATCAATATCCACATTGGGAGATTCATGAAGCGGTGAAGGTTAATGAAGGAGAGAAGATAATTTATTTTTTAAAGTCATCAATGGAAGGGAAGTCAAAGTAACAAAGATGAGAGAAGAATGACTTAGAAGAGGGTTGGTCTATATATCGATTGTAGGGTGTGTGTCACAACCATCTCAATGCAATTATTTTATTCTCACAATTCTTTGCATCTTCTACACCATTAATTGATACTTAAACTTAAAAAATTAATTTACTAAAATATTGGATATACCTTTTTTAATTTAATTTTTTAATTTGATTCTAATATGTCAATGTTATCATTTATTACTCTCTAATAAATAATCAAAGTACAAGTTCATGTATTTGAGATATTAACCAAAACTTTTATTGACAAATATGGACAAAATTAATAACTCTTTGGCCATCCATAGAAACACTTTTATATCAAAATATAAAAATCTTAATATATATTTTTTTTTACTAAAAATGAGATATTCCTTCTTTTGACCAATTTTAAGAATCATGTTAGGCAATTCTAAATTTTGGTAAATCTATTGCAGATTTTATTTAAAATTTAGTAAAAACGATATGTAATTTTAAAAAATAGTCCAATAATAAATACGTTTATCCTTTTTTTGGAAAAATTTATTTTTATTATATTTAATAATAGAGAATATATACAATATTTCATTCTAAAGTATTACAAACAGTATTACACACCATGGATAGAGTCCAAATTACATGCACTCTTAAGAAAGAATAAAACATATTGTATTATATAAAATGGATAAAAAATATCACATTTTATTAGAATTAACCAAAATCAAAAAAGTTCAACTTCGTATAGACTCACTTTTCAAAGTCTATGTAATTTAAGTTTATTTTCTATGTTCAAAATATATTAATAACTTAATTTTAATTAAGATATTAATTTTATGATAAAAATTATAAAGAAAATTATTGCCATGTATTCTATATTTTTTGGTTTAATCGATGCTAAAATTAAGAGGCTTATAATCTATATATTTTATTTAAACAATGTGCATTCTTTTTTTATTCCAAATATTTGCCTTTGTTTATAGTTTTATAAATTATTGATATTTAATTTTAGTGTAAAGTATGATTGGATGAAATGAGCGTGTGGTAGTAACAATTAAGACATATTCTATCAAATTAGTAAAAAAAACATCGCAAACAATTTACTAGTCAAAAAATCAAATATTTAATTGTAATTTTTGTCATCTTATTGTTAACTAATTATATAATATTCCTTTCATTAAGTATTACATAATTAAGAAGAACAATAATAACATTTGAGTTTGTTTTTTATGATAATATAATATAATTATGTATTAGGACTTTCAACCTTTTTTGGTAAACCGAATTAACTGAGGATATCACGAAGACTAGACTGATTAATGATTAAATATAAACTAAATTTAATATCAAAATTTTAAATCACTTTAATATTAAATACTAAAAAAAAAAAAATATAGAGTAATAATAAGATTATTATAAAGCAAATGTAAATATTATAATTTAAAATGCAAATTACATTTTAATTATCGTTTGTCTCCACTTTTACTTTTACTTCGTTTAAAGTAGGAAGTGGAGAAACCTAACTCATACCATCATCATTGTCACTGATAGTTGCAACCCGGCATTGATTCACATGTGCATAAACAGGAACTAATGTGGTGGTTACATCAATGATCTTTTTAATGCGGATATCCTATCTCTTTCGGTTCCTAGAAATGTGTCTTTTCTTTCGCTCTTCTTCACTGTCGAACCTATAGTGAAATGAAGTCACATGATTAGCAAAATTTTGGGATGTATTCAATACTTTGTAGCACTTTGGACATGTGTATGGTCCATATTTTTTGTATGGTAGACTGTGGATTCTACCATCATCAATCTTTTCATCATTCTGTTTCCTTTTCCTATGATTCTTATTAACTACTTTATCATCATCTCCAACAGCAAGTGCAAAATTAAGGGTTTGAGAAATCCACCTGTGTGATTCTGTTGATGATCCTCCACGGAGATCAGGTTTATAAGAAGCTATGCAAGCATTGATCATCATATTATTGGCGTTGGTGGCATCGTTGATATTATTATTATTCGAGGGAGCAACCGAATTTCCAAATTGGACTTCAAGAATCTGCATAGCATTCCTAATTCCTGGAGCATGGCTACAAAAGTTGTTTGTAGGACTTGAAGATGATGAATCGTTATCACTTGAAGAATATGTGTAATTTCTTGTGATTTGGTCATGCACATGCAACCTTCTCATCATCATATCAATATCCACATTGGGAGATTCATGAAGCGGTGAAGGTAAATGAAGGAGAGAAGATAATTTATTTTTTAAAGTCATCAATGGAAGGGAAGTCAAAGTAACAAAGATGAGAGAAGAATGACTTAGAAGAGGGTTGGTCTATATATCGATTGTAGGGTGTGTGTCACAACCATCTCAATGCAATTATTTTATTCTCACAATTCTTTGCATCTTCTACACCATTAATTGATACTTAAACTTAAAAAATTAATTTACTAAAATATTGGATATACCTTTTTTAATTTAATTTTTTAATTTGATTCTAATATGTCAATGTTATCATTTATTACTCTCTAATAAATAATCAAAGTACAAGTTCATGTATTTGAGATATTAACCAAAACTTTTATTGACAAATATGGACAAAATTAATAACTCTTTGGCCATCCATAGAAACACTTTTATATCAAAATATAAAAATCTTAATATATATTTTTTTTTACTAAAAATGAGATATTCCTTCTTTTGACCAATTTTAAGAATCATGTTAGGCAATTCTAAATTTTGGTAAATCTATTGCAGATTTTATTTAAAATTTAGTAAAAACGATATGTAATTTTAAAAAATAGTCCAATAATAAATACGTTTATCCTTTTTTTGGAAAAATTTATTTTTATTATATTTAATAATAGAGAATATATACAATATTTCATTCTAAAGTATTACAAACAGTATTACACACCATGGATAGAGTCCAAATTACATGCACTCTTAAGAAAGAATAAAACATATTGTATTATATAAAATGGATAAAAAATATCACATTTTATTAGAATTAACCAAAATCAAAAAAGTTCAACTTCGTATAGACTCACTTTTCAAAGTCTATGTAATTTAAGTTTATTTTCTATGTTCAAAATATATTAATAACTTAATTTTAATTAAGATATTAATTTTATGATAAAAATTATAAAGAAAATTATTGCCATGTATTCTATATTTTTTGGTTTAATCGATGCTAAAATTAAGAGGCTTATAATCTATATATTTTATTTAAACAATGTGCATTCTTTTTTTATTCCAAATATTTGCCTTTGTTTATAGTTTTATAAATTATTGATATTTAATTTTAGTGTAAAGTATGATTGGATGAAATGAGCGTGTGGTAGTAACAATTAAGACATATTCTATCAAATTAGTAAAAAAAACATCGCAAACAATTTACTAGTCAAAAAATCAAATATTTAATTGTAATTTTTGTCATCTTATTGTTAACTAATTATATAATATTCCTTTCATTAAGTATTACATAATTAAGAAGAACAATAATAACATTTGAGTTTGTTTTTTATGATAATATAATATAATTATGTATTAGGACTTTCAACCTTTTTTGGTAAACCGAATTAACTGAGGATATCACGAAGACTAGACTGATTAATGATTAAATATAAACTAAATTTAATATCAAAATTTTAAATCACTTTAATATTAAATACTAAAAAAAAAAAAATATAGAGTAATAATAAGATTATTATAAAGCAAATGTAAATATTATAATTTAAAATGCAAATTACATTTTAATTATCGTTTGTCTCCACTTTTACTTTTACTTCGTTTAAAGTAGGAAGTGGAGAAACCTAACTCATACCATCATCATTGTCACTGATAGTTGCAACCCGGCATTGATTCACATGTGCATAAACAGGAACTAATGTGGTGGTTACATCAATGATCTTTTTAATGCGGATATCCTATCTCTTTCGGTTCCTAGAAATGTGTCTTTTCTTTCGCTCTTCTTCACTGTCGAACCTATAGTGAAATGAAGTCACATGATTAGCAAAATTTTGGGATGTATTCAATACTTTGTAGCACTTTGGACATGTGTATGGTCCATATTTTTTGTATGGTAGACTGTGGATTCTACCATCATCAATCTTTTCATCATTCTGTTTCCTTTTCCTATGATTCTTATTAACTACTTTATCATCATCTCCAACAGCAAGTGCAAAATTAAGGGTTTGAGAAATCCACCTGTGTGATTCTGTTGATGATCCTCCACGGAGATCAGGTTTATAAGAAGCTATGCAAGCATTGATCATCATATTATTGGCGTTGGTGGCATCGTTGATATTATTATTATTCGAGGGAGCAACCGAATTTCCAAATTGGACTTCAAGAATCTGCATCGCATTCCTAATTCCTGGAGCATGGCTACAAAAGTTGTTTGTAGGACTTGAAGATGATGAATCGTTATCACTTGAAGAATATGTGTAATTTCTTGTGATTTGGTCATGCACATGCAACCTTCTCATCATCATATCAATATCCACATTGGGAGATTCATGAAGCGGTGAAGGTAAATGAAGGAGAGAAGATAATTTATTTTTTAAAGTCATCAATGGAAGGGAAGTCAAAGTAACAAAGATGAGAGAAGAATGACTTAGAAGAGGGTTGGTCTATATATCGATTGTAGGGTGTGTGTCACAACCATCTCAATGCAATTATTTTATTCTCACAATTCTTTGCATCTTCTACACCATTAATTGATACTTAAACTTAAAAAATTAATTTACTAAAATATTGGATATACCTTTTTTAATTTAATTTTTTAATTTGATTCTAATATGTCAATGTTATCATTTATTACTCTCTAATAAATAATCAAAGTACAAGTTCATGTATTTGAGATATTAACCAAAACTTTTATTGACAAATATGGACAAAATTAATAACTCTTTGGCCATCCATAGAAACACTTTTATATCAAAATATAAAAATCTTAATATATATTTTTTTTTACTAAAGATGAGATATTCCTTCTTTTGACCAATTTTAAGAATCATGTTAGGCAATTCTAAATTTTGGTAAATCTATTGCAGATTTTATTTAAAATTTAGTAAAAACGATATGTAATTTTAAAAAATAGTCCAATAATAAATACGTTTATCCTTTTTTTGGAAAAATTTATTTTTATTATATTTAATAATAGAGAATATATACAATATTTCATTCTAAAGTATTACAAACAGTATTACACACCATGGATAGAGTCCAAATTACATGCACTCTTAAGAAAGAATAAAAAATATTGTATTATATAAAATGGATAAAAAATATCACATTTTATTAGAATTAACCAAAATCAAAAAAGTTCAACTTCGTATAGACTCACTTTTCAAAGTCTATGTAATTTAAGTTTATTTTCTATGTTCAAAATATATTAATAACTTAATTTTAATTAAGATATTAATTTTATGATAAAAATTATAAAGAAAATTATTGCCATGTATTCTATATTTTTTGGTTTAATCGATGCTAAAATTAAGAGGCTTATAATCTATATATTTTATTTAAACAATGTGCATTCTTTTTTTATTCCAAATATTTGCCTTTGTTTATAGTTTTATAAATTATTGATATTTAATTTTAGTGTAAAGTATGATTGGATGAAATGAGCGTGTGGTAGTAACAATTAAGACATATTCTATCAAATTAGTAAAAAAAACATCGCAAACAATTTACTAGTCAAAAAATCAAATATTTAATTGTAATTTTTGTCATCTTATTGTTAACTAATTATATAATATTCCTTTCATTAAGTATTACATAATTAAGAAGAACAATAATAACATTTGAGTTTGTTTTTTATGATAATATAATATAATTATGTATTAGGACTTTCAACCTTTTTTGGTACACCGAATTAACTGAGGATATCACGAAGACTAGACTGATTAATGATTAAATATAAACTAAATTTAATATCAAAATTTTAAATCACTTTAATATTAAATACTAAAAAAAAAAAAATATAGAGTAATAATAAGATTATTATAAAGCAAATGTAAATATTATAATTTAAAATGCAAATTACATTTTAATTATCGTTTGTCTCCACTTTTACTTTTACTTCGTTTAAAGTAGGAAGTGGAGAAACCTAACTCATACCATCATCATTGTCACTGATAGTTGCAACCCGGCATTGATTCACATGTGCATAAACAGGAACTAATGTGGTGGTTACATCAATGATCTTTTTAATGCGGATATCCTATCTCTTTCGGTTCCTAGAAATGTGTCTTTTCTTTCGCTCTTCTTCACTGTCGAACCTATAGTGAAATGAAGTCACATGATTAGCAAAATTTTGGGATGTATTCAATACTTTGTAGCACTTTGGACATGTGTATGGTCCATATTTTTTGTATGGTAGACTGTGGATTCTACCATCATCAATCTTTTCATCATTCTGTTTCCTTTTCCTATGATTCTTATTAACTACTTTATCATCATCTCCAACAGCAAGTGCAAAATTAAGGGTTTGAGAAATCCACCTGTGTGATTCTGTTGATGATCCTCCACGGAGATCAGGTTTATAAGAAGCTATGCAAGCATTGATCATCATATTATTGGCGTTGGTGGCATCGTTGATATTATTATTATTCGAGGGAGCAACCGAATTTCCAAATTGGACTTCAAGAATCTGCATCGCATTCCTAATTCCTGGAGCATGGCTACAAAAGTTGTTTGTAGGACTTGAAGATGATGAATCGTTATCACTTGAAGAATATGTGTAATTTCTTGTGATTTGGTCATGCACATGCAACCTTCTCATCATCATATCAATATCCACATTGGGAGATTCATGAAGCGGTGAAGGTAAATGAAGGAGAGAAGATAATTTATTTTTTAAAGTCATCAATGGAAGGGAAGTCAAAGTAACAAAGATGAGAGAAGAATGACTTAGAAGAGGGTTGGTCTATATATCGATTGTAGGGTGTGTGTCACAACCATCTCAATGCAATTATTTTATTCTCACAATTCTTTGCATCTTCTACACCATTAATTGATACTTAAACTTAAAAAATTACTTTACTAAAATATTGGATATACCTTTTTTAATTTAATTTTTTAATTTGATTCTAATATGTCAATGTTATCATTTATTACTCTCTAATAAATAATCAAAGTACAAGTTCATGTATTTGAGATATTAACCAAAACTTTTATTGACAAATATGGACAAAATTAATAACTCTTTGGCCATCCATAGAAACACTTTTATATCAAAATATAAAAATCTTAATATATATTTTTTTTTACTAAAAATGAGATATTCCTTCTTTTGACCAATTTTAAGAATCATGTTAGGCAATTCTAAATTTTGGTAAATCTATTGCAGATTTTATTTAAAATTTAGTAAAAACGATATGTAATTTTAAAAAATAGTCCAATAATAAATACGTTTATCCTTTTTTTGGAAAAATTTATTTTTATTATATTTAATAATAGAGAATATATACAATATTTCATTCTAAAGTATTACAAACAGTATTACACACCATGGATAGAGTCCAAATTACATGCACTCTTAAGAAAGAATAAAAAATATTGTATTATATAAAATGGATAAAAAATATCGCATTTTATTAGAATTAACCAAAATCAAAAAAGTTCAACTTCGTATAGACTCACTTTTCAAAGTCTATGTAATTTAAGTTTATTTTCTATGTTCAAAATATATTAATAACTTAATTTTAATTAAGATATTAATTTTATGATAAAAATTATAAAGTAAATTATTGCCATGTATTCTATATTTTTTGGTTTAATCGATGCTAAAATTAAGAGGCTTATAATCTATATATTTTATTTAAACAATGTGCATTCTTTTTTTATTCAAAATATTTGCCTTTGTTTATTGTTTTATAAATTATTGATATTTAATTTTAGTGTAAAGTATGATTGGATGAAATGAGCGTGTGGTAGTAACAATTAAGACATATTCTATCAAATTAGTAAAAAAAACATCGCAAACAATTTACTAGTCAAAAAATCAAATATTTAATTGTAATTTTTGTCATCTGATTGTTAACTAATTATATAATATTCCTTTCATTAAGTATTACATAATTAAGAAGAACAATAATAACATTTGAGTTTGTTTTTTATGATAATATAATATAATTATGTATTAGGACTTTCAACCTTTTTTGGTACACCGGATTAACTGAGGATATCACGAAGACTAGACTGATTAATGATTAAATATAAACTATATTTAATATCAAAATTTTAAATCACTTTAATATTAAATACTAAAAATAAAAAAAAATATAGAGTAATAATAAGATTATTATAAAGCAAATGTAAATATTATAATTTAAAATGCAAATTACATTTTAATTATCGTTTGTCTCCACTTTTACTTTTACTTCGTTTAAAGTAGGAAGTGGAGAAACCTAACTCATACCATCATCATTGTCACTGATAGTTGCAACCCGACATTGATTCACATGTGCATAAACCGGAACTAATGTGGTGGTTACATCAATGATCTTTTTAATGCAGATATCCTATCTCTTTCGGTTCCTAGAAATGTGTCTTTTCTTTCGCTCTTCTTCACTGTCGAACCTATAGTGAAATAAAGTCACATGATTAGCAAAATTTTGGGATGTATTCAATACTTTGTAGCACTTTGGAAATGTGTATGGTCCATATTTTTTGTATGGTAGACTGTGGATTCTACCATCATCAATCTTTTCATCATTCTGTTTCCTTTTCCTATGATTCTTATTAACTACTTTATCATCATCTCCAACAGCAAGTGCAAAATTAAGGGTTTGAGAAATCCACCTGTGTGATTCTGTTGATGATCCTCCACGGAGATCAGGTTTATAAGAAGCTATGCAAGCATTGATCATCATATTATTGGCGTTGGTGGCATCGTTGATATTATTATTATTCGAGGGAGCAACCGAATTTCCAAATTGGACTTCAAGAATCTGCATCGCATTCCTAATTCCTGGAGCATGGCTACAAAAGTTGTTTGTAGGACTTGAAGATGATGAATCGTTATCACTTGAAGAATATGTGTAATTTCTTGTGATTTGGTCATGCACATGCAACCTTCTCATCATCATATCAATATCCACATTGGGAGATTCATGAAGCGGTGAAGGTAAATGAAGGAGAGAAGATAATTTATTTTTTAAAGTCATCAATGGAAGGGAAGTCAAAGTAACAAAGATGAGAGAAGAATGACTTAGAAGAGGGTTGGTCTATATATCGATTGTAGGGTGTGTGTCACAACCATCTCAATGCAATTATTTTATTCTCACAATTCTTTGCATCTTCTACACCATTAATTGATACTTAAACTTAAAAAATTAATTTACTAAAATATTGGATATACCTTTTTTAATTTAATTTTTTAATTTGATTCTAATATGTCAATGTTATCATTTATTACTCTCTAATAAATAATCAAAGTACAAGTTCATGTATTTGAGATATTAACCAAAACTTTTATTGACAAATATGGACAAAATTAATAACTCTTTGGCCATCCATAGAAACACTTTTATATCAAAATATAAAAATCTTAATATATATTTTTTTTTACTAAAGATGAGATATTCCTTCTTTTGACCAATTTTAAGAATCATGTTAGGCAATTCTAAATTTTGGTAAATCTATTGCAGATTTTATTTAAAATTTAGTAAAAACGATATGTAATTTTAAAAAATAGTCCAATAATAAATACGTTTATCCTTTTTTTGGAAAAATTTATTTTTATTATATTTAATAATAGAGAATATATACAATATTTCATTCTAAAGTATTACAAACATTATTACACACCATGGATAGAGTCCAAATTACATGCACTCTTAAGAAAGAATAAAAAATATTGTATTATATAAAATGGATAAAAAATATCACATTTTATTAGAATTAACCAAAATAAAAAAAGTTCAACTTCGTATGGACTCACTTTTCAAAGTCTATGTAATTTATGTTTATTTTCTAAGTTCAAAATATATTAATAACTTAATTTTAATTAAGATATTAATTTTATGATAAAAATTATAAAGAAAATTATTGCCATGTATTCTATATTTTTTGGTTTAATCGATGCTAAAATTAAGAGGCTTATAATCTATATATTTTATTTAAACAATGTGCATTCTTGTTTTATTCAAAATATTTGCCTTTGTTTATAGTTTTATAAATTATTGATATTTAATTTTAGTGTAAAGTAAGATTGGATGAAATGAGCGTGTGGTAGTAACAATTAAGACATATTCTATCAAATTAGTAAAAAAAACATCGCAAACAATTTACTAGTCAAAAAATCAAATATTTAATTGTAATTTTTGTCATCTGATTGTTAACTAATTATATAATATTCCTTTCATTAAGTATTACATAATTAAGAAGAACAATAATAACATTTGAGTTTTTTTTTTAAGATAATATAATATAATTATGTATTAGGACTTTCAACCTTTTTTGGTACACCGGATTAACTGAGGATATCACAAAGACTAGACTGATTAATTACTAAATATAAACTAAATTTAATATCAAAATTTTAAATCACTTTAATATTAAATACTAAAAAAAAATAAAATATAGAGTAATAATAAGATTATTATAAAGCAAATGTAAATATTATAATTTAAAATGCAAATTACATTTTAATTATCGTTTGTCTCCACTTTTACTTTTACTCCGTTTAAAGTAGGAAGTGGAGAAACCTAACTCATACCATCATCATTGTCACTGATAGTTGCAACCCGACATTGATTCACATGTGCATAAACAGGAACTAATGTGGTGGTTACATCAATGATCTTTTTAATGCGGATATCCTATCTCTTTCGGTTCCTAGAAATGTGTCTTTTCTTTCGCTCTTCTTCACTGTTGAACCTATAGTGAAATGAAGTCACATGATTAGCAAAATTTTGGGATGTATTCAATACTTTGTAGCACTTTTGACATGTGTATGATCCATATTTTTTGTATGGTAGACTGTAGATTCTACCATCATCAATCTTTTCATCATTCTGTTTCCTTTTCCTATGATTCTTATTAACTACTTTATCATCATCTCCAACAGCAAGTGCAAAATTAAGGGTTTGAGAAATCCACCTGTGTGATTATGTTGATGATCCTCCACGGAGATCAGGTTTATAAGAAGTTATGAAAGCATTGATCATCATATTATTGGCGTTGGTGGCATCGTTGATATTATTATTATTCGAGGTAGCAACCGAATTTCCAAATTGGACATCAAGAATCTGCATCACATTCCTAATTCCTGGAGCATGGCTACAAAAGTTGTTTGTAGGACTTGAAGATGATGAATCGTTATCACTTGAAGAATATGTGTAATTTCTTGTGATTTGGTCATGCACATGCAACCTTCTCATCATCATATCAATATCCACATTGGGAGATTCATGAAGCGGTGGAGGTTGATGAAGGAGAGAAGATAATTTATTTTTTAAAGTCATCAATGGAAGGGAAGTCAAAGTAACAAAGATGAGAGAAGAATGACTTAGAAGAGGGTTGGTCTATATATCGATTGTAGGGTGTGTGTCACAACCATCTCATTGCAAATATTTTATTCTCACAATTCTTTGCATCTTTTACACCATTAATTGATACTTAAACTTAAAAAATTAATTTACTGAAATATTGGATATACCTTTTTTAATTTAATTTTTTAATTTGATTCTAATATGTCAATGTTATCATTTATTACTCTCTAATAAATAATCAAAGTACAAGTTCATGTATTTGAGATATTAACCAAAAATTTTATTGACAAATATGGACAAAATTAATAACTCTTTGGCCAACCATAGAAACACTTTTATATCAAAATATAAAAAATCTTAATATATATATTTTTTTACTAAAAATGAGATATTCCTTCTTTTGACAAATTTTGGGAATCATGTTAGGCAATTCTAAATTTTGGTAAATCTATTGCAGATTTTGTTTAAAATTTAGTAAAAACGATATGTAATTTTAAAAAATAGTCCAATAATAAATACGTTTATCCTTTTTTTGGAAAAAATTATTTTTGTTATATTTAATAATAGAGAATATATACAATATTTCATTCTAAAGTATTACAAACAGTATTACACACCATGGATAGAGTCCAAATTACATGCACTCTTAAGAAAGAATAAAAAATATTGTATTATATAATATGGATAAAAAATATCACATTTTATTAGAATTAACCAAAATCAAAAAAGTTCAACTTCGTATGGACTCACTTTTCAAAGTCTATGTAATTTATGTTTATTTTCTAAGTTCAAAATATATTAATAACTTACTTTTAATTAAGATATTAATTTTATGATAAAAATTATAAAGAAAATTATTGCCATGTATTCTATATTTTTTGGTTTAATCGATGCTAAAATTAAGAGGCTTATAATCTATATATTTTATTTAAACAATGTGCATTCTTTTTTTATTCAAAATATTTGCCTTTGTTTATAGTTTTATAAATTATTGATATTTAATTTTAGTGTAAAGTAAGATTGGATGAAATGAGCGTGTGGTAGTAACAATTAAGACATATTCTATCAAATTAGTAAAAAAAACATCGCAAACAATTTACTAGTCAAAAAATCAAATATTTAATTGTAATTTTTGTCATCTGGTTGTTAACTAATTATATAATATTCCTTTCATTAAGTATTACATAATTAAGAAGAACAATAATAACATTTGAGTTTGTTTTTTATGATTAGATAATATAATTATGTATTAGGACTTTCAACCTTTTTTGGTACACCGGATTAACTGAGGATATCACGAAGACTAGACTGATTAATGATTAAATATAAACTAAATTTAATATCAAAATTTTAAATCACTTTAATATTAAATACTAAAAAAAAAAAAATATAGAGTAATAATAAGATTATTATAAAGCAAATGTAAATATTATAATTTAAAATGCAAATTACATTTTAATTATCGTTTGTCTCCACTTTTACTTTTACTTCGTTTAAAGTAGGAAGTGGAGAAACCTAACTCATACCATCATCATTGTCACTGATAGTTGCAACCCGGCATTGATTCACATGTGCATAAACAGGAACTAATGTGGTGGTTACATCAATGATCTTTTTAATGCGGATATCCTATCTCTTTCGGTTCCTAGAAATGTGTCTTTTCTTTCGCTCTTCTTCACTGTCGAACCTATAGTGAAATGAAGTCACATGATTAGCAAAATTTTGGGATGTATTCAATACTTTGTAGCACTTTGGACATGTGTATGGTCCATATTTTTTGTATGGTAGACTGTGGATTCTACCATCATCAATCTTTTCATCATTCTGTTTCCTTTTCCTATGATTCTTATTAACTACTTTATCATCATCTCCAACAGCAAGTGCAAAATTAAGGGTTTGAGAAATCCACCTGTGTGATTATGTTGATGATCCTCCACGGAGATCAGGTTTATAAGAAGTTATGCAAGCATTGATCATCATATTATTGGCGTTGGTGGCATCGTTGATATTATTATTATTCGAGGTAGCAACCGAATTTCCAAATTGGACATCAAGAATCTGCATCACATTCCTAATTCCTGGAGCATGGCTACAAAAGTTGTTTGTAGGACTTGAAGATGATGAATCGTTATCACTTGAAGAATATGTGTAATTTCTTGTGATTTGGTCATGCACATGCAACCTTCTCATCATCATATCAATATCCACATTGGGAGATTCATGAAGCGGTGGAGGTTGATGAAGGAGAGAAGATAATTTATTTTTTAAAGTCATCAATGGAAGGGAAGTCAAAGTAACAAAGATGAGAGAAGAATGACTTAGAAGAGGGTTGGTCTATATATCGATTGTAGGGTGTGTGTCACAACCATCTCAATGCAATTATTTTATTCTCACAATTCTTTGCATCTTCTACATCATTAATTGATACTTAAACTTAAAAAATTAATTTACTAAAATATTGGATATACCTTTTTTAATTTAATTTTTTAATTTGATTCTAATATGTCAATGTTATCATTTATTACTCTCTAATAAATAATCAAAGTACAAGTTCATGTATTTGAGATATTAACCAAAACTTTTATTGACAAATATGGACAAAATTAATAACTCTTTGGCCATCCATAGAAACACTTTTATATCAAAATATAAAAATCTTAATATATATTTTTTTTAACTAAAAATGGGATATTCCTTCTTTTGAGCAATTTTAAGAATCATGTTGGGCAATTCTAAATTTTGGTAAATCTATTGCAGATTTTATTTAAAATTTAGTAAAAACGATATGTAATTTTAAAAAATAGTCCAATAATAAATACGTTTATCCTTTTTTTGGAAAAATTTATTTTTATTATATTTAATAATAGAGAATATATACAATATTTCATTCTAAACTATTACAAACAGTATTACACACCATGGATAGAGTCCAAATTACATGCACTCTTAAGAAAGAATAAAAAATATTGTATTATATAAAATGGATAAAAAATATCACATTTTATTAGAATTAACCAAAATCAAAAAAGTTCAACTTCGTATAGACTCACTTTTCAAAGTCTATGTAATTTAAGTTTATTTTCTATGTTCAAAATATATTAATAACTTAATTTTAATTAAGATATTAATTTTATGATAAAAATTATAAAGAAAATTATTGCCATGTATTCTATATTTTTTGGTTTAATCGATGCTAAAATTAAGAGGCTTATAATCTATATATTTTATTTAAACAATGTGCATTCTTTTTTTATTCCAAATATTTGCCTTTGTTTATAGTTTTATAAATTATTGATATTTAATTTTAGTGTAAAGTATGATTGGATGAAATGAGCGTGTGGTAGTAACAATTAAGACATATTCTATCAAATTAGTAAAAAAAACATCGCAAACAATTTACTAGTCAAAAAATCAAATATTTAATTGTAATTTTTGTCATCTTATTGTTAACTAATAATATAATATTCCTTTCATTAAGTATTACATAATTAAGAAGAACAATAATAACATTTGAGTTTGTTTTTTATGATAATATAATATAATTATGTATTAGGACTTTCAACCTTTTTTGGTACACCGAATTAACTGAGGATATCACGAAGACTAGACTGATTAATGATTAAATATAAACTAAATTTAATATCAAAATTTTAAATCACTTTAATATTAAATACTAAAAATAAAAAAAAATATAGAGTAATAATAAGATTATTATAAAGCAAATGTAAATATTATAATTTAAAATTCAAATTACATTTTAATTATCGTTTGTCTCCACTTTTACTTTTACTTCGTTTAAAGTAGGAAGTGGAGAAACCTAACTCATACCATCATCATTGTCACTGATAGTTGCAACCCGACATTGATTCACATGTGCATAAACAGGAACTATTGTGGTGGTTACATCAATGATCTTTTTAATGCGGATAGCCTATCTCTTTCGGTTCCTAGAAATGTGTCTTTTCTTTCGCTCTTCTTCACTGTCGAACCTATAGTGAAATAAAGTCACATGATTAGCAAAATTTTGGGATGTATTCAATACTTTGTAGCACTTTGGAAATGTGTATGGTCCATATTTTTTGTATGGTAGACTGTGGATTCTACCATCATCAATCTTTTCATCATTCTGTTTCCTTTTCCTATGATTCTTATTAACTACTTTATCATCATCTCCAACAGCAAGTGCAAAATTAAGGGTTTGAGAAATCCACCTGTGTGATTCTGTTGATGATCCTCCACGGAGATCAGGTTTATAAGAAGCTATGCAAGCATTGATCATCATATTATTGGCGTTGGTGGCATCGTTGATATTATTATTATTCGAGGGAGCAACCGAATTTCCAAATTGGACTTCAAGAATCTGCATCGCATTCCTAATTCCTGGAGCATGGCTACAAAAGTTGTTTGTAGGACTTGAAGATGATGAATCGTTATCACTTGAAGAATATGTGTAATTTCTTGTGATTTGGTCATGCACATGCAACCTTCTCATCATCATATCAATATCCACATTGGGAGATTCATGAAGCGGTGAAGGTAAATGAAGGAGAGAAGATAATTTATTTTTTAAAGTCATCAATGGAAGGGAAGTCAAAGTAACAAAGATGAGAGAAGAATGACTTAGAAGAGGGTTGGTCTATATATCGATTGTAGGGTGTGTGTCACAACCATCTCAATGCAATTATTTTATTCTCACAATTCTTTGCATCTTCTACACCATTAATTGATACTTAAACTTAAAAAATTAATTTACTAAAATATTGGATATACCTTTTTTAATTTAATTTTTTAATTTGATTCTAATATGTCAATGTTATCATTTATTACTCTCTAATAAATAATCAAAGTACAAGTTCATGTATTTGAGATATTAACCAAAACTTTTATTGACAAAAATGGACAAAATTAATAACTCTTTGGCCATCCATAGAAACACTTTTATATCAAAATATAAAAATCTTAATATATATTTTTTTTTACTAAAGATGAGATATTCCTTCTTTTGACCAATTTTAAGAATCATGTTAGGCAATTCTAAATTTTGGTAAATCTATTGCAGATTTTATTTAAAATTTAGTAAAAACGATATGTAATTTTAAAAAATAGTCCAATAATAAATACGTTTATCCTTTTTTTGGAAAAATTTATTTTTATTATATTTAATAATAGAGAATATATACAATATTTCATTCTAAAGTATTACAAACAGTATTACACACCATGGATAGAGTCCAAATTACATGCACTCTTAAGAAAGAATAAAAAATATTGTATTATATAAAATGGATAAAAAATATCACATTTTATTAGAATTAACCAAAATCAAAAAAGTTCAACTTCGTATAGACTCACTTTTCAAAGTCTATGTAATTTAAGTTTATTTTCTATGTTCAAAATATATTAATAACTTAATTTTAATTAAGATATTAATTTTATGATAAAAATTATAAAGTAAATTATTGCCATGTATTCTATATTTTTTGGTTTAATCGATGCTAAAATTAAGAGGCTTATAATCTATATATTTTATTTAAACAATGTGCATTCTTTTTTTATTCAAAATATTTGCCTTTGTTTATTGTTTTATAAATTATTGATATTTAATTTTAGTGTAAAGTATGATTGGATGAAATGAGCGTGTGGTAGTAACAATTAAGACATATTCTATCAAATTAGTAAAAAAAACATCGCAAACAATTTACTAGTCAAAAAATCAAATATTTAATTGTAATTTTTGTCATCTGATTGTTAACTAATTATATAATATTCCTTTCATTAAGTATTACATAATTAAGAAGAACAATAATAACATTTGAGTTTGTTTTTTATGATAATATAATATAATTATGTATTAGGACTTTCAACCTTTTTTGGTACACCGGATTAACTGAGGATATCACGAAGACTAGACTGATTAATGATTAAATATAAACTATATTTAATATCAAAATTTTAAATCACTTTAATATTAAATACTAAAAATAAAAAAAAATATAGAGTAATAATAAGATTATTATAAAGCAAATGTAAATATTATAATTTAAAATGCAAATTACATTTTAATTATCGTTTGTCTCCACTTTTACTTTTACTTCGTTTAAAGTAGGAAGTGGAGAAACCTAACTCATACCATCATCATTGTCACTGATAGTTGCAACCCGACATTGATTCACATGTGCATAAACCGGAACTAATGTGGTGGTTACATCAATGATCTTTTTAATGCGGATATCCTATCTCTTTCGGTTCCTAGAAATGTGTCTTTTCTTTCGCTCTTCTTCACTATCGAACCTATAGTGAAATAAAGTCACATGATTAGCAAAATTTTGGGATGTATTCAATACTTTGTAGCACTTTGGAAATGTGTATGGTCCATATTTTTTGTATGGTAGACTGTGGATTCTACCATCATCAATCTTTTCATCATTCTGTTTCCTTTTCCTATGATTCTTATTAACTACTTTATCATCATCTCCAACAGCAAGTGCAAAATTAAGGGTTTGAGAAATCCACCTGTGTGATTCTGTTGATGATCCTCCACGGAGATCAGGTTTATAAGAAGCTATGCAAGCATTGATCATCATATTATTGGCGTTGGTGGCATCGTTGATATTATTATTATTCGAGGGAGCAACCGAATTTCCAAATTGGACTTCAAGAATCTGCATCGCATTCCTAATTCCTGGAGCATGGCTACAAAAGTTGTTTGTAGGACTTGAAGATGATGAATCGTTATCACTTGAAGAATATGTGTAATTTCTTGTGATTTGGTCATGCACATGCAACCTTCTCATCATCATATCAATATCCACATTGGGAGATTCATGAAGCGGTGAAGGTAAATGAAGGAGAGAAGATAATTTATTTTTTAAAGTCATCAATGGAAGGGAAGTCAAAGTAACAAAGATGAGAGAAGAATGACTTAGAAGAGGGTTGGTCTATATATCGATTGTAGGGTGTGTGTCACAACCATCTCAATGCAATTATTTTATTCTCACAATTCTTTGCATCTTCTACACCATTAATTGATACTTAAACTTAAAAAATTAATTTACTAAAATATTGGATATACCTTTTTTAATTTAATTTTTTAATTTGATTCTAATATGTCAATGTTATCATTTATTACTCTCTAATAAATAATCAAAGTACAAGTTCATGTATTTGAGATATTAACCAAAACTTTTATTGACAAATATGGACAAAATTAATAACTCTTTGGCCATCCATAGAAACACTTTTATATCAAAATATAAAAATCTTAATATATATTTTTTTTTACTAAAGATGAGATATTCCTTCTTTTGACCAATTTTAAGAATCATGTTAGGCAATTCTAAATTTTGGTAAATCTATTGCAGATTTTATTTAAAATTTAGTAAAAACGATATGTAATTTTAAAAAATAGTCCAATAATAAATACGTTTATCCTTTTTTTGGAAAAATTTATTTTTATTATATTTAATAATAGAGAATATATACAATATTTCATTCTAAAGTATTACAAACAGTATTACACACCATGGATAGAGTCCAAATTACATGCACTCTTAAGAAAGAATAAAAAATATTGTATTATATAAAATGGATAAAAAATATCACATTTTATTAGAATTAACCAAAATCAAAAAAGTTCAACTTCGTATAGACTCACTTTTCAAAGTCTATGTAATTTAAGTTTATTTTCTATGTTCAAAATATATTAATAACTTAATTTTAATTAAGATATTAATTTTATGATAAAAATTATAAAGTAAATTATTGCCATGTATTCTATATTTTTTGGTTTAATCGATGCTAAAATTAAGAGGCTTATAATCTATATATTTTATTTAAACAATGTGCATTCTTTTTTTATTCAAAATATTTGCCTTTGTTTATTGTTTTATAAATTATTGATATTTAATTTTAGTGTAAAGTATGATTGGATGAAATGAGCGTGTGGTAGTAACAATTAAGACATATTCTATCAAATTAGTAAAAAAAACATCGCAAACAATTTACTAGTCAAAAAATCAAATATTTAATTGTAATTTTTGTCATCTGATTGTTAACTAATTATATAATATTCCTTTCATTAAGTATTACATAATTAAGAAGAACAATAATAACATTTGAGTTTGTTTTTTATGATAATATAATATAATTATGTATTAGGACTTTCAACCTTTTTTGGTACACCGGATTAACTGAGGATATCACGAAGACTAGACTGATTAATGATTAAATATAAACTATATTTAATATCAAAATTTTAAATCACTTTAATATTAAATACTAAAAATAAAAAAAAATATAGAGTAATAATAAGATTATTATAAAGCAAATGTAAATATTATAATTTAAAATGCAAATTACATTTTAATTATCGTTTGTCTCCACTTTTACTTTTACTTCGTTTAAAGTAGGAAGTGGAGAAACCTAACTCATACCATCATCATTGTCACTGATAGTTGCAACCCGACATTGATTCACATGTGCATAAACCGGAACTAATGTGGTGGTTACATCAATGATCTTTTTAATGCGGATATCCTATCTCTTTCGGTTCCTAGAAATGTGTCTTTTCTTTCGCTCTTCTTCACTGTCGAACCTATAGTGAAATAAAGTCACATGATTAGCAAAATTTTGGGATGTATTCAATACTTTGTAGCACTTTGGAAATGTGTATGGTCCATATTTTTTGTATGGTAGACTGTGGATTCTACCATCATCAATCTTTTCATCATTCTGTTTCCTTTTCCTATGATTCTTATTAACTACTTTATCATCATCTCCAACAGCAAGTGCAAAATTAAGGGTTTGAGAAATCCACCTGTGTGATTCTGTTGATGATCCTCCACGGAGATCAGGTTTATAAGAAGCTATGCAAGCATTGATCATCATATTATTGGCGTTGGTGGCATCGTTGATATTATTATTATTCGAGGGAGCAACCGAATTTCCAAATTGGACTTCAAGAATCTGCATCGCATTCCTAATTCCTGGAGCATGGCTACAAAAGTTGTTTGTAGGACTTGAAGATGATGAATCGTTATCACTTGAAGAATATGTGTAATTTCTTGTGATTTGGTCATGCACATGCAACCTTCTCATCATCATATCAATATCCACATTGGGAGATTCATGAAGCGGTGAAGGTAAATGAAGGAGAGAAGATAATTTATTTTTTAAAGTCATCAATGGAAGGGAAGTCAAAGTAACAAAGATGAGAGAAGAATGACTTAGAAGAGGGTTGGTCTATATATCGATTGTAGGGTGTGTGTCACAACCATCTCAATGCAATTATTTTATTCTCACAATTCTTTGCATCTTCTACACCATTAATTGATACTTAAACTTAAAAAATTAATTTACTAAAATATTGGATATACCTTTTTTAATTTAATTTTTTAATTTGATTCTAATATGTCAATGTTATCATTTATTACTCTCTAATAAATAATCAAAGTACAAGTTCATGTATTTGAGATATTAACCAAAACTTTTATTGACAAATATGGACAAAATTAATAACTCTTTGGCCATCCATAGAAACACTTTTATATCAAAATATAAAAATCTTAATATATATTTTTTTTTACTAAAGATGAGATATTCCTTCTTTTGACCAATTTTAAGAATCATGTTAGGCAATTCTAAATTTTGGTAAATCTATTGCAGATTTTATTTAAAATTTAGTAAAAACGATATGTAATTTTAAAAAATAGTCCAATAATAAATACGTTTATCCTTTTTTTGGAAAAATTTATTTTTATTATATTTAATAATAGAGAATATATACAATATTTCATTCTAAAGTATTACAAACAGTATTACACACCATGGATAGAGTCCAAATTACATGCACTCTTAAGAAAGAATAAAAAATATTGTATTATATAAAATGGATAAAAAATATCACATTTTATTAGAATTAACCAAAATCAAAAAAGTTCAACTTCGTATAGACTCACTTTTCAAAGTCTATGTAATTTAAGTTTATTTTCTATGTTCAAAATATATTAATAACTTAATTTTAATTAAGATATTAATTTTATGATAAAAATTATAAAGTAAATTATTGCCATGTATTCTATATTTTTTGGTTTAATCGATGCTAAAATTAAGAGGCTTATAATCTATATATTTTATTTAAACAATGTGCATTCTTTTTTTATTCAAAATATTTGCCTTTGTTTATTGTTTTATAAATTATTGATATTTAATTTTAGTGTAAAGTATGATTGGATGAAATGAGCGTGTGGTAGTAACAATTAAGACATATTCTATCAAATTAGTAAAAAAAACATCGCAAACAATTTACTAGTCAAAAAATCAAATATTTAATTGTAATTTTTGTCATCTGATTGTTAACTAATTATATAATATTCCTTTCATTAAGTATTACATAATTAAGAAGAACAATAATAACATTTGAGTTTGTTTTTTATGATAATATAATATAATTATGTATTAGGACTTTCAACCTTTTTTGGTACACCGGATTAACTGAGGATATCACGAAGACTAGACTGATTAATGATTAAATATAAACTATATTTAATATCAAAATTTTAAATCACTTTAATATTAAATACTAAAAATAAAAAAAAATATAGAGTAATAATAAGATTATTATAAAGCAAATGTAAATATTATAATTTAAAATGCAAATTACATTTTAATTATCGTTTGTCTCCACTTTTACTTTTACTTCGTTTAAAGTAGGAAGTGGAGAAACCTAACTCATACCATCATCATTGTCACTGATAGTTGCAACCCGACATTGATTCACATGTGCATAAACCGGAACTAATGTGGTGGTTACATCAATGATCTTTTTAATGCGGATATCCTATCTCTTTCGGTTCCTAGAAATGTGTCTTTTCTTTCGCTCTTCTTCACTGTCGAACCTATAGTGAAATAAAGTCACATGATTAGCAAAATTTTGGGATGTATTCAATACTTTGTAGCACTTTGGAAATGTGTATGGTCCATATTTTTTGTATGGTAGACTGTGGATTCTACCATCATCAATCTTTTCATCATTCTGTTTCCTTTTCCTATGATTCTTATTAACTACTTTATCATCATCTCCAACAGCAAGTGCAAAATTAAGGGTTTGAGAAATCCACCTGTGTGATTCTGTTGATGATCCTCCACGGAGATCAGGTTTATAAGAAGCTATGCAAGCATTGATCATTATATTATTGGCGTTGGTGGCATCGTTGATATTATTATTATTCGAGGGAGCAACCGAATTTCCAAATTGGACTTCAAGAATCTGCATCGCATTCCTAATTCCTGGAGCATGGCTACAAAAGTTGTTTGTAGGACTTGAAGATGATGAATCGTTATCACTTGAAGAATATGTGTAATTTCTTGTGATTTGGTCATGCACATGCAACCTTCTCATCATCATATCAATATCCACATTGGGAGATTCATGAAGCGGTGAAGGTAAATGAAGGAGAGAAGATAATTTATTTTTTAAAGTCATCAATGGAAGGGAAGTCAAAGTAACAAAGATGAGAGAAGAATGACTTAGAAGAGGGTTGGTCTATATATCGATTGTAGGGTGTGTGTCACAACCATCTCAATGCAATTATTTTATTCTCACAATTCTTTGCATCTTCTACACCATTAATTGATACTTAAACTTAAAAAATTAATTTACTAAAATATTGGATATACCTTTTTTAATTTAATTTTTTAATTTGATTCTAATATGTCAATGTTATCATTTATTACTCTCTAATAAATAATCAAAGTACAAGTTCATGTATTTGAGATATTAACCAAAACTTTTATTGACAAATATGGACAAAATTAATAACTCTTTGGCCATCCATAGAAACACTTTTATATCAAAATATAAAAATCTTAATATATATTTTTTTTTACTAAAGATGAGATATTCCTTCTTTTGACCAATTTTAAGAATCATGTTAGGCAATTCTAAATTTTGGTAAATCTATTGCAGATTTTATTTAAAATTTAGTAAAAACGATATGTAATTTTAAAAAATAGTCCAATAATAAATACGTTTATCCTTTTTTTGGAAAAATTTATTTTTATTATATTTAATAATAGAGAATATATACAATATTTCATTCTAAAGTATTACAAACAGTATTACACACCATGGATAGAGTCCAAATTACATGCACTCTTAAGAAAGAATAAAAAATATTGTATTATATAAAATGGATAAAAAATATCACATTTTATTAGAATTAACCAAAATCAAAAAAGTTCAACTTCGTATAGACTCACTTTTCAAAGTCTATGTAATTTAAGTTTATTTTCTATGTTCAAAATATATTAATAACTTAATTTTAATTAAGATATTAATTTTATGATAAAAATTATAAAGTAAATTATTGCCATGTATTCTATATTTTTTGGTTTAATCGATGCTAAAATTAAGAGGCTTATAATCTATATATTTTATTTAAACAATGTGCATTCTTTTTTTATTCAAAATATTTGCCTTTGTTTATTGTTTTATAAATTATTGATATTTAATTTTAGTGTAAAGTATGATTGGATGAAATGAGCGTGTGGTAGTAACAATTAAGACATATTCTATCAAATTAGTAAAAAAAACATCGCAAACAATTTACTAGTCAAAAAATCAAATATTTAATTGTAATTTTTGTCATCTGATTGTTAACTAATTATATAATATTCCTTTCATTAAGTATTACATAATTAAGAAGAACAATAATAACATTTGAGTTTGTTTTTTATGATAATATAATATAATTATGTATTAGGACTTTCAACCTTTTTTGGTACACCGGATTAACTGAGGATATCACGAAGACTAGACTGATTAATGATTAACTATAAACTATATTTAATATCAAAATTTTAAATCACTTTAATATTAAATACTAAAAATAAAAAAAAATATAGAGTAATAATAAGATTATTATAAAGCAAATGTAAATATTATAATTTAAAATGCAAATTACATTTTAATTATCGTTTGTCTCCACTTTTACTTTTACTTCGTTTAAAGTAGGAAGTGGAGAAACCTAACTCATACCATCATCATTGTCACTGATAGTTGCAACCCGACATTGATTCACATGTGCATAAACCGGAACTAATGTGGTGGTTACATCAATGATCTTTTTAATGCGGATATCCTATCTCTTTCGGTTCCTAGAAATGTGTCTTTTCTTTCGCTCTTCTTCACTGTCGAACCTATAGTGAAATGAAGTCACATGATTAGCAAAATTTTGGGATGTATTCAATACTTTGTAGCACTTTGGACATGTGTATGGTCCATATTTTTTGTATGGTAGACTGTGGATTCTACCATCGTCAATCTTTTCATCATTCTGTTTCCTTTTCCTATGATTCTTATTAACTACTTTATCATCATCTCCAACAGCAAGTGCAAAATTAAGGGTTTGAGAAATCCACCTGTGTGATTCTGTTGATGATCCTCCACGGAGATCAGGTTTATAAGAAGCTATGCAAGCATTGATCATCATATTATTGGCGTTGGTGGCATCGTTGATATTATTATTATTCGAGGGAGCAACCGAATTTCCAAATTGGACTTCAAGAATCTGCATCGCATTCCTAATTCCTGGAGCATGGCTACAAAAGTTGTTTGTAGGACTTGAAGATGATGAATCGTTATCACTTGAAGTATATGTGTAATTTCTTGTGATTTGGTCATGCACATGCAACCTTCTCATCATCATATCAATATCCATATTGGGAGATTCATGAAGCGGTGAAGGTTAATGAAGGAGAGAAGATAATTTATTTTTTAAAGTCATCAATGGAAGGGAAGTCAAAGTAACAAAGATGAGAGAAGAATGACTTAGAAGAGGGTTGGTCTATATATCGATTGTAGGGTGTGTGTCACAACCATCTCAATGCAATTATTTTATTCTCACAATTCTTTGCATCTTCTACACCATTAATTGATACTTAAACTTAAAAAATTAATTTACTAAAATATTGGATATACCTTTTTTAATTTAATTTTTTAATTTGATTCTAATATGTCAATGTTATCATTTATTACTCTCTAATAAATAATCAAAGTACAAGTTCATGTATTTGAGATATTAACCAAAACTTTTATTGACAAATATGGACAAAATTAATAACTCTTTGGCCATCCATAGAAACACTTTTATATCAAAATATAAAAATCTTAATATATATTTTTTTTTACTAAAAATGAGATATTCCTTCTTTTGACCAATTTTAAGAATCATGTTAGGCAATTCTAAATTTTGGTAAATCTATTGCAGATTTTATTTAAAATTTAGTAAAAACGATATGTAATTTTAAAAAATAGTCCAATAATAAATACGTTTATCCTTTTTTTGGAAAAATTTATTTTTATTATATTTAATAATAGAGAATATATACAATATTTCATTCTAAAGTATTACAAACAGTATTACACACCATGGATAGAGTCCAAATTACATGCACTCTTAAGAAAGAATAAAAAATATTGTATTATATAAAATGGATAAAAAATATCACATTTTATTAGAATTAACCAAAATCAAAAAAGTTCAACTTCGTATAGACTCACTTTTCAAAGTCTATGTAATTTAAGTTTATTTTCTATGTTCAACATATATTAATAACTTAATTTTCATTAAGATATTAATTTTATGATAAAAATTATAAAGAAAATTATTGCCATGTATTCTATATTTTTTGGTTTAATCGATGCTAAAATTAAGAGGCTTATAATCTATATATTTTATTTAAACAATGTGCATTCTTTTTTTATTCCAAATATTTGCCTTTGTTTATAGTTTTATAAATTATTGATATTTAATTTTAGTGTAAAGTATGATTGGATGAAATGAGCGTGTGGTAGTAACAATTAAGACATATTCTATCAAATTAGTAAAAAAAACATCGCAAACAATTTACTAGTCAAAAAATCAAATATTTAATTGTAATTTTTGTCATCTTATTGTTAACTAATTATATAATATTCCTTTCATTAAGTATTACATAATTAAGAAGAACAATAATAACATTTGAGTTTGTTTTTTATGATAATATAATATAATTATGTATTAGGACTTTCAACCTTTTTTGGTACACCGGATTAACTGAGGATATGACGAAGACTAGACTGATTAATGATTAAATATAAACTAAATTTAATATCAAAATTTTAAATCACTTTAATATTAAATACTAAAAATAAAAAAAAATATAGAGTAATAATAAGATTATTATAAAGCAAATGTAAATATTATAATTTAAAATGCAAATTACATTTTAATTATCGTTTGTCTCCACTTTTACTTTTACTTCGTTTAAAGTAGGAAGTGGAGAAACCTAACTCATACCATCATCATTGTCACTGATAGTTGCAACCCGACATTGATTCACATGTGCATAAACCGGAACTAATGTGGTGGTTACATCAATGATCTTTTTAATGCGGATATCCTATCTCTTTCGGTTCCTAGAAATGTGTCTTTTCTTTCGCTCTTCTTCACTGTCGAACCTATAGTGAAATGAAGTCACATGATTAGCAAAATTTTGGGATGTATTCAATACTTTGTAGCACTTTGGACATGTGTATGGTCCATATTTTTTGTATGGTAGACTGTGGATTCTACCATCGTCAATCTTTTCATCATTCTGTTTCCTTTTCCTATGATTCTTATTAACTACTTTATCATCATCTCCAACAGCAAGTGCAAAATTAAGGGTTTGAGAAATCCACCTGTGTGATTCTGTTGATGATCCTCCACGGAGATCAGGTTTATAAGAAGCTATGCAAGCATTGATCATCATATTATTGGCGTTGGTGGCATCGTTGATATTATTATTATTCGAGGGAGCAACCGAATTTCCAAATTGGACTTCAAGAATCTGCATCGCATTCCTAATTCCTGGAGCATGGCTACAAAAGTTGTTTGTAGGACTTGAAGATGATGAATCGTTATCACTTGAAGTATATGTGTAATTTCTTGTGATTTGGTCATGCACATGCAACCTTCTCATCATCATATCAATATCCATATTGGGAGATTCATGAAGCGGTGAAGGTTAATGAAGGAGAGAAGATAATTTATTTTTTAAAGTCATCAATGGAAGGGAAGTCAAAGTAACAAAGATGAGAGAAGAATGACTTAGAAGAGGGTTGGTCTATATATCGATTGTAGGGTGTGTGTCACAACCATCTCAATGCAATTATTTTATTCTCACAATTCTTTGCATCTTCTACACCATTAATTGATACTTAAACTTAAAAAATTAATTTACTAAAATATTGGATATACCTTTTTTAATTTAATTTTTTAATTTGATTCTAATATGTCAATGTTATCATTTATTACTCTCTAATAAATAATCAAAGTACAAGTTCATGTATTTGAGATATTAACCAAAACTTTTATTGACAAATATGGACAAAATTAATAACTCTTTGGCCATCCATAGAAACACTTTTATATCAAAATATAAAAATCTTAATATATATTTTTTTTTACTAAAAATGAGATATTCCTTCTTTTGACCAATTTTAAGAATCATGTTAGGCAATTCTAAATTTTGGTAAATCTATTGCAGATTTTATTTAAAATTTAGTAAAAACGATATGTAATTTTAAAAAATAGTCCAATAATAAATACGTTTATCCTTTTTTTGGAAAAATTTATTTTTATTATATTTAATAATAGAGAATATATACAATATTTCATTCTAAAGTATTACAAACAGTATTACACACCATGGATAGAGTCCAAATTACATGCACTCTTAAGAAAGAATAAAAAATATTGTATTATATAAAATGGATAAAAAATATCACATTTTATTAGAATTAACCAAAATCAAAAAAGTTCAACTTCGTATAGACTCACTTTTCAAAGTCTATGTAATTTAAGTTTATTTTCTATGTTCAACATATATTAATAACTTAATTTTCATTAAGATATTAATTTTATGATAAAAATTATAAAGAAAATTATTGCCATGTATTCTATATTTTTTGGTTTAATCGATGCTAAAATTAAGAGGCTTATAATCTATATATTTTATTTAAACAATGTGCATTCTTTTTTTATTCCAAATATTTGCCTTTGTTTATAGTTTTATAAATTATTGATATTTAATTTTAGTGTAAAGTATGATTGGATGAAATGAGCGTGTGGTAGTAACAATTAAGACATATTCTATCAAATTAGTAAAAAAAACATCGCAAACAATTTACTAGTCAAAAAATCAAATATTTAATTGTAATTTTTGTCATCTTATTGTTAACTAATTATATAATATTCCTTTCATTAAGTATTACATAATTAAGAAGAACAATAATAACATTTGAGTTTGTTTTTTATGATAATATAATATAATTATGTATTAGGACTTTCAACCTTTTTTGGTACACCGGATTAACTGAGGATATGACGAAGACTAGACTGATTAATGATTAAATATAAACTAAATTTAATATCAAAATTTTAAATCACTTTAATATTAAATACTAAAAATAAAAAAAAATATAGAGTAATAATAAGATTATTATAAAGCAAATGTAAATATTATAATTTAAAATGCAAATTACATTTTAATTATCGTTTGTCTCCACTTTTACTTTTACTTCGTTTAAAGTAGGAAGTGGAGAAACCTAACTCATACCATCATCATTGTCACTGATAGTTGCAACCCGACATTGATTCACATGTGCATAAACAGGAACTAATGTGGTGGTTACATCAATGATCTTTTTAATGCGGATATCCTATCTCTTTCGGTTCCTAGAAATGTGTCTTTTCTTTCGCTCTTCTTCACTGTCGAACCTATAGTGAAATAAAGTCACATGATTAGCAAAATTTTGGGATGTATTCAATACTTTGTAGCACTTTGGAAATGTGTATGGTCCATATTTTTTGTATGGTAGACTGTGGATTCTACCATCATCAATCTTTTCATCATTCTGTTTCCTTTTCCTATGATTCTTATTAACTACTTTATCATCATCTCCAACAGCAAGTGCAAAATTAAGGGTTTGAGAAATCCACCTGTGTGATTCTGTTGATGATCCTCCACGGAGATCAGGTTTATAAGAAGCTATGCAAGCATTGATCATCATATTATTGGCGTTGGTGGCATCGTTGATATTATTATTATTCGAGGGAGCAACCGAATTTCCAAATTGGACTTCAAGAATCTGCATCGCATTCCTAATTCCTGGAGCATGGCTACAAAAGTTGTTTGTAGGACTTGAAGATGATGAATCGTTATCACTTGAAGAATATGTGTAATTTCTTGCGATTTGGTCATGCACATGCAACCTTCTAATCATCATATCAGTAGCCACATTGGGAGATTCATGAGGAGGTGGTGGTTGAAGGAGAGAATATAATTTATTTTTTAAAGTCATCAATGGAAGGGAAGTCAAAGTAACAAAGATGAGAGAAGAATGACTTACAAGAGGGTTGGTCTATATATCGATTGTAGGGTGTGTGTCACAACCATCTCAATGCAATTTTTTTATTCTCACAATTCTTTGCATCTTCTACACCATTAATTGATACTTAAACTTAAAAAATTAATTTACTAAAATATTGGATATACCTTTTTTAATTTAATTTTTTAATTTGATTCTAATATGTCAATGTTATCATTTATTACTCTCTAATAAATAATCAAAGTACAAGTTCATGTATTTGAGATATTAACCAAAACTTTTATTGACAAATATGGACAAAATTAATAACTCTTTGGCCATCCATAGAAACACTTTTATATCAAAATATAAAAATCTTAATATATATTTTTTTTAACTAAAAATGGGATATTCCTTCTTTTGACCAATTTTAAGAATCATGTTGGGCAATTCTAAATTTTGGTAAATCTATTGCAGATTTTATTTAAAATTTAGTAAAAACGATATGTAATTTTAAAAAATAGTCCAATAATAAATACGTTTATCCTTTTTTTGGAAAAATTTATTTTTATTATATTTAATAATAGAGAATATATACAATATTTCATTCTAAAGTATTACAAACAGTATTACACACCATGGATAGAGTCCAAATTACATGCACTCTTAAGAAAGAATAAAAAATATTGTATTATATAAAATGGATAAAAAATATCACATTTTATTAGAATTAACCAAAATCAAAAAAGTTCAACTTCGTATAGACTCACTTTTCAAAGTCTATGTAATTTAAGTTTATTTTCTATGTTCAAAATATATTAATAACTTAATTTTAATTAAGATATTAATTTTATGATAAAAATTATAAAGAAAATTATTGCCATGTATTCTATATTTTTTGGTTTAATCGATGCTAAAATTAAGAGGCTTATAATCTATATATTTTATTTAAACAATGTGCATTCTTTTTTTATTCAAAATATTTGCCTTTGTTTATTGTTTTATAAATTATTGATATTTAATTTTAGTGTAAAGTATGATTGGATGAAATGAGCGTGTGGTAGTAACAATTAAGACATATTCTATCAAATTAGTAAAAAAAACATCGCAAACAATTTACTAGTCAAAAAATCAAATATTTAATTGTAATTTTTGTCATCTGATTGTTAACTAATTATATAATATTCCTTTCATTAAGTATTACATAATTAAGAAGAACAATAATAACATTTGAGTTTGTTTTTTATGATAATATAATATAATTATGTATTAGGACTTTCAACCTTTTTTGGTACACCGGATTAACTGAGGATATCACGAAGACTAGACTGATTAATGATTAAATATAAACTATATTTAATATCAAAATTTTAAATCACTTTAATATTAAATACTAAAAATAAAAAAAAATATAGAGTAATAATAAGATTATTATAAAGCAAATGTAAATATTATAATTTAAAATGCAAATTACATTTTAATTATCGTTTGTCTCCACTTTTACTTTTACTTCGTTTAAAGTAGGAAGTGGAGAAACCTAACTCATACCATCATCATTGTCACTGATAGTTGCAACCCGACATTGATTCACATGTGCATAAAACGGAACTAATGTGGTGGTTACATCAATGATCTTTTTAATGCGGATATCCTATCTCTTTCGGTTCCTAGAAATGTGTCTTTTCTTTCGCTCTTCTTCACTGTCGAACCTATAGTGAAATGAAGTCACATGATTAGCAAAATTTTGGGATGTATTCAATACTTTGTAGCACTTTGGACATGTGTATGGTCCATATTTTTTGTATGGTAGACTGTGGATTCTACCATCATCAATCTTTTCATCATTCTGTTTCCTTTTCCTATGATTCTTATTAACTACTTTATCATCATCTCCAACAGCAAGTGCAAAATTAAGGGTTTGAGAAATCCACCTGTGTGATTCTGTTGATGATCCTCCACGGAGATCAGGTTTATAAGAAGCTATGCAAGCATTGATCATCATATTATTGGCGTTGGTGGCATCGTTGATATTATTATTATTCAAGGGAGCAACCGAATTTCCAAATTGGACTTCAAGAATCTGCATCGCATTCCTAATTCCTGGAGCATGGCTACAAAAGTTGTTTGTAGGACTTGAAGATGATGAATCGTTATCACTTGAAGAATATGTGTAATTTCTTGTGATTTGGTCATGCACATGCAACCTTCTCATCATCATATCAATATCCACATTGGGAGATTCATGAAGCGGTGAAGGTTAATGAAGGAGAGAAGATAATTTATTTTTTAAAGTCATCAATGGAAGGGAAGTCAAAGTAACAAAGATGAAAGAAGAATGACTTAGAAGAGGGTTGGTCTATATATCGATTGTAGGGTGTGTGTCACAACCATCTCAATGCAATTATTTTATTCTCACAATTCTTTGCATCTTCTACACCATTAATTGATACTTAAACTTAAAAAATTAATTTACTAAAATATTGGATATACCTTTTTTAATTTAATTTTTTAATTTGATTCTAATATGTCAATGTTATCATTTATTACTCTCTAATAAATAATCAAAGTAGAAGTTCATGTATTTGAGATATTAACCAAAACTTTTATTGACAAAATGGACAAAATTAAAAACTCTTTGGCCATCCATAGAAACACTTTTATATCAAAATATAAAAATCTTAATATATATTTTTTTTTACTAAAAATGAGATATTCCTTCTTTTGACCAATTTTAAGAATCATGTTAGGCAATTCTAAATTTTGGTAAATCTATTGCAGATTTTATTTAAAATTTAGTAAAAACGATATGTAATTTTAAAAAATAGTCCAATAATAAATACGTTTATCCTTTTTTTGGAAAAATTTATTTTAATTATATTTAATAATAGAGAATATATACAATATTTCATTCTAAAGTATTACAAACAGTATTACACACCATGGATAGAGTCCAAATTACATGCACTCTTAAGAAAGAATAAAAAATATTGTATTATATAAAATGGATAAAAAATATCACATTTTATTAGAATTAACCAAAATAAAAAAAGTTCAACTTCGTATAGACTCACTTTTCAAAGTCTATGTAATTTAAGTTTATTTTCTATGTTCAAAATATATTAATAACTTAATTTTAATTAAGATATTAATTTTATGATAAAAATTATAAAGAAAATTATTGCCATGTATTCTATATTTTTTGGTTTAATCGATGCTAAAATTAAGAGGCTTATAATCTATATATTTTATTTAAACAATGTGCATTCTTTTTTTATTCAAAATATTTGCCTTTGTTTATTGTTTTATAAATTATTGATATTTAATTTTAGTGTAAAGTATGATTGGATGAAATGAGCGTGTGGTAGTAACAATTAAGACATATTCTATCAAATTAGTAAAAAAAACATCGCAAACAATTTACTAGTCAAAAAATCAAATATTTAATTGTAATTTTTGTCATCTGATTGTTAACTAATTATATAATATTCCTTTCATTAAGTATTACATAATTAAGAAGAACAATAATAACATTTGAGTTTGTTTTTTATGATAATATAATATAATTATGTATTAGGACTTTCAACCTTTTTTGGTACACCGGATTAACTGAGGATATCACGAAGACTAGACTGATTAATGATTAAATATAAACTATATTTAATATCAAAATTTTAAATCACTTTAATATTAAATACTAAAAATAAAAAAAAATATAGAGTAATAATAAGATTATTATAAAGCAAATGTAAATATTATAATTTAAAATGCAAATTACATTTTAATTATCGTTTGTCTCCACTTTTACTTTTACTTCGTTTAAAGTAGGAAGTGGAGAAACCTAACTCATACCATCATCATTGTCACTGATAGTTGCAACCCGACATTGATTCACATGTGCATAAAACGGAACTAATGTGGTGGTTACATCAATGATCTTTTTAATGCGGATATCCTATCTCTTTCGGTTCCTAGAAATGTGTCTTTTCTTTCGCTCTTCTTCACTGTCGAACCTATAGTGAAATGAAGTCACATGATTAGCAAAATTTTGGGATGTATTCAATACTTTGTAGTACTTTGGACATGTGTATGGTCCATATTTTTTGTATGGTAGACTGTGGATTCTACCATCATCAATCTTTTCATCATTCTGTTTCCTTTTCCTATGATTCTTATTAACTACTTTATCATCATCTCCAACAGCAAGTGCAAAATTAAGGGTTTGAGAAATCCACCTGTGTGATTCTGTTGATGATCCTCCACGGAGATCAGGTTTATAAGAAGCTATGCAAGCATTGATCATCATATTATTGGCGTTGGTGGCATCGTTGATATTATTATTATTCGAGGGAGCAACCGAATTTCCAAATTGGACTTCAAGAATCTGCATCGCATTCCTAATTCCTGGAGCATGGCTACAAAAGTTGTTTGTAGGACTTGAAGATGATGAATCGTTATCACTTGAAGAATATGTGTAATTTCTTGTGATTTGGTCATGCACATGCAACCTTCTCATCATCATATCAATATCCACATTGGGAGATTCATGAAGCGGTGAAGGTTAATGAAGGAGAGAAGATAATTTATTTTTTAAAGTCATCAATGGAAGGGAAGTCAAAGTAACAAAGATGAAAGAAGAATGACTTAGAAGAGGGTTGGTCTATATATCGATTGTAGGGTGTGTGTCACAACCATCTCAATGCAATTATTTTATTCTCACAATTCTTTGCATCTTCTACACCATTAATTGATACTTAAACTTAAAAAATTAATTTACTAAAATATTGGATATACCTTTTTTAATTTAATTTTTTAATTTGATTCTAATATGTCAATGTTATCATTTATTACTCTCTAATAAATAATCAAAGTAGAAGTTCATGTATTTGAGATATTAACCAAAACTTTTATTGACAAAATGGACAAAATTAAAAACTCTTTGGCCATCCATAGAAACACTTTTATATCAAAATATAAAAATCTTAATATATATTTTTTTTTACTAAAAATGAGATATTCCTTCTTTTGACCAATTTTAAGAATCATGTTAGGCAATTCTAAATTTTGGTAAATCTATTGCAGATTTTATTTAAAATTTAGTAAAAACGATATGTAATTTTAAAAAATAGTCCAATAATAAATACGTTTATCCTTTTTTTGGAAAAATTTATTTTAATTATATTTAATAATAGAGAATATATACAATATTTCATTCTAAAGTATTACAAACAGTATTACACACCATGGATAGAGTCCAAATTACATGCACTCTTAAGAAAGAATAAAAAATATTGTATTATATAAAATGGATAAAAAATATCACATTTTATTAGAATTAACCAAAATAAAAAAAGTTCAACTTCGTATAGACTCACTTTTCAAAGTCTATGTAATTTAAGTTTATTTTCTATGTTCAAAATATATTAATAACTTAATTTTAATTAAGATATTAATTTTATGATAAAAATTATAAAGAAAATTATTGCCATGTATTCTATATTTTTTGGTTTAATCGATGCTAAAATTAAGAGGCTTATAATCTATATATTTTATTTAAACAATGTGCATTCTTTTTTTATTCAAAATATTTGCCTTTGTTTATTGTTTTATAAATTATTGATATTTAATTTTAGTGTAAAGTATGATTGGATGAAATGAGCGTGTGGTAGTAACAATTAAGACATATTCTATCAAATTAGTAAAAAAAACATCGCAAACAATTTACTAGTCAAAAAATCAAATATTTAATTGTAATTTTTGTCATCTGATTGTTAACTAATTATATAATATTCCTTTCATTAAGTATTACATAATTAAGAAGAACAATAATAACATTTGAGTTTGTTTTTTATGATAATATAATATAATTATGTATTAGGACTTTCAACCTTTTTTGGTACACCGGATTAACTGAGGATATCACGAAGACTAGACTGATTAATGATTAAATATAAACTATATTTAATATCAAAATTTTAAATCACTTTAATATTAAATACTAAAAATAAAAAAAAATATAGAGTAATAATAAGATTATTATAAAGCAAATGTAAATATTATAATTTAAAATGCAAATTACATTTTAATTATCGTTTGTCTCCACTTTTACTTTTACTTCGTTTAAAGTAGGAAGTGGAGAAACCTAACTCATACCATCATCATTGTCACTGATAGTTGCAACCCGACATTGATTCACATGTGCATAAAACGGAACTAATGTGGTGGTTACATCAATGATCTTTTTAATGCGGATATCCTATCTCTTTCGGTTCCTAGAAATGTGTCTTTTCTTTCGCTCTTCTTCACTGTCGAACCTATAGTGAAATGAAGTCACATGATTAGCAAAATTTTGGGATGTATTCAATACTTTGTAGCACTTTGGACATGTGTATGGTCCATATTTTTTGTATGGTAGACTGTGGATTCTACCATCATCAATCTTTTCATCGTTCTGTTTCCTTTTCCTATGATTCTTATTAACTACTTTATCATCATCTCCAACAGCAAGTGCAAAATTAAGGGTTTGAGAAATCCACCTGTGTGATTCTGTTGATGATCCTCCACGGAGATCAGGTTTATAAGAAGCTATGCAAGCATTGATCATCATATTATTGGCGTTGGTGGCATCGTTGATATTATTATTATTCGAGGGAGCAACCGAATTTCCAAATTGGACTTCAAGAATCTGCATCGCATTCCTAATTCCTGGAGCATGGCTACAAAAGTTGTTTGTAGGACTTGAAGATGATGAATCGTTATCACTTGAAGAATATGTGTAATTTCTTGTGATTTGGTCATGCACATGCAACCTTCTCATCATCATATCAATATCCACATTGGGAGATTCATGAAGCGGTGAAGGTTAATGAAGGAGAGAAGATAATTTATTTTTTAAAGTCATCAATGGAAGGGAAGTCAAAGTAACAAAGATGAAAGAAGAATGACTTAGAAGAGGGTTGGTCTATATATCGATTGTAGGGTGTGTGTCACAACCATCTCAATGCAATTATTTTATTCTCACAATTCTTTGCATCTTCTACACCATTAATTGATACTTAAACTTAAAAAATTAATTTACTAAAATATTGGATATACCTTTTTTAATTTAATTTTTTAATTTGATTCTAATATGTCAATGTTATCATTTATTACTCTCTAATAAATAATCAAAGTAGAAGTTCATGTATTTGAGATATTAACCAAAACTTTTATTGACAAAATGGACAAAATTAAAAACTCTTTGGCCATCCATAGAAACACTTTTATATCAAAATATAAAAATCTTAATATATATTTTTTTTTACTAAAAATGAGATATTCCTTCTTTTGACCAATTTTAAGAATCATGTTAGGCAATTCTAAATTTTGGTAAATCTATTGCAGATTTTATTTAAAATTTAGTAAAAACGATATGTAATTTTAAAAAATAGTCCAATAATAAATACGTTTATCCTTTTTTTGGAAAAATTTATTTTAATTATATTTAATAATAGAGAATATATACAATATTTCATTCTAAAGTATTACAAACAGTATTACACACCATGGATAGAGTCCAAATTACATGCACTCTTAAGAAAGAATAAAAAATATTGTATTATATAAAATGGATAAAAAATATCACATTTTATTAGAATTAACCAAAATAAAAAAAGTTCAACTTCGTATAGACTCACTTTTCAAAGTCTATGTAATTTAAGTTTATTTTCTATGTTCAAAATATATTAATAACTTAATTTTAATTAAGATATTAATTTTATGATAAAAATTATAAAGAAAATTATTGCCATGTATTCTATATTTTTTGGTTTAATCGATGCTAAAATTAAGAGGCTTATAATCTATATATTTTATTTAAACAATGTGCATTCTTTTTTTATTCAAAATATTTGCCTTTGTTTATAGTTTTATAAATTATTGATATTTAATTTTAGTGTAAAGTATGATTGGATGAAATGAGCGTGTGGTAGTAACAATTAAGACATATTCTATCAAATTAGTAAAAAAAACATCGCAAACAATTTACTAGTCAAAAAATCAAATATTTAATTGTAATTTTTGTCATCTGATTGTTAACTAATTATATAATATTCCTTTCATTAAGTATTACATAATTAAGAAGAACAATAATAACATTTGAGTTTGTTTTTTATGATAATATAATATAATTATGTATTAGGACTTTCAACCTTTTTTGGTACACCGGATTAACTGAGGATATCACGAAGACTAGACTGATTAATGATTAAATATAAACTATATTTAATATCAAAATTTTAAATCACTTTAATATTAAATACTAAAAATAAAAAAAATATAGAGTAATAATAAGATTATTATAAAGCAAATGTAAATATTATAATTTAAAATGCAAATTACATTTTAATTATCGTTTGTCTCCACTTTTACTTTTACTTCGTTTAAAGTAGGAAGTGGAGAAACCTAACTCATACCATCATCATTGTCACTGATAGTTGCAACCCGACATTGATTCACATGTGCATAAAACGGAACTAATGTGGTGGTTACATCAATGATCTTTTTAATGCGGATATCCTATCTCTTTCGGTTCCTAGAAATGTGTCTTTTCTTTCGCTCTTCTTCACTGTCGAACCTATAGTGAAATGAAGTCACATGATTAGCAAAATTTTGGGATGTATTCAATACTTTGTAGCACTTTGGACATGTGTATGGTCCATATTTTTTGTATGGTAGACTGTGGATTCTACCATCATCAATCTTTTCATCATTCTGTTTCCTTTTCCTATGATTCTTATTAACTACTTTATCATCATCTCCAACAGCAAGTGCAAAATTAAGGGTTTGAGAAATCCACCTGTGTGATTCTGTTGATGATCCTCCACGGAGATCAGGTTTATAAGAAGCTATGCAAGCATTGATCATCCTATTATTGGCGTTGGTGGCATCGTTGATATTATTATTATTGGAGGGAGCAACCGAATTTCCAAATTGGACTTCAAGAATCTGCATCGCATTCCTAATTCCTGGAGCATGGCTACAAAAGTTGTTTGTAGGACTTGAAGATGATGAATCGTTATCACTTGAAGAATATGTGTAATTTCTTGTGATTTGGTCATGCACATGCAACCTTCTCATCATCATATCAATATCCACATTGGGAGATTCATGAAGCGGTGGAGGTTGATGAAGGAGAGAAGATAATTTATTTTTTAAAGTCATCAATGGAAGGGAAGTCAAAGTAACAAAGATGAGAGAAGAATGACTTAGAAGAGGGTTGGTCTATATATCGATTGTAGGGTGTGTGTCACAACCATCTCAATGCAAATATTTTATTCTCACAATTCTTTGCATCTTCTACACCATTAATTGATACTTAAACTTAAAAAGTTAATTTACTAAAATATTGGATATACCTTTTTTAATTTAATTTTTTAATTTGATTCTAATATGTCAATGTTATCATTTATTACTCTCTAATAAATAATCAAAGTACAAGTTCATGTATTTGAGATATTAACCAAAAATTTTATTGACAAATATGGACAAAATTAATAACTCTTTGGCCAACCATAGAAACACTTTTATATCAAAATATAAAAAATATTAATATATATATTTTTTTACTAAAAATGAGATATTCCTTCTTTTGACCAATTTTGAGAATCATGTTAGGCAATTCTAAATTTTGGTAAATCTATTGCAGATTTTGTTTAAAATTTAGTAAAAACGATATGTAATTTTAAAAAATAGTCCAATAATAAATACGTTTATCCTTTTTTTGGAAAAATTTATTTTTGTTATATTTAATAATAGAGAATATATACAATATTTCATTCTAAAGTATTACAAACAGTATTACACACCATGGATAGAGTCCAAATTACATGCACTCTTAAGAAAGAATAAAAAATATTGTATTATATAAAATGTAAAGACCATATAATAATACATGCATCAAATCATATATTATACATGAGTTTCACTTTTTGGTACTGAAACATAATAAGTTCCTAGTTAACACATTATATATATATATGCCTCTAATATAAAAGAACTAAAAGTCTAAGGCATTACATATACAAGATGTTCCAAAATGATAAAAACTAAGAACTAGATCAATACAATGATCTCAAAACATAACGCCATAGCGGAAGCCATGCCATCACAAAACCACGATCCGTAAGGAAAGTCAAATAACCTTGTCCTTACCCTTCGCCAAACCTGCAGAACCTGTGATGTAAACAACAACAGTGGGGTGAGATACATCAAATCTCAGTGAGTTCCCTATCTTAAAGTCCTCTCGGCTTTACAAGGTTCTAACAAAGTCCTAACTCATGTCCAAGGGGAAAGGGGAAAGACCATGAGTACACACACACAAGTAACCGCCACGGTGAGCCTGTAAACTCACACTAGTACCGAAGTACCTCTTGAGCCTGTAAACTCAAGGATTCACAAAGTACCGAAGTACGTTCTGAGTCCGTACACTCAAGAACTCACATATCAATAACCAATACCAAGGTATCCCCTTTTCCCGTACCCTTCTACGTCTAGAAGGCGATCCGAGTCATGGATCCTTGTAGCTACTTGGCATACGATTGGATTCGGGATCACGGGCCGTACACCGTGATCCGTCACTTCTCACGGACCGTACGCCGTCTCAAGTCTCTTTACCCGTAGGCTCTAATCGTACTTAACACGGGACTCAAACCTGCCAAGTAGTTGTGTATAATGTTCAGAGGAGGTGCTCGAGTCTCATGAACTACACCGCACAACTGTGGTTATTGATAAACAGAATGCACACGCCTCGGCCTTCATGCACGAGCGTTGCAACACATGGAACAATTCACACTACCAACACAGTTTTGGTAATAATCCTCACCCTGCCTAGTCCATATTTTAACATGCATACACTGCCAATAATAGTTACACACAATTAACAGATAAAAGGCGATAAAACGACACAATTTCATAAATCCCGACTTAATTAAATCGGCCGACGATCTTAAAACCATTGCAATAAGAAAGTACATTTTATTATCTTTCCAACGATATCAAAATTGTTCCAATCCGAGTTACGTACAAAAAGTTACGGCATTGTAAACAATCGATCGGAAAAATAAATCACAACAGCAGAATTCTGTAACTCTCCTGGCCGTACGCGTATTGGCACTCCCCGTACGCGTATTGCCCAAATGCTCGCCCAGCCATACGCGTATTGCCCCAAGCGATACGCGTATTGCTCAAAATGCCCGCCCATCCATACGCGTATTGCCCTTGCCGTACGCGTATTGACAAGCTCCATACGCGTATTGACATGCTCCATACGCGTATGGGCAGAGAAAAATGCAGAAGTTCCTGCAGAATTTTTCTGCTACGGGTTGATCCAAAATCAACCCCAAATCCCATTTTCAACAATCAAAATGCATCAAAACATGTTATAACATCACAACCAGTATAACATATAATCAAACATTGCATTTAGCAGTTAGATTCACGAATTTTGTGCAAAAAGATTCAATTTTCACAATTTCTAATCTAACTCTAAACTCAAAATAATCCTACTCTAAAGAGTCTAACTAGAACCCACCTGGATTACTAGACGAGGAGGTTGATGCGGAGACGATTGAACGAAAAACAGATGAATTGATGATGATTCTTGAGCTTCTTGAGAATTTCTCTCCTTCCTCTTTCTCTTCCTTTCCTTCCTTCCCTTTTTCCTTTTCTTTCTTTCTCTTTAGCTTTTGTTTGGTTTTCAAGGAAAATGAAAAGAAAATAGATAGTATAGAAACTATCATTTTTAGTAACACTACTAAATGTCCAAAATTAGCTCAAATACATCAAATTATAAAAAATCAACGTTAAATACTATTAATTTAATCGACTCTGAGTTCGTCAGTTTACTCTAATTATTTTATCAAATAATTACTCAGAGTACCCCGGAACCCAGTTGATCATAATAATATTAACCAGAGCGTTTATAAATTTACGGGGTATTACATAAAATGGATAAAAAATATCACATTTTATTAGAATTAACAAAAATAAAAAAAGTTCAACTTCGTATAGACTCACTTTTCAAAGTCTATGTAATTTAAGATTATTTTCTATGTTCAAAATATATTAATAACTTAATTTTAATTAAGATATTAATTTTATGATAAAAATTATAAAGAAAATTATTGCCATGTATTCTATATTTTTTGGTTTAATCGATGCTAAAATTAAAAGGCTTATAATCTATATATTTTATTTAAACAATGTGCATTCTTTTTTTATTCAAAATATTTGCCTTTGTTTATAGTTTTATAAATTATTGATATTTAATTTTAGTGTAAAGTATGATTGGATGAAATGAGCGTGTGGTAGTAACAATTAAGACATATTCTACCAAATTAGTAAAAAAAACATCGCAAACAATTTACTAGTCAAAAAATCAAATATTTAATTGTAATTTTTGTCATGTGATTGTTAACTAATTATATAATATTCCTTTCATTAAGTATTACATAATTAAGAAGAACAATACTAACATTTTAGTTTGTTTTTTATGATAATATAATATAATTATGTATTAGGACTTTCAACTTTTTTGATACACCGGATTGACTGAGGATATCACAAAGACTAGACTGATTAATTATTAAATATAAACTAAATGTAATATCAAAATTTTAATTCGCTTTAATATTAAATACTAAAAATCAAAAGAAATATAGAGTAATAATAAGATTATTATAAAGCAAATGTAAATATTATAATTTAACATGCAAATTACATTTTAATTATCATTTGTCTCCACTTTTACTTTTACTCCGTTTAAAGTAGGAAGTGGAGAAACCTAACTCATACCATCATCATTGTCACTGATAGTTGCAACTCGTCATTGATTCACATGTGCATAAATAGGAACTAATGTGGTGGTTATGTAACGGCCATATATAAATACATACATCAACGCATATATCATACATGAATAATACGTTTGGTACTGAAATAAACAAGTTCCAAGTTAACACATTGTATATTAACTGCCCTAAATACAAGGTTCTAAAGTCTACGGCATCACATATACAAGATGTGCCAAAATGCACTAAGAACTAGATCAATACAATGATCTCAAAAAAATAAAACACCATAGCGGAAGCCATGCCATCCCAAAAGCTACGATCCGTAAGGAAAGTCAAACCACTTTATCCTTACCCTTCGCCGAACCTGTAGTACTTGTGATGTAAACGACAACAGTGGGGTGAGATACATCAAATCTCATTGAGTTCGCTATCTTATAGTCCTCTCGGCTTTACAAGGTTCTAACCAATCCTAACTCAAGTCAAGGGGAAGGGAAGTGACTTTGAGTACACACACCAATTGTTTTGATTCTATCGGGTCCGTTAACCCGAAAGTGTATCACTATCGTTAACCCAATCAAGGCATCCCCTTTCTCCCGCCCTCTTCTACGTCTAGAAGTAGGAACGAGTCATGGACCCCGTAGATTTCTTGTCATACGAAATGGATTCGGGATCATCGGCCCGTACCCGTGCTCCGTCACTTCACACGGCCCGTACACCGTCACAAGTCTCTTTACCCGTAGGCTCCATTCGTACTATAACATTGGGAATCAAACCTACGAAGAAATCGTGCATTCATTACAGAGGAGCTCGTTACTCGTGAAATGTCACCTAATAGAATAGTGGTTATGATTTCGTGATTTCCACATACAACCATTCGGCAATAGACGCACGCCTCGGCCTCTTATGCACGAGCGTCGTCGTTTTGTAATTCCACACTTTCCTCTAATTGTTTTCATATTTTCAGGCATAATCACTCACAATCATGTTACACACCAACAGGATAGGCAAGACACGTCATAATTGCATAATAGAATAACGTATAACAATTAAAACATAATTATATCACTTTTGGAACTTTCTCCATTATTTAATCGGTCGGTAAAATCGACATATTTCATCTCCATTGCATAGAATATTTCCTCAGCTTTACATCGATATAACGAATAATCGAAATCAATAAACGAGCTGGAAGTTATGAATTTTCTCGCTAAAGGAAAAATTCAATTCCCAGACTTGCGCGCTGAGCGCCCCCATGACCGCGCTGAGCGCGGTTTCCTCTGACTTGAGGGCTTGCAGAAATTCTTTTTAATGCGGATATCCTATCTCTTTCGGTTCATAGAAATGTGTCTTTTCTTTCGCTCTTCTTCACTTTCGAACCTATAGTGAAATGAAGTCACATGATTAGCAAAATTTTGGGATGTATTCAATACTTTGTAGCACTTTGGACATGTGTATGGTCCATATTTTTTGTATGGTAGACTGTGGATTCTGCCATCATCAATCTTTTCATCATTCTGTTTCCTTTTCCTATGATTCTTATTAACTACTTTATCATCATCTCCAACAGCAAGTGCAAAATTAAGGGTTTGAGAAATCCACCGGTGTGATTCTGTTGATGATCCTCCACGGAGATCAGGTTCATAACAAGCTATGCAAGCATTGATTATCACATTATTGGCGTTAGTGGGATCGTTGATATTATCATTATTCGAGGGAGCAACCGAATTTCCAAATTGGACTTCAAGAATCTGCATCGCTTTCCTAATTCCTGGAGCATGACTACAAAAGTTGTTTTTAGGACTTGAAGATGATGAATCTTATCACTTGAAGAATATGTGTAATTTCTTGTGATTTGGTCATGCACATGCAACCTTCTCATCATCATATCAATATCCACATTGGGAGATTCATGAGGCGGTGGAGGTTGAAGAAGGAGAGAAGATAATTTATTTTTTAAAGTCATCAATGGAAGGGAAGTCAAAGCAACAAAGATGAGAGAAGAACGACTTACAAGAGGGTGGTATATATATCGATTGTAGGGTGTGTGTCACAACTGTCTCAATGCAATTATTTTATTCTCACAATTCTTTGCATCTTCTACACCATTAATTGATACTTAAACTTAAAAAATTAATTTATTAAAATATTGGATATACCTTTTTTAATATAATTTTTTAATTTGATTCCAATATGTCAATGTTATCAGTTATTACTCTCTAATAAATAATCAAAGTACAAGTTCATGTATTTGAGATATTAACCAAAAATTTTATTGACAAATATGGACAAAATTATTAACCCTTTGGCCAACCATAGAAACACTTTTATATCAAAATATAAAAAATCTTAATACATATTTTTTTTTACAAAAAATGAGAAATTTCCTTCTTTTGACCAATTTTGAGAATCATGTTAGGCAATTCTAAATTTTGGTATATCTATTACAGATTTTATTTAAAATTTAGTAAAAACAGTATGTAATGTTAAAAAATAATCCAATAATAAATATGTTTATCCTATTTTTGTAAAAATTTATTTTTATTATATTTAATAATAGAGAATATATAAAATATTTCATTCCAAAGTATTACAAACAGTATTATACACCATGGATAGAGTCCAAATTACATGCACTCTTAAAAATTTGTCCAAAGTGGCCTCTTACTACTTTTAAGAAAGAATAAAAATTATTGTATTATATAAAATGGATAAAAAATATCACATTTTATTAGAATTAACCAAAATCAAAAAAGTTCCACTTTTAAATCGGACCAGCTCTTAAATTTCAAATCTTCACTTTTAAATTTGTTTAGACAATTTTTGCCGGTCTTTTAGTTTGTTTATATTAATGGTCTTTGTGTTTGTCAATGAACTTGTTTTTAGTAGCTTGAGGAAATTTGGTGATGTTCCAGGTTGTTTCGTTTCCACTTGCGGATGTATGGTAATGATTTTGTTAAGTTTTGTACACGTCTGAGGTATGTATTTATCGCTTTCTATACTTTAGCATATTCATGATACTTAGGCATTTTACAAACTTTCATGGCATTCATTCTTTTGTATACTTGTTCTTTTGTGAATCACTTTAGTTCCCAACCTTTTTGTGAGGTGGCTTTCCATTGTTCATATATGCGGAGTACCAACATTCTTGTTCTAACTGGATTTTATTATGTTGAATCTGTTGTTTGTGTTGTTTATATGAATGCATGAAAAGGATCAAGGCAATTGTTTCATTTTGAGCACAACCACCTTAGCCAAATAGTCAATTCACCTTGTGAGTGTGTGAGAATTCGTAACCCCTTTGAGCTTTTTGATCCATGTTTTTATTTAAACTTAATGCTTGTCTATGAGTATTTAGTTCACTTATTTTTTATTGGATTTTGTTTTTTCTTGGACCTCAACTTTGTGTTGTTGTATGGATTTTTTCCTTGCCTTAGAAAGTAGGGAGTATTCACATGATGGTGCGGTTGAATTCAAGTTGGGGAGAGGATGATTGTGTACTCATTGGTTGGATTCTATGCGGATTGAAAAAGAAAAGAAAAAAGAGAAAAATATGACAAAGAAAAGAAAAAAAAAGTGAAAAAGGAAGAAAAAAGAAAAATCCTTGAAAAAGGAAACAAAAAGAGTTTCAATAATTGTGTTAAATAAGTATTGTGTGTTGTGTAGCACTTGGGATTTTGGAAGAAGTTGGTTGAAATTTTGTGTGTGAATCTTTGTGAGTTTTCACTCCCTTATGTTTAGGCAAGTTTTTGTTTCAATTACCTTTAGAAATTGCGCCTTGTTTGTTTACCCGACCATGCTACAACCTTGAAAAGCCCTTGTGATTATTGCCTTTGTATTTTCAATGTGAATTTGTGGATGTATGCATAATTTAGTCTTTCGTTTGCATGAGTGTTGTGTGAGTGTAAATTACCTTATTGTGTGTTTTTCATCTACCGATGATTTTTCTTACTAGGTGTGATTCACTTTGGAACTTGTGTTGTTTTAGAAGTTTTGGCATGATTTTTGTATTTTGCATTTGTTTCATGACTATGTTGTCGTCGTAGTTTAGTGGTAAGTATTTACTTTTTGTGTGTACCGCTTTCATTTGAACCATTCATTCGTTTCAGTTTTTCAAAACCTGTTGATTCGTCTTTCTTTGGATATTGCTTGTGCATTTTCAAGTTTGTTTGATTCTTGTTTGTGGACAAACAATTATGTAAGTTGGGGAGAGTTTGATAAGTGCAAAATGTACTTATTTTTGTATATAAGTTTTGCTGCACTTATCATTACTTTGTGTTAAAATTGGTTGAATAAACCCCGCTTTGTTCGTAATTACGTTTACCTTACGTATTCGCGTGTATATTGCGTATCGTGTAAATATCATTGAGTTTAATTGATTTTAATTTATTTTTGCATGTATTCCAGCAATGGGATTTTGCCATTGTTGTATATAGCATTGAATAAGCTTTCCAACGCTTCAAACCGTGCGTCAATCGGAGTTACGGTTCAAGAGTTATGGTCAAAACAAATTCTGGTTTGCTGTCATGTTCGCTAGGCGAACCAGGAGGCGAGCACTCGCTAGCGAGTTCGCACTGCGAACTTGGGGCGAATAAAAAGTACCTTGAAGCATGAAAAACACAATTCTGGCAGTAGCTAAGGCGGTGTATGTTCGCAGTGCGAACGGGGGTTTGCAATGCGAACCTGGGCAGCAAATTTTGCCTATAAACTTCATTTTTCAGCATTTTTTAGAAGATGGTTTTGGGGATTCTTGCTCCAACTCCATCAAACTTCATTTTTTTCAGTAGATTAGCTTAGAAAACAACATGGAAGCTTGCATTCGGATGATCCGGGGTGGATTGATCGTCAACCGGCGTTGACAAACCGCGAGATTTTTGGTTCATTTCTCTTTTTCTGTGTTTTTCTTCTATGTTGGGTTTTGTATATGTATTGACTATGATCTCATGTATATTTGTCGCCCATGGCGTTGTATAAAACTTGCTTTACAAATCTCTATTGGTGATTGTCTCTGATTTTTGCTTTATGTTGGGTTGCGTTAGAGATAACCGTCGCAAATTTCGATTAGGGATGATTGTCTGTTAGTTTCTAGATTCTAGAGATAGATTTAGGGCTAGCAATCTTCAATAGGCGTCGAAACTTAATGCCTTCATGCCTTGAGCTAGCGTACAAAAGTATCGGCGATGGTAACCCGGTTGTTCCCTCAACTCTGCGTTAGACATAACCTGTGTTGTGAGCGATGCTGAGTGATATTGAGGAGTATTGTAGGTTGAGTATAACTGGTCGGTAAGTTTAAGTTTATGAGGAGTCAATTATGTGCACGCCGGATAAGTTTGTCTTGCTGAAAAGTAAATTTGTTTTTATGTTTTAATGTTTACTTTTCTGTTTTCATGTTTTAAACCATTTTAATCCAAACTCATTAACGCGAGAGACTGTCGAACGACATTCTTTCCCTCGAACCGATCTCTGTGGACACGACATAAATCCCGGAGGGAATTCTTCCGAAAATAAATATTTTTGCTGCTTACCCTATTCTGCAGTCAACAAGCTGTCAAAACTAACCGAAAAAAAAGACATCATAAAACTCGTGGGCGCGGGAATAAACCTCAATCTCACCATATCAAAATACCTGTACTGATTCCAAATCCAACTTAAACTCAAGTACCCCTATGACATCAATGCGCATTCGTGCTTATAGCCATGGATTTAAAGAACAAGCTTAAGACCGGATACTCACCTCTCAGCATGAGTTCAGACACAAATCCTATATCATTCAACCTAGACTATCACGTAGCCCGCAACCTAAGCATAACCTTAAAATTCCCACATTTCCAAAAGAAAACATGAGCCTCACCAGTTCTAATAATCAAGCAGGGTAATATCATAATACATCAAAAACTCATACATTATTTTGACTTCTATGTAAGACAAACACATAATAACAACAAGGATATTTATGAGGAAACTACAAGTCAATGGATGGTGAGAACCATTATTTACCATTTCAAAACGAATTTCCAAGTAACTAAATCCAACCAAAGATTCAACATAGACAGCTTAAGTACAAATTCCAAACATGTGATTTTCAGTATGAGCAAACTATCAATAACTGACAATGTCAACCTATGCAACAATCTTCAAATGATAACATCATGAGTTTATCCTATGGGTGGATGGAAATAAACTTTAATAAAAAACCATCTGTGTCGTGACATGGTTTGAACTGCTCCAAGTAAACAAGTTTCATAACAAAGATATGAACCAAACGTCATTCAAAACACTAGTAGTTCAACCGATGCTCACATACTCAACTCATTTTATGGAAGCATACTATTACGGAGATTCCAACAACAATGGTTCAAGCATGATATTGCAGATTCGGATAATAAAGAACAAGATTATTCAAACTAACACAAACTTAAATGTGATGATGAAAATATGAACATCAAGGCATATCTAAAGGGAAGGAGAAAGCAATTACTTACTCTGCGACCTTTTGAAACTGATAGAGTTGGAACACTCCCTTAAGACCGTCGTGCTTCAACTCCCCACAAACACCTCCTTTCTTGACTGAAGCTGAGTTACTCAAGGTTCTGTGGTGGTGTTGATGTTTTTTTCAAAAGAGCAAGAATAAGAAGAGTGTTGGCTTGTTCGTGAGTTTCTTGAGAGGTTTTTTTTTTTATCGAATCTTCTTGTCTCCCCATAAGAGAATGAGTCTCTCTTTTTATAGCTTCAGCCTTAGGTAAGCCTTTTGAAAAATTACCGTTAGCTTGTGAGATTTGAAAGAAAAAAAGAGTCGTTCTGATGTGTACGGGCATGTTGGTGGAGTCATTGTCATGAGGCATGGTTCAGCATGAAAAGAGGAACGTACGGTTTGAATAGGGTTTGCGCAGGCAAGTTGTTCCTTTGAAATTTGGATGCTTGTGAGAAGGTTTACAAGTTGTAGGGCTTTGTTTGTATGTGTTTTTTGTGACAATTCTAACAATGGGCCTTGTAATGACTTTGAAACTTCTTAATCTTTTGTTAGTAATTTGATAGGTGGATCAATAAGTGGTAGAAATGAAAATGTTTCTTTTTCTTTTAAAATGGCATGCTAAATAATAATAATAACTAATAAAATGACAATTAATTTAAAGTAATTAAACTAGTGCACAATTAAATTAAATTGAGGTTAATTTAAATTAATAAAAATAGGAGAAATAAATAAAATTAAAAATGAGCCATATTGAAATTAAATTAAAATAAAACAAATAAAAAAAATTAAAATAAATATTTGATTAAAACAAATAGAGAAAAATAAATAAAAACATCAACTAGTACAAAAAATGCGGGTAAAATTTTGGGTACAACAACCATCATCAATCTTTTCATCATTTTGTTTCCTTTTCTTATGATTCTTATTAACTACTTTATGATCAATAAAATGTTATTAACTACTTTATTAACATTAACTAATTTTATTCAATGATGAAATATGTAATGTAGATGACATTGTTAATGCTATTAAAGTTTCCTCCTGGAACTGGTTGATTTTAGGTAGGCATAATAGTAAGAAGTGTAGCTTGTACGAGTGGTATAAGTTTCCCTACGACTTTTTGTAGTATCGTAGGATTGTTGTTTGTTGTATTTCGGTTTGAGATTTCCTTAATCTCTTTTAATTGAAATAGCTTATCAAAAAAAAAATAAACTACTTTATCATCATCTCTAACAGCAAGTGCAAAATTAAGGGTTTGAGAAATCCACCTGTGTGATTCTGTTGATGATCCTCCACGGAGATCAGGTTTATAAGAAGCTATGCACGCATTGATCATCATATTATTGGCGTTGGTGGCATCGTTGATATTATTATTATTCGAGGGAGCAACCGAATTTCCAAATTGGCCTTCAAGAATCTGCATCGCTTTCCTAATTCCTGGAGCATGGCTACAAAAGTTTTTTGTAGGACTTGAAGATGATGAATCGTTATCACTTGAAGAATATGTGTAATTTCTTGCGATTTGGTCATGCACATGCAACCTTCTCATCATCATATCAGTAGCCACATTGGGAGATTCATGAGGCGGTGGAAGTTGAAGAAGGAGAGAAGATAATTTATTTTTTAAAGTCATCAATGGAAGGGAATTCAAAGTAACAAAGATGAGAGAAGAATGACTTACACGAGGGTTGGTCTATATATCGATTGTAGGGTCTGTGTCACAACCGTCTCAATGCAATTATTTTATTCTCACAATTGTTTGCATCTTCTACACCATTAATTAATACTTAACCATAAAAAATTAATTTACTAAAATATTGGATATACCTTTTTTAATTTAATTTTTTAATTTGATTCCAATATGTCAATGTTATCATTTATTACTATCTAATAAATAATCAAAGTAAAAGTTCATGTATTTGAGATATTACACAAAAAATTTATTGACAAATATAGACAAAATTAATAACTCTGTGGCCAACCATAGAAAAACTTTTAAATCAAAATATAATAAATCTTAATATATATTTTTTTTTACAAAAAATGAGATATTTCCTTCTTTTGACCAATTTTGAGAATCATGTTAGGCAATTCTAAATTTTAGTAAATCTATTACAGATTTTATTTAAAATTTAGTAAAAACAATATGTAATTTTAAAAAATAGTCCAATAATAAATACGTTTATCCTTTTTTTGTAAAAATTTATTTTTATTATATTTAATAATAAAGAATATATACAATATTTCATTCAAAAGTATTACAAACAGTATTATACACCATGGATAGAGTCCAAATTACATGCACTCTTAAAAATTTGTCCAAAGTGGTGTCTTACTACTTTTAAGAAAGAATAAAAATTATTGTACTAAATAAAATGGATAAAAAATATCACATTTTATTAGAATTAACCAAAATCCAAAAAGTTCAACTTCGTATAGACTCACTTGTCAAAGTCTATGTAATTTATGTTTATTTACTATGTTCAAAATATATTAATAACTTAATTTTAGTTAAGATATTAATTTTATGATAAAAATAATAAAGAAAATTATTGCCATGTATTCTATATTTTTTGGTTTAATCAATGCTAAAATTAAGAGGCTTATAATCTATATATTTTATTTAAACAATGTGCATTCTATTTTTATTCAAAATATTTACATTTGTTTATAATTTTATAAATTATTAATATTTAATTTTAGTGTATAGTAAGATTGGATGAAATGAGCGTGTGGTAGTAACAATTAAGACATATTCTACTAAATTAGTAAAAAAACATCGCAAACAATTTACTAGTCAAAAAATCAAATATTTAATTGTAATTTTTGCATTGTGTTTGTTAACTAATTATATAATATTCCTTTCATTAAGTATTACATAATTAAGAAGAACAATAATAAAAATTGAGTTTGCTTTTTATGATAATATAATATAATTATGTATTAGGACTTTCAACCTTTTTTGGTACACCGGATTGACCGAGGATATCATAAAGACTAGATGGAGCTTGGTCTGTAAAAGCAAAGAAGGGAGTGTCTTGGGTTAGATGGAGCGTGGTGTGTAAAAGCAAAGAAGAGGGTGGTCTTGGGGTCAAAGATTTAAAGGTTTTTAATTATGCTTTGCTATTCAAATGGGTCTGGAAATTTGTTTCATTGGAAGATTTTCTTTGGAGTAAGATTATTCAGTGTAGATATGCAAACCCGGCTTAGGATTTCCATATTGGGCTGCTTCCAAAGTACGTTGTTCCTCCATCATTGTGGTGGAGAGATCTATTCGCCATTGCAGGATTTTGCAGTAACTACTGCCTCTCAGACCGACTGTCGTACGAGCTCGGAAATGGCACAATTGTACCATTCTGGGCTGCTCGCTGGGCAGGTCCCGTTCCCCTCGTCTCTTTACTCCCGGAGCTCTGGAACAGGGATGTAGATTTGGAATCTTGGGTTGGTGAAAACGGTTTTTTCGAAGAAGGAATTTGGAGATGGAACCTGAAGCTTCCACAGCAGAATTTTCCTGAAACTGTAGCTCATCAAGTACTTACTTTGCTGAATGACATTGTGGTGCTTGATGGTGTTAAGGATAAGGTGGTTAGGAATCATGACACTTCCGGCTTGTTCTCGGTCTCTTCTATGTATGGCTTATTGCAGAAGAATGTAGTTGCGCCCAATTGGAGTTGCGAGGAGACTTTGAAGGCGACTCTCAAATTGATTTGGACTGCTCAAGTTCCTCTGAAAGTTAGTGTTTTTGGTTGGAGGATGATGCTCAATAAACTCCCGTCTCGCGTGAATCTTTCTCATAGAGGTATTATAACCGATCGTCACGAAATGGTTTGTCCTTTTTGCTTCTTAGTAGATGAAGATTCTGAACATATTTTCTTCTCTTGCCGCAAATCTGTTTTGGTGTGGAAGTTTGTATTTAAGTGGCTAGGAGTAGAGGATTTCCTACTAGGTGATATAATCAATCATTTTTCATTCTGGATGGACGGTTGTGTGCAACAGAATTTTTCCGTCATGAACGCGACTGGACTGTGGCTATTGGTTTGTTGGGTTATTTGGATGTCTAGGAATAATATTATATTTAGAGATGAATTTTGGGATCTAGATTCTATTACTAGTCGAGTCGTTTTGTTTTCTTGTGGGTGGATAGGAAATAAGGGTAAAAATACTCCTAATTGTAACTATTATTTGTGGGTTAATGCTCCTTCTGATTTTTTATAGGCCCCGATTTTAGTTAGAGTCCCTTTTGTATACGGTTGGGACACCCTTTTGTGTCCTTTGGTATAATATATTTTTGCTTATAAAAAAAAAACAAAGACTAGACTGATTAATTATTAAATATAAACTAAATTTAATATCTAAATTTTAATTCACTTTAATATTAAATACTAAAAATCAAAAGAAATATAGAGTAATAATAAGATTATTATAATGCAAATGTAAATATTATAATTTAAAATGCAAATTACATTTTAATTATCGTTTGTCTCCACTTTTACTTTTACTCCGTTTAAAATAGGAAGTGGAGAAACCTAACTCATACCATCATCACTGTCACTGATAGTTGCAACCCGTCATTGATTCACATGTGCATAAACAGGAACTAATGTGGTGGTTACATCAATGATCTTTTTAATGCGGATAACCTATCTCTTTCGGTTCCTAGAAATGTGTCTTTTCTTTCGTTCTTCTTCACTTTCGAACCTATAGTGAAATGAAGTCACATGATTAGCAAAATCTTGGGATGTATTCAATACTTTGTAGCACTTTGGACATGTGTATGGTCCATATTTTTTGTATGGTAGACTGTGGATTCTGCCATCATCAATCTTCTCATCATTCTGTTTCCTTTTCCTATGATTCTTATTAACTACTTTATCATCATCTCCAACACCAAGTGCAAAATTAAGGGTTTGAGAAATCCATCTGTGAGATTCTGTTGATGATCCTCCACGAAGATCAAGTTTATAAGAAGCTATGCAAGCATTGATCATCATATTATTGGCGTTGGTGGCATCGTTGATATTATTATTATTCGAGGGAGTAACAGAATTTCCAAATTGGCCTTCAAGAATCTGCATCGCTTTCCTAATTCCTGGAGCATGGCGTCAAAAGTTTTTTGTAGGACTTGAAGATGATGAATCGTTATCACTTGAAGAATATGTGTAATTTCTTGCGATTTGGTCATGCACATGCAACCTTCTAATCATCATATCAGTAGCCACATTGGGAGATTCATGAGGAGGTGGTGGTTGAAGGAGAGAATATAATTTATTTTTTAAAGTCATCAATGGAAGGGAAGTCAAAGTAACAAAGATGAGAGAAGAATGACTTACAAGAGGGTTGGTCTATATATCGATTGTAGGGTGTGTGTCACAACCGTCTCAATGCAATTATTTTATTCTCACAATTCTTTGCATCTTCTACACCATTAATTGATACTTAAACTTAAAAAATTAATTTACTAAAATATTAGATATACCTTTTTTAATTTGATTCCAATATGTCAATGTTATCATTTATTACTCTCTAATAAATAATCAAAGTACAAGTTCATGTATTTGAGATATTAACCAAAATTTTTATTGACAAATATGGACAAAATTAATAACTCTTTGGCCAACCATAGAAACACTTTTATATCAAAATATAAAAAATCTTAATATATATTTTTTTTACTAAAAATGAGATATTTCCTTCTTTTGACCAATTTTGAGAATCATGTTAGGCAATTCTAAATTTTGGTAAATCTATTACAGATTTTATTTAAAATTTAGTAAAAACAATATGTAATTTTAAAAAATAGTCCAATAATAAATACGTTTAGCCATTTTTTATAAAAATTTATTTTTATTATATTTAATAATAGAGAATATATACAATATTTCATTCTAAAGTATTACAAACAGTATTATACACCATGGATAGAGTCCAAATTACATGCACTCTTAAAAATTTGTCCACAGTGGTGTCTTACTACTTTTAAGAAAGAATAAAAATTATTGTATTATATAAAATGGATAAAAAATATCACATTTTATTAGAATTAACCAAAATAAAAAAAGTTCAACTTCGTATAGACTCACTTTTTAAAGTCTATGTAATTTATGTTTATTTTCTATGTTCAAAATATATTAATAACTTAATTTAATTAAGATATTAATTTTATGATAAAAATAATAAAGAAAATTATTGCCATGTACACTATATTTTTTGGTTTAATCGATGCTAAAATTAAGAGGCTTATAATCTATATATTTTATTTAAACAATGTGCATTCTTTTTTTATTCAAAATATTTACCTTTGTTTATAGTTTTATAAATTATTAATATATAATTGTAGTGTACAGTAAGATTGGATGAAATGAGCGTGTGGTAGTAACAATTAAGACATATTCTACCAGGCATAGCAGGAAATCTAACATAATAATCTGGATTGCTACGGTTGGGCATTTATGGTTATTCCGCAATGACATGATTTTTAACCATTCTATATTCTCTGAGGAAAACAGTATCAGTGCCATCAAATTGTTGGTGTGGAAGTGGTTACGTAGAGGTGCGGTTTTACCAAAGTCTTGCAACCTATCTTTATGGTTATCCAATCCTAAAATGTATATTAATAGTAGCTGATTGGTTTCTGTTGTTAGGGTTGAGTACCCCTTATACTCTTTTTATCTATTATATTATCCTTGCCTTTTGAAAAAAAAGACATATTCTACCAAATTAGTAAAAAAAACATCGCAAACAATTTACTAGTCAAAAAATCAAATATTTAATTGTAATTTTTGTCATGTGATTGTAAACTAATTATATAATATTCCTCTCATTAAGTATTACATAATTAAGAAGAACAATAATAACATTTGAGTTTGTTTTTTATGATAATATAATATAATTATGTATTAGGACTTTCAACCTTTTTTGGTACACCGGATTAACTGAGGATATCACGAAGACTAGACTGATTAATGATTAAATATAAACTAAATTTAATATCAAAATTTTAATTCACTTTAATATTAAATACTAAAAATCAAAAGAAATATAGAGTAATAATAAGATTATTATAAAGCAAATGTAAATATTATAATTTAAAATGCAAATTACATTTTAATTATCGTTTGTCTCCACTTTTACTTTTACTCCGTTTAAAATAGGAAGTGGAGAAACCTAACTCATACCATCATCACTGTCACTGATAGTTGCAACCCGTCATTGATTCACATGTGCATAAACAGGAACTAATGTGGTGGTTACATCAATGATCTTTTTAATGCGGATAACCTATCTCTTTCGGTTCCTAGAAATGTGTCTTTTCTTTCGCTCTTCTTCACTTTTGAACCTATAGTGAAATGAAGTCACATGATTAGCAAAATTTTGGGATGTATTCAATACTTTGTAGCACTTTGGACATGTGTATGGTCCATATTTTTTGTATGGTAGACAGTGGATTATGCCATCATCAATCTTTTCATCATTCTGTTTCCTTTTCCTATGATTCTTATTAACAACTTTATCATCATCTCCAACAGCAAGTGCAAAATTAAGGGCTTGAGAAATCCACCTGTTTGATTCTGTTGATGATCCTCCACGGAGATCAGGTTTATTAGAAGCTATGCAAGCATTTATCATCGTATTATTGGCGTTGGTGGCATCGTTGATATTATTATTATTCGAGGGAGCAACCGAATTTCCAAATTGGACTTCAAGAATCTGCATCGCATTCCTAATTCCTGGAGCATGGCTACAAAAGTTGTTTGTAGGACTTGAAGATGATGAATCGTTATCACTTGAAGAATATGTGTAATTTCTTGTGATTTGGTCATGCACATGCAACCTTCTCATCATCATATCAATATCCACATTGGGAGATTCATGAAGCGGTGAAGGTTATTGAAGGAGAGAAGATAATTTATTTTTTAAAGTCATCAATGGAAGGGAAGTCAAAGTAACAAAGATGAGAGAAGAATGACTTAGAAGAGGGTTGGTCTATATATCGATTGTAGGGTGTGTGTCACAACCATCTCAATGCAATTATTTTATTCTCACAATTCTTTGCATCTTCTACACCATTAATTGATACTTAAACTTAAAAAATTAATTTACTAAAATATTGGATATACCTTTTTTAATTTAGTTTTTTAATTTGATTCTAATATGTCAATGTTATCATTTATTACTCTCTAATAAATAATCAAAGTACAAGTTCATGTATTTGAGATATTAACCAAAACTTTTATTGACAAATATGGACAAAATTAATAACTCTTTGGCCATCCATAGAAACACTTTTATATCAAAATATAAAAATCTTAATATATATTTTTTTTTACTAAAAATGAGATATTCCTTCTTTTGACCAATTTTAAGAATCATGTTAGGCAATTCTAAATTTTGGTAAATCTATTGCAGATTTTATTTAAAATTTAGTAAAAACGATATGTAATTTTAAAAAATAGTCCAATAATAAATACGTTTATCCTTTTTTTGGAAAAATTTATTTTTATTATATTTAATAATAGAGAATATATACAATATTTCATTCTAAAGTATTACAAACAGTATTACACACCATGGATAGAGTCCAAATTACATGCACTCTTAAGAAAGAATAAAAAATATTGTATTATATAAAATGGATAAAAAATATCACATTTTATTAGAATTAACCAAAATCAAAAAAGTTCAACTTCGTATGGACTCACTTTTCAAAGTCTATGTAATTTATGTTTATTTTCTAAGTTCAAAATATATTAATAACTTACTTTTAATTAAGATATTAATTTTATGATAAAAATTATAAAGAAAATTATTGCCATGTATTCTATATTTTTTGGTTTAATCGATGCTAAAATTAAGAGGCTTATAATCTATATATTTTATTTAAACAATGTGCATTCTTTTTTTATTCAAAAAATTTGCCTTTGTTTATAGTTTTATAAATTATTGATATTTAATTTTAGTGTAAAGTAAGATTGGATGAAATGAGCGTGTGGTAGTAACAATTAAGACATATTCTAGCAAATTAGTAAAAAAAACATCGCAAACAATTTACTAGTCAAAAAATCAAATATTTAATTGTAATTTTTGTCATCTGATTGTTAACTAATTATATAATATTCCTTTCATTAAGTATTACATAATTAAGAAGAACAATAATAACATTTGAGTTTGTTTTTTATGATAATATAATATAATTATGTATTAGGACTTTCAACCTTTTTTGGTACACCGGATTGACTGAGGATATAACAATGGCTAGACTGATTAATGATTAAATATAAACTAAATTGAATATCAAAATTTTAAATCACTTTAATATTAAATACTAAAAAAAAAAAAATATAGAGTAATAATAAGATTATTATAAAGCAAATGTAAATATTATAATTTAAAATGCAAATTACATTTTAATTATCGTTTGTCTCCACTTTTACTTTTACTTCGTTTAAAGTAGGAAGTGGAGAAACCTAACTCATACCATCATCATTGTCACTGATAGTTGCAACCCGGCATTGATTCACATGTGCATAAACAGGAACTAATGTGGTGGTTACATCAATGATCTTTTTAATGCGGATATCCTATCTCTTTCGGTTCCTAGAAATGTGTCTTTTCTTTCGCTCTTCTTCACTGTCGAACCTATAGTGAAATGAAGTCACATGATTAGCAAAATCTTGGGATGTATTCAATACTTTGTAGCACTTTGGACATGTGTATGGTCCATATTTTTTGTATGGTAGACTGTGGATTCTGCCATCATCAATCTTCTCATCATTCTGTTTCCTTTTCCTATGATTCTTATTAACTACTTTATCATCATCTCCAACTGCAAGTGCAAAATTAAGGGTTTGAGAAATCCATCTGTGAGATTCTGTTGATGATCCTCCACGAAGATCAAGTTTATAAGAAGCTATGCAAGCATTGATCATCATATTATTGGCGTTGGTGGCATCGTTGATATTATTATTATTCGAGGGAGTAACAGAATTTCCAAATTGGCCTTCAAGAATCTGCGTCGCTTTCCTAATTCCTGGAGCATGGCGTCAAAAGTTTTTTGTAGGACTTGAAGATGATGAATCGTTATCACTTGAAGAATATGTGTAATTTCTTGCGATTTGGTCATGCACATGCAACCTTCTAATCATCATATCAGTAGCCACATTGGGAGATTCATGAGGAGGTGGTGGTTGAAGGAGAGAATATAATTTATTTTTTAAAGTCATCAATGGAAGGGAAGTCAAAGTAACAAAGATGAGAGAAGAATGACTTACAAGAGGGTTGGTCTATATATCGATTGTAGGGTGTGTGTCACAACCGTCTCAATGCAATTATTTTATTCTCACAATTCTTTGCATCTTCTACACCATTAATTGATACTTAAACTTAAAAAATTAATTTACTAAAATATTAGATATACCTTTTTTAATTTGATTCCAATATGTCAATGTTATCATTTATTACTCTCTAATAAATAATCAAAGTACAAGTTCATGTATTTGAGATATTAACCAAAATTTTTATTGACAAATATGGACAAAATTAATAACTCTTTGGCCAACCATAGAAACACTTTTATATCAAAATATAAAAAATCTTAATATATATTTTTTTTACTAAAAATGAGATATTTCCTTCTTTTGACCAATTTTGAGAATCATGTTAGGCAATTCTAAATTTTGGTAAATCTATTACAGATTTTATTTAAAATTTAGTAAAAACAATATGTAATTTTAAAAAATAGTCCAATAATAAATACGTTTATCCTTTTTTTATAAAAATTTATTTTTATTATATTTAATAATAGAGAATATATACAATATTTCATTCTAAAGTATTACAAACAGTATTATACACCATGGATAGAGTCCAAATTACATGCACTCTTAAAAATTTGTCCACAGTGGTGTCTTACTACTTTTAAGAAAGAATAAAAATTATTGTATTATATAAAATGGATAAAAAATATCACATTTTATTAGAATTAACCAAAATAAAAAAAGTTCAACTTCGTATAGACTCACTTTTCAAAGTCTATGTAATTTAAGTTTATTTTCTATGTTCAAAATATATTAATAACTTAATTTTAATTAAGATTTTAATTTTATGATAAAAATTATAAAGAAAATTATTGCCATGTATTCTATATTTTTTGGTTTAATCGATGCTAAAATTAAGAGGCTTATAATCTATATATTTTATTTAAACAATGTGCATTCTTTTCTTATTCAAAATATTTGCCTTTGTTTATAGTTTTATAAATTATTGATATTTAATTTTAGTGTAAAGTATGATTGGATGAAATGAGCGTGTGGTAGTAACAATTAAGACATATTCTATCAAATTAGTAAAAAAAACATCGCAAACAATTTACTAGTCAAAAAATCAAATATTTAATTGTAATTTTTGTCATCTGATTGTTAACTAATTATATAATATTCCTTTCATTAAGTATTACATAATTAAGAAGAACAATAATAACCTTTGCGTTTGTTTTTTATGATAATATAATATAATTATGTATTAGGACTTTCAACCTTTTTTGGTACACCGGATTAACTGAGGATATCACGAAGACTAGACTGATTAATGATTAAATATAAACTAAATTTAATATCAAAATTTTAAATCACTTTAATATTAAATACTAAAAAAAAAAAAAAAATATAGAGTAATAATAAGATTATTATAAAGCAAATGTCAATATTATAATTTAAAATGCAAATTACATTTTAATTATCGTTTGTCTCCACTTTTACTTTTACTTCGTTTAAAGTAGGAAGTGGAGAAACCTAACTCATACCATCATCATTGTCACTGATAGTTGCAACCCGGCATTGATTCACATGTGCATAAACAGGAACTAATGTGGTGGTTACATCAATGATCTTTTTAATGCGGATATCCTATCTCTTTCGGTTCCTAGAAATGTGTCTTTTCTTTCGCTCTTCTTCACTGTCGAACCTATAGTGAAATGAAGTCACATGATTAGCAAAATTTTGGGATGTATTCAATACTTTGTAGCACTTTGGACACGTGTATGGTCCATATTTTTTGTATGGTAGACTGTGGATTCTACCATCATCAATCTTTTCATCATTCTGTTTCCTTTTCCTATGATTCTTATTAACTACTTTATCATCATCTCCAACAGCAAGTGCAAAATTAAGGGTTTGAGAAATCCACCTGTGTGATTCTGTTGATGATCCTCCACGGAGATCAGGTTTATAAGAAGCTATGCAAGCATTGATCATCCTATTATTGGCGTTGGTGGCATCGTTGATATTATTATTATTCGAGGGAGCAACCGAATTTCCAAATTGGACTTCAAGAATCTGCATCGCATTCCTAATTCCTGGAGCATGGCTACAAAAGTTGTTTGTAGGACTTGAAGATGATGAATCGTTATCACTTGAAGAATATGTGTGATTTCTTGGGATTTGGTCATGCACATGCAACCTTCTCATCATCATATCAATATCCACATTGGGAGATTCATGAAGCGGTGAAGGTTAATGAAGGAGAGAAGATAATTTATTTTTTAAAGTCATCAATGGAAGGGAAGTCAAAGTAACAAAGATGAGAGAAGAATGACTTAGAAGAGGGTTGGTCTATATATCGATTGTAGGGTGTGTGTCACAACCATCTCAATGCAATTATTTTATTCTCACAATTCTTTGCATCTTCTACACCATTAATTGATACTTAAACTTAAAAAATTAATTTACTAAAATATTGGATATACCTTTTTTAATTTAATTTTTTAATTTGATTCTAATATGTCAATGTTATCATTTATTACTCTCTAATAAATAATCAAAGTACAAGTTCATGTATTTGAGATATTAACCAAAACTTTTATTGACAAATATGGACAAAATTAATAACTCTTTGGCCATCCATAGAAACACTTTTATATCAAAATATAAAAATCTTAATATATATTTTTTTTTACAAAAAATGAGATATTCCTTCTTTTGACCAATTTTAAGAATCATGTTAGGCAATTCTAAATTTTGGTAAATCTATTGCAGATTTTATTTAAAATTTAGTAAAAACGATATGTAATTTTAAAAAATAGTCCAATAATAAATACGTTTATCCTTTTTTTGGAAAAATTTATTTTTATTATATTTAATAATAGAGAATATATACAATATTTCATTCTAAAGTATTACAAACAGTATTACACACCATGGATAGAGTCCAAATTACATGCACTCTTAAGAAAGAATAAAAAATATTGTATTATATAAAATGGATAAAAAATATCACATTTTATTAGAATTAACCAAAATCAAAAAAGTTCAACTTCGTATGGACTCACTTTTCAAAGTCTATGTAATTTATGTTTATTTTCTAAGTTCAAAATATATTAATAACTTACTTTTAATTAAGATATTAATTTTATGATAAAAATTATAAAGAAAATTATTGCCATGTATTCTATATTTTTTGGTTTAATCGATGCTAAAATTAAGAGGCTTATAATCTATATATTTTATTTAAACAATGTGCATTCTTTTTTTATTCAAAATATTTGCCTTTGTTTATAGTTTTATAAATTATTGATATTTAATTTTAGTGTAAAGTAAGATTGGATGAAATGAGCGTGTGGTAGTAACAATTAAGACATATTCTAGCAAATTAGTAAAAAAAACATCGCAAACAATTTACTAGTCAAAAAATCAAATATTTAATTGTAATTTTTGTCATCTGATTGTTAACTAATTATATAATATTCCTTTCATTAAGTATTACACAATTAAGAAGAACAATAATAACATTTGAGTTTGTTTTTTATGATAATATAATATAATTATGTATTAGGACTTTCAACCTTTTTTGGTACACCGGATTGACTGAGGATATCACAATGGCTAGACTGATTAATGATTAAATATAAACTAAATTTAATATCAAAATTTTAAATCACTTTAATATTAAATACTAAAAAAAAAAAAAAATATAGAGTAGTAATAAGATTATTATAAAGCAAATGTAAATATTATAATTTAAAATGCAAATTACATTTTAATTATCGTTTGTCTCCACTTTTACTTTTACTTCGTTTAAAGTAGGAAGTGGAGAAACCTAACTCATACCATCATCATTGTCACTGATAGTTGCAACCCGGCATTGATTCACATGTGCATAAACAGGAACTAATGTGGTGGTTACATCAATGATCTTTTTAATGCGGATATCCTATCTCTTTCGGTTCCTAGAAATGTGTCTTTTCTTTCGCTCTTCTTCACTGTCGAACCTATAGTGAAATGAAGTCACATGATTAGCAAAATTTTGGGATGTATTCAATACTTTGTAGCACTTTGGACACGTGTATGGTCCATATTTTTTGTATGGTAGACTGTGGATTCTACCATCATCAATCTTTTCATCATTCTGTTTCCTTTTCCTATGATTCTTATTAACTACTTTATCATCATCTCCAACAGCAAGTGCAAAATTAAGGGTTTGAGAAATCCACCTGTGTGATTCTGTTGATGATCCTCCACGGAGATCAGGTTTATAAGAAGCTATGCAAGCATTGATCATCCTATTATTGGCGTTGGTGGCATCGTTGATATTATTATTATTTGAGGGAGCAACCGAATTTCCAAATTGGACTTCAAGAATCTGCATCGCATTCCTAATTCCTGGAGCATGGCTACAAAAGTTGTTTGTAGGACTTGAAGATGATGAATCGTTATCACTTGAAGAATATGTGTAATTTCTTGTGATTTGGTCATGCACATGCAACCTTCTCATCATCATATCAATATCCACATTGGGAGATTCATGAAGCGGTGAAGGTTAATGAAGGAGAGAAGATAATTTATTTTTTAAAGTCATCAATGGAAGGGAAGTCAAAGTAACAAAGATGAGAGAAGAATGACTTAGAAGAGGGTTGGTCTATATATCGATTGTAGAGTGTGTGTCACAACCATCTCAATGCAATTATTTTATTCTCACAATTCTTTGCATCTTCTACACCATTAATTGATACTTAAACTTAAAAAATTAATTTACTAAAATATTGGATATACCTTTTTTAATTTAATTTTTTAATTTGATTCTAATATGTCAATGTTATCATTTATTACTCTCTAATAAATAATCAAAGTACAAGTTCATGTATTTGAGATATTAACCAAAACTTTTATTGACAAATATGGACAAAATTAATAACTCTTTGGCCATCCATAGAAACACTTTTATATCAAAATATAAAAATCTTAATATATATTTTTTTTAACTAAAAATGGGATATTCCTTCTTTTGACCAATTTTAAGAATCATGTTAGGCAATTCTAAATTTTGGTAAATCTATTGCAGATTTTATTTAAAATTTAGTAAACACGATATGTAATTTTAAAAAATAGTCCAATAATAAATACGTTTATCCTTTTTTTGGAAAAATTTATTTTTATTATATTTAATAATAGAGAATATATACAATATTTCATTCTAAAGTATTACAAACAGTATTACACACCATGGATAGAGTCCAAATTACATGCACTCTTAAGAAAGAATAAAAAATATTGTATTATATAAAATGGATAAAAAATATCACATTTTATTAGAATTAACCAAAATCAAAAAAGTTCAACTTCGTATAGACTCACTTTTCAAAGTCTATGTAATTTAAGTTTATTTTCTATGTTCAAAATATATTAATAACTTAATTTTAATTAAGATTTTAATTTTATGATAAAAATTATAAAGAAAATTATTGCCATGTATTCTATATTTTTTGGTTTAATCGATGCTAAAATTAAGAGGCTTATAATCTATATATTTTATTTAAACAATGTGCATTCTTTTCTTATTCAAAATATTTTCCTTTGTTTATAGTTTTATAAATTATTGATATTTAATTTTAGTGTAAAGTATGATTGGATGAAATGAGCGTGTGGTAGTAACAATTAAGACATATTCTATCAAATTAGTAAAAAAAACATCGCAAACAATTTACTAGTCAAAAAATCAAATATTTAATTGTAATTTTTGTCATCTGATTGTTAACTAATTATATAATATTCCTTTCATTAAGTATTACATAATTAAGAAGAACAATAATAACATTTGAGTTTGTTTTTTATGATAATATAATATAATTATGTATTAGGACTTTCAACCTTTTTTGGTACACCGGATTAACTGAGGATATCACGAAGACTAGACTGATTAATGATTAAATATAAACTAAATTTAATATCAAAATTTTAAATCACTTTAATATTAAATACTAAAAATAAAAAAAAAATATAGAGTAATAATAAGATTATTATAAAGCAAATGTCAATATTATAATTTAAAATGCAAATTACATTTTAATTATCGTTTGTCTCCACTTTTACTTTTACTTCGTTTAAAGTAGGAAGTGGAGAAACCTAACTCATACCATCATCATTGTCACTGATAGTTGCAACCCGGCATTGATTCACATGTGCATAAACAGGAACTAATGTGGTGGTTACATCAATGATCTTTTTAATGCGGATATCCTATCTCTTTCGGTTCCTAGAAATGTGTCTTTTCTTTCGCTCTTCTTCACTGTCGAACCTATAGTGAAATGAAGTCACATGATTAGCAAAATTTTGGTATGTATTCAATACTTTGTAGCACTTTGGACACGTGTATGGTCCATATTTTTTGTATGGTAGACTGTGGATTCTACCATCATCAATCTTTTCATCATTCTGTTTCCTTTTCCTATGATTCTTATTAACTACTTTATCATCATCTCCAACAGCAAGTGCAAAATTAAGGGTTTGAGAAATCCACCTGTGTGATTCTGTTGATGATCCTCCACGGAGATCAGGTTTATAAGAAGCTATGCAAGCATTGATCATCCTATTATTGGCGTTGGTGGCATCGTTGATATTATTATTATTTGAGGGAGCAACCGAATTTCCAAATTGGACTTCAAGAATCTGCATCGCATTCCTAATTCCTGGAGCATGGCTACAAAAGTTGTTTGTAGGACTTGAAGATGATGAATCGTTATCACTTGAAGAATATGTGTAATTTCTTGTGATTTGGTCATGCACATGCAACCTTCTCATCATCATATCAATATCCACATTGGGAGATTCATGAAGCGGTGAAGGTTAATGAAGGAGAGAAGATAATTTATTTTTTAAAGTCATCAATGGAAGGGAAGTCAAAGTAACAAAGATGAGAGAAGAATGACTTAGAAGAGGGTTGGTCTATATATCGATTGTAGGATGTGTGTCACAACCATCTCAATGCAATTATTTTATTCTCACAATTCTTTGCATCTTCTACACCATTAATTGATACTTAAACTTAAAAAATTAATTTACTAAAATATTGGATATACCTTTTTTAATTTAATTTTTTAATTTGATTCTAATATGTCAATGTTATCATTTATTACTCTCTAATAAATAATCAAAGTACAAGTTCATGTATTTGAGATATTAACCAAAACTTTTATTGACAAATATGGACAAAATTAATAACTCTTTGGCCATCCATAGAAACACTTTTATATCAAAATATGAAAATCTTAATATATATTTTTTTTAACTAAAAATGGGATATTCCTTCTTTTGACCAATTTTAAGAATCATGTTGGGCAATTCTAAATTTTGGTAAATCTATTGCAGATTTTATTTAAAATTTAGTAAAAACGATATGTAATTTTAAAAAATAGTCCAATAATAAATACGTTTATCCTTTTTTTGGAAAAATTTATTTTTATTATATTTAATAATAGAGAATATATACAATATTTCATTCTAAAGTATTACAAACAGTATTACACACCATGGATAGAGTCCAAATTACATGCACTCTTAAGAAAGAATAAAAAATATTGTATTATATAAAATGGATAAAAAATATCACATTTTATTAGAATTAACCAAAATCAAAAAAGTTCAACTTCGTATAGACTCACTTTTCAAAGTCTATGTAATTTAAGTTTATTTTCTATGTTCAAAATATATTAATAACTTAATTTTAATTAAGATTTTAATTTTATGATAAAAATTATAAAGAAAATTATTGCCATGTATTCTATATTTTTTGGTTTAATCGATGCTAAAATTAAGAGGCTTATAATCTATATATTTTATTTAAACAATGTGCATTCTTTTCTTATTCAAAATATTTTCCTTTGTTTATAGTTTTATAAATTATTGATATTTAATTTTAGTGTAAAGTATGATTGGATGAAATGAGCGTGTGGTAGTAACAATTAAGACATATTCTATCAAATTAGTAAAAAAAACATCGCAAACAATTTACTAGTAAAAAAATCAAATATTTAATTGTAATTTTTGTCATCTGATTGTTAACTAATTATATAATATTCCTTTCATTAAGTATTACATAATTAAGAAGAACAATAATAACATTTGAGTTTGTTTTTTATGATAATATAATATAATTATGTATTAGGACTTTCAACCTTTTTTGGTACACCGGATTAACTGAGGATATCACGAAGACTAGACTGATTAATGATTAAATATAAACTAAATTTAATATCAAAATTTTAAATCACTTTAATATTAAATACTAAAAATAAAAAAAAAATATAGAGTGATAATAAGATTATTATAAAGCAAATGTCAATATTATAATTTAAAATGCAAATTACATTTTAATTATCGTTTGTCTCCACTTTTACTTTTACTTCGTTTAAAGTAGGAAGTGGAGAAACCTAACTCATACCATCATCATTGTCACTGATAGTTGCAACCCGGCATTGATTCACATGTGCATAAACAGGAACTAATGTGGTGGTTACATCAATGATCTTTTTAATGCGGATATCCTATCTCTTTCGGTTCCTAGAAATGTGTCTTTTCTTTCGCTCTTCTTCACTGTCGAACCTATAGTGAAATGAAGTCACATGATTAGCAAAATTTTGGTATGTATTCAATACTTTGTAGCACTTTGGACACGTGTATGGTCCATATTTTTTGTATGGTAGACTGTGGATTCTACCATCATCAATCTTTTCATCATTCTGTTTCCTTTTCCTATGATTCTTATTAACTACTTTATCATCATCTCCAACAGCAAGTGCAAAATTAAGGGTTTGAGAAATCCACCTGTGTGATTCTGTTGATGATCCTCCACGGAGATCAGGTTTATAAGAAGCTATGCAAGCATTGATCATCCTATTATTGGCGTTGGTGGCATCGTTGATATTATTATTATTTGAGGGAGCAACCGAATTTCCAAATTGGACTTCAAGAATCTGCATCGCATTCCTAATTCCTGGAGCATGGCTACAAAAGTTGTTTGTAGGACTTGAAGATGATGAATCGTTATCACTTGAAGAATATGTGTAATTTCTTGTGATTTGGTCATGCACATGCAACCTTCTCATCATCATATCAATATCCACATTGGGAGATTCATGAAGCGGTGAAGGTTAATGAAGGAGAGAAGATAATTTATTTTTTAAAGTCATCAATGGAAGGGAAGTCAAAGTAACAAAGATGAGAGATGAATGACTTAGAAGAGGGTTGGTCTATATATCGATTGTAGGGTGTGTGTCACAACCATCTCAATGCAATTATTTTATTCTCACAATTCTTTGCATCTTCTACACCATTAATTGATACTTAAACTTAAAAAATTAATTTACTAAAATATTGGATATACCTTTTTTAATTTAATTTTTTAATTAGATTCTAATATGTCAATGTTATCATTTATTACTCTCTAATAAATAATCAAAGTACAAGTTCATGTATTTGAGATATTAACCAAAACTTTTATTGACAAATATGGACAAAATTAATAACTCTTTGGCCATCCATAGAAACACTTTTATATCAAAATATGAAAATCTTAATATATATTTTTTTTAACTAAAAATGGGATATTCCTTCTTTTGACCAATTTTAAGAATCATGTTAGGCAATTCTAAATTTTGGTAAATCTATTGCAGATTTTATTTAAAATTTAGTAAACACGATATGTAATTTTAAAAAATAGTCCAATAATAAATACGTTTATCCTTTTTTTGGAAAAATTTATTTTTATTATATTTAATAATAGAGAATATATACAATATTTCATTCTAAAGTATTACAAACAGTATTACACACCATGGATAGAGTCCAAATTACATGCACTCTTAAGAAAGAATAAAAAATATTGTATTATATAAAATGGATAAAAAATATCACATTTTATTAGAATTAACCAAAATCAAAAAAGTTCAACTTCGTATAGACTCACTTTTCAAAGTCTATGTAATTTAAGTTTATTTTCTATGTTCAAAATATATTAATAACTTAATTTTAATTAAGATTTTAATTTTATGATAAAAATTATAAAGAAAATTATTGCCATGTATTCTATATTTTTTGGTTTAATCGATGCTAAAATTAAGAGGCTTATAATTTATATATTTTATTTAAACAATGTGCATTCTTTTCTTATTCAAAATATTTTCCTTTGTTTATAGTTTTATAAATTATTGATATTTAATTTTAGTGTAAAGTATGATTGGATGAAATGAGCGTGTGGTAGTAACAATTAAGACATATTCTATCAAATTAGTAAAAAAAACATCGCAAACAATTTACTAGTCAAAAAATCAAATATTTAATTGTAATTTTTGTCATCTGATTGTTAACTAATTATATAATATTCCTTTCATTAAGTATTACATAATTAAGAAGAACAATAATAACATTTGAGTTTGTTTTTTATGATAATATAATATAATTATGTTTTAGGACTTTCAACCTTTTTTGGTACACCGGATTAACTGAGGATATCACGAAGACTAGACTGATTAATGATTAAATATAAACTAAATTTAATATCAAAATTTTAAATCACTTTAATATTAAACACTAAAAATAAAAAAAAAATATAGAGTAATAATAAGATTATTATAAAGCAAATGTCAATATTATAATTTAAAATGCAAATTACATTTTAATTATCGTTTGTCTCCACTTTTACTTTTACTTCTTTTAAAGTAGGAAGTGGAGAAACCTAACTCATACCATCATCATTGTCACTGATAGTTGCAACCCGGCATTGATTCACATGTGCATAAACAGGAACTAATGTGGTGGTTACATCAATGATCTTTTTAATGCGGATATCCTATCTCTTTCGGTTCCTAGAAATGTGTCTTTTCTTTCGCTCTTCTTCACTGTCGAACCTATAGTGAAATGAAGTCACATGATTAGCAAAATTTTGGTATGTATTCAATACTTTGTAGCACTTTGGACACGTGTATGGTCCATATTTTTTGTATGGTAGACTGTGGATTCTACCATCATCAATCTTTTCATCATTCTGTTTCCTTTTCCTATGATTCTTATTAACTACTTTATCATCATCTCTAACAGCAAGTGCAAAATTAAGGGTTTGAGAAATCCACCTGTGTGATTCCGTTGATGATCCTCCACGGAGATCAGGTTTATAAGAAGCTATGCAAGCATTGATCATCCTATTATTGGCGTTGGTGGCATCGTTGATATTATTATTATTTGAGGGAGCAACCGAATTTCCAAATTGGACTTCAAGAATCTGCATCGCATTCCTAATTCCTGGAGCATGGCTACAAAAGTTGTTTGTAGGACTTGAAGATGATGAATCGTTATCACTTGAAGAATATGTGTAATTTCTTGTGATTTGGTCATGCACATGCAACCTTCTCATCATCATATCAATATCCACATTGGGAGATTCATGAAGCGGTGAAGGTTAATGAAGGAGAGAAGATAATTTATTTTTTAAAGTCATCAATGGAAGGGAAGTCAAAGTAACAAAGATGAGAGAAGAATGACTTAGAAGAGGGTTGGTCTATATATCGATTGTAGGGTGTGTGTCACAACCATCTCAATGCAATTATTTTATTCTCACAATTCTTTGCATCTTCTACACCATTAATTGATACTTAAACTTAAAAAATTAATTTACTAAAATATTGGATATACCTTTTTTAATTTAATTTTTTAATTTGATTCTAATATGTCAATGTTATCATTTATTACTCTCTAATAAATAATCAAAGTACAAGTTCATGTATTTGAGATATTAACCAAAACTTTTATTGACAAATATGGACAAAATTAATAACTCTTTGGCCATCCATAGAAACACTTTTATATCAAAATATGAAAATCTTAATATATATTTTTTTTAACTAAAAATGGGATATTCCTTCTTTTGACCAATTTTAAGAATCATGTTGGGCAATTCTAAATTTTGGTAAATCTATTGCAGATTTTATTTAAAATTTAGCAAAAACGATATGTAATTTTAAAAAATAGTCAAATAATAAATACGTTTATCCTTTTTTTGGAAAAATTTATTTTTATTATATTTAATAATAGAGAATATATACAATATTTCATTCTAAAGTATTACAAACAGTATTACACACCATGGATAGAGTCCAAATTACATGCACTCTTAAGAAAGAATAAAAAATATTGTATTATATAAAATGGATAAAAAATATCACATTTTATTAGAATTAACCAAAATCAAAAAAGTTCAACTTCGTATAGACTCACTTTTCAAAGTCTATGTAATTTAAGTTTATTTTCTATGTTCAAAATATATTAATAACTTAATTTTAATTAAGATTTTAATTTTATGATAAAAATTATAAAGAAAATTATTGCCATGTATTCTATATTTTTTGGTTTAATCGATGCTAAAATTAAGAGGCTTATAATCTATATATTTTATTTAAACAATGTGCATTCTTTTCTTATTCAAAATATTTGCCTTTGTTTATAGTTTTATAAATTATTGATATTTAATTTTAGTGTAAAGTATGATTGGATGAAATGAGCGTGTGGTAGTAACAATTAAGACATATTCTATCAAATTAGTAAAAAAAACATCGCAAACAATTTACTAGTCAAAAAATCAAATATTTAATTGTAATTTTTGTCATCTGATTGTTAACTAATTATATAATATTCCTTTCATTAAGTATTACATAATTAAGAAGAACAATAATAACCTTTGAGTTTGTTTTTTATGATAATATAATATAATTATGTATTAGGACTTTCAACCTTTTTTGGTACACCGGATTAACTGAGGATATCACGAAGACTAGACTGATTAATGATTAAATATAAACTAAATTTAATATCAAAATTTTAAATCACTTTAATATTAAATACTAAAAAAAAAAAAATATAGAGTAATAATAAGATTATTATAAAGCAAATGTCAATATTATAATTTAAAATGCAAATTACATTTTAATTATCGTTTGTCTCCACTTTTACTTTTACTTCGTTTAAAGTAGGAAGTGGAGAAACCTAACTCATACCATCATCATTGTCACTGATAGTTGCAACCCGGCATTGATTCACATGTGCATAAACAGGAACTAATGTGGTGGTTACATCAATGATCTTTTTAATGCGGATATCCTATCTCTTTCGGTTCCTAGAAATGTGTCTTTTCTTTCGCTCTTCTTCACTGTCGAACCTATAGTGAAATGAAGTCACATGATTAGCAAAATTTTGGTATGTATTCAATACTTTGTAGCACTTTGGACATGTGTATGGTCCATATTTTTTGTATGGTAGACTGTGGATTCTACCATCATCAATCTTTTCATCATTCTGTTTCCTTTTCCTATGATTCTTATTAACTACTTTATCATCATCTCCAACAGCAAGTGCAAAATTAAGGGTTTGAGAAATCCACCTGTGTGATTCTGTTGATGATCCTCCACGGAGATCAGGTTTATAAGAAGCTATGCAAGCATTGATCATCCTATTATTGGCGTTGGTGGCATCGTTGATATTATTATTATTCGAGGGAGCAACCGAATTTCCAAATTGGACTTCAAGAATCTGCATCGCATTCCTAATTCCTGGAGCATGGCTACAAAAGTTGTTTGTAGGACTTGAAGATGATGAATCGTTATCACTTGAAGAATATGTGTAATTTCTTATGATTTGGTCATGCACATGCAACCTTCTCATCATCATATCAATATCCACATTGGGAGATTCATGAAGCGGTGAAGGTTAATGAAGGAGAGAAGATAATTTATTTTTTAAAGTCATCAATGGAAGGGAAGTCAAAGTAACAAAGATGAGAGAAGAATGACTTAGAAGAGGGTTGGTCTATATATCGATTGTAGGGTGTGTGTCACAACCATCTCAATGCAATTATTTTATTCTCACAATTCTTTGCATCTTCTACACCATTAATTGATACTTAAACTTAAAAAATTAATTTACTAAAATATTGGATATACCTTTTTTAATTTAATTTTTTAATTTGATTCTAATATGTCAATGTTATCATTTATTACTCTCTAATAAATAATCAAAGTACAAGTTCATGTATTTGAGATATTAACCAAAACTTTTATTGACAAATATGGACAAAATTAATAACTCTTTGGCCATCCATAGAAACACTTTTATATCAAAATATAAAAATGTTAATATATATTTTTTTTAACTAAAAATGGGATATTCCTTCTTTTGACCAATTTTAAGAATCATGTTGGGCAATTCTAAATTTTGGTAAATCTATTGCAGATTTTATTTAAAATTTAGTAAAAACGATATGTAATTTTAAAAAATAGTCCAATAATAAATACGTTTATCCTTTTTTTGGAAAAATTTATTTTTATTATATTTAATAATAGAGAATATATACAATATTTCATTCTAAACTATTACAAACAGTATTACACACCATGGATAGAGTCCAAATTACATGCACTCTTAAGAAAGAATAAAAAATATTGTATTATATAAAATGGATAAAAAATATCACATTTTATTAGAATTAACCAAAATCAAAAAAGTTCAACTTCGTATAGACTCACTTTTCAAAGTCTATGTAATTTAAGTTTATTTTCTATGTTCAAAATATATTAATAACTTAATTTTAATTAAGATTTTAATTTTATGATAAAAATTATAAAGAAAATTATTGCCATGTATTCTATATTTTCTGGTTTAATCGATGCTAAAATTAAGAGGCTTATAATCTATATATTTTATTTAAACAATGTGCATTCTTTTCTTATTCAAAATATTTGCCTTTGTTTATAGTTTTATAAATTATTGATATTTAATTTTAGTGTAAAGTATGATTGGATGAAATGAGCGTGTGGTAGTAACAATTAAGACATATTCTATCAAATTAGTAAAAAAAACATCGCAAACAATTTACTAGTCAAAAAATCAAATATTTAATTGTAATTTTTGTCATCTGATTGTTAACTAATTATATAATATTCCTTTCATTAAGTATTACATAATTAAGAAGAACAATAATAACCTTTGAGTTTGTTTTTTATGATAATATAATATAATTATGTATTAGGACTTTCAACCTTTTTTGGTACACCGGATTAACTGAGGATATCACGAAGACTAGACTGATTAATGATTAAATATAAACTAAATTTAATATCAAAATTTTAAATCACTTTAATATTAAATACTAAAAATAAAAAAAAATATAGAGTAATAATAAGATTATTATAAAGCAAATGTCAATATTATAATTTAAAATGCAAATTACATTTTAATTATCGTTTGTCTCCACTTTTACTTTTACTTCGTTTAAAGTAGGAAGTGGAGAAACCTAACTCATACCATCATCATTGTCACTGATAGTTGCAACCCGGCATTGATTCACATGTGCATAAACAGGAACTAATGTGGTGGTTACATCAATGATCTTTTTAATGCGGATATCCTATCTCTTTCGGTTCCTAGAAATGTGTCTTTTCTTTCGCTCTTCTTCACTGTCGAACCTATAGTGAAATGAAGTCACATGATTAGCAAAATTTTGGTATGTATTCAATACTTTGTAGCACTTTGGACACGTGTATGGTCCATATTTTTTGTATGGTAGACTGTGGATTCTACCATCATCAATCTTTTCATCATTCTGTTTCCTTTTCCTATGATTCTTATTAACTACTTTATCATCATCTCCAACTGCAAGTGCAAAATTAAGGGTTTGAGAAATCCACCTGTGTGATTCTGTTGATGATCCTCCACGGAGATCAGGTTTATAAGAAGCTATGCAAGCATTGATCATCCTATTATTGGCGTTGGTGGCATCGTTGATATTATTATTATTCGAGGGAGCAACCGAATTTCCAAATTGGACTTCAAGAATCTGCATCGCATTCCTAATTCCTGGAGCATGGCTACAAAAGTTGTTTGTAGGACTTGAAGATGATGAATCGTTATCACTTGAAGAATATGTGTAATTTCTTGTGATTTGGTCATGCACATGCAACCTTCTCATCATCATATCAATATCCACATTGGGAGATTCATGAAGCGGTGAAGGTTAATGAAGGAGAGAAGATAATTTATTTTTTAAAGTCATCAATGGAAGGGAAGTCAAAGTAACAAAGATGAGAGAAGAATGACTTAGAAGAGGGTTGGTCTATATATCGATTGTAGGGTGTGTGTCACAACCATCTCAATGCAATTATTTTATTCTCACAATTCTTTGCATCTTCTACACCATTAATTGATACTTAAACTTAAAAAATTAATTTACTAAAATATTGGATATACCTTTTTTAATTTAATTTTTTAATTTGATTCTAATATGTCAATGTTATCATTTATTACTCTCTAATAAATAATCAAAGTACAAGTTCATGTATTTGAGATATTAACCAAAACTTTTATTGACAAATATGGACAAAATTAATAACTCTTTGGCCATCCATAGAAACACTTTTATATCAAAATATAAAAATCTTAATATATATTTTTTTTAACTAAAAATGGGATATTCCTTCTTTTGACCAATTTTAAGAATCATGTTGGGCAATTCTAAATTTTGGTAAATCTATTGCAGATTTTATTTAAAATTTAGTAAAAACGATATGTAATTTTAAAAAATAGTCCAATAATAAATACGTTTATCCTTTTTTTGGAAAAATTTATTTTTATTATATTTAATAATAGAGAATATATACAATATTTCATTCTAAACTATTACAAACAGTATTACACACCATGGATAGAGTCCAAATTACATGCACTCTTAAGAAAGAATAAAAAATATTGTATTATATAAAATGGATAAAAAATATCACATTTTATTAGAATTAACCAAAATCAAAAAAGTTCAACTTCGTATAGACTCACTTTTCAAAGTCTATGTAATTTAAGTTTATTTTCTATGTTCAAAATATATTAATAACTTAATTTTAATTAAGATTTTAATTTTATGATAAAAATTATAAAGAAAATTATTGCCATGTATTCTATATTTTCTGGTTTAATCGATGCTAAAATTAAGAGGCTTATAATCTATATATTTTATTTAAACAATGTGCATTCTTTTCTTATTCAAAATATTTGCCTTTGTTTATAGTTTTATAAATTATTGATATTTAATTTTAGTGTAAAGTATGATTGGATGAAATGAGCGTGTGGTAGTAACAATTAAGACATATTCTATCAAATTAGTAAAAAAAACATCGCAAACAATTTACTAGTCAAAAAATCAAATATTTAATTGTAATTTTTGTCATCTGATTGTTAACTAATTATATAATATTCCTTTCATTAAGTATTACATAATTAAGAAGAACAATAATAACCTTTGAGTTTGTTTTTTATGATAATATAATATAATTATGTATTAGGACTTTCAACCTTTTTTGGTACACCGGATTAACTGAGGATATCACGAAGACTAGACTGATTAATGATTAAATATAAACTAAATTTAATATCAAAATTTTAAATCACTTTAATATTAAATACTAAAAATAAAAAAAAATATAGAGTAATAATAAGATTATTATAAAGCAAATGTCAATATTATAATTTAAAATGCAAATTACATTTTAATTATCGTTTGTCTCCACTTTTACTTTTACTTCGTTTAAAGTAGGAAGTGGAGAAACCTAACTCATACCATCATCATTGTCACTGATAGTTGCAACCCGGCATTGATTCACATGTGCATAAACAGGAACTAATGTGGTGGTTACATCAATGATCTTTTTAATGCGGATATCCTATCTCTTTCGGTTCCTAGAAATGTGTCTTTTCTTTCGCTCTTCTTCACTGTCGAACCTATAGTGAAATGAAGTCACATGATTAGCAAAATTTTGGTATGTATTCAATACTTTGTAGCACTTTGGACACGTGTATGGTCCATATTTTTTGTATGGTAGACTGTGGATTCTACCATCATCAATCTTTTCATCATTCTGTTTCCTTTTCCTATGATTCTTATTAACTACTTTATCATCATCTCCAACTGCAAGTGCAAAATTAAGGGTTTGAGAAATCCACCTGTGTGATTCTGTTGATGATCCTCCACGGAGATCAGGTTTATAAGAAGCTATGCAAGCATTGATCATCCTATTATTGGCGTTGGTGGCATCGTTGATATTATTATTATTCGAGGGAGCAACCGAATTTCCAAATTGGACTTCAAGAATCTGCATCGCATTCCTAATTCCTGGAGCATGGCTACAAAAGTTGTTTGTAGGACTTGAAGATGATGAATCGTTATCACTTGAAGAATATGTGTAATTTCTTGTGATTTGGTCATGCACATGCAACCTTCTCATCATCATATCAATATCCACATTGGGAGATTCATGAAGCGGTGAAGGTTAATGAAGGAGAGAAGATAATTTATTTTTTAAAGTCATCAATGGAAGGGAAGTCAAAGTAACAAAGATGAGAGAAGAATGACTTAGAAGAGGGTTGGTCTATATATCGATTGTAGGGTGTGTGTCACAACCATCTCAATGCAATTATTTTATTCTCACAATTCTTTGCATCTTCTACACCATTAATTGATACTTAAACTTAAAAAATTAATTTACTAAAATATTGGATATACCTTTTTTAATTTAATTTTTTAATTTGATTCTAATATGTCAATGTTATCATTTATTACTCTCTAATAAATAATCAAAGTACAAGTTCATGTATTTGAGATATTAACCAAAACTTTTATTGACAAATATGGACAAAATTAATAACTCTTTGGCCATCCATAGAAACACTTTTATATCAAAATATAAAAATCTTAATATATATTTTTTTTAACTAAAAATGGGATATTCCTTCTTTTGACCAATTTTAAGAATCATGTTGGGCAATTCTAAATTTTGGTAAATCTATTGCAGATTTTATTTAAAATTTAGTAAAAACGATATGTAATTTTAAAAAATAGTCCAATAATAAATACGTTTATCCTTTTTTTGGAAAAATTTATTTTTATTATATTTAATAATAGAGAATATATACAATATTTCATTCTAAACTATTACAAACAGTATTACACACCATGGATAGAGTCCAAATTACATGCACTCTTAAGAAAGAATAAAAAATATTGTATTATATAAAATGGATAAAAAATATCACATTTTATTAGAATTAACCAAAATCAAAAAAGTTCAACTTCGTATAGACTCACTTTTCAAAGTCTATGTAATTTAAGTTTATTTTCTATGTTCAAAATATATTAATAACTTAATTTTAATTAAGATTTTAATTTTATGATAAAAATTATAAAGAAAATTATTGCCATGTATTCTATATTTTCTGGTTTAATCGATGCTAAAATTAAGAGGCTTATAATCTATATATTTTATTTAAACAATGTGCATTCTTTTCTTATTCAAAATATTTGCCTTTGTTTATAGTTTTATAAATTATTGATATTTAATTTTAGTGTAAAGTATGATTGGATGAAATGAGCGTGTGGTAGTAACAATTAAGACATATTCTATCAAATTAGTAAAAAAAACATCGCAAACAATTTACTAGTCAAAAAATCAAATATTTAATTGTAATTTTTGTCATCTGATTGTTAACTAATTATATAATATTCCTTTCATTAAGTATTACATAATTAAGAAGAACAATAATAACCTTTGAGTTTGTTTTTTATGATAATATAATATAATTATGTATTAGGACTTTCAACCTTTTTTGGTACACCGGATTAACTGAGGATATCACGAAGACTAGACTGATTAATGATTAAATATAAACTAAATTTAATATCAAAATTTTAAATCACTTTAATATTAAATACTAAAAATAAAAAAAAATATAGAGTAATAATAAGATTATTATAAAGCAAATGTCAATATTATAATTTAAAATGCAAATTACATTTTAATTATCGTTTGTCTCCACTTTTACTTTTACTTCGTTTAAAGTAGGAAGTGGAGAAACCTAACTCATACCATCATCATTGTCACTGATAGTTGCAACCCGGCATTGATTCACATGTGCATAAACAGGAACTAATGTGGTGGTTACATCAATGATCTTTTTAATGCGGATATCCTATCTCTTTCGGTTCCTAGAAATGTGTCTTTTCTTTCGCTCTTCTTCACTGTCGAACCTATAGTGAAATGAAGTCACATGATTAGCAAAATTTTGGTATGTATTCAATACTTTGTAGCACTTTGGACACGTGTATGGTCCATATTTTTTGTATGGTAGACTGTGGATTCTACCATCATCAATCTTTTCATCATTCTGTTTCCTTTTCCTATGATTCTTATTAACTACTTTATCATCATCTCCAACTGCAAGTGCAAAATTAAGGGTTTGAGAAATCCACCTGTGTGATTCTGTTGATGATCCTCCACGGAGATCAGGTTTATAAGAAGCTATGCAAGCATTGATCATCCTATTATTGGCGTTGGTGGCATCGTTGATATTATTATTATTCGAGGGAGCAACCGAATTTCCAAATTGGACTTCAAGAATCTGCATCGCATTCCTAATTCCTGGAGCATGGCTACAAAAGTTGTTTGTAGGACTTGAAGATGATGAATCGTTATCACTTGAAGAATATGTGTAATTTCTTGTGATTTGGTCATGCACATGCAACCTTCTCATCATCATATCAATATCCACATTGGGAGATTCATGAAGCGGTGAAGGTTAATGAAGGAGAGAAGATAATTTATTTTTTAAAGTCATCAATGGAAGGGAAGTCAAAGTAACAAAGATGAGAGAAGAATGACTTAGAAGAGGGTTGGTCTATATATCGATTGTAGGGTGTGTGTCACAACCATCTCAATGCAATTATTTTATTCTCACAATTCTTTGCATCTTCTACACCATTAATTGATACTTAAACTTAAAAAATTAATTTACTAAAATATTGGATATACCTTTTTTAATTTAATTTTTTAATTTGATTCTAATATGTCAATGTTATCATTTATTACTCTCTAATAAATAATCAAAGTACAAGTTCATGTATTTGAGATATTAACCAAAACTTTTATTGACAAATATGGACAAAATTAATAACTCTTTGGCCATCCATAGAAACACTTTTATATCAAAATATAAAAATCTTAATATATATTTTTTTTAACTAAAAATGGGATATTCCTTCTTTTGACCAATTTTAAGAATCATGTTGGGCAATTCTAAATTTTGGTAAATCTATTGCAGATTTTATTTAAAATTTAGTAAAAACGATATGTAATTTTAAAAAATAGTCCAATAATAAATACGTTTATCCTTTTTTTGGAAAAATTTATTTTTATTATATTTAATAATAGAGAATATATACAATATTTCATTCTAAACTATTACAAACAGTATTACACACCATGGATAGAGTCCAAATTACATGCACTCTTAAGAAAGAATAAAAAATATTGTATTATATAAAATGGATAAAAAATATCACATTTTATTAGAATTAACCAAAATCAAAAAAGTTCAACTTCGTATAGACTCACTTTTCAAAGTCTATGTAATTTAAGTTTATTTTCTATGTTCAAAATATATTAATAACTTAATTTTAATTAAGATTTTAATTTTATGATAAAAATTATAAAGAAAATTATTGCCATGTATTCTATATTTTCTGGTTTAATCGATGCTAAAATTAAGAGGCTTATAATCTATATATTTTATTTAAACAATGTGCATTCTTTTCTTATTCAAAATATTTGCCTTTGTTTATAGTTTTATAAATTATTGATATTTAATTTTAGTGTAAAGTATGATTGGATGAAATGAGCGTGTGGTAGTAACAATTAAGACATATTCTATCAAATTAGTAAAAAAAACATCGCAAACAATTTACTAGTCAAAAAATCAAATATTTAATTGTAATTTTTGTCATCTGATTGTTAACTAATTATATAATATTCCTTTCATTAAGTATTACATAATTAAGAAGAACAATAATAACCTTTGAGTTTGTTTTTTATGATAATATAATATAATTATGTATTAGGACTTTCAACCTTTTTTGGTACACCGGATTAACTGAGGATATCACGAAGACTAGACTGATTAATGATTAAATATAAACTAAATTTAATATCAAAATTTTAAATCACTTTAATATTAAATACTAAAAATAAAAAAAAATATAGAGTAATAATAAGATTATTATAAAGCAAATGTCAATATTATAATTTAAAATGCAAATTACATTTTAATTATCGTTTGTCTCCACTTTTACTTTTACTTCGTTTAAAGTAGGAAGTGGAGAAACCTAACTCATACCATCATCATTGTCACTGATAGTTGCAACCCGGCATTGATTCACATGTGCATAAACAGGAACTAATGTGGTGGTTACATCAATGATCTTTTTAATGCGGATATCCTATCTCTTTCGGTTCCTAGAAATGTGTCTTTTCTTTCGCTCTTCTTCACTGTCGAACCTATAGTGAAATGAAGTCACATGATTAGCAAAATTTTGGTATGTATTCAATACTTTGTAGCACTTTGGACACGTGTATGGTCCATATTTTTTGTATGGTAGACTGTGGATTCTACCATCATCAATCTTTTCATCATTCTGTTTCCTTTTCCTATGATTCTTATTAACTACTTTATCATCATCTCCAACTGCAAGTGCAAAATTAAGGGTTTGAGAAATCCACCTGTGTGATTCTGTTGATGATCCTCCACGGAGATCAGGTTTATAAGAAGCTATGCAAGCATTGATCATCCTATTATTGGCGTTGGTGGCATCGTTGATATTATTATTATTCGAGGGAGCAACCGAATTTCCAAATTGGACTTCAAGAATCTGCATCGCATTCCTAATTCCTGGAGCATGGCTACAAAAGTTGTTTGTAGGACTTGAAGATGATGAATCGTTATCACTTGAAGAATATGTGTAATTTCTTGTGATTTGGTCATGCACATGCAACCTTCTCATCATCATATCAATATCCACATTGGGAGATTCATGAAGCGGTGAAGGTTAATGAAGGAGAGAAGATAATTTATTTTTTAAAGTCATCAATGGAAGGGAAGTCAAAGTAACAAAGATGAGAGAAGAATGACTTAGAAGAGGGTTGGTCTATATATCGATTGTAGGGTGTGTGTCACAACCATCTCAATGCAATTATTTTATTCTCACAATTCTTTGCATCTTCTACACCATTAATTGATACTTAAACTTAAAAAATTAATTTACTAAAATATTGGATATACCTTTTTTAATTTAATTTTTTAATTTGATTCTAATATGTCAATGTTATCATTTATTACTCTCTAATAAATAATCAATGTACAAGTTCATGTATTTGAGATATTAACCAAAACTTTTATTGACAAATATGGACAAAATTAATAACTCTTTGGCCATCCATAGAAACACTTTTATATCAAAATATGAAAATCTTAATATATATTTTTTTTAACTAAAAATGGGATATTCCTTCTTTTGACCAATTTTAAGAATCATGTTGGGCAATTCTAAATTTTGGTAAATCTATTGCAGATTTTATTTAAAATTTAGTAAAAACGATATGTAATTTTAAAAAATAGTCAAATAATAAATACGTTTATCCTTTTTTTGGAAAAATTTATTTTTATTATATTTAATAATAGAGAATATATACAATATTTCATTCTAAAGTATTACAAACAGTATTACACACCATGGATAGAGTCCAAATTACATGCACTCTTAAGAAAGAATAAAAAATATTGTATTATATAAAATGGATAAAAAATATCACATTTTATTAGAATTAACCAAAATCAAAAAAGTTCAACTTCGTATAGACTCACTTTTCAAAGTCTATGTAATTTAAGTTTATTTTCTATGTTCAAAATATATTAATAACTTAATTTTAATTAAGATTTTAATTTTATGATAAAAATTATAAAGAAAATTATTGCCATGTATTCTATATTTTCTGGTTTAATCGATGCTAAAATTAAGAGGCTTATAATCTATATATTTTATTTAAACAATGTGCATTCTTTTCTTATTCAAAATATTTGCCTTTGTTTATAGTTTTATAAATTATTGATATTTAATTTTAGTGTAAAGTATGATTGGATGAAATGAGCGTGTGGTAGTAACAATTAAGACATATTCTATCAAATTAGTAAAAAAAACATCGCAAACAATTTACTAGTCAAAAAATCAAATATTTAATTGTAATTTTTGTCATCTGATTGTTAACTAATTATATAATATTCCTTTCATTAAGTATTACATAATTAAGAAGAACAATAATAACCTTTGAGTTTGTTTTTTATGATAATATAATATAATTATGTATTAGGACTTTCAACCTTTTTTGGTACACCGGATTAACTGAGGATATCACGAAGACTAGACTGATTAATGATTAAATATAAACTAAATTTAATATCAAAATTTTAAATCACTTTAATATTAAATACTAAAAATAAAAAAAAAATATAGAGTAATAATAAGATTATTATAAAGCAAATGTCAATATTATAATTTAAAATGCAAATTACATTTTAATTATCGTTTGTCTCCACTTTTACTTTTACTTCGTTTAAAGTAGGAAGTGGAGAAACCTAACTCATACCATCATCATTGTCACTGATAGTTGCAACCCGGCATTGATTCACATGTGCATAAACAGGAACTAATGTGGTGGTTACATCAATGATCTTTTTAATGCGGATATCCTATCTCTTTCGGTTCCTAGAAATGTGTCTTTTCTTTCGCTCTTCTTCACTGTCGAACCTATAGTGAAATGAAGTCACATGATTAGCAAAATTTTGGTATGTATTCAATACTTTGTAGCACTTTGGACACGTGTATGGTCCATATTTTTTGTATGGTAGACTGTGGATTCTACCATCATCAATCTTTTCATCATTCTGTTTCCTTTTCCTATGATTCTTATTAACTACTTTATCATCATCTCCAACAGCAAGTGCAAAATTAAGGGTTTGAGAAATCCACCTGTGTGATTCTGTTGATGATCCTCCACGGAGATCAGGTTTATAAGAAGCTATGCAAGCATTGATCATCCTATTATTGGCGTTGGTGGCATCGTTGATATTATTATTATTCGAGGGAGCAACCGAATTTCCAAATTGGACTTCAAGAATCTGCATCGCATTCCTAATTCCTGGAGCATGGCTACAAAAGTTGTTTGTAGGACTTGAAGATGATGAATCGTTATCACTTGAAGAATATGTGTAATTTCTTGTGATTTGGTCATGCACATGCAACCTTCTCATCATCATATCAATATCCACATTGGGAGATTCATGAAGCGGTGAAGGTTAATGAAGGAGAGAAGATAATTTATTTTTTAAAGTCATCAATGGAAGGGAAGTCAAAGTAACAAAGATGAGAGAAGAATGACTTAGAAGAGGGTTGGTCTATATATCGATTGTAGGGTGTGTGTCACAACCATCTCAATGCAATTATTTTATTCTCACAATTCTTTGCATCTTCTACACCATTAATTGATACTTAAACTTAAAAAATTAATTTACTAAAATATTGGATATACCTTTTTTAATTTAATTTTTTAATTTGATTCTAATATGTCAATGTTATCATTTATTACTCTCTAATAAATAATCAAAGTACAAGTTCATGTATTTGAGATATTAACCAAAACTTTTATTGACAAATATGGACAAAATTAATAACTCTTTGGCCATCCATAGAAACACTTTTATATCAAAATATAAAAATCTTAATATATATTTTTTTAACTAAAAATGGGATATTCCTTCTTTTGACCAATTTTAAGAATCATGTTGGGCAATTCTAAATTTTGGTAAATCTATTGCAGATTTTATTTAAAATTTAGTAAAAACGATGTGTAATTTTAAAAAATAGTCCAATAATAAATACGTTTATCCTTTTTTTGGAAAAATTTATTTTTATTATATTTAATAATAGAGAATATATACAATATTTCATTCTAAACTATTACAAACAGTATTACACACCATGGATAGAGTCCAAATTACATGCACTCTTAAGAAAGAATAAAAAATATTGTATTATATAAAATGGATAAAAAATATCACATTTTATTAGAATTAACCAAAATCAAAAAAGTTCAACTTCGTATAGACTCACTTTTCAAAGTCTATGTAACTTAAGTTTATTTTCTATGTTCAAAATATATTAATAACTTAATTTTAATTAAGATTTTAATTTTATGATAAAAATTATAAAGAAAATTATTGCCATGTATTCTATATTTTTTGGTTTAATCGATGCTAAAATTAAGAGGCTTATAATCTATATATTTTATTTAAACAATGTGCATTCTTTTCTTATTCAAAATATTTGCCTTTGTTTATAGTTTTATAAATTATTGATATTTAATTTTAGTGTAAAGTATGATTGGATGAAATGAGCGTGTGGTAGTAACAATTAAGACATATTCTATCAAATTAGTAAAAAAAACATCGCAAACAATTTACTAGTCAAAAAATCAAATATTTAATTGTAATTTTTGTCATCTGATTGTTAACTAATTATATAATATTCCTTTCATTAAGTATTACATAATTAAGAAGAACAATAATAACCTTTGAGTTTGTTTTTTATGATAATATAATATAATTATGTATTAGGACTTTCAACCTTTTTTGGTACACCGGATTAACTGAGGATATCACGAAGACTAGACTGATTAATGATTAAATATAAACTAAATTTAATATCAAAATTTTAAATCACTTTAATATTAAATACTAAAAATAAAAAAAAAATATAGAGTAATAATAAGATTATTATAAAGCAAATGTCAATATTATAATTTAAAATGCAAATTACATTTTAATTATCGTTTGTCTCCACTTTTACTTTTACTTCGTTTAAAGTAGGAAGTGGAGAAACCTAACTCATACCATCATCATTGTCACTGATAGTTGCAACCCGGCATTGATTCACATGTGCATAAACAGGAACTAATGTGGTGGTTACATCAATGATCTTTTTAATGCGGATATCCTATCTCTTTCGGTTCCTAGAAATGTGTCTTTTCATTCGCTCTTCTTCACTGTCGAACCTATAGTGAAATGAAGTCACATGATTAGCAAAATTTTGGTATGTATTCAATACTTTGTAGCACTTTGGACACGTGTATGGTCCATATTTTTTGTATGGTAGACTGTGGATTCTACCATCATCAATCTTTTCATCATTCTGTTTCCTTTTCCTATGATTCTTATTAACTACTTTATCGTCATCTCCAACAGCAAGTGCAAAATTAAGGGTTTGAGAAATCCACCTGTGTGATTCTGTTGATGATCCTCCACGGAGATCAGGTTTATAAGAAGCTATGCAAGCATTGATCATCCTATTATTGGCGTTGGTGGCATCGTTGATATTATTATTATTCGAGGGAGCAACCGAATTTCCAAATTGGACTTCAAGAATCTGCATCGCATTCCTAATTCCTGGAGCATGGCTACAAAAGTTGTTTGTAGGACTTGAAGATGATGAATCGTTATCACTTGAAGAATATGTGTAATTTCTTGTGATTTGGTCATGCACATGCAACCTTCTCATCATCATATCAATATCCACATTGGGAGATTCATGAAGCGGTGAAGGTTAATGAAGGAGAGAAGATAATTTATTTTTTAAAGTCATCAATGGAAGGGAAGTCAAAGTAACAAAGATGAGAGAAGAATGGCTTAGAAGAGGGTTGGTCTATATATCGATTGTAGGGTGTGTGTCACAACCATCTCAATGCAATTATTTTATTCTCACAATTCTTTGCATCTTCTACACCATTAATTGATACTTAAACTTAAAAAATTAATTTACTAAAATATTGGATATACCTTTTTTAATTTAATTTTTTAATTTGATTCTAATATGTCAATGTTATCATTTATTACTCTCTAATAAATAATCAAAGTACAAGTTCATGTATTTGAGATATTAACCAAAACTTTTATTGACAAATATGGACAAAATTAATAACTCTTTGGCCATCCATAGAAACACTTTTATATCAAAATATAAAAATCTTAATATATATTTTTTTTAACTAAAAATGGGATATTCCTTCTTTTGACCAATTTTAAGAATCATGTTGGGCAATTCTAAATTTTGGTAAATCTATTGCAGATTTTATTTAAAATTTAGTAAAAACGATATGTAATTTTAAAAAATAGTCCAATAATAAATACGTTTATCCTTTTTTTGGAAAAATTTATTTTTATTATATTTAATAATAGAGAATATATACAATATTTCATTCTAAACTATTACAAACAGTATTACACACCATGGATAGAGTCCAAATTACATGCACTCTTAAGAAAGAATAAAAAATATTGTATTATATAAAATGGATAAAAAATATCACATTTTATTAGAATTAACCAAAATCAAAAAAGTTCAACTTCGTATAGACTCACTTTTCAAAGTCTATGTAACTTAAGTTTATTTTCTATGTTCAAAATATATTAATAACTTAATTTTAATTAAGATTTTAATTTTATGATAAAAATTATAAAGAAAATTATTGCCATGTATTCTATATTTTTTGGTTTAATCGATGCTAAAATTAAGAGGCTTATAATCTATATATTTTATTTAAACAATGTGCATTCTTTTCTTATTCAAAATATTTGCCTTTGTTTATAGTTTTATAAATTATTGATATTTAATTTTAGTGTAAAGTATGATTGGATGAAATGAGCGTGTGGTAGTAACAATTAAGACATATTCTATCAAATTAGTAAAAAAAACATCGCAAACAATTTACTAGTCAAAAAATCAAATATTTAATTGTAATTTTTGTCATCTGATTGTTAACTAATTATATAATATTCCTTTCATTAAGTATTACATAATTAAGAAGAACAATAATAACCTTTGAGTTTGTTTTTTATGATAATATAATATAATTATGTATTAGGACTTTCAACCTTTTTTGGTACACCGGATTAACTGAGGATATCACGAAGACTAGACTGATTAATGATTAAATATAAACTAAATTTAATATCAAAATTTTAAATCACTTTAATATTAAATACTAAAAATAAAAAAAAAAATATAGAGTAATAATAAGATTATTATAAAGCAAATGTCAATATTATAATTTAAAATGCAAATTACATTTTAATTATCGTTTGTCTCCACTTTTACTTTTACTTCGTTTAAAGTAGGAAGTGGAGAAACCTAACTCATACCATCATCATTGTCACTGATAGTTGCAACCCGGCATTGATTCACATGTGCATAAACAGGAACTAATGTGGTGGTTACATCAATGATCTTTTTAATGCGGATATCCTATCTCTTTCGGTTCCTAGAAATGTGTCTTTTCATTCGCTCTTCTTCACTGTCGAACCTATAGTGAAATGAAGTCACATGATTAGCAAAATTTTGGTATGTATTCAATACTTTGTAGCACTTTGGACACGTGTATGGTCCATATTTTTTGTATGGTAGACTGTGGATTCTACCATCATCAATCTTTTCATCATTCTGTTTCCTTTTCCTATGATTCTTATTAACTACTTTATCATCATCTCCAACAGCAAGTGCAAAATTAAGGGTTTGAGAAATCCACCTGTGTGATTCTGTTGATGATCCTCCACGGAGATCAGGTTTATAAGAAGCTATGCACGCATTGATCATCCTATTATTGGCGTTGGTGGCATCGTTGATATTATTATTATTCGAGGGAGCAACCGAATTTCCAAATTGGACTTCAAGAATCTGCATCGCATTCCTAATTCCTGCAGCATGGCTACAAAAGTTGTTTGTAGGACTTGAAGATGATGAATCGTTATCACTTGAAGAATATGTGTAATTTCTTGTGATTTGGTCATGCACATGCAACCTTCTCATCATCATATCAATATCCACATTGGGAGATTCATGAAGCGGTGAAGGTTAATGAAGGAGAGAAGATAATTTATTTTTTAAAGTCATCAATGGAAGGGAAGTCAAAGTAACAAAGATGAGAGAAGAATGACTTAGAAGAGGGTTGGTCTATATATCGATTGTAGGGTGTGTGTCACAACCATCTCAATGCAATTATTTTATTCTCACAATTCTTTGCATCTTCTACACCATTAATTGATACTTAAACTTAAAAAATTAATTTACTAAAATATTGGATATACCTTTTTTAATTTAATTTTTTAATTTGATTCTAATATGTCAATGTTATCATTTATTACTCTCTAATAAATAATCAAAGTACAAGTTCATGTATTTGAGATATTAACCAAAACTTTTATTGACAAATATGGACAAAATTAATAACTCTTTGGCCATCCATAGAAACACTTTTATATCAAAATATAAAAATCTTAATATATATTTTTTTTAACTAAAAATGGGATATTCCTTCTTTTGACCAATTTTAAGAATCATGTTGGGCAATTCTAAATTTTGGTAAATCTATTGCAGATTTTATTTAAAATTTAGTAAAAACGATATGTAATTTTAAAAAATAGTCCAATAATAAATACGTTTATCCTTTTTTTGGAAAAATTTATTTTTATTATATTTAATAATAGAGAATATATACAATATTTCATTCTAAACTATTACAAACAGTATTACACACCATGGATAGAGTCCAAATTACATGCACTCTTAAGAAAGAATAAAAAATATTGTATTATATAAAATGGATAAAAAATATCACATTTTATTAGAATTAACCAAAATCAAAAAAGTTCAACTTCGTATAGACTCACTTTTCAAAGTCTATGTAACTTAAGTTTATTTTCTATGTTCAAAATATATTAATAACTTAATTTTAATTAAGATTTTAATTTTATGATAAAAATTATAAAGAAAATTATTGCCATGTATTCTATATTTTTTGGTTTAATCGATGCTAAAATTAAGAGGCTTATAATCTATATATTTTATTTAAACAATGTGCATTCTTTTCTTATTCAAAATATTTGCCTTTGTTTATAGTTTTATAAATTATTGATATTTAATTTTAGTGTAAAGTATGATTGGATGAAATGAGCGTGTGGTAGTAACAATTAAGACATATTCTATCAAATTAGTAAAAAAAACATCGCAAACAATTTACTAGTCAAAAAATCAAATATTTAATTGTAATTTTTGTCATCTGATTGTTAACTAATTATATAATATTCCTTTCATTAAGTATTACATAATTAAGAAGAACAATAATAACCTTTGAGTTTGTTTTTTATGATAATATAATATAATTATGTATTAGGACTTTCAACCTTTTTTGGTACACCGGATTAACTGAGGATATCACGAAGACTAGACTGATTAATGATTAAATATAAACTAAATTTAATATCAAAATTTTAAATCACTTTAATATTAAATACTAAAAATAAAAAAAAAATATAGAGTAATAATAAGATTATTATAAAGCAAATGTCAATATTATAATTTAAAATGCAAATTACATTTTAATTATCGTTTGTCTCCACTTTTACTTTTACTTCGTTTAAAGTAGGAAGTGGAGAAACCTAACTCATACCATCATCATTGTCACTGATAGTTGCAACCCGGCATTGATTCACATGTGCATAAACAGGAACTAATGTGGTGGTTACATCAATGATCTTTTTAATGCGGATATCCTATCTCTTTCGGTTCCTAGAAATGTGTCTTTTCATTCGCTCTTCTTCACTGTCGAACCTATAGTGAAATGAAGTCACATGATTAGCAAAATTTTGGTATGTATTCAATACTTTGTAGCACTTTGGACACGTGTATGGTCCATATTTTTTGTATGGTAGACTGTGGATTCTACCATCATCAATCTTTTCATCATTCTGTTTCCTTTTCCTATGATTCTTATTAACTACTTTATCATCATCTCCAACAGCAAGTGCAAAATTAAGGGTTTGAGAAATCCACCTGTGTGATTCTGTTGATGATCCTCCACGGAGATCAGGTTTATAAGAAGCTATGCACGCATTGATCATCCTATTATTGGCGTTGGTGGCATCGTTGATATTATTATTATTCGAGGGAGCAACCGAATTTCCAAATTGGACTTCAAGAATCTGCATCGCATTCCTAATTCCTGCAGCATGGCTACAAAAGTTGTTTGTAGGACTTGAAGATGATGAATCGTTATCACTTGAAGAATATGTGTAATTTCTTGTGATTTGGTCATGCACATGCAACCTTCTCATCATCATATCAATATCCACATTGGGAGATTCATGAAGCGGTGAAGGTTAATGAAGGAGAGAAGATAATTTATTTTTTAAAGTCATCAATGGAAGGGAAGTCAAAGTAACAAAGATGAGAGAAGAATGACTTAGAAGAGGGTTGGTCTATATATCGATTGTAGGGTGTGTGTCACAACCATCTCAATGCAATTATTTTATTCTCACAATTCTTTGCATCTTCTACACCATTAATTGATACTTAAACTTAAAAAATTAATTTACTAAAATATTGGATATACCTTTTTTAATTTAATTTTTTAATTTGATTCTAATATGTCAATGTTATCATTTATTACTCTCTAATAAATAATCAAAGTACAAGTTCATGTATTTGAGATATTAACCAAAACTTTTATTGACAAATATGGACAAAATTAATAACTCTTTGGCCATCCATAGAAACACTTTTATATCAAAATATAAAAATCTTAATATATATTTTTTTTAACTAAAAATGGGATATTCCTTCTTTTGACCAATTTTAAGAATCATGTTGGGCAATTCTAAATTTTGGTAAATCTATTGCAGATTTTATTTAAAATTTAGTAAAAACGATATGTAATTTTAAAAAATAGTCCAATAATAAATACGTTTATCCTTTTTTTGGAAAAATTTATTTTTATTATATTTAATAATAGAGAATATATACAATATTTCATTCTAAACTATTACAAACAGTATTACACACCATGGATAGAGTCCAAATTACATGAACTCTTAAGAAAGAATAAAAAATATTGTATTATATAAAATGGATAAAAAATATCACATTTTATTAGAATTAACCAAAATCAAAAAAGTTCAACTTCGTATAGACTCACTTTTCAAAGTCTATGTAATTTAAGTTTATTTTCTATGTTCAAAATATATTAATAACTTAATTTTAATTAAGATTTTAATTTTATGATAAAAATTATAAAGAAAATTATTGCCATGTATTCTATATTTTCTGGTTTAATCGATGCTAAAATTAAGAGGCTTATAATCTATATATTTTATTTAAACAATGTGCATTCTTTTCTTATTCAAAATATTTGCCTTTGTTTATAGTTTTATAAATTATTGATATTTAATTTTAGTGTAAAGTATGATTGGATGAAATGAGCGTGTGGTAGTAACAATTAAGACATATTCTATCAAATTAGTAAAAAAAACATCGCAAACAATTTACTAGTCAAAAAATCAAATATTTAATTGTAATTTTTGTCATCTGATTGTTAACTAATTATATAATATTCCTTTCATTAAGTATTACATAATTAAGAAGAACAATAATAACCTTTGAGTTTGTTTTTTATGATAATATAATATAATTATGTATTAGGACTTTCAACCTTTTTTGGTACACCGGATTAACTGAGGATATCACGAAGACTAGACTGATTAATGATTAAATATAAACTAAATTTAATATCAAAATTTTAAATCACTTTAATATTAAATACTAAAAATAAAAAAAAATATAGAGTAATAATAAGATTATTATAAAGCAAATGTCAATATTATAATTTAAAATGCAAATTACATTTTAATTATCGTTTGTCTCCACTTTTACTTTTACTTCGTTTAAAGTAGGAAGTGGAGAAACCTAACTCATACCATCATCATTGTCACTGATAGTTGCAACCCGGCATTGATTCACATGTGCATAAACAGGAACTAATGTGGTGGTTACATCAATGATCTTTTTAATGCGGATATCCTATCTCTTTCGGTTCCTAGAAATGTGTCTTTTCTTTCGCTCTTCTTCACTGTCGAACCTATAGTGAAATGAAGTCACATGATTAGCAAAATTTTGGTATGTATTCAATACTTTGTAGCACTTTGGACACGTGTATGGTCCATATTTTTTGTATGGTAGACTGTGGATTCTACCATCATCAATCTTTTCATCATTCTGTTTCCTTTTCCTATGATTCTTATTAACTACTTTATCATCATCTCCAACTGCAAGTGCAAAATTAAGGGTTTGAGAAATCCACCTGTGTGATTCTGTTGATGATCCTCCACGGAGATCAGGTTTATAAGAAGCTATGCAAGCATTGATCATCCTATTATTGGCGTTGGTGGCATCGTTGATATTATTATTATTCGAGGGAGCAACCGAATTTCCAAATTGGACTTCAAGAATCTGCATCGCATTCCTAATTCCTGGAGCATGGCTACAAAAGTTGTTTGTAGGACTTGAAGATGATGAATCGTTATCACTTGAAGAATATGTGTAATTTCTTGTGATTTGGTCATGCACATGCAACCTTCTCATCATCATATCAATATCCACATTGGGAGATTCATGAAGCGGTGAAGGTTAATGAAGGAGAGAAGATAATTTATTTTTTAAAGTCATCAATGGAAGGGAAGTCAAAGTAACAAAGATGAGAGAAGAATGACTTAGAAGAGGGTTGGTCTATATATCGATTGTAGGGTGTGTGTCACAACCATCTCAATGCAATTATTTTATTCTCACAATTCTTTGCATCTTCTACACCATTAATTGATACTTAAACTTAAAAAATTAATTTACTAAAATATTGGATATACCTTTTTTAATTTAATTTTTTAATTTGATTCTAATATGTCAATGTTATCATTTATTACTCTCTAATAAATAATCAAAGTACAAGTTCATGTATTTGAGATATTAACCAAAACTTTTATTGACAAATATGGACAAAATTAATAACTCTTTGGCCATCCATAGAAACACTTTTATATCAAAATATAAAAATCTTAATATATATTTTTTTTAACTAAAAATGGGATATTCCTTCTTTTGACCAATTTTAAGAATCATGTTGGGCAATTCTAAATTTTGGTAAATCTATTGCAGATTTTATTTAAAATTTAGTAAAAACGATATGTAATTTTAAAAAATAGTCCAATAATAAATACGTTTATCCTTTTTTTGGAAAAATTTATTTTTATTATATTTAATAATAGAGAATATATACAATATTTCATTCTAAACTATTACAAACAGTATTACACACCATGGATAGAGTCCAAATTACATGCACTCTTAAGAAAGAATAAAAAATATTGTATTATATAAAATGGATAAAAAATATCACATTTTATTAGAATTAACCAAAATCAAAAAAGTTCAACTTCGTATAGACTCACTTTTCAAAGTCTATGTAATTTAAGTTTATTTTCTATGTTCAAAATATATTAATAACTTAATTTTAATTAAGATTTTAATTTTATGATAAAAATTATAAAGAAAATTATTGCCATGTATTCTATATTTTCTGGTTTAATCGATGCTAAAATTAAGAGGCTTATAATCTATATATTTTATTTAAACAATGTGCATTCTTTTCTTATTCAAAATATTTGCCTTTGTTTATAGTTTTATAAATTATTGATATTTAATTTTAGTGTAAAGTATGATTGGATGAAATGAGCGTGTGGTAGTAACAATTAAGACATATTCTATCAAATTAGTAAAAAAAACATCGCAAACAATTTACTAGTCAAAAAATCAAATATTTAATTGTAATTTTTGTCATCTGATTGTTAACTAATTATATAATATTCCTTTCATTAAGTATTACATAATTAAGAAGAACAATAATAACCTTTGAGTTTGTTTTTTATGATAATATAATATAATTATGTATTAGGACTTTCAACCTTTTTTGGTACACCGGATTAACTGAGGATATCACGAAGACTAGACTGATTAATGATTAAATATAAACTAAATTTAATATCAAAATTTTAAATCACTTTAATATTAAATACTAAAAATAAAAAAAAATATAGAGTAATAATAAGATTATTATAAAGCAAATGTCAATATTATAATTTAAAATGCAAATTACATTTTAATTATCGTTTGTCTCCACTTTTACTTTTACTTCGTTTAAAGTAGGAAGTGGAGAAACCTAACTCATACCATCATCATTGTCACTGATAGTTGCAACCCGGCATTGATTCACATTTGCATAAACAGGAACTAATGTGGTGGTTACATCAATGATCTTTTTAATGCGGATATCCTATCTCTTTCGGTTCCTAGAAATGTGTCTTTTCTTTCGCTCTTCTTCACTGTCGAACCTATAGTGAAATGAAGTCACATGATTAGCAAAATTTTGGTATGTATTCAATACTTTGTAGCACTTTGGACACGTGTATGGTCCATATTTTTTGTATGGTAGACTGTGGATTCTACCATCATCAATCTTTTCATCATTCTGTTTCCTTTTCCTATGATTCTTATTAACTACTTTATCATCATCTCCAACTGCAAGTGCAAAATTAAGGGTTTGAGAAATCCACCTGTGTGATTCTGTTGATGATCCTCCACGGAGATCAGGTTTATAAGAAGCTATGCAAGCATTGATCATCCTATTATTGGCGTTGGTGGCATCGTTGATATTATTATTATTCGAGGGAGCAACCGAATTTCCAAATTGGACTTCAAGAATCTGCATCGCATTCCTAATTCCTGGAGCATGGCTACAAAAGTTGTTTGTAGGACTTGAAGATGATGAATCGTTATCACTTGAAGAATATGTGTAATTTCTTGTGATTTGGTCATGCACATGCAACCTTCTCATCATCATATCAATATCCACATTGGGAGATTCATGAAGCGGTGAAGGTTAATGAAGGAGAGAAGATAATTTATTTTTTAAAGTCATCAATGGAAGGGAAGTCAAAGTAACAAAGATGAGAGAAGAATGACTTAGAAGAGGGTTGGTCTATATATCGATTGTAGGGTGTGTGTCACAACCATCTCAATGCAATTATTTTATTCTCACAATTCTTTGCATCTTCTACACCATTAATTGATACTTAAACTTAAAAAATTAATTTACTAAAATATTGGATATACCTTTTTTAATTTAATTTTTTAATTTGATTCTAATATGTCAATGTTATCATTTATTACTCTCTAATAAATAATCAAAGTACAAGTTCATGTATTTGAGATATTAACCAAAACTTTTATTGACAAATATGAACAAAATTAATAACTCTTTGGCCATCCATAGAAACACTTTTATATCAAAATATAAAAATCTTAATATATATTTTTTTTAACTAAAAATGGGATATTCCTTCTTTTGACCAATTTTAAGAATCATGTTGGGCAATTCTAAATTTTGGTAAATCTATTGCAGATTTTATTTAAAATTTAGTAAAAACGATATGTAATTTTAAAAAATAGTCCAATAATAAATACGTTTATCCTTTTTTTGGAAAAATTTATTTTTATTATATTTAATAATAGAGAATATATACAATATTTCATTCTAAACTATTACAAACAGTATTACACACCATGGATAGAGTCCAAATTACATGCACTCTTAAGAAAGAATAAAAAATATTGTATTATATAAAATGGATAAAAAATATCACATTTTATTAGAATTAACCAAAATCAAAAAAGTTCAACTTCGTATAGACTCACTTTTCAAAGTCTATGTAATTTAAGTTTATTTTCTATGTTCAAAATATATTAATAACTTAATTTTAATTAAGATTTTAATTTTATGATAAAAATTATAAAGAAAATTATTGCCATGTATTCTATATTTTCTGGTTTAATCGATGCTAAAATTAAGAGGCTTATAATCTATATATTTTATTTAAACAATGTGCATTCTTTTCTTATTCAAAATATTTGCCTTTGTTTATAGTTTTATAAATTATTGATATTTAATTTTAGTGTAAAGTATGATTGGATGAAATGAGCGTGTGGTAGTAACAATTAAGACATATTCTATCAAATTAGTAAAAAAAACATCGCAAACAATTTACTAGTCAAAAAATCAAATATTTAATTGTAATTTTTGTCATCTGATTGTTAACTAATTATATAATATTCCTTTCATTAAGTATTACATAATTAAGAAGAACAATAATAACCTTTGAGTTTGTTTTTTATGATAATATAATATAATTATGTATTAGGACTTTCAACCTTTTTTGGTACACCGGATTAACTGAGGATATCACGAAGACTAGACTGATTAATGATTAAATATAAACTAAATTTAATATCAAAATTTTAAATCACTTTAATATTAAATACTAAAAATAAAAAAAAATATAGAGTAATAATAAGATTATTATAAAGCAAATGTCAATATTATAATTTAAAATGCAAATTACATTTTAATTATCGTTTGTCTCCACTTTTACTTTTACTTCGTTTAAAGTAGGAAGTGGAGAAACCTAACTCATACCATCATCATTGTCACTGATAGTTGCAACCCGGCATTGATTCACATGTGCATAAACAGGAACTAATGTGGTGGTTACATCAATGATCTTTTTAATGCGGATATCCTATCTCTTTCGGTTCCTAGAAATGTGTCTTTTCTTTCGCTCTTCTTCACTGTCGAACCTATAGTGAAATGAAGTCACATGATTAGCAAAATTTTGGTATGTATTCAATACTTTGTAGCACTTTGGACACGTGTATGGTCCATATTTTTTGTATGGTAGACTGTGGATTCTACCATCATCAATCTTTTCATCATTCTGTTTCCTTTTCCTATGATTCTTATTAACTACTTTATCATCATCTCCAACTGCAAGTGCAAAATTAAGGGTTTGAGAAATCCACCTGTGTGATTCTGTTGATGATCCTCCACGGAGATCAGGTTTATAAGAAGCTATGCAAGCATTGATCATCCTATTATTGGCGTTGGTGGCATCGTTGATATTATTATTATTCGAGGGAGCAACCGAATTTCCAAATTGGACTTCAAGAATCTGCATCGCATTCCTAATTCCTGGAGCATGGCTACAAAAGTTGTTTGTAGGACTTGAAGATGATGAATCGTTATCACTTGAAGAATATGTGTAATTTCTTGTGATTTGGTCATGCACATGCAACCTTCTCATCATCATATCAATATCCACATTGGGAGATTCATGAAGCGGTGAAGGTTAATGAAGGAGAGAAGATAATTTATTTTTTAAAGTCATCAATGGAAGGGAAGTCAAAGTAACAAAGATGAGAGAAGAATGACTTAGAAGAGGGTTGGTCTATATATCGATTGTAGGGTGTGTGTCACAACCATCTCAATGCAATTATTTTATTCTCACAATTCTTTGCATCTTCTACACCATTAATTGATACTTAAACTTAAAAAATTAATTTACTAAAATATTGGATATACCTTTTTTAATTTAATTTTTTAATTTGATTCTAATATGTCAATGTTATCATTTATTACTCTCTAATAAATAATCAAAGTACAAGTTCATGTATTTGAGATATTAACCAAAACTTTTATTGACAAATATGGACAAAATTAATAACTCTTTGGCCATCCATAGAAACACTTTTATATCAAAATATAAAAATCTTAATATATATTTTTTTTAACTAAAAATGGGATATTCCTTCTTTTGACCAATTTTAAGAATCATGTTGGGCAATTCTAAATTTTGGTAAATCTATTGCAGATTTTATTTAAAATTTAGTAAAAACGATATGTAATTTTAAAAAATAGTCCAATAATAAATACGTTTATCCTTTTTTTGGAAAAATTTATTTTTATTATATTTAATAATAGAGAATATATACAATATTTCATTCTAAACTATTACAAACAGTATTACACACCATGGATAGAGTCCAAATTACATGCACTCTTAAGAAAGAATAAAAAATATTGTATTATATAAAATGGATAAAAAATATCACATTTTATTAGAATTAACCAAAATCAAAAAAGTTCAACTTCGTATAGACTCACTTTTCAAAGTCTATGTAATTTAAGTTTATTTTCTATGTTCAAAATATATTAATAACTTAATTTTAATTAAGATTTTAATTTTATGATAAAAATTATAAAGAAAATTATTGCCATGTATTCTATATTTTCTGGTTTAATCGATGCTAAAATTAAGAGGCTTATAATCTATATATTTTATTTAAACAATGTGCATTCTTTTCTTATTCAAAATATTTGCCTTTGTTTATAGTTTTATAAATTATTGATATTTAATTTTAGTGTAAAGTATGATTGGATGAAATGAGCGTGTGGTAGTAACAATTAAGACATATTCTATCAAATTAGTAAAAAAAACATCGCAAACAATTTACTAGTCAAAAAATCAAATATTTAATTGTAATTTTTGTCATCTGATTGTTAACTAATTATATAATATTCCTTTCATTAAGTATTACATAATTAAGAAGAACAATAATAACCTTTGAGTTTGTTTTTTATGATAATATAATATAATTATGTATTAGGACTTTCAACCTTTTTTGGTACACCGGATTAACTGAGGATATCACGAAGACTAGACTGATTAATGATTAAATATAAACTAAATTTAATATCAAAATTTTAAATCACTTTAATATTAAATACTAAAAATAAAAAAAAATATAGAGTAATAATAAGATTATTATAAAGCAAATGTCAATATTATAATTTAAAATGCAAATTACATTTTAATTATCGTTTGTCTCCACTTTTACTTTTACTTCGTTTAAAGTAGGAAGTGGAGAAACCTAACTCATACCATCATCATTGTCACTGATAGTTGCAACCCGGCATTGATTCACATTTGCATAAACAGGAACTAATGTGGTGGTTACATCAATGATCTTTTTAATGCGGATATCCTATCTCTTTCGGTTCCTAGAAATGTGTCTTTTCTTTCGCTCTTCTTCACTGTCGAACCTATAGTGAAATGAAGTCACATGATTAGCAAAATTTTGGTATGTATTCAATACTTTGTAGCACTTTGGACACGTGTATGGTCCATATTTTTTGTATGGTAGACTGTGGATTCTACCATCATCAATCTTTTCATCATTCTGTTTCCTTTTCCTATGATTCTTATTAACTACTTTATCATCATCTCCAACTGCAAGTGCAAAATTAAGGGTTTGAGAAATCCACCTGTGTGATTCTGTTGATGATCCTCCACGGAGATCAGGTTTATAAGAAGCTATGCAAGCATTGATCATCCTATTATTGGCGTTGGTGGCATCGTTGATATTATTATTATTCGAGGGAGCAACCGAATTTCCAAATTGGACTTCAAGAATCTGCATCGCATTCCTAATTCCTGGAGCATGGCTACAAAAGTTGTTTGTAGGACTTGAAGATGATGAATCGTTATCACTTGAAGAATATGTGTAATTTCTTGTGATTTGGTCATGCACATGCAACCTTCTCATCATCATATCAATATCCACATTGGGAGATTCATGAAGCGGTGAAGGTTAATGAAGGAGAGAAGATAATTTATTTTTTAAAGTCATCAATGGAAGGGAAGTCAAAGTAACAAAGATGAGAGAAGAATGACTTAGAAGAGGGTTGGTCTATATATCGATTGTAGGGTGTGTGTCACAACCATCTCAATGCAATTATTTTATTCTCACAATTCTTTGCATCTTCTACACCATTAATTGATACTTAAACTTAAAAAATTAATTTACTAAAATATTGGATATACCTTTTTTAATTTAATTTTTTAATTTGATTCTAATATGTCAATGTTATCATTTATTACTCTCTAATAAATAATCAAAGTACAAGTTCATGTATTTGAGATATTAACCAAAACTTTTATTGACAAATATGAACAAAATTAATAACTCTTTGGCCATCCATAGAAACACTTTTATATCAAAATATAAAAATCTTAATATATATTTTTTTTAACTAAAAATGGGATATTCCTTCTTTTGACCAATTTTAAGAATCATGTTGGGCAATTCTAAATTTTGGTAAATCTATTGCAGATTTTATTTAAAATTTAGTAAAAACGATATGTAATTTTAAAAAATAGTCCAATAATAAATACGTTTATCCTTTTTTTGGAAAAATTTATTTTTATTATATTTAATAATAGAGAATATATACAATATTTCATTCTAAACTATTACAAACAGTATTACACACCATGGATAGAGTCCAAATTACATGCACTCTTAAGAAAGAATAAAAAATATTGTATTATATAAAATGGATAAAAAATATCACATTTTATTAGAATTAACCAAAATCAAAAAAGTTCAACTTCGTATAGACTCACTTTTCAAAGTCTATGTAATTTAAGTTTATTTTCTATGTTCAAAATATATTAATAACTTAATTTTAATTAAGATTTTAATTTTATGATAAAAATTATAAAGAAAATTATTGCCATGTATTCTATATTTTCTGGTTTAATCGATGCTAAAATTAAGAGGCTTATAATCTATATATTTTATTTAAACAATGTGCATTCTTTTCTTATTCAAAATATTTGCCTTTGTTTATAGTTTTATAAATTATTGATATTTAATTTTAGTGTAAAGTATGATTGGATGAAATGAGCGTGTGGTAGTAACAATTAAGACATATTCTATCAAATTAGTAAAAAAAACATCGCAAACAATTTACTAGTCAAAAAATCAAATATTTAATTGTAATTTTTGTCATCTGATTGTTAACTAATTATATAATATTCCTTTCATTAAGTATTACATAATTAAGAAGAACAATAATAACCTTTGAGTTTGTTTTTTATGATAATATAATATAATTATGTATTAGGACTTTCAACCTTTTTTGGTACACCGGATTAACTGAGGATATCACGAAGACTAGACTGATTAATGATTAAATATAAACTAAATTTAATATCAAAATTTTAAATCACTTTAATATTAAATACTAAAAATAAAAAAAAAATATAGAGTAATAATAAGATTATTATAAAGCAAATGTCAATATTATAATTTAAAATGCAAATTACATTTTAATTATCGTTTGTCTCCACTTTTACTTTTACTTCGTTTAAAGTAGGAAGTGGAGAAACCTAACTCATACCATCATCATTGTCACTGATAGTTGCAACCCGGCATTGATTCACATGTGCATAAACAGGAACTAATGTGGTGGTTACATCAATGATCTTTTTAATGCGGATATCCTATCTCTTTCGGTTCCTAGAAATGTGTCTTTTCTTTCGCTCTTCTTCACTGTCGAACCTATAGTGAAATGAAGTCACATGATTAGCAAAATTTTGGTATGTATTCAATACTTTGTAGCACTTTGGACACGTGTATGGTCCATATTTTTTGTATGGTAGACTGTGGATTCTACCATCATCAATCTTTTCATCATTCTGTTTCCTTTTCCTATGATTCTTATTAACTACTTTATCATCATCTCCAACTGCAAGTGCAAAATTAAGGGTTTGAGAAATCCACCTGTGTGATTCTGTTGATGATCCTCCACGGAGATCAGGTTTATAAGAAGCTATGCAAGCATTGATCATCCTATTATTGGCGTTGGTGGCATCGTTGATATTATTATTATTCGAGGGAGCAACCGAATTTCCAAATTGGACTTCAAGAATCTGCATCGCATTCCTAATTCCTGGAGCATGGCTACAAAAGTTGTTTGTAGGACTTGAAGATGATGAATCGTTATCACTTGAAGAATATGTGTAATTTCTTGTGATTTGGTCATGCACATGCAACCTTCTCATCATCATATCAATATCCACATTGGGAGATTCATGAAGCGGTGAAGGTTAATGAAGGAGAGAAGATAATTTATTTTTTAAAGTCATCAATGGAAGGGAAGTCAAAGTAACAAAGATGAGAGAAGAATGACTTAGAAGAGGGTTGGTCTATATATCGATTGTAGGGTGTGTGTCACAACCATCTCAATGCAATTATTTTATTCTCACAATTCTTTGCATCTTCTACACCATTAATTGATACTTAAACTTAAAAAATTAATTTACTAAAATATTGGATATACCTTTTTTAATTTAATTTTTTAATTTGATTCTAATATGTCAATGTTATCATTTATTACTCTCTAATAAATAATCAAAGTACAAGTTCATGTATTTGAGATATTAACCAAAACTTTTATTGACAAATATGGACAAAATTAATAACTCTTTGGCCATCCATAGAAACACTTTTATATCAAAATATAAAAATCTTAATATATATTTTTTTAACTAAAAATGGGATATTCCTTCTTTTGACCAATTTTAAGAATCATGTTGGGCAATTCTAAATTTTGGTAAATCTATTGCAGATTTTATTTAAAATTTAGTAAAAACGATGTGTAATTTTAAAAAATAGTCCAATAATAAATACGTTTATCCTTTTTTTGGAAAAATTTATTTTTATTATATTTAATAATAGAGAATATATACAATATTTCATTCTAAACTATTACAAACAGTATTACACACCATGGATAGAGTCCAAATTACATGCACTCTTAAGAAAGAATAAAAAATATTGTATTATATAAAATGGATAAAAAATATCACATTTTATTAGAATTAACCAAAATCAAAAAAGTTCAACTTCGTATAGACTCACTTTTCAAAGTCTATGTAACTTAAGTTTATTTTCTATGTTCAAAATATATTAATAACTTAATTTTAATTAAGATTTTAATTTTATGATAAAAATTATAAAGAAAATTATTGCCATGTATTCTATATTTTTTGGTTTAATCGATGCTAAAATTAAGAGGCTTATAATCTATATATTTTATTTAAACAATGTGCATTCTTTTCTTATTCAAAATATTTGCCTTTGTTTATAGTTTTATAAATTATTGATATTTAATTTTAGTGTAAAGTATGATTGGATGAAATGAGCGTGTGGTAGTAACAATTAAGACATATTCTATCAAATTAGTAAAAAAAACATCGCAAACAATTTACTAGTCAAAAAATCAAATATTTAATTGTAATTTTTGTCATCTGATTGTTAACTAATTATATAATATTCCTTTCATTAAGTATTACATAATTAAGAAGAACAATAATAACCTTTGAGTTTGTTTTTTATGATAATATAATATAATTATGTATTAGGACTTTCAACCTTTTTTGGTACACCGGATTAACTGAGGATATCACGAAGACTAGACTGATTAATGATTAAATATAAACTAAATTTAATATCAAAATTTTAAATCACTTTAATATTAAATACTAAAAATAAAAAAAAAATATAGAGTAATAATAAGATTATTATAAAGAAAATGTCAATATTATAATTTAAAATGCAAATTACATTTTAATTATCGTTTGTCTCCACTTTTACTTTTACTTCGTTTAAAGTAGGAAGTGGAGAAACCTAACTCATACCATCATCATTGTCACTGATAGTTGCAACCCGGCATTGATTCACATGTGCATAAACAGGAACTAATGTGGTGGTTACATCAATGATCTTTTTAATGCGGATATCCTATCTCTTTCGGTTCCTAGAAATGTGTCTTTTCATTCGCTCTTCTTCACTGTCGAACCTATAGTGAAATGAAGTCACATGATTAGCAAAATTTTGGTATGTATTCAATACTTTGTAGCACTTTGGACACGTGTATGGTCCATATTTTTTGTATGGTAGACTGTGGATTCTACCATCATCAATCTTTTCATCATTCTGTTTCCTTTTCCTATGATTCTTATTAACTACTTTATCGTCATCTCCAACAGCAAGTGCAAAATTAAGGGTTTGAGAAATCCACCTGTGTGATTCTGTTGATGATCCTCCCCGGAGATCAGGTTTATAAGAAGCTATGCAAGCATTGATCATCCTATTATTGGCGTTGGTGGCATCGTTGATATTATTATTATTCGAGGGAGCAACCGAATTTCCAAATTGGACTTCAAGAATCTGCATCGCATTCCTAATTCCTGGAGCATGGCTACAAAAGTTGTTTGTAGGACTTGAAGATGATGAATCGTTATCACTTGAAGAATATGTGTAATTTCTTGTGATTTGGTCATGCACATGCAACCTTCTCATCATCATATCAATATCCACATTGGGAGATTCATGAAGCGGTGAAGGTTAATGAAGGAGAGAAGATAATTTATTTTTTAAAGTCATCAATGGAAGGGAAGTCAAAGTAACAAAGATGAGAGAAGAATGACTTAGAAGAGGGTTGGTCTATATATCGATTGTAGGGTGTGTGTCACAACCATCTCAATGCAATTATTTTATTCTCACAATTCTTTGCATCTTCTACACCATTAATTGATACTTAAACTTAAAAAATTAATTTACTAAAATATTGGATATACCTTTTTTAATTTAATTTTTTAATTTGATTCTAATATGTCAATGTTATCATTTATTACTCTCTAATAAATAATCAAAGTACAAGTTCATGTATTTGAGATATTAACCAAAACTTTTATTGACAAATATGGACAAAATTAATAACTCTTTGGCCATCCATAGAAACACTTTTATATCAAAATATAAAAATCTTAATATATATTTTTTTTAACTAAAAATGGGATATTCCTTCTTTTGACCAATTTTAAGAATCATGTTGGGCAATTCTAAATTTTGGTAAATCTATTGCAGATTTTATTTAAAATTTAGTAAAAACGATATGTAATTTTAAAAAATAGTCCAATAATAAATACGTTTATCCTTTTTTTGGAAAAATTTATTTTTATTATATTTAATTATAGAGAATATATACAATATTTCATTCTAAACTATTACAAACAGTATTACACACCATGGATAGAGTCCAAATTACATGCACTCTTAAGAAAGAATAAAAAATATTGTATTATATAAAATGGATAAAAAATATCACATTTTATTAGAATTAACCAAAATCAAAAAAGTTCAACTTCGTATAGACTCACTTTTCAAAGTCTATGTAACTTAAGTTTATTTTCTATGTTCAAAATATATTAATAACTTAATTTTAATTAAGATTTTAATTTTATGATAAAAATTATAAAGAAAATTATTGCCATGTATTCTATATTTTCTGGTTTAATCGATGCTAAAATTAAGAGGCTTATAATCTATATATTTTATTTAAACAATGTGCATTCTTTTCTTATTCAAAATATTTGCCTTTGTTTATAGTTTTATAAATTATTGATATTTAATTTTAGTGTAAAGTATGATTGGATGAAATGAGCGTGTGGTAGTAACAATTAAGACATATTCTATCAAATTAGTAAAAAAAACATCGCAAACAATTTACTAGTCAAAAAATCAAATATTTAATTGTAATTTTTGTCATCTGATTGTTAACTAATTATATAATATTCCTTTCATTAAGTATTACATAATTAAGAAGAACAATAATAACCTTTGAGTTTGTTTTTTATGATAATATAATATAATTATGTATTAGGACTTTCAACCTTTTTTGGTACACCGGATTAACTGAGGATATCACGAAGACTAGACTGATTAATGATTAAATATAAACTAAATTTAATATCAAAATTTTAAATCACTTTAATATTAAATACTAAAAATAAAAAAAAAAATATAGAGTAATAATAAGATTATTATAAAGCAAATGTCAATATTATAATTTAAAATGCAAATTACATTTTAATTATCGTTTGTCTCCACTTTTACTTTTACTTCGTTTAAAGTAGGAAGTGGAGAAACCTAACTCATACCATCATCATTGTCACTGATAGTTGCAACCCGGCATTGATTCACATGTGCATAAACAGGAACTAATGTGGTGGTTACATCAATGATCTTTTTAATGCGGATATCCTATCTCTTTCGGTTCCTAGAAATGTGTCTTTTCATTCGCTCTTCTTCACTGTCGAACCTATAGTGAAATGAAGTCACATGATTAGCAAAATTTTGGTATGTATTCAATACTTTGTAGCACTTTGGACACGTGTATGGTCCATATTTTTTGTATGGTAGACTGTGGATTCTACCATCATCAATCTTTTCATCATTCTGTTTCCTTTTCCTATGATTCTTATTAACTACTTTATCATCATCTCCAACAGCAAGTGCAAAATTAAGGGTTTGAGAAATCCACCTGTGTGATTCTGTTGATGATCCTCCACGGAGATCAGGTTTATAAGAAGCTATGCAAGCATTGATCATCCTATTATTGGCGTTGGTGGCATCGTTGATATTATTATTATTCGAGGGAGCAACCGAATTTCCAAATTGGACTTCAAGAATCTGCATCGCATTCCTAATTCCTGCAGCATGGCTACAAAAGTTGTTTGTAGGACTTGAAGATGATGAATCGTTATCACTTGAAGAATATGTGTAATTTCTTGTGATTTGGTCATGCACATGCAACCTTCTCATCATCATATCAATATCCACATTGGGAGATTCATGAAGCGGTGAAGGTTAATGAAGGAGAGAAGATAATTTATTTTTTAAAGTCATCAATGGAAGGGAAGTCAAAGTAACAAAGATGAGAGAAGAATGACTTAGAAGAGGGTTGGTCTATATATCGATTGTAGGGTGTGTGTCACAACCATCTCAATGCAATTATTTTATTCTCACAATTCTTTGCATCTTCTACACCATTAATTGATACTTAAACTTAAAAAATTAATTTACTAAAATATTGGATATACCTTTTTTAATTTAATTTTTTAATTTGATTCTAATATGTCAATGTTATCATTTATTACTCTCTAATAAATAATCAAAGTACAAGTTCATGTATTTGAGATATTAACCAAAACTTTTATTGACAAATATGGACAAAATTAATAACTCTTTGGCCATCCATAGAAACACTTTTATATCAAAATATAAAAATCTTAATATATATATTTTTTAACTAAAAATGGGATATTCCTTCTTTTGACCAATTTTAAGAATCATGTTGGGCAATTCTAAATTTTGGTAAATCTATTGCAGATTTTATTTAAAATTTAGTAAAAACGATATGTAATTTTAAAAAATAGTCCAATAATAAATACGTTTATCCTTTTTTTGGAAAAATTTATTTTTATTATATTTAATAATAGAGAATATATACAATATTTCATTCTAAACTATTACAAACAGTATTACACACCATGGATAGAGTCCAAATTACATGAACTCTTAAGAAAGAATAAAAAATATTGTATTATATAAAATGGATAAAAAATATCACATTTTATTAGAATTAACCAAAATCAAAAAAGTTCAACTTCGTATAGACTCACTTTTCAAAGTCTATGTAATTTAAGTTTATTTTCTATGTTCAAAATATATTAATAACTTAATTTTAATTAAGATTTTAATTTTATGATAAAAATTATAAAGAAAATTATTGCCATGTATTCTATATTTTCTGGTTTAATCGATGCTAAAATTAAGAGGCTTATAATCTATATATTTTATTTAAACAATGTGCATTCTTTTCTTATTCAAAATATTTGCCTTTGTTTATAGTTTTATAAATTATTGATATTTAATTTTAGTGTAAAGTATGATTGGATGAAATGAGCGTGTGGTAGTAACAATTAAGACATATTCTATCAAATTAGTAAAAAAAACATCGCAAACAATTTACTAGTCAAAAAATCAAATATTTAATTGTAATTTTTGTCATCTGATTGTTAACTAATTATATAATATTCCTTTCATTAAGTATTACATAATTAAGAAGAACAATAATAACCTTTGAGTTTGTTTTTTATGATAATATAATATAATTATGTATTAGGACTTTCAACCTTTTTTGGTACACCGGATTAACTGAGGATATCACGAAGACTAGACTGATTAATGATTAAATATAAACTAAATTTAATATCAAAATTTTAAATCACTTTAATATTAAATACTAAAAAAAAAAAAAAAATATAGAGTAATAATAAGATTATTATAAAGCAAATGTCAATATTATAATTTAAAATGCAAATTACATTTTAATTATCGTTTGTCTCCACTTTTACTTTTACTTCGTTTAAAGTAGGAAGTGGAGAAACCTAACTCATACCATCATCATTGTCACTGATAGTTGCAACCCGGCATTGATTCACATGTGCATAAACAGGAACTAATGTGGTGGTTACATCAATGATCTTTTTAATGCGGATATCCTATCTCTTTCGGTTCCTAGAAATGTGTCTTTTCTTTCGCTCTTCTTCACTGTCGAACCTATAGTGAAATGAAGTCACATGATTAGCAAAATTTTGGTATGTATTCAATACTTTGTAGCACTTTGGACACGTGTATGGTCCATATTTTTTGTATGGTAGACTGTGGATTCTACCATCATCAATCTTTTCATCATTCTGTTTCCTTTTCCTATGATTCTTATTAACTACTTTATCATCATCTCCAACTGCAAGTGCAAAATTAAGGGTTTGAGAAATCCACCTGTGTGATTCTGTTGATGATCCTCCACGGAGATCAGGTTTATAAGAAGCTATGCAAGCATTGATCATCCTATTATTGGCGTTGGTGGCATCGTTGATATTATTATTATTCGAGGGAGCAACCGAATTTCCAAATTGGACTTCAAGAATCTGCATCGCATTCCTAATTCCTGCAGCATGGCTACAAAAGTTGTTTGTAGGACTTGAAGATGATGAATCGTTATCACTTGAAGAATATGTGTAATTTCTTGTGATTTGGTCATGCACATGCAACCTTCTCATCATCATATCAATATCCACATTGGGAGATTCATGAAGCGGTGAAGGTTAATGAAGGAGAGAAGATAATTTATTTTTTAAAGTCATCAATGGAAGGGAAGTCAAAGTAACAAAGATGAGAGAAGAATGACTTAGAAGAGGGTTGGTCTATATATCGATTGTAGGGTGTGTGTCACAACCATCTCAATGCAATTATTTTATTCTCACAATTCTTTGCATCTTCTACACCATTAATTGATACTTAAACTTAAAAAATTAATTTACTAAAATATTGGATATACCTTTTTTAATTTAATTTTTTAATTTGATTCTAATATGTCAATGTTATCATTTATTACTCTCTAATAAATAATCAAAGTACAAGTTCATGTATTTGAGATATTAACCAAAACTTTTATTGACAAATATGGACAAAATTAATAACTCTTTGGCCATCCATAGAAACACTTTTATATCAAAATATAAAAATCTTAATATATATTTTTTTTAACTAAAAATGGGATATTCCTTCTTTTGACCAATTTTAAGAATCATGTTGGGCAATTCTAAATTTTGGTAAATCTATTGCAGATTTTATTTAAAATTTAGTAAAAACGATATGTAATTTTAAAAAATAGTCCAATAATAAATACGTTTATCCTTTTTTTGGAAAAATTTATTTTTATTATATTTAATAATAGAGAATATATACAATATTTCATTCTAAACTATTACAAACAGTATTACACACCATGGATAGAGTCCAAATTACATGAACTCTTAAGAAAGAATAAAAAATATTGTATTATATAAAATGGATAAAAAATATCACATTTTATTAGAATTAACCAAAATCAAAAAAGTTCAACTTCGTATAGACTCACTTTTCAAAGTCTATGTAATTTAAGTTTATTTTCTATGTTCAAAATATATTAATAACTTAATTTTAATTAAGATTTTAATTTTATGATAAAAATTATAAAGAAAATTATTGCCATGTATTCTATATTTTCTGGTTTAATCGATGCTAAAATTAAGAGGCTTATAATCTATATATTTTATTTAAACAATGTGCATTCTTTTCTTATTCAAAATATTTGCCTTTGTTTATAGTTTTATAAATTATTGATATTTAATTTTAGTGTAAAGTATGATTGGATGAAATGAGCGTGTGGTAGTAACAATTAAGACATATTCTATCAAATTAGTAAAAAAAACATCGCAAACAATTTACTAGTCAAAAAATCAAATATTTAATTGTAATTTTTGTCATCTGATTGTTAACTAATTATATAATATTCCTTTCATTAAGTATTACATAATTAAGAAGAACAATAATAACCTTTGAGTTTGTTTTTTATGATAATATAATATAATTATGTATTAGGACTTTCAACCTTTTTTGGTACACCGGATTAACTGAGGATATCACGAAGACTAGACTGATTAATGATTAAATATAAACTAAATTTAATATCAAAATTTTAAATCACTTTAATATTAAATACTAAAAATAAAAAAAAAATATAGAGTAATAATAAGATTATTATAAAGCAAATGTCAATATTATAATTTAAAATGCAAATTACATTTTAATTATCGTTTGTCTCCACTTTTACTTTTACTTCGTTTAAAGTAGGAAGTGGAGAAACCTAACTCATACCATCATCATTGTCACTGATAGTTGCAACCCGGCATTGATTCACATGTGCATAAACAGGAACTAATGTGGTGGTTACATCAATGATCTTTTTAATGCGGATATCCTATCTCTTTCGGTTCCTAGAAATGTGTCTTTTCTTTCGCTCTTCTTCACTGTCGAACCTATAGTGAAATGAAGTCACATGATTAGCAAAATTTTGGTATGTATTCAATACTTTGTAGCACTTTGGACACGTGTATGGTCCATATTTTTTGTATGGTAGACTGTGGATTCTACCATCATCAATCTTTTCATCATTCTGTTTCCTTTTCCTATGATTCTTATTAACTACTTTATCATCATCTCCAACTGCAAGTGCAAAATTAAGGGTTTGAGAAATCCACCTGTGTGATTCTGTTGATGATCCTCCACGGAGATCAGGTTTATAAGAAGCTATGCAAGCATTGATCATCCTATTATTGGCGTTGGTGGCATCGTTGATATTATTATTATTCGAGGGAGCAACCGAATTTCCAAATTGGACTTCAAGAATCTGCATCGCATTCCTAATTCCTGGAGCATGGCTACAAAAGTTGTTTGTAGGACTTGAAGATGATGAATCGTTATCACTTGAAGAATATGTGTAATTTCTTATGATTTGGTCATGCACATGCAACCTTCTCATCATCATATCAATATCCACATTGGGAGATTCATGAAGCGGTGAAGGTTAATGAAGGAGAAAAGATAATTTATTTTTTAAAGTCATCAATGGAAGGGAAGTCAAAGTAACAAAGATGAGAGAAGAATGACTTAGAAGAGGGTTGGTCTATATATCGATTGTAGGGTGTGTGTCACAACCATCTCAATGCAATTATTTTATTCTCACAATTCTTTGCATCTTCTACACCATTAATTGATACTTAAACTTAAAAAATTAATTTACTAAAATATTGGATATACCTTTTTTAATTTAATTTTTTAATTTGATTCTAATATGTCAATGTTATCATTTATTACTCTCTAATAAATAATCAAAGTACAAGTTCATGTATTTGAGATATTAACCAAAACTTTTATTGACAAATATGGACAAAATTAATAACTCTTTGGCCATCCATAGAAACACTTTTATATCAAAATATAAAAATCTTAATATATATTTTTTTTAACTAAAAATGGGATATTCCTTCTTTTGACCAATTTTAAGAATCATGTTGGGCAATTCTAAATTTTGGTAAATCTATTGCAGATTTTATTTAAAATTTAGTAAAAACGATATGTAATTTTAAAAAATAGTCCAATAATAAATACGTTTATCCTTTTTTTGGAAAAATTTATTTTTATTATATTTAATAATAGAGAATATATACAATATTTCATTCTAAACTATTACAAACAGTATTACACACCATGGATAGAGTCCAAATTACATGCACTCTTAAGAAAGAATAAAAAATATTGTATTATATAAAATGGATAAAAAATATCACATTTTATTAGAATTAACCAAAATCAAAAAAGTTCAACTTCGTATAGACTCACTTTTCAAAGTCTATGTAACTTAAGTTTATTTTCTATGTTCAAAATATATTAATAACTTAATTTTAATTAAGATTTTAATTTTATGATAAAAATTATAAAGAAAATTATTGCCATGTATTCTATATTTTTTGGTTTAATCGATGCTAAAATTAAGAGGCTTATAATCTATATATTTTATTTAAACAATGTGCATTCTTTTCTTATTCAAAATATTTGCCTTTGTTTATAGTTTTATAAATTATTGATATTTAATTTTAGTGTAAAGTATGATTGGATGAAATGAGCGTGTGGTAGTAACAATTAAGACATATTCTATCAAATTAGTAAAAAAAACATCGCAAACAATTTACTAGTCAAAAAATCAAATATTTAATTGTAATTTTTGTCATCTGATTGTTAACTAATTATATAATATTCCTTTCATTAAGTATTACATAATTAAGAAGAACAATAATAACCTTTGAGTTTGTTTTTTATGATAATATAATATAATTATGTATTAGGACTTTCAACCTTTTTTGGTACACCGGATTAACTGAGGATATCACGAAGACTAGACTGATTAATGATTAAATATAAACTAAATTTAATATCAAAATTTTAAATCACTTTAATATTAAATACTAAAAATAAAAAAAAAATATAGAGTAATAATAAGATTATTATAAAGCAAATGTCAATATTATAATTTAAAATGCAAATTACATTTTAATTATCGTTTGTCTCCACTTTTACTTTTACTTCGTTTAAAGTAGGAAGTGGAGAAACCTAACTCATACCATCATCATTGTCACTGATAGTTGCAACCCGGCATTGATTCACATGTGCATAAACAGGAACTAATGTGGTGGTTACATCAATGATCTTTTTAATGCGGATATCCTATCTCTTTCGGTTCCTAGAAATGTGTCTTTTCTTTCGCTCTTCTTCACTGTCGAACCTATAGTGAAATGAAGTCACATGATTAGCAAAATTTTGGTATGTATTCAATACTTTGTAGCACTTTGGACACGTGTATGGTCCATATTTTTTGTATGGTAGACTGTGGATTCTACCATCATCAATCTTTTCATCATTCTGTTTCCTTTTCCTATGATTCTTATTAACTACTTTATCATCATCTCCAACTGCAAGTGCAAAATTAAGGGTTTGAGAAATCCACCTGTGTGATTCTGTTGATGATCCTCCACGGAGATCAGGTTTATAAGAAGCTATGCAAGCATTGATCATCCTATTATTGGCGTTGGTGGCATCGTTGATATTATTATTATTCGAGGGAGCAACCGAATTTCCAAATTGGACTTCAAGAATCTGCATCGCATTCCTAATTCCTGGAGCATGGCTACAAAAGTTGTTTGTAGGACTTGAAGATGATGAATCGTTATCACTTGAAGAATATGTGTAATTTCTTATGATTTGGTCATGCACATGCAACCTTCTCATCATCATATCAATATCCACATTGGGAGATTCATGAAGCGGTGAAGGTTAATGAAGGAGAAAAGATAATTTATTTTTTAAAGTCATCAATGGAAGGGAAGTCAAAGTAACAAAGATGAGAGAAGAATGACTTAGAAGAGGGTTGGTCTATATATCGATTGTAGGGTGTGTGTCACAACCATCTCAATGCAATTATTTTATTCTCACAATTCTTTGCATCTTCTACACCATTAATTGATACTTAAACTTAAAAAATTAATTTACTAAAATATTGGATATACCTTTTTTAATTTAATTTTTTAATTTGATTCTAATATGTCAATGTTATCATTTATTACTCTCTAATAAATAATCAAAGTACAAGTTCATGTATTTGAGATATTAACCAAAACTTTTATTGACAAATATGGACAAAATTAATAACTCTTTGGCCATCCATAGAAACACTTTTATATCAAAATATAAAAATCTTAATATATATTTTTTTTAACTAAAAATGGGATATTCCTTCTTTTGACCAATTTTAAGAATCATGTTGGGCAATTCTAAATTTTGGTAAATCTATTGCAGATTTTATTTAAAATTTAGTAAAAACGATATGTAATTTTAAAAAATAGTCCAATAATAAATACGTTTATCCTTTTTTTGGAAAAATTTATTTTTATTATATTTAATAATAGAGAATATATACAATATTTCATTCTAAACTATTACAAACAGTATTACACACCATGGATAGAGTCCAAATTACATGCACTCTTAAGAAAGAATAAAAAATATTGTATTATATAAAATGGATAAAAAATATCACATTTTATTAGAATTAACCAAAATCAAAAAAGTTCAACTTCGTATAGACTCACTTTTCAAAGTCTATGTAATTTAAGTTTATTTTCTATGTTCAAAATATATTAATAACTTAATTTTAATTAAGATTTTAATTTTATGATAAAAATTATAAAGAAAATTATTGCCATGTATTCTATATTTTCTGGTTTAATCGATGCTAAAATTAAGAGGCTTATAATCTATATATTTTATTTAAACAATGTGCATTCTTTTCTTATTCAAAATATTTGCCTTTGTTTATAGTTTTATAAATTATTGATATTTAATTTTAGTGTAAAGTATGATTGGATGAAATGAGCGTGTGGTAGTAACAATTAAGACATATTCTATCAAATTAGTAAAAAAAACATCGCAAACAATTTACTAGTCAAAAAATCAAATATTTAATTGTAATTTTTGTCATCTGATTGTTAACTAATTATATAATATTCCTTTCATTAAGTATTACATAATTAAGAAGAACAATAATAACCTTTGAGTTTGTTTTTTATGATAATATAATATAATTATGTATTAGGACTTTCAACCTTTTTTGGTACACCGGATTAACTGAGGATATCACGAAGACTAGACTGATTAATGATTAAATATAAACTAAATTTAATATCAAAATTTTAAATCACTTTAATATTAAATACTAAAAATAAAAAAAAATATAGAGTAATAATAAGATTATTATAAAGCAAATGTCAATATTATAATTTAAAATGCAAATTACATTTTAATTATCGTTTGTCTCCACTTTTACTTTTACTTCGTTTAAAGTAGGAAGTGGAGAAACCTAACTCATACCATCATCATTGTCACTGATAGTTGCAACCCGGCATTGATTCACATGTGCATAAACAGGAACTAATGTGGTGGTTACATCAATGATCTTTTTAATGCGGATATCCTATCTCTTTCGGTTCCTAGAAATGTGTCTTTTCTTTCGCTCTTCTTCACTGTCGAACCTATAGTGAAATGAAGTCACATGATTAGCAAAATTTTGGTATGTATTCAATACTTTGTAGCACTTTGGACACGTGTATGGTCCATATTTTTTGTATGGTAGACTGTGGATTCTACCATCATCAATCTTTTCATCATTCTGTTTCCTTTTCCTATGATTCTTATTAACTACTTTATCATCATCTCCAACTGCAAGTGCAAAATTAAGGGTTTGAGAAATCCACCTGTGTGATTCTGTTGATGATCCTCCACGGAGATCAGGTTTATAAGAAGCTATGCAAGCATTGATCATCCTATTATTGGCGTTGGTGGCATCGTTGATATTATTATTATTCGAGGGAGCAACCGAATTTCCAAATTGGACTTCAAGAATCTGCATCGCATTCCTAATTCCTGCAGCATGGCTACAAAAGTTGTTTGTAGGACTTGAAGATGATGAATCGTTATCACTTGAAGAATATGTGTAATTTCTTGTGATTTGGTCATGCACATGCAACCTTCTCATCATCATATCAATATCCACATTGGGAGATTCATGAAGCGGTGAAGGTTAATGAAGGAGAGAAGATAATTTATTTTTTAAAGTCATCAATGGAAGGGAAGTCAAAGTAACAAAGATGAGAGAAGAATGACTTAGAAGAGGGTTGGTCTATATATCGATTGTAGGGTGTGTGTCACAACCATCTCAATGCAATTATTTTATTCTCACAATTCTTTGCATCTTCTACACCATTAATTGATACTTAAACTTAAAAAATTAATTTACTAAAATATTGGATATACCTTTTTTAATTTAATTTTTTAATTTGATTCTAATATGTCAATGTTATCATTTATTACTCTCTAATAAATAATCAAAGTACAAGTTCATGTATTTGAGATATTAACCAAAACTTTTATTGACAAATATGGACAAAATTAATAACTCTTTGGCCATCCATAGAAACACTTTTATATCAAAATATAAAAATCTTAATATATATTTTTTTTAACTAAAAATGGGATATTCCTTCTTTTGACCAATTTTAAGAATCATGTTGGGCAATTCTAAATTTTGGTAAATCTATTGCAGATTTTATTTAAAATTTAGTAAAAACGATATGTAATTTTAAAAAATAGTCCAATAATAAATACGTTTATCCTTTTTTTGGAAAAATTTATTTTTATTATATTTAATAATAGAGAATATATACAATATTTCATTCTAAACTATTACAAACAGTATTACACACCATGGATAGAGTCCAAATTACATGCACTCTTAAGAAAGAATAAAAAATATTGTATTATATAAAATGGATAAAAAATATCACATTTTATTAGAATTAACCAAAATCAAAAAAGTTCAACTTCGTATAGACTCACTTTTCAAAGTCTATGTAACTTAAGTTTATTTTCTATGTTCAAAATATATTAATAACTTAATTTTAATTAAGATTTTAATTTTATGATAAAAATTATAAAGAAAATTATTGCCATGTATTCTATATTTTTTGGTTTAATCGATGCTAAAATTAAGAGGCTTATAATCTATATATTTTATTTAAACAATGTGCATTCTTTTCTTATTCAAAATATTTGCCTTTGTTTATAGTTTTATAAATTATTGATATTTAATTTTAGTGTAAAGTATGATTGGATGAAATGAGCGTGTGGTAGTAACAATTAAGACATATTCTATCAAATTAGTAAAAAAAACATCGCAAACAATTTACTAGTCAAAAAATCAAATATTTAATTGTAATTTTTGTCATCTGATTGTTAACTAATTATATAATATTCCTTTCATTAAGTATTACATAATTAAGAAGAACAATAATAACCTTTGAGTTTGTTTTTTATGATAATATAATATAATTATGTATTAGGACTTTCAACCTTTTTTGGTACACCGGATTAACTGAGGATATCACGAAGACTAGACTGATTAATGATTAAATATAAACTAAATTTAATATCAAAATTTTAAATCAGTTTAATATTAAATACTAAAAATAAAAAAAAAATATAGAGTAATAATAAGATTATTATAAAGCAAATGTCAATATTATAATTTAAAATGCAAATTACATTTTAATTATCGTTTGTCTCCACTTTTACTTTTACTTCGTTTAAAGTAGGAAGTGGAGAAACCTAACTCATACCATCATCATTGTCACTGATAGTTGCAACCCGGCATTGATTCACATGTGCATAAACAGGAACTAATGTGGTGGTTACATCAATGATCTTTTTAATGCGGATATCCTATCTCTTTCGGTTCCTAGAAATGTGTCTTTTCTTTCGCTCTTCTTCACTGTCGAACCTATAGTGAAATGAAGTCACATGATTAGCAAAATTTTGGTATGTATTCAATACTTTGTAGCACTTTGGACACGTGTATGGTCCATATTTTTTGTATGGTAGACTGTGGATTCTACCATCATCAATCTTTTCATCATTCTGTTTCCTTTTCCTATGATTCTTATTAACTACTTTATCATCATATCCAACAGCAAGTGCAAAATTAAGGGTTTGACAAATCCACCTGTGTGATTCTGTTGATGATCCTCCACGGAGATCAGGTTTATAAGAAGCTATGCAAGCATTGATCTTCCTATTATTGGCGTTGGTGGCATCGTTGATATTATTATTATTCGAGGGAGCAACCGAATTTCCAAATTGGACTTCAAGAATCTGCATCGCATTCCTAATTCCTGCAGCATGGCTACAAAAGTTGTTTGTAGGACTTGAAGATGATGAATCGTTATCACTTGAAGAATATGTGTAATTTCTTGTGATTTGGTCATGCACATGCAACCTTCTCATCATCATATCAATATCCACATTGGGAGATTCATGAAGCGGTGAAGGTTAATGAAGGAGAGAAGATAATTTATTTTTTAAAGTCATCAATGGAAGGGAAGTCAAAGTAACAAAGATGAGAGAAGAATGACTTAGAAGAGGGTTGGTCTATATATCGATTGTAGGGTGTGTGTCACAACCATCTCAATGCAATTATTTTATTCTCACAATTCTTTGCATCTTCTACACCATTAATTGATACTTAAACTTAAAAAATTAATTTACTAAAATATTGGATATACCTTTTTTAATTTAATTTTTTAATTTGATTCTAATATGTCAATGTTATCATTTATTACTCTCTAATAAATAATCAAAGTACAAGTTCATGTATTTGAGATATTAACCAAAACTTTTATTGACAAATATGGACAAAATTAATAACTCTTTGGCCATCCATAGAAACACTTTTATATCAAAATATAAAAATCTTAATATATATTTTTTTTAACTAAAAATGGGATATTCCTTCTTTTGACCAATTTTAAGAATCATGTTGGGCAATTCTAAATTTTGGTAAATCTATTGCAGATTTTATTTAAAATTTAGTAAAAACGATATGTAATTTTAAAAAATAGTCCAATAATAAATACGTTTATCCTTTTTTTGGAAAAATTTATTTTTATTATATTTAATAATAGAGAATATATACAATATTTCATTCTAAACTATTACAAACAGTATTACACACCATGGATAGAGTCCAAATTACATGCACTCTTAAGAAAGAATAAAAAATATTGTATTATATAAAATGGATAAAAAATATCACATATTATTAGAATTAACCAAAATCAAAAAAGTTCAACTTCGTATAGACTCACTTTTCAAAGTCTATGTAACTTAAGTTTATTTTCTATGTTCAAAATATATTAATAACTTAATTTTAATTAAGATTTTAATTTTATGATAAAAATTATAAAGAAAATTATTGCCATGTATTCTATATTTTTTGGTTTAATCGATGCTAAAATTAAGAGGCTTATAATCTATATATTTTATTTAAACAATGTGCATTCTTTTCTTATTCAAAATATTTGCCTTTGTTTATAGTTTTATAAATTATTGATATTTAATTTTAGTGTAAAGTATGATTGGATGAAATGAGCGTGTGGTAGTAACAATTAAGACATATTCTATCAAATTAGTAAAAAAAAACATCGCAAACAATTTACTAGTCAAAAAATCAAATATTTAATTGTAATTTTTGTCATCTGATTGTTAACTAATTATATAATATTCCTTTCATTAAGTATTACATAATTAAGAAGAACAATAATAACCTTTGAGTTTGTTTTTTATGATAATATAATATAATTATGTATTAGGACTTTCAACCTTTTTTGGTACACCGGATTAACTGAGGATATCACGAAGACTAGACTGATTAATGATTAAATATAAACTAAATTTAATATCAAAATTTTAAATCACTTTAATATTAAATACTAAAAATAAAAAAAAAATATAGAGTAATAATAAGATTATTATAAAGCAAATGTCAATATTATAATTTAAAATGCAAATTACATTTTAATTATCGTTTGTCTCCACTTTTACTTTTACTTCGTTTAAAGTAGGAAGTGGAGAAACCTAACTCATACCATCATCATTGTCACTGATAGTTGCAACCCGGCATTGATTCACATGTGCATAAACAGGAACTAATGTGGTGGTTACATCAATGATCTTTTTAATGCGGATATCCTATCTCTTTCGGTTCCTAGAAATGTGTCTTTTCTTTCGCTCTTCTTCACTGTCGAACCTATAGTGAAATGAAGTCACATGATTAGCAAAATTTTGGTATGTATTCAATACTTTGTAGCACTTTGGACATGTGTATGGTCCATATTTTTTGTATGGTAGACTGTGGATTCTACCATCATCAATCTTTTCATCATTCTGTTTCCTTTTCCTATGATTCTTATTAACTACTTTATCATCATCTCCAACAGCAAGTGCAAAATTAAGGGTTTGAGAAATCCACCTGTGTGATTCTGTTGATGATCCTCCACGGAGATCAGGTTTATAAGAAGCTATGCAAGCATTGATCATCCTATTATTGGCGTTGGTGGCATCGTTGATATTATTATTATTCGAGGGAGCAACCGAATTTCCAAATTGGACTTCAAGAATCTGCATCGCATTCCTAATTCCTGCAGCATGGCTACAAAAGTTGTTTGTAGGACTTGAAGATGATGAATCGTTATCACTTGAAGAATATGTGTAATTTCTTGTGATTTGGTCATGCACATGCAACCTTCTCATCATCATATCAATATCCACATTGGGAGATTCATGAAGCGGTGAAGGTTAATGAAGGAGAGAAGATAATTTATTTTTTAAAGTCATCAATGGAAGGGAAGTCAAAGTAACAAAGATGAGAGAAGAATGACTTAGAAGAGGGTTGGTCTATATATCGATTGTAGGGTGTGTGTCACAACCATCTCAATGCAATTATTTTATTCTCACAATTCTTTGCATCTTCTACACCATTAATTGATACTTAAACTTAAAAAATTAATTTACTAAAATATTGGATATACCTTTTTTAATTTAATTTTTTAATTTGATTCTAATATGTCAATGTTATCATTTATTACTCTCTAATAAATAATCAAAGTACAAGTTCATGTATTTGAGATATTAACCAAAACTTTTATTGACAAATATGGACAAAATTAATAACTCTTTGGCCATCCATAGAAACACTTTTATATCAAAATATAAAAATCTTAATATATATTTTTTTTAACTAAAAATGGGATATTCCTTCTTTTGACCAATTTTAAGAATCATGTTGGGCAATTCTAAATTTTGGTAAATCTATTGCAGATTTTATTTAAAATTTAGTAAAAACGATATGTAATTTTAAAAAATAGTCCAATAATAAATACGTTTATCCTTTTTTTGGAAAAATTTATTTTTATTATATTTAATAATAGAGAATATATACAATATTTCATTCTAAACTATTACAAACAGTATTACACACCATGGATAGAGTCCAAATTACATGAACTCTTAAGAAAGAATAAAAAATATTGTATTATATAAAATGGATAAAAAATATCACATTTTATTAGAATTAACCAAAATCAAAAAAGTTCAACTTCGTATAGACTCACTTTTCAAAGTCTATGTAATTTAAGTTTATTTTCTATGTTCAAAATATATTAATAACTTAATTTTAATTAAGATTTTAATTTTATGATAAAAATTATAAAGAAAATTATTGCCATGTATTCTATATTTTTTGGTTTAATCGATGCTAAAATTAAGAGGCTTATAATCTATATATTTTATTTAAACAATGTGCATTCTTTTCTTATTCAAAATATTTGCCTTTGTTTATAGTTTTATAAATTATTGATATTTAATTTTAGTGTAAAGTATGATTGGATGAAATGAGCGTGAGGTAGTAACAATTAAGACATATTCTATCAAATTAGTAAAAAAAACATCGCAAACAATTTACTAGTCAAAAAATCAAATATTTAATTGTAATTTTTGTCATCTGATTGTTAACTAATTATATAATATTCCTTTCATTAAGTATTACATAATTAAGAAGAACAATAATAACCTTTGAGTTTGTTTTTTATGATAATATAATATAATTATGTATTAGGACTTTCAACCTTTTTTGGTACACCGGATTAACTGAGGATATCACGAAGACTAGACTGATTAATGATTAAATATAAACTAAATTTAATATCAAAATTTTAAATCACTTTAATATTAAATACTAAAAATAAAAATAAAATATAGAGTAATAATAAGATTATTATAAAGCAAATGTCAATATTATAATTTAAAATGCAAATTACATTTTAATTATCGTTTGTCTCCACTTTTACTTTTACTTCGTTTAAAGTAGGAAGTGGAGAAACCTAACTCATACCATCATCATTGTCACTGATAGTTGCAACCCGGCATTGATTCACATGTGCATAAACAGGAACTAATGTGGTGGTTACATCAATGATCTTTTTAATGCGGATATCCTATCTCTTTCGGTTCCTAGAAATGTGTCTTTTCTTTCGCTCTTCTTCACTGTCGAACCTATAGTGAAATGAAGTCACATGATTAGCAAAATTTTGGTATGTATTCAATACTTTGTAGCACTTTGGACATGTGTATGGTCCATATTTTTTGTATGGTAGACTGTGGATTCTACCATCATCAATCTTTTCATCATTCTGTTTCCTTTTCCTATGATTCTTATTAACTACTTTATCATCATCTCCAACAGCAAGTGCAAAATTAAGGGTTTGAGAAATCCACCTGTGTGATTCTGTTGATGATCCTCCACGGAGATCAGGTTTATAAGAAGCTATGCAAGCATTGATCATCCTATTATTGGCTTTGGTGGCATCGTTGATATTATTATTATTCGAGGGAGCAACCGAATTTCCAAATTGGACTTCAAGAATCTGCATCGAATTCCTAATTCCTGGAGCATGGCTACAAAAGTTGTTTGTAGGACTTGAAGATGATGAATCGTTATCACTTGAAGAATATGTGTAATTTCTTGTGATTTGGTCATGCACATGCAACCTTCTCATCATCATATCAATATCCACATTGGGAGATTCATGAAGCGGTGAAGGTTAATGAAGGAGAGAAGATAATTTATTTTTTAAAGTCATCAATGGAAGGGAAGTCAAAGTAACAAAGATGAGAGAAGAATGACTTAGAAGAGGGTTGGTCTATATATCGATTGTAGGGTGTGTGTCACAACCATCTCAATGCAATTATTTTATTCTCACAATTCTTTGCATCTTCTACACCATTAATTGATACTTAAACTTAAAAAAATAATTTACTAAAATATTGGATATACCTTTTTTAATTTAATTTTTTAATTTGATTCTAATATGTCAATGTTATCATTTATTACTCTCTAATAAATAATCAAAGTACAAGTTCATGTATTTGAGATATTAACCAAAACTTTTATTGACAAAATGGACAAAATTAATAACTCTTTGGCCATCCATAGAAACACTTTTATATCAAAATATAAAAATCTTAATATATATTTTTTTTAACTAAAAATGGGATATTCCTTCTTTTGACCAATTTTAAGAATCATGTTGGGCAATTCTAAATTTTGGTAAATCTATTGCAGATTTTATTTAAAATTTAGTAAAAACGATATGTAATTTTAAAAAATAGTCCAATAATAAATACGTTTATCCTTTTTTTGGAAAAATTTATTTTTATTATATTTAATAATAGAGAATATATACAATATTTCATTCTAAACTATTACAAACAGTATTACACACCATGGATAGAGTCCAAATTACATGAACTCTTAAGAAAGAATAAAAAATATTGTATTATATAAAATGGATAAAAAATATCACATTTTATTAGAATTAACCAAAATCAAAAAAGTTCAACTTCGTATAGACTCACTTTTCAAAGTCTATGTAATTTAAGTTTATTTTCTATGTTCAAAATATATTAATAACTTAATTTTAATTAAGATTTTAATTTTATGATAAAAATTATAAAGAAAATTATTGCCATGTATTCTATATTTTTTGGTTTAATCGATGCTAAAATTAAGAGGCTTATAATCTATATATTTTATTTAAACAATGTGCATTCTTTTCTTATTCAAAATATTTGCCTTTGTTTATAGTTTTATAAATTATTGATATTTAATTTTAGTGTAAAGTATGATTGGATGAAATGAGCGTGAGGTAGTAACAATTAAGACATATTCTATCAAATTAGTAAAAAAAACATCGCAAACAATTTACTAGTCAAAAAATCAAATATTTAATTGTAATTTTTGTCATCTGATTGTTAACTAATTATATAATATTCCTTTCATTAAGTATTACATAATTAAGAAGAACAATAATAACCTTTGAGTTTGTTTTTTATGATAATATAATATAATTATGTATTAGGACTTTCAACCTTTTTTGGTACACCGGATTAACTGAGGATATCACGAAGACTAGACTGATTAATGATTAAATATAAACTAAATTTAATATCAAAATTTTAAATCACTTTAATATTAAATACTAAAAATAAAAATAAAATATAGAGTAATAATAAGATTATTATAAAGCAAATGTCAATATTATAATTTAAAATGCAAATTACATTTTAATTATCGTTTGTCTCCACTTTTACTTTTACTTCGTTTAAAGTAGGAAGTGGAGAAACCTAACTCATACCATCATCATTGTCACTGATAGTTGCAACCCGGCATTGATTCACATGTGCATAAACAGGAACTAATGTGGTGGTTACATCAATGATCTTTTTAATGCGGATATCCTATCTCTTTCGGTTCCTAGAAATGTGTCTTTTCTTTCGCTCTTCTTCACTGTCGAACCTATAGTGAAATGAAGTCACATGATTAGCAAAATTTTGGTATGTATTCAATACTTTGTAGCACTTTGGACATGTGTATGGTCCATATTTTTTGTATGGTAGACTGTGGATTCTACCATCATCAATCTTTTCATCATTCTGTTTCCTTTTCCTATGATTCTTATTAACTACTTTATCATCATCTCCAACAGCAAGTGCAAAATTAAGGGTTTGAGAAATCCACCTGTGTGATTCTGTTGATGATCCTCCACGGAGATCAGGTTTATAAGAAGCTATGCAAGCATTGATCATCCTATTATTGGCTTTGGTGGCATCGTTGATATTATTATTATTCGAGGGAGCAACCGAATTTCCAAATTGGACTTCAAGAATCTGCATCGAATTCCTAATTCCTGGAGCATGGCTACAAAAGTTGTTTGTAGGACTTGAAGATGATGAATCGTTATCACTTGAAGAATATGTGTAATTTCTTGTGATTTGGTCATGCACATGCAACCTTCTCATCATCATATCAATATCCACATTGGGAGATTCATGAAGCGGTGAAGGTTAATGAAGGAGAGAAGATAATTTATTTTTTAAAGTCATCAATGGAAGGGAAGTCAAAGTAACAAAGATGAGAGAAGAATGACTTAGAAGAGGGTTGGTCTATATATCGATTGTAGGGTGTGTGTCACAACCATCTCAATGCAATTATTTTATTCTCACAATTCTTTGCATCTTCTACACCATTAATTGATACTTAAACTTAAAAAAATAATTTACTAAAATATTGGATATACCTTTTTTAATTTAATTTTTTAATTTGATTCTAATATGTCAATGTTATCATTTATTACTCTCTAATAAATAATCAAAGTACAAGTTCATGTATTTGAGATATTAACCAAAACTTTTATTGACAAAATGGACAAAATTAATAACTCTTTGGCCATCCATAGAAACACTTTTATATCAAAATATAAAAATCTTAATATATATTTTTTTTAACTAAAAATGGGATATTCCTTCTTTTGACCAATTTTAAGAATCATGTTGGGCAATTCTAAATTTTGGTAAATCTATTGCAGATTTTATTTAAAATTTAGTAAAAACGATATGTAATTTTAAAAAATAGTCCAATAATAAATACGTTTATCCTTTTTTTGGAAAAATTTATTTTTATTATATTTAATAATAGAGAATATATACAATATTTCATTCTAAACTATTACAAACAGTATTACACACCATGGATAGAGTCCAAATTACATGCACTCTTAAGAAAGAATAAAAAATATTGTATTATATAAAATGGATAAAAAATATCACATTTTATTAGAATTAACCAAAATCAAAAAAGTTCAACTTCGTATAGACTCACTTTTCAAAGTCTATGTAACTTAAGTTTATTTTCTATGTTCAAAATATATTAATAACTTAATTTTAATTAAGATTTTAATTTTATGATAAAAATTATAAAGAAAATTATTGCCATGTATTCTATATTTTTTGGTTTAATCGATGCTAAAATTAAGAGGCTTATAATCTATATATTTTATTTAAACAATGTGCATTCTTTTCTTATTCAAAATATTTGCCTTTGTTTATAGTTTTATAAATTATTGATATTTAATTTTAGTGTAAAGTATGATTGGATGAAATGAGCGTGTGGTAGTAACAATTAAGACATATTCTATCAAATTAGTAAAAAAAACATCGCAAACAATTTACTAGTCAAAAAATCAAATATTTAATTGTAATTTTTGTCATCTGATTGTTAACTAATTATATAATATTCCTTTCATTAAGTATTACATAATTAAGAAGAACAATAATAACCTTTGAGTTTGTTTTTTATGATAATATAATATAATTATGTATTAGGACTTTCAACCTTTTTTGGTACACCGGATTAACTGAGGATATCACGAAGACTAGACTGATTAATGATTAAATATAAACTAAATTTAATATCAAAATTTTAAATCACTTTAATATTAAATACTAAAAATAAAAAAAAAATATAGAGTAATAATAAGATTATTATAAAGCAAATGTCAATATTATAATTTAAAATGCAAATTACATTTTAATTATCGTTTGTCTCCACTTTTACTTTTACTTCGTTTAAAGTAGGAAGTGGAGAAACCTAACTCATACCATCATCATTGTCACTGATAGTTGCAACCCGGCATTGATTCACATGTGCATAAACAGGAACTAATGTGGTGGTTACATCAATGATCTTTTTAATGCGGATATCCTATCTCTTTCGGTTCCTAGAAATGTGTCTTTTCTTTCGCTCTTCTTCACTGTCGAACCTATAGTGAAATGAAGTCACATGATTAGCAAAATTTTGGTATGTATTCAATACTTTGTAGCACTTTGGACATGTGTATGGTCCATATTTTTTGTATGGTAGACTGTGGATTCTACCATCATCAATCTTTTCATCATTCTGTTTCCTTTTCCTATGATTCTTATTAACTACTTTATCATCATCTCCAACAGCAAGTGCAAAATTAAGGGTTTGAGAAATCCACCTGTGTGATTCTGTTGATGATCCTCCACGGAGATCAGGTTTATAAGAAGCTATGCAAGCATTGATCATCCTATTATTGGCGTTGGTGGCATCGTTGATATTATTATTATTCGAGGGAGCAACCGAATTTCCAAATTGGACTTCAAGAATCTGCATCGCATTCCTAATTCCTGGAGCATGGCTACAAAAGTTGTTTGTAGGACTTGAAGATGATGAATCGTTATCACTTGAAGAATATGTGTAATTTCTTGTGATTTGGTCATGCACATGCAACCTTCTCATCATCATATCAATATCCACATTGGGAGATTCATGAAACGGTGAAGGTTAATGAAGGAGAGAAGATAATTTATTTTTTAAAGTCATCAATGGAAGGGAAGTCAAAGTAACAAAGATGAGAGAAGAATGACTTAGAAGAGGGTTGGTCTATATATCGATTGTAGGGTGTGTGTCACAACCATCTCAATGCAATTATTTTATTCTCACAATTCTTTGCATCTTCTACACCATTAATTGATACTTAAACTTAAAAAATTAATTTACTAAAATATTGGATATACCTTTTTTAATTTAATTTTTTAATTTGATTCTAATATGTCAATGTTATCATTTATTACTCTCTAATAAATAATCAAAGTACAAGTTCATGTATTTGAGATATTAACCAAAACTTTTATTGACAAATATGGACAAAATTAATAACTCTTTGGCCATCCATAGAAACACTTTTATATCAAAATATAAAAATCTTAATATATATTTTTTTTAACTAAAAATGGGATATTCCTTCTTTTGACCAATTTTAAGAATCATGTTGGGCAATTCTAAATTTTGGTAAATCTATTGCAGATTTTATTTAAAATTTAGTAAAAACGATATGTAATTTTAAAAAATAGTCCAATAATAAATACGTTTATCCTTTTTTTGGAAAAATTTATTTTTATTATATTTAATAATAGAGAATATATACAATATTTCATTCTAAACTATTACAAACAGTATTAGACACCATGGATAGAGTCCAAATTACATGCACTCTTAAGAAAGAATAAAAAATATTGTATTATATAAAATGGATAAAAAATATCACATTTTATTAGAATTAACCAAAATCAAAAAAGTTCAACTTCGTATAGACTCATTTTTCAAAGTCTATGTAACTTAAGTTTATTTTCTATGTTCAAAATATATTAATAACTTAATTTTAATTAAGATTTTAATTTTATGATAAAAATTATAAAGAAAATTATTGCCATGTATTCTATATTTTTTGGTTTAATCGATGCTAAAATTAAGAGGCTTATAATCTATATATTTTATTTAAACAATGTGCATTCTTTTCTTATTCAAAATATTTGCCTTTGTTTATAGTTTTATAAATTATTGATATTTAATTTTAGTGTAAAGTATGATTGGATGAAATGAGCGTGTGGTAGTAACAATTAAGACATATTCTATCAAATTAGTAAAAAAAACATCGCAAACAATTTACTAGTCAAAAAATCAAATATTTAATTGTAATTTTTGTCATCTGATTGTTAACTAATTATATAATATTCCTTTCATTAAGTATTACATAATTAAGAAGAACAATAATAACCTTTGAGTTTGTTTTTTATGATAATATAATATAATTATGTATTAGGACTTTCAACCTTTTTTGGTACACCGGATTAACTGAGGATATCACGAAGACTAGACTGATTAATGATTAAATATAAACTAAATTTAATATCAAAATTTTAAATCACTTTAATATTAAATACTAAAAAAAAAAAAAAAAAATATAGAGTAATAATAAGATTATTATAAAGCAAATGTCAATATTATAATTTAAAATGCAAATTACATTTTAATTATCGTTTGTCTCCACTTTTACTTTTACTTCGTTTAAAGTAGGAAGTGGAGAAACCTAACTCATACCATCATCATTGTCACTGATAGTTGCAACCCGGCATTGATTCACATGTGCATAAACAGGAACTAATGTGGTGGTTACATCAATGATCTTTTTAATGCGGATATCCTATCTCTTTCGGTTCCTAGAAATGTGTCTTTTCATTCGCTCTTCTTCACTGTCGAACCTATAGTGAAATGAAGTCACATGATTAGCAAAATTTTGGTATGTATTCAATACTTTGTAGCACTTTGGACACGTGTATGGTCCATATTTTTTGTATGGTAGACTGTGGATTCTACCATCATCAATCTTTTCATCATTCTGTTTCCTTTTCCTATGATTCTTATTAACTACTTTATCATCATCTCCAACAGCAAGTGCAAAATTAAGGGTTTGAGAAATCCACCTGTGTGATTCTGTTGATGATCCTCCACGGAGATCAGGTTTATAAGAAGCTATGCAAGCATTGATCATCCTATTATTGGCGTTGGTGGCATCGTTGATATTATTATTATTCGAGGGAGCAACCGAATTTCCAAATTGGACTTCAAGAATCTGCATCGCATTCCTAATTCCTGCAGCATGGCTACAAAAGTTGTTTGTAGGACTTGAAGATGATGAATCGTTATCACTTGAAGAATATGTGTAATTTCTTGTGATTTGGTCATGCACATGCAACCTTCTCATCATCATATCAATATCCACATTGGGAGATTCATGAAACGGTGAAGGTTAATGAAGGAGAGAAGATAATTTATTTTTTAAAGTCATCCATGGAAGGGAAGTCAAAGTAACAAAGATGAGAGAAGAATGACTTAGAAGAGGGTTGGTCTATATATCGATTGTAGGGTGTGTGTCACAACCATCTCAATGCAATTATTTTATTCTCACAATTCTTTGCATCTTCTACACCATTAATTGATACTTAAACTTAAAAAATTAATTTACTAAAATATTGGATATACCTTTTTTAATTTAATTTTTTAATTTGATTCTAATATGTCAATGTTATCATTTATTACTCTCTAATAAATAATCAAAGTACAAGTTCATGTATTTGAGATATTAACCAAAACTTTTATTGACAAATATGGACAAAATTAATAACTCTTTGGCCATCCATAGAAACACTTTTATATCAAAATATAAAAATCTTAATATATATTTTTTTTAACTAAAAATGGGATATTCCTTCTTTTGACCAATTTTAAGAATCATGTTGGGCAATTCTAAATTTTGGTAAATCTATTGCAGATTTTATTTAAAATTTAGTAAAAACGATATGTAATTTTAAAAAATAGTCCAATAATAAATACGTTTATCCTTTTTTTGGAAAAATTTATTTTTATTATATTTAATAATAGAGAATATATACAATATTTCATTCTAAACTATTACAAACAGTATTACACACCATGGATAGAGTCCAAATTACATGCACTCTTAAGAAAGAATAAAAAATATTGTATTATATAAAATGGATAAAAAATATCACATTTTATTAGAATTAACCAAAATCAAAAAAGTTCAACTTCGTATAGACTCATTTTTCAAAGTCTATGTAACTTAAGTTTATTTTCTATGTTCAAAATATATTAATAACTTAATTTTAATTAAGATTTTAATTTTATGATAAAAATTATAAAGAAAATTATTGCCATGTATTCTATATTTTTTGGTTTAATCGATGCTAAAATTAAGAGGCTTATAATCTATATATTTTATTTAAACAATGTGCATTCTTTTCTTATTCAAAATATTTGCCTTTGTTTATAGTTTTATAAATTATTGATATTTAATTTTAGTGTAAAGTATGATTGGATGAAATGAGCGTGTGGTAGTAACAATTAAGACATATTCTATCAAATTAGTAAAAAAAACATCGCAAACAATTTACTAGTCAAAAAATCAAATATTTAATTGTAATTTTTGTCATCTGATTGTTAACTAATTATATAATATTCCTTTCATTAAGTATTACATAATTAAGAAGAACAATAATAACCTTTGAGTTTGTTTTTTATGATAATATAATATAATTATGTATTAGGACTTTCAACCTTTTTTGGTACACCGGATTAACTGAGGATATCACGAAGACTAGACTGATTAATGATTAAATATAAACTAAATTTAATATCAAAATTTTAAATCACTTTAATATTAAATACTAAAAAAAAAAAAAAAAAAATATAGAGTAATAATAAGATTATTATAAAGCAAATGTCAATATTATAATTTAAAATGCAAATTACATTTTAATTATCGTTTGTCTCCACTTTTACTTTTACTTCGTTTAAAGTAGGAAGTGGAGAAACCTAACTCATACCATCATCATTGTCACTGATAGTTGCAACCCGGCATTGATTCACATGTGCATAAACAGGAACTAATGTGGTGGTTACATCAATGATCTTTTTAATGCGGATATCCTATCTCTTTCGGTTCCTAGAAATGTGTCTTTTCATTCGCTCTTCTTCACTGTCGAACCTATAGTGAAATGAAGTCACATGATTAGCAAAATTTTGGTATGTATTCAATACTTTGTAGCACTTTGGACACGTGTATGGTCCATATTTTTTGTATGGTAGACTGTGGATTCTACCATCATCAATCTTTTCATCATTCTGTTTCCTTTTCCTATGATTCTTATTAACTACTTTATCATCATCTCCAACAGCAAGTGCAAAATTAAGGGTTTGAGAAATCCACCTGTGTGATTCTGTTGATGATCCTCCACGGAGATCAGGTTTATAAGAAGCTATGCAAGCATTGATCATCCTATTATTGGCGTTGGTGGCATCGTTGATATTATTATTATTCGAGGGAGCAACCGAATTTCCAAATTGGACTTCAAGAATCTGCATCGCATTCCTAATTCCTGCAGCATGGCTACAAAAGTTGTTTGTAGGACTTGAAGATGATGAATCGTTATCACTTGAAGAATATGTGTAATTTCTTGTGATTTGGTCATGCACATGCAACCTTCTCATCATCATATCAATATCCACAATGGGAGATTCATGAAGCGGTGAAGGTTAATGAAGGAGAGAAGATAATTTATTTTTTAAAGTCATCAATGGAAGGGAAGTCAAAGTAACAAAGATGAGAGAAGAATGACTTAGAAGAGGGTTGGTCTATATATCGATTGTAGGGTGTGTGTCACAACCATCTCAATGCAATTATTTTATTCTCACAATTCTTTGCATCTTCTACACCATTAATTGATACTTAAACTTAAAAAATTAATTTACTAAAATATTGGATATACCTTTTTTAATTTAATTTTTTAATTTGATTCTAATATGTCAATGTTATCATTTATTACTCTCTAATAAATAATCAAAGTACAAGTTCATGTATTTGAGATATTAACCAAAACTTTTATTGACAAATATGGACAAAATTAATAACTCTTTGGCCATCCATAGAAACACTTTTATATCAAAATATAAAAATCTTAATATATATTTTTTTTAACTAAAAATGGGATATTCCTTCTTTTGACCAATTTTAAGAATCATGTTGGGCAATTCTAAATTTTGGTAAATCTATTGCAGATTTTATTTAAAATTTAGTAAAAACGATATGTAATTTTAAAAAATAGTCCAATAATAAATACGTTTATCCTTTTTTTGGAAAAATTTATTTTTATTATATTTAATAATAGAGAATATATACAATATTTCATTCTAAACTATTACAAACAGTATTACACACCATGGATAGAGTCCAAATTACATGAACTCTTAAGAAAGAATAAAAAATATTGTATTATATAAAATGGATAAAAAATATCACATTTTATTAGAATTAACCAAAATCAAAAAAGTTCAACTTCGTATAGACTCACTTTTCAAAGTCTATGTAATTTAAGTTTATTTTCTATGTTCAAAATATATTAATAACTTAATTTTAATTAAGATTTTAATTTTATGATAAAAATTATAAAGAAAATTATTGCCATGTATTCTATATTTTTTGGTTTAATCGATGCTAAAATTAAGAGGCTTATAATCTATATATTTTATTTAAACAATGTGCATTCTTTTCTTATTCAAAATATTTGCCTTTGTTTATAGTTTTATAAATTATTGATATTTAATTTTAGTGTAAAGTATGATTGGATGAAATGAGCGTGTGGTAGTAACAATTAAGACATATTCTATCAAATTAGTAAAAAAAACATCGCAAACAATTTACTAGTCAAAAAATCAAATATTTAATTGTAATTTTTGTCATCTGATTGTTAACTAATTATATAATATTCCTTTCATTAAGTATTACATAATTAAGAAGAACAATAATAACCTTTGAGTTTGTTTTTTATGATAATATAATATAATTATGTATTAGGACTTTCAACCTTTTTTGGTACACCGGATTAACTGAGGATATCACGAAGACTAGACTGATTAATGATTAAATATAAACTAAATTTAATATCAAAATTTTAAATCACTTTAATATTAAATACTAAAAATAAAAAAAAAATATAGAGTAATAATAAGATTATTATAAAGCAAATGTCAATATTATAATTTAAAATGCAAATTACATTTTAATTATCGTTTGTCTCCACTTTTACTTTTACTTCGTTTAAAGTAGGAAGTGGAGAAACCTAACTCATACCATCATCATTGTCACTGATAGTTGCAACCCGGCATTGATTCACATGTGCATAAACAGGAACTAATGTGGTGGTTACATCAATGATCTTTTTAATGCGGATATCCTATCTCTTTCGGTTCCTAGAAATGTGTCTTTTCATTCGCTCTTCTTCACTGTCGAACCTATAGTGAAATGAAGTCACATGATTAGCAAAATTTTGGTATGTATTCAATACTTTGTAGCACTTTGGACACGTGTATGGTCCATATTTTTTGTATGGTAGACTGTGGATTCTACCATCATCAATCTTTTCATCATTCTGTTTCCTTTTCCTATGATTCTTATTAACTACTTTATCATCATCTCCAACAGCAAGTGCAAAATTAAGGGTTTGAGAAATCCACCTGTGTGATTCTGTTGATGATCCTCCACGGAGATCAGGTTTATAAGAAGCTATGCAAGCATTGATCATCCTATTATTGGCGTTGGTGGCATCGTTGATATTATTATTATTCGAGGGAGCAACCGAATTTCCAAATTGGACTTCAAGAATCTGCATCGCATTCCTAATTCCTGGAGCATGGCTACAAAAGTTGTTTGTAGGACTTGAAGATGATGAATCGTTATCACTTGAAGAATATGTGTAATTTCTTGTGATTTGGTCATGCACATGCAACCTTCTCATCATCATATCAATATCCACATTGGGAGATTCATGAAGCGGTGAAGGTTAATGAAGGAGAGAAGATAATTTATTTTTTAAAGTCATCAATGGAAGGGAAGTCAAAGTAACAAAGATGAGAGAAGAATGACTTAGAAGAGGGTTGGTCTATATATCGATTGTAGGGTGTGTGTCACAACCATCTCAATGCAATTATTTTATTCTCACAATTCTTTGCATCTTCTACACCATTAATTGATACTTAAACTTAAAAAATTAATTTACTAAAATATTGGATATACCTTTTTTAATTTAATTTTTTAATTTGATTCTAATATGTCAATGTTATCATTTATTACTCTCTAATAAATAATCAAAGTACAAGTTCATGTATTTGAGATATTAACCAAAACTTTTATTGACAAATATGGACAAAATTAATAACTCTTTGGCCATCCATAGAAACACTTTTATATCAAAATATAAAAATCTTAATATATATTTTTTTTAACTAAAAATGGGATATTCCTTCTTTTGACCAATTTTAAGAATCATGTTGGGCAATTCTAAATTTTGGTAAATCTATTGCAGATTTTATTTAAAATTTAGTAAAAACGATATGTAATTTTAAAAAATAGTCCAATAATAAATACGTTTATCCTTTTTTTGGAAAAATTTATTTTTATTATATTTAATAATAGAGAATATATACAATATTTCATTCTAAACTATTACAAACAGTATTACACACCATGGATAGAGTCCAAATTACATGCACTCTTAAGAAAGAATAAAAAATATTGTATTATATAAAATGGATAAAAAATATCACATTTTATTAGAATTAACCAAAATCAAAAAAGTTCAACTTCGTATAGACTCACTTTTCAAAGTCTATGTACTTAAGTTTATTTTCTATGTTCAAAATATATTAATAACTTAATTTTAATTAAGATTTTAATTTTATGATAAAAATTATAAAGAAAATTATTGCCATGTATTCTATATTTTTTGGTTTAATCGATGCTAAAATTAAGAGGCTTATAATCTATATATTTTATTTAAACAATGTGCATTCTTTTCTTATTCAAAATATTTGCCTTTGTTTATAGTTTTATAAATTATTGATATTTAATTTTAGTGTAAAGTATGATTGGATGAAATGAGCGTGTGGTAGTAACAATTAAGACATATTCTATCAAATTAGTAAAAAAAACATCGCAAACAATTTACTAGTCAAAAAATCAAATATTTAATTGTAATTTTTGTCATCTGATTGTTAACTAATTATATAATATTCCTTTCATTAAGTATTACATAATTAAGAAGAACAATAATAACCTTTGAGTTTGTTTTTTATGATAATATAATATAATTATGTATTAGGACTTTCAACCTTTTTTGGTACACCGGATTAACTGAGGATATCACGAAGACTAGACTGATTAATGATTAAATATAAACTAAATTTAATATCAAAATTTTAAATCACTTTAATATTAAATACTAAAAATAAAAAAAAAATATAGAGTAATAATAAGATTATTATAAAGCAAATGTCAATATTATAATTTAAAATGCAAATTACATTTTAATTATCGTTTGTCTCCACTTTTACTTTTACTTCGTTTAAAGTAGGAAGTGGAGAAACCTAACTCATACCATCATCATTGTCACTGATAGTTGCAACCCGGCATTGATTCACATGTGCATAAACAGGAACTAATGTGGTGGTTACATCAATGATCTTTTTAATGCCGATATCCTATCTCTTTCGGTTCCTAGAAATGTGTCTTTTCATTCGCTCTTCTTCACTGTCGAACCTATAGTGAAATGAAGTCACATGATTAGCAAAATTTTGGTATGTATTCAATACTTTGTAGCACTTTGGACACGTGTATGGTCCATATTTTTTGTATGGTAGACTGTGGATTCTACCATCATCAATCTTTTCATCATTCTGTTTCCTTTTCCTATGATTCTTATTAACTACTTTATCATCATCTCCAACAGCAAGTGCAAAATTAAGGGTTTGAGAAATCCACCTGTGTGATTCTGTTGATGATCCTCCACGGAGATCAGGTTTATAAGAAGCTATGCAAGCATTGATCATCCTATTATTGGCGTTGGTGGCATCGTTGATATTATTATTCGAGGGAGCAACCGAATTTCCAAATTGGACTTCAAGAATCTGCATCGCATTCCTAATTCCTGGAGCATGGCTACAAAAGTTGTTTGTAGGACTTGAAGATGATGAATCGTTATCACTTGAAGAATATGTGTAATTTCTTGTGATTTGGTCATGCACATGCAACCTTCTCATCATCATATCAATATCCACATTGGGAGATTCATGAAGCGGTGAAGGTTAATGAAGGAGAGAAGATAATTTATTTTTTAAAGTCATCAATGGAAGGGAAGTCAAAGTAACAAAGATGAGAGAAGAATGACTTAGAAGAGGGTTGGTCTATATATCGATTGTAGGGTGTGTGTCACAACCATCTCAATGCAATTATTTTATTCTCACAATTCTTTGCATCTTCTACACCATTAATTGATACTTAAACTTAAAAAATTAATTTACTAAAATATTGGATATACCTTTTTTAATTTAATTTTTTAATTTGATTCTAATATGTCAATGTTATCATTTATTACTCTCTAATAAATAATCAAAGTACAAGTTCATGTATTTGAGATATTAACCAAAACTTTTATTGACAAATATGGACAAAATTAATAACTCTTTGGCCATCCATAGAAACACTTTTATATCAAAATATAAAAATCTTAATATATATTTTTTTTAACTAAAAATGGGATATTCCTTCTTTTGACCAATTTTAAGAATCATGTTGGGCAATTCTAAATTTTGGTAAATCTATTGCAGATTTTATTTAAAATTTAGTAAAAACGATATGTAATTTTAAAAAATAGTCCAATAATAAATACGTTTATCCTTTTTTTGGAAAAATTTATTTTTATTATATTTAATAATAGAGAATATATACAATATTTCATTCTAAACTATTACAAACAGTATTACACACCATGGATAGAGTCCAAATTACATGCACTCTTAAGAAAGAATAAAAAATATTGTATTATATAAAATGGATAAAAAATATCACATTTTATTAGAATTAACCAAAATCAAAAAAGTTCAACTTCGTATAGACTCACTTTTCAAAGTCTATGTACTTAAGTTTATTTTCTATGTTCAAAATATATTAATAACTTAATTTTAATTAAGATTTTAATTTTATGATAAAAATTATAAAGAAAATTATTGCCATGTATTCTATATTTTTTGGTTTAATCGATGCTAAAATTAAGAGGCTTATAATCTATATATTTTATTTAAACAATGTGCATTCTTTTCTTATTCAAAATATTTGCCTTTGTTTATAGTTTTATAAATTATTGATATTTAATTTTAGTGTAAAGTATGATTGGATGAAATGAGCGTGTGGTAGTAACAATTAAGACATATTCTATCAAATTAGTAAAAAAAACATCGCAAACAATTTACTAGTCAAAAAATCAAATATTTAATTGTAATTTTTGTCATCTGATTGTTAACTAATTATATAATATTCCTTTCATTAAGTATTACATAATTAAGAAGAACAATAATAACCTTTGAGTTTGTTTTTTATGATAATATAATATAATTATGTATTAGGACTTTCAACCTTTTTTGGTACACCGGATTAACTGAGGATATCACGAAGACTAGACTGATTAATGATTAAATATAAACTAAATTTAATATCAAAATTTTAAATCACTTTAATATTAAATACTAAAAATAAAAAAAAAATATAGAGTAATAATAAGATTATTATAAAGCAAATGTCAATATTATAATTTAAAATGCAAATTACATTTTAATTATCGTTTGTCTCCACTTTTACTTTTACTTCGTTTAAAGTAGGAAGTGGAGAAACCTAACTCATACCATCATCATTGTCACTGATAGTTGCAACCCGGCATTGATTCACATGTGCATAAACAGGAACTAATGTGGTGGTTACATCAATGATCTTTTTAATGCGGATATCCTATCTCTTTCGGTTCCTAGAAATGTGTCTTTTCATTCGCTCTTCTTCACTGTCGAACCTATAGTGAAATGAAGTCACATGATTAGCAAAATTTTGGTATGTATTCAATACTTTGTAGCACTTTGGACACGTGTATGGTCCATATTTTTTGTATGGTAGACTGTGGATTCTACCATCATCAATCTTTTCATCATTCTGTTTCCTTTTCCTATGATTCTTATTAACTACTTTATCATCATCTCCAACAGCAAGTGCAAAATTAAGGGTTTGAGAAATCCACCTGTGTGATTCTGTTGATGATCCTCCACGGAGATCAGGTTTATAAGAAGCTATGCAAGCATTGATCATCCTATTATTGGCGTTGGTGGCATCGTTGATATTATTATTCGAGGGAGCAACCGAATTTCCAAATTGGACTTCAAGAATCTGCATCGCATTCCTAATTCCTGGAGCATGGCTACAAAAGTTGTTTGTAGGACTTGAAGATGATGAATCGTTATCACTTGAAGAATATGTGTAATTTCTTGTGATTTGGTCATGCACATGCAACCTTCTCATCATCATATCAATATCCACATTGGGAGATTCATGAAGCGGTGAAGGTTAATGAAGGAGAGAAGATAATTTATTTTTTAAAGTCATCAATGGAAGGGAAGTCAAAGTAACAAAGATGAGAGAAGAATGACTTAGAAGAGGGTTGGTCTATATATCGATTGTAGGGTGTGTGTCACAACCATCTCAATGCAATTATTTTATTCTCACAATTCTTTGCATCTTCTACACCATTAATTGATACTTAAACTTAAAAAATTAATTTACTAAAATATTGGATATACCTTTTTTAATTTAATTTTTTAATTTGATTCTAATATGTCAATGTTATCATTTATTACTCTCTAATAAATAATCAAAGTACAAGTTCATGTATTTGAGATATTAACCAAAACTTTTATTGACAAATATGGACAAAATTAATAACTCTTTGGCCATCCATAGAAACACTTTTATATCAAAATATAAAAATCTTAATATATATTTTTTTTAACTAAAAATGGGATATTCCTTCTTTTGACCAATTTTAAGAATCATGTTGGGCAATTCTAAATTTTGGTAAATCTATTGCAGATTTTATTTAAAATTTAGTAAAAACGATATGTAATTTTAAAAAATAGTCCAATAATAAATACGTTTATCCTTTTTTTGGAAAAATTTATTTTTATTATATTTAATAATAGAGAATATATACAATATTTCATTCTAAACTATTACAAACAGTATTACACACCATGGATAGAGTCCAAATTACATGCACTCTTAAGAAAGAATAAAAAATATTGTATTATATAAAATGGATAAAAAATATCACATTTTATTAGAATTAACCAAAATCAAAAAAGTTCAACTTCGTATAGACTCACTTTTCAAAGTCTATGTACTTAAGTTTATTTTCTATGTTCAAAATATATTAATAACTTAATTTTAATTAAGATTTTAATTTTATGATAAAAATTATAAAGAAAATTATTGCCATGTATTCTATATTTTTTGGTTTAATCGATGCTAAAATTAAGAGGCTTATAATCTATATATTTTATTTAAACAATGTGCATTCTTTTCTTATTCAAAATATTTGCCTTTGTTTATAGTTTTATAAATTATTGATATTTAATTTTAGTGTAAAGTATGATTGGATGAAATGAGCGTGTGGTAGTAACAATTAAGACATATTCTATCAAATTAGTAAAAAAAACATCGCAAACAATTTACTAGTCAAAAAATCAAATATTTAATTGTAATTTTTGTCATCTGATTGTTAACTAATTATATAATATTCCTTTCATTAAGTATTACATAATTAAGAAGAACAATAATAACCTTTGAGTTTGTTTTTTATGATAATATAATATAATTATGTATTAGGACTTTCAACCTTTTTTGGTACACCGGATTAACTGAGGATATCACGAAGACTAGACTGATTAATGATTAAATATAAACTAAATTTAATATCAAAATTTTAAATCACTTTAATATTAAATACTAAAAATAAAAAAAAAATATAGAGTAATAATAAGATTATTATAAAGCAAATGTCAATATTATAATTTAAAATGCAAATTACATTTTAATTATCGTTTGTCTCCACTTTTACTTTTACTTCGTTTAAAGTAGGAAGTGGAGAAACCTAACTCATACCATCATCATTGTCACTGATAGTTGCAACCCGGCATTGATTCACATGTGCATAAACAGGAACTAATGTGGTGGTTACATCAATGATCTTTTTAATGCGGATATCCTATCTCTTTCGGTTCCTAGAAATGTGTCTTTTCTTTCGCTCTTCTTCACTGTCGAACCTATAGTGAAATGAAGTCACATGATTAGCAAAATTTTGGTATGTATTCAATACTTTGTAGCACTTTGGACATGTGTATGGTCCATATTTTTTGTATGGTAGACTGTGGATTCTACCATCATCAATCTTTTCATCATTCTGTTTCCTTTTCCTATGATTCTTATTAACTACTTTATCATCATCTCCAACAGCAAGTGCAAAATTAAGGGTTTGAGAAATCCACCTGTGTGATTCTGTTGATGATCCTCCACGGAGATCAGGTTTATAAGAAGCTATGCAAGCATTGATCATCCTATTATTGGCGTTGGTGGCATCGTTGATATTATTATTATTCGAGGGAGCAACCGAATTTCCAAATTGGACTTCAAGAATCTGCATCGCATTCCTAATTCCTGCAGCATGGCTACAAAAGTTGTTTGTAGGACTTGAAGATGATGAATCGTTATCACTTGAAGAATATGTGTAATTTCTTGTGATTTGGTCATGCACATGCAACCTTCTCATCATCATATCAATATCCACATTGGGAGATTCATGAAGCGGTGAAGGTTAATGAAGGAGAGAAGATAATTTATTTTTTAAAGTCATCAATGGAAGGGAAGTCAAAGTAACAAAGATGAGAGAAGAATGACTTAGAAGAGGGTTGGTCTATATATCGATTGTAGGGTGTGTGTCACAACCATCTCAATGCAATTATTTTATTCTCACAATTCTTTGCATCTTCTACACCATTAATTGATACTTAAACTTAAAAAATTAATTGACTAAAATATTGGATATACCTTTTTTAATTTAATTTTTTAATTTGATTCTAATATGTCAATGTTATCATTTATTACTCTCTAATAAATAATCAAAGTACAAGTTCATGTATTTGAGATATTAACCAAAACTTTTATTGACAAATATGGACAAAATTAATAACTCTTTGGCCATCCATAGAAACACTTTTATATCAAAATATAAAAATCTTAATATATATTTTTTTTAACTAAAAATGGGATATTCCTTCTTTTGACCAATTTTAAGAATCATGTTGGGCAATTCTAAATTTTGGTAAATCTATTGCAGATTTTATTTAAAATTTAGTAAAAACGATATGTAATTTTAAAAAATAGTCCAATAATAAATACGTTTATCCTTTTTTTGGAAAAATTTATTTTTATTATATTTAATAATAGAGAATATATACAATATTTCATTCTAAACTATTACAAACAGTATTACACACCATGGATAGAGTCCAAATTACATGAACTCTTAAGAAAGAATAAAAAATATTGTATTATATAAAATGGATAAAAAATATCACATTTTATTAGAATTAACCAAAATCAAAAAAGTTCAACTTCGTATAGACTCACTTTTCAAAGTCTATGTAATTTAAGTTTATTTTCTATGTTCAAAATATATTAATAACTTAATTTTAATTAAGATTTTAATTTTATGATAAAAATTATAAAGAAAATTATTGCCATGTATTCTATATTTTTTGGTTTAATCGATGCTAAAATTAAGAGGCTTATAATCTATATATTTTATTTAAACAATGTGCATTCTTTTCTTATTCAAAATATTTGCCTTTGTTTATAGTTTTATAAATTATTGATATTTAATTTTAGTGTAAAGTATGATTGGATGAAATGAGCGTGTGGTAGTAACAATTAAGACATATTCTATCAAATTAGTAAAAAAAACATCGCAAACAATTTACTAGTCAAAAAATCAAATATTTAATTGTAATTTTTGTCATCTGATTGTTAACTAATTATATAATATTCCTTTCATTAAGTATTACATAATTAAGAAGAACAATAATAACCTTTGAGTTTGTTTTTTATGATAATATAATATAATTATGTATTAGGACTTTCAACCTTTTTTGGTACACCAGATTAACTGAGGATATCACGAAGACTAGACTGATTAATGATTAAATATAAACTAAATTTAATATCAAAATTTTAAATCACTTTAATATTAAATACTAAAAATAAAAAAAAAATATAGAGTAATAATAAGATTATTATAAAGCAAATGTCAATATTATAATTTAAAATGCAAATTACATTTTAATTATCGTTTGTCTCCACTTTTACTTTTACTTCGTTTAAAGTAGGAAGTGGAGAAACCTAACTCATACCATCATCATTGTCACTGATAGTTGCAACCCGGCATTGATTCACATGTGCATAAACAGGAACTAATGTGGTGGTTACATCAATGATCTTTTTAATGCGGATATCCTATCTCTTTCGGTTCCTAGAAATGTGTCTTTTCTTTCGCTCTTCTTCACTGTCGAACCTATAGTGAAATGAAGTCACATGATTAGCAAAATTTTGGTATGTATTCAATACTTTGTAGCACTTTGGACATGTGTATGGTCCATATTTTTTGTATGGTAGACTGTGGATTCTACCATCATCAATCTTTTCATCATTCTGTTTCCTTTTCCTATGATTCTTATTAACTACTTTATCATCATCTCCAACAGCAAGTGCAAAATTAAGGGTTTGAGAAATCCACCTGTGTGATTCTGTTGATGATCCTCCACGGAGATCAGGTTTATAAGAAGCTATGCAAGCATTGATCATCCTATTATTGGCTTTGGTGGCATCGTTGATATTATTATTATTCGAGGGAGCAACCGAATTTCCAAATTGGACTTCAAGAATCTGCATCGAATTCCTAATTCCTGGAGCATGGCTACAAAAGTTGTTTGTAGGACTTGAAGATGATGAATCGTTATCACTTGAAGAATATGTGTAATTTCTTGTGATTTGGTCATGCACATGCAACCTTCTCATCATCATATCAATATCCACATTGGGAGATTCATGAAGCGGTGAAGGTTAATGAAGGAGAGAAGATAATTTATTTTTTAAAGTCATCAATGGAAGGGAAGTCAAAGTAACAAAGATGAGAGAAGAATGACTTAGAAGAGGGTTGGTCTATATATCGATTGTAGGGTGTGTGTCACAACCATCTCAATGCAATTATTTTATTCTCACAATTCTTTGCATCTTCTACACCATTAATTGATACTTAAACTTAAAAAATTAATTTACTAAAATATTGGATATACCTTTTTTAATTTAATTTTTTAATTTGATTCTAATATGTCAATGTTATCATTTATTACTCTCTAATAAATAATCAAAGTACAAGTTCATGTATTTGAGATATTAACCAAAACTTTTATTGACAAATATGGACAAAATTAATAACTCTTTGGCCATCCATAGAAACACTTTTATATCAAAATATAAAAATCTTAATATATATTTTTTTTAACTAAAAATGGGATATTCCTTCTTTTGACCAATTTTAAGAATCATGTTGGGCAATTCTAAATTTTGGTAAATCTATTGCAGATTTTATTTAAAATTTAGTAAAAACGATATGTAATTTTAAAAAATAGTCCAATAATAAATACGTTTATCCTTTTTTTGGAAAAATTTATTTTTATTATATTTAATAATAGAGAATATATACAATATTTCATTCTAAACTATTACAAACAGTATTACACACCATGGATAGAGTCCAAATTACATGAACTCTTAAGAAAGAATAAAAAATATTGTATTATATAAAATGGATAACAAATATCACATTTTATTAGAATTAACCAAAATCAAAAAAGTTCAACTTCGTATAGACTCACTTTTCAAAGTCTATGTAATTTAAGTTTATTTTCTATGTTCAAAATATATTAATAACTTAATTTTAATTAAGATTTTAATTTTATGATAAAAATTATAAAGAAAATTATTGCCATGTATTCTATATTTTTTGGTTTAATCGATGCTAAAATTAAGAGGCTTATAATCTATATATTTTATTTAAACAATGTGCATTCTTTTCTTATTCAAAATATTTGCCTTTGTTTATAGTTTTATAAATTATTGATATTTAATTTTAGTGTAAAGTATGATTGGATGAAATGAGCGTGTGGTAGTAACAATTAAGACATATTCTATCAAATTAGTAAAAAAAACATCGCAAACAATTTACTAGTCAAAAAATCAAATATTTAATTGTAATTTTTGTCATCTGATTGTTAACTAATTATATAATATTCCTTTCATTAAGTATTACATAATTAAGAAGAACAATAATAACCTTTGAGTTTGTTTTTTATGATAATATAATATAATTATGTATTAGGACTTTCAACCTTTTTTGGTACACCGGATTAACTGAGGATATCACGAAGACTAGACTGATTAATGATTAAATATAAACTAAATTTAATATCAAAATTTTAAATCACTTTAATATTAAATACTAAAAATAAAAAAAAAATATAGAGTAATAATAAGATTATTATAAAGCAAATGTCAATATTATAATTTAAAATGCAAATTACATTTTAATTATCGTTTGTCTCCACTTTTACTTTTACTTCGTTTAAAGTAGGAAGTGGAGAAACCTAACTCATACCATCATCATTGTCACTGATAGTTGCAACCCGGCATTGATTCACATGTGCATAAACAGGAACTAATGTGGTGGTTACATCAATGATCTTTTTAATGCGGATATCCTATCTCTTTCGGTTCCTAGAAATGTGTCTTTTCATTCGCTCTTCTTCACTGTCGAACCTATAGTGAAATGAAGTCACATGATTAGCAAAATTTTGGTATGTATTCAATACTTTGTAGCACTTTGGACACGTGTATGGTCCATATTTTTTGTATGGTAGACTGTGGATTCTACCATCATCAATCTTTTCATCATTCTGTTTCCTTTTCCTATGATTCTTATTAACTACTTTATCATCATATCCAACAGCAAGTGCAAAATTAAGGGTTTGAGAAATCCACCTGTGTGATTCTGTTGATGATCCTCCACGGAGATCAGGTTTATAAGAAGCTATGCAAGCATTGATCTTCCTATTATTGGCGTTGGTGGCATCGTTGATATTATTATTATTCGAGGGAGCAACCGAATTTCCAAATTGGACTTCAAGAATCTGCATCGCATTCCTAATTCCTGCAGCATGGCTACAAAAGTTGTTTGTAGGACTTGAAGATGATGAATCGTTATCACTTGAAGAATATGTGTAATTTCTTGTGATTTGGTCATGCACATGCAACCTTCTCATCATCATATCAATATCCACATTGGGAGATTCATGAAGCGGTGAAGGTTAATGAAGGAGAGAAGATAATTTATTTTTTAAAGTCATCAATGGAAGGGAAGTCAAAGTAACAAAGATGAGAGAAGAATGACTTAGAAGAGGGTTGGTCTATATATCGATTGTAGGGTGTGTGTCACAACCATCTCAATGCAATTATTTTATTCTCACAATTCTTTGCATCTTCTACACCATTAATTGATACTTAAACTTAAAAAATTAATTTACTAAAATATTGGATATACCTTTTTTAATTTAATTTTTTAATTTGATTCTAATATGTCAATGTTATCATTTATTACTCTCTAATAAATAATCAAAGTACAAGTTCATGTATTTGAGATATTAACCAAAACTTTTATTGACAAAATGGACAAAATTAATAACTCTTTGGCCATCCATAGAAACACTTTTATATCAAAATATAAAAATCTTAATATATATTTTTTTTAACTAAAAATGGGATATTCCTTCTTTTGACCAATTTTAAGAATCATGTTGGGCAATTCTAAATTTTGGTAAATCTATTGCAGATTTTATTTAAAATTTAGTAAAAACGATATGTAATTTTAAAAAATAGTCCAATAATAAATACGTTTATCCTTTTTTTGGAAAAATTTATTTTTATTATATTTAATAATAGAGAATATATACAATATTTCATTCTAAACTATTACAAACAGTATTACACACCATGGATAGAGTCCAAATTACATGCACTCTTAAGAAAGAATAAAAAATATTGTATTATATAAAATGGATAAAAAATATCACATTTTATTAGAATTAACCAAAATCAAAAAAGTTCAACTTCGTATAGACTCACTTTTCAAAGTCTATGTAACTTAAGTTTATTTTCTATGTTCAAAATATATTAATAACTTAATTTTAATTAAGATTTTAATTTTATGATAAAAATTATAAAGAAAATTATTGCCATGTATTCTATATTTTTTGGTTTAATCGATGCTAAAATTAAGAGGCTTATAATCTATATATTTTATTTAAACAATGTGCATTCTTTTCTTATTCAAAATATTTGCCTTTGTTTATAGTTTTATAAATTATTGATATTTAATTTTAGTGTAAAGTATGATTGGATGAAATGAGCGTGTGGTAGTAACAATTAAGACATATTCTATCAAATTAGTAAAAAAAACATCGCAAACAATTTACTAGTCAAAAAATCAAATATTTAATTGTAATTTTTGTCATCTGATTGTTAACTAATTATATAATATTCCTTTCATTAAGTATTACATAATTAAGAAGAACAATAATAACCTTTGAGTTTGTTTTTTATGATAATATAATATAATTATGTATTAGGACTTTCAACCTTTTTTGGTACACCGGATTAACTGAGGATATCACGAAGACTAGACTGATTAATGATTAAATATAAACTAAATTTAATATCAAAATTTTAAATCACTTTAATATTAAATACTAAAAATAAAAAAAAAATATAGAGTAATAATAAGATTATTATAAAGCAAATGTCAATATTATAATTTAAAATGCAAATTACATTTTAATTATCGTTTGTCTCCACTTTTACTTTTACTTCGTTTAAAGTAGGAAGTGGAGAAACCTAACTCATACCATCATCATTGTCACTGATAGTTGCAACCCGGCATTGATTCACATGTGCATAAACAGGAACTAATGTGGTGGTTACATCAATGATCTTTTTAATGCGGATATCCTATCTCTTTCGGTTCCTAGAAATGTGTCTTTTCATTCGCTCTTCTTCACTGTCGAACCTATAGTGAAATGAAGTCACATGATTAGCAAAATTTTGGTATGTATTCAATACTTTGTAGCACTTTGGACACGTGTATGGTCCATATTTTTTGTATGGTAGACTGTGGATTCTACCATCATCAATCTTTTCATCATTCTGTTTCCTTTTCCTATGATTCTTATTAACTACTTTATCATCATATCCAACAGCAAGTGCAAAATTAAGGGTTTGAGAAATCCACTTGTGTGATTCTGTTGATGATCCTCCACGGAGATCAGGTTTATAAGAAGCTATGCAAGCATTGATCTTCCTATTATTGGCGTTGGTGGCATCGTTGATATTATTATTATTCGAGGGAGCAACCGAATTTCCAAATTGGACTTCAAGAATCTGCATCGCATTCCTAATTCCTGGAGCATGGCTACAAAAGTTGTTTGTAGGACTTGAAGATGATGAATCGTTATCACTTGAAGAATATGTGTAATTTCTTGTGATTTGGTCATGCACATGCAACCTTCTCATCATCATATCAATATCCACATTGGGAGATTCATGAAGCGGTGAAGGTTAATGAAGGAGAGAAGATAATTTATTTTTTAAAGTCATCAATGGAAGGGAAGTCAAAGTAACAAAGATGAGAGAAGAATGACTTAGAAGAGGGTTGGTCTATATATCGATTGTAGGGTGTGTGTCACAACCATCTCAATGCAATTATTTTATTCTCACAATTCTTTGCATCTTCTACACCATTAATTGATACTTAAACTTAAAAAATTAATTTACTAAAATATTGGATATACCTTTTTTAATTTAATTTTTTAATTTGATTCTAATATGTCAATGTTATCATTTATTACTCTCTAATAAATAATCAAAGTACAAGTTCATGTATTTGAGATATTAACCAAAACTTTTATTGACAAATATGGACAAAATTAATAACTCTTTGGCCATCCATAGAAACACTTTTATATCAAAATATAAAAATCTTAATATATATTTTTTTTAACTAAAAATGGGATATTCCTTCTTTTGACCAATTTTAAGAATCATGTTGGGCAATTCTAAATTTTGGTAAATCTATTGCAGATTTTATTTAAAATTTAGTAAAAACGATATGTAATTTTAAAAAATAGTCCAATAATAAATACGTTTATCCTTTTTTTGGAAAAATTTATTTTTATTATATTTAATAATAGAGAATATATACAATATTTCATTCTAAACTATTACAAACAGTATTACACACCATGGATAGAGTCCAAATTACATGCACTCTTAAGAAAGAATAAAAAATATTGTATTATATAAAATGGATAAAAAATATCACATTTTATTAGAATTAACCAAAATCAAAAAAGTTCAACTTCGTATAGACTCACTTTTCAAAGTCTATGTAACTTAAGTTTATTTTCTATGTTCAAAATATATTAATAACTTAATTTTAATTAAGATTTTAATTTTATGATAAAAATTATAAAGAAAATTATTGCCATGTATTCTATATTTTTTGGTTTAATCGATGCTAAAATTAAGAGGCTTATAATCTATATATTTTATTTAAACAATGTGCATTCTTTTCTTATTCAAAATATTTGCCTTTGTTTATAGTTTTATAAATTATTGATATTTAATTTTAGTGTAAAGTATGATTGGATGAAATGAGCGTGTGGTAGTAACAATTAAGACATATTCTATCAAATTAGTAAAAAAAACATCGCAAACAATTTACTAGTCAAAAAATCAAATATTTAATTGTAATTTTTGTCATCTGATTGTTAACTAATTATATAATATTCCTTTCATTAAGTATTACATAATTAAGAAGAACAATAATAACCTTTGAGTTTGTTTTTTATGATAATATAATATAATTATGTATTAGGACTTTCAACCTTTTTTGGTACACCGGATTAACTGAGGATATCACGAAGACTAGACTGATTAATGATTAAATATAAACTAAATTTAATATCAAAATTTTAAATCACTTTAATATTAAATAATAAAAATAAAAAAAAAATATAGAGTAATAATAAGATTATTATAAAGCAAATGTCAATATTATAATTTAAAATGCAAATTACATTTTAATTATCGTTTGTCTCCACTTTTACTTTTACTTCGTTTAAAGTAGGAAGTGGAGAAACCTAACTCATACCATCATCATTGTCACTGATAGTTGCAACCCGGCATTGATTCACATGTGCATAAACAGGAACTAATGTGGTGGTTACATCAATGATCTTTTTAATGCGGATATCCTATCTCTTTCGGTTCCTAGAAATGTGTCTTTTCTTTCGCTCTTCTTCACTGTCGAACCTATAGTGAAATGAAGTCACATGATTAGCAAAATTTTGGTATGTATTCAATACTTTGTAGCACTTTGGACACGTGTATGGTCCATATTTTTTGTATGGTAGACTGTGGATTCTACCATCATCAATCTTTTCATCATTCTGTTTCCTTTTCCTATGATTCTTATTAACTACTTTATCATCATCTCCAACAGCAAGTGCAAAATTAAGGGTTTGAGAAATCCACCTGTGTGATTCTGTTGATGATCCTCCACGGAGATCAGGTTTATAAGAAGCTATGCAAGCATTGATCATCCTATTATTGGCTTTGGTGGCATCGTTGATATTATTATTATTCGAGGGAGCAACCGAATTTCCAAATTGGACTTCAAGAATCTGCATCGAATTCCTAATTCCTGGAGCATGGCTACAAAAGTTGTTTGTAGGACTTGAAGATGATGAATCGTTATCACTTGAAGAATATGTGTAATTTCTTGTGATTTGGTCATGCACATGCAACCTTCTCATCATCATATCAATATCCACATTGGGAGATTCATGAAGCGGTGAAGGTTAATGAAGGAGAGAAGATAATTTATTTTTTAAAGTCATCAATGGAAGGGAAGTCAAAGTAACAAAGATGAGAGAAGAATGACTTAGAAGAGGGTTGGTCTATATATCGATTGTAGGGTGTGTGTCACAACCATCTCAATGCAATTATTTTATTCTCACAATTCTTTGCATCTTCTACACCATTAATTGATACTTAAACTTAAAAAATTAATTTACTAAAATATTGGATATACCTTTTTCAATTTAATTTTTTAATTTGATTCTAATATGTCAATGTTATCATTTATTACTCTCTAATAAATAATCAAAGTACAAGTTCATGTATTTGAGATATTAACCAAAACTTTTATTGACAAAATGGACAAAATTAATAACTCTTTGGCCATCCATAGAAACACTTTTATATCAAAATATAAAAATCTTAATATATATTTTTTTTAACTAAAAATGGGATATTCCTTCTTTTGACCAATTTTAAGAATCATGTTGGGCAATTCTAAATTTTGGTAAATCTATTGCAGATTTTATTTAAAATTTAGTAAAAACGATATGTAATTTTAAAAAATAATCCAATAATAAATACGTTTATCCTTTTTTTGGAAAAATTTATTTTTATTATATTTAATAATAGAGAATATATACAATATTTCATTCTAAACTATTACAAACAGTATTACACACCATGGATAGAGTCCAAATTACATGCACTCTTAAGAAAGAATAAAAAATATTGTATTATATAAAATGGATAAAAAATATCACATTTTATTAGAATTAACCAAAATCAAAAAAGTTCAACTTCGTATAGACTCACTTTTCAAAGTCTATGTAACTTAAGTTTATTTTCTATGTTCAAAATATATTAATAACTTAATTTTAATTAAGATTTTAATTTTATGATAAAAATTATAAAGAAAATTATTGCCATGTATTCTATATTTTCTGGTTTAATCGATGCTAAAATTAAGAGGCTTATAATCTATATATTTTATTTAAACAATGTGCATTCTTTTCTTATTCAAAATATTTGCCTTTGTTTATAGTTTTATAAATTATTGATATTTAATTTTAGTGTAAAGTATGATTGGATGAAATGAGCGTGTGGTAGTAACAATTAAGACATATTCTATCAAATTAGTAAAAAAAACATCGCAAACAATTTACTAGTCAAAAAATCAAATATTTAATTGTAATTTTTGTCATCTGATTGTTAACTAATTATATAATATTCCTTTCATTAAGTATTACATAATTAAGAAGAACAATAATAACCTTTGAGTTTGTTTTTTATGATAATATAATATAATTATGTATTAGGACTTTCAACCTTTTTTGGTACACCGGATTAACTGAGGATATCACGAAGACTAGACTGATTAATGATTAAATATAAACTAAATTTAATATCAAAATTTTAAATCACTTTAATATTAAATACTAAAAATAAAAAAAAAATATAGAGTAATAATAAGATTATTATAAAGCAAATGTCAATATTATAATTTAAAATGCAAATTACATTTTAATTATCGTTTGTCTCCACTTTTACTTTTACTTCGTTTAAAGTAGGAAGTGGAGAAACCTAACTCATACCATCATCATTGTCACTGATAGTTGCAACCCGGCATTGATTCACATGTGCATAAACAGGAACTAATGTGGTGGTTACATCAATGATCTTTTTAATGCGGATATCCTATCTCTTTCGGTTCCTAGAAATGTGTCTTTTCATTCGCTCTTCTTCACTGTCGAACCTATAGTGAAATGAAGTCACATGATTAGCAAAATTTTGGTATGTATTCAATACTTTGTAGCACTTTGGACACGTGTATGGTCCATATTTTTTGTATGGTAGACTGTGGATTCTACCATCATCAATCTTTTCATCATTCTGTTTCCTTTTCCTATGATTCTTATTAACTACTTTATCATCATCTCCAACAGCAAGTGCAAAATTAAGGGTTTGAGAAATCCACCTGTGTGATTCTGTTGATGATCCTCCACGGAGATCAGGTTTATAAGAAGCTATGCAAGCATTGATCATCCTATTATTGGCTTTGGTGGCATCGTTGATATTATTATTATTCGAGGGAGCAACCGAATTTCCAAATTGGACTTCAAGAATCTGCATCGCATTCCTAATTCCTGGAGCATGGCTACAAAAGTTGTTTGTAGGACTTGAAGATGATGAATCGTTATCACTTGAAGAATATGTGTAATTTCTTGTGATTTGGTCATGCACATGCAACCTTCTCATCATCATATCAATATCCACATTGGGAGATTCATGAAGCGGTGAAGGTTAATGAAGGAGAGAAGATAATTTATTTTTTAAAGTCATCAATGGAAGGGAAGTCAAAGTAACAAAGATGAGAGAAGAATGACTTAGAAGAGGGTTGGTCTATATATCGATTGTAGGGTGTGTGTCACAACCATCTCAATGCAATTATTTTATTCTCACAATTCTTTGCATCTTCTACACCATTAATTGATACTTAAACTTAAAAAATTAATTTACTAAAATATTGGATATACCTTTTTCAATTTAATTTTTTAATTTGATTCTAATATGTCAATGTTATCATTTATTACTCTCTAATAAATAATCAAAGTACAAGTTCATGTATTTGAGATATTAACCAAAACTTTTATTGACAAATATGGACAAAATTAATAACTCTTTGGCCATCCATAGAAACACTTTTATATCAAAATATAAAAATCTTAATATATATTTTTTTTAACTAAAAATGGGATATTCCTTCTTTTGACCAATTTTAAGAATCATGTTGGGCAATTCTAAATTTTGGTAAATCTATTGCAGATTTTATTTAAAATTTAGTAAAAACGATATGTAATTTTAAAAAATAGTCCAATAATAAATACGTTTATCCTTTTTTTGGAAAAATTTATTTTTATTATATTTAATAATAGAGAATATATACAATATTTCATTCTAAACTATTACAAACAGTATTACACACCATGGATAGAGTCCAAATTACATGCACTCTTAAGAAAGAATAAAAAATATTGTATTATATAAAATGGATAAAAAATATCACATTTTATTAGAATTAACCAAAATCAAAAAAGTTCAACTTCGTATAGACTCACTTTTCAAAGTCTATGTAACTTAAGTTTATTTTCTATGTTATAAAAATTATAAAGAAAATTATTGCCATGTATTCTATATTTTTTGGTTTAATCGATGCTAAAATTAAGAGGCTTATAATCTATATATTTTATTTAAACAATGTGCATTCTTTTCTTATTCAAAATATTTGCCTTTGTTTATAGTTTTATAAATTATTGATATTTAATTTTAGTGTAAAGTATGATTGGATGAAATGAGCGTGTGGTAGTAACAATTAAGACATATTCTATCAAATTAGTAAAAAAAACATCGCAAACAATTTACTAGTCAAAAAATCAAATATTTAATTGTAATTTTTGTCATCTGATTGTTAACTAATTATATAATATTCCTTTCATTAAGTATTACATAATTAAGAAGAACAATAATAACCTTTGAGTTTGTTTTTTATGATAATATAATATAATTATGTATTAGGACTTTCAACCTTTTTTGGTACACCGGATTAACTGAGGATATCAAGAAGACTAGACTGATTAATGATTAAATATAAACTAAATTTAATATCAAAATTTTAAATCACTTTAATATTAAATACTAAAAATAAAAAAAAAATATAGAGTAATAATAAGATTATTATAAAGCAAATGTCAATATTATAATTTAAAATGCAAATTACATTTTAATTATCGTTTGTCTCCACTTTTACTTTTACTTCGTTTAAAGTAGGAAGTGGAGAAACCTAACTCATACCATCATCATTGTCACTGATAGTTGCAACCCGGCATTGATTCACATGTGCATAAACAGGAACTAATGTGGTGGTTACATCAATGATCTTTTTAATGCGGATATCCTATCTCTTTCGGTTCCTAGAAATGTGTCTTTTCATTCGCTCTTCTTCACTGTCGAACCTATAGTGAAATAAAGTCACATGATTAGCAAAATTTTGGTATGTATTCAATACTTTGTAGCACTTTGGACACGTGTATGGTCCATATTTTTTGTATGGTAGACTGTGGATTCTACCATCATCAATCTTTTCATCATTCTGTTTCCTTTTCCTATGATTCTTATTAACTACTTTATCATCATCTCCAACAGCAAGTGCAAAATTAAGGGTTTGAGAAATCCACCTGTGTGATTCTGTTGATGATCCTCCACGGAGATCAGGTTTATAAGAAGCTATGCAAGCATTGATCATCCTATTATTGGCGTTGGTGGCATCGTTGATATTATTATTATTCGAGGGAGCAACCGAATTTCCAAATTGGACTTCAAGAATCTGCATCGCATTCCTAATTCCTGGAGCATGGCTACAAAAGTTGTTTGTAGGACTTGAAGATGATGAATCGTTATCACTTGAAGAATATGTGTAATTTCTTGTGATTTGGTCATGCACATGCAACCTTCTCATCATCATATCAATATCCACATTGGGAGATTCATGAAGCGGTGAAGGTTAATGAAGGAGAGAAGATAATTTATTTTTTAAAGTCATCAATGGAAGGGAAGTCAAAGTAACAAAGATGAGAGAAGAATGACTTAGAAGAGGGTTGGTCTATATATCGATTGTAGGGTGTGTGTCACAACCATCTCAATGCAATTATTTTATTCTCACAATTCTTTGCATCTTCTACACCATTAATTGATACTTAAACTTAAAAAATTAATTTACTAAAATATTGGATATACCTTTTTTAATTTAATTTTTTAATTTGATTCTAATATGTCAATGTTATCATTTATTACTCTCTAATAAATAATCAAAGTACAAGTTCATGTATTTGAGATATTAACCAAAACTTTTATTGACAAATATGGACAAAATTAATAACTCTTTGGCCATCCATAGAAACACTTTTATATCAAAATATAAAAATCTTAATATATATTTTTTTTAACTAAAAATGGGATATTCCTTCTTTTGACCAATTTTAAGAATCATGTTGGGCAATTCTAAATTTTGGTAAATCTATTGCAGATTTTATTTAAAATTTAGTAAAAACGATATGTAATTTTAAAAAATAGTCCAATAATAAATACGTTTATCCTTTTTTTGGAAAAATTTATTTTTATTATATTTAATAATAGAGAATATATACAATATTTCATTCTAAACTATTACAAACAGTATTACACACCATGGATAGAGTCCAAATTACATGCACTCTTAAGAAAGAATAAAAAATATTGTATTATATAAAATGGATAAAAAATATCACATTTTATTAGAATTAACCAAAATCAAAAAAGTTCAACTTCGTATAGACTCACTTTTCAAAGTCTATGTAACTTAAGTTTATTTTCTATGTTATAAAAATTATAAAGAAAATTATTGCCATGTATTCTATATTTTTTGGTTTAATCGATGCTAAAATTAAGAGGCTTATAATCTATATATTTTATTTAAACAATGTGCATTCTTTTCTTATTCAAAATATTTGCCTTTGTTTATAGTTTTATAAATTATTGATATTTAATTTTAGTGTAAAGTATGATTGGATGAAATGAGCGTGTGGTAGTAACAATTAAGACATATTCTATCAAATTAGTAAAAAAAACATCGCAAACAATTTACTAGTCAAAAAATCAAATATTTAATTGTAATTTTTGTCATCTGATTGTTAACTAATTATATAATATTCCTTTCATTAAGTATTACATAATTAAGAAGAACAATAATAACCTTTGAGTTTGTTTTTTATGATAATATAATATAATTATGTATTAGGACTTTCAACCTTTTTTGGTACACCGGATTAACTGAGGATATCAAGAAGACTAGACTGATTAATGATTAAATATAAACTAAATTTAATATCAAAATTTTAAATCACTTTAATATTAAATACTAAAAATAAAAAAAAAATATAGAGTAATAATAAGATTATTATAAAGCAAATGTCAATATTATAATTTAAAATGCAAATTACATTTTAATTATCGTTTGTCTCCACTTTTACTTTTACTTCGTTTAAAGTAGGAAGTGGAGAAACCTAACTCATACCATCATCATTGTCACTGATAGTTGCAACCCGGCATTGATTCACATGTGCATAAACAGGAACTAATGTGGTGGTTACATCAATGATCTTTTTAATGCGGATATCCTATCTCTTTCGGTTCCTAGAAATGTGTCTTTTCATTCGCTCTTCTTCACTGTCGAACCTATAGTGAAATAAAGTCACATGATTAGCAAAATTTTGGTATGTATTCAATACTTTGTAGCACTTTGGACACGTGTATGGTCCATATTTTTTGTATGGTAGACTGTGGATTCTACCATCATCAATCTTTTCATCATTCTGTTTCCTTTTCCTATGATTCTTATTAACTACTTTATCATCATCTCCAACAGCAAGTGCAAAATTAAGGGTTTGAGAAATCCACCTGTGTGATTCTGTTGATGATCCTCCACGGAGATCAGGTTTATAAGAAGCTATGCAAGCATTGATCATCCTATTATTGGCGTTGGTGGCATCGTTGATATTATTATTATTCGAGGGAGCAACCGAATTTCCAAATTGGACTTCAAGAATCTGCATCGCATTCCTAATTCCTGCAGCATGGCTACAAAAGTTGTTTGTAGGACTTGAAGATGATGAATCGTTATCACTTGAAGAATATGTGTAATTTCTTGTGATTTGGTCATGCACATGCAACCTTCTCATCATCATATCAATATCCACATTGGGAGATTCATGAAGCGGTGAAGGTTAATGAAGGAGAGAAGATAATTTATTTTTTAAAGTCATCAATGGAAGGGAAGTCAAAGTAACAAAGATGAGAGAAGAATGACTTAGAAGAGGGTTGGTCTATATATCGATTGTAGGGTGTGTGTCACAACCATCTCAATGCAATTATTTTATTCTCACAATTCTTTGCATCTTCTACACCATTAATTGATACTTAAACTTAAAAAATTAATTTACTAAAATATTGGATATACCTTTTTTAATTTAATTTTTTAATTTGATTCTAATATGTCAATGTTATCATTTATTACTCTCTAATAAATAATCAAAGTACAAGTTCATGTATTTGAGATATTAACCAAAACTTTTATTGACAAATATGGACAAAATTAATAACTCTTTGGCCATCCATAGAAACACTTTTATATCAAAATATAAAAATCTTAATATATATTTTTTTTAACTAAAAATGGGATATTCCTTCTTTTGACCAATTTTAAGAATCATGTTGGGCAATTCTAAATTTTGGTAAATCTATTGCAGATTTTATTTAAAATTTAGTAAAAACGATATGTAATTTTAAAAAATAGTCCAATAATAAATACGTTTATCCTTTTTTTGGAAAAATTTATTTTTATTATATTTAATAATAGAGAATATATACAATATTTCATTCTAAACTATTACAAACAGTATTACACACCATGGATAGAGTCCAAATTACATGCACTCTTAAGAAAGAATAAAAAATATTGTATTATATAAAATGGATAAAAAATATCACATTTTATTAGAATTAACCAAAATCAAAAAAGTTCAACTTCGTATAGACTCACTTTTCAAAGTCTATGTAACTTAAGTTTATTTTCTATGTTCAAAATATATTAATAACTTAATTTTAATTAAGATTTTAATTTTATGATAAAAATTATAAAGAAAATTATTGCCATGTATTCTATATTTTTTGGTTTAATCGATGCTAAAATTAAGAGGCTTATAATCTATATATTTTATTTAAACAATGTGCATTCTTTTCTTATTCAAAATATTTGCCTTTGTTTATAGTTTTATAAATTATTGATATTTAATTTTAGTGTAAAGTATGATTGGATGAAATGAGCGTGTGGTAGTAACAATTAAGACATATTCTATCAAATTAGTAAAAAAAACATCGCAAACAATTTACTAGTCAAAAAATCAAATATTTAATTGTAATTTTTGTCATCTGATTGTTAACTAATTATATAATATTCCTTTCATTAAGTATTACATAATTAAGAAGAACAATAATAACCTTTGAGTTTGTTTTTTATGATAATATAATATAATTATGTATTAGGACTTTCAACCTTTTTTGGTACACCGGATTAACTGAGGATATCACGAAGACTAGACTGATTAATGATTAAATATAAACTAAATTTAATATCAAAATTTTAAATCACTTTAATATTAAATACTAAAAATAAAAAAAAAATATAGAGTAATAATAAGATTATTATAAAGCAAATGTCAATATTATAATTTAAAATGCAAATTACATTTTAATTATCGTTTGTCTCCACTTTTACTTTTACTTCGTTTAAAGTAGGAAGTGGAGAAACCTAACTCATACCATCATCATTGTCACTGATAGTTGCAACCCGGCATTGATTCACATGTGCATAAACAGGAACTAATGTGGTGGTTACATCAATGATCTTTTTAATGCGGATATCCTATCTCTTTCGGTTCCTAGAAATGTGTCTTTTCTTTCGCTCTTCTTCACTGTCGAACCTATAGTGAAATGAAGTCACATGATTAGCAAAATTTTGGTATGTATTCAATACTTTGTAGCACTTTGGACATGTGTATGGTCCATATTTTTTGTATGGTAGACTGTGGATTCTACCATCATCAATCTTTTCATCATTCTGTTTCCTTTTCCTATGATTCTTATTAACTACTTTATCATCATCTCCAACAGCAAGTGCAAAATTAAGGGTTTGAGAAATCCACCTGTGTGATTCTGTTGATGATCCTCCACGGAGATCAGGTTTATAAGAAGCTATGCAAGCATTGATCATCCTATTATTGGCTTTGGTGGCATCGTTGATATTATTATTATTCGAGGGAGCAACCGAATTTCCAAATTGGACTTCAAGAATCTGCATCGAATTCCTAATTCCTGGAGCATGGCTACAAAAGTTGTTTGTAGGACTTGAAGATGATGAATCGTTATCACTTGAAGAATATGTGTAATTTCTTGTGATTTGGTCATGCACATGCAACCTTCTCATCATCATATCAATATCCACATTGGGAGATTCATGAAGCGGTGAAGGTTAATGAAGGAGAGAAGATAATTTATTTTTTAAAGTCATCAATGGAAGGGAAGTCAAAGTAACAAAGATGAGAGAAGAATGACTTAGAAGAGGGTTGGTCTATATATCGATTGTAGGGTGTGTGTCACAACCATCTCAATGCAATTATTTTATTCTCACAATTCTTTGCATCTTCTACACCATTAATTGATACTTAAACTTAAAAAATTAATTTACTAAAATATTGGATATACCTTTTTTAATTTAATTTTTTAATTTGATTCTAATATGTCAATGTTATCATTTATTACTCTCTAATAAATAATCAAAGTACAAGTTCATGTATTTGAGATATTAACCAAAACTTTTATTGACAAAATGGACAAAATTAATAACTCTTTGGCCATCCATAGAAACACTTTTATATCAAAATATAAAAATCTTAATATATATTTTTTTTAACTAAAAATGGGATATTCCTTCTTTTGACCAATTTTAAGAATCATGTTGGGCAATTCTAAATTTTGGTAAATCTATTGCAGATTTTATTTAAAATTTAGTAAAAACGATATGTAATTTTAAAAAATAGTCCAATAATAAATACGTTTATCCTTTTTTTGGAAAAATTTATTTTTATTATATTTAATAATAGAGAATATATACAATATTTCATTCTAAACTATTACAAACAGTATTACACACCATGGATAGAGTCCAAATTACATGCACTCTTAAGAAAGAATAAAAAATATTGTATTATATAAAATGGATAAAAAATATCACATTTTATTAGAATTAACCAAAATCAAAAAAGTTCAACTTCGTATAGACTCACTTTTCAAAGTCTATGTAACTTAAGTTTATTTTCTATGTTCAAAATATATTAATAACTTAATTTTAATTAAGATTTTAATTTTATGATAAAAATTATAAAGAAAATTATTGCCATGTATTCTATATTTTTTGGTTTAATCGATGCTAAAATTAAGAGGCTTATAATCTATATATTTTATTTAAACAATGTGCATTCTTTTCTTATTCAAAATATTTGCCTTTGTTTATAGTTTTATAAATTATTGATATTTAATTTTAGTGTAAAGTATGATTGGATGAAATGAGCGTGTGGTAGTAACAATTAAGACATATTCTATCAAATTAGTAAAAAAAACATCGCAAACAATTTACTAGTCAAAAAATCAAATATTTAATTGTAATTTTTGTCATCTGATTGTTAACTAATTATATAATATTCCTTTCATTAAGTATTACATAATTAAGAAGAACAATAATAACCTTTGAGTTTGTTTTTTATGATAATATAATATAATTATGTATTAGGACTTTCAACCTTTTTTGGTACACCGGATTAACTGAGGATATCACGAAGACTAGACTGATTAATGATTAAATATAAACTAAATTTAATATCAAAATTTTAAATCACTTTAATATTAAATACTAAAAATAAAAAAAAAATATAGAGTAATAATAAGATTATTATAAAGCAAATGTCAATATTATAATTTAAAATGCAAATTACATTTTAATTATCGTTTGTCTCCACTTTTACTTTTACTTCGTTTAAAGTAGGAAGTGGAGAAACCTAACTCATACCATCATCATTGTCACTGATAGTTGCAACCCGGCATTGATTCACATGTGCATAAACAGGAACTAATGTGGTGGTTACATCAATGATCTTTTTAATGCGGATATCCTATCTCTTTCGGTTCCTAGAAATGTGTCTTTTCTTTCGCTCTTCTTCACTGTCGAACCTATAGTGAAATGAAGTCACATGATTAGCAAAATTTTGGTATGTATTCAATACTTTGTAGCACTTTGGACATGTGTATGGTCCATATTTTTTGTATGGTAGACTGTGGATTCTACCATCATCAATCTTTTCATCATTCTGTTTCCTTTTCCTATGATTCTTATTAACTACTTTATCATCATCTCCAACAGCAAGTGCAAAATTAAGGGTTTGAGAAATCCACCTGTGTGATTCTGTTGATGATCCTCCACGGAGATCAGGTTTATAAGAAGCTATGCAAGCATTGATCATCCTATTATTGGCTTTGGTGGCATCGTTGATATTATTATTATTCGAGGGAGCAACCGAATTTCCAAATTGGACTTCAAGAATCTGCATCGAATTCCTAATTCCTGGAGCATGGCTACAAAAGTTGTTTGTAGGACTTGAAGATGATGAATCGTTATCACTTGAAGAATATGTGTAATTTCTTGTGATTTGGTCATGCACATGCAACCTTCTCATCATCATATCAATATCCACATTGGGAGATTCATGAAGCGGTGAAGGTTAATGAAGGAGAGAAGATAATTTATTTTTTAAAGTCATCAATGGAAGGGAAGTCAAAGTAACAAAGATGAGAGAAGAATGACTTAGAAGAGGGTTGGTCTATATATCGATTGTAGGGTGTGTGTCACAACCATCTCAATGCAATTATTTTATTCTCACAATTCTTTGCATCTTCTACACCATTAATTGATACTTAAACTTAAAAAATTAATTTACTAAAATATTGGATATACCTTTTTTAATTTAATTTTTTAATTTGATTCTAATATGTCAATGTTATCATTTATTACTCTCTAATAAATAATCAAAGTACAAGTTCATGTATTTGAGATATTAACCAAAACTTTTATTGACAAAATGGACAAAATTAATAACTCTTTGGCCATCCATAGAAACACTTTTATATCAAAATATAAAAATCTTAATATATATTTTTTTTAACTAAAAATGGGATATTCCTTCTTTTGACCAATTTTAAGAATCATGTTGGGCAATTCTAAATTTTGGTAAATCTATTGCAGATTTTATTTAAAATTTAGTAAAAACGATATGTAATTTTAAAAAATAGTCCAATAATAAATACGTTTATCCTTTTTTTGGAAAAATTTATTTTTATTATATTTAATAATAGAGAATATATACAATATTTCATTCTAAACTATTACAAACAGTATTACACACCATGGATAGAGTCCAAATTACACGCACTCTTAAGAAAGAATAAAAAATATTGTATTATATAAAATGGATAAAAAATATCACATTTTATTAGAATTAACCAAAATCAAAAAAGTTCAACTTCGTATAGACTCACTTTTCAAAGTCTATGTAACTTAAGTTTATTTTCTATGTTCAAAATATATTAATAACTTAATTTTAATTAAGATTTTAATTTTATGATAAAAATTATAAAGAAAATTATTGCCATGTATTCTATATTTTTTGGTTTAATCGATGCTAAAATTAAGAGGCTTATAATCTATATATTTTATTTAAACAATGTGCATTCTTTTCTTATTCAAAATATTTGCCTTTGTTTATAGTTTTATAAATTATTGATATTTAATTTTAGTGTAAAGTATGATTGGATGAAATGAGCGTGTGGTAGTAACAATTAAGACATATTCTATCAAATTAGTAAAAAAAACATCGCAAACAATTTACTAGTCAAAAAATCAAATATTTAATTGTAATTTTTGTCATCTGATTGTTAACTAATTATATAATATTCCTTTCATTAAGTATTACATAATTAAGAAGAACAATAATAACCTTTGAGTTTGTTTTTTATGATAATATAATATAATTATGTATTAGGACTTTCAACCTTTTTTGGTACACCGGATTAACTGAGGATATCACGAAGACTAGACTGATTAATGATTAAATATAAACTAAATTTAATATCAAAATTTTAAATCACTTTAATATTAAATACTAAAAATAAAAAAAAAATATAGAGTAATAATAAGATTATTATAAAGCAAATGTCAATATTATAATTTAAAATGCAAATTACATTTTAATTATCGTTTGTCTCCACTTTTACTTTTACTTCGTTTAAAGTAGGAAGTGGAGAAACCTAACTCATACCATCATCATTGTCACTGATAGTTGCAACCCGGCATTGATTCACATGTGCATAAACAGGAACTAATGTGGTGGTTACATCAATGATCTTTTTAATGCGGATATCCTATCTCTTTCGGTTCCTAGAAATGTGTCTTTTCTTTCGCTCTTCTTCACTGTCGAACCTATAGTGAAATGAAGTCACATGATTAGCAAAATTTTGGTATGTATTCAATACTTTGTAGCACTTTGGACATGTGTATGGTCCATATTTTTTGTATGGTAGACTGTGGATTCTACCATCATCAATCTTTTCATCATTCTGTTTCCTTTTCCTATGATTCTTATTAACTACTTTATCATCATCTCCAACAGCAAGTGCAAAATTAAGGGTTTGAGAAATCCACCTGTGTGATTCTGTTGATGATCCTCCACGGAGATCAGGTTTATAAGAAGCTATGCAAGCATTGATCATCCTATTATTGGCTTTGGTGGCATCGTTGATATTATTATTATTCGAGGGAGCAACCGAATTTCCAAATTGGACTTCAAGAATCTGCATCGAATTCCTAATTCCTGGAGCATGGCTACAAAAGTTGTTTGTAGGACTTGAAGATGATGAATCGTTATCACTTGAAGAATATGTGTAATTTCTTGTGATTTGGTCATGCACATGCAACCTTCTCATCATCATATCAATATCCACATTGGGAGATTCATGAAGCGGTGAAGGTTAATGAAGGAGAGAAGATAATTTATTTTTTAAAGTCATCAATGGAAGGGAAGTCAAAGTAACAAAGATGAGAGAAGAATGACTTAGAAGAGGGTTGGTCTATATATCGATTGTAGGGTGTGTGTCACAACCATCTCAATGCAATTATTTTATTCTCACAATTCTTTGCATCTTCTACACCATTAATTGATACTTAAACTTAAAAAATTAATTTACTAAAATATTGGATATACCTTTTTTAATTTAATTTTTTAATTTGATTCTAATATGTCAATGTTATCATTTATTACTCTCTAATAAATAATCAAAGTACAAGTTCATGTATTTGAGATATTAACCAAAACTTTTATTGACAAAATGGACAAAATTAATAACTCTTTGGCCATCCATAGAAACACTTTTATATCAAAATATAAAAATCTTAATATATATTTTTTTTAACTAAAAATGGGATATTCCTTCTTTTGACCAATTTTAAGAATCATGTTGGGCAATTCTAAATTTTGGTAAATCTATTGCAGATTTTATTTAAAATTTAGTAAAAACGATATGTAATTTTAAAAAATAGTCCAATAATAAATACGTTTATCCTTTTTTTGGAAAAATTTATTTTTATTATATTTAATAATAGAGAATATATACAATATTTCATTCTAAACTATTACAAACAGTATTACACACCATGGATAGAGTCCAAATTACATGCACTCTTAAGAAAGAATAAAAAATATTGTATTATATAAAATGGATAAAAAATATCACATTTTATTAGAATTAACCAAAATCAAAAAAGTTCAACTTCGTATAGACTCACTTTTCAAAGTCTATGTAACTTAAGTTTATTTTCTATGTTCAAAATATATTAATAACTTAATTTTAATTAAGATTTTAATTTTATGATAAAAATTATAAAGAAAATTATTGCCATGTATTCTATATTTTTTGGTTTAATCGATGCTAAAATTAAGAGGCTTATAATCTATATATTTTATTTAAACAATGTGCATTCTTTTCTTATTCAAAATATTTGCCTTTGTTTATAGTTTTATAAATTATTGATATTTAATTTTAGTGTAAAGTATGATTGGATGAAATGAGCGCGTGGTAGTAACAATTAAGACATATTCTATCAAATTAGTAAAAAAAACATCGCAAACAATTTACTAGTCAAAAAATCAAATATTTAATTGTAATTTTTGTCATCTGATTGTTAACTAATTATATAATATTCCTTTCATTAAGTATTACATAATTAAGAAGAACAATAATAACCTTTGAGTTTGTTTTTTATGATAATATAATATAATTATGTATTAGGACTTTCAACCTTTTTTGGTACACCGGATTAACTGAGGATATCACGAAGACTAGACTGATTAATGATTAAATATAAACTAAATTTAATATCAAAATTTTAAATCACTTTAATATTAAATACTAAAAATAAAAAAAAAATATAGAGTAATAATAAGATTATTATAAAGCAAATGTCAATATTATAATTTAAAATGCAAATTACATTTTAATTATCGTTTGTCTCCACTTTTACTTTTACTTCGTTTAAAGTAGGAAGTGGAGAAACCTAACTCATACCATCATCATTGTCACTGATAGTTGCAACCCAGCATTGATTCACATGTGCATAAACAGGAACTAATGTGGTGGTTACATCAATGATCTTTTTAATGCGGATATCCTATCTCTTTCGGTTCCTAGAAATGTGTCTTTTCTTTCGCTCTTCTTCACTGTCGAACCTATAGTGAAATGAAGTCACATGATTAGCAAAATTTTGGTATGTATTCAATACTTTGTAGCACTTTGGACATGTGTATGGTCCATATTTTTTGTATGGTAGACTGTGGATTCTACCATCATCAATCTTTTCATCATTCTGTTTCCTTTTCCTATGATTCTTATTAACTACTTTATCATCATCTCCAACAGCAAGTGCAAAATTAAGGGTTTGAGAAATCCACCTGTGTGATTCTGTTGATGATCCTCCACGGAGATCAGGTTTATAAGAAGCTATGCAAGCATTGATCATCCTATTATTGGCGTTGGTGGCATCGTTGATATTATTATTATTCGAGGGAGCAACCGAATTTCCAAATTGGACTTCAAGAATCTGCATCGCATTCCTAATTCCTGGAGCATGGCTACAAAAGTTGTTTGTAGGACTTGAAGATGATGAATCGTTATCACTTGAAGAATATGTGTAATTTCTTCTGATTTGGTCATGCACATGCAACCTTCTCATCATCATATCAATATCCACATTGGGAGATTCATGAAACGGTGAAGGTTAATGAAGGAGAGAAGATAATTTATTTTTTAAAGTCATCAATGGAAGGGAAGTCAAAGTAACAAAGATGAGAGAAGAATGACTTAGAAGAGGGTTGGTCTATATATCGATTGTAGGGTGTGTGTCACAACCATCTCAATGCAATTATTTTATTCTCACAATTCTTTGCATCTTCTACACCATTAATTGATACTTAAACTTAAAAAATTAATTTACTAAAATATTGGATATACCTTTTTTAATTTAATTTTTTAATTTGATTCTAATATGTCAATGTTATCATTTATTACTCTCTAATAAATAATCAAAGTACAAGTTCATGTATTTGAGATATTAACCAAAACTTTTATTGACAAATATGGACAAAATTAATAACTCTTTGGCCATCCATAGAAACACTTTTATATCAAAATATAAAAATCTTAATATATATTTTTTTTAACTAAAAATGGGATATTCCTTCTTTTGACCAATTTTAAGAATCATGTTGGGCAATTCTAAATTTTGGTAAATCTATTGCAGATTTTATTTAAAATTTAGTAAAAACGATATGTAATTTTAAAAAATAGTCCAATAATAAATACGTTTATCCTTTTTTTGGAAAAATTTATTTTTATTATATTTAATAATAGAGAATATATACAATATTTCATTCTAAACTATTACAAACAGTATTACACACCATGGATAGAGTCCAAATTACATGCACTCTTAAGAAAGAATAAAAAATATTGTATTATATAAAATGGATAAAAAATATCACATTTTATTAGAATTAACCAAAATCAAAAAAGTTCAACTTCGTATAGACTCACTTTTCAAAGTCTATGTAATTTAAGTTTATTTTCTATGTTCAAAATATATTAATAACTTAATTTTAATTAAGATTTTAATTTTATGATAAAAATTATAAAGAAAATTATTGCCATGTATTCTATATTTTCTGGTTTAATCGATGCTAAAATTAAGAGGCTTATAATCTATATATTTTATTTAAACAATGTGCATTCTTTTCTTATTCAAAATATTTGCCTTTGTTTATAGTTTTATAAATTATTGATATTTAATTTTAGTGTAAAGTATGATTGGATGAAATGAGCGTGTGGTAGTAACAATTAAGACATATTCTATCAAATTAGTAAAAAAAACATCGCAAACAATTTACTAGTCAAAAAATCAAATATTTAATTGTAATTTTTGTCATCTGATTGTTAACTAATTATATAATATTCCTTTCATTAAGTATTACATAATTAAGAAGAACAATAATAACCTTTGAGTTTGTTTTTTATGATAATATAATATAATTATGTATTAGGACTTTCAACCTTTTTTGGTACACCGGATTAACTGAGGATATCACGAAGACTAGACTGATTAATGATTAAATATAAACTAAATTTAATATCAAAATTTTTAATCACTTTAATATTAAATACTAAAAATAAAAAAAAAATATAGAGTAATAATAAGATTATTATAAAGCAAATGTCAATATTATAATTTAAAATGCAAATTACATTTTAATTATCGTTTGTCTCCACTTTTACTTTTACTTCGTTTAAAGTAGGAAGTGGAGAAACCTAACTCATACCATCATCATTGTCACTGATAGTTGCAACCCGGCATTGATTCACATGTGCATAAACAGGAACTAATGTGGTGGTTACATCAATGATCTTTTTAATGCGGATATCCTATCTCTTTCGGTTCCTAGAAATGTGTCTTTTCTTTCGCTCTTCTTCACTGTCGAACCTATAGTGAAATGAAGTCACATGATTAGCAAAATTTTGGTATGTATTCAATACTTTGTAGCACTTTGGACATGTGTATGGTCCATATTTTTTGTATGGTAGACTGTGGATTCTACCATCATCAATCTTTTCATCATTCTGTTTCCTTTTCCTATGATTCTTATTAACTACTTTATCATCATCTCCAACAGCAAGTGCAAAATTAAGGGTTTGAGAAATCCACCTGTGTGATTCTGTTGATGATCCTCCACGGAGATCAGGTTTATAAGAAGCTATGCAAGCATTGATCATCCTATTATTGGCGTTGGTGGCATCGTTGATATTATTATTATTCGAGGGAGCAACCGAATTTCCAAATTGGACTTCAAGAATCTGCATCGCATTCCTAATTCCTGGAGCATGGCTACAAAAGTTGTTTGTAGGACTTGAAGATGATGAATCGTTATCACTTGAAGAATATGTGTAATTTCTTGTGATTTGGTCATGCACATGCAACCTTCTCATCATCATATCAATATCCACATTGGGAGATTCATGAAGCGGTGAAGGTTAATGAAGGAGAGAAGATAATTTATTTTTTAAAGTCATCAATGGAAGGGAAGTCAAAGTAACAAAGATGAGAGAAGAATGACTTAGAAGAGGGTTGGTCTATATATCGATTGTAGGGTGTGTGTCACAACCATCTCAATGCAATTATTTTATTCTCACAATTCTTTGCATCTTCTACACCATTAATTGATACTTAAACTTAAAAAATTAATTTACTAAAATATTGGATATACCTTTTTTAATTTAATTTTTTAATTTGATTCTAATATGTCAATGTTATCATTTATTACTCTCTAATAAATAATCAAAGTACAAGTTCATGTATTTGAGATATTAACCAAAACTTTTATTGACAAATATGGACAAAATTAATAACTCTTTGGCCATCCATAGAAACACTTTTATATCAAAATATAAAAATCTTAATATATATTTTTTTTAACTAAAAATGGGATATTCCTTCTTTTGACCAATTTTAAGAATCATGTTAGGCAATTCTAAATTTTGGTAAATCTATTGCAGATTTTATTTAAAATTTAGTAAACACGATATGTAATTTTAAAAAATAGTCCAATAATAAATACGTTTATCCTTTTTTTGGAAAAATTTATTTTTATTATATTTAATAATAGAGAATATATACAATATTTCATTCTAAAGTATTACAAACAGTATTACACACCATGGATAGAGTCCAAATTACATGCACTCTTAAGAAAGAATAAAAAATATTGTATTATATAAAATGGATAAAAAATATCACATTTTATTTGAATTAACCAAAATCAAAAAAGTTCAACTTCGTATGGACTCACTTTTCAAAGTCTATGTAATTTATGTTTATTTTCTAAGTTCAAAATATATTAATAACTTACTTTTAATTAAGATATTAATTTTATGATAAAAATTATAAAGAAAATTATTGCCATGTATTCTATATTTTTTGGTTTAATCGATGCTAAAATTAAGAGGCTTATAATCTATATATTTTATTTAAACAATGTGCATTCTTTTTTTATTCAAAATATTTGCCTTTGTTTATAGTTTTATAAATTATTGATATTTAATTTTAGTGTAAAGTAAGATTGGATGAAATGAGCGTGTGGTAGTAACAATTAAGACATATTCTAGCAAATTAGTAAAAAAAACATCGCAAACAATTTACTAGTCAAAAAATCAAATATTTAATTGTAATTTTTGTCATCTGATTGTTAACTAATTATATAATATTCCTTTCATTAAGTATTACATAATTAAGAAGAACAATAATAACATTTGAGTTTGTTTTTTATGATAATATAATATAATTATGTATTAGGACTTTCAACCTTTTTTGGTACACCGGATTGACTGAGGATATCACAATGGCTAGACTGATTAATGATTAAATATAAACTAAATTTAATATCAAAATTTTAAATCACTTTAATATTAAATACTAAAAAAAAAAAAAAATATAGAGTAATAATAAGATTATTATAAAGCAAATGTAAATATTATAATTTAAAATGCAAATTACATTTTAATTATCGTTTGTCTCCACTTTTACTTTTACTTCGTTTAAAGTAGGAAGTGGAGAAACCTAACTCATACCATCATCATTGTCACTGATAGTTGCAACCCGGCATTGATTCACATGTGCATAAACAGGAACTAATGTGGTGGTTACATCAATGATCTTTTTAATGCGGATATCCTATCTCTTTCGGTTCCTAGAAATGTGTCTTTTCTTTCGCTCTTCTTCACTGTCGAACCTATAGTGAAATGAAGTCACATGATTAGCAAAATGTTGGTATGTATTCAATACTTTGTAGCACTTTGGACATGTGTATGGTCCATATTTTTTGTATGGTAGACTGTGGATTCTACCATCATCAATCTTTTCATCATTCTGTTTCCTTTTCCTATGATTCTTATTAACTACTTTATCATCATCTCCAACAGCAAGTGCAAAATTAAGGGTTTGAGAAATCCACCTGTGTGATTCTGTTGATGATCCTCCACGGAGATCAGGTTTATAAGAAGCTATGCAAGCATTGATCATCCTATTATTGGCGTTGGTGGCATCGTTGATATTATTATTATTCGAGGGAGCAACCGAATTTCCAAATTGGACTTCAAGAATCTGCATCGCATTCCTAATTCCTGGAGCATGGCTACAAAAGTTGTTTGTAGGACTTGAAGATGATGAATCGTTATCACTTGAAGAATATGTGTAATTTCTTGTGATTTGGTCATGCACATGCAACCTTCTCATCATCATATCAATATCCACATTGGGAGATTCATGAAGCGGTGAAGGTTAATGAAGGAGAGAAGATAATTTATTTTTTAAAGTCATCAATGGAAGGGAAGTCAAAGTAACAAAGATGAGAGAAGAATGACTTAGAAGAGGGTTGGTCTATATATCGATTGTAGGGTGTGTGTCACAACCATCTCAATGCAATTATTTTATTCTCACAATTCTTTGCATCTTCTACACCATTAATTGATACTTAAACTTAAAAAATTAATTTACTAAAATATTGGATATACCTTTTTTAATTTAATTTTTTAATTTGATTCTAATATGTCAATGTTATCATTTATTACTCTCTAATAAATAATCAAAGTACAAGTTCATGTATTTGAGATATTAACCAAAACTTTTATTGACAAATATGGACAAAATTAATAACTCTTTGGCCATCCATAGAAACACTTTTATATCAAAATATAAAAATCTTAATATATATTTTTTTTAACTAAAAATGGGATATTCCTTCTTTTGACCAATTTTAAGAATCATGTTAGGCAATTCTAAATTTTGGTAAATCTATTGCAGATTTTATTTAAAATTTAGTAAACACGATATGTAATTTTAAAAAATAGTCCAATAATAAATACGTTTATCCTTTTTTTGGAAAATTTTTTTTTTATTATATTTAATAATAGAGAATATATACAATATTTCATTCTAAAGTATTACAAACAGTATTACACACCATGGATAGAGTCCAAATTACATGCACTCTTAAGAAAGAATAAAAAATATTGTATTATATAAAATGGATAAAAAATATCACATTTTATTAGAATTAACCAAAATCAAAAAAGTTCAACTTCGTATAGACTCACTTTTCAAAGTCTATGTAATTTAAGTTTATTTTCTATGTTCAAAATATATTAATAACTTAATTTTAATTAAGATTTTAATTTTATGATAAAAATTATAAAGAAAATTATTGCCATGTATTCTATATTTTTTGGTTTAATCGATGCTAAAATTAAGAGGCTTATAATCTATATATTTTATTTAAACAATGTGCATTCTTTTTTTATTCAAAATATTTGCCTTTGTTTATAGTTTTATAAATTATTGATATTTAATTTTAGTGTAAAGTATGATTGGATGAAATGAGCGTGTGGTAGTAACAATTAAGACATATTCTATCAAATTAGTAAAAAAAAACATCGCAAACAATTTACTAGTCAAAAAATCAAATATTTAATTGTAATTTTTGTCATGTGATTGTTAACTAATTATATAATATTCCTTTCATTAAGTATTACATAATTAAGAAGAACAATACTAACATTTTAGTTTGTTTTTTATGATAATATAATATAATTATGTATTAGGACTTTCATCTTTTTTGATACACCGGATTGACTGAGGATATCACAAAGACTAGACTGATTAATTATTAAATATAAACTAAATGTAATATCAAAATTTTAATTCGCTTTAATATTAAATACTAAAAATCAAAAGAAATATAGAGTAATAATAAGATTATTATAAAGCAAATGTAAATATTATAATTTAACATGCAAATTACATTTTAATTATCGTTTGTCTCCACTTTTACTTTTACTCCGTTTAAAGTAGGAAGTGGAGAAACCTAACTCATACCATCATCATTGTCACTGATAGTTGCAACTCGTCATTGATTCACATGTGCATAAATAGGAACTAATGTGGTGGTTATGTAACGGCCATATATAAATACATACATCAACGCATATATCATACATGAATAATACGTTTGGTACTGAAATAAACAAGTTCCAAGTTAACACATTGTATATTAACTGCCCTAAATACAAGGTTCTAAAGTCTACGGCATCACATATACAAGATGTGCCAAAATGCACTACGAACTAGATCAATACAATGATCTCAAAAAAATAAAACACCATAGCGGAAGCCATGCCATCCCAAAAGCTACGATCCGTAAGGAAAGTCAAACCACTTTATCCTTACCCTTCGCCGAATCTGTAGTACTTGTGATGTAAACGACAACAGTGGGGTGAGATACATCAAATCTCATTGAGTTCGCTATCTTATAGTCTTCTCGGCTTTACAAGGTTCTAACCAATCCTAACTCAAGTCAAGGGGAAGGGAAGTGACTTTGAGTACACACACCAATTGTTTTGATTCAATCGGGTCCGTTAACCCGAAAGTGTATCACTATCGTTAACCCAATCAAGGCATCCCCTTTCTCCCGCCCTCTTCTACGTCTAGAAGTAGGAACGAGTCATGGACCCTCGTAGATTTCTTGTCATACGAAATGGATTCGGGATCATCGGCCCGTACCCGTGCTCCGTCACTTCACACGGCCCGTACACCGTCACAAGTCTCTTTACCCGTAGGCTCCATTCGTACTATAAGATTGGGAATCAAACCTACGAAGAAATCGTGCATTCATTACAGAGGAGCTCGTTACTCGTGAAATGGCACCTAATAGAATAGTGGTTATGATTTCGTGATTTCAACATACAACCATTCGGCAATAGACGCACGCCTCGGCCTCTTATGCACGAGCGTCGTCGTTTTGTCATTCCACACTTTCCTCTAATTGTTTTCATATTTTCAGGCATAATCACTCACAATCATGTTACACAACAACAGGATAGGCAAGACACGTCATAATTGCATAATAGAATAACGTATAACAATTAAAACATAATTATATCACTTTAGGAACTTTCTCCATTATTTAATCGGTCGGTAAAATCGACATATTTCATCTCCATTGCATAGAATATTTCCTCAGCTTTACATCGATATAACGAATAATCGAAATCAATAAACGAGCTGGAAGTTATGAATTTTCTCGCTAAAGGAAAAATTCAATTCCCAGACTTGCGCGCTGAGCGCCCCCATGACCGCGCTGAGCGCGGTTTCCTCTGACTTGAGGGCTTGCAGAAATTCTTTTTAATGCGGATATCCTATCTCTTTTGGTTCATAGAAATGTGTCTTTTCTTTCGCTCTTCTTCACTTTCGAACCTATAGTGAAATGAAGTCACATGATTAGCAAAATTTTGGGATGTATTCAATACTTTGTAGCACTTTGGACATGTGTATGGTCCATATTTTTTGTATGGTAGACTGTGGATTCTGCCATCATCAATCTTTTCATCATTCTGTTTCCTTTTCCTATGATTCTTATTAACTACTTTATCATCATCTCCAACAGCAAGTGCAAAATTAAGGGTTTGAGAAATCCACCTGTGTGATTCTGTTGATGATCCTCCACGGAGATCAGGTTCATAACAAGCTATGCAAGCATTGATCATCATATTATTGGCGTTAGTGGCATAGTTGATATTATCATTATTCGAGGGAGCAACCGAATTTCCAAATTGGACTTCAAGAATCTGCATCGCTTTCCTAATTCCTGGAGCATGACTACAAAAGTTGTCTTTAGGACTTGAAGATGATGAATCTTATCACTTGAAGAATATGTGTAATTTCTTGTGATTTGGTCATGCACATGCAACCTTCTCATCATCATATCAATATCCACATTGGGAGATTCATGAGGCGGTGGAGGTTGAAGAAGGAGAGAAGATAATTTATTTTTTAAAGTCATCAATGGAAGGGAAGTCAAAGCAACAAAGATGAGAGAAGAACGACTTACAAGAGGGTGGTATATATATCGATTGTAGGGTGTGTGTCACAACCGTCTCAATGCAATTATTTTATTCTCACAATTCTTTGCATCTTCTACACCATTAATTGATACTTAAACTTAAAAAATTAATTTATTAAAATATTGGATATACCTTTTTTAATATAATATTTTACTTTGATTCCAATATGTCAATGTTATCAGTTATTACTCTCTAATAAATAATCAAAGTACAAGTTCATGTATTTGAGATATTAACCAAAAATTTTATTGACAAATATGGACAAAATTAATAACCCTTTGGCCAACCATAGAAACACTTTTATATCAAAATATAAAAAATCTTAATACATATTTTTTTTTTACAAAAAATGAGAAATTTCCTTCTTTTGACCAATTTTGAGAATCATGTTAGGCAATTCTAAATTTTGGTATATCTATTACAGATTTTATTTAAAATTTAGTAAAAACAGTATGTAATGTTAAAAAATAATCCAATAATAAATATGTTTATCCTATTTTTGTAAAAATTTATTTTTATTATATTTAATAATAGAGAATATATAAAATATTTCATTCCAAAGTATTACAAACAGTATTATACACCATGGATAGAGTCCAAATTACATGCACTCTTAAAAATTTGTCCAAAGTGGCCTCTTACTACTTTTAAGAAAGAATAAAAATTATTGTATTATATAAAATGGATAAAAAATATCACATTTTATTAGAATTAACCAAAATCAAAAAAGTTCCACTTTTAAATCGGACCAGCTCTTAAATTTCAAATCTTCACTTTTAAATTTGTTTAGACAATTTTTGCCGGTTTTTTAGTTTGTTTATATTAATGGTCTTTGTGTTTGTCAATGAACTTGTTTTTAGTAGCTTGAGGAAATTTGGTGATGTTCCAAGTTGTTTCGTTTCCACTTGCGGATGTATGGTAATGATTTTGTTAAGTTTTGTACACGTCTGAGGTATGTATTTATCGCTTTCTATACTTTAGCATATTCATGATACTTAGGCATTTTACAAACTTTCATGGCATTCATTCTTTTGTATATTTGTTCTTTTGTGAATCACTTTAGTTCCCAACCTTTTTGTGAGGTGGCTTTCCATTGTTCATATATGCGGAGTACCAACATTCTTGTTCTAACTGGATTTTATTATGTTGAATCTGTTGTTTGTGTTGTTTATATGAATGCATGAAAAGGATCAAGGCAATTGTTTCATTTTGAGCACAACCACCTTAGCCAAATAGTCAATTCACCTTGTGAGTTTGTGAGAATTCGTAACCCCTTTGAGCTTTTTGATCCATGTTTTTATTTAAACTTAATGCTTGTCTATGAGTATTTAGTTCACTTATTTTTTATTGGATTTTGTTTTTTCTTGGACCTCAACTTTGTGTTGTTGTATGGATTTTTTCCTTGCCTTAGAAAGTAGGGAGTATTCACATGATGGTGCGGTTGAATTCAAGTTGGGGAGAGGATGATTGTGTACTCATTGGTTGGATTCTATGCGGATTGAAAAAGAAAAGAAAAAAGAGAAAAATATGACAAAGAAAAGAAAAAAAAGTGAAAAAGGAAGAAAAAAGAAAAATCCTTGAAAAAGGAAACAAAAAGAGTTTCAATAATTGTGCTAAATAAGTATTGTGTGTTGTGTAGCACTTGGGATTTTGGAAGAAGTTGGTTGAAATTTTGTGTGTGAATCTTTGTGAGTTTTCACTCCCTTATGTTTAGGCAAGTTTTTGTTTCAATTACCTTTAGAAATTGCCCCTTGTTTGTTTACCCGACCACGCTACAACCTTGAAAAGCCCTTGTGATTATTGCCTTTGTATTTTCAATGTGAATTTGTGGATGTATGCATAATTTAGTCTTTCGTTTGCATGAGTGTTGTGTGAGTGTAAAGTACCTTATTGTGTGTTTTTCATCTACCGATGATTTTTCTTACTAGGTGTGATTCACTTTGGAACTTGTGTTGTTTTAGAAGTTTTGGCATGATTTTTGTATTTTGCATTTGTTTCATGACTATGTTGTCGTCGTAGTTTAGTGGTAAGTATTTACTTTTTGTGTGTACCGCTTTCATTTGAACCATTCATTCGTTTCAGTTTTTCAAAACCTGTTGATTCGTCTTTCTTTGGATATTGCTTGTGCATTTTCAAGTTTGTTTGATTCTTGTTTGTGGACAAACAATTATGTAAGTTGGGGAGAGTTTGATAAGTGCAAAATGTACTTATTTTTGTATATAAGTTTTGCTGCACTTATCATTACTTTGTGTTAAAATTGGTTGAATAAACCCCGCTTTGTTCGTAATTACGTTTACCTTACGTATTCGCGTGTATATTGCGTATCGTGTAAATATCATTGAGTTTAATTGATTTTAATTTATTTTTGCATGTATTCCAGCAATGGGATTTTGCCATTGTTGTATATAGCATTGAATAAGCTTTCCAACGCTTCAAACCGTGCGTCAATCGGAGTTACGGTTCAAGAGTTATGGTCAAAACAAATTCTGGTTTGCTGTCATGTTCGCTAGGCGAACCAGGAGGCGAGCACTCGCTAGCGAGTTCGCACTGCGAACTTGGGGCGAATAAAAAGTGCCTTGAAGCATGAAAAACACAATTCTGGCAGTAGCTAAGGCGGTGTATGTTCGCAGTGCGAACGGGGGTTTGCAATGCGAACCTGGGCAGCAAATTTTGCCTATAAACTTCATTTTTCAGCATTTTTTAGAAGATGGTTTTGGGGATTCTTGCTCCAACTCCATCAAACTTCATTTTTTTCAGTAGATTAGCTTAGAAAACAACATGGAAGCTTGCATTCGGATGATCCGGGGTGGATTGATCGTCAACCGGCGTTGACAAACCGCGAGATTTTTGGTTCATTTCTCTTTTTCTTTGTGTTTTTCTTTTATGTTGGGTTTTGTATATGTATTGACTATGATCTCATGTATATTTGTCGCCCATGGCGTTGTATAAAACTTGCTTTACAAATCTCTATTGGTGATTGTCTCTGATTTTTGCTTTATGTTGGGTTGCGTTAGAGATAACCGTCGCAAATTTCGATTAGGGATGATTTTCTGTTAGTTTCTAGATTCTAGAGATAGATTTAGGGCTAGCAATCTTCAATAGGCGTCGAAACTTAATGCCTTCATGCCTTGAGCTAGCGTACGAAAGTATCGGCGATGGTAACCCGGTTGTTCCCTCAACTCTGCGTTAGACATAACCTGTGTTATGAGCGATGCTGAGTGATATTGAGGAGTATTGTAGGTTGAGTATAACTGGTCGGTAAGTTTAAGTTTATGAGGAGTCAATTATGTGCACGCCGGATAAGTTTGTCTTGCTGAAAAGTAAATTTGTTTTTATGTTTTAATGTTTACTTTTCTGTTTTCATGTTTTAAACCATTTTAATCCAAACTCATTAACGCGAGAGACTGTCGAACGACATTCTTTCCCTCGAACCGATCTCTGTGGACACGACATAAATCCCGGAGGGAATTCTTCCGAAAATAAATATTTTTGCTGCTTGCCCTATTCTGCAGTCAACAAGCTGTCAAAACTAACCGAAAAAAAAGACATCATAAAACTCGTGGGCGCGCGAATAAACCTCAATCTCACCATATCAAAATACCTGTACTGATTCCAAATCCAACTTAAACTCAAGTACCCCTATGACATCAATGCGCATTCGTGCTTATAGCCATGGATTTAAAGAACAAGCTTAAGACCGGATACTCACCTCTCAGCATGAGTTCAGACACAAATCCTATATCATTCAACCTAGACTATCACGTAGCCCGCAACCTAAGCATAACCTTAAAATTCCCACATTTCCAAAAGAAAACATGAGCCTCACCAGTTCTAATAATCAAGCAGGGTAATATCATAATACATCAAAAACTCATACATTATTTTGACTTCTATGTAAGACAAACACATAATAACAACAAGGATATTTATGAGGAAACTACAAGTCAATGGATGGTGAGAACCATTATTTACCATTTCAAAACGAATTTCCAAGTAACTAAATCCAACCAAAGATTCAACACAGACAGCTTAAGTACAAATTCCAAACATGTGATTTTCAGTATGAGCAAACTATCAATAACTGACAATGTCAACCTATGCAACAATCTTCAAATGATAACATCGTGAGTTTATCCTATGGGTGGATGGAAATAAACTTTAATAAAAAACCTTCTGTGTCGTGACATGGTTTGAACTGCTCCAAGTAAACAAGTTTCATAACAAAGATATGGACCAAACGTCATTCAAAACACTAGTAGTTCAACCGATGCTCACATACTCAACTCATTTTATGGAAGCATACTATTACGGAGATTCCAACAACAATGGTTCAAGCATGATATTGCAGATTCGGATAATAAAGAACAAGATTATTCAAACTAACACAAACTTAAATGTGATGATGAAAATATGAACATCAAGGCATATCTAAAGGGAAGGAGAAAGCAGTTACTTACTCTGCGACCTTTTGAAACTGATAGAGTTGGAACACTCCCTTAAGACCGTCGTGCTTCAACTCCCCACAAACACCTCCTTTCTTGACTGAAGCTGAGTAACTCAAGGTTCTGTGGTGGTGTTGATGTTTTTTTCAAAAGAGCAAGAATAAGAAGAGTGTTGGCTTGTTCGTGAGTTTCTTGAGAGGTTTTTTTTTTTATCGAATCTTCTTGTCTCCCCATAAGAGAATGAGTCTCTCTTTTTATAGCTTCAGCCTTAGGTAAGCCTTTTGAAAAATTACCGTTAGCTTGTGAGATTTGAAAGAAAAAAAGAGTCGTTCTGATGTGTACGGGCATGTTGGTGGAGTCATTGTCATGAGGCATGGTTCAGCATGAAAAGAGGAGCGTACGGTTTGAATAGGGTTTGCGCAGGCAAGTTGTTCCTTTGAAATTTGGATGCTTGTGAGAAGGTTTACAAGTTGTAGGGCTTTGTTTGTATGTGTTTTTTGTGACAATTCTAACAATGGGCCTTGTAATGACTTTGAAACTTCTTAATCTTTTGTTAGTAATTTGAACGGTGGATCAATAAGTGGTAGAAATGAAAATGTTTCTTTTTCTTTTAAAATAGCATGCTAAATAATAATAATAACTAATAAAATGACAATTAATTCAAAGTAATTAAACTAGTGGACAATTAAATTAAATTGAGGTTAATTTAAATTAATAAAAATAGGAGAAATAAATAAAATAAAAAATGAGCCATATTGAAATTAAATTAAAATAAAACAAATTAAAAAAATTAAAATAAATATTTGATTAAAACAAATAGAGAAAAATAAATAAAATAATCAACTAGTAAAAAAAATGCGGGTAAAATTTTGGGTACAGCAGCCATCATCAATCTTTTCATCATTTTGTTTCCTTTTCTTATGATTCTTATTAACTACTTTATGATCAATAAAATGTTATTAACTACTTTATTAACATTAACTAATTTTATTCAATGATGAAATATGTAATGTAGATGACATTGTTAATGCTATTAAAGTTTCCTCCTGGAACTGGTTGATTTTAGGTAGGCATAATAGTAAGAAGTGTAGCTTGTACGAGTGGTATAAGTTTCCCTACGACTTTTTGTAGTATCGTAGGATTGTTGTTTGTTGTATTTCGGTTTGAGATTTCCTTAATCTCTTTTAATTGAAATAGCTTATCAAAAAATAAATAAACTACTTTATCATCATCTCCAACAGCAAGTGCAAAATTAAGGGTTTGAGAAATCCACCTGTGTGATTCTGTTGATGATCCTCCACGGAGATCAGGTTTATAAGAAGCTATGCACGCATTGATCATCATATTATTGGCGTTGGTGGCATCGTTGGTATTATTATTATTCGAGGGAGCAACCGAATTTCCAAATTGGCCTTCAAGAATCTGCATCGCTTTCCTAATTCCTGGAGCATGGCTACAAAAGTTTTTTGTAGGACTTGAAGATGATGAATCGTTATCACTTGAAGAATATGTGTAATTTCTTGCGATTTGGTCATGCACATGCAACCTTCTCATCATCATATCAGTAGCCACATTGGGAGATTCATGAGGCGGTGGAAGTTGAAGAAGGAGAGAAGATAATTTATTTTTTAAAGTCATCAATGGAAGGGAATTCAAAGTAACAAAGATGAGAGAAGAATGACTTACACGAGGGTTGGTCTACATATCGATTGTAGGGTCTGTGTCACAACCGTCTCAATGCAATTATTTTATTCTCACAATTGTTTGCATCTTCTACACCATTAATTAATACTTAACCTTAAAAAACTAATTTACTAAAATATTGGATATACCTTTTTTAATTTAATTTTTTAATTTGATTCCAATATGTCAATGTTATCATTTATTACTCTCTAATAAATAATCAAAGTAAAAGTTCATGTATTTGAGATATTACACAAAAAATTTATTGACAAATATAGACAAAATTAATAACTCTGTGGCCAACCATAGAAAAACTTTTAAATCAAAATATAATAAATCTTAATATATATTTTTTTTTACAAAAAATGATATATTTCATTCTTTTGACCAATTTTGAGAATCATGTTAGGCAATTCTAAATTTTGGTAAATCTATTAGAGATTTTATTTAAAATTTAGTAAAAACAATATGTAATTTTAAAAACTAGTCCAATAATAAATACGTTTATCCTTTTTTTGTAAAAATTTATTTTTATTATATTTAATAATAAAGAATATATACAATATTTCATTCCAAAGTATTACAAACAGTATTATACACCATGGATAGAGTCCAAATTACATGCACTCTTAAAAATTTGTCCAAAGTGGTGTCTTACTACTTTTAAGAAAGAATAAAAATTATTGTACTAAATAAAATGGATAAAAAATATCACATTTTATTAGAATTAACCAAAATCCAAAAAGTTCAACTTCGTATAGACTCACTTGTCAAAGTCTATGTAATTTATGTTTATTTACTATGTTCAAAATATATTAATAACTTAATTTTAGTTAAGATATTAATTTTATGATAAAAATAATAAAGAAAATTATTGCCATGTATTCTATATTTTTTGGTTTAATCAATGCTAAAATTAAGAGGCTTATAATCTATATATTTTATTTAAACAATGTGCATTCTATTTTTATTCAAAATATTTACATTTGTTTATAATTTCATAAATTATTAATATTTAATTTTAGTGTATAGTAAGATTGGATGAAATGAGCGTGTGGTAGTAACAATTAAGACATATTCTACTAAATTAGTAAAAAAACATCGCAAACAATTTACTAGTCAAAAAATCAAATATTTAATTGTAATTTTTGCATTGTGTTTGTTAACTAATTATATAATATTCCTTTCATTAAGTATTACATAATTAAGAAGAACAATAATAAAAATTGAGTTTGTTTTTTATGATAATATAATATAATTATGTATTAGGACTTTCAACCTTTTTTGGTACACCGGATTGACCGAGGATATCACAAAGACTAGATGGAGCGTGGTCTGTAAAAGCAAAGAAGGGAGTGTCTTGGGTTAGATGTAGCGTGGTGTGTAAAAGCAAAGAAGAGGGTGGTCTTGGGGTCAATGATTTAAAGGTTTTTAATTATGCTTTGCTATTCAAATGGGTCTGGAAATTTGTTTCATCCGAAGATTTTCTTTGGAGTAAGATTATTCAGTGTAGATATGCAAGCCCGGCTTAGGATTTCCATATTGGGCTGCTTCTAAAGTACGCTGTTCCTCCATCATTGTGGTGGAGAGATCTATTCGCCATTGCAGGATTTTGCAGTAACTACTGCCTCTCAGACCTACTGTCGTACGAGCTCGGAAATGGCGCAATTGTACCATTCTGGGCTGCTCGCTGGGCAGGTCCCGTTCCCCTCGTCTCTTTACTCCCGGAGCTCGGGAACAGGGATGTAGATTTGGAATCTTGGGTTGGTGAAAACGGTTTTTTCGAAGAAGGAATTTGGAGATGGAACCTGAAGCTTCCACAACGGAATTTTCCTGAAGCTGTAGCTTATCAAGTACTTACTTTGCTGAATGACATTGTGGTGCTTGATCGTGTTAAGGATAAGGTGGTTAGGAATCATGACACTTCCGGCTTGTTCTCGGTCTCTTCTATGTATGGCTTATTGCAGAAGAATGTAGTTGCGTCCAATTGGAGTTGCGAGGAGACTTTGAAGGCGACTCTCAAATTGATTTGGACTGCTCAAGTTCCTCTGAAAGTTAGTGTTTTTGGTTGGAGGATGATGCTCAATAAACTCCCGTCTCGCGTGAATCTTTCTCATAGAGGTATTATAACCGATCGTCACGAAATGGTTTGTCCTTTTTGCTTCTTAGTAGATGAAGATTCTGAACATATTTTCTTCTCTTGCCACAAATCTGTTTTGGTGTGGAAGTTTGTATTTAAGTGGCTAGGAGTAGAGGATTTCCTACTAGGTGATATAATCAATCATTTTTCATTCTGGATGGACGGTTGTGTGCAACAGAATTTTTCCGTCATGAACGCGGCTGGACTGTGGCTATTGGTTTGTTGGGTTATTTGGATGTCTAGGAATAATATTATATTTAGAGACGAATTTTGGGATCTAGATTCTATTACTAGTCGAGTCGTTTTGTTTTCTTGTGGGTGGATAGGAAAGAAGGGTAAAAATACTCCTAATTGTAACAATTATTTGTGGGTTAATGCTCCTTCTGATTTTTTATAGGCCCCGATTTTAGTTAGAGTCCCTTTTGTATACGGTTGGGACACCCTTTTGTGTCCTTTGGTATAATATATTTTTGCTTATAAAAAAAAAACAAAGACTAGACTGATTAATTATTAAATATAAACTAAATTTAATATCAAAATTTTAATTCACTTTAATATTAAATACTAAAAATCAAAAGAAATATAGAGTAATAATAAGATTATTATAAAGCAAATGTAAATATTATAATTTAAAATGCAAATTACATTTTAATTATCGTTTGTCTCCACTTTTACTTTTACTCCGTTTAAAGTAGAAAGTGGAGAAACCTAACTCATACCATCATCATTATCACTGATAGTTGCAACCCGTCATTGATTCACATGTGCATAAATAGGAACTAATGTGGTGGTTACATCAATGATCTTTTTAATGCGGATAACCTATCTCTTTCGGTTCCTAGAAATGTGTCTTTTCTTTCGTTCTTCTGCACTTTCGAACCTATAGTGAAATGAAGTCACATGATTAGCAAAATCTTGGGATGTATTCAATACTTTGTAGCACTTTGGACATGTGTATGGTCCATATATTTTGTATGGTACACTGTGGATTCTGCCATCATCAATCTTCTCATCATTTTGTTTCCTTTTCCTATGATTCTTATTAACTACTTTATCATCATCTCCAACAGCAAGTGCAAAATTAAGGTTTTGAGAAATCCATCTGTGAGATTCTGTTGATGATCCTCCACGAAGATCAAGTTTATAAGAAGCTATGCAAGCATTGATCATCATATTATTGGCGTTGGTGGCATCGTTGATATTATTATTATTCGAGGGAGTAACAGAATTTCCAAATTGGCCTTCAAGAATCTGCATCGCTTTCCTAATTCCTGGAGCATGGCGTCAAAAGTTTTTTGTAGGACTTGAAGATGATGAATCGTTATCACTTGAAGAATATGTGTAATTTCTTGCGATTTGGTCATGCACATGCAACCTTCTAATCATCATATCAGTAGCCACATTGGGAGATTCATGAGGAGGTGGAGGTTGAAGGAGAGAATATAATTTATTTTTTAAAGTCATCAATGGAAGGGAAGTCAAAGTAACAAAGATAAGAGAAGAATGACTTACAAGAGGGTTTGTCTATATATCGATTGTAGGGTGTGTGTCACAACCGTCTCAATGCAATTATTTTATTCTCACAATTCTTTGCATCTTCTACACCATTAATTGATACTTAAACTTAAAAAATTAATTTACTAAAATATTAGATATACCTTTTTTAATTTGATTCCAATATGTCAATGTTATCATTTATTACTCTCTAATAAATAATTAAAGTACAAGTTCATGTATTTGAGATATTAACAAAAAATTTTATTGACAAATATGGACAAAATTAATAACTCTTTGCCCAACCATAGAAACACTTCTATATCAAAATATAAAAAATCTTAATATATATTTTTTTTACTAAAAATGAGATATTTCCGTCTTTTGACCAATTTTGAGAATCATGTTAGGCAATTCTAAATTTTGGTAAATCTATTACAGATTTTATTTAAAATTTAGTAAAAACAATATGTAATTTTAAAAAATAGTCCAATAATAAATACGTTTATCCTTTTTTTATAAAAATTTATTTTTATTATATTTAATAATCGAGAATATATACAATATTTCATTCTAAAGTATTACAAACAGTATTATACACCATAGATAGAGTCCAAATTACATGCACTCTTAAAAATTTGTCCACAGTGGTGTCTTACTACTTTTAAGAAAGAATAAAAATTATTGTATTATATAAAATGGATAAAAAATATCACATTTTATTAGAATTAACCAAAATAAAAAAAGTTCAACTTCGTATAGACTCACTTTTCAAAGTCTATGTAATTTATGTTTATTTTCTATGTTCAAAATATATTAATAACTTAATTTAATTAAGATATTAATTTTATGATAAAAATAATAAAGAAAATTATTGCCATGTACACTATATTTTTTGGTTTAATCGATGCTAAAATTAAGAGGCTTATAATCTATATATTTTATTTAAACAATGTGCATTCTTTTTTTATTCAAAATATTTACCTTTGTTTATAGTTTTATAAATTATTAATATATAATTTTAGTGTATTGTAAGATTGGATGAAATGAGCGTGTGGTAGTAACAATTAAGACATATTCTACCAGGCATAGCAGGAAATCTAACATAATAATCTGGATTGCTACGGTTGGGCATTTATGGTTATTCCGCAATGACTTGATTTTTAACCATTCTATATTCTCTGAGGAAAACAGTATCAGTGCCATCAAATTGTAGGTGTGGAAGTGGTTACGTAGAGGTGCGGTTTTACCAAAGTCTTGCAACCTATCTTTATGGTTATCCAATCCTAAAATGTATATTAATAGTAGCTGATTGGTTTCTGCTGTTAGGGTTGAGTACCCCTTATACTCTTTTTATCTATTATATTATCCTTGCCTTTTGAAAAAAAAGACATATTCTACCAAGTTAGTATAAAAAACATCGCAAACAATTTACTAGTCAAAAAATCAAATATTTAATTGTAATTTTTGTCATGTGATTATTAACTAATTATATAATATTCCTTTCATTAAGTATTACATAATTAAGAAGAACAATAATAACATTTGAGTTTGTTTTTCATGATAATATAATATAATTATGTATTAGGACTTTCAACCTTTTTTGGTACACCGGATTGACTGAGGATATCACAAAGGCTAGACTGATTAATTATTAAATATAAACTAAATTGAATATCAAAATTTTAATTCACTTTAATATTAAATACTAAAAATCAAAAGAAATATAGAGTAATAATAAGATTATTATAAAGCAAATGTAAATATTATAATTTAAAATGCAAATTACATTTTAATTATCGTTTGTCACCACTTTTACTTTTACTCCGTTTAAAATAGGAAGTGGAGAAACCTAACTCATACCATCATCATTGTCACTGATAGTTGCAACCCGTCATTGATTCACATGTGCATAAACAGGAACTAATGTGGTGGTTACATCAATGATCTTTTTAATGCGGATAACCTATCTCTTTCGGTTCCTAGAAATGTGTCTTTTCTTTCGCTCTTCTTCACTTTCGAACCTATAGTGAAATGAAGTCACATGATTAGCAAAATTTTGGGATGTATTCAATACTTTGTAGCACTTTGGACATGTGTATGGTCCATATTTTTTGTATGGTAGACAGGGGATTCTGCCATCATCAATCTTTTCATCATTCTGTTTCCTTTTCCTATGATTCTTATTAACAACTTTATCATCATCTCCAACAGCAAGTGCAAAATTAAGGGTTTGAGAAATCCAGCTGTGTGATTCTGTTGATGATCCTCCACGGAGATCAGGTTTATTAGAAGCTATGCAAGCATTTATCATCATATTATTGGCGTTGGTGGCATCGTTGATATTATTATTATTCGAGGGAGCAACCGAATTTCCAAATTGGCCTTCAAGAATCTGCATCGCATTCCTATTTCCTGGAGCATGGCTACAAAAGTTTTTTGTACGACTTGAAGATGATGAATCGTTATCACTTGAAGAATATGTGTAATTTCTTGCGATTTGGTCATGCACATGCAACCTTCTCATCATCATATCAGTATCCACATTGGGAGATTCATGAAACGGTGGAGGTTAATGAAGGAGAGAAGATAATTTATTTTTTAAAGTCATCAATGGAAGGGAAGTCAAAGTAACAAAGATGAGAGAAGAATGACTTAGAAGAGGGTTGGTCTATATATCGATTGTAGGGTGTGTGTCACAACCATCTCAATGCAATTATTTTATTCTCACAATTCTTTGCATCTTCTACACCATTAATTGATACTTAAACTTAAAAAATTAATTTACTAAAATATTGGATATACCTTTTTTAATTTAATTTTTTAATTTGATTCTAATATGTCAATGTTATCATTTATTACTCTCTAATAAATAATCAAAGTACAAGTTCATGTATTTGAGATATTAACCAAAACTTTTATTGACAAATATGGACAAAATTAATAACTCTTTGGCCATCCATAGAAACACTTTTATATCAAAATATAAAAATCTTAATATATATTTTTTTTAACTAAAAATGGGATATTCCTTCTTTTGACCAATTTTAAGAATCATGTTGGGCAATTCTAAATTTTGGTAAATCTATTGCAGATTTTATTTAAAATTTAGTAAAAACGATATGTAATTTTAAAAAATAGTCCAATAATAAATACGTTTATCCTTTTTTTGGAAAAATTTATTTTTATTATATTTAATAATAGAGAATATATACAATATTTCATTCTAAACTATTACAAACAGTATTACACACCATGGATAGAGTCCAAATTACATGCACTCTTAAGAAAGAATAAAAAATATTGTATTATATAAAATGGATAAAAAATATCACATTTTATTAGAATTAACCAAAATCAAAAAAGTTCAACTTCGTATAGACTCACTTTTCAAAGTCTATGTAATTTAAGTTTATTTTCTATGTTCAAAATATATTAATAACTTAATTTTAATTAAGATTTTAATTTTATGATAAAAATTATAAAGAAAATTATTGCCATGTATTCTATATTTTCTGGTTTAATCGATGCTAAAATTAAGAGGCTTATAATCTATATATTTTATTTAAACAATGTGCATTCTTTTCTTATTCAAAATATTTGCCTTTGTTTATAGTTTTATAAATTATTGATATTTAATTTTAGTGTAAAGTATGATTGGATGAAATGAGCGTGTGGTAGTAACAATTAAGACATATTCTATCAAATTAGTAAAAAAAACATCGCAAACAATTTACTAGTCAAAAAATCAAATATTTAATTGTAATTTTTGTCATCTGATTGTTAACTAATTATATAATATTCCTTTCATTAAGTATTACATAATTAAGAAGAACAATAATAACCTTTGAGTTTGTTTTTTATGATAATATAATATAATTATGTATTAGGACTTTCAACCTTTTTTGGTACACCGGATTAACTGAGGATATCACGAAGACTAGACTGATTAATGATTAAATATAAACTAAATTTAATATCAAAATTTTTAATCACTTTAATATTAAATACTAAAAATAAAAAAAAAATATAGAGTAATAATAAGATTATTATAAAGCAAATGTCAATATTATAATTTAAAATGCAAATTACATTTTAATTATCGTTTGTCTCCACTTTTACTTTTACTTCGTTTAAAGTAGGAAGTGGAGAAACCTAACTCATACCATCATCATTGTCACTGATAGTTGCAACCCGGCATTGATTCACATGTGCATAAACAGGAACTAATGTGGTGGTTACATCAATGATCTTTTTAATGCGGATATCCTATCTCTTTCGGTTCCTAGAAATGTGTCTTTTCTTTCGCTCTTCTTCACTGTCGAACCTATAGTGAAATGAAGTCACATGATTAGCAAAATTTTGGTATGTATTCAATACTTTGTAGCACTTTGGACATGTGTATGGTCCATATTTTTTGTATGGTAGACTGTGGATTCTACCATCATCAATCTTTTCATCATTCTGTTTCCTTTTCCTATGATTCTTATTAACTACTTTATCATCATCTCCAACAGCAAGTGCAAAATTAAGGGTTTGAGAAATCCACCTGTGTGATTCTGTTGATGATCCTCCACGGAGATCAGGTTTATAAGAAGCTATGCAAGCATTGATCATCCTATTATTGGCGTTGGTGGCATCGTTGATATTATTATTATTCGAGGGAGCAACCGAATTTCCAAATTGGACTTCAAGAATCTGCATCGCATTCCTAATTCCTGGAGCATGGCTACAAAAGTTGTTTGTAGGACTTGAAGATGATGAATCGTTATCACTTGAAGAATATGTGTAATTTCTTGTGATTTGGTCATGCACATGCAACCTTCTCATCATCATATCAATATCCACATTGGGAGATTCATGAAGCGGTGAAGGTTAATGAAGGAGAGAAGATAATTTATTTTTTAAAGTCATCAATGGAAGGGAAGTCAAAGTAACAAAGATGAGAGAAGAATGACTTAGAAGAGGGTTGGTCTATATATCGATTGTAGGGTGTGTGTCACAACCATCTCAATGCAATTATTTTATTCTCACAATTCTTTGCATCTTCTACACCATTAATTGATACTTAAACTTAAAAAATTAATTTACTAAAATATTGGATATACCTTTTTTAATTTAATTTTTTAATTTGATTCTAATATGTCAATGTTATCATTTATTACTCTCTAATAAATAATCAAAGTACAAGTTCATGTATTTGAGATATTAACCAAAACTTTTATTGACAAATATGGACAAAATTAATAACTCTTTGGCCATCCATAGAAACACTTTTATATCAAAATATAAAAATCTTAATATATTTTTTTTTTAACTAAAAATGGGATATTCCTTCTTTTGACCAATTTTAAGAATCATGTTAGGCAATTCTAAATTTTGGTAAATCTATTGCAGATTTTATTTAAAATTTAGTAAACACGATATGTAATTTTAAAAAATAGTCCAATAATAAATACGTTTATCCTTTTTTTGGAAAAATTTATTTTTATTATATTTAATAATAGAGAATATATACAATATTTCATTCTAAAGTATTACAAACAGTATTACACACCATGGATAGAGTCCAAATTACATGCACTCTTAAGAAAGAATAAAAAATATTGTATTATATAAAATGGATAAAAAATATCACATTTTATTTGAATTAACCAAAATCAAAAAAGTTCAACTTCGTATGGACTCACTTTTCAAAGTCTATGTAATTTATGTTTATTTTCTAAGTTCAAAATATATTAATAACTTACTTTTAATTAAGATATTAATTTTATGATAAAAATTATAAAGAAAATTATTGCCATGTATTCTATATTTTTTGGTTTAATCGATGCTAAAATTAAGAGGCTTATAATCTATATATTTTATTTAAACAATGTGCATTCTTTTTTTATTCAAAATATTTGCCTTTGTTTATAGTTTTATAAATTATTGATATTTAATTTTAGTGTAAAGTAAGATTGGATGAAATGAGCGTGTGGTAGTAACAATTAAGACATATTCTAGCAAATTAGTAAAAAAAACATCGCAAACAATTTACTAGTCAAAAAATCAAATATTTAATTGTAATTTTTGTCATCTGATTGTTAACTAATTATATAATATTCCTTTCATTAAGTATTACATAATTAAGAAGAACAATAATAACATTTGAGTTTGTTTTTTATGATAATATAATATAATTATGTATTAGGACTTTCAACCTTTTTTGGTACACCGGATTGACTGAGGATATCACAATGGCTAGACTGATTAATGATTAAATATAAACTAAATTTAATATCAAAATTTTAAATCACTTTAATATTAAATACTAAAAAAAAAAAAAAATATAGAGTAATAATAAGATTATTATAAAGCAAATGTAAATATTATAATTTAAAATGCAAATTACATTTTAATTATCGTTTGTCTCCACTTTTACTTTTACTTCGTTTAAAGTAGGAAGTGGAGAAACCTAACTCATACCATCATCATTGTCACTGATAGTTGCAACCCGGCATTGATTCACATGTGCATAAACAGGAACTAATGTGGTGGTTACATCAATGATCTTTTTAATGCGGATATCCTATCTCTTTCGGTTCCTAGAAATGTGTCTTTTCTTTCGCTCTTCTTCACTGTCGAACCTATAGTGAAATGAAGTCACATGATTAGCAAAATTTTGGTATGTATTCAATACTTTGTAGCACTTTGGACATGTGTATGGTCCATATTTTTTGTATGGTAGACTGTGGATTCTACCATCATCAATCTTTTCATCATTCTGTTTCCTTTTCCTATGATTCTTATTAACTACTTTATCATCATCTCCAACAGCAAGTGCAAAATTAAGGGTTTGAGAAATCCACCTGTGTGATTCTGTTGATGATCCTCCACGGAGATCAGGTTTATAAGAAGCTATGCAAGCATTGATCATCCTATTATTGGCGTTGGTGGCATCGTTGATATTATTATTATTCGAGGGAGCAACCGAATTTCCAAATTGGACTTCAAGAATCTGCATCGCATTCCTAATTCCTGGAGCATGGCTACAAAAGTTGTTTGTAGGACTTGAAGATGATGAATCGTTATCACTTGAAGAATATGTGTAATTTCTTGTGATTTGGTCATGCACATGCAACCTTCTCATCATCATATCAATATCCACATTGGGAGATTCATGAAGCGGTGAAGGTTAATGAAGGAGAGAAGATAATTTATTTTTTAAAGTCATCAATGGAAGGGAAGTCAAAGTAACAAAGATGAGAGAAGAATGACTTAGAAGAGGGTTGGTCTATATATCGATTGTAGGGTGTGTGTCACAACCATCTCAATGCAATTATTTTATTCTCACAATTCTTTGCATCTTCTACACCATTAATTGATACTTAAACTTAAAAAATTAATTTACTAAAATATTGGATATACCTTTTTTAATTTAATTTTTTAATTTGATTCTAATATGTCAATGTTATCATTTATTACTCTCTAATAAATAATCAAAGTACAAGTTCATGTATTTGAGATATTAACCAAAACTTTTATTGACAAATATGGACAAAATTAATAACTCTTTGGCCATCCATAGAAACACTTTTATATCAAAATATAAAAATCTTAATATATATTTTTTTTAACTAAAAATGGGATATTCCTTCTTTTGACCAATTTTAAGAATCATGTTAGGCAATTCTAAATTTTGGTAAATCTATTGCAGATTTTATTTAAAATTTAGTAAACACGATATGTAATTTTAAAAAATAGTCCAATAATAAATACGTTTATCCTTTTTTTGGAAAATTTTTTTTTTATTATATTTAATAATAGAGAATATATACAATATTTCATTCTAAAGTATTACAAACAGTATTACACACCATGGATAGAGTCCAAATTACATGCACTCTTAAGAAAGAATAAAAAATATTGTATTATATAAAATGGATAAAAAATATCACATTTTATTAGAATTAACCAAAATCAAAAAAGTTCAACTTCGTATAGACTCACTTTTCAAAGTCTATGTAATTTAAGTTTATTTTCTATGTTCAAAATATATTAATAACTTAATTTTAATTAAGATTTTAATTTTATGATAAAAATTATAAAGAAAATTATTGCCATGTATTCTATATTTTTTGGTTTAATCGATGCTAAAATTAAGAGGCTTATAATCTATATATTTTATTTAAACAATGTGCATTCTTTTTTTATTCAAAATATTTGCCTTTGTTTATAGTTTTATAAATTATTGATATTTAATTTTAGTGTAAAGTATGATTGGATGAAATGAGCGTGTGGTAGTAACAATTAAGACATATTCTATCAAATTAGTAAAAAAAAACATCGCAAACAATTTACTAGTCAAAAAATCAAATATTTAATTGTAATTTTTGTCATGTGATTGTTAACTAATTATATAATATTCCTTTCATTAAGTATTACATAATTAAGAAGAACAATACTAACATTTTAGTTTGTTTTTTATGATAATATAATATAATTATGTATTAGGACTTTCATCTTTTTTGATACACCGGATTGACTGAGGATATCACAAAGACTAGACTGATTAATTATTAAATATAAACTAAATGTAATATCAAAATTTTAATTCGCTTTAATATTAAATACTAAAAATCAAAAGAAATATAGAGTAATAATAAGATTATTATAAAGCAAATGTAAATATTATAATTTAACATGCAAATTACATTTTAATTATCGTTTGTCTCCACTTTTACTTTTACTCCGTTTAAAGTAGGAAGTGGAGAAACCTAACTCATACCATCATCATTGTCACTGATAGTTGCAACTCGTCATTGATTCACATGTGCATAAATAGGAACTAATGTGGTGGTTATGTAACGGCCATATATAAATACATACATCAACGCATATATCATACATGAATAATACGTTTGGTACTGAAATAAACAAGTTCCAAGTTAACACATTGTATATTAACTGCCCTAAATACAAGGTTCTAAAGTCTACGGCATCACATATACAAGATGTGCCAAAATGCACTACGAACTAGATCAATACAATGATCTCAAAAAAATAAAACACCATAGCGGAAGCCATGCCATCCCAAAAGCTACGATCCGTAAGGAAAGTCAAACCACTTTATCCTTACCCTTCGCCGAATCTGTAGTACTTGTGATGTAAACGACAACAGTGGGGTGAGATACATCAAATCTCATTGAGTTCGCTATCTTATAGTCTTCTCGGCTTTACAAGGTTCTAACCAATCCTAACTCAAGTCAAGGGGAAGGGAAGTGACTTTGAGTACACACACCAATTGTTTTGATTCAATCGGGTCCGTTAACCCGAAAGTGTATCACTATCGTTAACCCAATCAAGGCATCCCCTTTCTCCCGCCCTCTTCTACGTCTAGAAGTAGGAACGAGTCATGGACCCTCGTAGATTTCTTGTCATACGAAATGGATTCGGGATCATCGGCCCGTACCCGTGCTCCGTCACTTCACACGGCCCGTACACCGTCACAAGTCTCTTTACCCGTAGGCTCCATTCGTACTATAAGATTGGGAATCAAACCTACGAAGAAATCGTGCATTCATTACAGAGGAGCTCGTTACTCGTGAAATGGCACCTAATAGAATAGTGGTTATGATTTCGTGATTTCAACATACAACCATTCGGCAATAGACGCACGCCTCGGCCTCTTATGCACGAGCGTCGTCGTTTTGTCATTCCACACTTTCCTCTAATTGTTTTCATATTTTCAGGCATAATCACTCACAATCATGTTACACAACAACAGGATAGGCAAGACACGTCATAATTGCATAATAGAATAACGTATAACAATTAAAACATAATTATATCACTTTAGGAACTTTCTCCATTATTTAATCGGTCGGTAAAATCGACATATTTCATCTCCATTGCATAGAATATTTCCTCAGCTTTACATCGATATAACGAATAATCGAAATCAATAAACGAGCTGGAAGTTATGAATTTTCTCGCTAAAGGAAAAATTCAATTCCCAGACTTGCGCGCTGAGCGCCCCCATGACCGCGCTGAGCGCGGTTTCCTCTGACTTGAGGGCTTGCAGAAATTCTTTTTAATGCGGATATCCTATCTCTTTTGGTTCATAGAAATGTGTCTTTTCTTTCGCTCTTCTTCACTTTCGAACCTATAGTGAAATGAAGTCACATGATTAGCAAAATTTTGGGATGTATTCAATACTTTGTAGCACTTTGGACATGTGTATGGTCCATATTTTTTGTATGGTAGACTGTGGATTCTGCCATCATCAATCTTTTCATCATTCTGTTTCCTTTTCCTATGATTCTTATTAACTACTTTATCATCATCTCCAACAGCAAGTGCAAAATTAAGGGTTTGAGAAATCCACCTGTGTGATTCTGTTGATGATCCTCCACGGAGATCAGGTTCATAACAAGCTATGCAAGCATTGATCATCATATTATTGGCGTTAGTGGCATAGTTGATATTATCATTATTCGAGGGAGCAACCGAATTTCCAAATTGGACTTCAAGAATCTGCATCGCTTTCCTAATTCCTGGAGCATGACTACAAAAGTTGTCTTTAGGACTTGAAGATGATGAATCTTATCACTTGAAGAATATGTGTAATTTCTTGTGATTTGGTCATGCACATGCAACCTTCTCATCATCATATCAATATCCACATTGGGAGATTCATGAGGCGGTGGAGGTTGAAGAAGGAGAGAAGATAATTTATTTTTTAAAGTCATCAATGGAAGGGAAGTCAAAGCAACAAAGATGAGAGAAGAACGACTTACAAGAGGGTGGTATATATATCGATTGTAGGGTGTGTGTCACAACCGTCTCAATGCAATTATTTTATTCTCACAATTCTTTGCATCTTCTACACCATTAATTGATACTTAAACTTAAAAAATTAATTTATTAAAATATTGGATATACCTTTTTTAATATAATATTTTACTTTGATTCCAATATGTCAATGTTATCAGTTATTACTCTCTAATAAATAATCAAAGTACAAGTTCATGTATTTGAGATATTAACCAAAAATTTTATTGACAAATATGGACAAAATTAATAACCCTTTGGCCAACCATAGAAACACTTTTATATCAAAATATAAAAAATCTTAATACATATTTTTTTTTTACAAAAAATGAGAAATTTCCTTCTTTTGACCAATTTTGAGAATCATGTTAGGCAATTCTAAATTTTGGTATATCTATTACAGATTTTATTTAAAATTTAGTAAAAACAGTATGTAATGTTAAAAAATAATCCAATAATAAATATGTTTATCCTATTTTTGTAAAAATTTATTTTTATTATATTTAATAATAGAGAATATATAAAATATTTCATTCCAAAGTATTACAAACAGTATTATACACCATGGATAGAGTCCAAATTACATGCACTCTTAAAAATTTGTCCAAAGTGGCCTCTTACTACTTTTAAGAAAGAATAAAAATTATTGTATTATATAAAATGGATAAAAAATATCACATTTTATTAGAATTAACCAAAATCAAAAAAGTTCCACTTTTAAATCGGACCAGCTCTTAAATTTCAAATCTTCACTTTTAAATTTGTTTAGACAATTTTTGCCGGTTTTTTAGTTTGTTTATATTAATGGTCTTTGTGTTTGTCAATGAACTTGTTTTTAGTAGCTTGAGGAAATTTGGTGATGTTCCAAGTTGTTTCGTTTCCACTTGCGGATGTATGGTAATGATTTTGTTAAGTTTTGTACACGTCTGAGGTATGTATTTATCGCTTTCTATACTTTAGCATATTCATGATACTTAGGCATTTTACAAACTTTCATGGCATTCATTCTTTTGTATATTTGTTCTTTTGTGAATCACTTTAGTTCCCAACCTTTTTGTGAGGTGGCTTTCCATTGTTCATATATGCGGAGTACCAACATTCTTGTTCTAACTGGATTTTATTATGTTGAATCTGTTGTTTGTGTTGTTTATATGAATGCATGAAAAGGATCAAGGCAATTGTTTCATTTTGAGCACAACCACCTTAGCCAAATAGTCAATTCACCTTGTGAGTTTGTGAGAATTCGTAACCCCTTTGAGCTTTTTGATCCATGTTTTTATTTAAACTTAATGCTTGTCTATGAGTATTTAGTTCACTTATTTTTTATTGGATTTTGTTTTTTCTTGGACCTCAACTTTGTGTTGTTGTATGGATTTTTTCCTTGCCTTAGAAAGTAGGGAGTATTCACATGATGGTGCGGTTGAATTCAAGTTGGGGAGAGGATGATTGTGTACTCATTGGTTGGATTCTATGCGGATTGAAAAAGAAAAGAAAAAAGAGAAAAATATGACAAAGAAAAGAAAAAAAAGTGAAAAAGGAAGAAAAAAGAAAAATCCTTGAAAAAGGAAACAAAAAGAGTTTCAATAATTGTGCTAAATAAGTATTGTGTGTTGTGTAGCACTTGGGATTTTGGAAGAAGTTGGTTGAAATTTTGTGTGTGAATCTTTGTGAGTTTTCACTCCCTTATGTTTAGGCAAGTTTTTGTTTCAATTACCTTTAGAAATTGCCCCTTGTTTGTTTACCCGACCACGCTACAACCTTGAAAAGCCCTTGTGATTATTGCCTTTGTATTTTCAATGTGAATTTGTGGATGTATGCATAATTTAGTCTTTCGTTTGCATGAGTGTTGTGTGAGTGTAAAGTACCTTATTGTGTGTTTTTCATCTACCGATGATTTTTCTTACTAGGTGTGATTCACTTTGGAACTTGTGTTGTTTTAGAAGTTTTGGCATGATTTTTGTATTTTGCATTTGTTTCATGACTATGTTGTCGTCGTAGTTTAGTGGTAAGTATTTACTTTTTGTGTGTACCGCTTTCATTTGAACCATTCATTCGTTTCAGTTTTTCAAAACCTGTTGATTCGTCTTTCTTTGGATATTGCTTGTGCATTTTCAAGTTTGTTTGATTCTTGTTTGTGGACAAACAATTATGTAAGTTGGGGAGAGTTTGATAAGTGCAAAATGTACTTATTTTTGTATATAAGTTTTGCTGCACTTATCATTACTTTGTGTTAAAATTGGTTGAATAAACCCCGCTTTGTTCGTAATTACGTTTACCTTACGTATTCGCGTGTATATTGCGTATCGTGTAAATATCATTGAGTTTAATTGATTTTAATTTATTTTTGCATGTATTCCAGCAATGGGATTTTGCCATTGTTGTATATAGCATTGAATAAGCTTTCCAACGCTTCAAACCGTGCGTCAATCGGAGTTACGGTTCAAGAGTTATGGTCAAAACAAATTCTGGTTTGCTGTCATGTTCGCTAGGCGAACCAGGAGGCGAGCACTCGCTAGCGAGTTCGCACTGCGAACTTGGGGCGAATAAAAAGTGCCTTGAAGCATGAAAAACACAATTCTGGCAGTAGCTAAGGCGGTGTATGTTCGCAGTGCGAACGGGGGTTTGCAATGCGAACCTGGGCAGCAAATTTTGCCTATAAACTTCATTTTTCAGCATTTTTTAGAAGATGGTTTTGGGGATTCTTGCTCCAACTCCATCAAACTTCATTTTTTTCAGTAGATTAGCTTAGAAAACAACATGGAAGCTTGCATTCGGATGATCCGGGGTGGATTGATCGTCAACCGGCGTTGACAAACCGCGAGATTTTTGGTTCATTTCTCTTTTTCTTTGTGTTTTTCTTTTATGTTGGGTTTTGTATATGTATTGACTATGATCTCATGTATATTTGTCGCCCATGGCGTTGTATAAAACTTGCTTTACAAATCTCTATTGGTGATTGTCTCTGATTTTTGCTTTATGTTGGGTTGCGTTAGAGATAACCGTCGCAAATTTCGATTAGGGATGATTTTCTGTTAGTTTCTAGATTCTAGAGATAGATTTAGGGCTAGCAATCTTCAATAGGCGTCGAAACTTAATGCCTTCATGCCTTGAGCTAGCGTACGAAAGTATCGGCGATGGTAACCCGGTTGTTCCCTCAACTCTGCGTTAGACATAACCTGTGTTATGAGCGATGCTGAGTGATATTGAGGAGTATTGTAGGTTGAGTATAACTGGTCGGTAAGTTTAAGTTTATGAGGAGTCAATTATGTGCACGCCGGATAAGTTTGTCTTGCTGAAAAGTAAATTTGTTTTTATGTTTTAATGTTTACTTTTCTGTTTTCATGTTTTAAACCATTTTAATCCAAACTCATTAACGCGAGAGACTGTCGAACGACATTCTTTCCCTCGAACCGATCTCTGTGGACACGACATAAATCCCGGAGGGAATTCTTCCGAAAATAAATATTTTTGCTGCTTGCCCTATTCTGCAGTCAACAAGCTGTCAAAACTAACCGAAAAAAAAGACATCATAAAACTCGTGGGCGCGCGAATAAACCTCAATCTCACCATATCAAAATACCTGTACTGATTCCAAATCCAACTTAAACTCAAGTACCCCTATGACATCAATGCGCATTCGTGCTTATAGCCATGGATTTAAAGAACAAGCTTAAGACCGGATACTCACCTCTCAGCATGAGTTCAGACACAAATCCTATATCATTCAACCTAGACTATCACGTAGCCCGCAACCTAAGCATAACCTTAAAATTCCCACATTTCCAAAAGAAAACATGAGCCTCACCAGTTCTAATAATCAAGCAGGGTAATATCATAATACATCAAAAACTCATACATTATTTTGACTTCTATGTAAGACAAACACATAATAACAACAAGGATATTTATGAGGAAACTACAAGTCAATGGATGGTGAGAACCATTATTTACCATTTCAAAACGAATTTCCAAGTAACTAAATCCAACCAAAGATTCAACACAGACAGCTTAAGTACAAATTCCAAACATGTGATTTTCAGTATGAGCAAACTATCAATAACTGACAATGTCAACCTATGCAACAATCTTCAAATGATAACATCGTGAGTTTATCCTATGGGTGGATGGAAATAAACTTTAATAAAAAACCTTCTGTGTCGTGACATGGTTTGAACTGCTCCAAGTAAACAAGTTTCATAACAAAGATATGGACCAAACGTCATTCAAAACACTAGTAGTTCAACCGATGCTCACATACTCAACTCATTTTATGGAAGCATACTATTACGGAGATTCCAACAACAATGGTTCAAGCATGATATTGCAGATTCGGATAATAAAGAACAAGATTATTCAAACTAACACAAACTTAAATGTGATGATGAAAATATGAACATCAAGGCATATCTAAAGGGAAGGAGAAAGCAGTTACTTACTCTGCGACCTTTTGAAACTGATAGAGTTGGAACACTCCCTTAAGACCGTCGTGCTTCAACTCCCCACAAACACCTCCTTTCTTGACTGAAGCTGAGTAACTCAAGGTTCTGTGGTGGTGTTGATGTTTTTTTCAAAAGAGCAAGAATAAGAAGAGTGTTGGCTTGTTCGTGAGTTTCTTGAGAGGTTTTTTTTTTTATCGAATCTTCTTGTCTCCCCATAAGAGAATGAGTCTCTCTTTTTATAGCTTCAGCCTTAGGTAAGCCTTTTGAAAAATTACCGTTAGCTTGTGAGATTTGAAAGAAAAAAAGAGTCGTTCTGATGTGTACGGGCATGTTGGTGGAGTCATTGTCATGAGGCATGGTTCAGCATGAAAAGAGGAGCGTACGGTTTGAATAGGGTTTGCGCAGGCAAGTTGTTCCTTTGAAATTTGGATGCTTGTGAGAAGGTTTACAAGTTGTAGGGCTTTGTTTGTATGTGTTTTTTGTGACAATTCTAACAATGGGCCTTGTAATGACTTTGAAACTTCTTAATCTTTTGTTAGTAATTTGAACGGTGGATCAATAAGTGGTAGAAATGAAAATGTTTCTTTTTCTTTTAAAATAGCATGCTAAATAATAATAATAACTAATAAAATGACAATTAATTCAAAGTAATTAAACTAGTGGACAATTAAATTAAATTGAGGTTAATTTAAATTAATAAAAATAGGAGAAATAAATAAAATAAAAAATGAGCCATATTGAAATTAAATTAAAATAAAACAAATTAAAAAAATTAAAATAAATATTTGATTAAAACAAATAGAGAAAAATAAATAAAATAATCAACTAGTAAAAAAAATGCGGGTAAAATTTTGGGTACAGCAGCCATCATCAATCTTTTCATCATTTTGTTTCCTTTTCTTATGATTCTTATTAACTACTTTATGATCAATAAAATGTTATTAACTACTTTATTAACATTAACTAATTTTATTCAATGATGAAATATGTAATGTAGATGACATTGTTAATGCTATTAAAGTTTCCTCCTGGAACTGGTTGATTTTAGGTAGGCATAATAGTAAGAAGTGTAGCTTGTACGAGTGGTATAAGTTTCCCTACGACTTTTTGTAGTATCGTAGGATTGTTGTTTGTTGTATTTCGGTTTGAGATTTCCTTAATCTCTTTTAATTGAAATAGCTTATCAAAAAATAAATAAACTACTTTATCATCATCTCCAACAGCAAGTGCAAAATTAAGGGTTTGAGAAATCCACCTGTGTGATTCTGTTGATGATCCTCCACGGAGATCAGGTTTATAAGAAGCTATGCACGCATTGATCATCATATTATTGGCGTTGGTGGCATCGTTGGTATTATTATTATTCGAGGGAGCAACCGAATTTCCAAATTGGCCTTCAAGAATCTGCATCGCTTTCCTAATTCCTGGAGCATGGCTACAAAAGTTTTTTGTAGGACTTGAAGATGATGAATCGTTATCACTTGAAGAATATGTGTAATTTCTTGCGATTTGGTCATGCACATGCAACCTTCTCATCATCATATCAGTAGCCACATTGGGAGATTCATGAGGCGGTGGAAGTTGAAGAAGGAGAGAAGATAATTTATTTTTTAAAGTCATCAATGGAAGGGAATTCAAAGTAACAAAGATGAGAGAAGAATGACTTACACGAGGGTTGGTCTACATATCGATTGTAGGGTCTGTGTCACAACCGTCTCAATGCAATTATTTTATTCTCACAATTGTTTGCATCTTCTACACCATTAATTAATACTTAACCTTAAAAAACTAATTTACTAAAATATTGGATATACCTTTTTTAATTTAATTTTTTAATTTGATTCCAATATGTCAATGTTATCATTTATTACTCTCTAATAAATAATCAAAGTAAAAGTTCATGTATTTGAGATATTACACAAAAAATTTATTGACAAATATAGACAAAATTAATAACTCTGTGGCCAACCATAGAAAAACTTTTAAATCAAAATATAATAAATCTTAATATATATTTTTTTTTACAAAAAATGATATATTTCCTTCTTTTGACCAATTTTGAGAATCATGTTAGGCAATTCTAAATTTTGGTAAATCTATTAGAGATTTTATTTAAAATTTAGTAAAAACAATATGTAATTTTAAAAACTAGTCCAATAATAAATACGTTTATCCTTTTTTTGTAAAAATTTATTTTTATTATATTTAATAATAAAGAATATATACAATATTTCATTCCAAAGTATTACAAACAGTATTATACACCATGGATAGAGTCCAAATTACATGCACTCTTAAAAATTTGTCCAAAGTGGTGTCTTACTACTTTTAAGAAAGAATAAAAATTATTGTACTAAATAAAATGGATAAAAAATATCACATTTTATTAGAATTAACCAAAATCCAAAAAGTTCAACTTCGTATAGACTCACTTGTCAAAGTCTATGTAATTTATGTTTATTTACTATGTTCAAAATATATTAATAACTTAATTTTAGTTAAGATATTAATTTTATGATAAAAATAATAAAGAAAATTATTGCCATGTATTCTATATTTTTTGGTTTAATCAATGCTAAAATTAAGAGGCTTATAATCTATATATTTTATTTAAACAATGTGCATTCTATTTTTATTCAAAATATTTACATTTGTTTATAATTTCATAAATTATTAATATTTAATTTTAGTGTATAGTAAGATTGGATGAAATGAGCGTGTGGTAGTAACAATTAAGACATATTCTACTAAATTAGTAAAAAAACATCGCAAACAATTTACTAGTCAAAAAATCAAATATTTAATTGTAATTTTTGCATTGTGTTTGTTAACTAATTATATAATATTCCTTTCATTAAGTATTACATAATTAAGAAGAACAATAATAAAAATTGAGTTTGTTTTTTATGATAATATAATATAATTATGTATTAGGACTTTCAACCTTTTTTGGTACACCGGATTGACCGAGGATATCACAAAGACTAGATGGAGCGTGGTCTGTAAAAGCAAAGAAGGGAGTGTCTTGGGTTAGATGTAGCGTGGTGTGTAAAAGCAAAGAAGAGGGTGGTCTTGGGGTCAATGATTTAAAGGTTTTTAATTATGCTTTGCTATTCAAATGGGTCTGGAAATTTGTTTCATCCGAAGATTTTCTTTGGAGTAAGATTATTCAGTGTAGATATGCAAGCCCGGCTTAGGATTTCCATATTGGGCTGCTTCTAAAGTACGCTGTTCCTCCATCATTGTGGTGGAGAGATCTATTCGCCATTGCAGGATTTTGCAGTAACTACTGCCTCTCAGACCTACTGTCGTACGAGCTCGGAAATGGCGCAATTGTACCATTCTGGGCTGCTCGCTGGGCAGGTCCCGTTCCCCTCGTCTCTTTACTCCCGGAGCTCGGGAACAGGGATGTAGATTTGGAATCTTGGGTTGGTGAAAACGGTTTTTTCGAAGAAGGAATTTGGAGATGGAACCTGAAGCTTCCACAACGGAATTTTCCTGAAGCTGTAGCTTATCAAGTACTTACTTTGCTGAATGACATTGTGGTGCTTGATCGTGTTAAGGATAAGGTGGTTAGGAATCATGACACTTCCGGCTTGTTCTCGGTCTCTTCTATGTATGGCTTATTGCAGAAGAATGTAGTTGCGTCCAATTGGAGTTGCGAGGAGACTTTGAAGGCGACTCTCAAATTGATTTGGACTGCTCAAGTTCCTCTGAAAGTTAGTGTTTTTGGTTGGAGGATGATGCTCAATAAACTCCCGTCTCGCGTGAATCTTTCTCATAGAGGTATTATAACCGATCGTCACGAAATGGTTTGTCCTTTTTGCTTCTTAGTAGATGAAGATTCTGAACATATTTTCTTCTCTTGCCACAAATCTGTTTTGGTGTGGAAGTTTGTATTTAAGTGGCTAGGAGTAGAGGATTTCCTACTAGGTGATATAATCAATCATTTTTCATTCTGGATGGACGGTTGTGTGCAACAGAATTTTTCCGTCATGAACGCGGCTGGACTGTGGCTATTGGTTTGTTGGGTTATTTGGATGTCTAGGAATAATATTATATTTAGAGACGAATTTTGGGATCTAGATTCTATTACTAGTCGAGTCGTTTTGTTTTCTTGTGGGTGGATAGGAAAGAAGGGTAAAAATACTCCTAATTGTAACAATTATTTGTGGGTTAATGCTCCTTCTGATTTTTTATAGGCCCCGATTTTAGTTAGAGTCCCTTTTGTATACGGTTGGGACACCCTTTTGTGTCCTTTGGTATAATATATTTTTGCTTATAAAAAAAAAACAAAGACTAGACTGATTAATTATTAAATATAAACTAAATTTAATATCAAAATTTTAATTCACTTTAATATTAAATACTAAAAATCAAAAGAAATATAGAGTAATAATAAGATTATTATAAAGCAAATGTAAATATTATAATTTAAAATGCAAATTACATTTTAATTATCGTTTGTCTCCACTTTTACTTTTACTCCGTTTAAAGTAGAAAGTGGAGAAACCTAACTCATACCATCATCATTATCACTGATAGTTGCAACCCGTCATTGATTCACATGTGCATAAATAGGAACTAATGTGGTGGTTACATCAATGATCTTTTTAATGCGGATAACCTATCTCTTTCGGTTCCTAGAAATGTGTCTTTTCTTTCGTTCTTCTGCACTTTCGAACCTATAGTGAAATGAAGTCACATGATTAGCAAAATCTTGGGATGTATTCAATACTTTGTAGCACTTTGGACATGTGTATGGTCCATATATTTTGTATGGTACACTGTGGATTCTGCCATCATCAATCTTCTCATCATTTTGTTTCCTTTTCCTATGATTCTTATTAACTACTTTATCATCATCTCCAACAGCAAGTGCAAAATTAAGGTTTTGAGAAATCCATCTGTGAGATTCTGTTGATGATCCTCCACGAAGATCAAGTTTATAAGAAGCTATGCAAGCATTGATCATCATATTATTGGCGTTGGTGGCATCGTTGATATTATTATTATTCGAGGGAGTAACAGAATTTCCAAATTGGCCTTCAAGAATCTGCATCGCTTTCCTAATTCCTGGAGCATGGCGTCAAAAGTTTTTTGTAGGACTTGAAGATGATGAATCGTTATCACTTGAAGAATATGTGTAATTTCTTGCGATTTGGTCATGCACATGCAACCTTCTAATCATCATATCAGTAGCCACATTGGGAGATTCATGAGGAGGTGGAGGTTGAAGGAGAGAATATAATTTATTTTTTAAAGTCATCAATGGAAGGGAAGTCAAAGTAACAAAGATAAGAGAAGAATGACTTACAAGAGGGTTTGTCTATATATCGATTGTAGGGTGTGTGTCACAACCGTCTCAATGCAATTATTTTATTCTCACAATTCTTTGCATCTTCTACACCATTAATTGATACTTAAACTTAAAAAATTAATTTACTAAAATATTAGATATACCTTTTTTAATTTGATTCCAATATGTCAATGTTATCATTTATTACTCTCTAATAAATAATTAAAGTACAAGTTCATGTATTTGAGATATTAACAAAAAATTTTATTGACAAATATGGACAAAATTAATAACTCTTTGCCCAACCATAGAAACACTTCTATATCAAAATATAAAAAATCTTAATATATATTTTTTTTACTAAAAATGAGATATTTCCGTCTTTTGACCAATTTTGAGAATCATGTTAGGCAATTCTAAATTTTGGTAAATCTATTACAGATTTTATTTAAAATTTAGTAAAAACAATATGTAATTTTAAAAAATAGTCCAATAATAAATACGTTTATCCTTTTTTTATAAAAATTTATTTTTATTATATTTAATAATCGAGAATATATACAATATTTCATTCTAAAGTATTACAAACAGTATTATACACCATAGATAGAGTCCAAATTACATGCACTCTTAAAAATTTGTCCACAGTGGTGTCTTACTACTTTTAAGAAAGAATAAAAATTATTGTATTATATAAAATGGATAAAAAATATCACATTTTATTAGAATTAACCAAAATAAAAAAAGTTCAACTTCGTATAGACTCACTTTTCAAAGTCTATGTAATTTATGTTTATTTTCTATGTTCAAAATATATTAATAACTTAATTTAATTAAGATATTAATTTTATGATAAAAATAATAAAGAAAATTATTGCCATGTACACTATATTTTTTGGTTTAATCGATGCTAAAATTAAGAGGCTTATAATCTATATATTTTATTTAAACAATGTGCATTCTTTTTTTATTCAAAATATTTACCTTTGTTTATAGTTTTATAAATTATTAATATATAATTTTAGTGTATTGTAAGATTGGATGAAATGAGCGTGTGGTAGTAACAATTAAGACATATTCTACCAGGCATAGCAGGAAATCTAACATAATAATCTGGATTGCTACGGTTGGGCATTTATGGTTATTCCGCAATGACTTGATTTTTAACCATTCTATATTCTCTGAGGAAAACAGTATCAGTGCCATCAAATTGTAGGTGTGGAAGTGGTTACGTAGAGGTGCGGTTTTACCAAAGTCTTGCAACCTATCTTTATGGTTATCCAATCCTAAAATGTATATTAATAGTAGCTGATTGGTTTCTGCTGTTAGGGTTGAGTACCCCTTATACTCTTTTTATCTATTATATTATCCTTGCCTTTTGAAAAAAAAGACATATTCTACCAAGTTAGTATAAAAAACATCGCAAACAATTTACTAGTCAAAAAATCAAATATTTAATTGTAATTTTTGTCATGTGATTATTAACTAATTATATAATATTCCTTTCATTAAGTATTACATAATTAAGAAGAACAATAATAACATTTGAGTTTGTTTTTCATGATAATATAATATAATTATGTATTAGGACTTTCAACCTTTTTTGGTACACCGGATTGACTGAGGATATCACAAAGGCTAGACTGATTAATTATTAAATATAAACTAAATTGAATATCAAAATTTTAATTCACTTTAATATTAAATACTAAAAATCAAAAGAAATATAGAGTAATAATAAGATTATTATAAAGCAAATGTAAATATTATAATTTAAAATGCAAATTACATTTTAATTATCGTTTGTCACCACTTTTACTTTTACTCCGTTTAAAATAGGAAGTGGAGAAACCTAACTCATACCATCATCATTGTCACTGATAGTTGCAACCCGTCATTGATTCACATGTGCATAAACAGGAACTAATGTGGTGGTTACATCAATGATCTTTTTAATGCGGATAACCTATCTCTTTCGGTTCCTAGAAATGTGTCTTTTCTTTCGCTCTTCTTCACTTTCGAACCTATAGTGAAATGAAGTCACATGATTAGCAAAATTTTGGGATGTATTCAATACTTTGTAGCACTTTGGACATGTGTATGGTCCATATTTTTTGTATGGTAGACAGGGGATTCTGCCATCATCAATCTTTTCATCATTCTGTTTCCTTTTCCTATGATTCTTATTAACAACTTTATCATCATCTCCAACAGCAAGTGCAAAATTAAGGGTTTGAGAAATCCAGCTGTGTGATTCTGTTGATGATCCTCCACGGAGATCAGGTTTATTAGAAGCTATGCAAGCATTTATCATCATATTATTGGCGTTGGTGGCATCGTTGATATTATTATTATTCGAGGGAGCAACCGAATTTCCAAATTGGCCTTCAAGAATCTGCATCGCTTTCCTATTTCCTGGAGCATGGCTACAAAAGTTTTTTGTACGACTTGAAGATGATGAATCGTTATCACTTGAAGAATATGTGTAATTTCTTGCGATTTGGTCATGCACATGCAACCTTCTCATCATCATATCAGTAACCACATTGGGAGATTCTTGAGGCGGTGGAGGTTGAAGAAGGATAGAAGATAATTTATTTTTTAAAGTCATCAATGGAAGGGAAGTCAAAGGCGGTGGAGGTTGAAGAAGGAGAGAAGATAATTTATTTTTTAAAGTCATCAATGGAAGGGAAGTCAAAGTAACAAAGATGAGAGAAGAATGACTTACAAGAAGGTTGGTCTATATATCGATTGTAGGATGTGTGTCACAACCGTCTCAATGCAATTATTTTATTCTCACAATTCTTTGCATCTTCTACAACATTAATTGATACATAAACTTAAAAAATTAATTTACTAAAATATTGGATATACCTTTTTTAATTTAATTTTTTAATTTGATTTCAATCAGTGTTTTAATAACCGGACTGGTCATCAAACCGGTGAGGGTACTGGGTCACTGGTTTATCGGTCGAACTACTGGGTCATTGGTCGAACCGCATGACCAAACCGGATTAAACCGGATAACTCGGTTGAATAAACCTGTCATTATAATAGGTATAAAACCGGTAAAACCGGTCGAACCGGATGATTCAGTCTCTTAAAAATATAACTAGCACTTAAATCTTTTGACAATATCATATCATAAATTCACAGGTTCATAATTTAAATTCAAATTTTAAACAGAGTCTAATTGTAAATTTTAAACAGAGTCTAAATTAAACAGAGTTTAATTTAAATTCATAGTTTTAATGTTAATAGAAAATCAGTTTTAATGTTAATAATTAAAACAATACAAATAATAACATTATTCTAAATAATAAATTTTCCAAGTCTATATATATATATAATGGAAATCAGTTAAGTCTAAAATTATATTATATTTAGTTTTTTAATTTGTGTTCTTAAATTTATATACAAATATTTGTATGATGGTTTTTTAATCAATATAAATACAAAATAGAAAAAATAGTTTTGTGGATATTACGAAACTTAATTTGTGTATCACTTAAATCAAATGAGTGTTCACTATTATTCTTGGAGAAAAGTTCCTATGTATTTGAGTAAAAAAAAAACTAAAAAAAACTAAAAAATAAAATAAAAAATAATTTTTTTTATTTTTAAAATAAGCAGTTGAACTGCCGGTTTGCGAAAACTGCCGGTTTTCCCGATTTTCCCGGTTCGAAGACATGGTCGATCGAGTAAGTGAACCCGGCAGGTTACCTGGCCGGTTCCCGGTCCAACCGGTCGGTCCGGTCCGGTTTTTAAAACTATGATTCCAATAAGTCAATGTTATCATTTATTACTCTCTAATAAATAATCAAAGTACAAGTTCATGTATTTGAGATATTAACCAAAAATTTTATTGACAAATATGGACAACCATAGAAACACTTTTATATCAAAATATAAAAATTCTTAATATATATTTTTTTACTAAAAATGAGATATTTCCTTCTTTTGACCAATTTTGAGAATCATGTTAGGCAACTCTAAATTTTGGTAAATCTATTACAGAGTTTATTTAAAAACGATATGTAATTTTAAAAATTAGTCCAATAATAAATACGTTTATCCTTTTTTTGTAAAAATTTATTTTTATTATATTTAATAATAGAGAGTATATACAATATTTCATTCTAAAGTATTACAAACAGTATTATACACCATGATAGAGTCCAAATTACATGCACTCTTAAAAATTTGTCCAAAGTGGTGTCTTACTAATTTTAAGAAAGAATAAAAATTATTGTATTATATAAAATGGATAAAAAATATCACATTTTATTAGAATTAACCAAAATCAAAAAAGTTCAACTTCGTATAGACTCACTTTTCAAAGTCTATGTAATTTACGTTTATTTTCTATGTTCAAAATATATTAATAACTTAATTTTAATTAAGATATTAATTTTATGATAAAAATAATAAAGAAATATAGAGTAATAATAAGATTATTATTACAATGAAAATGATCGACGGCGCCTTCGTCAACGGCGACCCATCCTCCACCGGAGACGCAACTGGTGGTGGAGACCGTGACTGTGGAAGAAGATGTTCGCAGCAACTCGAATTCTAGCAATAACAATGAAGAGGAAAAGATCGCGAAAGAATCAGAAACCCTAGCAACACCTAAGAAAGTAGGAGGGGAAGAGAGAAAGCTATGGGTGGATGTTATTAGTGATAACCGCAATCCAGCTAAGGGTTTATCGTTGGAGTACGTAGCCCCAAAATTGGTGAACGGAGAAGTGGCGATTGAGATCGAACAAGAAGACATTGAGATGGAGATCCGTTTTTGGGATAATGCATTGATTTTGTATGTGATGGGTGAAGACCTCAGCATGAATACTGTGAAGAATTTTATGATGAAGACGTGGAACTATGTTCAATTACCGAAATTATACTACCATGATGAAGGGTATTTCCTTCTCAGATTCAAAACACACGAAGAGAGGGAAGAGGTTATGATGAAGGGACCTTATTCTATCAGAAGTATGCCTGTGATTTTGAAGGAATGGAGGCTAGGGTTTAATCTGAAGAAGGATCTGCTATGCACGCTACATATTTGGGTAAAGTTACCTCAACTACCTTTGGATCTATGGGGAGCAAAAAGCTTGAATAAAATTGGAAGCGCAATAGGTACACAACTTGTCACAGATGAATGCACAGCCAACAAGCATAGGGTTTCATATGCTCGAATCCTGGTGGAGGTGGACATCACTCAAGAGATGATAAAGGAAATCCAAATCAAAAATCATGTGGGAGAAGTGATTAAGCAACAAGTGTAATATGAATGGAGGCCTAAATTTTTTCAGAAATGTCAGAAAATAGGGCATCAATGTGGGGAGCCCCAAAGGGCTCAAACTTGGAGGGTAAGGAAGAAACCACCTGTTGAAAATCCGGAAACAAGTCACACAAAGGGGAGCGAGGAAAATGAACAGGGAGAGAAGCACCAGAATAAACAAGCATGGACTGTTGTCAAATCTACCACAAGAGATAGAGGTAAAGGAACTGCCCAAACTTTAACTGTCAACTGTAACAATGGCTTTGAGGCCCTCGAGGTTATGAATGATCTCAGAGGTGCTAGTAGGAGTGAGCCATGCTAGTTTCATGGAACACCAGGGGGCTCAATAAATGTGGCAAAGTTAAAGAGGTTAGCTCCCACCTCCTAGAACTTAGGCCAACCATAGCTATATTACTTGAAACTAGAGTAAAAAATAACAAAGCTAATAAGATTAGAGAGAAATTCCATTATGCTGACAACTACATAGATAACTATAAGGATCATGAGAATGGGAGAGTATGGATTGGCTGGGATAAGAACAAGGTTGAAGTGAGGAAAATTCAAAGCTCTAGCCAAAGTATACATTGTGGTGTTTACAATAAGGAAGGGATTTTAGACTATTGGCTAACTGCTGTCTATGCTCATAACCAATTGGATAAAAGGAGAATCCTTTGGAAGGAGATAGAGCAATTGCATGGAAATCTCCAAGGACCATGGTGTGTGATTGGAGATTTCAATAATGTCCTCAAAGCTCAAGATCGCATTGGTGGTAATTTAGTTCAGGAAAGAGAGTTTGTTGACTTTCAGAACATGTTGGAAATCACAGGTTTGAGTGAGATGGAGAGTTCAGGGGATTACTATACTTGGTCTAATAAACAAGTGGAGGGTACCATTTACTCTAGGATTGATAGGGTTTTGGGAAATGCTGAATGGTTCCAAGCCAAATCGGATGTGACATTACAAGTCTTACCTCCCAATGTATCAGACCATGCAATGTTGTTTATGGAAGCAAAGAATACCAATCAAGATCATCAAAGACAATTTAGATACACTAACTGTATAGCAGAACTGCCTGGGTACTTGCAAATGGTGAAAACTAATTGGGAGAGACCCATCGCTGGTAGTCCCATGGTGGTGTTGTGGAAAAAGCTAATGAGATTGAGAGGTGATATTAGGAAGTTTAGCAGGCATGTTACTAATTTGAAGCAGCAAATTACTGTGGCTAGGGAGAAGCTGAAACAAGCACAAATGGACCTTGTTGGAAATAGAATGCACAGTCCTGCTATTGAGATGGTGAAGAGGCTTACTGAAGAGGTCATTCAGCTGAATGTGATAGAGGAAAAAGTTCTCATTCAAAGGTCAAAAGTGGAGTGGCTGAGAAAAGGGGATGGTAATAATTCTTTCTTTTATGCAACAATAAAGGCAAAGCAAACCAATCAAAACATGACTCATATTTGTAAGGAAGATGGATCTGTCATAAGTAACCCAAAAGAGATTGAAAATGAAGTATTAGAGTACTATAGGCAGCTCATGGGTAAAAGAGAGAATACTCATATCCATATTGATGTTGAGGCCATGAGATTGGGGCCACAACTCAGTCTGGAGAAGCGTGGTAAATTGATGAGCAAAGTTACTGAAAAAGCAATTTTGCAGGCTTTGAAAGGTATTGGTGACCTTAAAAGCCCTGGCATGGATGGTTATGGGGCTGGATTTTTCAAAACTAGTTGGGGTGTGATCAAGGATGATGTGTTATGTGCAGTGAATGAATTCTTTGAAAAGAGTATGATCTACAAGCCTTTTAACAACACTATGGTTACATTGATCCCTAAAGGTATTAGTGCCAAGTATGTGAAAGATTATCGCCCCATAGCAGGTTGCACGACTTTTTAAAAGATTATATCCAGAATTCTAACTGACAGATTGGGAAGAGTGTTACATACAACCATCAATCAGAGTTAGGCTGCTTTTGTCAAGGGACAAAACATTCATAATCACATCCTACTTGCAGCTGAACTGTTGAAGGGATATGAAAGAAAAGGAGGCACTCCAAGGGTTATGATTCAACTGGATTTACAGAAAGCTTACGATATGGTGAATTGGTGCGCATTAGAGAACATCTTAAAGGAGATTGGTATTCCTACCCAGTTCATAAATTGGATTATGGCTGGTGTAGTGAGCGATTTTGGACGCGGTTCTTAAGCGTTGGTCGCTCTCTGCGGTTTGAGCTTTAAACTACAAGTCGATTCATTTTTTATCCTATTGTGAGCTGAATAAGGAAGGGAAATAGATGTCTCCAATTAACCCTGCTTGCATACTGAGTTTAAACAGCGGTCTATTAGGTTACGGATGCTATCAATGTGGGGGGCCTTTGTACTGGTTATTCGTATTTCGCCAATACAGGTTCTTTCTTTCTTTTTTCTAGGCAAAGGGTTTCTGGAGGGGAATAAGGATTAGAATGTTAGGACTGATGCTTTTGAATTACTGCTTTTGATTGATGGAGATATGGGATTTGGGTTTTTTGTTGATTGCGCTCGCTAAGATCTTTTCTTTCGATCTTATGCCTACGTATTCCCGTTTACTGAAACAGGGAAATCAGAGCGTTCGTAGTTCCTCCTATTCTATGGGAGGAAATTGGTTTTTGGTGTCTTGTTCAAAGCCCAAGACGTGAAGCGAAAGATGGTTTGTATCTTGTTCAAAGCCCAAGATGTGAAGCTGAAAAGTCTATTTGTATCTTGTTCAAAGCCCAAGACGTGAAGCTGAAAGACCTCGACTTTAGATAGAATTTGTCATCTCTAAAGAGGGGAGAAGGAGAATTACTTTAACTGGGATACGCGGATCCGAGCAATGCCATAATTTCCGAAGAAAGGGTTTTAACCTGAAGGAGAAGACTTTAACTCAGTGTAGAGCAATGCCATCTTTCCTCAGGAATTTCTCATGCTAAAAGAGGGACAGTGGCATGGATGTAGATGATCCAGAGGCTTGCCGCTTACAGCGATTAGATGAAGAGAAAGGAGTTGTTGATGTTTGTTTACTGTGAACGAGGCACAACTTTGATGCTAAAAGGTTGATTGGATCAACCAGTGGTTTTCTTATACAAAGCCTAAGAGGAGGCTAATTTCCGCTAGGAAAATCATTATACAAAGCCTAAGAGGAGGCTATTTTGTGTCTCGTACAAAGCCCGAGAGAGAGGCTAAAGGTTTTTGACCCGGTGGGGCATATCGTTATACAAAGCCTAAAAGGAGGCTAGCAAAGAGTTCGACTCTTGCTTAAGGGATTTATATCTCGTACGAGGCCCGAGATGGAGGCAAAAAAAAGGGTGATTGACTCGACGAGGGAATCTTTTGTGTCTCATACAAAGCCTGAGAGAGAGGCTAAAAGGTTGTTTTGACCCCACTGGGGAGAATTTTGGTATCTCGTACGAAGCCCGAGATGGAGGCTATTGTAACTGTTTCAGTTGAGTGACAGATCCAATATACTGATTTAAAAGAGAAAATCAGTTCTTATATGAGTAACACTGTACTCAGGGATTTAATTTGAGGATCAGGGATATTTCCTTCTCTTTGAGGAAACGGGAAATCCAAAGGATATCGAGACTATCCGAGTCTGCGGGTTTCCTTCCTATTTAACGAAGGGTGCTTGAGAATGTCTTTGAGACTCAAAGAAGTTAGACGGTCCGTGTCTAGAGTTTTATCTTTTGTACTATGCTTCGAGAAACAGTAATAGACTCTATGAAAGGATTGTTCTATGAGGATGGCTAGGTTCTGTTCCTATACCTCTAGGAGGTCGTCGGGACAATTTGTACGAAGCCTAAGAGGAGGCTGGAAACTTTTAAGAAGCCGACGGGTCCTTGTACGAAGCCGAAGAGGAGGCTATCATTCCCGGAGGAAGAGATCATTATACGAAGCCTAAGAGGAGGCTGTGAATACTTCTAAGAAGCCGGCGGGTCCTTGTACTAAGCCCAAGAGGAGGCGGGGTTGCTTTTAGGAAGCCTGTGGGTCCTTGTATGATGCCCAAGAGGAGGCCGATGCTTTTAAGAAGCCCGTGGGTCCCAAACCAAAGAAAAGTTCAGGAAAACTCTTTTAGAGTTAAAACCACTGGTAAACGTGCGAGGTTTACTATCCAATGACTTTAAATTTTAGAGGGAGTCCGAACCGTTCGGCGGTTTGAAGAAATTCAAGAGAAGTTTCACCGAGAATAATTCATCTCTGGGGGATAGAATTTCTTGACGATTCCTAAGGAGGACAGCCGAAGAGAAGACTGTATCTGGTGCTCCTATTGGGGATCTAGGCGTATATTTCTACGAATAAATGAAACGGCGTCACTTAGTTCTAGACGTAGTTGCCGGGGAAACTCGAAATATCTATACTATTATTACACAGTAGATATGAGTTTATGAAAGGAGACTTACAGTGAGCAGCCCCACAATACAGTTTATAATATGAAAGCAGTAAATGAAAGCGATAACCACTTACTCGGTTGTAGTGCTTCCATGCTGTTTGGTTAGTTGTTCAACAAAGAAAGATTGAAAACAACAGTATATTCAAAATCAAAGGTAACACCCTGAAGAGCTGCTCTCACAAGGTAACACCCTTGGTTACTTTCCGAACAGATGCTACAACTGTCATAGTTGTGTGGTGGCACCTGGCCACGCCCACTTTGAATACAATGTAACCTCACTAGGTTACCTTCCAGTGATCGGACATCCTGACTTTGACGACGAGTAGGATTCCTGTTATTGATACTAATCTGCTGAGTATCTTCGTCCATATAGATTGGCATCCACCAGTGATTTAACAAGTGCTGAAGTGCCTCCTGGACAAGGGTACAATCTCGATCGTTTTCGCAACCCGCTTTACAGCTTTGATAATCATGTGATATTAAGAATCCAAGTCGGACCTGCTCAGCATGTAACTCTACCAGGTTGGTATTCATTACGCGGATGTCAAAGATCTGAACCATGTTGATTTGATAGGAATTCCTATCATGGTAGTCTTGGATCCATCCAAGATCCATCTGACGCTGGAGGGCCTCTTGTATGAAAGGGCATCCCTGTTTGTTTAGCGAGCAAATCAGACAGGAACTGTAATCGTGCCGCGGCAGATTATGATACTGGCTTTGCCTTGAGTGCATCGCCACCAAGTTGACATTCATTGCACGGATGTCGTGGTTTTGAATGACGTTGGAATTCGTAGAGACCATGTTAACTCCACAAACTCGGTGCTCTTGGATCCATCTGAGATCCATCTGTTCCTGTAGATCTGATTGCACTACCAAACATCCTTGGTTATCTTTAGAGCAGATATCACACTGGTGATAGTTATGAGGTGGCACATGGCCATATCCACTCTGTCTACAATGAATCTTGACTAGATTGGTCCCCAATAAGAGTACATCGTGAATTTGATAGACATTGTTAGTCTCTTTCTCAATCAGATTGACTGCAGTTTTCTCATGTTGAGGCAGCGGGTTCGTAAGAACATTAGGATTCGTATCTTTGAAAGATAAGAGCCCGCTCCTAACAAGCTTTTGCACGTCGGATTTGAAATTGAGACAAGTCTCAATGTTATGCCCCGAACCTCCTTGATGATAAGGGCATGTTTGATCCGCTTTAAACCAAAAAGGCGGATTTTCCGGAACTGAAAGGGGAGACTTAGTCTGAATGTGCCCTTTAGCCAGCAGTAACGGAAACAACTCTGCGTATGTTACGGGTATAGGATCAAATCCTGGTGGCCGTGTTGTACGGTTGTTGTTATATGGAGGACGAGCCTGCTGAAGAGGCTGTTGTGTCCTTTGTTGGTCAGGTTGGCTCTGCGCAATCTGAGGTTGATACATAGGAACAGGCGCGGGGCCGATAGCAGGAGTAATAGCTGCTACTGGCTGATAACGACGCCTTTGCTTTCCGAGAGAGATATTCCCAATATCTTGCTTTTTTTTCTTAGGGAGAGCACTACCGTATTTTTTAGTACCGCTCGTTGATCCAGTGTCTTTTACCAAAAGTCCTTCTCGGACGGCTTCCTCAAGACGTACACCCATGCCGACCATTTCGGTGAAATCACTGGGCGCACTGGCAACCATTCGGTCATAGTAAAATAAGCTTAAGGTCTTTAAGAAGATCTTTGTCATCTCTTTTTCCTCAAGAGGTGGACAAATTTGAGCGGCAATTTCATGCCACCTTTGAGCATACTCCTTAAAGTTTTCCTTGTCCTTTTGCGACATTGATCTGAGTTGATCTCTGTCGGGTGCCATGTCCAAATTGTATTTGTATTGTTGGACGAAGGCAGTACCAAGATCTATGAATGTACTGATCGTAGTACGATTTAAACCCATCTACCATTTGAGTGCGGCACCGGTTAAACTATCCTGGAAGTAGTGAATCAACAGGTCCTGATTCTCCGTCTGAGCTGACATCCGCCGAGCGTACATCACCAGATGGCTCTGAGGGCAAGAGTTACCCTTGTATTTTTCAAAGTCGGGCACTTGGAACTTGTGCGGGACTTTCACATTTGGGACCAAGCAGAGGTCTGCGGCGTCCTTTCCAAATAGATCCTGACCGCGAATGGCTTGCAGCTCTTTCTGCATTTCCAAGAATTACTCCTGGAATTCATCCATTCTGTCAAACATAGTTTCCTTTTTACCAGAAGGTGTTGGTGGAATCTGTCCTTCCAGGACAGTGTGCACCACAGGGGGTGGTACCGTGACTACGGCAGTAAGTCTTGGCGCCTCCCGAAGTTTGTAACCTTCAGGAGTCTTGAGTATGCCCCTGGCATCTTTGCTTTCCCGAAGTTTGTAACCTTCAGGCCCAGCGGCTTCTGTTGCGATTCCCTGATCTTCAGTGATCGGAGGAACATATCCTTCCGGGATATAGTTAACAGGCATGCCCCAAGGACGATCTTTCGGCATCTGATACCTAGGATCATACTTTTCTACGATGGGCGTTGAGGTGATCTCTGAGATCACAGTTCTTTGTAGTTGAGCTTCTGCCATGGCTTGCATGTCGTTACGAAGCTTTCTCATATCCTCTCTCAGAGTGTCGATCTCTTCTTTCAACTCTCTGTTTTCTTCCTCAAGATCATCCATCTTTTTCTGACGATTGGCCCGAGTATTATACGAATGAGACAGTTTGACTCTAGAATCGAGACACAAACGTGAGATTCGTAGGGAAGAAGAATACGCGATGTGAGAATGATGAATGCAATGATTATATTAACTGTTATTTTTTTGGTTTAATCAAAATAAACTTCGACAATTAGATTACAAATATCAAACAGTGGGAAAACCCCTTTTAATCAAACGTAAGACACTCTTGCAATCCCAAAAAGCAGCAGACTTGGGCAAGTGAGAGATAAACCACTTGTAAAGCAAAGGTACACAGCATGTGATCTCCCCTCCGTTGTACAAATTTCCTAAGTGTACAGAATGATACGCATCTGCGAGCAAAGTCGGCACATGATTTCCAATGAGAAAAACCTTAATAGCGTTGATATCGACGAAGTTATTGATGTTAGGAAACAAAAATAATCCGTAGGTGAGCAAGACAAAGATGCTTTCAAAAGCAGTCCCGTTCCCTATACTAGCGAAGTACAGAGCTTTCTTTGTCAAGAACTGGGCTGGAAAACCTTGGATGCCACCCTTAGTGGTCATGTGAGTCCTGACCTCAGACTCGTCCAAATGAATTGCTCTTGCAATAGTCTGATTCTTTGGAATTTCTTCCAGTCCAGAAAATGGAGCTCGATCAGTGATATGTAAATCAGTCAGATGAGAATACTCCTCCAGCGTTGGTGCTAGCTGGTAATCCGGGAATGTGAAACAGTGATAAACCGGATCGTAGAACTGAATGAGCGCATCCATGATTCCCTTAATCACATGGACTCTTAACAGTGGTAGCAAACCACCGTGCTTGGCTCTGAAAGCCTCTGGGTTAACGATCATCCTCGCTAACTTTCTCAAATCCCCTAGTTTTGGAACCTTTAAGGTATACTGGTGAGTTCTCCTTCTACCGAAATCCATTAATGCAATCTTTTTCTCTGATATTTGCAATCACAGTCTTAGTTTAATTTGAAAAACAGAGAGACTAGAAGAGAAAGTTTTTTGAATGTTTTAATGTTTTATTAAATGAATGCATGAATGCAGCACACAAAAACATAGAAAAAACATGGGGTCAAAAGGTCGTTGTCATGAAGTCAAGGCTCTACCCATCCCCAAAGGTTTATACTAGGGTGATTTTTGTACCTGTACTCATTATCATCAGCTCCTCCAAGGAAAGCAAAACAACAAGCGAATCGCCAGCGAGTTGTGTGCAATCTTAGTGTAAGTGCTATTCACCGAGAATAGATCACCAGCCTCAAATGAGGGTAGTATCGCGTAACAGCTATTTCCGATAGCTTCCGCACTACGAAAAAGGTTGGCATTCTTAAGTGTATTCTCAATCTCACCACATGCGGCATCACACGCATTCCCAGTAGCAGAAAAATAAACACGTATAACAATTAGGAAAAGCAGTATATATATTTGTCCTAATCATCCTAGACTTATAAAGCTACGATTCTTAAGTTTCTGACAGAAATGGGTTCCCCAGCGGAAGCCCCAATCTGTGGTTCCCTGCCTAAGAGATGGACCAGCATAGGTCAATCTTTCTCTTCGGTAGAGTTCCCATTTTCCGTAGAAAACGGGGATGATGCCCTAAGGCAGAAAAGGAGACTCCCCAGCAGAGTCGCCATTTTACAAGGAAAACAGACAGAAAATAAAAAAGGGCCCCACGGTGGGCGCCACTCTTCTGTAGCGAGCGATTTTGGACGCGGTTCTTAAGCGCTGGTCGCTCTCTGCGGTTTGAGCTTTAAACTACAGGTCGATTCATTTTTTATCCTATTGTGAGCTGAATAAGGAAGGGAAATAGATGTATCCAATTAACCCTGCTTGCATACTGAGTTTAAACAGCGGTCTGTTAGGTTACGGATGCTATCAATATGGGGGGCCTTTTTACTGGTTATTCGTATTTCGCCAATACAGGTTCTTTCTTTCTTTTTTCTAGGCAAAGGGTTTCTGGCGGGGAATAAGGATTAGGATGTTAGGACTGATGCTTTTGAAATAGTGCTTTTGATTGATGGAGATATGGGATTTGGGTATTTTGTTGATTGCGCTCGCTAAGATCTTTTCTTTCGATCTTATGCCTACGTATTCCCGTTTACTGAAACAGGGAAATCAGAGCATTCGTAGTTCCTCCTATTCTATGGGAGGAAATTGGTTTTTTGTGTCTTGTTCAAAGCCCAAGACGTGAAGCGAAAGATGGTTTGTATCTTGTTCAAAGCCCAAGATGTGAAGCTGAAAAGTCTATTTGTGTCTTGTTCAAAGCCCAAGACGTGAAGCTGAAAGACCTCGACTTTAGAGAGAATTTGTCATCTCTAAAGAGGGGAGAAGGAGAATTACTTTAACTGGGATACGCGGATCCGAGCAATGCCATAATTTCCGAAGAAAGGGTTTTAACCTGAAGGAGAAGAGTTTAACTCAGTGTAGAGCAATGCCATCTTTCCTTAGGAATTTCTCAAGCTAAAAGAGGGACAGTGGCATGGATGTAGATGATCCAGAGGCTTACCGCTTACAGCGATTAGATGAAGGGAAAGGAGTTGTTGATGTTTGTTTACTGTGAACGAGGCACAGCTTTGATGCTAAAAGGTTGATTGGATCAACCAGTGGTTTTCTTATACAAAGCCTAAGAGGAGGCTAATTTCCGCTAAGAAAATCATTATACAAAGCCTAAGAGGAGGCTATTTTGTGTCTCGTACAAAGCCCGAGAGAGAGGCAAAAGGTTTTTGACCCGGTGGGGCATATCGTTATACAAAGCCTAAGAGGAGGCTAGCAAAGAGTTCGACTCTTGCTTAAGGGATTTATATCTCATACGAGGCCCGAGATGAAGGCAAAAAAAAGGGTGATTGACTCGACGAGGGAATCTTTTGTGTCTCATACAAAGCCTGAGAGAGAGGCTAAAAGGTTGTTTTGACCCCACTAGGGAGAATTTTGGTATCTCGTACGAAGCCCGAGATGGAGGTTATTGTAACTGTTTCAGTTGAGTGACAGATCCAATATACTGATTTAAAAGAGAAAATCAGTTCTTATATGAGTAACACTGTACTCAGGGATTTAATTTGAGGATCAGGGATATTTCCTTCTCTTTGAGGAAACGGGAAATCCAAAGGATATCGAGACTATCCGAGTTTGCGGGTTTCCTTCCTATTTAACGAAGGGTGCTTGAGAATGTCTTTGAGACTCAAGGAAGTTAGACTGTCCGTGTCTAGAGTTTTATCTTTTGTACTATGCTTCGAGAAACAGTAGTAGACTCTATGAAAGGGTTGTTCTATGAGGATGACTAGGTTCTGTTCCTATACCTCTAGGAGGTCGTCGGGACAATTTGTACGAAGCCCAAGAGGAGGCTGGAAACTTTTAAGAAGCCGACGGGTCCTTGTACGAAGCCGAAGAGGAGGCTATCATTCCCGGAGGAAGAGATCATTATACGAAGCCTAAGAGGAGGCTGTGAATACTTCTAAGAAGCCGGCGGGTCCTTGTACTAAGCCCAAGAGGAGGCGGGGTTGCTTTTAGGAAGCCTGTGGGTCCTTGTATGATGCCCAAGAGGAGGCCGATGCTTTTAAGAAGCCCGTGGGTCCTAAACCAAAGAAAAGTTCAGGAAAACTCTTTTAGAGTTAAAACCACTGGTAAAAGTGCGAGGTTTACTATCCAGTGACTTTATCTTTTAGAGAGAGTCCGAACCGTTCGGCGGTTTGAAGAAATTCAAGAGAAGTTTCACCGAGAATAATTCATCTGTGGGGGATAGAATTTCTTGACGATTCCTAAGGAGGACAGCCGAAGAGAAGACTGTATCTAGTGCTCCTATTGGGGATCTAGGCGTATATTTCTACGAATAAATGAAACGGCGTCACTTAGTTCTAGACGTAGTTGTCGGGGAAACTCGAAATATCTATACTATTATTACATAGTAGATATGAGTTTATGAAAGGAGACTTACAGTGAGCAGTCCCACAATACAGTTTATAATATGAAAGCAGTAAATGAAAGCGATAACCACTTACTCGGTTGTAGTGCTTCCATGCTGTTTGGTTAGTTGTTCAACAAAGAAAGATTGAAAACAACAGTATATTCAAAATCAAAGGAGAAAGTGCTTTGAAAAAGAAAGATTTGGGGCTTACAGCTCAAGGAGAGGCCCAGGGTTTTATCAGTGAGCGCACTGTTTGAATTTGTACAGAGGGACTTATACAAGTGACTGTGGCCCAAAAAGGTTTTCTGTACAAAGGGATGGGTCTTACACTCTCTCAAGAGGCCCAAAAAGGTTTAAAGAAAAAGAGTGGGGCTTATAACACAAGGGTAGGCCCAAATGATTTTTCGTTTAAAAATGGCGATCGCGCCGAGGTTTTCTTTTAACGCAGAGGGACTTATACAATAAGTGAGGCCCAAAAATGTTTTGGTTAAAAGGGGGATTGGGTCTTACACTCTAATAGAGGCCCAAAAGTTTTGAATGGGTCTTATAGCTCAAGGAGAGGCCCAGATGATTTTTGAAAAGGCGACGATCGCGCCGTTTGTTTTTTGACGGTATCGGGACTTATACAATAAGTGGGCCCAAAGATGATTTGGTCAAAAAAAGATTGGGTCTTACACTCTAATAGAGGCCCAAAGTGTTTTGAAAATGATTTATGAGGGTTGAATTAATCCAAAACCCTAATTTGTTTTCAAAATGTATTTAATTGAATAAAAATTCAATTTAAAATGATCAAAAATTGTTTAACACATGGAAAACAAATTGTGATCTTGGATTAATGCTTCAAAAATTTAGTATTGACCTACAAAATAATTAGAAAGCATTAAAAGTTGCAAAATCAATGTAGAAAAAATATTTAAAATGCCAAAAACAATAAAAAATATTAATTTTTTGCAAAAATATCAATTATATGAAATAAATAATACTTTTGGGATTTTTTGATAAAATAAAATATTTTAACATTTTTGTGAATTATTAAAAAAAGAATCAACTCAAAATCATTAAAACTCAGAGAGAAATTAATTTTTGAATCAATTAAACAAAATCACAAAATTCAAATATTCAAATATATGAAAATGGCGCCAAGAACAATCACCAAGAACACGCGCGTTTTTCAGTTTGCCCAGATTTTCATTTTCTATCCAATCTCCATGAATACGTAACCATATCATGCAATCCACATATCATTATGCTCGCCTCAACCTCACGATCATGTCTATGTACTTTAATTTCATTTAAATTAAACATACAACAAGAAATCACGAAGAAACCTCAAGAACCCTAATTTCTGCATGAAGGCTGGGATTTTTGATACACGATTCAAACAATGCAATTAATTGAGGGAAAACATTCCATGCATGATTATGAACATATGGCCAAATTATTGTGCGAGGAAATATGCATAGATTGAGAGATGACCAAGTTTAGGCTTACCTCCAAGTCGTGACAGCAAGAGCAGATGTGATTTTGAGTTGGAGGTGTTACAGACAAGTTGTGATGATCTGAACAGCTTCCCTACACCCTATGGAGTGTGTTTGAACACTTGGATTGAATTGAAATGGACTGGATCAGTTTATGGCATCTCAGCTGCAACTTCACTTCAAACTTGTGTGGATGGTAAGTGATTTTGAGATTTTGATGTTTCAGAAGTTATGTGAGTGTTTGATCAGCTCATACGTGATGTATGTGAGGTGTGTGAGTGATTGGTTTGTGCAGAATTGCTCTCAAACTCAAAACCCGATAGCTACCTTGCTAAGAAAGGCATTTTTGCCAAGAGAAAGAGATTTTGAGGAAAGCATCTATTAGATGGCTTTGGTGTACTCAAACTAACCACAATTAAGCTCTATTTATAGTAGAGCAAGTTTGTTTTGCAAGGAATAGTACATGGCAGCTGGTAAGTAGGTTTCCTCAATGTTGGCCAATGGAAATGAAAGTCTCCTCTAGCCATTGACTAGAGGTTAGGGCACAGAACTTTGGTCCCCTTGGTCTTGGATAAGTCTTGACTGATTTCAGATGAGAATGGTTCAGTCCATGCCACCTTGGTGGTTCCATTGAATGCCTCATTCCAAATTTGAAGTCTTGTCCCTATTTTGACAACTCTAGGTTCAACATGCTATTCCTTGTTCCTTGGAACTTGGAGGTTTGGCTCAGTGATTGTCCCTTTTGGATTCAATCCTCTGAGGTGTCCAAGTGGATTGGAGCAACTGCAATTGGCTGATTTTGGCAAATCGAGCCAAAATGCAAATTCTGCCTTGCTTTGACAGATTTCAGCAAGGCAACTTGTCAATGTTGTATCTTATGATGTAGGTTGAATTTGGCAATGTTCTTGGCCATTTTGGAAAGCTCTTATATGAAACTACAACTGTTTGAACAAGTTTGGTTTTGATCTCTTTTGATTCCAAGTGAAAAATCCCCCTACATTTGGCAAAAAGTGAAGCAGAATTCTGACTTAGTGAAAATTTCACTAAGTGTTGGAAAATGTGACATTTTCACTTTTCAGCCACTTTGAATACTCCATAACTCAAAATCCTTAATGAATTGGAATGACTTGTAGTTGAAGTTTTTGTAGGTGATAATGAGGGCTACAAATCCATCTTTGGATGAGAAAAAATGGCCTTGTGGTTTAGGAGTTATGGTCCTTCAAAGTTGGTACCTTTGCCACTTTATTTTTAACTTAGAAAAATTTCTAAGTTTTATGGTTACCCCTTTTACAAGTTATCTCACTTTTCTTGATTTTTCTTGATGAATGATGATTCAAATCATACATTAACATCATTTTAGGGTTAAAAATCAATTTTGGTGAAAAATCTCAAAAAGTCAAAGTTGACTTTTGTGCACAGTTGACTTTTTATCAGATGAATTCCAAACTGTGCAATTCTTCAGGAAATCATGTCCTTGACCTAAATCAAACTTGATGGAAATGTTCCATGGGTGTCATAGGGTATATTCAATCATGTATTAGGGTTTGGGAGCATGTCTTGGTCAAAAGTCAAAGTTACAGTTGACTTTTCCCTTAAAACCCTAATTGTGGTGCAGATGAAAATGAAACTTGTTGCTCAAGCTTCTTGGATCAATCCATTGTTCCAAATGGATCAATATGGTGTATTAGAGACCCTCAAATCATCTCTTGAGTTCTTGGCTCATGGTTTGTCCCAAAAGTCAACTTAGGGGTGAATTAGGTCAAGAAACCCTAATTCCTGATTTTTTATGAATGCATCCCCTGAGGCATAATTGACTTGATGCATGGGTTCATGAGGTTCCATGGAATATATTAGGTCATGTTTTGGATCATTGCCTTGTGTCCAGATGAAAATTTCCATCTGGAGGCCCTGGTCGACCAAAACCCTAATTTGGTGACACTGTCGATCTTGAGACTTGATCCACCTAGAAGGGAGCAGCCTTGTGCTTAATCCTTGAAGTGGGAGTCCTTTTTGATCCATTTTGGATGTTTGAGAGATTAGACAAGTTGAAGATCATGTCATTTCTTGATTGATCCTTTGTCTAAAGCTCAGAGAGGGCTTGAAACCCTAATTTTGATTGTATTGGATGCTCACCCATCTTTGGGGAGACTGATGAAGCATGATGGTTCATCCATATTGTGATGATCATTTTCACAATGATAGGAAATCTATGTGGTCAAAATTTGGGGTATTACTAGTTTATCTTATAAGTTCAAGTTTAATGGGAACTTGACTGGATTTCTACAAGCTAAGAGAGGTATAAGGCAGGGAGATCCTTTATCACCTCTTTTATTTGTCATTGTAATAGAGTATATGAACAGGACTCTCCTCAAAATGCAGCGGAATGCCAACTTTAATTACCTCTCAAAATGTGAAGAAATGATGTTGACCAAGCTTATATTTGCAGATGATGTCCTACTGTTTTGTCGTGGTGACAGTATCTCAGTGGAAATGATACTCAAGGTTTTCAAGGATTTCACTGATTCTTCTGGTCTGGTCATTAATCAAAGGAAGAGCAAATTATTTTCTGCAGGTCTGGCTATGAGAGAAAAGGAGGAGCTGCTGAACAAAACTGGGTATGATGAAGGTAAGTTTCCCTTTATGTACCTGGGAGTGCCCTTGTCAACAAAGAAATTGAACATATGTCATTACTTGCCTTTGATTGATAAGATTGTTAGCAAAATTTATTAATGGTCGTCAAAGCTACTGAGTTATGCAGGTTATGTTCAGCTGGTTCAGAGGATTACTTGTGTTATTGCGCAATATTGGATGCAGAGCTATCCAATTCCCCAGGGTGTGATTCATAGAATTGATAGGATATGCAGGAGTTTCATATGGAGTGGGGGGAAAGAGATAAAGAGGAAAAGTCTTGTTGCTTGGAAGGATATGTGTAGACCTAAAAACCAAGGTGGCCTCCATATTCTGAACTTAGTTGTGTGGAATAAAGTGTTGCTGTTAAAATGTCTATGGAATCTGAATAATAAAGCGGATAACCTTTGGGTTCGATGGGTTCATATTTACTACATCAAAAGGCAGCCTGTTATGGAATGTGAGATAAAAAGAAGCTACTCTTGGATTATGAAGGGAATCCTGAATCAGAGAGATAACATTCTGCAGGTACAACAACTTTGGGATGAAATGTGTGTTCAAAGGAAATATAGGGCAAGCAAGATTTATAAAGGCCTCATGAGTAATGGACAAAGAGTGGCATGGAGAAATCTGATCAAATATAACAAGGCCAGACCTAGAGCGATTTTTTGTTTGTGGCTTGCGTGCCACGGAAGACTCGCAACTAAAGATAGATTAACTAGATTCAATATGATTCAGGAAGCTTCTTGTGGGTTTTGCAACGACAGGGTGGAAACTCTTAATCACATAATGTTTGAATGCCCGAAGACTAATCCAATTTGGGTTGCTGTGCTCGATTGGTTACAGATTCAACATAAACCGTTGAAATGGTAAGAAGAGCTTGAATGGCTAGTAAGAAATGCAGGGGGAAAAGGTTGGAAGCCTGCAGTGTTAAGAATAGCAGCAGCTGAGGTGGTTTACGAAACATGGAACTATAGGAATGCAAATATTTTCGGTAAATACATAGATACTACTACTATAGTTAAAAATATTATTGATAGTGTGGCTTATAGAGGTTGGGGAAATAGTAAGATTAGAATGAAAATTGCCCAATTGTTGATTTAGTTGTATTGGAATGGTTGGACCATTGTGGTCACCTAGTGTAAATTGTTTTTTTTGAATTAATATATTCTTTCCTTTGATTCAAAAAAAAAAATAATAAGATTATTATAAAGCAAATTTAAATATTATAATTTAAAATGCAAATTACATTTTAATTATCGTTTGTCTCCACTTTTAGTTTTACTCCGTTTAAAGTAGGAAGTGGAGAAACCTAACTCATACCATCATCATTGTCACTGATAGTTGCAACCCGTCATTGATTCACATGTGCATAAACAGGAACTAAAGTGGGGATTACATCAATGATCTTTTTAATGCGGATATCCTATCTCTTTCGGTTCCTAGAAATGTGTCTTTTCTTTCGCTCTTCTTCACTGTCGAACCTATAGTGAAATGAAGTCACATGATTAGCAAAATTTTGCGATGTATCCAATACTTTGTAGAACTTTGGACATGTGTATGGTCCATATTTTTTGTATGGTAGACTGTGGATTCTGCCATCATCAATCTTTTCATCATTCTGTTTCCTTTTCCTATGATTCTTATTAACTACTTTATCATCATCTCCAACAGCAAGTGCAAAATTAAGGGTTTGAGAAATCCACCTGTGTGATTCTGTTGATGATCCTCCACGGAGATCAGGTTTATAAGAAGTTATGCAAGCATTGATCATCATATTATTGGCGTTGATGGCATCGTTGATATTATTATTATTCGAGGGAGAAACCGAATTTCCAAATTGGACTGCAAGAACCTGCATCGCATTCCTAATTCCTAGAGCATGGCTACAAAAGTTGTTTGTAGGACTTGAAGATGATGAATCGTTATCACTTGAAGAATATGTGTAATTTCTTGTGATTTGGTCATGCACATGCAACCTTCTCATCATCATATCAATATCCACATTGGGAGATTCATGAAGCGGTGGAGGTTCATGAAGGAGAGAAGATAATTTATTTTTTAAAGTCATCAATGGAAGGGAAGTCAAAGTAACAAAGATGAGAGAAGAATGACTTACAAGAGGGTTGGTCTATATATCGATTGTTCGGTGTGTGTCACAACCGTCTCAATGCAATTATTTTATTCTCACAATTCTTTGCATCTTCTACACCATTAATTGATACTTAAACTTAAAAAATTAATTTACTAAAATATTGGATATACCTTTTTTAATTTGATTCTAATATGTCAATGTTATCATTTATTACTCTCTAATAAATAATCAAAGTACAAGTTCATGTATTTGAGATATTAACCAAAAATTTTATTGACAAATATGGACAAAATTAATAACTCTTTGGCCAACCATAGAAACACTTTTATATCAAAATATAAAAAATCTTAATATATATATTTTTTTTACTAAAAATGAGATATTTCCTTCTTTTGACCAATTTTGAGAATCATGTTAGGCAATTCTAAATTTTGGTAAATCTATTACAGATTTTATTTAAAATTTAGTAAAAACGATATGTAATTTTAAAAAATAGTCCAATAATAAATATGTTTATCCTTTTTTTGTAAAAATTTATTTTTATTATATTTAATAATAGAGAATATATACAATATTTCATTCTAAAGTATTACAAACAGTATTATACACCATGATAGAGTCCAAATTACATGCACTCTTAAAAATTTGTCCAAAGTGGTGTCTTACTACTTTTAAGAAAGAATAAAAATTATTGTATTATATAAAATGGATAAAAAATATCACATTTTATTAGAATTGACCAAAATCAAAAAAGTTCAACTTCGTATAGACTCACTTTTCAAAGTCTATGTAATTTATGTTTATTTTCTATGTTCAAAATATATTAATAACTTAATTTTAATTAAGATATTAATTTTATGATAAAAATAATAAAGAAAATTATTGCCATGTATTCTATATTTTTTGGTTTAATCGATGCTAAAGTTAAGAGGCTTATAATCTATATATTTTATTTAAACAATGTGCATTTTTTTTTTATTCAAAATATTTGCCTTTGTTTATAGTTTTATAAATTATTAATATTTAATTTTAGTGTATAGTAAGATTGGATGAAATGAGCGTGTGGTAGTAACAATTAAGACATATTTTACCAAATTAGTAAAAAAAACATTGCAAACAATTTAATAGTCAAAAAATCAAATATTTAATTGTAATTTTTGTCATGTGATTGTTAACTAATTATATAATATTCCTTTCATTAAGTATTACATAATTAAGAAGAACAATAATAACATTTGAGTTTGTTTTTTATGATAATATAATATAATTATGTATTAGGACTTTCAACCTTTTTTGGTACACCGGATTGACTGAGGATATCACAAAGACTAGGCTGATTAATTATTAAATATAAACTAAATTTAATATCAAAATTTTAATTCACTTTAATATTAAATACTAAAAATCAAAAGAAATATAGAGTAATAATAAGATTATTATAAAGCAAATGTAAATATTATAATTTAAAATGCAAATTACATTTTAATTATTGTTTGTCTCCACTTTTACTTTTACTCCGTTTAAAGTAGGAAGTGGAGAAACCTAACTCATACCATCATCATTGTCACTGATAGTTGCAACCCGTCATTGATTCACATGTGCATAAACAGGAACTAATGTGGTGGTTACATCAATGATCTTTTTAATGCGGATATCCTATCTCTTTCGGTTCTTATAAATGTGTCTTTTCTTTCGTTCTTCTGCACTGTCAAACCTATAGTGAAATGAAGTCACATGATTAGCAAAATTTTGGGATGTATTCAATACTTTGTAGCACTTTGGATATGTGTATGGTCCATATTTTTTGTATGGTAGACTGTGGATTCTGCCATCATCAATCTTTTCATCATTCTGTTTCCTTTTCCTATGATTCTTATTAACTACTTTATCATCATCTCCAACAGCAAGTGCAAAATTAAGGGTTTTAGAAATCCACCTGTTGTTAGAAGAGTAATAGTGTGGGTTTTTGTTATCGTATCCATAGGGATTGTCGGATATTTGATGCCTGCCGTTCAATAGTTGCGATATTCTAAGTTAATGGTTTCGAAAGTTTCAATTGGTGTTATCATTCACTTGTAGCAAAGATTAATTTGTCACAAAGATTTTGTAAAAGGTTTTATAAAAGCATGTTAAGGTTAGGTTTCGCTAATCCCTTCCATGTATAAACGATTAATCAAGCATATGAACTCGGTTTCCGACTAATACAACCGCGTATCCTCCCGACTACGTTTATGTCTAAAGCGAAATCGTGAGTACCGTTGTTTAGACCGTTAGATGATGTCTCACGCTAACAATCTAAGCAACGATCATTAAGATCAATACAATGCGAATAGCAAATCCCAAATCTATGTCTAGAGTTTGGTTTTTAAGAGATGAAATTGTTAGGTTAAGATTTATGGAATCTATGTCTAGAGTAAAACAAATCAAACATAAAGTATTAAGAGAAAACAACTTCATCTATATTGATCAAAGACTTTGTTCATATACAATAGATCAAAAGCAATACATAAAACCAGAATCAACTACATCCAACCTCAACATTGAGTGTTTAGCTACCACTTCTCATGGTAGCTTGGATGACAAGTAAAGAGAGGAGATGAATGAGTATCCACGACGATTAATCGAGAATGAATGCGACTTCAGCTTCTCCAATCAAAAATACACTCTTTGAGGAACAAAATACTGTAACTATAAATTCTGATGGAAAATGAGCAAAAGATCCCATTACAAAATGTAAAAAATCTATTTATACACTTTACTCACAGCACCCTTTGCCTAGCGAAGGATTCGTTCGCCTAGCGAATGACTAAAAACATGGGACATTTAAGTGCCTCAGACTTAAACCGCCCAATGTAATTATCGCGGGTTCGCTAGGCGAACCACTTCACTCGCGACGCGAAGCTTCGCTAGCTCACTCGCCCCAGCGAAGTTTGGGTGTTTTCAAAAGTGGAAGTTTCTGCCACCCCCCTCGCTGGCACCTTCGCCTCGCGAACATGACAGCGAGCATTCGCTGGTTTCCTCACCCAGCGAATTTACCCAGTTTTCCTACTGTAAGTTTTTGCATACTTTCTGCCACCCCCCTCGCTGGTATCTTCGCTAACGTTCGCTAGGCGAACCTTCGCTGGCATCTTCGCCAACACTCGCCTAGCGAATGCAGTTGTTAATTTCAATTCTTTGGCAGCTTGCACTATTTCTTTGTGTCTTCAAACTTTGATCTTTTCACTCCTATTTCTGCACATTAGCACACACATTACAAGCACCACAAGTATATTTAAAATAATGCACAACAACCACATTCCACACTAAAATCAACATATTCCACATGGAAAAGTCATGGAAAATGCCAAATAATTTATACAAAAATATATCATGATTGACATCTAACAAACTCTCCCCAACTAACTCATTGCTTGTCCTCAAGCAAAGTATGCCTCTCACGAGGATTTGCTCGAGGATTCAATTCGACCAAGACACGAAAAACGGCTCAACTAAACAACGATCACAACAATGCAACAATTACGCAATTCAAGAACTCAAAACGTAAAAGAACTTGACTCTTAAACAATTTCAACAATGTTTCAAGAGACAACTAACTCATCATACACATGTCATTCTACACTCCTCTTCGAAAAAGGATTGAAGGCAAACGTGCATACAAGCACGGGACAATTACACTCAAATGACCAATGATGCAATACTAAGCAATTCATATCATATCTCAATGAACACAAAAGAACTCATGGAAGTACAAGATCACTAAGGACTACAAGGATGTAGCTTGATCGGGTGAACAAAAAAGGGTCATTTCTAAAGGTCATGGAAACGAAATTGCCGAAGCAAAAGAACATTCACTATACACATATTCACACATCTCAATTTCATTCCACCAAATTTTCATCACACCTTCACAAACTACCTCACAATTATTGAATCTCTTTATTTTATTTTTTTCATCTTCATTCAAGCAAGCGTTTTCGCATTTGTACAACATACTCACACTCTTTTCTTTACACGCTTACTTGAATATTTTTCAAAATTTGGAGTAATGTACCCATCTTCTTTTTATTCTCCCCAACTCATTTTCAACTCAACCTAAAGTGAATGTTCCTTGCTTGTTAAGGCAAGGAAGTCAAAGTATACAATTTTCAAAGGTTAACGAAGAAAATGTTAGAAACTCACCAAATTCAATGATGAACCAAACTTGCAAATTATGCACATAAAACAAGTTCATCATTCAATTGAGTTATAAACTGTTTAGGCTCAAAGAGGTTACCAAATGCTCACTACTCACGGGTGAATTAATATATGGACATGGTTGTGCTCAACTTCAAAAAGTGCCTTGATCACTTCTCCTACTTCCACAAAATCACATGGTCATAAGATAAGGCATGAATTAAAAGTAAAGACAACATTAATCACAATCCTTAGCATATAGTACTACTTTGGAGGCTTCTCACTTTAATGGTTTATGATCCTAAAATGACATACACATTCAAAAGAAGTTGAAACATGAAACACAATTTCAATCGCACCAAGACACAAAGTTCTAAAACATAAAAAATTCTCGAACAAGGTAACGATACCTTGTCGCAACACAATGCTTACGGTACTATTATAGCCCTCACATCTTGGAGGAATCCTTCGTTAAAATCAAGAGTCCAACCTACTTCCAAACTTCCATCATACAAGAAAGACAAATTACATGCAAACATACTAACAATTAACAACTACCAAATTATTAGTAAAAGCAAACCAAAAAATTTTTAACAAAACACTTAACATTACTCAATATAAATAAAGTGCTTGGTGTAAGAACACCTACAATATCAAAAATAGTACCACTAGGATACAAGTACACCAATATCAAAATATTCCACTAATGTGGATACATAAGACTAGTAAAAGCTGAAAAATAAAAATAATAAGAAAACTTAACTTTGGAGTCCAAAGGAAGTGTACAAGTCTAAGATCACAAAAAAATCACATCAATCCTCATCCGACACCTCAATATCCTCATCACCGCCAGCAGAAGTAGCCTCCTCATCATCATCATCATCACCAACAGTCTCAACTCCAGCCTCCTCATCATCAGCATCGTCCTCACCCCCTCCTAAAATTGGCCTGGCCTCAGGCTAACCAGCATGCGCTAGGAACTGCTCCCTAGACATCATCATCTGCTGAGAAGAAGGGTCACGGATCTGCAATTGGAGAACCTGCAAAGAATCATGAATATCAGTCATGGCACACTGCTGGGCAGCCATCCAATCCCAATTATATTGGCAGATCTCCTGCTGAAATGGATAAAAGGCCGGCGACGCCGGTTCAGAACCTCCACCAGCTTCAGCAGCATCATCAGCAGCAGCCCTAGAAGACTCTCCACCAGCCCCTCTAGCTTTACAGAACTTATCCACATACCGATCATCAATTGCCGAAGGAATAGTGACCTGCCTGCGGGCTGGGATATCCACACCAGCATGAGCACACAAGGACATAATAAGACATGGAAAAGCAAGCGGGGCATTCTTGCACGCCGCAGTACCTCCCAAACCACCTAAAACAATTGCCTTGATTTCATCCGCAATGATGCGGGCCACGTCAATCTGCACATTCATCTGAATGCTGTGGATAAGATGAGCCAGAGCAATAGGAACTGTACTATGATGCGACCTGGGACAAATGTTAGTGAGCACAAACAACAGAATAAGCTGAACTAAAGGCTGCATATCCACCCGTCTGAATCTAATTGGCACCCCTGATGAATTCAGCTCAACTTCCTAACCTTCAAGAAGTAAATCTCGGGTCATCTTGCCAATGTCACGGTGGAGATGCAAGTCTCGATGATATGCATCCAACTCAGTACCAACCAATGGCAACGGATCTCCCAAAATAGTGTTGATCGTCCTACGATCAAATCTCACAACAGTGCCTCTAACCCATGAGGCCCAGCTAAATATTTCTCCATCATCCGGCAAAGCATTGGCATAAAATTCCCGAACAATGTCAATGTTGTACCTATCCAGCGGCATCATTAGACGATCCCATTTCTTCGCCACAAAAAGAGCATCTATTGTCCGGTAATCTCCACGATCACTAAGTAAAAATCGCTTCTCGGCCAAAATGGTCTTTCTCTCTAGGGTTTCATATCTGACTGCTTGCTTCGCACTCCTAAATTTGTCTTCATCAAAACGCACGGGTGCCTGTCTCGTGGTTGAAGCTGTTCGCTTCTTAGCCGCGTGAATTGCAGTTTTTGGTGCCATCTGCACATAACAAACAATAAACCCAAACAAAGACAAACAAACGCATTAGCGACACCAAAGCAACCAACCAGAGACATGCATGCATATATAAAAAAATGAAAATTTGCTTCTGTTCGCGCCAGGTTCGCTCGGCGAAGTCTGGCGAACACTCGCCCCAGATTCGCGAGGCGAATGCTGGCGAATGTTCGCGCAGACTCGCGAAGCGAACAAACCAGCGAATACGCGAATTCTCAGAAAAACTATAGCACAAGCCGTCCAACAACCATCTCCTATTTTCTGATATCACTCTAGTCATAATGCCAATGTAATTTTTAACATGCAATACAAAATCATCATGACAGAGGTTCCAAATTTTTCTCAAAATCCTACTTGATCTACCAAGAACATAAACAATGCAAAACGAAATAAACAATAAAGAGTATGCAAACCTGAATTTCGTACAGTTAGTGGTGGATTAGGGCAATTGGAAAATTGAAAGAGATGAGTGTTGCTTAGTTCTTGAGAGAAAAGGAGAAGAAAATTGCAAACGGTGGAAAAGGAAATGGAGGCAAATGAATTAGGGTTATTCCCCCTCTATTCAGATTTCAAAATGGGTCATGGGCCCAATTTGGATGGCCCACCCACAATTCATTTTTACTGATGTAGTAAAAACTTGGGTTGGTCTGTCACGCTGGGTTCGCGGAGCAAAGGCCAGCGAATGCTCGCCCCAGCTCGCTAGGCGAACACACCAGAATTTTCAAAAAAAATTTCAAATTTTTCCACATCTTTTAAGGCTTCAAAATGATAACTAAACAGACTTAAAACAGAAATGAGCAGTAATACTTACAATGTTGGGGTGCCTCCCAGCCAGCGCTTGTTTAACGTCGGCTAAGCTCGACGGTCCACCGCAATCTCACGGATCGCGGAAGGGAACAATGGCGGGAATCCGCTCGAAATCTCCTCCAAGATAAATTTTCAATCTCTGTCCGTTAACTGTCCAATTTTCTTTTGACGTTGTGTCCTCAATTACGATTGCTCCATAAGGCTTGATTTCCACAATCCGAAACGGACCGGACCATTTAGATCTTAATTTTCCGGGAAACAATTTTAATCGAGAATTGAACAATAAGACCAGCTGTCCGACCTCAAACTGTTTGATGACAATTTTTCTATCATGGTAAGACTTTACACGTTCCTTATACAATTTGTTGGAATCGTACGCCTGAAGGCGCAATTCATCCAACTCGTGTAGCTGCACTTTTCTTTTTTCGCCGCTTAGAGTTGGATCAAAATTCAAAAGTTTTAAGGCCCAAAATGCCTTGTGCTCCAACTCTACCGGCAAGTGAAAATTCTTACCATAAATCATTTTGAACGGTGTGAGACCGATTGGAGCTTTAAAAGCGGTCCGATACGCCCACAATGCGTCATCAAGTTTGTTCGCCCAATCCTTTCTCGAGGCCGAAACAGTTTTCTCCAAAATACGCTTAATCTCACGATTGGATACCTCTGCTTGACCGTTAGCTTGAGGATGATATGGTGTAACAACTTTGTGCTTCACACCATATTGCTCAAGAGCTTTGTCAAGCTGAGTGTTACAGAAGTGCGATCCTCCATCACTTATTAACACTCGAGGTGTACCAAAACGCGCAAAAATATTTCTTTTCAAAAACTTCACCACTGTTTTTCCGTCGGCTTTAGCACATGCTATCGCCTCTACCCACTTGGAAACGTAATCCACAGCGACCAAAATATATTCATTAGAAAATGAAGATGGGAATGGACCGACAAAGTCGATCCCCCAACAGTCAAAAACTTTGATTTCTAACATATTTTGTAATGGCATTTCTTGCCGCTGTGAAATACCGCCGCTTCTCTGGCACTTGTCACAACTAAGGGCATGCGCATGCGCATCTTTGAATAAGGACGGCCAATAAAAGCACGATTGTAGGACTTTAGTGGCCGTTCTCAACCCATTAAAGTGTCCTCCGTAGGGAGAGTTATGACAATGCCACAGAATACTCGTGGCTTCCTCCACTGACACACACCTTCTGAGGAGGTTGTCGGCACCAAGTTTAAATAAATGGGGTTCATCCCATACAAATGACTTGGCGTCAGACAAAAATTTCCGTTTTTGATGGTGAGTTAGACCGTCCGGTATCAATCTGGTGGCTTTGTGGTTAGCCATGTCGGCGAACCACGATCTAACTTGCACTCTAAAAAGTTTTTGTTGTACCCCAAATTTTACCCTTAGATTCTTTAATCTTTTGCATATCATTCCATGTCATTTTTTTTGGTAATTTATCATAGATTATTTAATTTAATTTAGTTTATTTGTAAGTTTTTTGTCAATTTAATTTTTAATTCTATTTTAGCCTTTATTTTATGCCTAGATTAATTTTAATTTAGCTTTTATTTCTAGTCTAGTCCTAATTAGATTAATTTTCATTTAATTTACTTTTAATTTTAATTAAATTTTATTATTAATTAGCTTAAGTTTATTAATTGTAATTTTGACTTTAATTCTAATTTTAACTTTAGCTTTAAATTTTAGCCTAATTTTAATTAGTTAAATTTTTTATTAACTTAGTTTAATTTTATTTTTTTTTTAATTTTAATTATCTTAATTTTTAAGATTAATTTAATTTAGTTAATTTAATTTTTGTTTTTGTCAAAATATTTTTTTTTTAGTTTAATCATTATTTCATTATTGTCTTTTTTATTATGGGCATTGTTTTTATTCTTTTTATGTCAACTTTTACTAAGTTCAAAGATCATCTCGTTTTACTAAGGCCAAAATGAATCAGTTTCATCACACCAAGTTGTGTTTCCACTTGAATTACAACCATGCTTCCATTTTAAACCACTTTCTGAACCGAAACATGACCCATTGCCAAGTACATTTCCTTCATCAATTTCCAACGCCCACCATGCCGCAAATCCTGCTACACTTTTTCAAAAGCTATACTTCTTTTACAGCTTGCACAACAAGTTTCTCCATAAAAACAAGCAACCATCCCTTTGGCACTTGGCTCAATGTTGATGGAGCAGAAAATGCATACTTGTAACGGCTATCCAACCATGCTTTCTCTCCAAAACAAAGCAAAAGACCATTGGGTCTTCTTTGTCATTAACCAGCACACTGCCTATAAAAGGAGTTTGTTTTTCCGTTGTTCACCACCGACAATCATCAAACACATCACAAGATACTTCAAAGGAAAAGCAACTGCTAGGGTGAAAAATTGTGGAGAGTTGAAACACAAACATCTTGAGAAGTAGGAAGTCTGGTGGAGTTTGATTTTCAAGATTATAGAAGGTGCAGGTAACCTCCAACCCTCTTCACTCCTTGTCCGAATGCCATGATCACTCGTCATGCTGCATTATGTGTGTTTTGCATTTGAGTTATTTTAAATGATTCTGTGTTTGAGTTCACATGATATGTCATTACACCCTTGTTTCTATTTTGTCTGTAACATTTAATATTCACATACACGAACATATAAAAGCATTCTCAGGTTTCTATTGTGTGATAGTTTAGGTTGAGCTATATGAACGTTTGGTTTGGGTTCAGGCTGGTATGATGCGTGTAGTATCACTGTTTCTCTCCACCCTTGGTCACATGCTCGTGTTTAGGTTTCGAGTGACTCCTATGACACTATTATGTTCATGACTTTACGTTTGTATGCTCAGGTTTTGATGGTTCTAAATGTTGTTGTCGCGCTCACATTGGTTTCTACCTTACTTTGAGGTGATGTCATGAGTTGTTATTTAAGTCTGTGAGGTTTTACATGAATTATTGTTGCACTGCCATGCCGGTTTTGAAACTTGGAAAATGTATTGTCATATTTTGATAATCACTGTATGTTTAGCTCAATATAAGTAAAACTGAGGTGCTCTTAAAGTTGTGTTGGATTGATAGGCATGCGATCTCACCTTTAAACAACATTTCCATGTCATGAGTATTGCATCGTAAGTTCTTTTGTCGGCAGCATGAGAACGGGTGGTCGTGTGTATGTTTGTGAATAATTGCAAGGTGGAATACGTTGTGAAGTAAGCTTGTTTTTATTGATTTTTGCTGATGGATTTATATACAGAGAGAAAGGTGTGAGTGTCCGTGTGTGTGTTGTAGTTGATTATATCAATGTCATGTTGTTACGTATCATGGTGTAATTTCAATTTGTTTTGTCAGTTTGCAATGTGTTGGGTCTTCTCTAATTATGTTGTGTAAGGATATTAGTATAGTGTTTTGCTATGCTTAAGAATTTTCGACAGTGGTGATGATGTTGTAAAAGTAGTAAGGTGATTTTTGCTTTATTGATGAAAGGATATTTACAAGTTATTTGAAGCATAAAATCTATCATGCTGCAGTTTTGTTCTATGAGTATAGGTTTACTTGAAGAGTTATCATGAATGTGACAAATGAGAAGTGTATGGACGGGTAGATCGTAGAAGTTGTTTGTGTTGAAATATAATATTGTGTTGAGATAAATGATGCACCATGCATGATCGTATTTACGTCTTGTTGCTTACATGCAGTTCTTGTTATATGTGTATTTGTATTTGTATGTTTGTTAGTGATTAATGATATGTAAGATCCTTACTATGCTTGGATTCATGTTTCCTGTAAGTATATTGTCATGTTTGTTTTACTGTTAGTATTCATCATAATGTTAAACAAGTACGTGTATACTGTGTGTTGCTTTCAGAAATGGCGGTTTGCATTTATTTTCAGAAAGTATGTATGGTGGTGGTCGTGACTAGTTTTGAAGATACAGCAAATCTCATACTCATTTTTTTGCATGTGCATTACGTTTTCTTTTTTATATAATGATAGCTTTATGATATAAAGATCTCCTTTTTTTTTTCCTTTCTTTTTTGTTTTTTTGTTTTAAAATAATATTTGTTTTGTTAATTAGTTAGTTCTTAATTATTTTGTTTTAATTTAATTAATTAGTTTTGCTTAAAATTAGTTAATTTAGTTTTTAATTAAATTTTAGTTGAATTAATTTTAAGTAGATTTTAGTTAAATTTTTTTAATTAGTTAATTAGTTTAATTAGCTTAATAGTTTAATTAACCTTTTAAATAAACTTAAGTTTAATTAGAAATTTTTGTGTAATTAGATTTTATTTAATTTTAAAGTTAATCTTGACATTTTGCATCTTCCACTATAATTAATTACTGATATTCATTCCGAGTTTAATTCTTTTTGTCCTTAACTGTGACTAGTCCCTAATTCCCGATGTTCACTTTGAATTTAATTCTTATTGCATTTGCTGTATATATGCTGCTATTCACTTTACTTTCGATACCCAAGGTTTTTCCTCTTTGCCTATCTGTTTACCTCCTTCCAAAGGAAAAGTCTCTCTATTGACTTCATGTCATAGATAGCTCAAATTCCCTTTTAACCTCAAACCATTTCACAAGAGATAGCCATTAATCACTTCTCCCTTCTGACCTGGCCTTCCCAAAGAGATAGCTATTAATCTCTTCTCCTTTAAGACGGTCCAGCCTTTCACGATCCTTTCAAGAGATAGCCATTAATCTCTTTCTCCTAACCAATCCATCCTTACAAGCTTTGCTTTCAAGCTTTTCACCCTTTTACCCCGTATTGAAGGGAACTACGAATGCTCTGATTCCACTTCCGTCAGGATACGTAGGCGCGAGATGCGACGTCTTGGCGAGCATACTTAGTGTATATACCTAGGTCATTACCTTAGCACATTTCCTTTAGCAAGCAAACTTTAACTTAACACAAATACTAACAAGAGGTTCCCGTAGAGTACTACGGATACTTAGGGTGCTAATACCTTCCGTTTGTATAATCAACCCCCGAATCTTAGATCTTCCCCTTTAGGTTTTTCTCGATCTTGAACCTTTCCTTTGGATAAATCAAAGTCGGTTGTGAATCAAAAGAAAATGATGCAAGTTAATTAATAGCTTGTTATCCGATTTTCACCGCAACAATTTTTCATCAGGGAACTCCTCTTTTACCTCAAATTCATTTATGGTCACGTCAATGTTGACCAAGCGGGATAAGTGATCCGCCACCAAATTCTCGGAACCCCTTTTGTCACGAATTTCAAGATCAAATTCTTGTAACAAAAGGATCCACCGAATCAGCCTCTGTTTTGAATCAGGCTTGGTGAGCAGATACCTTATAGCCGAATGATCCGTGTAAACGATGACACGTGAACCAATCAAATAGGCACGAAATTTCTCCAACGCATACACTATGGCGAGCAACTCTTTTTCAGTTGTTGCATAGTTAATCTGAGCTTCGTTTAAAACCTTGCTCGCATAATGTATAGCGTGGAAAACTTTCGTTCTCCTTTGACCCAAAACAGCCCCAACCGCATAATCGCTCGCATCGCACATCAATTCAAAATCTAATTTCCAGTTTGGTGCAACGATTATCGGTGGGGTTGTTAAACTCTTTTTCAGAAAATTAAAAGCAAAATGACAATACTCGTCAAAGTCGAAAACCTTACCTTGGACAAGCAAGTTGCTCAACGGCTTTGCGACCTTGGCGAAGTCCTTGATAAATCTCCGGTAGAACCCGGCGTGTCCAAGAAAGCTCCTTATTCCTTTGACATTCATCGGCGGTGGTAATTTCTCTATAACATCCACTTTGGCTTTATCAACTTCAAGGCCTTTTGAAGAAACCTTGTGTCCGAGCACAATTCCCTCGTTAACCATAAAGTTGCACTTTTCCCAATTAAGCACCAAATTGGATTCCACGCACCGTTCTAACACCGTATCCAAATTTTTCAAACACAAATCAAACGATTGTCCAAAAACGGAGAAATCATCCATAAAGACCTCAATTGTCTTTTCGATCAAATCCGAGAATATTGCTTGCATACACCGTTGAAAAGTCGCCGGTGCATTACATAATCCAAACGGCATCCTCCTATAAGCGAAGATTCCGAACGGACATGTAAAAGCTATTTTTTCATGATCATCCGGGTTCACAATTATTTGGTTGTAACCCGAATAACCATCCAAAAAACAGTAAAATTGTTGACCGGAAAGCCTCTCGAGCATTTGATCCATAAAAGGTAGAGGGAAGTGATCTTTTCTCGTAGCCTTGTTCAACCTACGGTAGTCGATACACATTCTCCACCCGGTTACGGTCTTTGTTGGTATAAGCTCATTGTTCTCGTTTCGGACCACCGTTAATCCTCCTTTTTTGGGTACCACATGCACGGGACTAACCCACGGACTGTCGGAAATAGGATAAATCATTCCGGCATCCAACATTTTCACCACTTCCTTCCTAACCACTTCTTTCATGATAGGATTTAAGCGGCGTTCAGGTTGAGCAACCGGTTTAAAGTCCTCCTCCATGAATATCCTATACATGCAATACGAAGGGCTTATGCCTTTGAGATCAGACAACGTCCATCCCATTGCACCCTGATTTTTCTTCGACACATGAATTAAGCAGCTTTTCTCGTTTTCAGACAAAATACTACTGATGATAACCGGTTTATTACCACCGTCATCGAGAAAAGCATATTTCAATGTGGAAGGTAACACTTTCAGCTCAAGTTTGGATGGTTCATCATTCACCTCTTTTTTCAGAATTTCTTCTTCATACTCCCACGGTTGCAATTCTTCCAAAGCTTCAAGCTCCAATAAACACTCTTCAAGAGCTTGCTCTTCTTCAACCGAGAATACTTTCAAGGATTCATCCAAAGCTCTTTGAAAAGGATCAATGATATTAATTTGCCTTGTAACTTCCAAACTTGCTTCCTCCGTTACATCGATTCGGAAACAATCACCCTTATCCTTCTTGTGCTTCATGGCATCGTAAAGATTGAAACACACCTCTTCATCTTGGACTCTCACTTTCATGAGACCATCGTCCATGTCAATTGCCATATGGGCAGTTTTCATGAAAGGCCTTCCAAGAATCAACAGTGCATCATCATCCTCCTCCATTTCAATTACAACAAAGTCGATCGGAAACAAAAATTTGTCCACTTTGACCAATACGTCTTCCGCTACACCGTGAGGACGGGTAGTGGATTTATCGGCGAGTTGCAACGTCATTTGCGTGGACATCAATTCCATGTGGCCTATCCGTTTCACAATCGACAATGGTATCAAGTTGATGCTAGAACCCAAATCAATCAACCCATTGCCTACATACATGTTTCCTATCGTAACAGGCAATGTAACTCGTCCCGGATCACATTCTTTTCGCGGGAGAGTCCGTTGAATGATGTCACTACAGCTCGCATCTACCATAATCGTCTCCTGATCAGTATACCTTTTTTTCTTCGTGAGGATATCCTTCATGAATTTTGCATATTTAGGCATTTGCTCCAAAGCCTCGGAAAATGGAATATTTATTTGTAATTGCTTAAAGATATCCATAAACTGAGAATAGTGCCTCGCACTATCTTTCTTTGTAGGAGCATGCGGATATGGTAGATGTTGAATTGGAATATTGTTCATCGGCTCCTTTCCCTTCTTGGTTCTCTTCACTCTTTCTTCACTCTCTATTTTTTTCTCATTCTCTTCTTTTTCTCTCTCATTTTTTTCTATCTCATTTTCAACTAACACACCCTCAACATTTTTTTCTACTTCAATTTCCTCACTATCTTTTTCTTTTTCAACTACAACCTCCTCCTCCACTCTCTCTTTACCTACACCTATGTCAATCTCTCTTCCACTTCTTGTGAGAATTGCTTTACAATCCTTAGGATTCGGAAGTGTATATACTGTAAAGGGCCCTTTTTGTTGGTCGGCCAATTGTTTTGATAATTGCCTGACTTGTGTTTCAAGGTTCCTTATGGCGGCATCGGTATTCTTTTGATTTGAGATTGCCATTTGCATAAATTGTGTAAGAGTGTCTTCCATCTTTGTATTTCCAACGGGGGCTTGCAGAGGTTGAGTGTAGTTTTGATATTGTTGACGGTTTGATGGTCCGGCTTCTTGCGGTCTCCATTGTTGTTGATAACCTTGGTTAGGCCTTTGTTGATACGGAGGTCGAGGTTGGTAACCCTGATTTCCCACGTAATTTGCTTCCTCCTCAACGGGAGGACAATAACCGGTCGGATGGTCACCCCGACATAATTCAAACACTAACACTTGCACATTTTTACTTGAAGATTCATGCATCTCCTTGAATTGTTACGGCAACTTAGACATTTGCTTCGTTAACAACTCAACCTGTTGTGATAACAATTTGTTTTGTGCAAGGATAGCGTCACTTGTTCCTAATTCCAACACACCCGGAGTTCGTTGAGCAGGTCCACGGTTGTGACTACCTTGATGATCGTTCAAGGCCATTTTATCAATGATAGATATGGCTTCCGCTGCAGTTTTGCTTAACAAAGAACCACCCGCGGTGGCATCCAACAAGGTTTTGTGTACTAGCTGTAGCCCATTTCTGAATATATGAATTTGTGACAATTCATCAAAACCATGACCTTTGCACTTTCGTAACATTGATTTCAACCTCTCCCAAGCTTCATTGAGAGATTCATTAGCTCCTTGTGTGAATACCGCAATGGCGGTCTTTGCTTCCATAAACCGAGTGTGCGGAAAAAATCTTTCCAAAAATTTTTCTTCCAAGGCATTCCAATCAGTCATTATGGCAGTTGACTGATCAAGGTACCATTCCTTGGCCTTCCCAATGAGGGAATGCGGGAATAGTCTCTTGAACAGAGACCCCTCTTCTGCTTCCGGCGCACCCGTCGCTCCAGCGATTTCATAGAATTTTGTCAAATGGGTGAAAGGATCTTCATGATCCATACCCGTAAATGGACTTTGGTATAACAGTTGGAGAATTTCGGTCTTCATCTCAGCATGACGACCATTGTGTGCATGACGGGCGAACTGAGCATTGTGCCTCGGACTATTTGTACATGGCCTAGAAGCAGGTGGTGGTGGTGGTGGTGGATCTCCCTCCATTACTGGAAGTATTTGTGGAAATGGTGGTGGTGTAGAAGTACTTTCCTCTTGTTCTCGCCTCTGTTTCGCTAGCTGCCTCCTTCTTCTAGTTCGGCTATTGATTCTACGAGCGATTCTTTCAATCTCAGGATCGAAAAGAAGTTGGTCCGCCGATAGTTTCCCTCGCATAAACTAAGTCTGCACACTAAACAAACAGATTAACAAGTTCAAGATAAAGTGGTAACAGCTTACAATAACTCAACTATCGCAATGCTTCCAATATCAACTAACAATCCCCGGCAACGACGCCATTTTGTTAGAAGAGTAATAGTGTGGGTCTTTGTTATCGTATCCACAGGGATTGTCAGATATTTTATGCCTGCCGTTCAATAGTTGCGATATTCTAAGTTAATGGTTTCAAAAGTTTCAATTGGTGTTATCATTCACTTGTAGCAAAGATTAATTTGTCACAAAGATTTTGTAAAAGGTTTTATAAAAGCATGTTAAGGTTAGGTTTCGCTAATCCCTTCCATGTATAAACGATTAATCAAGCATATGAACTCGGTTTCCGACCAATACAACCGCGTATCCTCTCGACTACGTTTATGTCTAAAGCGAAATCGTGAGTACCGTTGTTTAGACCGTTAGATGATGTCTCACGCTAACAATCTAAGCAACGATCATTAAGATCAATACAATGCGAATAGAAAATCCCAAATCTATGTCTAGAGTTTGGTTTTTAAGAGATGAAATTGTTAGGTCAAGATTTGTGGAATCTATGTCTAGAGTAAAACAAATCAAACATAAAGTATTAAGAGAAAACAACTTCATCTATATTGATCAAAGACTTTTTTCATATACAATAGATCAAAAGCAATACATAAAAACAGAATCAACTACATCCAACCTCAACATTGAGTGTTTAGCTACCACTTCTCATGGTAGCTTGGATGACAAGTAAAGAGAGGAGATGAATGAGCATCCACGACGATTAATCGAGAGTGGATTCGACTTCAGCTTCTCCAATCGAAAATACACTCTTTGAGGAACAAAATACTGTAAACTATAAATTCTGATGGAAAATGAGCAAAAGATCCCATTAAAAAGTAAAAAATCTATTTATACACTTTACTCACAGCACCCTTCGCTAGGCGAAGGATTCATTCGCCTAGCGAATGACTAAAAACATGGCACATTTAAGTGCCTCAGACTTAAACCGCCCAATGGAATTATCGCGAGTTCGCTAGGCGAACCACTTCACTCGCGACGCGAAGCTTCGCTAGCTCACTCGCCCCAGCGAAGTTTGGGTGTTTTCAAAAGTGGAAGTTTCTGCCACCCCTTCGCTGGCACCTTCGCCTCGCGAACATGACAGCGAGCATTCGCTGGTTTCCTCGCCCAGCGAATTTACCCAGTTTTCCTACTGTAAGTTTTTGCATACTTTCTGCCACCCCCTCGCTGGTATCTTCGCTAACGTTCGCTAGGCGAACCTTCGCTGGCATCTTCGCCAACACTCGCCTAGCGAATGCAGTTGTTGATTTCAATTCTTTGGCAGCTTGCACTATTTCTTTGTGTCTTCAAACTTTGATCTTTTCACTCCTATTTCTGCACATTAGCACACACATTACAAGCACCACAAGTATATTTCAAATAATGCACAACAACCACATTCCACACTAAAATCAACATATTCCACACGGATAAGTTATGGAAAATGCCAAATAATTTATACAAAAATATATCATGATTGACATCTAACACTTGTGTGATTCTGTTGATGATCCTCCACGGAGATCAGGTTTATAAGAAGCTATGCAAGCATTGATCATCATATTATTGGCGTTGGTAGCATCGTTGATATTATTATTATTCGAGGGAGCAACCGAATTTCCAAATTGGACTTCAAGAATCTGCATCGCATTCCTAATTCCTGGGGCATGGCTACAAAAGTTGTTTGTAGGTCTTGAAAATGATGAATCGTTATCACTTGAAGAATATGTGTAATTTCTTGTGATTTGGTCATGCACATGCAACCTTCTCATCATCATATCAATATCCACATTGGGAGATTCATGAAGCGGTGGAGGTTGATGAAGGAGAGAAGATAATTTATTTTTTAAAGTCATCAATGGAAGGGAAGTCAAAGTAACAAAGATGAGAGAAGAATGACTTACAAGAGGGTTGGTCTATATATCGATTGTAGGGTGTGTGTCACAACCGTCTCAATGCAATTATTTTATTCTCACAATTCTTTGCAACTTCTACACCGTTAATTGATACTTAAACTTAAAAAATTAATTTACTAAAATATTGGATATACCTTTTTTAATTTAATTTTTTAATTTGATTCTAATATGTCAATGTTATCATTTATTACTCTCTAATAAATAATCAAAGTACAAGTTCATGTATTTGAGATATAAACAAAAAATTTTATTAACAAATATGGACAAAATTAATAACTCTTTGGCCAACCATAGAAACACTTTTATATCAAAATATAAAATATAATAATAAATTTTTTTTTTTTTACTAAAAATGAGATATTTCTTTCTTTTGACCAATTTTGAGAATCATGTTAGGCAATTCTAAATTTTGGTAAAGCTATTACAGATTTTATTTAAAATTTAGTAAAAACGATATGTAACTTTAAAAAATAGTCCAATAATAAATACGTTTATCCTTTTTTTGTAACAGTTTATTTTTATTATATATAATAATAGAGAATATATACAATATTTCATTCTAAAGTATTACAAACAGTATTATACACCATGATAGAGTCCAAATTACATGCACTCTTAAAAATTTGTAAAAGTGGTGTCTTACTACTTTTAAGAAAGAATAAAAATTATTGTATTATATAAAATGGATAAAAAATATCACATTTTATTAGAATTGACCAAAATAAAAAAAGTTCAACTTCGTATAGACTCACTTTTCAAAGTCTATGTAATTTATGTTTATTTTCTATGTTCAAAATATATTAATAACTTAATTTTAATTAAGATATTAATTTTATGATAAAAATAATAAAGAAAATTATTGCCATGTATTCTATATTTTTTGGTTTAATCGATGCTAAAATTAAGAGGCTTATAATCTATATATTTTATTTAAACAATGTGCATTCTTTTTTTATTCAAAATATTAGCCTTTGTTTATAGTTTTATAAATTATTAATATTTAATTTTAGTGTATAGTAAGCTTGGATGAAATGAGCGTGTGGTAGTAACAATTAAGACATATTCTACCAAATTAGTAAAAAAAACATCGCAAACAATTTAATAGTCAAAAAATCAAATATTTAATTGTAATTTTTGTCATGTGATTGTTAACTAATTATATAATATTCCTTTCATTAAGTATTACATAATTAAGAAGAACAATAATAACATTTGAGTTTGTTTTTTATAATAATATAATATAATTATGTATTAGGACTTTCAATCTTTTTTTGTAATACCCCGTAAATTTATAAACGCTCTGGTTAATATTATTATGATCGACTGGGTTTCGGAGTACTCTGAACAATTATTTGATAGAATAATTAGAGTAAACTGACGAACTCAGAGTTGATTAAATTAATTGTATTTAACTTTGAGTTTTTATTTTGTGCAATTGAGCTAATTTGGACATTTAGTAGTATTACTAATAAGTGGTAATTTTTCTATACTATCTATTTTTCTCTCCACTTCATTTGGAAACAAAGAGAAAGTTAGAAACATTGAAGGAAAGTGAAGGAAAGGAAAAGTGAAGGAGAGAAAAGAAGAAAAACTCAAGAACATCAAGAATCATCATCATCCATTCATCAATCTTCATCCAATCTTCTTCACCATCATCTTCATCTTCATCTTACTAGAGGTGGGTTCTAGTTAGAGGCCTTTTTCTTTTTGAGTTTTTGGAATATTTGAGTTTTAGGTCAATATGTGGAAATCGATAATCTAGCGGTTAAAAATCGAAATAAATTGGATTGTATGATCACTCTATGCTTATGAACATTAATTATGCTTGTTTGTGTTGTTGGAACTGTTTTTGGTTTGGAAAAGTGGGATTTTGGGGGTTAGAATCATGAAACCCGCAGCAGAAAAAAATTCTGGTTCTGGTGCAAGTGGCCAGGCGAATTTGGTCTCGCCACTGTCTCGCCAGGCGAAGTACAGGCGGAAGGGATTCGCCAGGCGGATTCCAGATTCGCCAGGCGGATTTGAAAAGACAGGAATGTGTGAGCTACTGGAACCTTTAATTTTTCTGAAATTGGGGATTCGCCACTAGATTCGCCAGGCGAAGTGCTGGCGAATCGTGATTGGCCAGGCGAAGTGCTGGCGAATGGTGATTGGCCAGGCGAATTCTGAAGTGGCCAGGCGAATTTCGCTGTAACTCAATAATTTTCTTTTTTTTTCAAAAATTCATAACTTTTGACTCGTTTATCCGATTTAAGAGTTCTTTATATCGACGGGAAGCTAAGAAAATATTCTATGCAATGGAGGTGAAAAAGGTTAATTTTACTGCCCGATTAAATAATCGGAGAAACCCAAAAGTGGGATAAGTGGGTTGTTTTTATCATTTGTATTTCTATTGTTCAAATGTATTATGCTTTGGTTATTGTTCTCATTGTTTAACATGGTTGAGTATATATGCATGCTAAAATATGAGATAGGTAGAGTGAGAATTATTACCATAAACAGTGTTGGAAGTGTAAAATTTTATGTGTGGCAACACTCGTGCATGAAGGCCGAGGCGTGTGCATTTTTGTTTATCAATAATCACTGTTTGTGCGGTGTAGTTCATGAGACTCGAGCACCTCCTCTGAACATTATACACAACTACTTGGCAGGTTTGAGTCCCGTGTTAAGTACGATTGGAGCCTACGGGTAAAGAGACTTGTGACGGTGTACGGGCCGTGAGAAGTGACGGATCACGGTGTACGGACCGGTGATCCCGAATCCAATCGTATGCCAAGTAGCTACAAGGATCCATGACTCGGATCGCCTTCTAGACGTAGAAGGGTACGGGAAAAGGGGATGCCTTGGTATTGGTTATTGATATGTGAGTTCTTGAGTGTACGGACTCGGAACGTACTTCGGGACTTTGTGAATCCTTGAGTTTACAGGCTCAAGAGGTACTTCGGTACTAGTGTGAGTTTACAGGCTCACCGTGATGGTTACTCGTGTGTGTACTCATGGTCTTTTCCCTTTCCCCTTGGACATGAGTTAGGATTATTAGAACCTTGTAAAGCCGAGAGGACTTTAAGATAGGGAACTCACTGAGATTTGATGTATCTCACCCCACTGTTGTTGTTTACATCACAGGTTCTGCAGGTTCGGCGAAGGGTAAGGACAAGGTTATTTGACTTTCCTTACGGATCGTAGTTTTGTGATGGCATGGCTTCCGCTATGGCGTTATGTTTTGAGATCATTGTTTTGATCTAGTTCTTAGTTTTTATCTTTTTGGAACATCTTGTATATGTAATGCCTTAGACTTTTAGGGTTTTTGTATTAGAGGCATTTATGTGTATAATGTGTTAACTAGGAACTTATTATGTTTCAGTACCAGAAGTGAAACACATGTATAATTTGTGATTTGATGCATTAATTATATGTGGGCGTTACAGTTGGTATCAGAGCAGGTCGTATCCTCGACCTAGCCATGAGATAGAATAAGTAATTCTCTCTGTTTCATATACGTGGTGTCGCCTTTGGTCTTACATGTTATACTTATAGTATTGGGCCTGATCAACTTAATTCTATTTGTATGACCTTAAGGAACATGGCTGACGGACGTAGAAACAACCGTGGAAGACCCAGAACTCCGAGAACTACTCCAGCTGGGACAGTTCCGCAGGGTGATGAAGGGAATGCCCCTTTGTACCAATTTATGCAACAGATGCAGCAGCAGCAGAATCAGTTCATGCAAGGAATGATGCAACAAATGGCTGATGGTCTGCATCCTCTAGTGGTTGTTGCAGAAGTTGCAGGAGGCACCTACAGGGAATTTGTTCGTATGAATCCTCCGGAGTTTCAAGGAGGGCTAGATCCGGTGAAGGCACACGAATGGATAACAGGTATGGAACGGATTTTTCTGATAGTTCATTGTAGTGAGGAGAATAAGGTGGTCTTTGCTTCTCACTGGTTGAAGGGTCCTACCATGAGGTGGTGGGAGAGTGCTTCAGCCTTAATGACAACCCAAGAGGTACCAAAAGTGTGGGAACAGTTTAAGGTAATCTTTATGGAGAAATATTTTCCGAGTTCATTAAGGTCTCAAAAGGAGTTTGAGTTCCAACAGTTGAGACAGGGAAATTTATCAGTGGCTTCTTATGCGGAACAATTTGAGATCATGGCTGACTATTCTAGACAGGCCATGTATGCTCCTGATGAGAGGTGGAAGATAGATCAGTTTCTATTTGGGTTAAGGGCTGAGATTTCACACAGCGTGTCTCAACGGGAATTTGCTACTTATGCTGAAATGTTAAGACAATGTTATGTGGCGGAAAATAGTTTGAAAAAGATACAAATGGAGGTGGATTTGAATAGGGCAACTCAGAGTGACCGTGGAAGGTCGAACCAACAGTTTAGGCAAAGGCAACAGTCTTCCAAAGGGAAGCAAGTACAGGGCTCTAGAACTAATGTGCTTCCAGTATGTCGCACTTGTGGGAGGAGTCATTTTGGTAGGTGCTATTCGGATGGAATACGGTGTTATCAGTGTCAGAAGGTGGGCCATTTGGCGAGGGATTGTCCTCAGAGTAAGAATCAGATACCTGGGAGGAATACCGGGCGAGTTTACACAATGGATGCAAGGAAAGCAAAGGGCGACAACTCCTTGATTTCGGGTACGTGTTTTGTAAATGGACAACCTTGTTTTGTTTTATTTGACTGTGGGGCTACACATTCTTTTGTGTCCTTGAGATGTGTGAGGCGACTGGGGTTACAAACTATTCCTCTGTTTCCTCCTATGGTGGTTACTACTGCCATGGATGAAATGGTCGAAACACCATTAATGTGTGAAAATTGTGTCTTGTCGGTGAATGAAAGAGTCTTCCAAATCGATCTTATTTGTTTGCCGCTCAAGAAAGTGGATGTTGTTCTGGGAATGGATTGGCTTTCAGCTAATTCGGTTTTTATCGGTTGTGAGGAGAAGCTAATTATTATTCCATCTGCTGAGGCTACTCCGAAAGATGTATTATCAACGATTTTAGAAGGTACGGTGGGAATGGTAAATTTCTTGTTTGAGAAAGAGAAATCTGTTTTATTGGTTCTTACTAAGGAATAAAGTAGGGAACAGCAAGTTCTGAGTATTCCAATCGTGTGTGAGTTTCCTGAAGTGTTTCCTGAGGATGTTTCTTCTCTTCCTCCGGAGAGAGAAGTTGAGTTCTCTATTGACCTGATACCGGGAACGGCTCCTATATCCGTTTCTCCTTATCGGATGGCACCGCTTGAATTAAGAGAATTGAAGGACCAATTAGAGGACTTGATGTCTAAGCATTTTGTTAGGCCTAGTGTTTCACCTTGGGGAGCTCCAGTGTTGTTAGTAAAGAAGAAAGATGGGGGAATACGGTTGTGCATTGATTACCGTAAGTTGAATAATGTCACCATTAAGAACAAATACCCCTTACCCAGGATAGACGACTTGTTAGATCAATTGAAAGGGGCCTGTGTGTTCTCGAAGATTGATTTACGGTCGGGTTATCATCAGATCCGAGTGAAGAGTTCCGATGTGCCAAAAACTGCATTTAGAACCCGTTACGGTCATTACGAATTCCTAGTGATGCCTTTCGGTGTGTCTAATGCTCCAGCTGTTTTTATGGATTACATGAATTGAATATTTCAGGCTTACTTGGACCAATTTGTGGTAATCTTTATTGACGATATTCTTATTTATTCTCGTACTCCTCAAGAGCACGGAGAACATCTGAGGATTGTCTTATCGGTATTGCAAGAGAAGCAATTGTTTGCCAAGTTAAGCAAGTGTGAATTTTGGATGTCGGAAGTTAATTTTCTTGGACATGTTATATCTCAAGGTGGTGTGGCAGTGGATCCATCAAAGGTAGAAGCAGTGATTAATTGGGAGAGACCGAGAAATGCTTCAGAGGTTAGAAGTTTCTTGGGATTGGCAGGTTACTACAGAAGGTTCATAAAAGGTTTTTCTCAATTGGCCTTACCAATGACGAAACTTACTCGGAAGGATTTTGCTTTTGAGTGGGATTCGGGTTGTGAACAAAGTTTTATGAAATTGAAGGAAAGTTTGACGAGTGCTCCAGTATTAATTATTCCTGATCCTAACAACTCTTACGAAGTATTCTGTGATGCTTCTAAGAGGGGATTAGGGGGTGTTCTGATGCAAGGCGGTCAAGTAGTAGCTTATGCTTCTCGACAGTTAAAAGTTCATGAGAAGAATTATCCAGCTCATGATTTGGAGCTAGCTGCCGTGGTGTTTGCACTGAAGGTGTGGTGTCATTATTTGTATGGTGTACGTTTTGAAATGTTCAGTGACCACAAAAGTTTGAAATACCTATTTGACCAGAAGGAGTTGAATATGCGACAAAGAAGGTGGATGGAGTACTTAAAGGATTATGACTTAGAGCTGAAGTATCATCCAGGAAAGGCGAATAAAGTAGCGGATGCTTTAAGTCGGAAAATGGTTTATAATGCAGAATTGATGATTTTGGAGTATTCGTTGTTGGAAAAGTTTAGAGATCTGAATCTCCAGTTTGTGTGGACTCCGAAGGGTGTAATTATGGGAAATTTGAATGTCGATTCTACTTTAAGAGTTGAGATTCAACAAAAACAAATGTTAGAGGAGGAGTTACAAGAGTTGTTACTTCAACCGGGTTTTACACAAGCAGCTGATGGGGTTGTTTTGTTTAATCAACGGATTTGTGTTCCGAAAGATGAGGCATTGAAAAGGAAGATTCTAGACGAAGCTCATAAAGGTACTTTTACGATACATCCTGGTTCTTCGAAGATGTATCAAGACTTAAAGGGGGATTATTGGTGGTCTGGGATGAAAAAGGATATAGCAGAATATGTGTCAGAATGTGCGGTGTGCCAACAGGTGAAGATTGAACACCAAAGACCGGGTGGTCTATTGCAACCTTTGGATATTCCAGTTTGGAAGTGGGACAGTATTTCTATGGACTTTGCAGTAGGTTTACCCCGAACTCAAGGTGGGTATGATTCTATTTGGGTAATCGTAGATCGACTAACGAAATCTGCACATTTCTTAGCCGTGAAGACTACTTATAAGGCAAGTCATCTTGCAAGGTTGTTTATTGCTGAGATTGTGAGATTGCATGGTGTTCCTTCTAGTATTGTGTCCGATAGAGATCCAAAGTTTACTTCGAGATTTTGGAAAGTGTTCCAACAAGCGATGGGTACAAATTTGCGTTTAAGCACGTCGAATCATCCTCAAACGGATGGTCAGACTGAGCGAACAATACAGACGATGGAGGATATGTTAAGAGCTTGCGTGCTAGAGAGTAGAGGGAATTGGAAAGAACTTTTGCCGTTAATTGAGTTTTCCTATAACAATAGTTACCATGCGAGCATCGGTATGGCTCCTTATGAAGCATTGTATGGGAGGAAATGTAGAACACCTTTGTGTTGGGCAGAAGTTGGCGAAGATAGAATTTTGGGACCCGAGATTATTCAAGAGACTACGGAAAAGATTCGAATGATCCGCGAGAAAGTTAAACAAGCACAAGATCGTCAAAAGAGTTATGCGGACAATCGCAGGAGACCTTTGGAATTTGAGGAGGGTGACCATGTATTTCTGAAAGTTACTCCGAGATTAAGATTGAAAGGACCGTTTAAGTCACGCAAATTAAGTCCGAGATACGTGGGACCGTATCAGATTTTAGAAAGGATTGGTGAAGTTGCTTACAGATTAGCTTTACCACCCTCTCTATCTGAAATGCATGATGTTTTTCACGTATCTCAGCTCCGTAAGTTTGTTCCTGATCCTCTTCAGCCAATTCTACCAGAATCGGTAGAAATAGAAGCGGATTTGACTTTTGAACCACAACCGAGTTGCATCGTGGGAAGAGAAACCAAAGTGTTAAGGAACAAAGACATTCCTCTTGTCAAGGTGCAATGGGATGTGACGCATCTGGGTGATGCTACTTGGGAACTAGAATCGGAGATGCGAGATTCTTATCCACATCTGTTCGGGTAATCTTCTAAATTCGAGGACGAATTTCTATTTAAGGGGGGGAGGATGTAATACCCCGTAAATTTATAAACGCTCTGGTTAATATTATTATGATCGACTGGGTTTCGGAGTACTCTGAACAATTATTTGATAGAATAATTAGAGTAAACTGACGAACTCAGAGTTGATTAAATTAATAGTATTTAACTTTGAGTTTTTATTTTGTGCAATTGAGCTAATTTGGACATTTAGTAGTATTACTAATAAGTGGTAATTTTTCTATACTATCTATTTTTCTCTCCACTTCATTTGGAAACAAAGAGAAAGTTAGAAACATTGAAGGAAAGTGAAGGAAAGGAAAAGTGAAGGAGAGAAAAGAAGAAAAACTCAAGAACATCAAGAATCATCATCATCCATTCATCAATCTTCATCCAATCTTCTTCACCATCATCTTCATCTTCATCTTACTAGAGGTGGGTTCTAGTTAGAGGCCTTTTTCTTTTTGAGTTTTTGGAATATTTGAGTTTTAGGTCAATATGTGGAAATCGATAATCTAGCGGTTAAAAATCGAAATAAATTGGATTGTATGATCACTCTATGCTTATGAACATTAATTATGCTTGTTTGTGTTGTTGGAACTGTTTTTGGTTTGGAAAAGTGGGATTTTGGGGGTTAGAATCATGAAACCCGCAGCAGCAAAAAAATTCTGGTTCTGGTGCAAGTGGCCAGGCGAATTTGAAGTGGCCAGGTGAATTTGGTCTCGCCACTGTCTCGCCAGGCGAAGTACTGGCGGAAGGGATTCGCCAGGCGGATTCCAGATTCGCCAGGCGGATTTGAAAAGACAGGAATGTGTGAGCTACTGGAACCTTTAATTTTTCTGAAATTGGGGATTCGCCACTAGATTCGCCAGGCGAAGTGCTGGCGAATCGTGATTGGCCAGGCGAAGTGCTGGCGAATGGTGATTGGCCAGGCGAATTCTGAAGTGGCCAGGCGAATTTCGCTGTAACTCAATAATTTTCTTTTTTTTTCAAAAATTCATAACTTTTGACTCGTTTATCCGATTTAAGAGTTCTTTATATCGACGGGAAGCTAAGAAAATATTCTATGCAATGGAGGTGAAAAAGGTTAATTTTACTGCCCGATTAAATAATCGGAGAAACCCAAAAGTGGGATAAGTGGGTTGTTTTTATCATTTGTATTTCTATTGTTCAAATGTATTATGCTTTGGTTATTGTTCTCATTGTTAAACATGGTTGAGTATATATGCATGCTAAAATATGAGATAGGTAGAGTGAGAATTATTACCATAAACAGTGTTGGAAGTGTAAAATTTTATGTGTGGCAACGCTCGTGCATGAAGGGCGAGGCGTGTGCATTTTTGTTTATCAATAACCACTGTTTGTGCGGTGTAGTTCATGAGACTCGAGCACCTCCTCTGAACATTATACACAACTACTTGGCAGGTTTGAGTCCCGTGTTAAGTACGATTAGAGCCTACGGGTAAAGAGACTTGTGACGGTGTACGGGCCGTGAGAAGTGACGGATCACGGTGTACGGACCGGTGATCCCGAATCCAATCGTATGCCAAGTAGCTACAAGGATCCATGACTCGGATCGCCTTCTAGACGTAGAAGGGTACGGGAAAAGGGGATGCCTTGGTATTGGTTATTGATATGTGAGTTCTTGAGTGTACGGACTCAGAACGTACTTCGGTACTTTGTGAATCCTTGAGTTTACAGGCTCAAGAGGTACTTCGGTACTAGTGTGAGTTTACAGGCTCACCGTGATGGTTACTCGTGTGTGTACTCATGGTCTTTTCCCTTTCCCCTTGGACATGAGTTAGGATTATTAGAACCTTGTAAAGCCGAGAGGACTTTAAGATAGGGAACTCACTGAGATATGATGTATCTCACCCCACTGTTGTTGTTTACATCATAGGTTCTGCAGGTTCGGCGAAGGGTAAGGACAAGGTTATTTGACTTTCCTTACGGATCTAGTTTTGTGATGGCATGGCTTCCGCTATGGCGTTATGTTTTGAGATCATTGTTTTGATCTAGTTCTTAGTTTTTATCTTTTTGGAACATCTTGTATATGTAATGCCTTGGACTTTTAGGGTTTTTATATTAGAGGCATTTATGTGTATAATGTGTTAACTAGGAACTTATTATGTTTCAGTACCAGAAGTGAAACACATGTATAATTTGTGATTTAATGCATTAATTATATGTGGGCGTTACATTTTTGGTACACCGGATTGACTGAGGATATCACAAAGACTAGACTGATTAATTATTAAATATAAACTAAATGTAATATCAAAATTTTAATTCACTTTAATATTAAATACTAAAAATCAAAAGAAATATAGAGTAATAATAAGATTATTATAAAGCAAATGTAAATATTATAATTTAAAATGCAAATTACATTTTAATTATCGTTTGTCTCCACTTTTAGTTTTACTCCGTTTAAAGTAGGAAGTAGAGAAACCTAACTCATACCATCATCATTGTCACTGATAGTTGCAACCCGTCATTGATTCACATGTGCATAAATAGGAACTAATGTGGTGGTTACATCAATGATCTTTTTAATGCGGATATCCTATCTCTTTCGGTTCCTAGAAATGTGTCTTTTCTTTCGTTCTTCTTCACTGTCGAACCTATAGTGAAATGAAGTCACATGATTAGCAAAATTTTGGGATGTATTCAATACTTTGTAGCACTTTGGACATGTGTATGGTCCATATTTTTTGTATGGTAGACTGTGGATTCTGCCATCATCAATCTTTTCATCATTCTGTTTCCTTTTCCTATGATTCTTATTAACTACTTTATCATCATCTCCAACAGCAAGTGCAAAATTAAGGGTTTGAGAAATCCACCTGTGTGATTCTGTTGATGATCCTCCACAGAGATCAGGTTTATAAGAAGTTATGCAAGCATTGATCATCATATTATTTGCGTTGGTGGCATCGTTGATATTATTATTATTCGAGCGAGCAACCGAATTTCCAAATTGGACTTCAAGAATCTGCATCGCATTCCTAATTCCTGGAGCATGGCTGCAAAAGTTGTTTGTAGGACTTGAAGATGATGAATCGTTATCACTTGAAGAATATGTGTAATTTCTTGTGATTTGGTCATGCACATGCAACCTCCTCATCATCATATCAATATTCACATTGGGAGATTCACGAAGCGGTGGAGGTTGACGAAGGAGAGAAGTTAATTTATTTTTTTAAAGTCATCAATGGAAGGAAAGTCAAAGTAACAAAGATGAGAGAAGAATGACTTACAAGAGGGTTGGTCTATATATCGATTGTAGGGTGTGTGTCACAACCGTCTCAATGCAATTATTTTATTCTCACAATTCTTTGCAACTTCTACACCATTAATTGATTCTTAAACTTAAAAAGTTAATTTACTAAAATATTGGATATACCTTTTTTAATTTGATTCTAATATGTCAATGTTATCATTTATTACTCTCTAATAAATAATCAAAGTACAAGTTCACGTATTTGAGATATTAACCAAAAAATTTATTGACAAATATGGACAAAATTAATAACTCTTTGGCCAACCATAGAAACACTTTTATATCAAAATATTAAAAATCTTAATATATATTTTTTTTTACTAAAAATGAGATATTTCCTTCTTTTGACCAATTTTGAGAATCATGTTAGGCAATTCTAAATTTTGGTAAATCTATTACAGATTTTATTTAAAATTTAGTAAAAACGATATGTAATTTTAAAAAATAGTCCAATAATAAATACTTTTATCCTTTTTTTGTAAAAATTTATTTTTATTATATTTAATAATAGAGAATATATACAATATTTCATTCTAAAGTATTACAAACAGTATTATACACCATGGATAGAGTCCAAATTACATGCACTCTTAAAACTTTGTTCAAACTGGTGTCTTACTACTTTTAAGAAAGAATAAAAATTATTGTATTATATAAAATGGATAAAAAATATCACATTTTATTGGAATTAACCAAAATAAAAAAAGTTCAACTTCGTATAGACTCACTTTTCAAAGTCTATGTAATTTATGTTTATTTTCTATGTTTAAAATATATTAATAACTTAATTTTAATTAAGATATTAATTTTATGATAAAAATTATAAAGAAAATTATTGCCATGTATTCTATATTTTTTGGTTTAATCGATGCTAAAATTAAGAGGCTTATAATCTATATATTTTATTTAAACAATGTGCATTGTTTTTTTATTCAAAATATTTTCCTTTGTTTATAGTTATATAAATTATTAATATTTAATTTTAGTGTATAGTAAGATTGGATGAAATGAGCGCGTGGTAGTAACAATTAAGACATATTCTACCAGGCATAGCAGGAAATCTAACATAATAATCTGGATTGCTACGGTTGGGCATTTATGGTTATTCCGCAATGACATGATTTTTAACCATTCTATATTCTCTGAGGAAAACTGTATCAATGCCATCAAATTATCGGTGTGGAAGTGGTTACGTTGAGGTGCGGTTTTACCAAAGTCTTGCAACCTATCTTTATGGTTATCCGATCCTAAGTTGTATATTAATAGTAGCTGATTGGTTTCTGCTGTTAGGGTTGAGTACCCCTTGTACTCTTTTAATCTATTATATTATCCTTGCCTTTTGAAAAAAAAGACATATTCTTCCAAATTAGTAAAAAAAACATCGCAAACAATTTACTAGTAAAAAAATCAAATATTTAATTGTAATTTTTGTCATGTGATTGTTAACTAATTATATAATATTCCTTTCATTAAGTATTACATAATTAAGAAGAACAATAATAACATTTGAGTTTGTTTTTTATGATAATATAATATAATTATGTATAAGGACTTTCAACCTTTTTTGGTACACCGGATTGACTGAGGATATCACAAAGACTAGACTGATTAATTATTAAATATAAACTAAATTTAATATCAAAATTTTAATTCACTTTAATATTAAATACTAAAAATCAAAAGAAATATAGAGTAATAATAAGATTATTATAAAGCAAATGTAAATATTATAATTTAAAATTCAATTTACATTTTAATTATCGTTTGTCTCCACATTTACTTTTACTCCGTTTAAAGTAGGAAGTAGAGAAACCTAACTCATACCATCATCATTGTCACTGATAGTTGCAACCCGTCATTGATTCACATGTGCATAAATAGGAACTAATGTGGTGGTTACATCAATGATCTTTTTAATGCGGATATCCTATCTCTTTCGGTTCCTAGAACTGTGTCTTTTCTTTCGTTCTTCTTCACTGTCGAACCTATAGTGAAATGAAGTCACATGATTAGCAAAATTTTGGGATGTATTCAATACTTTGTAGCACTTTGGACATGTGTATGGTCCATATTTTTTGTATGGTAGACTGTGGATTCTGCCATCATCAATCTTTTCATCATTCTGTTTCCTTTTCCTATGATTCTTATTAACTACTTTATCATCATCTCCAACAGCAAGTGCAAAATTAAGGGTTTGAGAAATCCACCTGTGTGATTCTGTTGATGATCCTCCACAGAGATCAGGTTTATAAGAAGTTATGCAAGCATTGATCATCATATTATTTGCGTTGGTGGCATCGTTGATATTTTTATTATTCGAGCGAGCAACCGAATTTCCAAATTGGACTTCAAGAATCTGCATCGCATTCCTAATTCCTGGAGCATGGCTGCAAAAGTTATTTGTAGGACTTGAAGATGATGAATCGTTATCACTTGAAGAATATGTGTAATTTCTTGTGATTTGGTCATGCACATGCAACCTCCTCATCATCATATCAATATTCACATTGGGAGATTCACGAAGCGGTGGAGGTTGACGAAGGAGAGAAGTTAATTTATTTTTTTAAAGTCATCAATGGAAGGAAAGTCAAAGTAACAAAGATGAGAGAAGAATGACTTACAAGAGGGTTGGTCTATATATCGATTGTAGGGTGTGTGTCACAACCGTCTCAATGCAATTATTTTATTCTCACAATTCTTTGCAACTTCTACACCATTAATTGATTCTTAAACTTAAAAAATTAATTTACTAAAATATTGGATATACCTTTTTTAATTTGATTCTAATATGTCAATGTTATCATTTATTACTCTCTAATAAATAATCAAAGTACAAGTTCACGTATTTGAGATATTAACCAAAAATTTTATTGACAAATATGGACAAAATTAATAACTCTTTGGCCAACCATAGAAACACTTTTATATCAAAATATTAAAAATCTTAATATATATTTTTTTTTACTAAAAATGAGATATTTCCTTCTTTTGACCAATTTTGAGAATCATGTTAGGCAATTCTAAATTTTGGTAAATCTATTACAGATTTTATTTAAAATTTAGTAAAAACGATATGTAATTTTAAAAAATAGTCCAATAATAAATACTTTTATCCTTTTTTTGTAAAAATTTATTTTTATTATATTTAATAATAGAGAATATATACAATATTTCATTCTAAAGTATTACAAACAGTATTATACACCATGGATAGAGTCCAAATTACATGCACTCTTAAAACTTTGTTCAAACTGGTGTCTTACTACTTTTAAGAAAGAATAAAAATTATTGTATTATATAAAATGGATAAAAAATATCACATTTTATTGGAATTAACCAAAATAAAAAAAGTTCAACTTCGTATAGACTCACTTTTCAAAGTCTATGTAATTTATGTTTATTTTCTATGTTTAAAATATATTAATAACTTAATTTTAATTAAGATATTAATTTTATGATAAAAATTATAAAGAAAATTATTGCCATGTATTCTATATTTTTTGGTTTAATCGATGCTAAAATTAAGAGGCTTATAATCTATATATTTTATTTAAACAATGTGCATTGTTTTTTTATTCAAAATATTTGCCTTTGTTTATAGTTATATAAATTATTAATATTTAATTTTAGTGTATAGTAAGATTGGATGAAATGAGCGCGTGGTAGTAACAATTAAGACATATTCTACCAGGCATATCAGGAAATCTAACATAATAATCTGGATTGCTACGGTTGGGCATTTATGGTTATTCCGCAATGACATGATTTTTAACCATTCTATATTCTCTGAGGAAAACTGTATCAATGCCATCAAATTATCGGTGTGGAAGTGGTTACGTTGAGGTGCGGTTTTACCAAAGTCTTGCAACCTATCTTTATGGTTATCCAATCCTAAGTTGTATATTAATAGTAGCTGATTGGTTTCTGCTGTTAGGGTTGAGTACCCCTTGTACTCTTTTAATCTATTATATTATCCTTGCCTTTTGAAAAAAAAGACATATTCTTCCAAATTAGTAAAAAAAACATCGCAAACAATTTACTAGTAAAAAAATCAAATATTTAATTGTAATTTTTGTCATGTGATTGTTAACTAATTATATAATATTCCTTTCATTAAGTATTACATAATTAAGAAGAACAATAATAACATTTGAGTTTGTTTTTTATGATAATATAATATAATTATGTATAAGGACTTTCAACCTTTTTTGGTACACCGGATTGACTGAGGATATCACAAAGACTAGACTGATTAATTATTAAATATAAACTAAATTTAATATCAAAATTTTAATTCACTTTAATATTAAATACTAAAAATCAAAAGAAATATAGAGTAATAATAAGATTATTATAAAGCAAATGTAAATATTATAATTTAAAATTCAATTTACATTTTAATTATCGTTTGTCTCCACATTTACTTTTACTCCGTTTAAAGTAGGAAGTGGAGAAACCTAACTCATACCATCATCGTTGTCACTGATAGTTGCAACCCGTCATTGATTCACATGTGCATAAACAGGAAGTAATGTGGTTGTTACATCAATGATCTTTTTAATGCGGATAACCTATCTCTTTCGGTTCCTAGAACTGTGTCTTTTCTTTCGCTCTTCTTCACTTTCGAACCTATAGTGAAATGAAGTCACATGATTAGAAAAATTTTGGGATGTATTCAATACTTTGTAGCACTTTGGACATGTGTATGGTCCATATTTTTTGTATGGTAGACTGTGGATTCTGCCATCATCAATCTTTTCATCATTCTGTTTCCTTTTCCTATGATTCTTATTAACTACTTTATCATAATCTCCAACATCAAGTGCAAAATTAAGGGTTTGAGAAATCCACCTGTGTGATTCTGTTGATGATCCTCCACGGAGATCAGGTTTATAAGAAGCTATGCAAGCATTGATCATCATATTATTGGCGTTGGTGGCATCGTTGATATTATTATTATTCGAGGGAGGAACCGAATTTCCAAATTGGACTTCAAGAATCTGCATCGCATTCCTAATTCCTGGAGCATGACTACAAAAGTTGTTTGTAGAACTTGAAGATGATGAATCGTTATCACTTGAAGAATATGTGTAATTTCTTGTGATTTGGTCATGCACATGCAACCTCCTCATCATCATAACAATATCCACATTGGGAGATTCATGAAGCGGTGGAGGTTGATGAAGGAGAGAAGATAATTTATTTTTTAAAGTCATCAATGGAAGGGAAGTCAAAGTAACAAAGATGAGAGAAGAATGACTTACAAGAGGGTTGGTCTATATATCGATTGTAGGGTGTGTGTCACAACCGTTTCAATGCAATTATTTTATTCTCACAATTCTTTGCAACTTCTACACCATTAATTGATTCTTAAACTTAAAAAATTAATTTACTAAAATATTGGATATACCTTTTTTAATTTGATTCTAATATGTCAATGTTATCATTTATTACTCTCTAATAAATAATCAAAGTACAAGTTCATGTATTTGAGATATTAACCAAAAATTTTATTGACAAATATGGACAAAATTAATAACTCTTTGGCCAACCATAGAAACACTTTTATATCAAAATATTAAAAATCTTAATAGATATATTTTTTTTACTTAAAATGAGATATTTCCTTCTTTTGACCAATTTTGAGAATCATGTTAGGCAATTCTAAATTTTGGTAAATCTATTACAGATTTTATTTAAAATTTAGTAAAAACGATATGTAATTTTAAAAGATAGTCCAATAATAAATACGTTTATCCTTTTTTTGTAAAAATTTATTTTTATTATATTTAATAATAGAGAATATATACAATATTTCATTCTAAAGTATTACAAACAGTATTATACACCATGGATAGAGTCCAAATTACATGCACTCTTAAAAATTTGTTCAAAGTGGTGTCTTACTACTTTTAAGAAAGAATAAAAATTATTGTATTGTATAAAATGGATAAAAAATATCACATTTTATTAGAATTAACCAAAATCAAAAAAGTTCAACTTCCTATAGACTCACTTTTCAAAGTCTATGTAATTTATGTTTATTTTCTATGTTTAAAATATATTAATAATTTAATTTTAATTAAGATATTAATTTTATGATAAAAATTATAAAGAAAATTATTGCCATGTATTCTATATTTTTTGGTTTAATCGATGCTAAAATTAAGAGGCTTATAATCTATATATTTTATTTAAACAATGTGCATTGTTTTTTTATTCAAAATATTTGCCTTTGTTTATAGTTTTATAAATTATTAATATTTAATTTTAGTGTATAGTAATTTTGGATGAAATGAGCGTGTGGTAGTAACAATTAAGACATATTCTACCAGGCATAGCAGGAAATCTAACATAATAATCTGGATTGCTACGGTTGGGCATTTATGGTTATTCCGCAATGACATGATTTTTAACCATTCTATATTCTCTGAGGAAAACTGTATCAATGCCATCAAATTATCGGTGTGGAAGTGGTTACGCTGAGGTACGGTTTTACCAAAGTCTTGCAACCTATCTTTATGGTTATCCAATCCTAAATTGTATATTAATAGTAGCTGATTGGTTTCTGCTGTTAGGGTTGAGTACCCCTTGTACTCTTTCAAATCTATTATATTATCCTTGCCTTTTGAAAAAAAAGACATATTCTACCAAATTAGTAAAAAAAACATCGCAAACAATTTACTAGTAAAAAAATCAAATATTTAATTGTAATTTTTGTCATGTGATTGTTAACTAATTATATAATATTCTTTTCATTAAGTATTACATAATTAAGAAGAACAATAATAACATTTGAGTTTGTTTTTTATGATAATATAATATAATTATGTATAAGGACTTTCAACCTTTTTTGGTACAACGGATTGACTGAGGATATCACAAAGGCTAGACTGATTAATTAGTAAATATAAACAAAATTTAATATCAAAATTTTAATTGACTTTAATATTAAATACTAAAAATAAAAAGAAATATAGAGTAATAATAAGATTATTATAAAGCAAATGTAAATATTATAATTTAAAATTCAAATTTCATTTTAATTATCGTTTGTCTCCACATTTACTTTTACTCCGTTTAAAGTAGGAAGTGGAGAAACCTAACTCATACCATCATCATTGTCACTGATAGTTGCAACCGGTCATTGATTCACATGTGCATAAACAGGAGGTAATGTGGTGGTTACATCAATGATCTTTTTAATGCGGATAACCTATCTCTTTCGGTTCCGAGAAATGTGTCTTTTCTTTCGCTCTTCTTCACTTTCGAACCTATAGTGAAATGAAGTCACATGATTAGCAAAATTTTGGGATGTATTCAATACTTTGTAGCACTTTGGACATGTGTATGGTCCATATTTTTTGTATGGTAGACTGTGGATTCTGCCATCATCAATCTTTTCATCATTCTGTTTCCTTTTTCTATGATTCTTATTAACTACTTTATCATAATCTCCAACATCAAGAGCAAAATTAAGGGTTTGAGAAATCCACCTGTGTGATTCTGTTGATGATCCTCCACGGAGATCAGGTTTATAAGAAGCTATGCAAGCATTGATCATCATATTATTGGCGTTGGTGGCATCGTTGATATTATTATTATTCGAGGGAGCAACCGAATTTCCAAATTGGACTTGAAGAATCTGTATCGCATTCCTAATTCCTGGAGCATGGCTACAAAAGTTGTTTGTAGGACTTGAAGATGATGAATCGTTATCACTTGAAGAATATGTGTAATTTCTTGTGATTTGGTCATGCACATGCAACCTCCTCATCATCATATCAATATTCACATTGGGAGATTCACGAAGCGGTGGAGGTTGACGAAGGAGAGAAGATAATTTTTTTTTTAAAGTCATCAATGGAAGGGAAGTCAAAGTAACAAAATTGAGAGAAGAATGACTCACAAGAGGGTTGGTCTATATATCGATTGTAGGGTGTGTGTCACAACCGTCTCAATGCAATTATTTTATTCTCACAATTCTTTGCAACTTCTACACCATTAATTGATTCTTAAACTAAAAAAATTAATTTACTAAAATATTGGATATACCTTTTTTAATTTGATTCTAATATGTCAATGTTATCATTTATTACTCTCTAATAAATAATCAAAGTACAAGTTCATGTATTTGAGATATTAACCAAAAATTTTATTGACAAATATGGACAAAATTAATAACTCTTTGGCCAACCATAGAAACACTTTTATATCAAAATATTAAAAATCTTAATATATATTTTTTTTTACTAAAAATGAGATATTTCCTTCTTTTGACCAATTTTGAGAATCATGTTAGGCAATTCTAAATTTTGGTAAATCTATTACAGATTTTATTTAAAATTTAGTAAAAACGATATGTAATTTTAAAAAATAGTCCAATAATAAATACGTTTATCCTTTTTTTGTAAAAATTTATTTTTATTATATTTAATAATAGAGAATATATACAATATTTCATTCTAAAGTATTAACAGTATTATACACCATGGATAGAGTCCAAATTACATGCACTCTTAAAAATTTGTTCAAAGTGGTGTCTTACTACTTTTAAGAAAGAATAAAAATTATTGTATTGTATAAAATGGATAAAAAATATCACATTTTATTAGAATTAACCAAAATAAAAAAAGTTCAACTTCCTATAGACTCACTTTTCAAAGTCTATGTAATTTATGTTTATTTTCTATGTTTAAAATATATTAATAACTTAATTTTAATTAAGATATTAATTTTATGATAAAAATTATAAAGAAAATTATTGCCATGTATTCTATATTTTTTGGTTTAATCGATGCTAAAATTAAGAGGCTTATAATCTATATATTTTATTTAAACAATGTGCATTGTTTTTTTATTCAAAATATTTGCCTTTGTTTATAGTTTTATAAATTATTAATATTTAATTTTAGTGTATAGTAAGATTGGATGAAATGAGCGTGTGGTAGTAACAATTAAGACATATTCTACCAGGCATAGCAGGAAATCTAACATAATAATCTGGATTGCCACGGTTGGGCATTTATGGTTATTCCGCAATGACATGATTTTTAACCATTCTATATTCTCTGAGGAAAACTGTATCAATGCCATCAAATTATCGGTGTGGAAGTGGTTACGTTGAGGTGCGGTTTTACCAAAGTCTTGCAACCTATCTTTATGGTTATCCAATCCTAAATTGTATATTAATAGTAGCTGATTGGTTTCTGCTGTTAGGGTTGAGTACCCCTTGTACTCTTTCAAATCTATTATATTATCCTTGCCTTTTGAAAAAAAAGACATATTCTACCAAATTAGTAAAAAAAACATCGCAAACAATTTACTAGTAAAAAAATCAAATATTTAATTGTAATTTTTGTCATGTGATTGTTAACTAATTATATAATATTCCTTTCATTAAGTATTACATAATTAAGAAGAACAATAATAACATTTGAGTTTGTTTTTTATGATAATATAATATAATTATGTATATGGACTTTCAACCTTTTTTGGTACAACGGATTGACTGAGGATATCACAAAGGCTGGACTGATTAATTATTAAATATAAACAAAATTTAATATCAAAATTTTAATTGACTTTAATATTAAATACTAAAAATAAAAAGAAATATAGAGTAATAATAAGATTATTATAAAGCAAATGTAAATATTATAATTTAAAATTCAAATTACATTTTAATTATCGTTTGTCTCCACATTTACTTTTACTCCGTTTAAAGTAGGAAGTGGAGAAACCTAACTCATACCATCATCATTGTCACTGATAGTTGCAACCGGTCATTGATTCACATGTGCATAAACAGGAAGTAATGTGGTGGTTACATCAATGATCTTTTTAATGCGGATAACCTATCTCTTTCGGTTCCTAGAAATGTGTCTTTTCTTTCGCTCTTCTTAACTTTCGAACCTATAGTGAAATGAAGTCACATGATTAGCAAAATTTTGGGATGTATTCAATACTTTGTAGCACTTTGGACATGTGTATGGTCCATATTTTTTGTATGGTAGACTGTGGATTCTGCCATCATCAATCTTTTCATCATTCTGTTTCCTTTTTCTATGATTCTTATTAACTACTTTATCATAATCTCCAACATCAAGTGCAAAATTAAGGGTTTGAGAAATCCACCTGTGTGATTCTGTTGATGATCCTCCACGGAGATCAGGTTTATAAGAAGCTATGCAAGCATTGATCATCATATTATTGGCGTTGGTGGCATCGTTGATATTATTATTATTCGAGGGAGCAACCGAATTTCCAAATTGGACTTCAAGAATCTGCATCGCATTCCTAATTCCTGGAGCATGGCTACAAAAGTTGTTTGTAAGACTTGAAGATGATGAATCGTTATCACTTGAAGAATATGTGTAATTTCTTGTGATTTGGTCATGCACATGCAACCTCCTCATCATCATATCAATATTCACATTGGGAGATTCACGAAGCGGTGGAGGTTGACGAAGGAGAGAAGATAATTTGTTTTTTAAAGTCATCAATGGAAGGGAAGTCAAAGTAACAAAATTGAGAGAAGAATGACTCACAAGAGGGTTGGTCTATATATCGATTGTAGGGTGTGTGTCACAACCGTCTCAATGCAATTATTTTATTCTCACAATTCTTTGCAACTTCTACACCATTAATTGATTCTTAAACTAAAAAAATTAATTTACTAAAATATTGGATATACCTTTTTTAATTTGATTCTAATATGTCAATGTTATCATTTATTACTCTCTAATAAATAATCAAAGTACAAGTTCATGTATTTGAGATATTAACCAAAAATTTTATTGACAAATATGGACAAAATTAATAACTCTTTGGCCAACCATAGAAACACTTTTATATCAAAATATTAAAAATCTTAATATATATTTTTTTTTACTAAAAATGAGATATTTCCTTCTTTTGACCAATTTTGAGAATCATGTTAGGCAATTCTAAATTTTGGTAAATCTATTACAGATTTTATTTAAAATTTAGTAAAAACGATATGTAATTTTAAAAAATAGTCCAATAATAAATACTTTTATCCTTTTTTTGTAAAAAATTATTTTTATTATATTTAATAATAGAGAATATATACAATATTTCATTCTAAAGTATTACAAACAGTATTATACACCATGGATAGAGTCCAAATTACATGCACTCTTAAAACTTTGTTCAAAGTGGTGTCTTACTACTTTTAAGAAAGAATAAAAATTATTGTATTATATAAAATGGATAAAAAATATCACATTTTATTGGAATTAACCAAAATAAAAAAAGTTCAACTTCCTATAGACTCACTTTTCAAAGTCTATGTAATTTATGTTTATTTTCTATGTTTAAAATATATTAATAACTTAATTTTAATTAAGATATTAATTTTATGATAAAAATTATAAAGAAAATTATTGCCATGTATTCTATATTTTTTGGTTTAATCGATGCTAAAATTAAGAGGCTTATAATCTATATATTTTATTTAAACAATGTGCATTGTTTTTTTATTCAAAATATTTGCCTTTGTTTATAGTTTTATAAATTATTAATATTTAATTTTAGTGTATAGTAAGATTGGATGAAATGAGCGTGTGGTAGTAACAATTAAGACATATTCTACCAGGCATAGCAGGAAATCTAACATAATAATCTGGATTGCTACGGTTGGGCATTTATGGTTATTCCGCAATGACATGATTTTTAACCATTCTATATTCTCTGAGGAAAACTGTATCAATGCCATCAAATTATCGGTGTGGAAGTGGTTACGTTGAGGTGCGGTTTTACCAAAGTCTTGCAACCTATCTTTATGGTTATCCAATCCTAAATTGTATATTAATAGTAGCTGATTGGTTTCTGCTGTTAGGGTTGAGTACCCCTTGTACTCTTTCAAATCTATTATATTATCCTTGCCTTTTGAAAAAAAAGACATATTCTACCAAATTAGTAAAAAAAACATCGCAAACAATTTACTAGTAAAAAAATCAAATATTTAATTGTAATTTTTGTCATGTGATTGTTAACTAATTATATAATATTCCTTTCATTAAGTATTACATAATTAAGAAGAACAATAATAACATTTGAGTTTGTTTTTTATGATAATATAATATAATTATGTATATGGACTTTCAACCTTTTTTGGTACAACGGATTGACTGAGGATATCACAAAGGCTAGACTGATTAATTATTAAATATAAACAAAATTTAATATCAAAATTTTAATTGACTTTAATATTAAATACTAAAAATAAAAAGAAATATAGAGTAATAATAAGATTATTATAAAGCAAATGTAAATATTATAATTTAAAATTCAAATTACATTTTAATTATCGTTTGTCTCCACATTTACTTTTACTCCGTTTAAAGTAGGAAGTGGAGAAACCTAACTCATACCATCATCATTGTCACTGATAGTTGCAACCGGTCATTGATTCACATGTGCATAAACAGGAAGTAATGTGGTGGTTACATCAATGATCTTTTTAATGCGGATAACCTATCTCTTTCGGTTCCTAGAAATGTGTCTTTTCTTTCGCTCTTCTTAACTTTCGAACCTATAGTGAAATGAAGTCACATGATTAGAAAAATTTTGGGATGTATTCAATACTTTGTAGCACTTTGGACATGTGTATGGTCCATATTTTTTGTATGGTAGACTGTGGATTCTGCCATCATCAATCTTTTCATCATTCTGTTTCCTTTTTCTATGATTCTTATTAACTACTTTATCATAATCTCCAACATCAAGTGCAAAATTAAGGGTTTGAGAAATCCACCTGTGTGATTCTGTTGATGATCCTCCACGGAGATCAGGTTTATAAGAAGCTATGCAAGCATTGATCATCATATTATTGGCGTTGGTGGCATCGTTGATATTATTATTATTCGAGGGAGCAACCGAATTTCCAAATTGGACTTCAAGAATCTGCATCGCATTCCTAATTCCTGGAGCATGGCTACAAAAGTTGTTTGTAGGACTTGAAGATGATGAATCGTTATCACTTGAAGAATATGTGTAATTTCTTGTGATTTGGTCATGCACATGCAACCTCCTCATCATCATATCAATATTCACATTGGGAGATTCACGAAGCGGTGGAGGTTGACGAAGGAGAGAAGATAATTTGTTTTTTAAAGTCATCAATGGAAGGGAAGTCAAAGTAACAAAATTGAGAGAAGAATGACTCACAAGAGGGTTGGTCTATATATCGATTGTAGGGTGTGTGTCACAACCGTCTCAATGCAATTATTTTATTCTCACAATTCTTTGCAACTTCTACACCATTAATTGATTCTTAAACAAAAAAAATTAATTTACTAAAATATTGGATATACCTTTTTTAATTTGATTCTAATATGTCAATGTTATCATTTATTACTCTCTAATAAATAATCAAAGTACAAGTTCATGTATTTGAGATATTAACCAAAAATTTTATTGACAAATATGGACAAAATTAATAACTCTTTGGCCAACCATAGAAACACTTTTATATCAAAATATTAAAAATCTTAATATATATTTTTTTTTACTAAAAATGAGATATTTCCTTCTTTTGACCAATTTTGAGAATCATGTTAGGCAATTCTAAATTTTGGTAAATCTATTACAGATTTTATTTAAAATTTAGTAAAAACGATATGTAATTTTAAAAAATAGTCCAATAATAAATACTTTTATCCTTTTTTTGTAAAAAATTATTTTTATTATATTTAATAATAGAGAATATATACAATATTTCATTCTAAAGTATTACAAACAGTATTATACACCATGGATAGAGTCCAAATTACATGCACTCTTAAAACTTTGTTCAAAGTGGTGTCTTACTACTTTTAAGAAAGAATAAAAATTATTGTATTATATAAAATGGATAAAAAATATCACATTTTATTGGAATTAACCAAAATAAAAAAAGTTCAACTTCGTATAGACTCACTTTTCAAAGTCTATGTAATTTATGTTTATTTTCTATGTTTAAAATATATTAATAACTTAATTTTAATTAAGATATTAATTTTATGATAAAAATTATAAAGAAAACTATTGCCATGTATTCTATATTTTTTGGTTTAATCGATGCTAAAATTAAGAGGCTTATAATCTATATATTTTATTTAAACAATGTGCATTGTTTTTTTATTCAAAATATTTTCCTTTGTTTATAGTTATATAAATTATTAATATTTAATTTTAGTGTATAGTAAGATTGGATGAAATGAGCGCGTGGTAGTAACAATTAAGACATATTCTACCAGGCATAGCAGGAAATCTAACATAATAATCTGGATTGCTACGGTTGGGCATTTATGGTTATTCCGCAATGACATGATTTTTAACCATTCTATATTCTCTGAGGAAAACTGTATCAATGCCATCAAATTATCGGTGTGGAAGTGGTTACGTTGAGGTGCGGTTTTACCAAAGTCTTGCAACCTATCTTTATGGTTATCCAATCCTAAGTTGTATATTAATAGTAGCTGATTGGTTTCTGCTGTTAGGGTTGAGTACCCCTTGTACTCTTTTAATCTATTATATTATCCTTGCCTTTTGAAAAAAAAGACATATTCTACCAAATTAGTAAAAAAAACATCGCAAACAATTTACTAGTAAAAAAATCAAATATTTAATTGTAATTTTTGTCATGTGATTGTTATACTAATTATATAATATTCCTTTCATTAAGTATTACATAATTAAGAAGAACAATAATAACATTTGAGTTTGTTTTTTATGATAATATAATATAATTATGTATAAGGACTTTCAACCTTTTTTGGTACACCGGATTGACTGAGGATATCACAAAGGGTAGACTGATTAATTATTAAATATAAACTAAATTTAATATCAAAATTTTAATTGACTTTAATATTAAATACTAAAAATAAAAAGAAATATAGAGTAATAATAAGATTATTATAAAGCAAATGTAAATATTATAATTTAAAATTCAAATTACATTTTAATTATCGTTTGTCTCCACATTTACTTTTACTCCGTTTAAAGTAGGAAGTGGAGAAACCTAACTCATACCATCATCATTGTCACTGATAGTTGCAACCGGTCATTGATTCACATGTGCATAAACAGGAAGTAATGTGGTGGTTACATCAATGATCTTTTTAATGCGGATAACCTATCTCTTTCGGTTCCTAGAAATGTGTCTTTTCTTTCGCTCTTCTTCACTTTCGAACCTATAGTGAAATGAAGTCACATGATTAGCAAAATTTTGGGATGTATTCAATACTTTGTAGCACTTTGGACATGTGTATGGTCCATATTTTTTGTATGGTAGACTGTGGATTCTGCCATCATCAATCTTTTCATCATTCTGTTTCCTTTTCCTATGATTCTTATTAACTACTTTATCATAATCTCCAACATCAAGTGCAAAATTAAGGGTTTGAGAAATCCACCTCTGTGATTCTGTTGATGATCCTCCACGGAGATCAGGTTTATAAGAAGCTATGCAAGCATTGATCATCATATTATTGGCGTTGGTGGCATCGTTGATATTATTATTATTCGAGGGAGCAACCGAATTTCCAAATTGGACTTCAAGAATCTGCATCGCATTCCTAATTCCTGGAGCATGGCTACAAAAGTTGTTTGTAGGACTTGAAGATGATGAATCGTTATCACTTGAAGAATATGTGTAATTTCTTGTGATTTGGTCATGCACATGCAACCTCCTCATCATCATATCAATATCCACATTGGGAGATTCATGAAGCGGTGGAGGTTGATGAAGGAGAGAAGATAATTTAGTTTTTAAAGTCATCAATGGAAGGGAAGTCAAAGTAACAAAGATGAGAGAAGAATGACTGACAAGAGGGTTGGTCTATATATCGATTGTAGGGTGTGTGTCACAACCGTCTCAATGCAATTATTTTATTCTCACAATTCTTTGCAACTTCTACACCATTAATTGATTCTTAAACTTAAAAAATTAATTTATTAAAATATTGGATATACCTTTTTTAATTTGATTCTAATATGTCAATGTTATCATTTATTACTCTCTAATAAATAATCAAAGTACAAGTTCATGTATTTGAGATATTAACCAAAAATTTTATTGACAAATATGGACAAAATTAATAACTCTTTGGCCAACCATAGAAACACTTTTATATCAAAATATTAAAAATCTTAATATATATTTTTTTTTACTAAAAATGAGATATTTCCTTCTTTTGACCAATTTTGAGAATCATGTTAGGCAATTCTAAATTTTGGTAAATCTATTACAGATTTTATTTAAAATTTAGTAAAAACGATATGTAATTTTAAAAAATAGTCCAATAATAAATACTTTTATCCTTTTTTTGTAAAAAATTAATTTTATTATATTTAATAATAGAGAATATATACAATATTTCATTCTAAAGTATTACAAACAGTATTATACACCATGGATAGAGTCCAAATTACATGCACTCTTAAAAATTTGTTCAAAGTGGTGTCTTACTACTTTTAAGAAAGAATAAAAATTATTGTATTATATAAAATGGATAAAAAATATCACATTTTATTGGAATTAACCAAAATAAAAAAAGTTCAACTTCGTATAGACTCACTTTTCAAAGTCTATGTAATTTATGTTTATTTTCTATGTTTAAAATATATTAATAACTTAATTTTAATTAAGATATTAATTTTATGATAAAAATTATAAAGAAAATTATTGCCATGTATTCTATATTTTTTGGTTTAATCGATGCTAAAATTAAGAGGCTTATAATCTATATATTTTATTTAAACAATGTGCATTGTTTTTTTATTCAAAATATTTGCCTTTGTTTATAGTTTTATAAATTATTAATATTTAATTTTAGTGTATAGTAAGATTGGATGAAATGAGCGCGTGGTAGTAACAATTAAGACATATTCTACCAGGCATAGCAGGAAATCTAACATAATAATCTGGATTGCTACGGTTGGGCATTTATGGTTATTCCGCAATGACATGATTTTTAACCATTCTATATTCTCTGAGGAAAACTGTATCAATGTCATCAAATTATCGGTGTGGAAGTGGTTACGTTGAGGTGCGGTTTTACCAAAGTCTTGCAACCTATCTTTATGGTTATCCAATCCTAAGTTGTATATTAATAGTAGCTGATTGGTTTCTGCTGTTAGGGTTGAGTACCCCTTGTACTCTTTTAATCTATTATATTATCCTTGCCTTTTGAAAAAAAAGACATATTCTACCAAATTAGTAAAAAAAACATCGCAAACAATTTACTAGTAAAAAAATCAAATATTTAAATGTAATTTTTGTCATGTGATTGTTATACTAATTATATAATATTCCTTTCATTAAGTATTACATAATTAAGAAGAACAATAATAACATTTGAGTTTGTTTTTTATGATAATATAATATAATTATGTATAAGGACTTTCAACCTTTTTTGGTACACCGGATTGACTGAGGATATCACAAAGGGTAGACTGATTAATTATTAAATATAAACTAAATTTAATATCAAAATTTTAATTGACTTTAATATTAAATACTAAAAATAAAAAGAAATATAGAGTAATAATAAGATTATTATAAAGCAAATGTAAATATTATAATTTAAAATTCAAATTACATTTTAATTATCGTTTGTCTCCACATTTACTTTTACTCCGTTTAAAGTAGGAAGTGGAGAAACCTAACTCATACCATCATCATTGTCACTGATAGTTGCAACCCGTCATTGATTCACATGTGCATAAACAGGAAGTAATGTGGTGGTGACATCAATGATCTTTTTAATGCGGATAACCTATCTCTTTCGGTTCCTAGAAATGTGTCTTTTCTTTCGCTCTTCTTCACTTTCGAACCTATAGTGAAATGAAGTCACATGATTAGCAAAATTTTGGGATGTATTCAATACTTTGTAGCACTTTGGACATGTGTATGGTCCATATTTTTTGTATGGTAGACTGTGGATTCTGCCATCATCAATCTTTTCATCATTCTGTTTCCTTTTTCTATGATTCTTATTAACTACTTTATCATAATCTCCAACATCAAGTGCAAAATTAAGGGTTTGAGAAATCCACCTGTGTGATTCTGTTGATGATCCTCCACGGAGATCAGGTTTATAAGAAGCTATGCAAGCATTGATCATCATATTATTGGCGTTGGTGGCATCGTTGATATTATTATTATTCGAGGGAGCAACCGAATTTCCAAATTGGACTTCAAGAATCTGCATCGCATTCCTAATTCCTGGAGCATGGCTACAAAAGTTGTTTGTAGGACTTGAAGATGATGAATCGTTATCACTTGAAGAATATGTGTAATTTCTTGTGATTTGGTCATGCACATGCAACCTCCTCATCATCATATCAATATCCACATTGGGAGATTCATGAAGCGGTGGAGGTTGATGAAGGAGAGAAGATAATTTAGTTTTTAAAGTCATCAATGGAAGGGAAGTCAAAGTAACAAAGATGAGAGAAGAATGACTGACAAGAGGGTTGGTCTATATATCGATTGTAGGGTGTGTGTCACAACCGTCTCAATGCAATTATTTTATTCTCACAATTCTTTGCAACTTCTACACCATTAATTGATTCTTAAACTTAAAAAATTAATTTATTAAAATATTGGATATACCTTTTTTAATTTGATTCTAATATGTCAATGTTATCATTTATTACTCTCTAATAAATAATCAAAGTACAAGTTCATGTATTTGAGATATTAACCAAAAATTTTATTGACAAATATGGACAAAATTAATAACTCTTTGGCCAACCATAGAAACACTTTTATATCAAAATATTAAAAATCTTAATATATATTTTTTTTTACTAAAAATGAGATATTTCCTTCTTTTGACCAATTTTGAGAATCATGTTAGGCAATTCTAAATTTTGGTAAATCTATTACAGATTTTATTTAAAATTTAGTAAAAACGATATGTAATTTTAAAAAATAGTCCAATAATAAATACTTTTATCCTTTTTTTGTAAAAAATTAATTTTATTATATTTAATAATAGAGAATATATACAATATTTCATTCTAAAGTATTACAAACAGTATTATACACCATGGATAGAGTCCAAATTACATGCACTCTTAAAACTTTGTTCAAAGTGGTGTCTTACTACTTTTAAGAAAGAATAAAAATTATTGTATTATATAAAATGGATAAAAAATATCACATTTTATTGGAATTAACCAAAATAAAAAAAGTTCAACTTCGTATAGACTCACTTTTCAAAGTCTATGTAATTTATGTTTATTTTCTATGTTTAAAATATATTAATAACTTAATTTTAATTAAGATATTAATTTTATGATAAAAATTATAAAGAAAATTATTGCCATGTATTCTATATTTTTTGGTTTAATCGATGCTAAAATTAAGAGGCTTATAATCTATATATTTTATTTAAACAATGTGCATTGTTTTTTTATTCAAAATATTTGCCTTTGTTTATAGTTTTATAAATTATTAATATTTAATTTTAGTGTATAGTAAGATTGGATGAAATGAGCGCGTGGTAGTAACAATTAAGACATATTCTACCAGGCATAGCAGGAAATCTAACATAATAATCTGGATTGCTACGGTTGGGCATTTATGGTTATTCCGCAATGACATGATTTTTAACCATTCTATATTCTCTGAGGAAAACTGTATCAATGCCATCAAATTATCGGTGTGGAAGTGGTTACGTTGAGGTGCGGTTTTACCAAAGTCTTGCAACCTATCTTTATGGTTATCCAATCCTAAGTTGTATATTAATAGTAGCTGATTGGTTTCTGCTGTTAGGGTTGAGTACCCCTTGTACTCTTTTAATCTATTATATTATCCTTGCCTTTTGAAAAAAAAGACATATTCTACCAAATTAGTAAAAAAAACATCGCAAACAATTTACTAGTAAAAAAATCAAATATTTAAATGTAATTTTTGTCATGTGATTGTTATACTAATTATATAATATTCCTTTCATTAAGTATTACATAATTAAGAAGAACAATAATAACATTTGAGTTTGTTTTTTATGATAATATAATATAATTATGTATAAGGACTTTCAACCTTTTTTGGTACACCGGATTGACTGAGGATATCACAAAGGGTAGACTGATTAATTATTAAATATAAACTAAATTTAATATCAAAATTTTAATTGACTTTAATATTAAATACTAAAAATAAAAAGAAATATAGAGTAATAATAAGATTATTATAAAGCAAATGTAAATATTATAATTTAAAATTCAAATTACATTTTAATTATCGTTTGTCTCCACATTTACTTTTACTCCGTTTAAAGTAGGAAGTGGAGAAACCTAACTCATACCATCATCATTGTCACTGATAGTTGCAACCCGTCATTGATTCACATGTGCATAAACAGGAAGTAATGTGGTGGTTACATCAATGATCTTTTTAATGCGGATAACCTATCTCTTTCGGTTCCTAGAAATGTGTCTTTTCTTTCGCTCTTCTTCACTTTCGAACCTATAGTGAAATGAAGTCACATGATTAGCAAAATTTTGGGATGTATTCAATACTTTGTAGCACTTTGGACATGTGTATGGTCCATATTTTTTGTATGGTAGACTGTGGATTCTGCCATCATCAATCTTTTCATCATTCTGTTTCCTTTTTCTATGATTCTTATTAACTACTTTATCATAATCTCCAACATCAAGTGCAAAATTAAGGGTTTGAGAAATCCACCTGTGTGATTCTGTTGATGATCCTCCACGGAGATCAGGTTTATAAGAAGCTATGCAAGCATTGATCATCATATTATTGGCGTTGGTGGCATGGTTGATATTATTATTATTCGAGGGAGCAACCGAATTTCCAAATTGGACTTCAAGAATCTGCATCGCATTCCTAATTCCTGGAGCATGGCTACAAAAGTTGTTTGTAGGACTTGAAGATGATGAATCGTTATCACTTGAAGAATATGTGTAATTTCTTGTGATTTGGTCATGCACATGCAACCTCCTCATCATCATATCAATATCCACATTGGGAGATTCATGAAGCGGTGGAGGTTGATGAAGGAGAGAAGATAATTTAGTTTTTAAAGTCATCAATGGAAGGGAAGTCAAAGTAACAAAGATGAGAGAAGAATGACTGACAAGAGGGTTGGTCTATATATCGATTGTAGGGTGTGTGTCACAACCGTCTCAATGCAATTATTTTATTCTCACAATTCTTTGCAACTTCTACACCATTAATTGATTCTTAAACTTAAAAAATTAATTTATTAAAATATTGGATATACCTTTTTTAATTTGATTCTAATATGTCAATGTTATCATTTATTACTCTCTAATAAATAATCAAAGTACAAGTTCATGTATTTGAGATATTAACCAAAAATTTTATTGACAAATATGGACAAAATTAATAACTCTTTGGCCAACCATAGAAACACTTTTATATCAAAATATTAAAAATCTTAATATATATTTTTTTTTACTAAAAATGAGATATTTCCTTCTTTTGACCAATTTTGAGAATCATGTTAGGCAATTCTAAATTTTGGTAAATCTATTACAGATTTTATTTAAAATTTAGTAAAAACGATATGTAATTTTAAAAAATAGTCCAATAATAAATACTTTTATCCTTTTTTTGTAAAAAATTAATTTTATTATATTTAATAATAGAGAATATATACAATATTTCATTCTAAAGTATTACAAACAGTATTATACACCATGGATAGAGTCCAAATTACATGCACTCTTAAAAATTTGTTCAAAGTGGTGTCTTACTACTTTTAAGAAAGAATAAAAATTATTGTATTATATAAAATGGATAAAAAATATCACATTTTATTGGAATTAACCAAAATAAAAAAAGTTCAACTTCGTATAGACTCACTTTTCAAAGTCTATGTAATTTATGTTTATTTTCTATGTTTAAAATATATTAATAACTTAATTTTAATTAAGATATTAATTTTATGATAAAAATTATAAAGAAAATTATTGCCATGTATTCTATATTTTTTGGTTTAATCGATGCTAAAATTAAGAGGCTTATAATCTATATATTTTATTTAAACAATGTGCATTGTTTTTTTATTCAAAATATTTGCCTTTGTTTATAGTTTTATAAATTATTAATATTTAATTTTAGTGTATAGTAAGATTGGATGAAATGAGCGCGTGGTAGTAACAATTAAGACATATTCTACCAGGCATAGCAGGAAATCTAACATAATAATCTGGATTGCTACGGTTGGGCATTTATGGTTATTCCGCAATGACATGATTTTTAACCATTCTATATTCTCTGAGGAAAACTGTATCAATGCCATCAAATTATCGGTGTGGAAGTGGTTACGTTGAGGTGCGGTTTTACCAAAGTCTTGCAACCTATCTTTATGGTTATCCAATCCTAAGTTGTATATTAATAGTAGCTGATTGGTTTCTGCTGTTAGGGTTGAGTACCCCTTGTACTCTTTTAATCTATTATATTATCCTTGCCTTTTGAAAAAAAAGACATATTCTACCAAATTAGTAAAAAAAACATCGCAAACAATTTACTAGTAAAAAAATCAAATATTTAAATGTAATTTTTGTCATGTGATTGTTATACTAATTATATAATATTCCTTTCATTAAGTATTACATAATTAAGAAGAACAATAATAACATTTGAGTTTGTTTTTTATGATAATATAATATAATTATGTATAAGGACTTTCAACCTTTTTTGGTACACCGGATTGACTGAGGATATCACAAAGGGTAGACTGATTAATTATTAAATATAAACTAAATTTAATATCAAAATTTTAATTGACTTTAATATTAAATACTAAAAATAAAAAGAAATATAGAGTAATAATAAGATTATTAAAAAGCAAATGTAAATATTATAATTTAAAATTCAAATTACATTTTAATTATCGTTTGTCTCCACATTTACTTTTACTCCGTTTAAAGTAGGAAGTGGAGAAACCTAACTCATACCATCATCATTGTCACTGATAGTTGCAACCCGTCATTGATTCACATGTGCATAAACAGGAAGTAATGTGGTGGTTACATCAATGATCTTTTTAATGCGGATAACCTATCTCTTTCGGTTCCTAGAAATGTGTCTTTTCTTTCGCTCTTCTTCACTTTCGAACCTATAGTGAAATGAAGTCACATGATTAGCAAAATTTTGGGATGTATTCAATACTTTGTAGCACTTTGGACATGTGTATGGTCCATATTTTTTGTATGGTAGACTGTGGATTCTGCCATCATCAATCTTTTCATCATTCTGTTTCCTTTTCCTATGATTCTTATTAACTACTTTATCATAATCTCCAACATCAAGTGCAAAATTAAGGGTTTGAGAAATCCACCTGTGTGATTCTGTTGATGATCCTCCACGGAGATCAGGTTTATAAGAAGCTATGCAAGCATTGATCATCATATTATTGGCGTTGGTGGCATCGTTGATATTATTATTATTCGAGGGAGCAACCGAATTTCCAAATTGGACTTCAAGAATCTGCATCGCATTCCTAATTCCTGGAGCATGGCTACAAAAGTTGTTTGTAGGACTTGAAGATGATGAATCGTTATCACTTGAAGAATATGTGTAATTTCTTGTGATTTGGTCATGCACATGCAACCTCCTCATCATCATATCAATATCCACATTGGGAGATTCATGAAGCGGTGGAGGTTGATGAAGGAGAGAAGATAATTTAGTTTTTAAAGTCATCAATGGAAGGGAAGTCAAAGTAACAAAGATGAGAGAAGAATGACTTACAAGAGGGTTGGTCTATATATCGATTGTAGGGTGTGTGTCACAACCGTCTCAATGCAATTATTTTATTCTCACAATTCTTTGCAACTTCTACACCATTAATTGATTCTTAAACTTAAAAAATTAATTTATTAAAATATTGGATATACCTTTTTTAATTTGATTCTAATATGTCAATGTTATCATTTATTACTCTCTAATAAATAATCAAAGTACAAGTTCATGTATTTGAGATATTAACCAAAAATTTTATTGACAAATATGGACAAAATTAATAACTCTTTGGCCAACCATAGAAACACTTTTATATCAAAATATTAAAAATCTTAATATATATATTTTTTTACTAAAAATGAGATATTTCCTTCTTTTGACCAATTTTGAGAATCATGTTAGGCAATTCTAAATTTTGGTAAATCTATTACAGATTTTATTTAAAATTTAGTAAAAACGATATGTAATTTTAAAAAATAGTCCAATAATAAATACTTTTATCCTTTTTTTGTAAAAAATTATTTTTATTATATTTAATAATAGAGAATATATACAATATTTCATTCTAAAGTATTACAAACAGTATTATACACCATGGATAGAGTCCAAATTACATGCACTCTTAAAACTTTGTTCAAAGTGGTGTCTTACTACTTTTAAGAAAGAATAAAAATTATTGTATTATATAAAATGGATAAAAAATATCACATTTTATTGGAATTAACCAAAATAAAAAAAGTTCAACTTCGTATAGACTCACTTTTCAAAGTCTATGTAATTTATGTTTATTTTCTATGTTTAAAATATATTAATAACTTAATTTTAATTAAGATATTAATTTTATGATAAAAATTATAAAGAAAATTATTGCCATGTATTCTATATTTTTTGGTTTAATCGATGCTAAAATTAAGAGGCTTATAATCTATATATTTTATTTAAACAATGTCCACTGTTTTTTTATTCAAAATATTTGCCTTTGTTTATAGTTTTATAAATTATTAATATTTAATTTTAGTGTATAGTAAGATTGGATGAAATGAGCGTGTGGTAGTAACAATTAAGACATATTCTACCAGGCATAGCAGGAAATCTAACATAATAATCTGGATTGCTACGGTTGGGCATTTATGGTTATTCCGCAATGACATGATTTTTAACCATTCTATATTCTCTGAGGAAAACTGTATCAATGCCATCAAATTATCGGTGTGGAAGTGGTTACGTTGAGGTGCGGTTTTACCAAAGTCTTGCAACCTATCTTTATGGTTATCCAATCCTAAGTTGTATATTAATAGTAGCTGATTGGTTTCTGCTGTTAGGGTTGAGTACCCCTTGTACTCTTTTAATCTATTATATTATCCTTGCCTTTTGAAAAAAAAGACATATTCTACCAAATTAGTGAAAAAAACATCGTAAACAATTTACTAGTAAAAAAATCAAATATTTAATTGTAATTTTTGTCATGTGATTGTTATACTAATTATATAATATTCCTTTCATTAAGTATTACATAATTAAGAAGAACAATAATAACATTTGAGTTTGTTTTTTATGATAATATAATATAATTATGTATAAGGACTTTCAACCTTTTTTGGTACACCGGATTGACTGAGGATATCACAAAGGCTAGACTGATTAATTATTAAATATAAACTAAATTTAATATCAAAATTTTAATTGACTTTAATATTAAATACTAAAAATAAAAAGAAATATAGAGTAATAATAAGATTATTATAAAGCAAATGTAAATATTATAATTTAAAATTCAAATTACATTTTAATTATCGTTTGTCTCCACATTTAATTTTACTCCGTTTAAAGTAGGAAGTGGAGAAACCTAACTCATACCATCATCATTGTCACTGATAGTTGCAACCCGTCATTGATTCACATGTGCATAAACAGGAAGTAATGTGGTGGTTACATCAATGATCTTTTTAATGCGGATAACCTATCTCTTTCGGTTCCTAGAAATGTGTCTTTTCTTTCGCTCTTCTTCACTTTCGAACCTATAGTGAAATGAAGTCACATGATTAGCAAAATTTTGGGATGTATTCAATACTTTGTAGCACTTTGGACATGTGTATGGTCCATATTTTTTGTATGGTAGACTGTGGATTCTGCCATCATCAATCTTTTCATCATTCTGTTTCCTTTTCCTATGATTCTTATTAACTACTTTATCATAATCTCCAACATCAAGTGCAAAATTAAGGGTTTGAGAAATCCACCTGTGTGATTCTGTTGATGATCCTCCACGGAGATCAGGTTTATAAGAAGCTATGCAAGCATTGATCATCATATTATTGGCGTTGGTGGCATCGTTGATATTATTATTATTCGAGGGAGAAACCGAATTTCCAAACTGGACTTCAAGAATCTGCATCGCATTCCTAATTCCTGGAGCATGGCTACAAAAGTTGTTTGTAGGACTTGAAGATGATGAATCGTTATCACATGAAGAATATGTGTAATTTCTTGTGATTTGGTCATGCACATGCAACCTCCTCATCATCATATCAATATTCACATTGGGAGATTCATGAAGCAGTGGAGGTTGATGAAGGAGAGAAGATAATTTTTTTTTTAAAGTCATCAATGGAAGGGAAGTCAAAGTAACAAAGATGAGAGAAGAATGACTTACAAGAGGGTTGGTCTATATATCGATTGTAGGGTGTGTGTCACAACCGTCTCAATGCAATTATTTTATTCTCACAATTCTTTGCAACTTCTACACCATTAATTGATTCTTAAACTTAAAAAATTAATTTACTAAAATATTGGATATACCTTTTTTAATTTGATTCTAATATGTCAATGTTATCATTTATTACTCTCTAATAAATAATCAAAGTACAAGTTCATGTATTTGAGATATTAACCAAAAATTTTATTGACAAATATGGACAAAATTAATAACTCTTTGGCCAACCATAGAAACACTTTTATATCAAAATATTAAAAATTTTAATATATATTTTTTTTTACTAAAAATGAGATATTTCCTTCTTTTGACCAATTTTGAGAATCATGTTAGGCAATTCTAAATTTTGGTAAATCTATTACAGATTTTATTTAAAATTTAGTAAAAACGATATGTAATTTTAAAAAATAGTCCAATAATAAATACGTTTAACCTTTTTTTGTAAAAATTTATTTTTATTATATTTAATAATAGAGAATATATACAATATTTCATTCTAAAGTATTACAAACAGTATTATACACCATGGATAGAGTCCAAATTACATGTACTCTTAAAAATTTGTTCAAAGTGGTGTCTTACTACTTTTAAGAAAGAATAAAAATTATTGTATTGTATAAAATGGATAAAAAATATCACATTTTATTAGAATTAACCAAAATAAAAAAAGTTCAACTTCCTATAGACTCACTTTTCAAAGTCTATGTAATTTATGTTTATTTTCTATGTTTAAAATATATTAATAACTTAATTTTAATTAAGATATTAATTTTATGATAAAAATTATAAAGAAAATTATTGCCATGTATTCTATATTTTTTGGTTTAATCGATGCTAAAATTAAGAGGCTTATAATCTATATATTTTATTTAAACAATGTGCATTGTTTTTTTATTCAAAATATTTGCCTTTGTTTATAGTTTTATAAATTATTAATATTTAATTTTAGTGTGTAGTAAGATTGGATGAAATGAGCGTGTGGTAGTAACAATTAAGACATATTCTACCAGGCATAGCAGGAAATCTAACATAATAATCTGGATTGCTACGGTTGGGCATTTATGGTTATTCCGCAATGACATGATTTTTAACCATTCTATATTCTCTGAGGAAAACTGTATCAATGCCATCAAATTATCGGTGTGGAAGTGGTTACGTTGAGGTGCGGTTTTACCAAAGTCTTGCAACCTATCTTTATGGTTATCCAATCCTAAATTGTATATTAATAGTAGCTGATTGGTTTCTGCTGTTAGGGTTGAGTACCCCTTGTACTCTTTCAAATCTATTATATTATCCTTGCCTTTTGAAAAAAAAGACATATTCTACCAAATTAGTAAAAAAAACATCGCAAACAATTTACTAGTAAAAAAATCAAATATTTAATTGTAATTTTTGTCATGTGATTGTTAACTAATTATATAATATTCCTTTCATTAAGTATTACATAATTAAGAAGAACAATAATAACATTTGAGTTTGTTTTTTATGATAATATAATATAATTATGTATATGGACTTTCAACCTTTTTTGGTACAACGGATTGACTGAGGATATCACAAAGGCTAGACTGATTAATTATTAAATATAAACAAAATTTAATATCAAAATTTTAATTGACTTTAATATTAAATACTAAAAATAAAAAGAAATATAGAGTAATAATAAGATTATTATAAAGCAAATGTAAATATTATAATTTAAAATTCAAATTACATTTTAATTATCGTTTGTCTCCACATTTACTTTTACTCCGTTTAAAGTAGGAAGTGGAGAAACCTAACTCATACCATCATCATTGTCACTGATAGTTGCAACCGGTCATTGATTCACATGTGCATAAACAGGAAGTAATGTGGTGGTTACATCAATGATCTTTTTAATGCGGATAACCTATCTCTTTCGGTTCCTAGAAATGTGTCTTTTCTTTCGCTCTTCTTAACTTTCGAACCTATAGTGAAATGAAGTCACATGATTAGCAAAATTTTGGGATGTATTCAATACTTTGTAGCACTTTGGACATGTGTATGGTCCATATTTTTTGTATGGTAGACTGTGGATTCTGCCATCATCAATCTTTTCATCATTCTGTTTCCTTTTTCTATGATTCTTATTAACTACTTTATCATAATCTCCAACATCAAGTGCAAAATTAAGGGTTTGAGAAATCCACCTGTGTGATTCTGTTGATGATCCTCCACGGAGATCAGGTTTATAAGAAGCTATGCAAGCATTGATCATCATATTATTGGCGTTGGTGGCATCGTTGATATTATTATTATTCGAGGGAGCAACCGAATTTCCAAATTGGACTTCAAGAATCTGCATCGCATTCCTAATTCCTGGAGCATGGCTACAAAAGTTGTTTGTAAGACTTGAAGATGATGAATCGTTATCACTTGAAGAATATGTGTAATTTCTTGTGATTTGGTCATGCACATGCAACCTCCTCATCATCATATCAATATTCACATTGGGAGATTCACGAAGCGGTGGAGGTTGACGAAGGAGAGAAGATAATTTGTTTTTTAAAGTCATCAATGGAAGGGAAGTCAAAGTAACAAAATTGAGAGAAGAATGACTCACAAGAGGGTTGGTCTATATATCGATTGTAGGGTGTGTGTCACAACCGTCTCAATGCAATTATTTTATTCTCACAATTCTTTGCAACTTCTACACCATTAATTGATTCTTAAACTAAAAAAATTAATTTACTAAAATATTGGATATACCTTTTTTAATTTGATTCTAATATGTCAATGTTATCATTTATTACTCTCTAATAAATAATCAAAGTACAAGTTCATGTATTTGAGATATTAACCAAAAATTTTATTGACAAATATGGACAAAATTAATAACTCTTTGGCCAACCATAGAAACACTTTTATATCAAAATATTAAAAATCTTAATATATATTTTGTTTTACTAAAAATGAGATATTTCCTTCTTTTGACCAATTTTGAGAATCATGTTAGGCAATTCTAAATTTTGGTAAATCTATTACAGATTTTATTTAAAATTTAGTAAAAACGATATGTAATTTTAAAAAATAGTCCAATAATAAATACTTTTATCCTTTTTTTGTAAAAAATTATTTTTATTATATTTAATAATAGAGAATATATACAATATTTCATTCTAAAGTATTACAAACAGTATTATACACCAAGGATAGAGTCCAAATTACATGCACTCTTAAAACTTTGTTCAAAGTGGTGTCTTACTACTTTTAAGAAAGAATAAAAATTATTGTATTATATAAAATGGATAAAAAATATCACATTTTATTGGAATTAACCAAAATAAAAAAAGTTCAACTTCCTATAGACTCACTTTTCAAAGTCTATGTAATTTATGTTTATTTTCTATGTTTAAAATATATTAATAACTTAATTTTAATTAAGATATTAATTTTATGATAAAAATTATAAAGAAAATTATTGCCATGTATTCTATATTTTTTGGTTTAATCGATGCTAAAATTAAGAGGCTTATAATCTATATATTTTATTTAAACAATGTGCATTGTTTTTTTATTCAAAATATTTGCCTTTGTTTATAGTTTTATAAATTATTAATATTTAATTTTAGTGTATAGTAAGATTGGATGAAATGAGCGTGTGGTAGTAACAATTAAGACATATTCTACCAGGCATAGCAGGAAATCTAACATAATAATCTGGATTGCTACGGTTGGGCATTTATGGTTATTCCGCAATGACATGATTTTTAACCATTCTATATTCTCTGAGGAAAACTGTATCAATGCCATCAAATTATCGGTGTGGAAGTGGTTACGTTGAGGTGCGGTTTTACCAAAGTCTTGCAACCTATCTTTATGGTTATCCAATCCTAAATTGTATATTAATAGTAGCTGATTGGTTTCTGCTGTTAGGGTTGAGTACCCCTTGTACTCTTTCAAATCTATTATATTATCCTTGCCTTTTGAAAAAAAAGACATATTCTACCAAATTAGTAAAAAAAACATCGCAAACAATTTACTAGTAAAAAAATCAAATATTTAATTGTAATTTTTGTCATGTGATTGTTAACTAATTATATAATATTCCTTTCATTAAGTATTACATAATTAAGAAGAACAATAATAACATTTGAGTTTGTTTTTTATGATAATATAATATAATTATGTATATGGACTTTCAACCTTTTTTGGTACAACGGATTGACTGAGGATATCACAAAGGCTAGACTGATTAATTATTAAATATAAACAAAATTTAATATCAAAATTTTAATTGACTTTAATATTAAATACTAAAAATAAAAAGAAATATAGAGTAATAATAAGATTATTATAAAGCAAATGTAAATATTATAATTTAAAATTCAAATTACATTTTAATTATCGTTTGTCTCCACATTTACTTTTACTCCGTTTAAAGTAGGAAGTGGAGAAACCTAACTCATACCATCATCATTGTCACTGATAGTTGCAACCGGTCATTGATTCACATGTGCATAAACAGGAAGTAATGTGGTGGTTACATCAATGATCTTTTTAATGCGGATAACCTATCTCTTTCGGTTCCTAGAAATGTGTCTTTTCTTTCGCTCTTCTTAACTTTCGAACCTATAGTGAAATGAAGTCACATGATTAGCAAAATTTTGGGATGTATTCAATACTTTGTAGCACTTTGGACATGTGTATGGTCCATATTTTTTGTATGGTAGACTGTGGATTCTGCCATCATCAATCTTTTCATCATTCTGTTTCCTTTTTCTATGACTCTTATTAACTACTTTATCATAATCTCCAACATCAAGTGCAAAATTAAGGGTTTGAGAAATCCACCTGTGTGATTCTGTTGATGATCCTCCACGGAGATCAGGTTTATAAGAAGCTATGCAAGCATTGATCATCATATTATTGGCGTTGGTGGCATCGTTGATATTATTATTATTCGAGGGAGCAACCGAATTTCCAAATTGGACTTCAAGAATCTGCATCGCATTCCTAATTCCTGGAGCATGGCTACAAAAGTTGTTTGTAGGACTTGAAGATGATGAATCGTTATCACTTGAAGAATATGTGTAATTTCTTGTGATTTGGTCATGCACATGCAACCTCCTCATCATCATATCAATATTCACATTGGGAGATTCACGAAGCGGTGGAGGTTGACGAAGGAGAGAAGATAATTTGTTTTTTAAAGTCATCAATGGAAGGGAAGTCAAAGTAACAAAATTGAGAGAAGAATGACTCACAAGAGGGTTGGTCTATATATCGATTGTAGGGTGTGTGTCACAACCGTCTCAATGCAATTATTTTATTCTCACAATTCTTTGCAACTTCTACACCATTAATTGATTCTTAAACAAAAAAAATTAATTTACTAAAATATTGGATATACCTTTTTTAATTTGATTCTAATATGTCAATGTTATCATTTATTACTCTCTAATAAATAATCAAAGTACAAGTTCATGTATTTGAGATATTAACCAAAAATTTTATTGACAAATATGGACAAAATTAATAACTCTTTGGCCAACCATAGAAACACTTTTATATCAAAATATTAAAAATCTTAATATATATTTTTTTTTACTAAAAATGAGATATTTCCTTCTTTTGACCAATTTTGAGAATCATGTTAGGCAATTCTAAATTTTGGTAAATCTATTACAGATTTTATTTAAAATTTAGTAAAAACGATATGTAATTTTAAAAAATAGTCCAATAATAAATACTTTTATCCTTTTTTTGTAAAAAATTATTTTTATTATATTTAATAATAGAGAATATATACAATATTTCATTCTAAAGTATTACAAACAGTATTATACACCATGGATAGAGTCCAAATTACATGCACTCTTAAAACTTTGTTCAAAGTGGTGTCTTACTACTTTTAAGAAAGAATAAAAATTATTGTATTATATAAAATGGATAAAAAATATCACATTTTATTGGAATTAACCAAAATAAAAAAAGTTCAACATCGTATAGACTCACTTTTCAAAGTCTATGTAATTTATGTTTATTTTCTATGTTTAAAATATATTAATAACTTAATTTTAATTAAGATATTAATTTTATGATAAAAATTATAAAGAAAATTATTGCCATGTATTCTATATTTTTTGGTTTAATCGATGCTAAAATTAAGAGGCTTATAATCTATATATTTTATTTAAACAATGTGCATTGTTTTTTTATTCAAAATATTTTCCTTTGTTTATAGTTATATAAATTATTAATATTTAATTTTAGTGTATAGTAAGATTGGATGAAATGAGCGCGTGGTAGTAACAATTAAGACATATTCTACCAGGCATAGCAGGAAATCTAACATAATAATCTGGATTGCTACGGTTGGGCATTTATGGTTATTCCGCAATGACATGATTTTTAACCATTCTATATTCTCTGAGGAAAACTGTATCAATGCCATCAAATTATCGGTGTGGAAGTGGTTACGTTGAGGTGCGGTTTTACCAAAGTCTTGCAACCTATCTTTATGGTTATCCAATCCTAAGTTGTATATTAATAGTAGCTGATTGGTTTCTGCTGTTAGGGTTGAGTACCCCTTGTACTCTTTTAATCTATTATATTATCCTTGCCTTTTGAAAAAAAAGACATATTCTACCAAATTAGTAAAAAAAACATCGCAAACAATTTACTAGTAAAAAAATCAAATATTTAATTGTAATTTTTGTCATGTGATTGTTATACTAATTATATAATATTCCTTTCATTAAGTATTACATAATTAAGAAGAACAATAATAACATTTGAGTTTGTTTTTTATGATAATATAATATAATTATGTATAAGGACTTTCAACCTTTTTTGGTACACCGGATTGACTGAGGATATCACAAAGGGTAGACTGATTAATTATTAAATATAAACTAAATTTAATATCAAAATTTTAATTGACTTTAATATTAAATACTAAAAATAAAAAGAAATATAGAGTAATAATAAGATTATTATAAAGCAAATGTAAATATTATAATTTAAAATTCAAATTACATTTTAATTATCGTTTGTCTCCACATTTACTTTTACTCCGTTTAAAGTAGGAAGTGGAGAAACCTAACTCATACCATCATCATTGTCACTGATAGTTGCAACCGGTCATTGATTCACATGTGCATAAACAGGAAGTAATGTGGTGGTTACATCAATGATCTTTTTAATGCGGATAACCTATCTCTTTCGGTTCCTAGAAATGTGTCTTTTCTTTCGCTCTTCTTCACTTTCGAACCTATAGTGAAATGAAGTCACATGATTAGCAAAATTTTGGGATGTATTCAATACTTTGTAGCACTTTGGACATGTGTATGGTCCATATTTTTTGTATGGTAGACTGTGGATTCTGCCATCATCAATCTTTTCATCATTCTGTTTCCTTTTCCTATGATTCTTATTAACTACTTTATCATAATCTCCAACATCAAGTGCAAAATTAAGGGTTTGAGAAATCCACCTGTGTGATTCTGTTGATGATCCTCCACGGAGATCAGGTTTATAAGAAGCTATGCAAGCATTGATCATCATATTATTGGCGTTGGTGGCATCGTTGATATTATTATTATTCGAGGGAGCAACCGAATTTCCAAATTGGACTTCAAGAATCTGCATCGCATTCCTAATTCCTGGAGCATGGCTACAAAAGTTGTTTGTAGGACTTGAAGATGATGAATCGTTATCACTTGAAGAATATGTGTAATTTCTTGTGATTTGGTCATGCACATGCAACCTCCTCATCATCATATCAATATCCACATTGGGAGATTCATGAAGCGGTGGAGGTTGATGAAGGAGAGAAGATAATTTAGTTTTTTAAGTCATCAATGGAAGGGAAGTCAAAGTAACAAAGATGAGAGAAGAATGACTGACAAGAGGGTTGGTCTATATATCGATTGTAGGGTGTGTGTCACAACCGTCTCAATGCAATTATTTTATTCTCACAATTCTTTGCAACTTCTACACCATTAATTGATTCTTAAACTTAAAAAATTAATTTATTAAAATATTGGATATACCTTTTTTAATTTGATTCTAATATGTCAATGTTATCATTTATTACTCTCTAATAAATAATCAAAGTACAAGTTCATGTATTTGAGATATTAACCAAAAATTTTATTGACAAATATGGACAAAATTAATAACTCTTTGGCCAACCATAGAAACACTTTTATATCAAAATATTAAAAATCTTAATATATATTTTTTTTTACTAAAAATGAGATATTTCCTTCTTTTGACCAATTTTGAGAATCATGTTAGGCAATTCTAAATTTTGGTAAATCTATTACAGATTTTATTTAAAATTTAGTAAAAACGATATGTAATTTTAAAAAATAGTCCAATAATAAATACTTTTATCCTTTTTTTGTAAAAAATTATTTTTATTATATTTAATAATAGAGAATATATACAATATTTCATTCTAAAGTATTACAAACAGTATTATACACCATGGATAGAGTCCAAATTACATGCACTCTTAAAAATTTGTTCAAAGTGGTGTCTTACTACTTTTAAGAAAGAAAAAAAATTATTGTATTATATAAAATGGATAAAAAATATCACATTTTATTGGAATTAACCAAAATAAAAAAAGTTCAACTTCGTATAGACTCACTTTTCAAAGTCTATGTAATTTATGTTTATTTTCTATGTTTAAAATATATTAATAACTTAATTTTAATTAAGATATTAATTTTATGATAAAAATTATAAAGAAAATTATTGCCATGTATTCTATATTTTTTGGTTTAATCGATGCTAAAATTAAGAGGCTTATAATCTATATATTTTATTTAAACAATGTGCATTGTTTTTTTATTCAAAATATTTGCCTTTGTTTATAGTTTTATAAATTATTAATATTTAATTTTAGTGTATAGTAAGATTGGATGAAATGAGCGCGTGGTAGTAACAATTAAGACATATTCTACCAGGCATAGCAGGAAATCTAACATAATAATCTGGATTGCTACGGTTGGGCATTTATGGTTATTCCGCAATGACATGATTTTTAACCATTCTATATTCTCTGAGGAAAACTGTATCAATGCCATCAAATTATCGGTGTGGAAGTGGTTACGTTGAGGTGCGGTTTTACCAAAGTCTTGCAACCTATCTTTATGGTTATCCAATCCTAAGTTGTATATTAATAGTAGCTGATTGGTTTCTGCTGTTAGGGTTGAGTACCCCTTGTACTCTTTTAATCTATTATATTATCCTTGCCTTTTGAAAAAAAAGACATATTCTACCAAATTAGTAAAAAAAACATCGCAAACAATTTACTAGTAAAAAAATCAAATATTTAATTGTAATTTTTGTCATGTGATTGTTATACTAATTATATAATATTCCTTTCATTAAGTATTACATAATTAAGAAGAACAATAATAACATTTGAGTTTGTTTTTTATGATAATATAATATAATTATGTATAAGGACTTTCAACCTTTTTTGGTACACCGGATTGACTGAGGATATCACAAAGGGTAGACTGATTAATTATTAAATATAAACTAAATTTAATATCAAAATTTTAATTGACTTTAATATTAAATACTAAAAATAAAAAGAAATATAGAGTAATAATAAGATTATTATAAAGCAAATGTAAATATTATAATTTAAAATTCAAATTACATTTTAATTATCGTTTGTCTCCACATTTACTTTTACTCCGTTTAAAGTAGGAAGTGGAGAAACCTAACTCATACCATCATCATTGTCACTGATAGTTGCAACCCGTCATTGATTCACATGTGCATAAACAGGAAGTAATGTGGTGGTTACATCAATGATCTTTTTAATGCGGATAACCTATCTCTTTCGGTTCCTAGAAATGTGTCTTTTCTTTCGCTCTTCTTCACTTTCGAACCTATAGTGAAATGAAGTCACATGATTAGCAAAATTTTGGGATGTATTCAATACTTTGTAGCACTTTGGACATGTGTATGGTCCATATTTTTTGTATGGTAGACTGTGGATTCTGCCATCATCAATCTTTTCATCATTCTGTTTCCTTTTCCTATGATTCTTATTAACTACTTTATCATAATCTCCAACATCAAGTGCAAAATTAAGGGTTTGAGAAATCCACCTGTGTGATTCTGTTGATGATCCTCCACGGAGATCAGGTTTATAAGAAGCTATGCAAGCATTGATCATCATATTATTGGCGTTGGTGGCATCGTTGATATTATTATTATTCGAGGGAGCAACCGAATTTCCAAATTGGACTTCAAGAATCTGCATCGCATTCCTAATTCCTGGAGCATGGCTACAAAAGTTGTTTGTTGGACTTGAAGATGATGAATCGTTATCACTTGAAGAATATGTGTAATTTCTTGTGATTTGGTCATGCACATGCAACCTCCTCATCATCATATCAATATCCACATTGGGAGATTCATGAAGCGGTGGAGGTTGATGAAGGAGAGAAGATAATTTAGTTTTTAAAGTCATCAATGGAAGGGAAGTCAAAGTAACAAAGATGAGAGAAGAATGACTTACAAGAGGGTTGGTCTATATATCGATTGTAGGGTGTGTGTCACAACCGTCTCAATGCAATTATTTTATTCTCACAATTCTTTGCAACTTCTACACCATTAATTGATTCTTAAACTTAAAAAATTAATTTATTAAAATATTGGATATACCTTTTTTAATTTGATTCTAATATGTCAATGTTATCATTTATTACTCTCTAATAAATAATCAAAGTACAAGTTCATGTATTTGAGATATTAACCAAAAATTTTATTGACAAATATGGACAAAATTAATAACTCTTTGGCCAACCATAGAAACACTTTTATATCAAAATATTAAAAATCTTAATATATATATTTTTTTACTAAAAATGAGATATTTCCTTCTTTTGACCAATTTTGAGAATCATGTTAGGCAATTCTAAATTTTGGTAAATCTATTACAGATTTTATTTAAAATTTAGTAAAAACGATATGTAATTTTAAAAAATAGTCCAATAATAAATACTTTTATCCTTTTTTTGTAAAAAATTATTTTTATTATATTTAATAATACAGAATATATACAATATTTCATTCTAAATTATTACAAACAGTATTATACACCATGGATAGAGTCCAAATTACATGCACTCTTAAAACTTTGTTCAAAGTGGTGTCTTACTACTTTTAAGAAAGAATAAAAATTATTGTATTATATAAAATGGATAAAAAATATCACATTTTATTGGAATTAACCAAAATAAAAAAAGTTCAACTTCGTATAGACTCACTTTTCAAAGTCTATGTAATTTATGTTTATTTTCTATGTTTAAAATATATTAATAACTTAATTTTAATTAAGATATTAATTTTATGATAAAAATTATAAAGAAAATTATTGCCATGTATTCTATATTTTTTGGTTTAATCGATGCTAAAATTAAGAGGCTTATAATCTATATATTTTATTTAAACAATGTCCATTGTTTTTTTATTCAAAATATTTGCCTTTGTTTATAGTTTTATAAATTATTAATATTTAATTTTAGTGTATAGTAAGATTGGATGAAATGAGCGTGTGGTAGTAACAATTAAGACATATTCTACCAGGCATAGCAGGAAATCTAACATAATAATCTGGATTGCTACGGTTGGGCATTTATGGTTATTCCGCAATGACATGATTTTTAACCATTCTATATTCTCTGAGGAAAACTGTATCAATGCCATCAAATTATCGGTGTGGAAGTGGTTACGTTGAGGTGCGGTTTTACCAAAGTCTTGCAACCTATCTTTATGGTTATCCAATCCTAAGTTGTATATTAATAGTAGCTGATTGGTTTCTGCTGTTAGGGTTGAGTACCCCTTGTACTCTTTTAATCTATTATATTATCCTTGCCTTTTGAAAAAAAAGACATATTCTACCAAATTAGTGAAAAAAACATCGCAAACAATTTACTAGTAAAAAAATCAAATATTTAATTGTAATTTTTGTCATGTGATTGTTATACTAATTATATAATATTCCTTTCATTAAGTATTACATAATTAAGAAGAACAATAATAACATTTGAGTTTGTTTTTTATGATAATATAATATAATTATGTATAAGGACTTTCAACCTTTTTTGGTACACCGGATTGACTGAGGATATCACAAAGGCTAGACTGATTAATTATTAAATATAAACTAAATTTAATATCAAAATTTTAATTGACTTTAATTTTAAATACTAAAAATAAAAAGAAATATAGAGTAATAATAAGATTATTATAAAGCAAATGTAAATATTATAATTTAAAATTCAAATTACATTTTAATTATCGTTTGTCTCCACATTTACTTTTACTCCGTTTAAAGTAGGAAGTGGAGAAACCTAACTCATACCATCATCATTGTCACTGATAGTTGCAACCCGTCATTGATTCACATGTGCATAAACAGGAAGTAATGTGGTGGTTACATCAATGATCTTTTTAATGCGGATAACCTATCTCTTTCGGTTCCTAGAAATGTGTCTTTTCTTTCGCTCTTCTTCACTTTCGAACCTATAGTGAAATGAAGTCACATGATTAGCAAAATTTTGGGATGTATTCAATACTTTGTAGCACTTTGGACATGTGTATGGTCCATATTTTTTGTATGGTAGACTGTGGATTCTGCCATCATCAATCTTTTCATCATTCTGTTTCCTTTTCCTATGATTCTTATTAACTACTTTATCATAATCTCCAACATCAAGTGCAAAATTAAGGGTTTGAGAAATCCACCTGTGTGATTCTGTTGATGATCCTCCACGGAGATCAGGTTTATAAGAAGCTATGCAAGCATTGATCATCATATTATTGGCGTTGGTGGCATCGTTGATATTATTATTATTCGAGGGAGAAACCGAATTTCCAAACTGGACTTCAAGAATCTGCATCGCATTCCTAATTCCTGGAGCATGGCTACAAAAGTTGTTTGTAGGACTTGAAGATGATGAATCGTTATCACTTGAAGAATATGTGTAATTTCTTGTGATTTGGTCATGCACATGCAACCTCCTCATCATCATATCAATATTCACATTGGGAGATTCATGAAGCAGTGGAGGTTGATGAAGGAGAGAAGATAATTTTTTTTTTAAAGTCATCAATGGAAGGGAAGTCAAAGTAACAAAATTGAGAGAAGAATGACTTACAAGAGGGTTGGTCTATATATCGATTGTAGGGTGTGTGTCATAACCGTCTCAATGCAATTATTTTATTCTCACAATTCTTTGCAACTTCTACACCATTAATTGATTCTTAAACTTAAAAAATTAATTTACTAAAATATTGGATATACCTTTTTTAATTTGATTCTAATATGTCAATGTTATAATATATTACTCTCTAATAAATAATCAAAGTACAAGTTCATGTATTTGAGATATTAACCAAAAATTTTATTGACAAATATGGACAAAATTAATAACTCTTTGGCCAACCATAGAAACACTTTTATATCAAAATATTAAAAATCTTAATATATATTTTTTTTTACTAAAAATGAGATATTTCCTTCTTTTGACCAATTTTGAGAATCATGTTAGGCAATTCTAAATTTTGGTAAATCTATTACAGATTTTATTTAAAATTTAGTAAAAACGATATGTAATTTTAAAAAATAGTCCAATAATAAATACTTTTATCCTTTTTTTGTAAAAAATTATTTTTATTATATTTAATAATAGAGAATATATACATTATTTCATTCTAAAGTATTACAAACAGTATTATACACCATGGATAGAGTCCAAATTACATGCACTCTTAAAAATTTGTTCAAAGTGGTGTCTTACTACTTTTAAGAAAGAATAAAAATTATTGTATTATATAAAATGGATAAAAAATATCACATTTTATTGGAATTAACCAAAATAAAAAAAGTTCAACTTCGTATAGACTCACTTTTCAAAGTCTATGTAATTTATGTTTATTTTCTATGTTTAAAATATATTAATAACTTAATTTTATGATAAAAATTATAAAGAAAATTATTGCCATGTATTCTATATTTTTTGGTTTAATCGATGCTAAAATTAAGAGGCTTATAATCTATATATTTTATTTAAACAATGTGCATTGTTTTTTTATTCAAAATATTTGCCTTTGTTTATAGTTTTATAAATTATAAATATTTAATTTTAGTGTATAGTAAGATTGGATGAAATGAGCGCGTGGTAGTAACAATTAAGACATATTCTACCAGGCATAGCAGGAAATCTAACATAATAATATGGATTGCTACGGTTGGGCATTTATGGTTATTCCGCAATGACATGATTTTTAACCATTCTATATTCTCTGAGGAAAACTGTATCAATGCCATCAAATTATCGGTGTGGAAGTGGTTACGTTGAGGTGCGGTTTTACCAAAGTCTTGCAACCTATCTTTATGGTTATCCAATCCTAAGTTGTATATTAATAGTAGCTGATTGGTTTCTGCTGTTAGGGTTGAGTACCCCTTGTACTCTTTTAATCTATTATATTATCCTTGCCTTTTGAAAAAAAAGACATATTCTACCAAATTAGTAAAAAAAACATCGCAAACAATTTACTAGTAAAAAAATCAAATATTTAATTGTAATTTTTGTCATGTGATTGTTATACTAATTATATAATATTCCTTTCATTAAGTATTACATAATTAAGAAGAACAATAATAACATTTGAGTTTGTTTTTTATGATAATATAATATAATTATGTATAAGGACTTTCAACCTTTTTTGGTACACCGGATTGACTGAGGATATCACAAAGGGTAGACTGATTAATTATTAAATATAAACTAAATTTAATATCAAAATTTTAATTGACTTTAATATTAAATACTAAAAATAAAAAGAAATATAGAGTAATAATAAGATTATTATAAAGCAAATGTAAATATTATAATTTAAAATTCAAATTACATTTTAATTATCGTTTGTCTCCACATTTACTTTTACTCCGTTTAAAGTAGGAAGTGGAGAAACCTAACTCATACCATCATCATTGTCACTGATAGTTGCAACCCGTCATTGATTCACATGTGCATAAACAGGAAGTAATGTGGTGGTTACATCAATGATCTTTTTAATGCGGATAACCTATCTCTTTCGGTTCCTAGAAATGTGTCTTTTCTTTCGCTCTTCTTCACTTTCGAACCTATAGTGAAATGAAGTCACATGATTAGCAAAATTTTGGGATGTATTCAATACTTTGTAGCACTTTGGACATGTGTATGGTCCATATTTTTTGTATGGTAGACTGTGGATTCTGCCATCATCAATCTTTTCATCATTCTGTTTCCTTTTCCTATGATTCTTATTAACTACTTTATCATAATCTCCAACATCAAGTGCAAAATTAAGGGTTTGAGAAATCCACCTGTGTGATTTTGTTGATGATCCTCCACGGAGATCAGGTTTATAAGAAGCTATGCAAGCATTGATCATCATATTATTGGCGTTGGTGGCATCGTTGATATTATTATTATTCGAGGGAGCAACCGAATTTCCAAATTGGACTTCAAGAATCTGCATCGCATTCCTAATTCCTGGAGCATGGCTACAAAAGTTGTTTGTAAGACTTGAAGATGATGAATCGTTATCACTTGAAGAATATGTGTAATTTCTTGTGATTTGGTCATGCACATGCAACCTCCTCATCATCATATCAATATCCACATTGGGAGATTCATGAAGCGGTGGAGGTTGATGAAGGAGAGAAGATAATTTAGTTTTTAAAGTCATCAATGGAAGGGAAGTCAAAGTAACAAAGATGAGAGAAGAATGACTTAGAAGAGGGTTGGTCTATATATCGATTGTAGGGTGTGTGTCACAACCGTCTCAATGCAATTATTTTATTCTCACAATTCTTTGCAACTTCTACACCATTAATTGATTCTTAAACTTAAAAAATTAATTTATTAAAATATTGGATATACCTTTTTTAATTTGATTCTAATATGTCAATGTTATCATTTATTACTCTCTAATAAATAATCAAAGTACAAGTTCATGTATTTGAGATATTAACCAAAAATTTTATTGACAAATATGGACAAAATTAATAACTCTTTGGCCAACCATAGAAACACTTTTATATCAAAATATTAAAAATCTTAATATATATATTTTTTTACTAAAAATGAGATATTTCCTTCTTTTGACCAATTTTGAGAATCATGTTAGGCAATTCTAAATTTTGGTAAATCTATTACAGATTTTATTTAAAATTTAGTAAAAACGATATGTAATTTTAAAAAATAGTCCAATAATAAATACTTTTATCCTTTTTTTGTAAAAAATTATTTTTATTATATTTAATAATAGAGAATATATACAATATTTCATTCTAAAGTATTACAAACAGTATTATACACCATGGATAGAGTCCAAATTACATGCACTCTTAAAACTTTGTTCAAAGTGGTGTCTTACTACTTTTAAGAAAGAATAAAAATTATTGTATTATATAAAATGGATAAAAAATATCACATTTTATTGGAATTAACCAAAATAAAAAAAGTTCAACTTCGTATAGACTCACTTTTCAAAGTCTATGTAATTTATGTTTATTTTCTATGTTTAAAATATATTAATAACTTAATTTTAATTAAGATATTAATTTTATGATAAAAATTATAAAGAAAATTATTGCCATGTATTCTATATTTTTTGGTTTAATCGATGCTAAAATTAAGAGGCTTATAATCTATATATTTTATTTAAACAATGTCCATTGTTTTTTTATTCAAAATATTTGCCTTTGTTTATAGTTTTATAAATTATTAATATTTAATTTTAGTGTATAGTAAGATTGGATGAAATGAGCGTGTGGTAGTAACAATTAAGACATATTCTACCAGGCATAGCAGGAAATCTAACATAATAATCTGGATTGCTACGGTTGGGCATTTATGGTTATTCCGCAATGACATGATTTTTAACCATTCTATATTCTCTGAGGAAAACTGTATCAATGCCATCAAATTATCGGTGTGGAAGTGGTTACGTTGAGGTGCGGTTTTACCAAAGTCTTGCAACCTATCTTTATGGTTATCCAATCCTAAGTTGTATATTAATAGTAGCTGATTGGTTTCTGCTGTTAGGGTTGAGTACCCCTTGTACTCTTTTAATCTATTATATTATCCTTGCCTTTTGAAAAAAAAGACATATTCTACCAAATTAGTGAAAAAAACATCGCAAACAATTTACTAGTAAAAAAATCAAATATTTAATTGTAATTTTTGTCATGTGATTGTTATACTAATTATATAATATTCCTTTCATTAAGTATTACATAATTAAGAAGAACAATAATAACATTTGAGTTTGTTTTTTATGATAATATAATATAATTATGTATAAGGACTTTCAACCTTTTTTGGTACACCGGATTGACTGAGGATATCACAAAGGCTAGACTGATTAATTATTAAATATAAACTAAATTTAATATCAAAATTTTAATTGACTTTAATATTAAATACTAAAAATAAAAAGATATATAGAGTAATAATAAGATTATTATAAAGCAAATGTAAATATTATAATTTAAAATTCAAATTACATTTTAATTATCGTTTGTCTCCACATTTACTTTTACGCCGTTTAAAGTAGGAAGTGGAGAAACCTAACTCATACCATCATCATTGTCACTGATAGTTGCAACCCGTCATTGATTCACATGTGCATAAACAGGAAGTAATGTGGTGGTTACATCAATGATCTTTTTAATGCGGATAACCTATCTCTTTCGGTTCCTAGAAATGTGTCTTTTCTTTCGCTCTTCTTCACTTTCGAACCTATAGTGAAATGAAGTCACATGATTAGCAAAATTTTGGGATGTATTCAATACTTTGTAGCACTTTGGACATGTGTATGGTCCGTATTTTTTGTATGGTAGACTGTGGATTCTGCCATCATCAATCTTTTCATCATTCTGTTTCCTTTTCCTATGATTCTTATTAACTACTTTATCATAATCTCCAACATCAAGTGCAAAATTAAGGGTTTGAGAAATCCACCTATGTGATTCTGTTGATGATCCTCCACGGAGATCAGGTTTATAAGAAGCTATGCAAGCATTGATCATCATATTATTGGCGTTGGTGGCATCGTTGATATTATTATTATTCGAGGGAGAAACCGAATTTCCAAACTGGACTTCAAGAATCTGCATCGCATTCCTAATTCCTGGAGCATGGCTACAAAAGTTGTTTGTAGGACTTGAAGATGATGAATCGTTATCACTTGAAGAATATGTGTAATTTCTTGTGATTTGGTCATGCACATGCAACCTCCTCATCATCATATCAATATTCACATTGGGAGATTCATGAAGCAGTGGAGGTTGATGAAGGAGAGAAGATAATTTTTTTTTTAAAGTCATCAATGGAAGGGAAGTCAAAGTAACAAAATTGAGAGAAGAATGACTTACAAGAGGGTTGGTCTATATATCGATTGTAGGGTGTGTGTCATAACCGTCTCAATGCAATTATTTTATTCTCACAATTCTTTGCAACTTCTACACCATTAATTGATTCTTAAACTTAAAAAATTAATTTACTAAAATATTGGATATACCTTTTTTAATTTGATTCTAATATGTCAATGTTATAATATATTACTCTCTAATAAATAATCAAAGTACAAGTTCATGTATTTGAGATATTAACCAAAAATTTTATTGACAAATATGGACAAAATTAATAACTCTTTGGCCAACCATAGAAACACTTTTATATCAAAATATTAAAAATCTTAATATATATTTTTTTTTACTAAAAATGAGATATTTCCTTCTTTTGACCAATTTTGAGAATCATGTTAGGCAATTCTAAATTTTGGTAAATCTATTACAGATTTTATTTAAAATTTAGTAAAAACGATATGTAATTTTAAAAAATAGTCCAATAATAAATACTTTTATCCTTTTTTTGTAAAAATTTATTTTTATTATATTTAATAATAGAGAATATATACAATATTTCATTCTAAAGCATTACAAACAGTATTATACACCATGGATAGAGTCCAAATTACATGCACTCTTAAAAGTTTGTTCAAAGTGGTGTTTTACTACTTTTAAGAAAGAATAAAAATTATTGTATTATATAAAATGGTTAAAAAATATCACATTTTATTAGAATTAACCAAAATAAAAAAAGTTCAACTTCGTATAGACTCACTTTTCAAAGTCTATGTAATTTATGTTTATTTTCTATGTTTAAAATATATTAATAACTTAATTTTAATTAAGATATTAATTTTATGATAAAAATTATAAAGAAAATTATTGCCATGTATTCTATATTTTTTGGTTTAATCGATGCTAAAATTAAGAGGCTTATAATCTATATATTTTATTTAAACAATGTGCATTGTTTTTTTATTCAAAATATTTGCCTTTGTTTATAGTTATATAAATAATTAATATTTAATTTTAGTGTATAGTAAGATTGGATGAAATGAGCGTGTGGTAGTAACAATTAAGACATATTCTACCAGGCATAGCAGGAAATCTAACATAATAATCTGGATTGCTACGGTTGGGCATTTATGGTTATTCCGCAATGACATGATTTTTAACCATTCTATATTCTCTGAGGAAAACTGTATCAATGCCATCAAATTATCGGTGTGGAAGTGGTTACGTTGAGGTGCGGTTTTACCAAAGTCTTGCAACCTATCTTTATGGTTATCCAATCCTAAGTTGTATATTAATAGTAGCTGATTGGTTTCTGCTGTTAGGGTTGAGTACCCCTTGTACTCTTTTAATCTATTATATTATCCTTGCCTTTTGAAAAAAAAGACATATTCTACCAAATTAGTAAAAAAAACATCGCAAACAATTTACTAGTAAAAAAATCAAATATTTAATTGTAATTTTTGTCATGTGATTGTTATACTAATTATATAATATTCCTTTCATTAAGTATTACAGAATTAAGAAGAACAATAATAACATTTGAGTTTGTTTTTTATGATAATATAATATAATTATGTATTAGGACTTTCAACCTTTTTTGGTACACCGGATTGACTGAGGATATCACAAAGGCTAGACTGATTAATTATTAAATATAAACTAAATTTAATATCAAAATTTTAATTGACTTTAATATTAAATACTAAAAATAAAAAGAAATATAGAGTAATAATAAGATTATTATAAAGCAAATGTAAATATTATAATTTAAAATTCAAATTACATTTTAATTATCGTTTGTCTCCACATTTACTTTTACTCCGTTTAAAGTAGGAAGTGGAGAAACCTAACTCATACCATCATCATTGTCACTGATAGTTGCAACCCGTCATTGATTCACATGTGCATAAACAGGAAGTAATGTGGTGGTTACATCAATGATCTTTTTAATGCGGATAACCTATCTCTTTCGGTTCCTAGAAATGTGTCTTTTCTTTCGCTCTTCTTCACTTTCGAACCTATAGTGAAATGAAGTCACATGATTAGCAAAATTTTGGGATGTATTCAATACTTTGTAGCACTTTGGACATGTGTATGGTCCATATTTTTTGTATGGTAGACTGTGGATTCTGCCATCATCAATCTTTTCATCATTCTGTTTCCTTTTCCTATGATTCTTATTAACTACTTTATCATAATCTCCAACATCAAGTGCAAAATTAAGGGTTTGAGAAATCCACCTGTGTGATTCTGTTGATGATCCTCCACGGAGATCAGGTTTATAAGAAGCTATGCAAGCATTGATCATCATATTATTGGCGTTGGTGGCATCGTTGATATTATTATTATTCGAGGGAGCAACCGAATTTCCAAATTGGACTTCAAGAATCTGCATCGCATTCCTAATTCCTGGAGCATGGCTACAAAACTTGTTTGTAGGACTTGAAGATGATGAATCGTTATCACTTGAAGAATATGTGTAATTTCTTGTGATTTGGTCATGCACATGCAACCTCCTCATCATCATAACAATATCCACATTGGGAGATTCATGAAGCGGTGGAGGTTGATGAAGGAGAGAAGATAATTTATTTTTTTAAAGTCATCAATGGAAGGGAAGTCAAAGTAACAAAGATGAGAGAAGAATGACTTACAAGAGGGTTGGTCTATATATCGATTGTAGGGTGTGTGTCACAACCGTCTCAATGCAATTATTTTATTCTCACAATTATTTGCAACTTCTACACCAATAATTGATTCTTAAACTTAAAAAATTAATTTACTAAAATATTGGATATACCTATTTTAATTTGATTCTAATATGTCAATGTTATCATTTATTACTCTCTAATAAATAATCAAAGTACAAGTTCATGTATTTGAGATATTAACCAAAAATTTTATTGACAAATATGGACAAAATTAATAACTCTTTGGCCAACCATAGAAACACTTTTATATCAAAATATTAAAAATCTTAATATATATTTTTTTTTACTAAAAATGAGATATTTCCTTCTTTTGACCAATTTTGAGAATCATGTTAGGCAATTCTAAATTTTGGTAAATCTATTACAGATTTTATTTAAAATTTAGTAAAAACGATATGTAATTTTAAAAAATAGTCCAATAATAAATACTTTTATCCTTTTTTTGTAAAAAATTATTTTTATTATATTTAATAATAGAGAATATATACAATATTTCATTCTAAAGTATTACAAACAGTATTATACACCATGGATAGAGTCCAAATTACATGCACTCTTAAAACTTTGTTCAAAGTGGTGTCTTACTACTTTTAAGAAAGAATAAAAATTATTGTATTATATAAAATGGATAAAAAATATCACATTTTATTGGAATTAACCAAAATAAAAAAAGTTCAACTTCGTATAGACTCACTTTTCAAAGTCTATGTAATTTATGTTTATTTTCTATGTTTAAAATATATTAATAACTTAATTTTAATTAAGATATTAATTTTATGATAAAAATTATAAAGAAAATTATTGCCATGTATTCTATATTTTTTGGTTTAATCGATGCTAAAATTAAGAGGCTTATAATCTATATATTTTATTTAAACAATGTCCATTGTTTTTTTATTCAAAATATTTGCCTTTGTTTATAGTTTTATAAATTATTAATATTTAATTTTAGTGTATAGTAAGATTGGATGAAATGAGCGTGTGGTAGTAACAATTAAGACATATTCTACCAGGCATAGCAGGAAATCTAACATAATAATCTGGATTGCTACGGTTGGGCATTTATGGTTATTCCGCAATGACATGATTTTTAACCATTCTATATTCTCTGAGGAAAACTGTATCAATGCCATCAAATTATCGGTGTGGAAGTGGTTACGTTGAGGTGCGGTTTTACCAAAGTCTTGCAACCTATCTTTATGGTTATCCAATCCTAAGTTGTATATTAATAGTAGCTGATTGGTTTCTGCTGTTAGGGTTGAGTACCCCTTGTACTCTTTTAATCTATTATATTATCCTTGCCTTTTGAAAAAAAAGACATATTCTACCAAATTAGTGAAAAAAACATCGCAAACAATTTACTAGTAAAAAAATCAAATATTTAATTGTAATTTTTGTCATGTGATTGTTATACTAATTATATAATATTCCTTTCATTAAGTATTACATAATTAAGAAGAACAATAATAACATTTGAGTTTGTTTTTTATGATAATATAATATAATTATGTATAAGGACTTTCAACCTTTTTTGGTACACCGGATTGACTGAGGATATCACAAAGGCTAGACTGATTAATTATTAAATATAAACTAAATTTAATATCAAAATTTTAATTGACTTTAATATTAAATACTAAAAATAAAAAGAAATATAGAGTAATAATAAGATTATTATAAAGCAAATGTAAATATTATAATTTAAAATTCAAATTACATTTTAATTATCGTTTGTCTCCACATTTACTTTTACTCCGTTTAAAGTAGGAAGTGGAGAAACCTAACTCATACCATCATCATTGTCACTGATAGTTGCAACCCGTCATTGATTCACATGTGCATAAACAGGAAGTAATGTGGTGGTTACATCAATGATCTTTTTAATGCGGATAACCTATCTCTTTCGGTTCCTAGAAATGTGTCTTTTCTTTCGCTCTTCTTCACTTTCGAACCTATAGTGAAATGAAGTCACATGATTAGCAAAATTTTGGGATGTATTCAATACTTTGTAGCACTTTGGACATGTGTATGGTCCATATTTTTTGTATGGTAGACTGTGGATTCTGCCATCATCAATCTTTTCATCATTCTGTTTCCTTTTCCTATGATTCTTATTAACTACTTTATCATAATCTCCAACATCAAGTGCAAAATTAAGGGTTTGAGAAATCCACCTGTGTGATTCTGTTGATGATCCTCCACGGAGATCAGGTTTATAAGAAGCTATGCAAGCATTGATCATCATATTATTGGCGTTGGTGGCATCGTTGATATTATTATTATTCGAGGGAGAAACCGAATTTCCAAACTGGACTTCAAGAATCTGCATCGCATTCCTAATTCCTGGAGCATGGCTACAAAAGTTGTTTGTAGGACTTGAAGATGATGAATCGTTATCACTTGAAGAATATGTGTAATTTCTTGTGATTTGGTCATGCACATGCAACCTCCTCATCATCATATCAATATTCACATTGGGAGATTCATGAAGCAGTGGAGGTTGATGAAGGAGAGAAGATAATTTTTTTTTTAAAGTCATCAATGGAAGGGAAGTCAAAGTAACAAAATTGAGAGAAGAATGACTTACAAGAGGGTTGGTCTATATATCGATTGTAGGGTGTGTGTCATAACCGTCTCAATGCAATTATTTTATTCTCACAATTCTTTGCAACTTCTACACCATTAATTGATTCTTAAACTTAAAAAATTAATTTACTAAAATATTGGATATACCTTTTTTAATTTGATTCTAATATGTCAATGTTATAATATATTACTCTCTAATAAATAATCAAAGTACAAGTTCATGTATTTGAGATATTAACCAAAAATTTTATTGACAAATATGGACAAAATTAATAACTCTTTGGCCAACCATAGAAACACTTTTATATCAAAATATTAAAAATCTTAATATATATTTTTTTTTACTAAAAATGAGATATTTCCTTCTTTTGACCAATTTTGAGAATCATGTTAGGCAATTCTAAATTTTGGTAAATCTATTACAGATTTTATTTAAAATTTAGTAAAAACGATATGTAATTTTAAAAAATAGTCCAATAATAAATACTTTTATCCTTTTTTTGTAAAAATTTATTTTTATTATATTTAATAATAGAGAATATATACAATATTTCATTCTAAAGCATTACAAACAGTATTATACACCATGGATAGAGTCCAAATTACATGCACTCTTAAAAGTTTGTTCAAAGTGGTGTTTTACTACTTTTAAGAAAGAATAAAAATTATTGTATTATATAAAATGGTTAAAAAATATCACATTTTATTAGAATTAACCAAAATAAAAAAAGTTCAACTTCGTATAGACTCACTTTTCAAAGTCTATGTAATTTATGTTTATTTTCTATGTTTAAAATATATTAATAACTTAATTTTAATTAAGATATTAATTTTATGATAAAAATTATAAAGAAAATTATTGCCATGTATTCTATATTTTTTGGTTTAATCGATGCTAAAATTAAGAGGCTTATAATCTATATATTTTATTTAAACAATGTGCATTGTTTTTTTATTCAAAATATTTGCCTTTGTTTATAGTTATATAAATTATTAATATTTAATTTTAGTGTATAGTAAGATTGGATGAAATGAGCGTGTGGTAGTAACAATTAAGACATATTCTACCAGGCATAGCAGGAAATCTAACATAATAATCTGGATTGTTACGGTTGGGCATTTATGGTTATTCCGCAATGACATGATTTTTAACCATTCTATATTCTCTGAGGAAAACTGTATCAATGCCATCAAATTATCGGTGTGGAAGTGGTTACGTTGAGGTGCGGTTTTACCAAAGTCTTGCAACCTATCTTTATGGTTATCCAATCCTAAGTTGTATATTAATAGTAGCTGATTGGTTTCTGCTGTTAGGGTTGAGTACCCCTTGTACTCTTTTAATCTATTATATTATCCTTGCCTTTTGAAAAAAAAGACATATTCTACCAAATTAGTAAAAAAAACATCGCAAACAATTTACTAGTAAAAAAATCAAATATTTAATTGTAATTTTTGTCATGTGATTGTTATACTAATTATATAATATTCCTTTCATTAAGTATTACAGAATTAAGAAGAACAATAATAACATTTGAGTTTGTTTTTTATGATAATATAATATAATTATGTATTAGGACTTTCAACCTTTTTTGGTACACCGGATTGACTGAGGATATCACAAAGGCTAGACTGATTAATTATTAAATATAAACTAAATTTAATATCAAAATTTTAATTGACTTTAATATTAAATACTAAAAATAAAAAGAAATATAGAGTAATAATAAGATTATTATAAAGCAAATGTAAATATTATAATTTAAAATTCAAATTACATTTTAATTATCGTTTGTCTCCACATTTACTTTTACTCCGTTTAAAGTAGGAAGTGGAGAAACCTAACTCATACCATCATCATTGTCACTGATAGTTGCAACCCGTCATTGATTCACATGTGCATAAACAGGAAGTAATGTGGTGGTTACATCAATGATCTTTTTAATGCGGATAACCTATCTCTTTCGGTTCCTAGAAATGTGTCTTTTCTTTCGCTCTTCTTCACTTTCGAACCTATAGTGAAATGAAGTCACATGATTAGCAAAATTTTGGGATGTATTCAATACTTTGTAGCACTTTGGACATGTGTATGGTCCATATTTTTTGTATGGTAGACTGTGGATTCTGCCATCATCAATCTTTTCATCATTCTGTTTCCTTTTCCTATGATTCTTATTAACTACTTTATCATAATCTCCAACATCAAGTGCAAAATTAAGGGTTTGAGAAATCCACCTGTGTGATTCTGTTGATGATCCTCCACGGAGATCAGGTTTATAAGAAGCTATGCAAGCATTGATCATCATATTATTGGCGTTGGTGGCATCGTTGATATTATTATTATTCGAGGGAGCAACCGAATTTCCAAATTGGACTTCAAGAATCTGCATCGCATTCCTAATTCCTGGAGCATGGCTACAAAACTTGTTTGTAGGACTTGAAGATGATGAATCGTTATCACTTGAAGAATATGTGTAATTTCTTGTGATTTGGTCATGCACATGCAACCTCCTCATCATCATAACAATATCCACATTGGGAGATTCATGAAGCGGTGGAGGTTGATGAAGGAGAGAAGATAATTTATTTTTTTAAAGTCATCAATGGAAGGGAAGTCAAAGTAACAAAGATGAGAGAAGAATGACTTACAAGAGGGTTGGTCTATATATCGATTGTAGGGTGTGTGTCACAACCGTCTCAATGCAATTATTTTATTCTCACAATTATTTGCAACTTCTACACCAATAATTGATTCTTAAACTTAAAAAATTAATTTACTAAAATATTGGATATACCTATTTTAATTTGATTCTAATATGTCAATGTTATCATTTATTACTCTCTAATAAATAATCAAAGTACAAGTTCATGTATTTGAGATATTAACCAAAAATTTTATTGACAAATATGGACAAAATTAATAACTCTTTGGCCAACCATAGAAACACTTTTATATCAAAATATTAAAAATCTTAATATATATTTTTTTTTACTAAAAATGAGATATTTCCTTCTTTTGACCAATTTTGAGAATCATGTTAGGCAATTCTAAATTTTGGTAAATCTATTACAGATTTTATTTAAAATTTAGTAAAAACGATATGTAATTTTAAAAAATAGTCCAATAATAAATACTTTTATCCTTTTTTTGTAAAAAATTATTTTTATTATATTTAATAATAGAGAATATATACAATATTTCATTCTAAAGTATTACAAACAGTATTATACACCATGGATAGAGTCCAAATTACATGCACTCTTAAAACTTTGTTCAAAGTGGTGTCTTACTACTTTTAAGAAAGAATAAAAATTATTGTATTATATAAAATGGATAAAAAATATCACATTTTATTGGAATTAACCAAAATAAAAAAAGTTCAACTTCGTATAGACTCACTTTTCAAAGTCTATGTAATTTATGTTTATTTTCTATGTTTAAAATATATTAATAACTTAATTTTAATTAAGATATTAATTTTATGATAAAAATTATAAAGAAAATTATTGCCATGTATTCTATATTTTTTGGTTTAATCGATGCTAAAATTAAGAGGCTTATAATCTATATATTTTATTTAAACAATGTCCATTGTTTTTTTATTCAAAATATTTGCCTTTGTTTATAGTTTTATAAATTATTAATATTTAATTTTAGTGTATAGTAAGATTGGATGAAATGAGCGTGTGGTAGTAACAATTAAGACATATTCTACCAGGCATAGCAGGAAATCTAACATAATAATCTGGATTGCTACGGTTGGGCATTTATGGTTATTCCGCAATGACATGATTTTTAACCATTCTATATTCTCTGAGGAAAACTGTATCAATGCCATCAAATTATCGGTGTGGAAGTGGTTACGTTGAGGTGCGGTTTTACCAAAGTCTTGCAACCTATCTTTATGGTTATCCAATCCTAAGTTGTATATTAATAGTAGCTGATTGGTTTCTGCTGTTAGGGTTGAGTACCCCTTGTACTCTTTTAATCTATTATATTATCCTTGCCTTTTGAAAAAAAAGACATATTCTACCAAATTAGTGAAAAAAACATCGCAAACAATTTACTAGTAAAAAAATCAAATATTTAATTGTAATTTTTGTCATGTGATTGTTATACTAATTATATAATATTCCTTTCATTAAGTATTACATAATTAAGAAGAACAATAATAACATTTGAGTTTGTTTTTTATGATAATATAATATAATTATGTATAAGGACTTTCAACCTTTTTTGGTACACCGGATTGACTGAGGATATCACAAAGGCTAGACTGATTAATTATTAAATATAAACTAAATTTAATATCAAAATTTTAATTGACTTTAATATTAAATACTAAAAATAAAAAGAAATATAGAGTAATAATAAGATTATTATAAAGCAAATGTAAATATTATAATTTAAAATTCAAATTACATTTTAATTATCGTTTGTCTCCACATTTACTTTTACTCCGTTTAAAGTAGGAAGTGGAGAAACCTAACTCATACCATCATCATTGTCACTGATAGTTGCAACCCGTCATTGATTCACATGTGCATAAACAGGAAGTAATGTGGTGGTTACATCAATGATCTTTTTAATGCGGATAACCTATCTCTTTCGGTTCCTAGAAATGTGTCTTTTCTTTCGCTCTTCTTCACTTTCGAACCTATAGTGAAATGAAGTCACATGATTAGCAAAATTTTGGGATGTATTCAATACTTTGTAGCACTTTGGACATGTGTATGGTCCATATTTTTTGTATGGTAGACTGTGGATTCTGCCATCATCAATCTTTTCATCATTCTGTTTCCTTTTCCTATGATTCTTATTAACTACTTTATCATAATCTCCAACATCAAGTGCAAAATTAAGGGTTTGAGAAATCCACCTGTGTGATTCTGTTGATGATCCTCCACGGAGATCAGGTTTATAAGAAGCTATGCAAGCATTGATCATCATATTATTGGCGTTGGTGGCATCGTTGATATTATTATTATTCGAGGGAGAAACCGAATTTCCAAACTGGACTTCAAGAATCTGCATCGCATTCCTAATTCCTGGAGCATGGCTACAAAAGTTGTTTGTAGGACTTGAAGATGATGAATCGTTATCACTTGAAGAATATGTGTAATTTCTTGTGATTTGGTCATGCACATGCAACCTCCTCATCATCATATCAATATTCACATTGGGAGATTCATGAAGCAGTGGAGGTTGATGAAGGAGAGAAGATAATTTTTTTTTTAAAGTCATCAATGGAAGGGAAGTCAAAGTAACAAAATTGAGAGAAGAATGACTTACAAGAGGGTTGGTCTATATATCGATTGTAGGGTGTGTGTCATAACCGTCTCAATGCAATTATTTTATTCTCACAATTCTTTGCAACTTCTACACCATTAATTGATTCTTAAACTTAAAAAATTAATTTACTAAAATATTGGATATACCTTTTTTAATTTGATTCTAATATGTCAATGTTATAATATATTACTCTCTAATAAATAATCAAAGTACAAGTTCATGTATTTGAGATATTAACCAAAAATTTTATTGACAAATATGGACAAAATTAATAACTCTTTGGCCAACCATAGAAACACTTTTATATCAAAATATTAAAAATCTTAATATATATTTTTTTTTACTAAAAATGAGATATTTCCTTCTTTTGACCAATTTTGAGAATCATGTTAGGCAATTCTAAATTTTGGTAAATCTATTACAGATTTTATTTAAAATTTAGTAAAAACGATATGTAATTTTAAAAAATAGTCCAATAATAAATACTTTTATCCTTTTTTTGTAAAAATTTATTTTTATTATATTTAATAATAGAGAATATATACAATATTTCATTCTAAAGCATTACAAACAGTATTATACACCATGGATAGAGTCCAAATTACATGCACTCTTAAAAGTTTGTTCAAAGTGGTGTTTTACTACTTTTAAGAAAGAATAAAAATTATTGTATTATATAAAATGGTTAAAAAATATCACATTTTATTAGAATTAACCAAAATAAAAAAAGTTCAACTTCGTATAGACTCACTTTTCAAAGTCTATGTAATTTATGTTTATTTTCTATGTTTAAAATATATTAATAACTTAATTTTAATTAAGATATTAATTTTATGATAAAAATTATAAAGAAAATTATTGCCATGTATTCTATATTTTTTGGTTTAATCGATGCTAAAATTAAGAGGCTTATAATCTATATATTTTATTTAAACAATGTGCATTGTTTTTTTATTCAAAATATTTGCCTTTGTTTATAGTTATATAAATTATTAATATTTAATTTTAGTGTATAGTAAGATTGGATGAAATGAGCGTGTGGTAGTAACAATTAAGACATATTCTACCAGGCATAGCAGGAAATCTAACATAATAATCTGGATTGCTACGGTTGGGCATTTATGGTTATTCCGCAATGACATGATTTTTAACCATTCTATATTCTCTGAGGAAAACTGTATCAATGCCATCAAATTATCGGTGTGGAAGTGGTTACGTTGAGGTGCGGTTTTACCAAAGTCTTGCAACCTATCTTTATGGTTATCCAATCCTAAGTTGTATATTAATAGTAGCTGATTGGTTTCTGCTGTTAGGGTTGAGTACCCCTTGTACTCTTTTAATCTATTATATTATCCTTGCCTTTTGAAAAAAAAGACATATTCTACCAAATTAGTAAAAAAAACATCGCAAACAATTTACTAGTAAAAAAATCAAATATTTAATTGTAATTTTTGTCATGTGATTGTTATACTAATTATATAATATTCCTTTCATTAACTATTACATAATTAAGAAGAACAATAATAACATTTGAGTTTGTTTTTTATGATAATATAATATAATTATGTATTAGGACTTTCAACCTTTTTTGGTACACCGGATTGACTGAGGATATCACAAAGGCTAGACTGATTAATTATTAAATATAAACTAAATTTAATATCAAAATTTTAATTGACTTTAATATTAAATACTAAAAATAAAAAGAAATATAGAGTAATAATAAGATTATTATAAAGCAAATGTAAATATTATAATTTAAAATTCAAATTACATTTTAATTATCGTTTGTCTCCACATTTACTTTTACTCCGTTTAAAGTAGGAAGTGGAGAAACCTAACTCATACCATCATCATTGTCACTGATAGTTGCAACCCGTCATTGATTCACATGTGCATAAACAGGAAGTAATGTGGTGGTTACATCAATGATCTTTTTAATGCGGATAACCTATCTCTTTCGGTTCCTAGAAATGTGTCTTTTCTTTCGCTCTTCTTCACTTTCGAACCTATAGTGAAATGAAGTCACATGATTAGCAAAATTTTGGGATGTATTCAATACTTTGTAGCACTTTGGACATGTGTATGGTCCATATTTTTTGTATGGTAGACTGTGGATTCTGCCATCATCAATCTTTTCATCATTCTGTTTCCTTTTCCTATGATTCTTATTAACTACTTTATCATAATCTCCAACATCAAGTGCAAAATTAAGGGTTTGAGAAATCCACCTGTGTGATTCTGTTGATGATCCTCCACGGAGATCAGGTTTATAAGAAGCTATGCAAGCATTGATCATCATATTATTGGCGTTGGTGGCATCGTTGATATTATTATTATTCGAGGGAGCAACCGAATTTCCAAATTGGACTTCAAGAATCTGCATCGCATTCCTAATTCCTGGAGCATGGCTACAAAACTTGTTTGTAGGACTTGAAGATGATGAATCGTTATCACTTGAAGAATATGTGTAATTTCTTGTGATTTGGTCATGCACATGCAACCTCCTCATCATCATAACAATATCCACATTGGGAGATTCATGAAGCGGTGGAGGTTGATGAAGGAGAGAAGATAATTTATTTTTTTAAAGTCATCAATGGAAGGGAAGTCAAAGTAACAAATATGAGAGAAGAATGACTTACAAGAGGGTTGGTCTATATATCGATTGTAGGGTGTGTGTCACAACCGTCTCAATGCAATTATTTTATTCTAACAATTATTTGCAACTTCTACACCAATAATTGATTCTTAAACTTAAAAAATTGATTTACTAAAATATTGGATATACCTTTTTTAATTTGATTCTAATATGTCAATGTTATCATTTATTACTCTCTAATAAATAATCAAAGTACAAGTTCATGTATTTGAGATATTAACCAAAAATTTTATTGACAAATATGGACAAAATTAATAACTCTTTGGCCAACCATAGAAACACTTTTATATCAAAATATTAAAAATCTTAATATATATTTTTTTTTACTAAAAATGAGATATTTCCTTCTTTTGACCAATTTTGAGAATCATGTTAGGCAATTCTAAATTTTGGTAAATCTATTACAGATTTTATTTAAAATTTAGTAAAAACGATATGTAATTTTAAAAAATAGTCCAATAATAAATACTTTTATCCTTTTTTTGTAAAAATTTATTTTTATTATATTTAATAATAGAGAATATATACAATATTTCATTCTAAAGCATTACAAACAGTATTATACACCATGGATAGAGTCCAAATTACATGCACTCTTAAAAGTTTGTTCAAAGTGGTGTTTTACTACTTTTAAGAAAGAATAAAAATTATTGTATTATATAAAATGGTTAAAAAATATCACATTTTATTAGAATTAACCAAAATAAAAAAAGTTCAACTTCGTATAGACTCACTTTTCAAAGTCTATGTAATTTATGTTTATTTTCTATGTTTAAAATATATTAATAACTTAATTTTAATTAAGATATTAATTTTATGATAAAAATTATAAAGAAAATTATTGCCATGTATTCTATATTTTTTGGTTTAATCGATGCTAAAATTAAGAGGCTTATAATCTATATATTTTATTTAAACAATGTGCATTGTTTTTTTATTCAAAATATTTGCCTTTGTTTATAGTTATATAAATTATTAATATTTAATTTTAGTGTATAGTAAGATTGGATGAAATGAGCGTGTGGTAGTAACAATTAAGACATATTCTACCAGGCATAGCAGGAAATCTAACATAATAATCTGGATTGCTACGGTTGGGCATTTATGGTTATTCCGCAATGACATGATTTTTAACCATTCTATATTCTCTGAGGAAAACTGTATCAATGCCATCAAATTATCGGTGTGGAAGTGGTTACGTTGAGGTGCGGTTTTACCAAAGTCTTGCAACCTATCTTTATGGTTATCCAATCCTAAGTTGTATATTAATAGTAGCTGATTGGTTTCTGCTGTTAGGGTTGAGTACCCCTTGTACTCTTTTAATCTATTATATTATCCTTGCCTTTTGAAAAAAAAGACATATTCTACCAAATTAGTAAAAAAAACATCGCAAACAATTTACTAGTAAAAAAATCAAATATTTAATTGTAATTTTTGTCATGTGATTGTTATACTAATTATATAATATTCCTTTCATTAAGTATTACATAATTAAGAAGAACAATAATAACATTTGAGTTTGTTTTTTATGATAATATAATATAATTATGTATTAGGACTTTCAACCTTTTTTGGTACACCGGATTGACTGAGGATATCACAAAGGCTAGACTGATTAATTATTAAATATAAACTAAATTTAATATCAAAATTTTAATTGACTTTAATATTAAATACTAAAAATAAAAAGAAATATAGAGTAATAATAAGATTATTATAAAGCAAATGTAAATATTATAATTTAAAATTCAAATTACATTTTAATTATCGTTTGTCTCCACATTTACTTTTACTCCGTTTAAAGTAGGAAGTGGAGAAACCTAACTCATACCATCATCATTGTCACTGATAGTTGCAACCCGTCATTGATTCACATGTGCATAAACAGGAAGTAATGTGGTGGTTACATCAATGATCTTTTTAATGCGGATAACCTATCTCTTTCGGTTCCTAGAAATGTGTCTTTTCTTTCGCTCTTCTTCACTTTCGAACCTATAGTGAAATGAAGTCACATGATTAGCAAAATTTTGGGATGTATTCAATACTTTGTAGCACTTTGGACATGTGTATGGTCCATATTTTTTGTATGGTAGACTGTGGATTCTGCCATCATCAATCTTTTCATCATTCTGTTTCCTTTTCCTATGATTCTTATTAACTACTTTATCATAATCTCCAACATCAAGTGCAAAATTAAGGGTTTGAGAAATCCACCTGTGTGATTCTGTTGATGATCCTCCACGGAGATCAGGTTTATAAGAAGCTATGCAAGCATTGATCATCATATTATTGGCGTTGGTGGCATCGTTGATATTATTATTATTCGAGGGAGCAACCGAATTTCCAAATTGGACTTCAAGAATCTGCATCGCATTCCTAATTCCTGGAGCATGGCTACAAAACTTGTTTGTAGGACTTGAAGATGATGAATCGTTATCACTTGAAGAATATGTGTAATTTCTTGTGATTTGGTCATGCACATGCAACCTCCTCATCATCATAACAATATCCACATTGGGAGATTCATGAAGCGGTGGAGGTTGATGAAGGAGAGAAGATAATTTATTTTTTTAAAGTCATCAATGGAAGGGAAGTCAAAGTAACAAAGATGAGAGAAGAATGACTTACAAGAGGGTTGGTCTATATATCGATTGTAGGGTGTGTGTCACAACCGTCTCAATGCAATTATTTTATTCTCACAATTATTTGCAACTTCTACACCAATAATTGATTCTTAAACTTAAAAAATTAATTTACTAAAATATTGGATATACCTTTTTTAATTTGATTCTAATATGTCAATGTTATCATTTATTACTCTCTAATAAATAATCAAAGTACAAGTTCATGTATTTGAGATATTAACCAAAAATTTTATTGACAAATATGGACAAAATTAATAACTCTTTGGCCAACCATAGAAACACTTTTATATCAAAATATTAAAAATCTTAATATATATTTTTTTTTACTAAAAATGAGATATTTCCTTCTTTTGACCAATTTTGAGAATCATGTTAGGCAATTCTAAATTTTGGTAAATCTATTACAGATTTTATTTAAAATTTAGTAAAAACGATATGTAATTTTAAAAAATAGTCCAATAATAAATACTTTTATCCTTTTTTTGTAAAAATTTATTTTTATTATATTTAATAATAGAGAATATATACAATATTTCATTCTAAAGTATTACAAACAGTATTATACACCATGGATAGAGTCCAAATTACATGCACTCTTAAAAATTTGTTCAAAGTGGTGTCTTACTACTTTTATGAAAGAATAAAAATTATTGTATTATATAAAATGGATAAAAAATATCACATTTTATTAGAATTAACCAAAATAAAAAAAGTTCAACTTCGTATAGACTCACTTTTCAAAGTCTATGTAATTTATGTTTATTTTCTATGTTTAAAATATATTAATAACTTAATTTTAATTAAGATATTAATTTTATGATAAAAATTATAAAGAAAATTATTGCCATGTATTCTATATTTTTTGGTTTAATCGATGCTAAAATTAAGAGGCTTATAATCTATATATTTTATTTAAACAATGTGCATTGTTTTTTTATTCAAAATATTTGCCTTTGTTTATAGTTATATAAATTATTAATATTTAATTTTAGTGTATAGTAAGATTGGATGAAATGAGCGTGTGGTAGTAACAATTAAGACATATTCTACCAGGCATAGCAGGAAATCTAACATAATAATCTGGATTGCTACGGTTGGGCATTTATGGTTATTCCGCAATGACATGATTTTTAACCATTCTATATTCTCTGAGGAAAACTGTATCAATGCCATCAAATTATCGGTGTGGAAGTGGTTACGTTGAGGTGCGGTTTTACCAAAGTCTTGCAACCTATCTTTATGGTTATCCAATCCTAAGTTGTATATTAATAGTAGCTGATTGGTTTCTGCTGTTAGGGTTGAGTACCCCTTGTACTCTTTTAATCTATTATATTATCCTTGCCTTTTGAAAAAAAAGACATATTCTACCAAATTAGTAAAAAAAACATCGCAAACAATTTACTAGTAAAAAAATCAAATATTTAATTGTAATTTTTGTCATGTGATTGTTATACTAATTATATAATATTCCTTTCATTAAGTATTACATAATTAAGAAGAACAATAATAACATTTGAGTTTGTTTTTTATGATAATATAATATAATTATGTATTAGGACTTTCAACCTTTTTTGGTACACCGGATTGACTGAGGATATCACAAAGGCTAGACTGATTAATTATTAAATATAAACTAAATTTAATATCAAAATTTTAATTCACTTTAATATTAAATACTAAAAATCAAAAGAAATATAGAGTAATAATAAGATTATTATAAAGCAAATGTAAATATTATAATTTAAAATTCAAATTACATTTTAATTATCGTTTGTCTCCACATTTACTTTTACTCCGTTTAAAGTAGGAAGTGGAGAAACCTAACTCATACCATCATCATTATCACTGATAGTTGCAACCCGTCATTGATTCACATATGCATAAATAGGAAGTAATGTGGTGGTTACATCAATGATCTTTTTAATGCGGATAACCTATCTCTTTCGGTTCCTAGAAATGTGTCTTTTCTTTCGCTCTTCTTCACTTTCGAACCTATAGTGAAATGAAGTCACATGATTAGCAAAATTTTGGGATGTATTCAATACTTTGTAGCACTTTGGACATGTGTATGGTCCATATTTTTTGTATGGTAGACTGTGGATTCTGCCATCATCAATCTTTTCATCATTCTGTTTCCTTTTCCTATGATTCTTATTAACTACTTTATCATAATCTCCAATATCAAGTGAAAAATTAAGGGTTTGAGAAATCCACCTGTGTGATACTGTTGATGATCCTCCACGGAGATCAGGTTTATAAGAAGCTATGCAAGCATTGATCATCATATTATTGGCGTTGGTGGCATCGTTGATATTATTATTATTCGAGGGAGCAACCGAATTTCCAAATTGGACTTCAAGAATCTGCATCGCATTCCTAATTCCTGGAGCATGGCTACAAAACTTGTTTGTAGGACTTGAAGATGATGAATCGTTATCACTTGAAGAATATGTGTAATTTCTTGTGATTTGGTCATGCACATGCAACCTCCTCATCATCATAACAATATCCACATTGGGAGATTTATGAAGCGGTGGAGGTTGATGAAGGAGAGAAGATAATTTTTTTTTTTAAAGTCATCAATGGAAGGGAAGTCAAAGTAACAAAGATGAGAGAAGAATGACTTACAAGAGGGTTGGTCTATATATCGATTGTAGGGTGTGTGTCACAACCGTCTCAATGCAATTATTTTATTCTCACAATTATTTGCAACTTCTACACCAATAATTGATTCTTAAACTTAAAAAATTAATTTACTAAAATATTGGATATACCTTTTTTAATTTGATTCTAATATGTCAATGTTATCATTTATTACTCTCTAATAAATAATCAAAGTACAAGTTCATGTATTTGAGATATTAACCAAAAATTTTATTAACAAATATGGACAAAATTAATAACTCTTTGGCCAACCATAGAAACACTTTTATATCAAAATATTAAAAATCTTAATATATATTTTTTTTTACTAAAAATGAGATATTTCCTTCTTTTGACCAATTTTGAGAATCATGTTAGGCAATTCTAAATTTTGGTAAATCTATTACAGATTTTATTTAAAATTTAGTAAAAACGATATGTAATTTTAAAAAATAGTCCAATAATAAATACTTTTATCCTTTTTTTGTAAAAATTTATTTTTATTATATTTAATAATAGAGAATATATACAATATTTCATTCTAAAGTATTACAAACAGTATTATACACCATGGATAGAGTCCAAATTACATGCACTCTTAAAAATTTGTTCAAAGTGGTGTCTTACTACTTTTATGAAAGAATAAAAATTATTGTATTATATAAAATGGATAAAAAATATCACATTTTATTAGAATTAACCAAAATAAAAAAAGTTCAACTTCGTATAGACTCACTTTTCAAAGTCTATGTAATTTATGTTTATTTTCTATGTTTAAAATATATTAATAACTTAATTTTAATTAAGATATTAATTTTATGATAAAAATTATAAAGAAAATTATTGCCATGTATTCTATATTTTTTGGTTTAATCGATGCTAAAATTAAGAGGCTTATAATCTATATATTTTATTTAAACAATGTGCATTGTTTTTTTATTCAAAATATTTGCCTTTGTTTATAGTTATATAAATTATTAATATTTAATTTTAGTGTATAGTAAGATTGGATGAAATGAGCGTCTGGTAGTAACAATTAAGACATATTCTACCAGGCATAGCAGGAAATCTAACATAATAATCTGGATTGCTACGGTTGGGCATTTATGGTTATTCCGCAATGACATGATTTTTAACCATTCTATATTCTCTGAGGAAAACTGTATCAATGCCATCAAATTATCGGTGTGGAAGTGGTTACGTTGAGGTGCGGTTTTACCAAAGTCTTGCAACCTATCTTTATGGTTATCCAATCCTAAGTTGTATATTAATAGTAGCTGATTGGTTTCTGCTGTTAGGGTTGAGTACCCCTTGTACTCTTTTAATCTATTATATTATCCTTGCCTTTTGAAAAAAAAGACATATTCTACCAAATTAGTAAAAAAAACATCGCAAACAATTTACTAGTAAAAAAATCAAATATTTAATTGTAATTTTTGTCATGTGATTGTTATACTAATTATATAATATTCCTTTCATTAAGTATTACATAATTAAGAAGAACAATAATAACATTTGAGTTTGTTTTTTATGATAATATAATATAATTATGTATTAGGACTTTCAACCTTTTTTGGTACACCGGATTGACTGAGGATATCACAAAGGCTAGACTGATTAATTATTAAATATAAACTAAATTTAATATCAAAATTTTAATTCACTTTAATATTAAATACTAAAAATCAAAAGAAATATAGAGTAATAATAAGATTATTATAAAGCAAATGTAAATATTATAATTTAAAATTCAAATTACATTTTAATTATCGTTTGTCTCCACATTTACTTTTACTCCGTTTAAAGTAGGAAGTGGAGAAACCTAACTCATACCATCATCATTATCACTGATAGTTGCAACCCGTCATTGATTCACATGTGCATAAATAGGAAGTAATGTGGTGGTTACATCAATGATCTTTTTAATGCGGATAACCTATCTCTTTCGGTTCCTAGAAATGTGTCTTTTCTTTCGCTCTTCTTCACTTTCGAACCTATAGTGAAATGAAGTCACATGATTAGCAAAATTTTGGGATGTATTCAATACTTTGTAGCACTTTGGACATGTGTATGGTCCATATTTTTTGTATGGTAGACTGTGGATTCTGCCATCATCAATCTTTTCATCATTCTGTTTCCTTTTCCTATGATTCTTATTAACTACTTTATCATAATCTCCAATATCAAGTGCAAAATTAAGGGTTTGAGAAATCCACCTGTGTGATTCTGTTGATGATCCTCCACGGAGATCAGGTTTATAAGAAGCTATGCAAGCATTGATCATCATATTATTGGCGTTGGTGGCATCGTTGATATTATTATTATTCGAGGGAGCAACCGAATTTCCAAATTGGACTTCAAGAATCTGCATCGCATTCCTAATTCCTGGAGCATGGCTACAAAACTTGTTTGTAGGACTTGAAGATGATGAATCGTTATCACTTGAAGAATATGTGTAATTTCTTGTGATTTGGTCATGCACATGCAACCTCCTCATCATCATAACAATATCCACATTGGGAGATTCATGAAGCGGTGGAGGTTGATGAAGGAGAGAAGATAATTTTTTTTTTAAAGTCATCAATGGAAGGGAAGTCAAAGTAACAAAGATGAGAGAAGAATGACTTACAAGAGGGTTGGTCTATATATCGATTGTAGGGTGTGTGTCACAACCGTCTCAATGCAATTATTTTATTCTCACAATTATTTGCAACTTCTACACCAATAATTGATTCTTAAACTTAAAAAATTAATTTACTAAAATATTGGATATACCTTTTTTAATTTGATTCTAATATGTCAATGTTATCATTTATTACTCTCTAATAAATAATCAAAGTACAAGTTCATGTATTTGAGATATTAACCAAAAATTTTATTGACAAATATGGACAAAATTAATAACTCTTTGGCCAACCATAGAAACACTTTTATATCAAAATATTAAAAATCTTAATATATATTTTTTTTTACTAAAAATGAGATATTTCCTTCTTTTGACCAATTTTGAGAATCATGTTAGGCAATTCTAAATTTTGGTAAATCTATTACAGATTTTATTTAAAATTTAGTAAAAACGATATGTAATTTTAAAAAATAGTCCAATAATAAATACTTTTATCCTTTTTTTGTAAAAATTTATTTTTATTATATTTAATAATAGAGAATATATACAATATTTCATTCTAAAGTATTACAAACAGTATTATACACCATGGATAGAGTCCAAATTACATGCACTCTTAAAAATTTGTTCAAAGTGGTGTCTTACTACTTTTATGAAAGAATAAAAATTATTGTATTATATAAAATGGATAAAAAATATCACATTTTATTAGAATTAACCAAAATAAAAAAAGTTCAACTTCGTATAGACTCACTTTTCAAAGTCTATGTAATTTATTTTTATTTTCTATGTTTAAAATATATTAATAACTTAATTTTAATTAAGATATTAATTTTATGATAAAAATTATAAAGAAAATTATTGCCATGTATTCTATATTTTTTGGTTTAATCGATGCTAAAATTAAGAGGCTTATAATCTATATATTTTATTTAAACAATGTGCATTGTTTTTTTATTCAAAATATTTGCCTTTGTTTATAGTTATATAAATTATTAATATTTAATTTTAGTGTATAGTAAGATTGGATGAAATGAGCGTGTGGTAGTAACAATTAAGACATATTCTACCAGGCATAGCAGGAAATCTAACATAATAATCTGGATTGCTACGGTTGGGCATTTATGGTTATTCCGCAATGACATGATTTTTAACCATTCTATATTCTCTGAGGAAAACTGTATCAATGCCATCAAATTATCGGTGTGGAAGTGGTTACGTTGAGGTGCGGTTTTACCAAAGTCTTGCAACCTATCTTTATGGTTATCCAATCCTAAGTTGTATATTAATAGTAGCTGATTGGTTTCTGCTGTTAGGGTTGAGTACCCCTTGTACTCTTTTAATCTATTAGATTATCCTTGCCTTTTGAAAAAAAAGACATATTCTACCAAATTAGTGAAAAAAACATCGCAAACAATTTACTAGTAAAAAAATCAAATATTTAATTGTAATTTTTGTCATGTGATTGTTATACTAATTATATAATATTCCTTTCATTAAGTATTACATAATTAAGAAGAACAATAATAACATTTGAGTTTGTTTTTTATGATAATATAATATAATTATGTATAAGGACTTTCAACCTTTTTTGGTACACCGGATTGACTGAGGATATCACAAAGGCTAGACTGATTAATTATTAAATATAAACTAAATTTAATATCAAAATTTTAATTCACTTTAATATTAAATACTAAAAATAAAAAGAAATATAGAGTAATAATAAGATTATTATAAAGCAAATGTAAATATTATAATTTAAAATTCAAATTACATTTTAATTATCGTTTGTCTCCACATTTACTTTTACTCCGTTTAAAGTAGGAAGTGGAGAAACCTAACTCATACCATCATCATTGTCACTGATAGTTGCAACCCGTCATTGATTCACATGTGCATAAACAGGAAGTAATGTGGTGGTTACATCAATGATCTTTTTAATGCGGATAACCTATCTCTTTCGGTTCCTAGAAATGTGTCTTTTCTTTCGCTCTTCTTCACTTTCGAACCTATAGTGAAATGAAGTCACATGATTAGCAAAATTTTGGGATGTATTCAATACTTTGTAGCACTTTGGACATGTGTATGGTCCATATTTTTTGTATGGTAGACTGTGGATTCTGCCATCATCAATCTTTTCATCATTCTGTTTCCTTTTCCTATGATTCTTATTAACTACTTTATCATAATCTCCAACATCAAGTGCAAAATTAAGGGTTTGAGAAATCCACCTGTGTGATTCTGTTGATGATCCTCCACGGAGATCAGGTTTATAAGAAGCTATGCAAGCATTGATCATCATATTATTGGCGTTGGTGGCATCGTTGATATTATTATTATTCGAGGGAGCAACCGAATTTCCAAACTGGACTTCAAGAATCTGCATCGCATTCCTAATTCCTGGAGCATGGCTACAAAAGTTGTTTGTAGGACTTGAAGATGATGAATCGTTATCACTTGAAGAATATGTGTAATTTCTTGTGATTTGGTCATGCACATGCAACCTCCTCATCATCATATCAATATTCACATTGGGAGATTCATGAAGCGGTGGAGGTTGATGAAGGAGAGAAGATAATTTTTTTTTTAAAGTCATCAATGGAAGGGAAGTCAAAGTAACAAAATTGAGAGAAGAATGACTTACAAGAGGGTTGGTCTATATATCGATTGTAGGGTGTGTGTCATAACCGTCTCAATGCAATTATTTTATTCTCACAATTCTTTGCAACTTCTACACCATTAATTGATTCTTAAACTTAAAAAATTAATTTACTAAAATATTGGATATACCTTTTTTAATTTGATTCTAATATGTCAATATTATAATATATTACTCTCTAATAAATAATCAAAGTACAAGTTCATGTATTTGAGATATTAACCAAAAATTTTATTGACAAATATGGACAAAATTAATAACTCTTTGGCCAACCATAGAAACACTTTTATATCAAAATATTAAAAATCTTAATATATATTTATTTTTACTAAAAATGAGATATTTCCTTCTTTTGACCAATTTTGAGAATCATGTTAGGCAATTCTAAATTTTGGTAAATCTATTACAGATTTTATTTAAAATTTAGTAAAAACGATATGTAATTTTAAAAAATAGTCCAATAATAAATACTTTTATCCTTTTTTTGTAAAAATTTATTTTTATTATATTTAATAATAGAGAATATATACAATATTTCATTCTAAAGCATTACAAACAGTATTATACACCATGGATAGAGTCCAAATTACATGCACTCTTAAAAGTTTGTTCAAAGTGGTGTTTTACTACTTTTAAGAAAGAATAAAAATTATTGTATTATATAAAATGGATAAAAAATATCACATTTTATTAGAATTAACCAAAATAAAAAAAGTTCAACTTCGTATAGACTCAGTTTTCAAAGTCTATGTAATTTATGTTTATTTTCTATGTTTAAAATATATTAATAACTTAATTTTAATTAAGATATTAATTTTATGATAAAAATTATAAAGAAAATTATTGCCATGTATTCTATATTTTTTGGTTTAATCGATGCTAAAATTAAGAGGCTTATAATCTATATATTTTTTTTAAACAATGTGCATTGTTTTTTTATTCAAAATATTTGCCTTCGTTTATAGTTATATAAATTATTAATATTTAATTTTAGTGTATAGTAAGATTGGATGAAATGAGCGTGTGGTAGTAACAATTAAGACATATTCTACCAGGCATAGCAGGAAATCTAACATAATAATCTGGATTGCTACGGTTGGGCATTTATGGTTATTCCGCAATGACATGATTTTTAACCATTCTATATTCTCTGAGGAAAACTGTATCAATGCCATCAAATTATCGGTGTGGAAGTGGTTACGTTGAGGTGCGGTTTTACCAAAGTCTTGCAACCTATCTTTATGGTTATCCAATCCTAAGTTGTATATTAATAGTAGCTGATTGGTTTCTGCTGTTAGGGTTGAGTACCCCTTGTACTCTTTTAATCTATTATATTATCCTTGCCTTTTGAAAAAAAAGACATATTCTACCAAATTAGTAAAAAAAACATCGCAAACAATTTACTAGTAAAAAAATCAAATATTTAATTGTAATTTTTGTCATGTGATTGTTATACTAATTATATAATATTCCTTTCATTAAGTATTACATAATTAAGAAGAACAATAATAACATTTGAGTTTGTTTTTTATGATAATATAATATAATTATGTATTAGGACTTTCAACCTTTTTTGGTACACCGGATTGACTGAGGATATCACAAAGGCTAGACTGATTAATTATTAAATATAAACTAAATTTAATATCAAAATTTTAATTCACTTTAATATTAAATACTAAAAATCAAAAGAAATATAGAGTAATAATAAGATCATTATAAAGCAAATGTAAATATTATAATTTAAAATTCAAATTACATTTTAATTATCGTTTGTCTCCACATTTACTTTTACTCCGTTTAAAGTAGGAAGTGGAGAAACCTAACTCATACCATCATCATTATCACTGATAGTTGCAACCCGTCATTGATTCACATGTGCATAAATAGGAAGTAATGTGGTGGTTACATCAATGATCTTTTTAATGCGGATAACCTATCTCTTTCGGTTCCTAGAAATGTGTCTTTTCTTTCGCTCTTCTTCACTTTCGAACCTATAGTGAAATGAAGTCACATGATTAGCAAAATTTTGGGATGTATTCAATACTTTGTAGCACTTTGGACATGTGTATGGTCCATATTTTTTGTATGGTAGACTGTGGATTCTGCCATCATCAATCTTTTCATCATTCTGTTTCCTTTTCCTATGATTCTTATTAACTACTTTATCATAATCTCCAATATCAAGTGCAAAATTAAGGGTTTGAGAAATCCACCTGTGTGATTCTGTTGATGATCCTCCACGGAGATCAGGTTTATAAGAAGCTATGCAAGCATTGATCATCATATTATTGGCGTTGGTGGCATCGTTGATATTATTATTATTCGAGGGAGCAACCGAATTTCCAAATTGGACTTCAAGAATCTGCATCGCATTCCTAATTCCTGGAGCATGGCTACAAAACTTGTTTGTAGGACTTGAAGATGATGAATCGTTATCACTTGAAGAATATGTGTAATTTCTTGTGATTTGGTCATGCACATGCAACCTCCTCATCATCATAACAATATCCACATTGGGAGATTCATGAAGCGGTGGAGGTTGATGAAGGAGAGAAGATAATTTTTTTTTTTAAAGTCATCAATGGAAGGGAAGTCAAAGTAACAAAGATGAGAGAAGAATGACTTACAAGAGGGTTGGTCTATATATCGATTGTAGGGTGTGTGTGACAACCGTCTCAATGCAATTATTTTATTCTCACAATTATTTGCAACTTCTACACTAATAATTGATTCTTAAACTTAAAAAATTAATTTACCAAAATATTGGATATACCTTTTTTAATTTGATTCTAATATGTCAATGTTATCATTTATTACTCTCTAATAAATAATCAAAGTACAAGTTCATGTATTTGAGATATTAACCAAAAATTTTATTGACAAATATGGACAAAATTAATAACTCTTTGGCCAACCATAGAAACACTTTTATATCAAAATATTAAAAATCTTAATATATATTTTTTTTTACTAAAAATGAGATATTTCCTTCTTTTGACCAATTTTGAGAATCATGTTAGGCAATTCTAAATTTTGGTAAATCTATTACAGATTTTATTTAAAATTTAGTAAAAACGATATGTAATTTTAAAAAATAGTCCAATAATAAATACTTTTATCCTTTTTTTGTAAAAATTTATTTTTATTATATTTAATAATAGAGAATATATACAATATTTCATTCTAAAGCATTACAAACAGTATTATACACCATGGATAGAGTCCAAATTACATGCACTCTTAAAAGTTTGTTCAAAGTGGTGTTTTACTACTTTTAAGAAAGAATAAAAATTATTGTATTATATAAAATGGATAAAAAATATCACATTTTATTAGAATTAACCAAAATAAAAAAAGTTCAACTTCGTATAGACTCAGTTTTCAAAGTCTATGTAATTTATGTTTATTTTCTATGTTTAAAATATATTAATAACTTAATTTTAATTAAGATATTAATTTTATGATAAAAATTATAAAGAAAATTATTGCCATGTATTCTATATTTTTTGGTTTAATCGATGCTAAAATTAAGAGGCTTATAATCTATATATTTTATTTAAACAATGTGCATTGTTTTTTTATTCAAAATATTTGCCTTTGTTTATAGTTATATAAATTATTAATATTTAATTTTAGTGTATAGTAAGATTGGATGAAATGAGCGTGTGGTAGTAACAATTAAGACATATTCTACGAGGCATAGCAGGAAATCTAACATAATAATCTGGATTGCTACGGTTGGGCATTTATGGTTATTCCGCAATGACATGATTTTTAACCATTCTATATTCTCTGAGGAAAACTGTATCAATGCCATCAAATTATCGGTGTGGAAGTGGTTACGTTGAGGTGCGGTTTTACCAAAGTCTTGCAACCTATCTTTATGGTTATCCAATCCTAAGTTGTATATTAATAGTAGCTGATTGGTTTCTGCTGTTAGGGTTGAGTACCCCTTGTACTCTTTTAATCTATTATATTATCCTTGCCTTTTGAAAAAGAAGACATATTCTACCAAATTAGTAAAAAAAACATCGCAAACAATTTACTAGTAAAAAAATCAAATATTTAATTGTAATTTTTGTCATGTGATTGTTATACTAATTATATAATATTCCTTTCATTAAGTATTACATAATTAAGAAGAACAATAATAACATTTGAGTTTGTTTTTTATGATAATATAATATAATTATGTATTAGGACTTTCAACCTTTTTTGGTACACCGGATTGACTGAGGATATCACAAAGGCTAGACTGATTAATTATTAAATATAAACTAAATTTAATATCAAAATTTTAATTCACTTTAATATTAAATACTAAAAATCAAAAGAAATATAGAGTAATAATAAGATTATTATAAAGCAAATGTAAATATTATAATTTAAAATTCAAATTACATTTTAATTATCGTTTGTCTCCACATTTACTTTTACTCCGTTTAAAGTAGGAAGTGGAGAAACCTAACTCATACCATCATCATTATCACTGATAGTTGCAACCCGTCATTGATTCACATGTGCATAAATAGGAAGTAATGTGGTGGTTATATCAATGATCTTTTTAATGCGGATAACCTATCTCTTTCGGTTCCTAGAAATGTGTCTTTTCTTTCGCTCTTCTTCACTTTCGAACCTATAGTGAAATGAAGTCACATGATTAGCAAAATTTTGGGATGTATTCAATACTTTGTAGCACTTTGGACATGTGTATGGTCCATATTTTTTGTATGGTAGACTGTGGATTCTGCCATCATCAATCTTTTCATCATTCTGTTTCCTTTTCCTATGATTCTTATTAACTACTTTATCATAATCTCCAATATCAAGTGCAAAATTAAGGGTTTGAGAAATCCACCTGTGTGATTCTGTTGATGATCCTCCACGGAGATCAGGTTTATAAGAAGCTATGCAAGCATTGATCATCATATTATTGGCGTTGGTGGCATCGTTGATATTATTATTATTCGAGGGAGCAACCGAATTTCCAAATTGGACTTCAAGAATCTGCATCGCATTCCTAATTCCTGGAGCATGGCTACAAAACTTGTTTGTAGGACTTGAAGATGATGAATCGTTATCACTTGAAGAATATGTGTAATTTCTTGTGATTTGGTCATGCACATGCAACCTCCTCATCATCATAACAATATCCACATTGGGAGATTTATGAAGCGGTGGAGGTTGATGAAGGAGAGAAGATAATTTTTTTTTTAAAGTCATCAATGGAAGGGAAGTCAAAGTAACAAAGATGAGAGAAGAATGACTTACAAGAGGGTTGGTCTATATATCGATTGTAGGGTGTGTGTCACAACCGTCTCAATGCAATTATTTTATTCTCACAATTATTTGCAACTTCTACACCAATAATTGATTCTTAAACTTAAAAAATTAATTTACTAAAATATTGGATATACCTTTTTTAATTTGATTCTAATATGTCAATGTTATCATTTATTACTCTCTAATAAATAATCAAAGTACAAGTTCATGTATTTGAGATATTAACCAAAAATTTTATTGACAAATATGGACAAAATTAATAACTCTTTGGCCAACCATAGAAACACTTTTATATCAAAATATTAAAAATCTTAATATATATTTTTTTTTACTAAAAATGAGATATTTCCTTCTTTTGACCAATTTTGAGAATCATGTTAGGCAATTCTAAATTTTGGTAAATCTATTACAGATTTTATTTAAAATTTAGTAAAAACGATATGTAATTTTAAAAAATAGTCCAATAATAAATACTTTTATCCTTTTTTTGTAAAAATTTATTTTTATTATATTTAATAATAGAGAATATATACAATATTTCATTCTAAAGTATTACAAACAGTATTATACACCATGGATAGAGTCCAAATTACATGCACTCTTAAAAATTTGTTCAAAGTGGTGTCTTACTACTTTTATGAAAGAATAAAAATTATTGTATTATATAAAATGGATAAAAAATATCACATTTTATTAGAATTAACCAAAATAAAAAAAGTTCAACTTCGTATAGACTCACTTTTCAAAGTCTATGTAATTTATGTTTATTTTCTATGTTTAAAATATATTAATAACTTAATTTTAATTAAGATATTAATTTTATGATAAAAATTATAAAGAAAATTATTGCCATGTATTCTATATTTTTTGGTTTAATCGATGCTAAAATTAAGAGGCTTATAATCTATATATTTTATTTAAACAATGTGCATTGTTTTTTTATTCAAAATATTTGCCTTTGTTTATAGTTATATAAATTATTAATATTTAATTTTAGTGTATAGTAAGATTGGATGAAATGAGCGTGTGGTAGTAACAATTAAGACATATTCTACCAGGCATAGCAGGAAATCTAACATAATAATCTGGATTGCTACGGTTGGGCATTTATGGTTATTCCGCAATGACATGATTTTTAACCATTCTATATTCTCTGAGGAAAACTGTATCAATGCCATCAAATTATCGGTGTGGAAGTGGTTACGTTGAGGTGCGGTTTTACCAAAGTCTTGCAACCTATCTTTATGGTTATCCAATCCTAAGTTGTATATTAATAGTAGCTGATTGGTTTCTGCTGTTAGGGTTGAGTACCCCTTGTACTCTTTTAATCTATTATATTATCCTTGCCTTTTGAAAAAAAAGACATATTCTACCAAATTAGTAAAAAAAACATCGCAAACAATTTACTAGTAAAAAAATCAAATATTTAATTGTAATTTTTGTCATGTGATTGTTATACTAATTATATAATATTCCTTTCATTAAGTATTACATAATTAAGAAGAACAATAATAACATTTGAGTTTGTTTTTTATGATAATATAATATAATTATGTATTAGGACTTTCAACCTTTTTTGGTACACCGGATTGACTGAGGATATCACAAAGGCTAGACTGATTAATTATTAAATATAAACTAAATTTAATATCAAAATTTTAATTCACTTTAATATTAAATACTAAAAATCAAAAGAAATATAGAGTAATAATAAGATTATTATAAAGCAAATGTAAATATTATAATTTAAAATTCAAATTACATTTTAATTATCGTTTGTCTCCACATTTACTTTTACTCCGTTTAAAGTAGGAAGTGGAGAAACCTAACTCATACCATCATCATTATCACTGATAGTTGCAACCCGTCATTGATTCACATGTGCATAAATAGGAAGTAATGTGGTGGTTATATCAATGATCTTTTTAATGCGGATAACCTATCTCTTTCGGTTCCTAGAAATGTGTCTTTTCTTTCGCTCTTCTTCACTTTCGAACCTATAGTGAAATGAAGTCACATGATTAGCAAAATTTTGGGATGTATTCAATACTTTGTAGCACTTTGGACATGTGTATGGTCCATATTTTTTGTATGGTAGACTGTGGATTCTGCCATCATCAATCTTTTCATCATTCTGTTTCCTTTTCCTATGATTCTTATTAACTACTTTATCATAATCTCCAATATCAAGTGCAAAATTAAGGGTTTGAGAAATCCACCTGTGTGATTCTGTTGATGATCCTCCACGGAGATCAGGTTTATAAGAAGCTATGCAAGCATTGATCATCATATTATTGGCGTTGGTGGCATCGTTGATATTATTATTATTCGAGGGAGCAACCGAATTTCCAAATTGGACTTCAAGAATCTGCATCGCATTCCTAATTCCTGGAGCATGGCTACAAAACTTGTTTGTAGGACTTGAAGATGATGAATCGTTATCACTTGAAGAATATGTGTAATTTCTTGTGATTTGGTCATGCACATGCAACCTCCTCATCATCATAACAATATCCACATTGGGAGATTCATGAAGCGGTGGAGGTTGATGAAGGAGAGAAGATAATTTTTTTTTTAAAGTCATCAATGGAAGGGAAGTCAAAGTAACAAAGATGAGAGAAGAATGACTTACAAGAGGGTTGGTCTATATATCGATTGTAGGGTGTGTGTGACAACCGTCTCAATGCAATTATTTTATTCTCACAATTATTTGCAACTTCTAAACCAATAATTGATTCTTAAACTTAAAAAATTAATTTACTAAAATATTGGATATACCTTTTTTAATTTGATTCTAATATGTCAATGTTATCATTTATTACTCTCTAATAAATAATCAAAGTACAAGTTCATGTATTTGAGATATTAACCAAAAATTTTATTGACAAATATGGACAAAATTAATAACTCTTTGGCCAACCATAGAAACACTTTTATATCAAAATATTAAAAATCTTAATATATATTTTTTTTTACTAAAAATGAGATATTTCCTTCTTTTGACCAATTTTGAGAATCATGTTAGGCAATTCTAAATTTTGGTAAATCTATTACAGATTTTATTTAAAATTTAGTAAAAACGATATGTAATTTTAAAAAATAGTCCAATAATAAATACTTTTATCCTTTTTTTGTAAAAATTTATTTTTATTATATTTAATAATAGAGAATATATACAATATTTCATTCTAAAGCATTACAAACAGTATTATACACCATGGATAGAGTCCAAATTACATGCACTCTTAAAAGTTTGTTCAAAGTGGTGTTTTACTACTTTTAAGAAAGAATAAAAATTATTGTATTATATAAAATGGATAAAAAATATCACATTTTATTAGAATTAACCAAAATAAAAAAAGTTCAACTTCGTATAGACTCAGTTTTCAAAGTCTATGTAATTTATGTTTATTTTCTATGTTTAAAATATATTAATAACTTAATTTTAATTAAGATATTAATTTTATGATAAAAATTATAAAGAAAATTATTGCCATGTATTCTATATTTTTTGGTTTAATCGATGCTAAAATTAAGAGGCTTATAATCTATATATTTTATTTAAACAATGTGCATTGTTTTTTTATTCAAAATATTTGCCTTTGTTTATAGTTATATAAATTATTAATATTTAATTTTAGTGTATAGTAAGATTGGATGAAATGAGCGTGTGGTAGTAACAATTAAGACATATTCTACGAGGCATAGCAGGAAATCTAACATAATAATCTGGATTGCTACGGTTGGGCATTTATGGTTATTCCGCAATGACATGATTTTTAACCATTCTATATTCTCTGAGGAAAACTGTATCAATGCCATCAAATTATCGGTGTGGAAGTGGTTACGTTGAGGTGCGGTTTTACCAAAGTCTTGGAACCTATCTTTATGGTTATCCAATCCTAAGTTGTATATTAATAGTAGCTGATTGGTTTCTGCTGTTAGGGTTGAGTACCCCTTGTACTCTTTTAATCTATTATATTATCCTTGCCTTTTGAAAAAAAAGACATATTCTACCAAATTAGTAAAAAAAACATCGCAAACAATTTACTAGTAAAAAAATCAAATATTTAATTGTAATTTTTGTCATGTGATTGTTATACTAATTATATAATATTCCTTTCATTAAGTATTACATAATTAAGAAGAACAATAATAACATTTGAGTTTGTTTTTTATGATAATATAATATAATTATGTATTAGGACTTTCAACCTTTTTTGGTACACCGGATTGACTGAGGATATCACAAAGGCTAGACTGATTAATTATTAAATATAAACTAAATTTAATATCAAAATTTTAATTCACTTTAATATTAAATACTAAAAATCAAAAGAAATATAGAGTAATAATAAGATTATTATAAAGCAAATGTAAATATTATAATTTAAAATTCAAATTACATTTTAATTATCGTTTGTCTCCACATTTACTTTTACTCCGTTTAAAGTAGGAAGTGGAGAAACCTAACTCATACCATCATCATTGTCACTGATAGTTGCAACCCGTCATTGATTCACATGTGCATAAATAGGAAGTAATGTGGTGGTTACATCAATGATCTTTTTAATGCGGATAACCTATCTCTTTCGGTTCCTAGAAATGTGTCTTTTCTTTCGCTCTTCTTCACTTTCGAACCTATAGTGAAATGAAGTCACATGATTAGCAAAATTTTGGGATGTATTCAATACTTTGTAGCACTTTGGACATGTGTATGGTCCATATTTTTTGTATGGTAGACTGTGGATTCTGCCATCATCAATCTTTTCATCATTCTGTTTCCTTTTCCTATGATTCTTATTAACTACTTTATCATAATCTCCAATATCAAGTGCAAAATTAAGGGTTTGAGAAATCCACCTGTGTGATTCTGTTGATGATCCTCCACGGAGATCAGGTTTATAAGAAGCTATGCAAGCATTGATCATCATATTATTGGCGTTGGTGGCATCGTTGATATTATTATTATTCGAGGGAGCAACCGAATTTCCAAATTGGACTTCAAGAATCTGCATCGCATTCCTAATTCCTGGAGCATGGCTACAAAACTTGTTTGTAGGACTTGAAGATGATGAATCGTTATCACTTGAAGAATATGTGTAATTTCTTGTGATTTGGTCATGCACATGCAACCTCCTCATCATCATAACAATATCCACATTGGGAGATTCATGAAGCGGTGGAGGTTGATGAAGGAGAGAAGATAATTTTTTTTTTAAAGTCATCAATGGAAGGGAAGTCAAAGTAACAAAGATGAGAGAAGAATGACTTACAAGAGGGTTGGTCTATATATCGATTGTAGGGTGTGTGTGACAACCGTCTCAATGCAATTATTTTATTCTCACAATTATTTGCAACTTCTAAACCAATAATTGATTCTTAAACTTAAAAAATTAATTTACTAAAATATTGGATATACCTTTTTTAATTTGATTCTAATATGTCAATGTTATCATTTATTACTCTCTAATAAATAATCAAAGTACAAGTTCATGTATTTGAGATATTAACCAAAAATTTTATTGACAAATATGGACAAAATTAATAACTCTTTGGCCAACCATAGAAACACTTTTATATCAAAATATTAAAAATCTTAATATATATTTTTTTTTACTAAAAATGAGATATTTCCTTCTTTTGACCAATTTTGAGAATCATGTTAGGCAATTCTAAATTTTGGTAAATCTATTACAGATTTTATTTAAAATTTAGTAAAAACGATATGTAATTTTAAAAAATAGTCCAATAATAAATACTTTTATCCTTTTTTTGTAAAAATTTATTTTTATTATATTTAATAATAGAGAATATATACAATATTTCATTCTAAAGCATTACAAACAGTATTATACACCATGGATAGAGTCCAAATTACATGCACTCTTAAAAGTTTGTTCAAAGTGGTGTTTTACTACTTTTAAGAAAGAATAAAAATTATTGTATTATATAAAATGGATAAAAAATATCACATTTTATTAGAATTAACCAAAATAAAAAAAGTTCAACTTCGTATAGACTCAGTTTTCAAAGTCTATGTAATTTATGTTTATTTTCTATGTTTAAAATATATTAATAACTTAATTTTAATTAAGATATTAATTTTATGATAAAAATTATAAAGAAAATTATTGCCATGTATTCTATATTTTTTGGTTTAATCGATGCTAAAATTAAGAGGCTTATAATCTATATATTTTATTTAAACAATGTGCATTGTTTTTTTATTCAAAATATTTGCCTTTGTTTATAGTTATATAAATTATTAATATTTAATTTTAGTGTATAGTAAGATTGGATGAAATGAGCGTGTGGTAGTAACAATTAAGACATATTCTACGAGGCATAGCAGGAAATCTAACATAATAATCTGGATTGCTACGGTTGGGCATTTATGGTTATTCCGCAATGACATGATTTTTAACCATTCTATATTCTCTGAGGAAAACTGTATCAATGCCATCAAATTATCGGTGTGGAAGTGGTTACGTTGAGGTGCGGTTTTACCAAAGTCTTGGAACCTATCTTTATGGTTATCCAATCCTAAGTTGTATATTAATAGTAGCTGATTGGTTTCTGCTGTTAGGGTTGAGTACCCCTTGTACTCTTTTAATCTATTATATTATCCTTGCCTTTTGAAAAAAAAGACATATTCTACCAAATTAGTAAAAAAAACATCGCAAACAATTTACTAGTAAAAAAATCAAATATTTAATTGTAATTTTTGTCATGTGATTGTTATACTAATTATATAATATTCCTTTCATTAAGTATTACATAATTAAGAAGAACAATAATAACATTTGAGTTTGTTTTTTATGATAATATAATATAATTATGTATTAGGACTTTCAACCTTTTTTGGTACACCGGATTGACTGAGGATATCACAAAGGCTAGACTGATTAATTATTAAATATAAACTAAATTTAATATCAAAATTTTAATTCACTTTAATATTAAATACTAAAAATCAAAAGAAATATAGAGTAATAATAAGATTATTATAAAGCAAATGTAAATATTATAATTTAAAATTCAAATTACATTTTAATTATCGTTTGTCTCCACATTTACTTTTACTCCGTTTAAAGTAGGAAGTGGAGAAACCTAACTCATACCATCATCATTGTCACTGATAGTTGCAACCCGTCATTGATTCACATGTGCATAAATAGGAAGTAATGTGGTGGTTACATCAATGATCTTTTTAATGCGGATAACCTATCTCTTTCGGTTCCTAGAAATGTGTCTTTTCTTTCGCTCTTCTTCACTTTCGAACCTATAGTGAAATGAAGTCACATGATTAGCAAAATTTTGGGATGTATTCAATACTTTGTAGCACTTTGGACATGTGTATGGTCCATATTTTTTGTATGGTAGACTGTGGATTCTGCCATCATCAATCTTTTCATCATTCTGTTTCCTTTTCCTATGATTCTTATTAACTACTTTATCATAATCTCCAATATCAAGTGCAAAATTAAGGGTTTGAGAAATCCACCTGTGTGATTCTGTTGATGATCCTCCACGGAGATCAGGTTTATAAGAAGCTATGCAAGCATTGATCATCATATTATTGGCGTTGGTGGCATCGTTGATATTATTATTATTCGAGGGAGCAACCGAATTTCCAAATTGGACTTCAAGAATCTGCATCGCATTCCTAATTCCTGGAGCATGGCTACAAAACTTGTTTGTAGGACTTGAAGATGATGAATCGTTATCACTTGAAGAATATGTGTAATTTCTTGTGATTTGGTCATGCACATGCAACCTCCTCATCATCATAACAATATCCACATTGGGAGATTCATGAAGCGGTGGAGGTTGATGAAGGAGAGAAGATAATTTTTTTTTTAAAGTCATCAATGGAAGGGAAGTCAAAGTAACAAAGATGAGAGAAGAATGACTTACAAGAGGGTTGGTCTATATATCGATTGTAGGGTGTGTGTGACAACCGTTTCAATGCAATTATTTTATTCTCACAATTATTTGCAACTTCTAAACCAATAATTGATTCTTAAACTTAAAAAATTAATTTACTAAAATATTGGATATACCTTTTTTAATTTGATTCTAATACGTCAATGTTATCATTTATTACTCTCTAATAAATAATCAAAGTACAAGTTCATGTATTTGAGATATTAACCAAAAATTTTATTGACAAATATGGACAAAATTAATAACTCTTTGGCCAACCATAGAAACACTTTTATATCAAAATATTAAAAATCTTAATATATATTTTTTTTTACTAAAAATGAGATATTTCCTTCTTTTGACCAATTTTGAGAATCATGTTAGGCAATTCTAAATTTTGGTAAATCTATTACAGATTTTATTTAAAATTTAGTAAAAACGATATGTAATTTTAAAAAATAGTCCAATAATAAATACTTTTACCTTTTTTTTGTAAAAATTTATTTTTATTATATTTAATAATAGAGAATATATACAATATTTCATTCTAAAGTATTACAAACAGTATTATACACCATGCATAGAGTCCAAATTACATGCACTCTTAAAAATTTGTTCAAAGTGGTGTCTTACTACTTTTATGAAAGAATAAAAAATATTGTATTATATAAAATGGATAAAAAATATCACATTTTATTAGAATTAACCAAAATAAAAAAAGTTCAACTTCGTATAGACTCACTTTTCAAAGTCTATGTAATTTATGTTTATTTTCTATGTTTAAAATATATTAATAACTTAATTTTAATTAAGATATTAATTTTATGATAAAAATTATAAAGAAAATTATTGCCATGTATTCTATATTTTTTGGTTTAATCGATGCTAAAATTAAGAGGCTTATAATCTATATATTTTATTTAAACAATGTGCATTGTTTTTTTATTCAAAATATTTGCCTTTGTTTATAGTTATATAAATTATTAATATTTAATTTTAGTGTATAGTAAGATTGGATGAAATGAGCGTGTGGTAGTAACAATTAAGACATATTCTACCAGGCATAGCAGGAAATCTAACATAATAATCTGGATTGCTACGGTTGGGCATTTATGGTTATTCCGCAATGACATGATTTTTAACCATTCTATATTCTCTGAGGAAAACTGTATCAATGCCATCAAATTATCGGTGTGGAAGTGGTTACGTTGAGGTGCGGTTTTACCAAAGTCTTGGAACCTATCTTTATGGTTATCCAATCCTAAGTTGTATATTAATAGTAGCTGATTGGTTTCTGCTGTTAGGGTTGAGTACCCCTTGTACTCTTTTAATCTATTATATTATCCTTGCCTTTTGAAAAAAAAGACATATTCTACCAAATTAGTAAAAAAAACATCGCAAACAATTTACTAGTAAAAAAATCAAATATTTAATTGTAATTTTTGTCATGTGATTGTTATACTAATTATATAATATTCCTTTCATTAAGTATTACATAATTAAGAAGAACAATAATAACATTTGAGTTTGTTTTTTATGATAATATAATATAATTATGTATTAGGACTTTCAAACTTTTTTGGTACACCGGATTGACTGAGGATATCACAAAGGCTAGACTGATTAATTATTAAATATAAACTAAATTTAATATCAAAATTTTAATTCACTTTAATATTAAATACTAAAAATCAAAAGAAATATAGAGTAATAATAAGATTATTATAAAGCAAATGTAAATATTATAATTTAAAATTCAAATTACATTTTAATTATCGTTTGTCTCCACATTTACTTTTACTCCGTTTAAAGTAGGAAGTGGAGAAACCTAACTCATACCATCATCATTGTCACTGATAGTTGCAACCCGTCATTGATTCACATGTGCATAAATAGGAAGTAATGTGGTGGTTACATCAATGATCTTTTTAATGCGGATAACCTATCTCTTTCGGTTCCTAGAAATGTGTCTTTTCTTTCGCTCTTCTTCACTTTCGAACCTATAGTGAAATGAAGTCACATGATTAGCAAAATTTTGGGATGTATTCAATACTTTGTAGCACTTTGGACATGTGTATGGTCCATATTTTTTGTATGGTAGACTGTGGATTCTGCCATCATCAATCTTTTCATCATTCTGTTTCCTTTTCCTATGATTCTTATTAACTACTTTATCATAATCTCCAATATCAAGTGCAAAATTAAGGGTTTGAGAAATCCACCTGTGTGATTCTGTTGATGATCCTCCATGGAGATCAGGTTTATAAGAAGCTATGCAAGCATTGATCATCATATTATTGGCGTTGGTGGCATCGTTGATATTATTATTATTCGAGGGAGCAACCGAATTTCCAAATTGGACTTCAAGAATCTGCATCGCATTCCTAATTCCTGGAGCATGGCTACAAAACTTGTTTGTAGGACTTGAAGATGATGAATTGTTATCACTTGAAGAATATGTGTAATTTCTTGTGATTTGGTCATGCACATGCAACCTCCTCATCATCATAACAATATCCACATTGGGAGATTCATGAAGCGGTGGAGGTTGATGAAGGAGAGAAGATAATTTTTTTTTTTAAAGTCATCAATGGAAGGGAAGTCAAAGTAACAAAGATGAGAGAAGAATGACTTACAAGAGGGTTGGTCTATATATCGATTGTAGGGTGTGTGTGACAACCGTCTCAATGCAATTATTTTATTCTCACAATTATTTGCAACTTCTACACCAATAATTGATTCTTAAACTTAAAAAATTAATTTACTAAAATATTGGATATACCTTTTTTAATTTGATTCTAATATGTCAATGTTATCATTTATTACTCTCTAATAAATAATCAAAGTACAAGTTCATGTGTTTGAGATATTAACCAAAAATTTTATTGACAAATATGGACAAAATTAATAACTCTTTGGCCAACCATAGAAACACTTTTATATCAAAATATTAAAAATCTTAATATATATTTTTTTTTACTAAAAATGAGATATTTCCTTCTTTTGACCAATTTTGAGAATCATGTTAGGCAATTCTAAATTTTGGTAAATCTATTACAGATTTTATTTAAAATTTAGTAAAAACGATATGTAATTTTAAAAAATAGTCCAATAATAAATACTTTTATCCTTTTTTTGTAAAAATTTATTTTTATTATATTTAATAATAGAGAATATATACAATATTTCATTCTAAAGTATTACAAACAGTATTATACACCATGGATAGAGTCCAAATTACATGCACTCTTAAAAATTTGTTCAAAGTGGTGTCTTACTACTTTTATGAAAGAATAAAAATTATTGTATTATATAAAATGGATAAAAAATATCACATTTTATTAGAATTAACCAAAATAAAAAAAGTTCAACTTCGTATAGACTCACTTTTCAAAGTCTATGTAATTTATGTTTATTTTCTATGTTTAAAATATATTAATAACTTAATTTTAATTAAGATATTAATTTTATGATAAAAATTATAAAGAAAATTATTGCCATGTATTCTATATTTTTTGGTTTAATCGATGCTAAAATTAAGAGGCTTATAATCTATATATTTTATTTAAACAATGTGCATTGTTTTTTTATTCAAAATATTTGCCTTTGTTTATAGTTATATAAATTATTAATATTTAATTTTAGTGTATAGTAAGATTGGATGAAATGAGCGTGTGGTAGTAACAATTAAGACATATTCTACCAGGCATAGCAGGAAATCTAACATAATAATCTGGATTGCTACGGTTGGGCATTTATGGTTATTCCGCAATGACATGATTTTTAACCATTCTATATTCTCTGAGGAAAACTGTATCAATGCCATCAAATTATCGGTGTGGAAGTGGTTACGTTGAGGTGCGGTTTTACCAAAGTCTTGCAACCTATCTTTATGGTTATCCAATCCTAAGTTGTATATTAATAGTAGCTGATTGGTTTCTGCTGTTAGGGTTGAGTACCCCTTGTACTCTTTTAATCTATTATATTATCCTTGCCTTTTGAAAAAAAAGACATATTCTACCAAATTAGTAAAAAAAACATCGCAAACAATTTACTAGTAAAAAAATCAAATATTTAATTGTAATTTTTGTCATGTGATTGTTATACTAATTATATAATATTCCTTTCATTAAGTATTACATAATTAAGAAGAACAATAATAACATTTGAGTTTGTTTTTTATGATAATATAATATAATTATGTATTAGGACTTTCAACCTTTTTTGGTACACCGGATTGACTGAGGATATCACAAAGGCTAGACTGATTAATTATTAAATATAAACTAAATTTAATATCAAAATTTTAATTCACTTTAATATTAAATACTAAAAATCAAAAGAAATATAGAGTAATAATAAGATTATTATAAAGCAAATGTAAATATTATAATTTAAAATTCAAATTACATTTTAATTATCGTTTGTCTCCACATTTACTTTTACTCCGTTTAAAGTAGGAAGTGGAGAAACCTAACTCATACCATCATCATTGTCACTGATAGTTGCAACCCGTCATTGATTCACATGTGCATAAACAGGAAGTAATGTGGTGGTTACATCAATGATCTTTTTAATGCGAATAACCTATCTCTTTCGGTTCCTAGAAATGTGTCTTTTCTTTCGCTCTTCGTCACTTTCGAACCTATAGTGAAATGAAGTCACATGAGTAGCAAAATTTTGGGATGTATTCAATACTTTGTAGCACTTTGGACATGTGTATGGTCCATATTTTTTGTATGGTAGACTGCGGATTCTGCCATCATCAATCTTTTCATCATTCTATTTCCTTTTCCTATGATTCTTATTAACTACTTTATCATCATCTCCAACAGCAAGTGCAAAATTAAGGGTTTGAGAAATCCACCTGTGTGATTCTGTTGATGATCGTCCATGGAGATCAGGTTTATAAGAAGTTATGCAAGCATTTATCATCATATTATTGGCGTTGGTGGCATCGTTGATATTATTATTATTCGAGGGAGCAACCGAATTTCAAAATTGGCCTTCAAGAATCTGCATCGCTTTCCTAATTCCTGATGCATGGCTAGAAATGTTTTTTGTAGGACTTGAAGATGATGAATCGTTATCACTTGAAGAATATGTGTAATTTCTTGCGATTTGGTCATGCACATGCAACCTTCTCATCATCATATCAGTAACCACATTTGGGGATTCATGAGGCGGTGGAGGTTGAAGAAGGGGAGAAGATAATTTATTTTTTAAAGTCATCAATGGAAGGGAAGTCAAAGTAACAAAGACGAGAGAAGAATGACTTACAAGAGGGTTGGTCTATATATCAATTGTAGGATGTGTGTCACAACCGTCTCAATGCAATTATTTTATTCTCACAATTCCTTGCATCTTCTACACCATTAATTGATACTTAAACTTAAAAAATTAATTTACTAAAATATTGGATATACCTTTTTTAATTTAATTTTTTAATTTGATTCCAATATGTCAATGTTATCAGTTATTACTCTCTAATAAATAATCAAAGTACAAGTTCATGTATTTGACATGTTAACCAAAAATTTTATTGACAAAAATGGACAAAATTAATAACACTTTGGCCACCCATAGAAACACTTTTATATCAAAATATAAAAAATTTTAATATATGTTTTTTTTACTAAAAGTGAGATATTTCCTTCTTTTGACCAATTTTGAGAATCATGTTAGGCAATTCTAAATTTTGGTAAATCTATTACAGATTTTATTTAAAATTTAGTAAAACCAATATGTAATTTTAAAAAATAGTCCAATAATAAATACGTTTATCCTTTTTTTGTAAAAATTTATTTTTATTATATTTAATAATAGAGAATATATACAATATTTCATTCTAAATTATTACAAACAGTATTATACACCATGGATAGAGTCCAAATTACATGCATCTTAAAAATTTGTCCAAAGCGGCGTCTTACTACTTTTAAGAAAGAATAAAAATTATTGTATTATATAAAATGGATAAAAAATATCACATTTTATTAGAATTAACCAAAATAAAAAAAGTTCAACTTCGCATAGACTCACTTTTCAAAGTCTATGTAATTTATGTTTATTTTCTATGTTCAAAATATATTAATAACTTAATTTTTATTAAGATATTAATTTTATGATAAAAATAATAAAGAAAATTATTGTCATGTATTCTATATTTTTTGGTTTAATCGATGCTAAAATTAAGAGGCTTATAATCTATATATTTTATTTAAACAATGTGCATTCTTTTTTTATTCGAAATATTTGACTTTGTTTATAGTTTTATAAATTATTAATATTTAATTTTAGTGTATAGTAAGATTGGATGAAATGAGCGTGTGGTAGTAACAATTAAGATATATTCTACCAGGCATAGCAGGAAATCTAACATAATAATCTGGATTGCTACGGTTGGGAATTTATGGGTATTCCGCAATGACATGATTTTTAACCATTCTATATTCTCTGAGGAAAACTGTATCAATGCCATCAAATTATCGGTGTGGAAGTGGTTACGTAGAGCTGCGGTTTTACCAAAGTCTTGCAACCTATCTTTATGATTATCCAATCCTAAGTTGTATATTAATAGTAGCTGATTGGTTTCTGCTGTTAGGGTTGAGTACCCCTTGTACTCTTTTAATCTATTATATTATCCTTGCCTTTTGAAAATACAGACATATTCTACCAAAATAGTAAAATAAACATCGCAAACAATTTACTAGTCAAAAAATCAAATAGTTAATTGTAATTTTTGTCATGTGATTGTCAACTAATTATATAATATTCCTTTCATTAAGTATTACATAATTAAGAAGAACAATAATAACATTTGAGTTTGTTTTTGATGATAATATAATATAATTATGTATTAGGACTTTCAACCTTTTTTGGTACACCGGATTGACTGAGGATATCACAATGGCTAGACTGATTAATTATTAAATATAAACTAAATTGAATATCAAAATTTGAATTCACTTTAATATTAAATACTAAAAATCAAAAGAAATATAGAGTAATAATAAGATTATTATAAAGCAACTGTAAATATTATAATTTGAAATGTAAATTACATTTTAATTATCGTTTGCCTCCACATTTACTTTTACTCCGTTTAAAGTAGGAAGTGGAGAAACCTAACTCATGCCATCATCATTGTCACTGATAGTTGCAACCCGTCATTGATTCACATGTGCATAAACAGGAAGTAATGTGGTGGTTACATCAATGATCTTTTTAATGCGGATAACCTATCTCTTTCGGTTCCTAGAAATGTGTCTTTTCTTTCGCTCTTCGTCACTTTCGAACCTATAGTGAAATGAAGTCACATGATTAGCAAAATTTTGGGATGTATTCAATACTTTGTAGCACTTTACACATGTGTATGGTCCATATTTTTTGTATGGTAGACTGCGGATTCTGCCATCATCAATCTTTTCATCATTCTGTTTCCTTTTCCTATGATTCTTATTAACTACTTTATCATCATCTCCAACAGCAAGTGCAAAATTAAGGGTTTGAGAAATCCACCTGTGTGATTCTGTTGATGATCGTCCATGGAGATCAGGTTTATAAGAAGTTATGCAAGCATTTATCATCATATTATTGGCGTTGGTGGCATCGTTGATATTATTATTATTCGAGGGAGCAACCGAATTTCCAAATTGGCCTTCAAGAATCTGCATCGCTTTCCTAATTCCTGGAGCATGGCTAGAAATGTTTTTTGTAGGACTTGAAGATGATGAATCGTTATCACTTGAAGAATATGTGTAATTTCTTGCGATTTGGTCATGCACATGCAACCTTCTCATCATCATATCAGTAACCACATTTGGGGATTCATGAGGCGGTGGAGGTTGAAGAAGGGGAGAAGATAATTTATTTTTTAAAGTCATCAATGGAAGGGAAGTCAAAGTAACAAAGACGAGAGAAGAATGACTTACAAGAGGGTTGGTCTATATATCAATTGTAGGATGTGTGTCACAACCGTCTCAATGCAATTATTTTATTCTCACAATTCCTTGCATCTTCTACACCATTAATTGATACTTAAACTTAAAAAATTAATTTACTAAAATATTGGATATACCTTTTTTAATTTAATTTTTTAATTTGATTCCAATATGTCAATGTTATCAGTTATTACTCTCTAATAAATAATCAAAGTACAAGTTCATGTATTTGACATGTTAACCAAAAATTTTATTGACAAAAATGGACAAAATTAATAACACTTTGGCCACCCATAGAAACACTTTTATATCAAAATATAAAAAATTTTAATATATGTTTTTTTTACTAAAAGTGAGATATTTCCTTCTTTTGACCAATTTTGAGAATCATGTTAGGCAATTCTAAATTTTGGTAAATCTATTACAGATTTTATTTAAAATTTAGTAAAACCAATATGTAATTTTAAAAAATAGTCCAATAATAAATACGTTTATCCTTTCTTTGTAAAAATTTATTTTTATTATATTTAATAATAGAGAATATATACAATATTTCATTCTAAATTATTACAAACAGTATTATACACCATGGATAGAGTCCAAATTACATGCATTCTTAAAAATTTGTCCAAAGCGGCGTCTTACTACTTTTAAGAAAGAATAAAAATTATTGTATTATATAAAATGGATAAAAAATATCACATTTTATTAGAATTAACCAAAATAAAAAAAGTTCAACTTCGCATAGACTCACTTTTCAAAGTCTATGTAATTTATGTTTATTTTCTATGTTCAAAATATATTAATAACTTAATTTTTATTAAGATATTAATTTTATGATAAAAATAATAAAGAAAATTATTGTCATGTATTCTATATTTTTTGGTTTAATCGATGCTAAAATTAAGAGGCTTATAATCTATATATTTTATTTAAACAATGTGCATTCTTTTTTTATTCGAAATATTTGACTTTGTTTATAGTTTTATAAATTATTAATATTTAATTTTAGTGTATAGTAAGATTGGATGAAATGAGCGTGTGGTAGTAACAATTAAGATATATTCTACCAGGCATAGCAGGAAATCTAACATAATAATCTGGATTGCTACGGTTGGGAATTTATGGGTATTCCGCAATGACATGATTTTTAACCATTCTATATTCTCTGAGGAAAACTGTATCAATGCCATCAAATTATCGGTGTGGAAGTGGTTACGTAGAGCTGCGGTTTTACCAAAGTCTTGCAACCTATCTTTATGATTATCCAATCCTAAGTTGTATATTAATAGTAGCTGATTGGTTTCTGCTATTAGGGTTGAGTACCCCTTGTACTCTTTTAATCTATTATATTATCCTTGCCTTTTGAAAATACAGACATATTCTACCAAAATAGTAAAATAAACATCGCAAACAATTTACTAGTCAAAAAATCAAATAGTTAATTGTAATTTTTGTCATGTGATTGTCAACTAATTATATAATATTCCTTTCATTAAGTATTACATAATTAAGAAGAACAATAATAACATTTGAGTTTGTTTTTGATGATAATATAATATAATTATGTATTAGGACTTTCAACCTTTTTTGGTACACCGGATTGACTGAGGATATCACAATGGCTAGACTGATTAATTATTAAATATAAACTAAATTGAATATCAAAATTTGAATTCACTTTAATATTAAATACTAAAAATCAAAAGAAATATAGAGTAATAATAAGATTATTATAAAGCAACTGTAAATATTATAATTTGAAATGTAAATTACATTTTAATTATCGTTTGCCTCCACATTTACTTTTACTCCGTTTAAAGTAGGAAGTGGAGAAACCTAACTCATGCCATCATCATTGTCACTGATAGTTGCAACCCGTCATTGATTCACATGTGCATAAACAGGAAGTAATGTGGTGGTTACATCAATGATCTTTTTAATGCGGATAACCTATCTCTTTCGGTTCCTAGAAATGTGTCTTTTCTTTCGCTCTTCGTCACTTTCGAACCTATAGTGAAATGAAGTCACATGATTAGCAAAATTTTGGGATGTATTCAATACTTTGTAGCACTTTACACATGTGTATGGTCCATATTTTTTGTATGGTAGACTGCGGATTCTGCCATCATCAATCTTTTCATCATTCTGTTTCCTTTTCCTATGATTCTTATTAACTACTTTATCATCATCTCCAACAGCAAGTGCAAAATTAAGGGTTTGAGAAATCCACCTGTGTGATTCTGTTGATGATCGTCCATGGAGATCAGGTTTATAAGAAGTTATGCAAGCATTTATCATCATATTATTGGCGTTGGTGGCATCGTTGATATTATTATTATTCGAGGGAGCAACCGAATTTCCAAATTGGCCTTCAAGAATCTGCATCGCTTTCCTAATTCCTGGAGCATGGCTAGAAATGTTTTTTGTAGGACTTGAAGATGATGAATCGTTATCACTTGAAGAATATGTGTAATTTCTTGCGATTTGGTCATGCACATGCAACCTTCTCATCATCATATCAGTTAACCACATTTGGGGATTCATGAGGCGGTGGAGGTTGAAGAAGGGGAGAAGATAATTTATTTTTTAAAGTCATCAATGGAAGGGAAGTCAAAGTAACAAAGACGAGAGAAGAATGACTTACAAGAGGGTTGGTCTATATATCAATTGTAGGATGTGTGTCACAACCGTCTCAATGCAATTATTTTATTCTCACAATTCCTTGCATCTTCTACACCATTAATTGATACTTAAACTTAAAAAATTAATTTACTAAAATATTGGATATACCTTTTTTAATTTAATTTTTTAATTTGATTCCAATATGTCAATGTTATCAGTTATTACTCTCTAATAAATAATCAAAGTACAAGTTCATGTATTTGACATGTTAACCAAAAATTTTATTGACAAAAATGGACAAAATTAATAACACTTTGGCCACCCATAGAAACACTTTTATATCAAAATATAAAAAATTTTAATATATGTTTTTTTTACTAAAAGTGAGATATTTCCTTCTTTTGACCAATTTTGAGAATCATGTTAGGCAATTCTAAATTTTGGTAAATCTATTACAGATTTTATTTAAAATTTAGTAAAACCAATATGTAATTTTAAAAAATAGTCCAATAATAAATACGTTTATCCTTTTTTTGTAAAAATTTATTTTTATTATATTTAATAATAGAGAATATATACAATATTTCATTCTAAATTATTACAAACAGTATTATACACCATGGATAGAGTCCAAATTACATGCATTCTTAAAAATTTGTCCAAAGCGGCGTCTTACTACTTTTAAGAAAGAATAAAAATTATTGTATTATATAAAATGGATAAAAAATATCACATTTTATTAGAATTAACCAAAATAAAAAAAGTTCAACTTCGCATAGACTCACTTTTCAAAGTCTATGTAATTTATGTTTATTTTCTATGTTCAAAATATATTAATAACTTAATTTTTATTAAGATATTAATTTTATGATAAAAATAATAAAGAAAATTATTGTCATGTATTCTATATTTTTTGGTTTAATCGATGCTAAAATTAAGAGGCTTATAATCTATATATTTTATTTAAACAATGTGCATTCTTTTTTTATTCGAAATATTTGACTTTGTTTATAGTTTTATAAATTATTAATATTTAATTTTAGTGTATAGTAAGATTGGATGAAATGAGCGTGTGGTAGTAACAATTAAGATATATTCTACCAGGCATAGCAGGAAATCTAACATAATAATCTGGATTGCTACGGTTGGGAATTTATGGGTATTCCGCAATGACATGATTTTTAACCATTCTATATTCTCTGAGGAAAACTGTATCAATGCCATCAAATTATCGGTGTGGAAGTGGTTACGTAGAGCTGCGGTTTTACCAAAGTCTTGCAACCTATCTTTATGATTATCCAATCCTAAGTTGTATATTAATAGTAGCTGATTGGTTTCTGCTATTAGGGTTGAGTACCCCTTGTACTCTTTTAATCTATTATATTATCCTTGCCTTTTGAAAATACAGACATATTCTACCAAAATAGTAAAATAAACATCGCAAACAATTTACTAGTCAAAAAATCAAATAGTTAATTGTAATTTTTGTCATGTGATTGTCAACTAATTATATAATATTCCTTTCATTAAGTATTACATAATTAAGAAGAACAATAATAACATTTGAGTTTGTTTTTGATGATAATATAATATAATTATGTATTAGGACTTTCAACCTTTTTTGGTACACCGGATTGACTGAGGATATCACAATGGCTAGACTGATTAATTATTAAATATAAACTAAATTGAATATCAAAATTTGAATTCACTTTAATATTAAATACTAAAAATCAAAAGAAATATAGAGTAATAATAAGATTATTATAAAGCAACTGTAAATATTATAATTTGAAATGTAAATTACATTTTAATTATCGTTTGCCTCCACATTTACTTTTACTCCGTTTAAAGTAGGAAGTGGAGAAACCTAACTCATGCCATCATCATTGTCACTGATAGTTGCAACCCGTCATTGATTCACATGTGCATAAACAGGAAGTAATGTGGTGGTTACATCAATGATCTTTTTAATGCGGATAACCTATCTCTTTCGGTTCCTAGAAATGTGTCTTTTCTTTCGCTCTTCGTCACTTTCGAACCTATAGTGAAATGAAGTCACATGATTAGCAAAATTTTGGGATGTATTCAATACTTTGTAGCACTTTACACATGTGTATGGTCCATATTTTTTGTATGGTAGACTGCGGATTCTGCCATCATCAATCTTTTCATCATTCTGTTTCCTTTTCCTATGATTCTTATTAACTACTTTATCATCATCTCCAACAGCAAGTGCAAAATTAAGGGTTTGAGAAATCCACCTGTGTGATTCTGTTGATGATCGTCCATGGAGATCAGGTTTATAAGAAGTTATGCAAGCATTTATCATCATATTATTGGCGTTGGTGGCATCGTTGATATTATTATTATTCGAGGGAGCAACCGAATTTCCAAATTGGCCTTCAAGAATCTGCATCGCTTTCCTAATTCCTGGAGCATGGCTAGAAATGTTTTTTGTAGGACTTGAAGATGATGAATCGTTATCACTTGAAGAATATGTGTAATTTCTTGCGATTTGGTCATGCACATGCAACCTTCTCATCATCATATCAGTAACCACATTGGGGGATTCATGAGGCGGTGGAGGTTGAAGAAGGGGAGAAGATAATTTATTTTTTAAAGTCATCAATGGAAGGGAAGTCAAAGTAACAAAGACGAGAGACGAATGACTTACAAGAGGGTTGGTCTATATATCAATTGTAGGATGTGTGTCACAACCGTCTCAATGCAATTATTTTATTCTCACAATTCCTTGCATCTTCTACACCATTAATTGATACTTAAACTTAAAAAATTAATTTACTAAAATATTGGATATACCTTTTTTAATTTAATTTTTTAATTTGATTCCAATATGTCAATGTTATCAGTTATTACTCTCTAATAAATAATCAAAGTACAAGTTCATGTATTTGAGATGTTAACCAAAAATTTTATTGACAAAAATGGACAAAATTAATAACACTTTGGCCAACCATAGAAACACTTTTATATCAAAATATAAAAAATTTTAATATATATTTTTTTTACTAAAAATGAGATATTTCCTTCTTTTGACCAATTTTGAGAATCATGTTAGGCAATTCTAAATTTTGGTAAATCTATTACAGATTTTATTTAAAATTTAGTAAAAACAATATGTAATTTTAAAAAATAGTCCAATAATAAATACGTTTATCCTTTTTTTGTAAAAATTTATTTTTATTATATTTAATAATAGAGAATATATACAATATTTCATTCTAAATTATTACAAACAGTATTATACACCATGGATAGAGTCCAAATTACATGCATTCTTAAAAATTTGTCCAAAGTGGTGTCTTACTACTTTTAAGAAAGAATAAAAATTATTGTATTATATAAAATGGATAAAAAATATCACATTTTATTAGAATTAACCAAAATAAAAAAAGTTCAACTTCGCATAGACTCACTTTTCAAAGTCTATGTAATTTATGTTTATTTTCTATGTTCAAAATATATTAATAACTTAATTTTTATTAAGATATTAATTTTATGATAAAAATAATAAAGAAAATTATTGTCATGTATTCTATATTTTTTGGTTTAATCGATGCTAAAATTAAGAGGCTTATAATCTATATATTTTATTTAAACAATGTGCATTCTTTTTTTATTCGAAATATTTGCCTTTGTTTATAGTTTTATAAATTATTATTATTTAATTTTAGTGTATAGTAAGATTGGATGAAATGAGCGTGTGGTAGTAACAATTAAGATATATTCTACCAGGCATAGCAGGAAATCTAACATAATAATCTGGATTGCTACGGTTGGGAATTTATGGTTATTCCTCAATGACATGATTTTTAACCATTCTATATTCTCTGAGGAAAACTGTATCAATGCCATCAAATTATCGGTGTGGAAGTGGTTACGTAGAGCTGCGGTTTTACCAAAGTCTTGCAACCTATCTTTATGATTATCCAATCCTAAGTTGTATATTAATAGTAGCTGATTGGTTTTTGCTATTAGGGTTGAGTACCCCTTGTACTCTTTTAATCTATTATATTATCCTTGCCTTTTGAAAATACAGACATATTCTACCAAAATAGTAAAATAAACATCGCAAACAATTTACTAGTCAAAAAATCAAATAGTTAATTGTAATTTTTGTCATGTGATTGTTAACTAATTATATAATATTCCTTTCATTAAGTATTACATAATTAAGAAGAACAATAATAACATTTGAGTTTGTTTTTGATGATAATATAATATAATTATGTATTAGGACTTTCAACCTTTTTTGGTACACCGGATTGACTGAGGATATCACAATGGCTAGACTGATTAATAATTAAATATAAACTAAATTTAATATCAAAATTTTAATTCACTTTAATATTAAATACTAAAAATCAAAAGAAATATAGAGTAATAATAAGATTATTATAAAGCAAATGTAAATATTATAATTTAAAATGTAAATTACATTTTAATTATGGTTTGCCTCCACATTTACTTTTACTCCGTTTAAAGTAGGAAGTGGAGAAACCTAACTCATGCCATCATCATTGTCACTGATAGTTGCAACCCGTCATTGATTCACATGTGCATAAACAGGAAGTAATGTGGTGGTTACATCAATGATCTTTTTAATGCGGATAACCTATCTCTTTCGGTTCCTAGAAATGTGTCTTTTCTTTCGCTCTTCGTCACTTTCGAACCTATAGTGAAATGAAGTCACATGATTAGCAAAATTTTGGGATGTATTCAATACTTTGTAGTACTTTGGACATGTGTATGGTCCATATTTTTTGTATGGTAGACTGCGGATTCTGCCATCATCAATCTTTTCATCATTCTGTTTCCTTTTCCTATGATTCTTATTAACTACTTTATCATCATCTCCAACAGCAAGTGCAAAATTAAGGGTTTGAGAAATCCACCTGTGTGATTATGTTGATGATCGTCCATGGAGATCAGGTTTATAAGAAGTTATGCAAGCATTTATCATCATATTATTGGCGTTGGTGGCATCGTTGATATTATTATTATTCGAGGGAGCAACCGAATTTCCAAATTGGCCTTCAAGAATCTGCATCGCTTTCCTAATTCCTGGAGCATGGCTAGAAATGTTTTTTGTAGGACTTGAAGATGATGAATCGTTATCACTTGAAGAATGTGTCTAATTTCTTGCGATTTGGTCATGCACATGCAACCTTCTCATCATCATATCAGTAACCACATTGGGGGATTCATGAGGCGGTGGAGGTTGCAGAAGGGGAGAAGATAATTTATTTTTTAAAGTCATCAATGGAAGGGAAGTCAAAGTAACAAAGACGAGAGAAGAATGACTTACAAGAGGGTTGGTCTATATATCAATTGTAGGATGTGTGTCACAACCGTCTCAATGCAATTATGTTATTCTCACAATTCCTTGCATCTTCTACACCATTAATTGATACTTAAACTTAAAAAATTAATTTACTAAAATATTGGATATACCTTTTTTAATTTAATTTTTTAATTTAATTCCAATATGTCAATGTTATCAGTTATTACTCTCTAATAAATAATCAAAGTACAAGTTCATGTATTTGAGATGTTAACCAAAAATTTTATTGACAAAAATGGACAAAATTAATAACACTTTGGCCAACCATAGAAACACTTTTATATCAAAATATAAAAAATTTTAATATATATTTTTTTTACTAAAAATGAGATATTTCCTTCTTTTGACCAATTTTGAGAATCATGTTAGGCAATTCTAAATTTTGGTAAATCTATTACAGATTTTATTTAAAATTTAATAAAAACAATATGTAATTTTAAAAAATAGTCCAATAATAAATACGTTTATCCTTTTTTTGTAAAAATTTATTTTTATTATATTTAATAATAGAGAATATATACAATATTTCATTCTAAATTATTACAAACAGTATTATACACCATGGATAGAGTCCAAATTACATACATTCTTAAAAATTTGTCCAAAGTGGTGTCTTACTACTTTTAAGAAAGAATAAAAATTATTGTATTATATAAAATGGATAAAAAATATCACATTTTATTAGAATTAACCAAAATAAAAAAAGTTCAACTTCGCATAGACTCACTTTTCAAAGTCTATGTAATTTATGTTTATTTTCTATGTTCAAAATATATTAATAACTTAATTTTTATTAAGATATTAATTTTATGATAAAAATAATAAAGAAAATTATTGTCATGTATTCTATATTTTTTGGTTTAATCGATGCTAAAATTAAGAGGCTTATAATCTATATATTTTATTTAAACAATGTGCATTCTTTTTTTATTCGAAATATTTGCCTTTGTTTATAGTTTTATAAATTATTATTATTTAATTTTAGTGTATAGTAAGATTGGATGAAATGAGCGTGTGGTAGTAACAATTAAGATATATTCTACCAGGCATAGCAGGAAATCTAACATAATAATCTGGATTGCTACGGTTGGGAATTTATGGTTATTCCGCAATGACATGATTTTTAACCATTCTATATTCTCTGAGGAAAACTGTATCAATGCCATCAAATTATCGGTGTGGAAGTGGTTACGTAGAGCTGCGGTTTTACCAAAGTCTTGCAACCTATCTTTATGATTATCCAATCCTAAGTTGTATATTAATAGTAGCTGATTGGTTTTTGCTATTAGGGTTGAGTACCCCTTGTACTCTTTTAATCTATTATATTATCCTTGCCTTTTGAAAATACAGACATATTCTACCAAAATAGTAAAATAAACATCGCAAACAATTTACTAGTCAAAAAATCAAATAGTTAATTGTAATTTTTGTCATGTGATTGTTAACTAATTATATAATATTCCTTTCATTAAGTATTACATAATTAAGAAGAACAATAATAACATTTGAGTTTGTTTTTGATGATAATATAATATAATTATGTATTAGGACTTTCAACCTTTTTTGGTACACCGGATTGACTGAGGATATCACAATGGCTAGACTGATTAATAATTAAATATAAACTAAATTTAATATCAAAATTTTAATTCACTTTAATATTAAATACTAAAAATCAAAAGAAATATAGAGTAATAATAAGATTATTATAAAGCAAATGTAAATATTATAATTTAAAATGTAAATTACATTTTAATTATGGTTTGCCTCCACATTTACTTTTACTCCGTTTAAAGTAGGAAGTGGAGAAACCTAACTCATGCCATCATCATTGTCACTGATAGTTGCAACCCGTCATTGATTCACATGTGCATAAACAGGAAGTAATGTGGTGGTTACATCAATGATCTTTTTAATGCGGATAACCTATCTCTTTCGGTTCCTAGAAATGTGTCTTTTCTTTCGCTCTTCGTCACTTTCGAACCTATAGTGAAATGAAGTCACATGATTAGCAAAATTTTGGGATGTATTCAATACTTTGTAGCACTTTGGACATGTGTATGGTCCATATTTTTTGTATGGTAGACTGCGGATTCTGCCATCATCAATCTTTTCATCATTCTGTTTCCTTTTCCTATGATTCTTATTAACTACTTTATCATCATCTCCAACAGCAAGTGCAAAATTAAGGGTTTGAGAAATCCACCTGTGTGATTATGTTGATGATCGTCCATGGAGATCAGGTTTATAAGAAGTTATGCAAGCATTTATCATCATATTATTGGCGTTGGTGGCATCGTTGATATTATTATTATTCGAGGGAGCAACCGAATTTCCAAATTGGCCTTCAAGAATCTGCATCGCTTTCCTAATTCCTGGAGCATGGCTAGAAATGTTTTTTGTAGGACTTGAAGATGATGAATCGTTATCACTTGAAGAATATGTCTAATTTCTTGCGATTTGGTCATGCACATGCAACCTTCTCATCATCATATCAGTAACCACATTGGGGGATTCATGAGGCGGTGGAGGTTGCAGAAGGGGAGAAGATAATTTATTTTTTAAAGTCATCAATGGAAGGGAAGTCAAAGTAACAAAGACGAGAGAAGAATGACTTACAAGAGGGTTGGTCTATATATCAATTGTAGGATGTGTGTCACAACCGTCTCAATGCAATTATTTTATTCTCACAATTCCTTGCATCTTCTACACCATTAATTGATACTTAAACTTAAAAAATTAATTTACTAAAATATTGGATATACCTTTTTTAATTTAATTTTTTAATTTAATTCCAATATGTCAATGTTATCAGTTATTACTCTCTAATAAATAATCAAAGTACAAGTTCATGTATTTGAGATGTTAACCAAAAATTTTATTGACAAAAATGGACAAAATTAATAACACTTTGGCCAACCATAGAAACACTTTTATATCAAAATATAAAAAATTTTAATATATATTTTTTTTACTAAAAATGAGATATTTCCTTCTTTTGACCAATTTTGAGAATCATGTTAGGCAATTCTAAATTTTGGTAAATCTATTACAGATTTTATTTAAAATTTAGTAAAAACAATATGTAATTTTAAAAAATAGTCCAATAATAAATACGTTTATCCTTTTTTTGTAAAAATTTATTTTTATTATATTTAATAATAGAGAATATATACAATATTTCATTCTAAATTATTACAAACAGTATTATACACCATGGATAGAGTCCAAATTACATACATTCTTAAAAATTTGTCCAAAGTGGTGTCTTACTACTTTTAAGAAAGAATAAAAATTATTGTATTATATAAAATGGATAAAAAATATCACATTTTATTAGAATTAACCAAAATAAAAAAAGTTCAACTTCGCATAGACTCACTTTTCAAAGTCTATGTAATTTATGTTTATTTTCTATGTTCAAAATATATTAATAACTTAATTTTTATTAAGATATTAATTTTATGATAAAAATAATAACGAAAATTATTGTCATGTATTCTATATTTTTTGGTTTAATCGATGCTAAAATTAAGAGGCTTATAATCTATATATTTTATTTAAACAATGTGCATTCTTTTTTTATTCGAAATATTTGCCTTTGTTTATAGTTTTATAAATTATTATTATTTAATTTTAGTGTATAGTAAGATTGGATGAAATGAGCGTGTGGTAGTAACAATTAAGATATATTCTACCAGGCATAGCAGGAAATCTAACATAATAATCTGGATTGCTACGGTTGGGAATTTATGGTTATTCCGCAATGACATGATTTTTAACCATTCTATATTCTCTGAGGAAAACTGTATCAATGCCATCAAATTATCGGTGTGGAAGTGGTTACGTAGAGCTGCGGTTTTACCAAAGTCTTGCAACCTATCTTTATGATTATCCAATCCTAAGTTGTATATTAATAGTAGCTGATTGGTTTTTGCTATTAGGGTTGAGTACCCCTTGTACTCTTTTAATCTATTATATTATCCTTGCCTTTTGAAAATACAGACATATTCTACCAAAATAGTAAAATAAACATCGCAAACAATTTACTAGTCAAAAAATCAAATAGTTAATTGTAATTTTTGTCATGTGATTGTTAAGTAATTATATAATATTCCTTTCATTAAGTATTACATAATTAAGAAGAACAATAATAACATTTGAGTTTGTTTTTGATGATAATATAATATAATTATGTATTAGGACTTTCAACCTTTTTTGGTACACCGGATTGACTGAGGATATCACAATGGCTAGACTGATTAATAATTAAATATAAACTAAATTTAATATCAAAATTTTAATTCACTTTAATATTAAATACTAAAAATCAAAAGAAATATAGAGTAATAATAAGATTATTATAAAGCAAATGTAAATATTATAATTTAAAATGTAAATTACATTTTAATTATGGTTTGCCTCCACATTTACTTTTACTCCGTTTAAAGTAGGAAGTGGAGAAACCTAACTCATGCCATCATCATTGTCACTGATAGTTGCAACCCGTCATTGATTCACATGTGCATAAACAGGAAGTAATGTGGTGGTTACATCAATGATCTTTTTAATGTGGATAACCTATCTCTTTCGGTTCCTAGAAATGTGTCTTTTCTTTCGCTCTTCGTCACTTTCGAACCTATAGTGAAATGAAGTCACATGATTAGCAAAATTTTGGGATGTATTCAATACTTTGTAGCACTTTGGACATGTGTATGGTCCATATTTTTTGTATGGTAGACTGCGGATTCTGCCATCATCAATCTTTTCATCATTCTGTTTCCTTTTCCTATGATTCTTATTAACTACTTTATCATCATCTCCAACAGCAAGTGCAAAATTAAGGGTTTGAGAAATCCACCTGTGTGATTATGTTGATGATCGTCCATGGAGATCAGGTTTATAAGAAGTTATGCAAGCATTTATCATCATATTATTGGCGTTGGTGGCATCGTTGATATTATTATTATTCGAGGGAGCAACCGAATTTCCAAATTGGCCTTCAAGAATCTGCATCGCTTTCCTAATTCCTGGAGCATGGCTAGAAATGTTTTTTGTAGGACTTGAAGATGATGAATCGTTATCACTTGAAGAATATGTCTAATTTCTTGCGATTTGGTCATGCACATGCAACCTTCTCATCATCATATCAGTAACCACATTGGGGGATTCATGAGGCGGTGGAGGTTGCAGAAGGGGAGAAGATAATTTATTTTTTAAAGTCATCAATGGAAGGGAAGTCAAAGTAACAAAGACGAGAGAAGAATGACTTACAAGAGGGTTGGTCTATATATCAATTGTAGGATGTGTGTCACAACCGTCTCAATGCAATTATTTTATTCTCACAATTCCTTGCATCTTCTACACCATTAATTGATACTTAAACTTAAAAAATTAATTTACTAAAATATTGGATATACCTTTTTTAATTTAATTTTTTAATTTAATTCCAATATGTCAATGTTATCAGTTATTACTCTCTAATAAATAATCAAAGTACAAGTTCATGTATTTGAGATGTTAACCAAAAATTTTATTGACAAAAATGGACAAAATTAATAACACTTTGGCCAACCATAGAAACACTTTTATATCAAAATATAAAAAATTTTAATATATATTTTTTTTACTAAAAATGAGATATTTCCTTCTTTTGACCAATTTTGAGAATCATGTTAGGCAATTCTAAATTTTGGTAAATCTATTACAGATTTTATTTAAAATTTAGTAAAAACAATATGTAATTTTAAAAAATAGTCCAATAATAAATACGTTTATCCTTTTTTTGTAAAAATTTATTTTTATTATATTTAATAATAGAGAATATATACAATATTTCATTCTAAATTATTACAAACAGTATTATACACCATGGATAGAGTCCAAATTACATGCATTCTTAAAAATTTGTCCAAAGTGGTGTCTTACTACTTTTAAGAAAGAATAAAAATTATTGTATTATATAAAATGGATAAAAAATATCACATTTTATTAGAATTAACCAAAATAAAAAAAGTTCAACTTCGCATAGACTCACTTTTCAAAGTCTATGTAATTTATGTTTATTTTCTATGTTCAAAATATATTAATAACTTAATTTTTATTAAGATATTAATTTTATGATAAAAATAATAAAGAAAATTATTGTCATGTATTCTATATTTTTTGGTTTAATCGATGCTAAAATTAAGAGGCTTATAATCTATATATTTTATTTAAACAATGTGCATTCTTTTTTTATTCGAAATATTTGCCTTTGTTTATAGTTTTATAAATTATTATTATTTAATTTTAGTGTATAGTAAGATTGGATGAAATGAGCGTGTGGTAGTAACAATTAAGATATATTCTACCAGGCATAGCAGGAAATCTAACATAATAATCTGGATTGCTACGGTTGGGAATTTATGGTTATTCCGCAATGACATGATTTTTAACCATTCTATATTCTCTGAGGAAAACTGTATCAATGCCATCAAATTATCGGTGTGGAAGTGGTTACGTAGAGCTGCGGTTTTACCAAAGTCTTGCAACCTATCTTTATGATTATCCAATCCTAAGTTGTATATTAATAGTAGCTGATTGGTTTTTGCTATTAGGGTTGAGTACCCCTTGTACTCTTTTAATCTATTATATTATCCTTGCCTTTTGAAAATACAGACATATTCTACCAAAATAGTAAAATAAACATCGCAAACAATTTACTAGTCAAAAAATCAAATAGTTAATTGTAATTTTTGTCATGTGATTGTTAACTAATTATATAATATTCCTTTCATTAAGTATTACATAATTAAGAAGAACAATAATAACATTTGAGTTTGTTTTTGATGATAATATAATATAATTATGTATTAGGACTTTCAACCTTTTTTGGTACACCGGATTGACTGAGGATATCACAATGGCTAGACTGATTAATAATTAAATATAAACTAAATTTAATATCAAAATTTTAATTCACTTTAATATTAAATACTAAAAATCAAAAGAAATATAGAGTAATAATAAGATTATTATAAAGCAAATGTAAATATTATAATTTAAAATGTAAATTACATTTTAATTATGGTTTGCCTCCACATTTACTTTTACTCCGTTTAAAGTAGGAAGTGGAGAAACCTAACTCATGCCATCATCATTGTCACTGATAGTTGCAACCCGTCATTGATTCACATGTGCATAAACAGGAAGTAATGTGGTGGTTACATCAATGATCTTTTTAATGCGGATAACCTATCTCTTTCGGTTCCTAGAAATGTGTCTTTTCTTTCGCTCTTCGTCACTTTCGAACCTATAGTGAAATGAAGTCACATGATTAGCAAAATTTTGGGATGTATTCAATACTTTGTAGCACTTTGGACATGTGTATGGTCCATATTTTTTGTATGGTAGACTGCGGATTCTGCCATCATCAATCTTTTCATCATTCTGTTTCCTTTTCCTATGATTCTTATTAACTACTTTATCATCATCTCCAACAGCATGTGCAAAATTAAGGGTTTGAGAAATCCACCTGTGTGATTATGTTGATGATCGTCCATGGAGATCAGGTTTATAAGAAGTTATGCAAGCATTTATCATCATATTATTGGCGTTGGTGGCATCGTTGATATTATTATTATTCGAGGGAGCAACCGAATTTCCAAATTGGCCTTCAAGAATCTGCATCGCTTTCCTAATTCCTGGAGCATGGCTAGAAATGTTTTTTGTAGGACTTGAAGATGATGAATCGTTATCACTTGAAGAATATGTCTAATTTCTTGCGATTTGGTCATGCACATGCAACCTTCTCATCATCATATCAGTAACCACATTGGGGGATTCATGAGGCGGTGGAGGTTGCAGAAGGGGAGAAGATAATTTATTTTTTAAAGTCATCAATGGAAGGGAAGTCAAAGTAACAAAGACGAGAGAAGAATGACTTACAAGAGGGTTGGTCTATATATCAATTGTAGGATGTGTGTCACAACCGTCTCAATGCAATTATTTTATTCTCACAATTCCTTGCATCTTCTACACCATTAATTGATACTTAAACTTAAAAAATTAATTTACTAAAATATTGGATATACCTTTTTTAATTTAATTTTTTAATTTAATTCCAATATGTCAATGTTATCAGTTATTACTCTCTAATAAATAATCAAAGTACAAGTTCATGTATTTGAGATGTTAACCAAAAATTTTATTGACAAAAATGGACAAAATTAATAACACTTTGGCCAACCATAGAAACACTTTTATATCAAAATATAAAAAATTTTAATATATATTTTTTTTACTAAAAATGAGATATTTCCTTCTTTTGACCAATTTTGAGAATCATGTTAGGCAATTCTAAATTTTGGTAAATCTATTACAGATTTTATTTAAAATTTAGTAAAAACAATATGTAATTTTAAAAAATAGTCCAATAATAAATACGTTTATCCTTTTTTTGTAAAAATTTATTTTTATTATATTTAATAATAGAGAATATATACAATATTTCATTCTAAATTATTACAAACAGTATTATACACCATGGATAGAGTCCAAATTACATGCATTCTTAAAAATTTGTCCAAAGTGGTATCTTACTACTTTTAAGAAAGAATAAAAATTATTGTATTATATAAAATGGATAAAAAATATCACATTTTATTAGAATTAACCAAAATCAAAAAAGTTCAACTTCGTATAGAGTCACTTTTCAAAGTCTATGTAATTTATGTTTATTTTCTTTGTTCAAAATATATTAATAACTTAATTTTTATTATGATATTAATTTTATGATAAAAATAATAAAGAAAATTATTGTCATGTATTCTATATTTTTTGGTTTAATCGATGCTAAAATTAAGAGGCTTATAATCTATATATTTTATTTAAACAATGTGCATTCTTTTTTTATTCGAAATATTTGCCTTTGTTTATAGTTTTATAAATTATTATTATTTAATTTTAGTGTATTGTAAGATTGGATGAAATGAGCGTGTGGTAGTAACAATTTAGATATATTCTACCAGGCATAGCAGGAAATCTAACATAATAATCTGGATTGCTACGGTTGGGAATTTATGGTTATTCCGCAATGACATGATTTTTAACCATTCTATATTCTCTGAGGAAAACTGTATCAATGCCATCAAATTATCGGTGTGGAAGTGGTTACGTAGAGGTGCGGTTTTACCAAAGTCTTGCAACCTATCTTTATGATTATCCAATCCTAAGTTGTATATTAATAGTAGCTGATTGGTTTCTGCTATTAGGGTTGAGTACCCCTTGTACTCTTTTAATCTATTATATTATCCTTGCCTTTTGAAAATACAGACATATTCTACCAAAATAGTAAAATAAACATCGCAAACAATTTACTAGTCAAAAAATCAAATAGTTAATTGTAATTTTTGTCATGTGATTGTTAACTAATTATATAATATTCCTTTCATTAAGTATTACATAATTAAGAAGAACAATAATAACATTTGAGTTTGTTTTTTATGATAATATAATATAATTATGTATTAGGACTTTCAACCTTTTTTGGTACACCGGATTGACTGAGGATATCACAATGGCTAGACTGATTAATTATTAAATATAAACTAAATTGAATATCAAAATTTTAATTCACTTTAATATTAAATACTAAAAATCAAAAGAAATATAGAGTAATAATAAGATTATTATAAAGCAAATGTAAATATTATAATTTAAAATGTCAATTACATTTTAATTATCGTTTGCCTCCACATTTACTTTTACTCCGTTTAAAGTAGGAAGTGGAGAAACCTAACTCATACCATCATCATTTTCACTCATAGTTGCAACCCGTCATTGATTCACATGTGCATAAACAGGAAGTAATGTGGTGGTTACATCAATGATCTTTTTAATGCGGATAACCTATCTCTTTCGGTTCCTAGAAATGTGTCTTTTCTTTCGCTCTTCGTCACTTTCGAACCTATAGTGAAATGAAGTCACATGATTAGCAAAATTTTGGGATGTATTCAATACTTTGTAGAACTTTAGACATGTGTCTGGTCCATATTTTTTGTATGGTAGACTGCGGATTCTGCCATCATCAATCTTTTCATCATTCTGTTTCCTTTTCCTATGATTCTTATTAACTACTTTATCATCATCTCCAACAGCAAGTGCAAAATTAAGGGTTTGAGAAATCCACCTGTGTGATTCTGTTGATGATCGTCCATGGAGATCAGGTTTATAAGAAGTTATGCAAGCATTTATCATCATATTATTGGCGTTGGTGGCATCGTTGATATTATTATTATTCGAGGGAGCAACCGAATTTCCAAATTGGCCTTCAAGAATCTGCATCGCTTTCCTAATTCCTGGAGCATGGCTAGAAATGTTTTTTGTAGGACTTGAAGATGATGAATCGTTATCACTTGAAGAATATGTCTAATTTCTTGCGACTTGGTCATGCACATGCAACCTTCTCATCATCATATCAGTAACCACATTGGGGGATTCATGAGGCGGTGGAGGTTGAAGAAGGGGAGAAGATAATTTATTTTTTAAAGTCATCAACGGAAGGGAAGTCAAAGTAACAAAGACGAGAGAAGAATGACTTACAAGAGGGTTGGTCTATATATCAATTGTAGGATGTGTGTCACAACCGTCTCAATGCAATTATTTTATTCGCACAATTCCTTGCATCTTCTACACCATTAATTGATACTTAAACTTAAAAAATTAATTTACTAAAATATTGGATATTCCTTTTTTAATTTAATTTTTTAATTTGATTCCAATATGTCAATGTTATCAGTTATTACTCTCTAATAAATAATCAAAGTACAAGTTCATGTATTTGAGATGTTAACCAAAAATTTTATTGACAAAAATGGACAAAATTAATAACACGTTGGCCAACCATAGAAACACTTTTATATCAAAATATAAAAAATTTTAATATATATTTTTTTTACTAAAAATGAGATATTTCCTTCTTTTGACCAATTTTGAGAATAATGTTAGGCAATTCTAAATTTTGGTAAATCTATTACAGATTTTATTTAAAATTTAGTAAAAACAATATGTAATTTTAAAAAATAGTCCAATAATAAATACGTTTATCCTTTTTTTGTAAAAATTTATTTTTATTATATTTAATAATAGAGAATATATACAATATTTCATTCTAAATTATTACAAACAGTATACACCATGGATAGAGTCCAAATTACATTCATTCTTAAAAATTTGTCCAAAGTGGTGTTTTATTACTTTTAAGAAAGAATAAAAATTATTGTATTATATAAAATGGATAAAAAATATCACATTTTATTAGAATTAACCAAAATCAAAAAAGTTCAACTTCGTATAGACTCACTTTTCAAAGTCTATGTAATTTTTGTTTATTTTCTATGTTCAAAATATATTAATAACTTAATTTTTATTAAGATATTAATTTTATGATAAAAATAATAAAGAAAATTATTGTCATGTAATCTATATTTTTTGGTTTAATCGATGCTAAAATTAAGAGGCTTATAATCTATATATTTTATTTAAACAATGTGCATTCTTTTTTTATTCGAAATATTTGCCTTTGTTTATAGTTTTATAAATTATTAATATTTAATTTTAGTGTATTGTAAGATTGGATGAAATGAGCGTGTGGTAGTAACAATTAAGATATATTCTACCAGGCATAGCAGGAAATCTAACATAATAATCTGGATTGCTACGGTTGGGAATTTATGGTTATTCCGCAATGACATGATTTTTAACCATTCTATATTCTCTGAGGAAAACTGTATCAATGCCATCAAATTATCGGTGTGGAAGTGGTTACGTAGATGTAAAGACCATATAATAATACATGCATCAAATCATATATTTTACATGAGTTTCACTTTTTGGTACTGAAACATAATAAGTTCCTAGTTAACACATTATATACATAAATGCCTCTAAAACAAAACACCTAAAAGACTAAGGCATTACATATACAAGATGTTCCAAAATGATAAAAACTAAGAACTAGATCAATACAATGATCTCAAAACATAAACGCCATAGCGGAAGCCATGCCATCACAAAACCACGATCCGTAAGGAAAGTCAAATAACCTTGTCCTTACCCTTCGCCAAACCTGCAGAACCTGTGATGTAAACAACAACAGTGGGGTGAGATACATCAAATCTCAGTGAGTTCCCTATCTTAAAGTCCTCTCGGCCCTACAAGGTTCTAACAAACCTAACTCAAGTCAAAAGGGAAAAAGGGGAGTGACCTTGAGTACACACACACTATATGGACACATGTTATGAGTTCATTAACTCACAATATCACTAATCCGTAACCACACCAAGGCATCCCCTTTTCCCGTCCGCTTCTACGTCTAGAAGACGACCCGAGTCATGGATCCTTAAACCTACTTGACATACGAATGGATTCGGGTTCTACGGGCCATAAACCGTTATGAACCGTCGCTTCACACGGGCCATAAACCGTCACAAGCATACGCTCCCAGAGCGCCATTCGTACTGCACACGGGAATCAAACATGTCAAGTAGATGTGCACAAGTTTCAGAGGAGCTCGAGACCCATGAAACACACTCGCAAATAAAATCGGTTACGATTACGTGATCCCACACAATCGTGATCGTATTCGACAATCACAAGGTCATAATTCCGTAACATAACCAAACGGTTAACACACATGTTCCATACTAGTGTTTATTCGTTCTAAATTGTCCAACACTGCTTATGGTAATTGTCCTCCCTCTACTTACTTTATGTTTTATCGTGCATACATTTTTCAACAACAATTACACCACCAAAATCTCCAAAATGACACAATTCCAACAATTGCGATATAATTAAATCGGCCGTCAATCTTACAACCAATGTAATAAGAAAGTACATTTTATTACCTTTCCAACGATACCAAAATTGTTCCAATCCGGGTCACGGATAAAAAGTTACGGCATTGGAAACAAACGATCGGAAATAAAATATCACAACAGCAGAATTCTGCAACTCTCCTGGCCGTACGCGTATTGGCACAACCCATACGCGTATTGCCCAAAATCTCGCCCAGCCATACGCGTATTGCCCAAGGCCATACACGTATGGGCAGAGGCATTTTTCCCTTGAAATTCCTGTTTAAAAGCCCAATACGCGTATTACCATGCCTCATACGCGTATTGCTTTGTCCATACGCGTATCATCCCATTTCATTCACACCCATACGCGTATTGCCCTACTCAATACGCGTATGGCCCTGCGTGATACGCGTATGGGCAGTTTGAACCCAGAAATTTTCCTGCAGAATCTGTCTGCTACGGGTTGATTCAATTCAACACCAAAATCCCATTTTTCCAGTCTAAAATTCATCAAAACATGTTATAACATAACAATCAGTATAAACATACAATCACACATTGCATTTCAGCAGTTAGATTTCGATTTTGGGCCAAATTAATCAATTTTCACAATTTCAACCTAACTCTAAACTCAAAACAAACTCTACTCTAAAGAGTCTAACTAGAACCCACCTGGATTTCTAGACGAGGAGATTGTTACTGAGATGATTAGACGAAGAATAGATGAACGGATGATGATTCTTGATCTTGTTGAGAAATCTTCTTCTCCTTTTCCTTTTCCTTCCTCTTTTCCTTTCTTCTCCTTTTCCTTTGTTTTTCCTTCTTTCTATCTTTTGTTTGTTTTTCCAAGGAAAATGAAAAGAAAATAGATAGTATAGAAACTATCATTTTTAGTAACACTACTAAATGTCCAAAATTAGCTCAAATACGTCAAATTATAAAAACTCAACGTTAACTACTATTAATTAAATCGACTCGGAGTTCGTCAGGTTACTCTAATTATTTTATCAAATAATTACTCAGAGTACTCCGGAACCCAGTTGATCATAATAATATTAACTCGAGCGTTTATAAATTTACGGGGTATTACATCCTCCCCCCCTTAAATAGAAATTCGTCCTCGAATTTAGAATATTACCTGAACAGATGTGGATAAGAATCTCGCATTTCCGATTCTAATTCCCAAGTAGCATCACCCGGATGCGTCATATCCCATTGCACCTTAACAAGTGGAATATCTTTGTTCCTTAACACTTTTGTTTCCCTTCCAACAATACAACTCGGTTGTGGTTCAAAAGTCAAATCCGCTTCAATTTCCACTGATTCGGGTAGAATTGGCTGAAGAGGATCAGGAATAAACTTACGGAGCTGAGATACGTGAAAAAAGTCATGCATCTCGGATAGAGAGGGTGGTAAGGCTAATCTATAAGCAACTTCACCAATCCTTTCTAAAATCTGATACGGTCCCACGTATCTCGGACTTAACTTTCGCGACTTAAACGGTCCTTTCAATCTCAATCTCGGAGTAACTTTCAGAAATACATGGTCACCTTCCTCAAATTCCAAAGGTCTCCTACGATTGTCCGCATAACTCTTTTGACGATCTTGTGCTTGTTTAACCTTCTCGCGGATCATTCGAATCTTTTCCGTAGTCTCTTGAATAATCTCGGGTCCCAAAATTCTATCTTCGCCAATTTCAGCCCAACACAAAGGTGTCCTACACTTCCTCCCATACAATGCTTCATAAGGAGCCATACCGATGCTCATATGGTAACTATTGTTATAGGAAAACTCAATTAACGGTAAAAGTTCTTTCCAATCCCCTTTACTCTCTAACACGCAAGCGCTTAACATATCCTCCATCGTTTGTATTGTTCGCTCAGTCTGACCATCCGTTTGAGGATGATTCGACGTGCTCAAACGCAAATTCGTACCCATCGCTTGTTGGAACACTTTCCAAAATCTCGAAGTAAACTTCGGATCTCTATCGGACACAATACTAGAAGGAATACCATGCAATCTCACAATCTCAGCAATAAACAACCTTGCAAGATGACTTGCCTTATAAGAACTCTTTACGGCTAAGAAATGTGCAGATTTCGTTAGTCGATCTACAATCACCCAAATAGAATCATACCCACCTTGGGTACGGGGTAAACCTACTGCAAAGTCCATAGAAATACTATCCCACTTCCAAACTGGAATATCCAAAGGCTGTAACAAACCGCCCGGTCTTTGGTGTTCAATCTTCACCTGTTGGCACACCGCACATTCTGATACATATTCCGCTATATCCTTTTTCATCCCAGACCACCAATAATCCTTCTTTAAATCCTGATACATCTTCGAAGAACCAGGATGTATCGTAAAAGTACCTTTATGAGCTTCGTCTAAAATCTTCCTTTTTAATGCCTCATCCTTCGGAACACAAATCCTGTGATTAAACAGGACAATCCCATTTGTCGCTCGTGTAAAACCTGGTTGAAGTAACAACTCTTGTAACTCCTCTTCCAATAATTGTCCTTGTTGGATCTCAACTCTTAAAGTAGAATTGACATTCAAATTTCCCATGATTACACCATTCGGAGTCCGCACAAACTGGAGGTTAAGATCTCTAAACTTTTCCAACAACGAATACTCCAAAATCATCAATTCTGCACCATGAACCATTTTCCGACTTAAGGCATCCGCTACTTTATTCGCCTTGCCTGGATGATACTTCAATTCTAAGTCATAATCCTTTAAGTACTCCATCCACCTTCTTTGTCGCATATTCAACTCCTTTTGGTCAAACAAATACTTCAAACTTTTGTGGTCACTGAACATTTCAAAACGTACACCATACAAGTAATGACGCCACACCTTCAGTGCAAACACCACTGCAGCTAGTTCCAAATCATGAGTTGGATAATTCTTCTCATGAACTTTCAACTGTCGAGAAGCATAAGCTACCACTTGACCACCCTGCATCAAAACGCTCCCTAATCCCCTCTTAGAAGCATCACAGAATACTTCATAAGAGTTATTAGGATCAGGAATAATTAATACTGGAGCACTCGTCAAACTTTCCTTCAATTTCATAAAACTTTGTTCGCAACCTGAATCCCATTCAAAAATAACATCCTTCCGAGAAAGTTTCGTCAGTGGTAAGGCCAATTGAGAAAAGCCCTTAATAAACCTTCTATAGTAACCGGCCAATCCTAAGAAACTTCTGACTTCTGAAACATTTCTCGGTCTCTCCCAATTAATCACTGCCTCTACCTTTGATGGATCCACTGCCACACCCCCCTGAGATATAACATGTCCAAGAAAATTAACTTCCGACATCCAAAACTCACACTTGCTCAACTTAGCAAACAATTGCTTCTCTTGCAAGATCGATAAGACAATCCTCAGATGTTCTCCGTGCTCTTGTGGAGTACGAGAATAAATAAGAATGTCGTCAATAAAGATTACCACAAATTGGTCCAAGTAAGCCTGAAATATTCGATTCATGTAATCCATAAAAACAGCTGGAGCATTAGTCACACCGAACGGCATCACTAAGAATTCGTAATGACCGTAACGGGTTCTAAATGCAGTTTTTGGCACATCGGAACTCTTCACTCGAATCTGATGATAACCCGACCGTAAATCAATCTTCGAGAACACACAGGCTCCTTTTAATTGATCTAACAAGTCGTCTATCCTTGGTAAAGGGTACTTGTTCTTAATAGTAACTTTATTCAGTTTACGATAATCAATGCACAAACGCATTCCCCCATCTTTCTTCTTTACCAACAACACTGGAGCTCCCCAAGGTGAAACACTAGGTCTAACAAAATGCTTAGACATCAAGTCTTCCAATTGGTCCTTCAACTCTCTTAGTTCAAGCGGTGCCATCCGATACGGAGAAACGGATATAGGAGCCGTTCTCGGTATCAGGTCAATAGAGAACTCAACTTCTCTCTCCGGAGGAAGAGAAGAAACATCCTCTGGAAACACTTCAGGAAATTCACATACAACTGGAATACTCAGAACTTGTTGTTCACTACTTCCTTCCTTAGTAAGAACCAATAAAACAGATTTCTCTTTCTCAAACAAGAAGTTTACCATTCCCACCGTACCTTCTAAAATCGTTGATAAGACATCTTTCGGAGTAGCCTCAGCAGATGGAATAATGATTAACTTTTCTTCACACCTGATAAACACCGAATTAGCAGAAAGCCAATCCATTCCCAGAACAACATCCACTTTCTTAAGCGGTAAACAGATAAGGTCAATCTGAAAAACTCTTTCGTTAACCGACAACACACAATTTTCACACATCAGCGGCGTTTCAACCATTTCATCCATGGCAGTAGTAACCACCATAGGAGGAAACAAAGGAATAGTTTGCAACCCCAGTCGCCTTACACAACGCGTGGAGACAAAAGAATGCATTGCCCCACAATCAAATAAAACAAAGCAAGAATGTCCATTTACGAAACACGTACCTGCGATCAATGAATTGTCACCTTTTGCTTTCCTTGCATCCAAGGTATACACTCGGCCCGTTGTCTTCCCTTGTGCCAGATTCTTACCCTGAGGACAATCACTCGCCAAGTGGCCCACCTTCTGACACAGGTAACACCTCACACCTTCAATACCACATCGACCGTAATGATTCCGACCGCAAGTACAACACACCGGAGGTACACTAGTTCTAGAACTCTGGACCTGCTTCCCTTTGGAAAACTGTTGCCTTTGCCTAAACTGTTGATTCGACCTCCCTCGGTCACCTTAAATCGCCCTGTTCGAATCCACCTCCATTTGTATCTTTTTCAAGCTATTTTCCGCCACATAACATTGTCTTAACATTTCAGTATAAGTAGCAAATTCCCGTTGAGACACGCTGTGTGAAATCTCAGCCCTTAACCCAAACAGAAACTGATCTATCTTCCACCTCTCATCAGGAGCATACATGGCCTGTCTAGAATAGTCAGCCATGTTCTCAAATTTTTCAGCATAGGAAGCCACTGATAAGTTGCCCTGTCTCAACTGTTAGAACTCAAACTCCTTTTGAGACCTTAAAGAACTCGGAAAATATTTCTCCATAAAGATTACCTTAAACTGTTCCCACACTTTCGGCACCTTCTGAGTTGTCATCAAGGCTGAAGCGCTCTCCCACCACCTCATGGCAGGACCCTTCAACTAGTGAGAAGCAAAGACCACCTTATTCTCCTCACTGCAATGAACTATCAGAAAAATCCTTTCCATACCTGTTATCCACTCGTGTGCCTTCACCGGATCTAGCCCTCCTTGAAACTCCGGAGGATTCATTCCAACAAATTCCCTGTAGGTTCCTCCCGTAACTTCCAGAACAACCACTGGAGGATGCAGACCATCAGCCATTTGTTGCATCATTCCTTGCATGAACTCATTCTGTTGCTGCTGCATCTGCTGCATAAATTGGTACAAAGGGGCATTCCCTTCATCACCCTGCGGAACCGTCCCAGCTGGAGTAGTCCTTGGTCTACCACGATTGTTTCTGCGTCTATCAGCCATGTTCCTAAATTTCATACAAATAGGATTAAGTTGATCAGACTCAATACCATAAATATAACAGACGAGACCCATGGCGACACGCCGCATATGAAACGGAAAGAAAACTTATCCCATTTCATGGCTAGGTCGAGGATACGACTTGCTCTGATACCAACTGTAAAGTCCATATAATAATACATGCATCAAATCATATATTATACATGAGTTTCACTTTTTGGTACTGAAACATAATAAGTTCCTAGTTAACACATTATATACATAAATGCCTCTAAAACAAAACACCTAAAAGACTAAGGCATTACATATACAAGATGTTCCAAAATGATAAAAACTAAGAACTAGATCAATACAATGATCTCAAAACATAAACGCCATAGCGGAAACCATGCCATCACAAAACCATGATCCGTAAGGAAAGTCAAATAACCATGTCCTTACCCTTCGCCAAACCTGCAGAACCTGTGATGTAAACAACAACAGTGGGGTGAGATACATCAAATCTCAGTGAGTTCCCTATCTTAAATTCCTCTCGGCTCTACAAGGTTCTAACAAACCTAACTCAAGTCAAAAGCGAAAAAGGGGAGTGACCTTGAGTACACACACACTATATGGACACATGTTATGAGTTCATTAACTCACAATATCACTAATCCGTAACCACACCAAGGCATCCCCTTTTCCCGTCCGCTTCTACGTCTAGAAGACGACCCGAGTCATGGATCCTTGAACCTACTTGACATACGAATGGATTCGGGTTCTACGGGCCATAAACCGTTATGAACCATCACTTCACACGGGCCATAAACCGTCACAAGCATACGCTCCCAGAGCGCCATTCGTACTGCACACGGGAATCAAACCTGTCAAGTAGTTGTGCACAAGTTTCAGAGGAGCTCGAGACCCATGAAACGCACTCGCAAATAAAATCGGTTACGATTACGTGATCCCACACAATCGTGATCGTATTCGACAATCACAAGGTCATAATGCCTTAACATAACCAAACGGTTAACACACATGTTCCATACTAGTGTTTATTCGTTCTAAATTGTCCAACACTGCTTATGCTAATTGTCCTCCCTCTACTTACTTTATGTTTTATCGTGCATACATTTTTCAACAACAATTACACCACCAAAATCTCCAAAACGACACAATTCCAACAATTCCGATATAATTAAATCGGCCGGCAATCTTACAACCAATGTAATAAGAAAGTACATTTTATTACCTTTCCAACGATACCAAAATTGTTCCAATCCGGGTCACGGATAAAAAGTTACGGCATTGGAAACAAACGATCGGAAATAAAATATCACAACAGCAGAATTCTGCGACTCTCCTGGCCGTACGCGTATTGGCACAACCCATACGCGTATTGCCCAAAATCTCGCCCAGCCATACGCGTATTGCCCAAGGCCATACGCGTATGGGCAGAGGCATTTTTCCCTTGAAATTCCTGTTTAAAAGCCCAATACGCGTATTACCATGCCTCATACGCATATTGCTTTGTCCATACGCGTATCATCCCATTTCATTCACACCCATACGCGTATTGCCCTACTCAATACGCGTATGGCCCTGCGTGATACGTGTATGGGCAGTTTGAACCCAGAAATTTTCCTGCAGAATCTGTCTGCTACGGGTTGATTCAATTCAACACCAAAATCCCATTTTTCCGGTCTAAAATTCATCAAAACATGTTATAACATAACAATCAGTATAAACATACAATCACACATTGCATTTCAGCAGTTAGATTTCGATTTTGGGCCAAATTAATCAATTTTCACAATTTCAACCTAACTCTAAACTCAAAACAAACTCTACTCTAAAGAGTCTAACTAGAACCCACCTGGATTTCTAGACGAGGAGATTGTTACTGAGATGATTAGACGAAGAACAGATGAACGGATGATGATTCTTGATCTTGTTGAGAAGTCTTTTTCTCCTTTTCCTTTTCCTTCCTCTTTTCCTTTCTTCTCCTTTTCCTTTGTTTTTCCTTCTTTCTATCTTTTGTTTGTTTTTCCAAGGAAAATGAAAAGAAAATAGATAGTATAGAAACTATCATTTTTAGTAACACTACTAAATGTCCAAAATTAGCTCAAATACGTCAAATTATAAAAACTCAACGTTAACTACTATTAATTAAATCGACTCGGAGTTCGTCAGGTTATTCTAATTATTTTATCAAATAATTACTCAGAGTACTCCGGAACCCAGTTGATCATAATAATATTAACTCGAGCGTTTATAAATTTACGGGGTATTACAGTAGAGGTGCGGTTTTACCAAAGTCTTGCAACCTATCTTTATGATTATCAAATCCTAAGTTGTATATTAATAGTAGCTGATTGGTTTCTGCTATTAGGGTTGAGTACCCCTTGTACTCTTTTAATCTATTATATTATCCTTGCCTTTTGAAAATACAGACATATTCTACCAAAATAGTAAAATAAACATCGCAAACAATTTACTAGTCAAAAAATCAAATAGTTAATTGTAATTTTTGTCATGTGATTGTTAACTAATTATATAATATTCCTTTCATTAAGTATTACATAATTAAGAAGAACAATAATAACATTTGAGTTTGTTTTTTATGATAATATAATATAATTATGTATTAGGACTTTCAACCTTTTTTGGTACACCGGATTGACTGAGGATATCACAATGGCTAGACTGATTAATTATTAAATATAAACTAAATTTAATATCAAAATTTTAATTCACTTTAATATTAAATACAAAAAATCAAAAGAAATATAGAGTAATAATAAGATTATTATAAAGCAAATGTAAATATTATAATTTAAAATGTAAATTACATTTTAATTATCGTTTGCCTCCACATTTACTTTTACTCCGTTTAAAGTAGGAAGTGGAGAAACCTGACTCATACCATCATCATTGTCACTCATAGTTGCAACCCGTCATTGATTCACATGTGCATAAACAGGAAGTAATGTGGTGGTTACATCAATGATCTTTTTAATGCGGATAACCTATCTCTTTCGGTTCCTAGAAATGTGTCTTTTCTTTCACTCTTCGTCACTTTCGAACCTATAGTGAAATGAAGTCACATGATTAGCAAAATTTTGGGATGTATTCAATACTTTGTAGAACTTTGGACATGTGTATGGTCCATATTTTTTGTATGGTAGACTGCGGATTCTGCCATCATCAATCTTTTCATCATTCTGTTTCCTTTTCCTATGATTCTTATTAACTACTTTATCATCATCTCCAACAGCAAGTGCAAAATTAAGGGTTTGAGAAATCCACCTGTGTGATTCTGTTGATGATCGTCCATGGAGATCAGGTTTATAAGAAGTTATGCAAGCATTTATCATCATATTATTGGCGTTGGTGGCATCGTTGATATTATTATTATTCGAGGGAGCAACCGAATTTCCAAATTGGCCTTCAAGAATCTGCATCGCTTTCCTAATTCCTGGAGCATGGCTAGAAATGTTTTTTGTAGGACTTGAAGATGATGAATCGTTATCACTTGAAGAATATGTGTAATTTCTTGCGATTTGGTCATGCACATGCAACCTTCTCATCATCATATCAGTAACCACATTGGGGGATTCATGAGGCGGTGGAGGTTGAAGAAGGGGAGAAGATAATTTATTTTTTAAAGTCCTCAATGGAAGGGAAGTCAAAGTAACAAAGACGAGAGAAGAATGACTTACAAGAGGGTTGGTCTATATATCAATTGTAGGATGTGTGTCTCAACCGTCTCAATGCAATTATTTTAGTCTCACAATTCCTTGCATCTTCTACACCATTAATTGATACTTAAACTTAAAAAATTAATTTACAAAAATATTGGATATACCTTTTTTAATTTAATTTTTTAATTTGATTCCAATATGTCAATGTTATCAGTTATTACTCTCTAATAAATAATCAAAGTACAAGTTCATGTATTTGAGATGGTAACCAAAAATTTTATTGACAAAAATGGACAAAATTAATAACACTTTGGCCAACCATAGAAACACTTTTATATCAAAATATAAAAAATTTTAATATATATTTTTTTTACTAAAAATGAGATATTTCCTTCTTTTGACCAATTTTGAGAATCATGTTAGGCAATTCTAAATTTTGGTAAATCTATTACAGATTTTATTTAAAATTTAGTAAAAACAATATGTAATTTTAAAAAATAGTCCAATAATAAATACGTTTATCCTTTTTTTGTAAAAATTTATTTTTATTATATTTAATAATAGAGAATATATACAATATTTCATTCTAAATTATTACAAACAGTATTATACACCATGGATAGAGTCCAAATTACATGCATTCTTAAAAATTTGTCCAAAGTGGTGTCTTACTACTTTTAAGAAAGAATAAAAATTATTGTATTATATAAAATGGATAAAAAATATCACATTTTATTAGAATTAACCAAAATCAAAAAAGTTCAACTTCGTATAGACTCGCTTTTCAAAGTCTATGTAATTTATGTTTATTTTCTATGTTCAAAATATATTAATAACTTCATTTTTATTAAGATATTAATTTTATGATAAAAATAATAAAGAAAATTATTGTCATGTATTCTATATTTTTTGGTTTAATCGATGCTAAAATTAAGAGGCGTATAATCTATATATTTTATTTAAACAATGTGCATTCTTTTTTTATTCGAAATATTTGCCTTTGTTTATAGTTTTATAAATTATTAATATTTAATTTTAGTGTATTGTAAGATTGGATGAAATGAGCGTGTGGTAGTAACAATTAAGATATATTCTACCAGGCATAGCAGGAAATCTAACATAATAATCTGGATTGCTACGGTTGGGAATTTATGGTTATTCCGCAATGACATGATTTTTAACCATTCTATATTCTCTGAGGAAAACTGTATCAATGCCATCAAATTATCGGTGTGGAAGTGGTTACGTAGAGGTGCGGTTTTACCAAAGTCTTGCAACCTATCTTTATGATTATCCAATCCTAAGTTGTATATTAATAGTAGCTGATTGGTTTCTGCTATTAGGGTTGAGTACCCCTTGTACTCTTTTAATCTATTATATTATCCTTGCCTTTTGAAAATACAGACATATTCTACCAAAATAGTAAAATAAACATCGCAAACAATTTACTAGTCAAAAAATCAAATAGTTAATTGTAATTTTTGTCATGTGATTGTTAACTAATTATATAATATTCCTTTCATTAAGTATTATATAATTAAGAAGAACAATAATAACATTTGAGTTTGTTTTTTATGATAATATAATATAATTATGTATTAGGACTTTCAACCTTTTTTGGTACACCGGATTGACTGAGGATATCACAATGGCTAGACTGATTAATTATTAAATATAAACTAAATTTAATATCAAAATTTTAATTCACTTTAATATTAAATACTAAAAATCAAAAGAAATATAGAGTAATAATAAGATTATTATAAAGCAAATGTAAATATTGTAATTTAAAATGTAAATTACATTTTAATTATCGTTTGCCTCCACATTTACTTTTACTCCGTTTAAAGTAGGAAGTGGAGAAACCTAACTCATGCCATCATCATTGTCACTGATAGTTGCAACCCGTCATTGATTCACATGTGCATAAACAGGAAGTAATGTGGTGGTTACATCAATGATCTTTTTAATGCGGATAACCTATCTCTTTCGGTTCCTAGAAATGTGTCTTTTCTTTCGCTCTTCGTCACTTTCGAACCTATAGTGAAATGAAGTCACATGATTAGCAAAATTTTGGGATGTATTCAATACTTTTTAGCACTTTGGACATGTGTATGGCCCATATTTTTTGTATGGTAGACTGCGGATTCTGCCATCATCAATCTTTTCATCATTCTGTTTCCTTTTCCTATGATTCTTATTAACTACTTTATCATCATCTCCAACAGCAAGTGCAAAATTAAGGGTTTGAGAAATCCACCTGTGTGATTCTGTTGATGATCGTCCATGGAGATCAGGTTTATAAGAAGTTATGCAAGCATTTATCATCATATTATTGGTGTTGGTGGCATCGTTGATATTATTATTATTCGAGGGAGCAACCGAATTTCCAAATTGGCCTTCAAGAATCTACATCGCTTTCCTAATTCCTGGAGCATGGCTAGAAATGTTTTTTGTAGGACTTAAAGATGATGAATCGTTATCACTTGAAGAATATGTGTAATTTCTTGCGATTTGGTCATGCACATGCAACCTTCTCATCATCATATCAGTAACCACATTGGGGGATTCATGAGGCGGTGGAGGTTGAAGAAGGGGAGAAGATAATTTATTTTTTAAAGTCATCAATGGAAGGGAAGTCAAAGTAACAAAGACGAGAGAAGAATGACTTACAAGAGGGTTTGTCTATATATCAATTGTAGGATGTGTGTCACTGTAATACCCCGTAAATTTATAAACGCTCGAGTTAATATTATTATGATCAACTGGGTTCCGGAGTACTCTGAGTAATTATTTGATAAAATAATTAGAGTAACCTGACGAACTCCGAGTCGATTTAATTAATAGTAGTTAACGTTGAGTTTTTATAATTTGACGTATTTGAGCTAATTTTGGACATTTAGTAGTGTTACTAAAAATGATAGTTTCTATACTATCTATTTTCTTTTCATTTTCCTTGGAAAAACAAACAAAAGATAGAAAGAAGGAAAAACAAAGGAAAAGGAGAAGAAAGGAAAAGAGGAAGGAAAAGGAAAAGGAGAAAAAGACTTCTCAACAAGATCAAGAATCATCATCCGTTCATCTGTTCTTCGTCTAATCATCTCAGTAACAATCTCCTCGTCTAGAAATCCAGGTGGGTTCTAGTTAGACTCTTTAGAGTAGAGTTTGTTTTTAGTTTAGAGTTAGGTTGAAATTGTGAAAATTGATTAATTTGGCCCAAAATCGAAATCTAACTGCTGAAATGCAATGTGTGATTGTATGTTTATACTGATTGTTATGTTATAACATGTTTTGATGAATTTTAGACTGGAAAAATGGGATTTTGGTGTTGAATTGAATCAACCCGTAGCAGACAGATTCTGCAGGAAAATTTCTGGGTTCAAACTGCCCATACGCGTATCACGCAGTGCCATACGCGTATTGAGTAGGGCAATACGCGTATGGGTGTGAATGAAATGGGATGATACGCGTATGGACAAAGCAATACGCGTATGAGGCATGGTAATACGCGTATTGGGCTTTTAAACAGGAATTTCAAGGGAAAAATGCCTCTGCCCATACGCGTATGGCCTTGGGCAATACGCGTATGGCTGGGCGAGATTTTGGGCAATACGCGTATGGGTTGTGCCAATACGCGTACGGCCAGGAGAGTTGCAGAATTCTGCTGTTGTGATATTTTATTTCCGATCGTTTGTTTCCAATGCCGTAACTTTTTATCCGTGACCCGAATTGGAACAATTTTGGTATCGTTGGAAAGGTAATAAAATGTACTTTCTTATTACATTGGTTGTAAGATTGACGGCCGATTTAATTATATCGGAATTGTTGGAATTGTGTCGTTTTAGAGATTTTGGTGGAGTAATTGTTGTTGAAAAATGTATGCACGATAAAACATAAAGTAAGTAGAGGGAGGACAATTACCATAAGCAGTGTTGGACAATTTAGAACGAATAAACACTAGTCTGGAACATGTGTGTTAACCGTTTGGTTATGTTAAGGCATTATGACCTTGTGATTGTCGAATACGATCACGATTGTGTGGGATCACGTAATCGTAACCGATTTTATTTGCGAGTGCGTTTCATGGGTCTCGAGCTCCTCTGAAACTTGTGCACAACTACTTGACAGGTTTGATTCCCGTGTGCAGTACGAATGGCGCTCTGGGAGCGTATGCTTGTGACTGTTTATGGCCCGTGTGAAGCGACGGTTCATAACGGTTTATGGCCCGTAGAACCCGAATCCATTCATATGTCAAGTAGGTTCAAGGATCCATGACTCGGGTCGTCTTCTAGACGTAGAAGCGGACGGGAAAAGGGGATGCCTTGGTGTGGTTACGGATTAGTGATATTGTGAGTTAATGAACTCATAACATGTGTCCATATAGTGTGTGTGTACTCAAGGTCACTCCCCTTTTTCCCTTTTGACTTGAGTTAGGTTTGTTAGAACCTTGCAGAGCCGAGAGGACTTTAAGATAGGGAACTCACTGAGATTTGATGTATCTCACCCCACTGTTGTTGTTTACATCACAGGTTCTGCAGGTTTGGCGAAGGGTAAGGACAAGGTTATTTGACTTTCCTTACGGATCGTGGTTTTGTGATGGCATGGCTTCCGCTATGGCGTTTATGTTTTGAGATCATTGTATTGATCTAGTTCTTAGTTTTTATCATTTTGGAATATCTTGTATATGTAATACCTTAGTCTTTTAGGTGTTTTGTTTTAGAGGCATTTATGTATATAATGTGTTAACTAGGAACTTATTATGTTTCAGTACCAAAAAGTGAAACTCATGTATAATATATGATTTGATGCATGTATTATTATATGGGTCTTTACAGTTGGTATCAGAGCAGGTCGTATCCTCGACCTAGCCATTAAATGGGATAAGTTTTCTTTCCGTTTCATATGCGGCGTGTCGCCATGGGTCTCGTCTGTTATATTTATGGTATTGAGTCTGATAAACTTAATCCTATTTGTATGAAATTCAGGAACATGGCTGATAGACGCAGAAACAATCGTGGTAGACCAAGGACTACTCCAGCTGGGACGGTTCCGCAGGGTGATGAAGGGAATGCCCCTTTGTACCAATTTATGCAGCAGATACAGCAGCAACAGAATCAGTTCATGCAAGGAATGATGCAACAAATGGCTGATGGTCTGCATCCTCCAGTGGTTGTTCCGGAAGTTACGGGAGGAACCTACAGGGAATTTGTTCGAATGAATCCTCCGGAGTTTCAAGGAGGGCTAGATCCGGTGAAGGCACACGAGTGGATAACAGGTATGGAAAGGATTTTTCTGATAGTTCATTGCAGTGAGGAGAATAAGGTGGTCTTTGCTTCTCACTGGTTGAAGGGTCCTGCCATGAGGTGGTGGGAGAGCGCTTCAGCCTTGATGACAACTCAGGAGGTGCCGAAAGTGTGGGAACAGTTTAAGGTAATCTTTATGGAGAAATATTTTCCGAGTTCTTTAAGGTCTCAAAAGGAGTTTGAGTTCCAACAGTTGAGACAGGGCAACTTATCAGTGGCTTCCTATGCTGAAAAATTTGAGAACATGGCTGACTATTCTAGACAGGCCATGTATGCTCCTGATGAGAGGTGGAAGATAGATCAGTTTCTGTTTGGGTTAAGGGCTGAGATTTCACACAGCGTGTCTCAACGGGAATTTGCTACTTATGCTGAAATGTTAAGACAATGTTATGTGGCGGAAAATAGCTTGAAAAAGATACAAATGGAGGTGGATTCGAACAGGGCGATTCAAGGTGACCGAGGGAGGTCGAATCAACAGTTTAGGCAAAGGCAACAGTTTTCCAAAGGGAAGCAGGTCCAGAGTTCTAGAACTAGTGTACCTCCGGTGTGTCGTACTTGCGGTCGGAATCATTACGGTCGATGTGGTATTGAAGGTGTGAGGTGTTACCAGTGTCAGAAGGTGGGCCACTTGGCGAGGGATTGTCCTCAGGGTAAGAATCAGGCACAAGGGAAGACAACGGGCCGAGTGTATACCTTGGATGCAAGGAAAGCAAAGGGTGACAATTCATTGATCGCGGGTACGTGTTTCGTAAATGGACATTCTTGATTTGTTTTATTTGATTGTGGGGCAACGCATTCTTTTGTCTCCACGCGTTTTGTAAGGCGACTGGGGTTGCAAACTATTCCTTTGTTTTCTCCTATGGTGGTTACTACTTCCATGGATGAAATGGTTGAAACGCCGCTGATGTGTGAAAATTGTGTGTTGTCGGTTAACGAAAGAGTTTTTCAGATTGACCTTATCTGTTTACCGCTTAAGAAAGTGGATGTTGTTCTGGGAATGGATTGGCTTTCTACTAATTCGGTGTTTATCGGGTGTGAAGAAAAGTTAATCATTATTCCATCTGCTGAGGCTACTCCGAAAGATGTCTTATCAACTATTTTAGAAGGTACGGTGGGAATGGTAAACTTCTTGTTTGAGAAAGAGAAATCTGTTTTATTGGTTCTTACTAAGGAAGAAAGTAGTGAACAGCAAGTTCTGAGTATTCCAGTTGTATGTGAATTTCTTGAAGTGTTTCCAGAGGATATTTCTTCTCTTCCTCCGGAGAGAGAAGTTGAGTTCTCTATTGACCTGATACCGAGAACGGCTCCTATATCCGTTTCTCCGTATCGGATGGCACCGCTTGAACTAAGCGAGTTGAAGGACCAATTGGAAGACTTGATGTCTAAGCATTTTGTTAGAGCTAGTGTTTCACCTTGGGGAGCTCTAGTGTTGTTGGTAAAGAAGAAAGATGGGGGGATGCGTTTGTGCATTGATTATGGTAAACTGAATAAAGTTACTATTAAGAACAAGTACCCTTTACCAAGGATAGACGACTTGTTAGATCAATTGAAAGGAGCCTGTGTGTTCTCGGAGATTGATTTACGGTCGGGTTATCATCAGATTCGAGTGAAGAGTTCCGATGTGCCAAAAACTGCATTTAGAACCCGTTACGGTCATTACGAATTCTTAGTGATGCCGTTCGGTGTGACTAATGCTCCAGCTGTTTTTATGGATTACATGAATCGAATATTTCAGGCTTACTTGGACCAATTTGTGGTAATCTTTATTGACGACATTCTTATTTATTCTCGTACTCCACAAGAGCACGGAGAACATCTGAGGATTGTCTTATCGGTCTTGCAAGAGAAGCAATTGTTTGCTAAGTTGAGCAAATGTGTGTTTTGGATGTCGGAAGTTAATTTTCTTGGACATGTTATATCTCGGGGGGTGTGGCAGTGGATCCATCGAAGGTAGAGGCAGTGATTAATTGGGAGAGACCGAGAAATGTTTCAGAAGTCAGAAGTTTCTTGGGATTGGCCGGTTACTATAGAAGGTTTATTAAGGGCTTTTCTCAATTGGCATTACCACTGACGAAACTTACTCGGAAGGATGTTATTTTTGAATGGGATTCAGGTTGCGAACAAAATTTTATGAAATTGAAGGAAAGTTTGATGAGTGCTCCAGTATTAATTATTCCTGATCCTAATAACTCTTATGAAGTATTCTGTGATGCTTCTAAGAGGGGATTGGGGAGCGTTTTGATGCAGGGTGGTCAAGTGGTAGCTTATGCTTCTCGACAGTTGAAAGTTCATGAGAAGAATTATCCAAATCATGATTTGGAACTAGCTGCAGTGGTGTTTGCACTGAAGGTGTGGCGTCATTACTTGTATGGTGTACGTTTTGAAATGTTCAGTGACCACAAAAGTTTGAAGTATTTGTTTGATCAAAAGGAGTTGAATATGCGACAAAGAAGGTGGATGGAGTACTTAAAGGATTATGACTTAGAATTGAAGTATCATCCAGGCAAGGCGAATAAAGTAGCGGATGCCTTAAGTCGGAAAATGGTTCATGGTGCAGAATTGATGATTTTGGAGTATTCGTTGTTGGAAAAGTTTAGAGATCTTAACCTCCAGTTTGTGTGGACTCCGAATGGTGTAATCATGGGAAATTTGAATGTCAATTCTACTTTAAGAGTTGAGATCCAACAAGGACAATTATTGGAAGAGGAGTTACAAGAGTTGTTACTTCAACCAGGTTTTACACGAGCGACAGATGGGATTGTCCTGTTTAATCACAAGATTTGTGTTCCGAAGGATGAGGCATTAAAAAGGAAGATTTTAGACGAAGCTCATAAAGGTACTTTTACGATACATCCTGGTTCTTCGAAGATGTATCAGGATTTAAAGAAGGATTATTGGTGGTCTGGGATGAAAAAGGATATAGCGGAATATGTATCAGAATGTGCGGTGTGCCAACAGGTGAAGATTGAACACCAAAGAGCGGGCGGTTTGTTACAGCCTTTGGATATTCCAGTTTGGAAGTGGGATAGTATTTCTATGGACTTTGCAGTAGGTTTACCCCGTACCCAAGGTGGGTATGATTCTATTTGGGTGATTGAAGATCGACTAATGAAATCTGCACATTTCTTAGCCGTAAAGAGTACTTATAAGGCAAGTCATCTTGCAAGGTTGTTTATTGCTGAGATTGTGAGATTGCATGGTATTCCTTCTAGTATTGTGTCCGATAGAGATCCGAAGTTTACTTCGAGATTTTGGAAAGTGTTCCAACAAGCGATGGGTACGAATTTGCGTTTGAGCACGTCGAATCATCCTCAAATGGATGGTCAGACTGAGCGAACAATACAAACGATGGAGGATATGTTAAGGGCTTGCGTGTTAGAGAGTAAAGGGGATTGGAAAGAACTTTTACCGTTAATTGAGTTTTCCTATAACAATAGTTACCATATGAGCATCGGTATGGCTCCTTATGAAGCATTGTATGGGAGGAAGTGTAGGACACCTTTGTGTTGGGCTGAAATTGGTGAAGATAGAATTTTGGGACCCGAGATTATTCAAGAGACTACGGAAAAGATTCGAATGATCCGCGAGAAGGTTAAACAAGCACAAGATCGTCAAAAGAGTTATGCGGACAATCGTAGGAGACCTTTGGAATTTGAGGAAGGTGACCATGTATTTCTGAAAGTTACTCCGAGATTGAGATTGAAAGGACCGTTTAAGTCGCGAAAGTTAAGTCCGAGATACGTGGGACCGTATCAGATTTTAGAAAGGATTGGTGAAGTTGCTTATAGATTAGCCTTACCACCCTCTCTATCCGAGATGCATGACGTTTTTCACGTATCTCAGCTCCGTAAGTTTATTCCTGATCCTCTTCAGCCAATTCTACCCGAATCAGTGGAAATTGAAGCGGATTTTACTTTTGAACCACAACCGAGTTGTATTGTTGGAAGGAAACAAAAGTGTTAAGGAACAAAGATATTCCACTTGTTAAGGTGCAATGGGATATGACGCATCCGGGTGATGCTACTTGGGAACTAGAATCGGAAATGCGAGATTCTTATCCACATTTGTTCAGGTAATATTCTAAATTCGAGGACGAATTTCTATTTAAGGGGGGGAGGATGTAATACCCCGTAAATTTATAAACGCTCGAGTTAATATTATTATGATCAACTGGGTTCCGGAGTACTCTGAGTAATTATTTGATAAAATAATTAGAGTAACCTGACGAACTCCGAGTCGATTTAATTAATAGTAGTTAACGTTGAGTTTTTATAATTTGACGTATTTGAGCTAATTTTGGACATTTAGTAGTGTTACTAAAAATGATAGTTTCTATACTATCTATTTTCTTTTCATTTTCCTTGGAAAAACAAACAAAAGATAGAAAGAAGGAAAAACAAAGGAAAAGGAGAAGAAAGGAAAAGAGGAAGGAAAAGGAAAAGGAGAAGAAGTTTCTCAACAAGATCAAGAATCATCATCCGTTCATCTGTTCTTTGTCTAATCATCTCAGTAACAATATCCTCGTCTAGAAATCCAGGTGGGTTCTAGTTAGACTCTTTAGAGTAGAGTTTGTTTTGAGTTTAGAGTTAGGTTGAAATTGTGAAAATTGATTAATTTGGCCTAAAATCGAAATCTAACTGCTGAAATGCAATGTGTGATTGTATGTTTATACTGATTGTTATGTTATAACATGTTTTGATGAATTTTAGACTGGAAAAATGGGATTTTGGTGTTGAATTGAATCAACCCGTAGCAGACAGATTCTGCAGGAAAATTTCTGGGTTCAAACTGCCCATACGCGTATCACGCAGGGCCATACGCGTATTGAGTAGGGCAATACGCGTATGGGTGTGAATGAAATGGGATGATACGCGTATGGACAAAGCAATACGCGTATGAGGCATGGTAATACGCGTATTGGGCTTTTAAACAGGAATTTCAAGGGAAAAATACCTCTGCCCATACGCGTATGGCCTTGGGCAATACGCGTATGGCTGGGCGAGATTTTGGGCAATACGCGTATGGGTTGTGCCAATACGCGTACGGCCAGGAGAGTTGCAGAATTCTGCTGTTGTGATATTTTATTTCCGATCGTTTGTTTCCAATGCCGTAACTTTTTATCCGTGACCCGAATTGGAACAATTTTGGTATCGTTGGAAAGGTAATAAAATGTACTTTCTTATTACATTGGTTGTAAGATTGACGGCCGATTTAATTATATCGGAATTGTTGGAATTGTGTCGTTTTGGAGATTTTGGTGGTGTAATTGTTGTTGAAAAATGTATGCACGATAAAACATAAAGTAAGTAGAGGGAGGACAATTACCATAAGCAGTGTTGGACAATTTAGAACGAATAAACACTAGTATGGACATGTGTGTTAACCGTTTGGTTATGTTAAGGCATTATGACCTTGTGATTGTCGAATACGATCACGATTGTGTGGGATCACGTAATCGTAACCGATTTTATTTGCGAGTACGTTTCATGGGTCTCGAGCTCCTCTGAAACTTGTGCACAACTACTTGACAGGTTTGATTCCCGTGTGCAGTACGAATGGCGCTCTGGGAGCGTATGCTTCTGACGGTTTATGGCCCGTGTGAAGCGACGGTTCATAACGGTTTATGGCCCGTAGAACCCGAATCCATTCGTATGTCAAGTAGGTTCAAGGATCCATGACTCGGGTCGTCTTCTAGACGTAGAAGCGGACGGGAAAAGGGGATGCCTTGGTGTGGTTACGGATTAGTGATATTGTGAGTTAATGAACTCATAACATGTGTCCATATAGTGTGTGTGTACTCAAGGTCACTCCCCTTTTTCCCTTTTGACTTGAGTTAGGTTTGTTAGAACCTTGTAGAGCCGAGAGGACTTTAAGATAGGGAACTCACTGAGATTTGATGTATCTCACCCCACTGTTGTTGTTTACATCACAGGTTCTGCAGGTTTGGCGAAGGGTAAGGACAAGGTTATTTGACTTTCCTTACGGATCGTGGTTTTGTGATGGCATGGCTTCCGCTATGGCGTTTATGTTTTGAGATCATTGTATTGATCTAGTTCTTAGTTTTTATCATTTTGGAACATCTTGTATATGTAATGCCTTAGTCTTTTAGGTGTTTTGTTTTAGAGGCATTTATGTATATAATGTGTTAACTAGGAACTTATTATGTTTCAGTACCAAAAAGTGAAACTCATGTATAATATATGATTTGATGCATGTATTATTATATGGGTCTTTACAGTCACAACCGTCTCAATGCAATTATTTTATTCTCACAATTCCTTGCATCTTCTACACCATTAATTGATACTTAAACTTAAAAAATTAATTTACTAAAATATTGGATATACCTTTTTTAATTTAATTTTTTAATTTGATTCCAATATGTCAATGTTATCAGTTATTACTCTCTAATAAATAATCAAAGTACAAGTTCATGTATTTGAGATGTTAACCAAAAATTTTATTGACAAAAATGGACAAAATTAATAACACTTTGGCCAACCATAGAAACACTTTTATATCAAAATATAAAAAATTTTAATATATATTTTTTTTACTAAAAGTGAGATATTTCCTTCTTTTGACCAATTTTGAGAATCATGTTAGGCAATTCTAAATTTTGGTAAATCTATTACAGATTTTATTTAAAATTTAGTATAACCAATATGTAATTTTAAAAAATAGTCCAATAATAAATACATTTATCCTTTTTTTGTAAAAATTTATTTTTATTATATTTAATAATAGAGAATATATACAATATTTCATTCTAAATTATTACAAACAGTATTATACACCATGGATAGAGTCCAAATTACATGCATTCTTAAAAATTTGTCCAAAGTGGTGTCTTACTACTTTTAAGAAAGAATAAAAATTATTGTATTATATAAAATGGATAAAAAATATCACATTTTATTAGAATTAACCAAAATCAAAAAAGTTCAACTTCGCATAGACTCACTTTTCAAAGTCTATGTAATTTATGTTTATTTTCTATGTTCAAAATATATTAATAACTTAATTTTTATTAAGATATTAATTTTATGATAAAAATAATAAAGAAAATTATTGTCATGTATTCTATATTTTTTGGTTTAATCGATGCTAAAATTAAGAGGCTTATAATCTATATATTTTATTTAAACAATGTGCATTCTTTTTTTATTCAAAATATTTGCCTTTGTTTATAGTTTTATAAATTATTAATATTTAATTTTAGTGTATAGTAAGATTGGATGAAATGAGCGTGTGGTAGTAACAATTAAGATATATTCTACCAGGCATAGCAGGAAATCTAACATAATAATCTGGATTGCTACGGTTGGGAATTTATGGTTATTCCGCAATGACATGATTTTTAACCATTCTATATTCTCTGAGGAAAACTGTATCAATGCCATCAAATTATCGGTGTGGAAGTGGTTACGTAGAGGTGCGGTTTTACCAAAGTCTTGCAACCTATCTTTATGATTATCCAATCCTAAGTTGTATATTAATAGTAGCTGATTGGTTTCTGCTATTAGGGTTGAGTACCCCTTGTACTCTTTTAATCTATTATATTATCCTTGCCTTTTGAAAATACAGACATATTCTACCAAAATAGTAAAATAAACATCGCAAACAATTTACTAGTCAAAAAATCAAATAGTTAATTGTAATTTTTGTCATGTGATTGTTAACTAATTATATAATATTCCTTTCATTAAGTATTACATAATTAAGAAGAACAATAATAACATTTGAGTTTGTTTTTTATGATAATATAATATAATTATGTATTAGGACTTTCAACCTTTTTTGGTACACCGGATTGACTGAGGATATCCCAATGGCTAGACTGATTAATTATTAAATATAAACTAAATTTAATATCAAAATTTTAATTCACTTTAATATTAAATACTAAAAATCAAAAGAAATATAGAGTAATAATAAGATTATTATAAAGCAAATGTAAATATTGTAATTTAAAATGTAAATTACATTTTGATTATCGTTTGCCTCCACATTTACTTTTACTCCGTTTAAAGTAGGAAGTGGAGAAACCTAACTCATACCATCATCATTGTCACTGATAGTTGCAACCCGTCATTGATTCACATGTGCATAAACAGGAAGTAATGTGGTGGTTACATCAATGATCTTTTTAATGCGGATAACCTATCTCTTTCGGTTCCTAGAAATGTGTCTTTTCTTTCGCTCTTCGTCACTTTCGAACCTATAGTGAAATGAAGTCACATGATTAGCAAAATTTTGGGATGTATTCAATACTTTGTAGCACTTTGGATGTAACACCCCGGACCGTTACTCCCGGCAATGTTATTCATGATCTCCTCCACTCCCCCCGGCCTTTTTTTGCCTTCGTGGAGTTTTTGCCCTCCATGGGAATCGAACCATGTACCTAGGGGATAAGTATCATGTTCATTCCATTCCCACTACCAATTGAGCTACTAGCTCAATTGGTAGTGGGAATGGAATGAACATGGTACTTATCCCCTAGGTACATGGTTCGATTCCCACGGAGGGAAAAAACTCCACTAAGGCTAACAGGCCGGGGGGAGTGGAGGAGATCATGAATAACATCGCCGGGAGTAACGGTCCGGGGTGTTACAAAAAACCAACTGTAATGCCCTGTATAATATTCATCTAGAATAATACCATACAAGTGTTTTATTTGGTACTGACACATCAAAAGTGCCTACTGACATAGTTCACATACTTGTCCATTCTAAAACATAAATGCAACATATGGCACAAGGCATGGAAACTAGCCAAAAATAAAAAATCTAAGAATAATATACAATACCCTCAATTGTATACAACAAAAGATACACAGCGGAAAAGAAATACTAAAGCCAAGCTTCTCTTGAAACATCCAAGCATCGATCCGCTCGTAAATCAACCTGCAATCCAAACCTGAAATATAGCAACTATAGTGGGGTGAGATACATGAAATCTCAGTGAGTTCCCTATCTTATGGATTCTCTCGGATTATTCACGGTTCTAACAATCCTAACTCAAGTCCGGGGAAAGGGAAAGACTCTTGAGTTCACACTTTAAAATCTCACACTATATGGAAACATGACATGAGTTTGCAACTCATCACATCATTAATCGATAACCGGTACCAAGGCATCTCATCTTCCCGTCCGCTTCTACGTCTAGAAGGCGACCCGAGTCATAGATCCTTGTAGTTACTTGGTATACAATTGGATTCGGGATCACCGGCCTGTTAACCGTGAACCGTCACTTCTCATGGCCTGTTAACCATCACAAGTCTCGTACCCATGCACGGGCTTCCAATTGTACTACTCGTAGGGCATCAAACCTACCAAGTAAATCCTGCCTGCACTTCAGAGGAGCTCGAGACTCATGAAGGCCTTCAAGGGCAATTCAAAATAAAATTGTTACGATTACATGATAAATAACACACAAAACAATGTATACGACAATTGCCTCGGCCATAAGGCCTCAAGGCCTTTCTTGTCCTTCAATCCATAAGGTTAACCTCATGTTCCATACTAGTGTTTCCAACTTCTAAAGTTTCCTATAGTTCATAAGGGGTTTTCCTCACTCTTACTATTTCTTTTTCCATATTAACATGCATATACTCTCATACATGCCTAACAATAACATTAGACAAGCATTTACAACATCAATCATAAGACACACAAGTTAGCATCACATGTAAACCAATATACACACGTTCCACATAGTAGATCATGCACATTTTATCTCTACCATAAAAATCCATGACCTACAACTATGTTTTTACCTCACCATCACAAAGAACATAAAATTAGCTTTCCAACGCTTCGAACGGGGACCAAAACGGACTTACGGATCAAAAGTTATGATTGGAACGATTTTGGAAAAAAAACCTACAGCGAGGCTGACACGGGCACCCGTGTTGTGTGACACGGCCCGTGTCACCCGAAATCCTAAATTTCACTTTTTCTCGCGTTTCCACCATCCCTAGTCAGTGGACTGACACGGCCACCCGTGTTGTGTGACACGGGCGTGTCAGTGCCCAGAAAACTTCATTTTTATCGTTGGAAGCCTTCCGGAACTCCGATTTCGATTCCGTAAAAAGCTCCGGTCTCAGAATTCGACATACTACAATATTTTAACAACCAACAGGCCATCCAACATGATTACAAAAATAATACCAATTTGATCAAATATGAAAAGTTTGGTTTTTCAACTAAACCCATTCAATTCAACTCAATCCAACATACCCAAAGTTAATCCAAACCTCTAAACAAACATCAATACATGTTTCTATAAGCATATGGATCATTCCTTTCAATTTATCTCGAAATCCAACCGTTAGAACATCGATTCCCATTTCTAACCTAAAACTCATATTATCCAAAAACTCTAAAAAGAGGTTTCTAACTAGAACCCACCTTAGACATTGAAGAGGAGTTTGAAGAAGATGATGAATAGTGATGATGATCCATGAGCTTCTTCTTCCCAAGTTCTTCTTCTTTCTCTCTTTTCCTCTTCCTTTCTTCTCACGTTTTTTTCCTTTTTCTTCTTTCTCCCATTTCTCTTCTCTTACCAACTTTTTCCTTTCTCTTTCTTATAACATATATATATATAATACTATTATTATATACTATAAATACAATAGGGTAAAATATCTCCAATTGATATTTTATCGTCTCACACCAAATGATCAATTATTAGAGTTACCATAAAATCCTCTCTTGGACTAATCCCTTTAATAAAATAATTGATCTCTTCAGAGTTCATTAGTTGCTCTATTGATCCCAAATGTCAATACTTAAAGTACTTAGAGGATTCCATTAATCCAATTTACCAATGATAGAGCACATAGATACTCATCTGATCTCATCTGATATCCAATTGAGCATTTAAATAATATGGGGTATTACATATAGAGTAATAATAAGATTATTATAAAGCAAATGTAAATATTATAATTTAAAATGTAAATTACATTTTAATTATCGTTTGCCTCCACATTTACTTTTACTCCGTTTAAAGTAGGAAGTGGAGAAACCTAACTCATACCATCATCATTGTCACTGATAGTTGCAACCCGTCATTGATTCACATGTGCATAAATAGGAAGTAATGTGGTGGTTACATCAATGATCTTTTTAATGCGGATAACCTATCTCTTTCGGTTCCTAGAAATGTGTCTTTTCTTTCGCTCTTCGTCACTTTCGAACCTATAGTGAAATGAAGTCACATGATTAGCAAAATTTTGGGATGTATTCAATACTTTGTAGCACTTTGGACATGTGTATGGTCCATATTTTTTGTATGGTAGACTGCGGATTCTGCCATCATCAATCTTTTCATCATTCTGTTTCCTTTTCCTATGATTCTTATTAACTACTTTTCACTGGGGAAGGACGAAGGTAGTATCCATGAGAAAAAACTCACTGGGGATACAGGCTAACCAGCGAAAGAGACTCACTGGGGAGACTCCAAAGAAACACTGGGGAAAAGACCACAGACAATCTCCACTAGGGAAAGATCCAGGGAGACAGACTACTGGGGACAAAACAAACCCACATTCTTCCTGAGCACGAAACCAGAAAGAAAAACCTGATCCCCAGGGATCAGCCTAAAAAATACAGGCAACCAAGCAAAGACTTTCCTGGGGATTCTTGGACTGAAGAGTTCAAAATAGGATCTTCAGAAAGAGCCAGGAAAACAGAGACTAACCCTGCGCACAAGGTAGGAGTCTTATAAGGTTGAAGAAATTTGTTCCAAGAAACTTAGCTTAAAGCAATTTCAGAAAAAGAAACAAGATAAGGGTTCAATGTCCGACACGATTCGAACAAGAACAATTTTAAAACCAAAAGACAGTGCTTGACACGATTCAAACAAAGTCTCAATTCAAGTTCAACACGATTCGAACAAGAACGGTTTTAAAACAATGGGGCCAGTGTCCGATACGATTCGAACAAAGACTCTGTTCAGGTTTGACATGATTCAAACAAGAACAGAAAAGACAATGCTTGACGCGATTCAAACAAAGTCCAAATTCAAGTTTGACACGATTCAAACAAGAACACAGAAGACAATGCTTGACGCGATTCAAACAAAGTCCATGTTCAAGTTTGACATGATTCGAACAAGAACGGTTTTAAAACAAAGGGGTCAGTGTCCGATACGATTCGAACAAAGACTCTGTTCAGGTTTGACATGATTCAAACAAGAACAGAAAAGACAATGCTTGACGCGATTCAAACAAAGTCCAAGTTCAAGTTTGACACGATTCAAACAAGAACATAGAAGATAATGCTTGACGCGATTCAAACAAAGTCCAAGTTCAAGTTTGACATGATTCGAACAAGAACACAAAAGACAATGCTTGCCGCGATTCAAACAAAGTCCAAGTTCAAGTTTGACACGATTTAAAGGAGAACAGGTTTCCAAAATCTTTAAAGTTAAACTTCTTGGGGAACAGAAAAAGATTTTAAAGATTCAAATCTAGCGCGCAAAGGTTAAGACCGAACAAGCACGACACAAAGCAAATCGGGAATGTATTTACTTCACTGGGGAAATAAAGACGGCACCAACAAAAGACCACAAGCAAAATAGAGCACAAGGATGCAAAAATCTGGCACTCAAAGGTGGTGACCGAACGTAAATCTAGCTTAGGTAAAGATTTTGGACATACCAGGAATGTTTTTACTCCACAGGGGAAGTAAAGGTTCACATCGTCAAAGGATAGACGGAAAAATCAGTTGATTTAAATAAAGGTTGACATCATCAAAAGGGTTGATGGAAAAAAAACTGACATCGCCAAAGCAGTTGATTGGCATCATCAAAGGGTTGATGGAAAAACTGACATCGTCAAAGGGTTGACAGAAAAAGCAGTTGATTGGCATCATCAAAGGGTTGATGGAGAAAACTGACATCGTCAAAGGATTGACGGAAAAAGCAGTTTGAAGGTAACACTATTGGTAACTGTAGAAGTATGAATAAAACCAAGGACGGATAAGCTTCTCATGGGAGAGATTGCCACTAATTGTTGGGTATAAATTTCAAAGAGATGTTTGATATTACAACATTGCTGGAGAAATAACTTTGTCTTCAATGGGGATTCGTAAAAGAATCTTCTTGCGAGACACGTTGCAAAATAAATGCACTAACAAAAGTAGGTTTGGAAACCACACCGGCTAGGGACCAAAGTTAAATCTAGGAACAAGCTAGAAAGAAACGGCCAGGCAAGACTCCAATTGAGGAATAAACTCAAATGGGGATTTATCTTATCCAAATGTGGAAAAGATAACTGAAACAACCGTCATCCACGAGGATAAAACTCTGTGGGGAATTCAGAAGGAATGAGCACTTTATGCCTAGGGCTGACTTTCTATTGGAGAGAATAGACAAACCCAGTCACTTGGGGAGAAAAACGCCAAAGTGAACAAAAACCAGAAAACACCAGAAAAGGAAGCAGAAAATGCTAAGATGCTATGCTTATGAGCGCTCGTGCAATGCTTATGCTTATGCTGACAAAACAGACAAGAAGCGAGACCGGAGATGAAATAAAACATCTCGACAAAGATACCCAGCCAAACTCAACAGATTGGACCATCATTGGTGATGAAGAAGAATCAACAACTTCGTTGGTGAAAAGAGTATTCCACTTGAGGTGTAATCATCATGAGGATCGCCATCGTGAGCTTGATCTCTATCCTGGAAGAGAATCCATGGAGAATTTGTCAAGATCAGCTGAAGTAACAGCTTATTGGGGAGCTAGCAAAGGATACTAGCAAGAACAGAGTAATCCTGCATTCTGACTTATATGACGATCATCTTCGAAATTTGTCTGCCCCAAGCTAAGACGATAACAAGAGGATTTTATAGAAGAATTGGTATACAGGGTGCTTCAATATCTTCAACTCTTGGAGAGATCTCGGTATAACTGCCCCAGATTAGGGGATGAATAATCAAAATAATTTTACGGAAGAAACGAAATACCAGATGATTCAATATCTTCCAACTTGAATAATCAAAAGAATTTTACGGAAGGATTGAAATACCAGATGATTCAATATCTTCCAACTTGAATAATCAAAAGAATTTTATGGATGAATTGGAATACTAGATGATTCAATATCTTCCAACTTGAATAATCTAAAGAATTTTACGAAAGAATTGGAATACCAGATGATTCAATATCTTCCAACTTGAATAATCTAAAGAATTTTACGGAAGAAATGGAATATCTGATGATTCAATATCTTCCAACTTTTGAATATTGATGTAGCTGTTTTTGTTCAGTTATACTCGAGATACTCAAACTGTAGTAGAAATTACTGGGGAACGAATTTGCCCCTGCTGATGGGTTACTGCAGACAAAACTCGTCATAAGATGATCTCAAGAATGATTGCCCCAATATTCTGAATTTGCAGTATTCTGCCTCTTGATTTGTCAACTCTTTACTTGGTTGCCCCTGACTGAGTCAAACTTCTTTTATCAAGTTCAATTCCTTGACTGACCGCGTTTGTTGGGATTCCTTGATATCGAATGGTATTGAAAACAAGTGTTGTTCATTACAATTTGAAAAATTTAATGCAAAGTTTTGAAAATAAAGCTTTTGATGGAAGCACACGCTGATTGATTCAATCAAGAACAAAGGTGGATCTGACAGAAGAAGTGATCAACACACGCCAAATAACAAAGATTATTAGGAGTCAAGTTACTCAACCTTGCTGTAGTATGCTTTTCAAAACAACCTTACCTCAATTAGGTCTTTTAGGGGTTGTAATGTGGTATAGTTCATGGTTTATGAAACAAAAGATAAAGGCTCAAATCCTACGCTCAGTTAACTCAAGATATACGTTCAAATCTCCGAAAATAGGAAGTCGCTTGATTTGGAAGCTGACTGGCGCCTTATGTGAAGCGCTCGTGTTTGAATGCATAACCGAGTTAGACTGAGAACTACCCTGCCCCAAGGTTGAGATTTAAGGTTTTTTTTTTGTGCAAAGAAAGAAAAACTTCTACTTTTAGGCTCGAAGGGTTAACAAGGGATGAATTGAAACAATGCCTTACATCCTCGGCGAGGTTAATTTGAAAGTATACCATAACAATTATGAATATGAGGTTTTCATCATCCTCCCTAATCTTTGCTTAAACAAACAGTTGAAAAAGGGAGTGAAAAAAGATATATATGAAAATAACAGTAAACGAGTGAAACGAATAGATTTAACCAAAAGATGCATAAACGTTTCATTAATCTTGCCAATTTGAAAGTACAATACAGCTTATAAGCAAAACAGATTCAAATATGCAAAGAAAATATAACAGAAATGCAGAAACAGTCTAAAGTTTGCCAGCCTCAGGGAACTGGGCTTTCCTTCTTGACTTGCCAAACGGAGATAGTCATCTTCAAAACCGATTGTCGAAATCCGTCTAAGATTTATCTTCACATCCACTCTCGACAATTTCTTCCTCTTCAGGGTCTGATGAATCTGCTCGATTAGGTGAAGGACTGTTGATTTGAATTCCTTGAGGCGTGAATGAGATCATCTCATAATCAAGCAGCGTCTGAACCTTGCTTCTGAGTACCTTACAGTCTTCGGTTGAATGCCCCTGTGCCCCAGCGTGGTAGTCACATCGGGCGTTGGCATCAAAGCCTGGTGGGTATGGAGGGATTACTGGATCTATCCCTTTTGGCACTATCAATCCCCCTTGGATTAAATCTCGCAGGAACTGACTGTATGGTTTTGGCAACAGAGTAAAATTCCTTTCTGGCTTCCTTGGCCTTCGTCGCGCATGCTGACGTGGCTGATGGCGGTTGCACCGTTAATACAGTAGATTAGGTCTTCGATTTGGAGAAGAATATTGCCCACGTGGAGAGATTGGTGTCTGATACAAAGACCCAAAAGGTTGCTGACGCTGAGCACTTGAATTGCAGAAGTACTAGGGTATTTGGGATTCCCATATAGGATTACTTTCCTTCTCCCATTCTTCTTGAGAACTGACAACTGATTTATTCTCACCGACCAGGAAATTCGAGATGCATCGGATCTTTCCTTTCTGGAGACCACTCTCAATGCGTTCTCCAGTTTTTACCAATTCAGAAAAGTTTGACGTCACAGTGCTAAACAACTTTTCTCGGTACATACCTTGCAAAGTATCCACGAACCAGTCAACCAATTCCTTGTCCGAAAGTGGTGGTTTAACACGAGCAGCTACTTCTCTCCACCTCTGAGCATACTTTCTGAAGGACTCATTTTCTTCTTGAGATAAGTCTAGCAAATGTAGGCGGCTGGGAGCCAAATCAAGATTGTAGTTATATTGCTTCACAAAAGCACTGGCTAGGTCTGACCATGATTGAACATGACTACTCTCTAGCTGCATATACCAATGCAGTGATGCTCCACTAAGACTATTTTGGAAACAATGGATCATGAGTTTGTCATTGAGGACATGTGAAGTCATTCCTCTACAAAACATCACCAAATGCTGCTTTGGACAGCTATCCCTTTTGTACTTCTCAAACTTTGGCGTTTTGAACTTAGGAGGTATCACAAGGTCGGGCACCAAACACATGCCCAAAGCATTCAGATCAACAGCGTCACGGCCTGCAATGGCATCAAGCTTCTTTTCCAAGGCACGACATTTTTCCATTAGCTCGATGTCTCGTGGATCCTGGGTTTTCATCACAGGGACCACTCCTCGGGAATCTGACTCGGAGAATGCAAAACTGTGGTATTCCATAGCATCAATAGAAGAAGAATGTCGGTCTCGGACAATGGCATGTTCTTATATAAACTGGTTCCTAACAGGAATCTGCACAGGTTGAGCTTAGGCAACATTGTTCATACCCTGAATATTGGCATCTCTTTTTGCCAAGGCTGCCATAAACTGATCCAACTGGCTTCTTAACAAGTCAAAATCTGCTCTGGTCACAAACTGGTTCTGCTCCTCTAAATTCATAATCCCTTAAAAGCTTCTTCAAGTCCAATGCTGGTTTTAGGAAGGTTAGCTGGGTGACAGACAAAGGACGGAGGAGACTCAAGACCGAGAAATGCAAATGCAATGCAAATGCGCATGCAATGCTAATGCAAGCCAAATGCTTTCAAGGAACTCAAAAGGCGCGACGCAAACATTCTGGAAAACTGAAAAGTTTTTTTTTTTAAATTTAAGATCCCGATTGATCTTTGCGAAGAACGTCTGAGCTCATTGAAACCAAATGGTTATCATGAGATGTATGCAATGCACAAAACACGGGCACACAAAAACACAAACATGCACACACAACAGCACACAAGTCCTAGGTTTTGGGGTTACAAGCATGGAATCAAAGGTCTACCCATCCCAAAGGTATGTACTACTGGTTTTCACCTGCCGAACAAGATTCTAAGAAGTTCCCAGAGTCTACGATCCATCTTTCGGATTTTAAAGATTTCCCAGATGACTTGGTAATCGATAAAATTTTCCTAAAGCTGTAGCTCATCAAGTACTTATTTTGCTGAATGACATTGTGGTGCTTGATGGTGTTAAGGATAAGGTGGTTTGGAATCATGACACTTCCGGCTTGTTCTCGGTCTCTTCTATGTATGGCTTATTGCAGAAGAATGTAATTGCGCCCAATTGGAGTGGCGAGGAGACTTTGAAGGCGGCTCTCAAATTGATTTGGACTGCTCAAGTTCCTCTGAAAGTTAGTGTTTTTGGTTGGAGGATGATGCTCAATAAACTCCCGTCTCGCGTGAATCTTTCTCATAGAGGTATTATAACCGATCGTCACGAAATGGTTTGTCCTTTTTGCTTCTTAGTAGATGAAGATTCTGAACATATTTTCTTCTCTTGCCACAAATCTGTTTTGGTGTGGAAGTTTGTATTTAAGTGGCTAGGAGTAGAGGATTTCCTACTAGGTGATATAATCAATCATTTTTCATTCTGGATGGACGGTTGTGTGAAACAGAATTTTTCCGTCATGAACGCGGCTGGACTGTGGCTATTGGTTTGTTGGGTTATTTGGATGTCTACTAATAATATTATGTTTAGAGACGAATTTTGGGATCTAGATTCTATTACTAGTCGAGTCGTTTTGTTTTCTTGGTGGTGGATAGGAAAGAAGGGTAAAAATGCTCCTAATTGTAACTATTATTTGTGGGTTAATGCCCCTTGTGATTTTTTATAGGCCCCGATTTTAGTTAGAGGCCCTTTTGTATACGGTTGGGACACCCTTTTGTGTCCTTTGGTATAATATATTTTTGCTTATAAAAAAAAACAAAGACTAGACTGATTAATTATTAAATATAATATCAAAATTTTAATTCACTTTAATATTAAATACCAAAAATCAAAAGAAATTTAGAGTAATAATAAGATTATTATAAAGCAAATGTAAATATTATAATTTAAAATGCAAATTACATTTTAATTATCGTTTGTCTCCACTTTTACTTTTACACCGTTTAAAGTAGGAAGTGGAGAAACCTAACTCATACCATCATCATTGTCACTGATAGTTGCAACCCGTCATTGATTCACATGTGCATAAACAGGAACTAATGTGGTGGTTACATCAATGATCTTTTTAATGCGGATAACCTATCTCTTTCGGTTCCTAGAAATGTGTCTTTTCTTTCGCTCTTCTTCACTTTCGAACCTATAGTGAAATGAAGTCACATGATTAGCAAAATTTTGGGATGTATTCAATACTTTGTAGCACTTTGAACATGTGTATGGTCCATATTTTTTGTATGGTAGACTGTGGATTCTGCCATCATCAATCTTTTCATCATTCTGTTTCCTTTTCCTATGAGTCTTATTAACTACTTTATCATCATCTCCAACAGCAAGTGCAAAATTAAGGGTTTGAGAAATCCACCTGTGTGATTCTGTTGATGATCCTCCACGGAGATCAGGTTTATAAGAAGCTATGCAAGCATTGATCATCAAATTATTGGCGTTGGTGGCATCGTTGATATTATTATTATTCGAGGGAGCAACCGAATTTCCAAATTGGCCTTCAAGAATCTGCATCGCTTTCCTAATCCCTGGAGCATGGCTACAAAAGTTTTTTGTAGGACTTGAAGATGATGAATCGTTATCACTTGAAGAATATGTGTAATTTCTTGCGATTTGGCATGCACATGCAACCTTCTCATCATCATATCAGTAGCCACATTGGGAGATTCATGAGGCGGTGGAGGTTGAAGAAGGAGAGAAGATAATTTATTTTTTAAAGTCATCAATGGAAGGGAAGTCAAAGTAACAAAGATGAGAGAAGAATGACTTACAAGAGGGTTGGTCTATATATCGATTGTAGGGTGTGTGTCACAACCGTCTCAATGAAATTATTTTATTCTCACAATTTTTTGCTTCTTCTACACCATTAATTGATACTTAAACTTAAAAAATTAATTTACTAAAATATTAGATATACCTTTTTTAATTTAATTTTTTAATTTGATTCCAATATGTCAATGTTATCATTTATTACTCTCTAATAAATAATCAAAGTACAAGTTCATGTATTTGAGATATTAACCAAAAATTTTATTGACAAATATGGACAAAATTAATAACTCTTTGGCCAACCATAGAAACACTTTTATATCAAAATATAAAAAATCTTAATATATATTTTTTTATACTAAAAATGAGATATTTCCTTCTTTTGACCAATTTTGAGAATCATGTTAGGCAATTATAAATTTTCGTAAATCTATTACAGATGTTATTTAAAATTTAGTAAAAACAATATGTAATTTTAAAAAATAGTCCAATAACAAATACGTTTATCCTTTTTTTGTAAAAATTTATTTTTATTATATTTAATAATAGAGAATATATACAATATTTCATTCTAAAGTATTACAAACAGTATTATACACCATGATAGAGTCCAAATTACATGCACTCTTAAAAATTTGTCCAAAGTGGTGTCTTACTACTTTTAAGAAAGAATAAAAATTATTGTATTATATAAAATGGATAAAAAATATCACATTTTATTAGTATTAACCAAAATCAAAAAAGTTCAACTTCGTATAGACTCACTTTTCAAAGTCTATGTAATTTATGTTTATTTTCTATGTTCAAAATATATTAATAACTTAATTTTAATTAAGATATTAATTTTATGATAAAAATAATAAAGAAAATTATTGCCATGTATTCTATATTTTTTGGTTTAATCGATGCTAAAATTAAGAGGCTTATAATCTATATATTTTATTTAAACAATGTGCATTCTTTTTTTATTCAAAATATTTACCTTTGTTTATAGTTTTATAAATTATTAATATTTAATTTTAGTGTATAGTAAGATTGGATGAAATGAGCGTGTGGTAGTAACAATTAAGACATATTCTACCAAATTAGTAAAAAAAACATCGCAAACAATTTAATAGTCAAAAAATCAAATATTTAATTGTAATTTTTGTCATGTGATTGTTAACTAATTATATAATATTCCTTTCATTAAGTATTACATAATTAAGAAGAACAATAATAACATTTGAGTTTGTTTTTATGATAATATAATATAATTATGTATTAGGACTTTCAACCTTTTTTGGTACACCGGATTGACTGAGGATATCACAAAGACTAGATGGAGCGTGGTCTGTAAAAGCCAAGAAGGGAGTGTCTTGGGTTAGATGGAGCGTGGTGTGTAAATGCAAAGAAGAGGGTGGTCTTGGGGTCAAAGATTTAAAGATTTTAAATTATGCTTTGCTATTCAAATAGGTCTGGAAATTTGTTTCATCGGAAGATTTTCTTTGGAGTAAGATTATTCAGTGTAGATATGCAAACCCGGCTCAGGATTTCCATATTGGGCTGCTTCCAAAGTACGCTGTTCCTCCATCATTGTGGTGGAGAGATCTATTCGCCATTGCAGTATTTTGCAGTAACTACTGCCTCTCAGACCTGCTGTCGTACGAGCTCGGAAATGGTGCAACTGTACCATTCTGGGCAGGTCCCGTTCCCCTCGTCTCTTTACTCCTGGAGCTCTGGAAAATGGATGTAGATTTGGAATCTTGGGTTGGTGAAAACGGTTTTTTCGAAGAAGGAATTTGGAGATGGAACCTGAAGCTTCCACAACAGAATTTTCCTGAAGCTGTAGCTCATCAAGTACTTATTTTGCTGAATGACATTGTCGTGCTTGATGGTGTTAAGGATAAGGTGGTTTGGAATCATGACACTTCTGGCTTGTTCTCGGTCTCTTCTATGTATGGCTTATTGCAGAAGAATGTAGTTGCGCCCAATTGGAGTTGCGAGGAGACTTTGAAGGCAGCTCTCAAATTGATTTGGACTACTCAAGTTCCTCTGAAAGTTAGTGTTTTTGGTTGGAGGATGATGCTCAATAAACTCCCGTCTCGCGTGAATCTTTCTCATAGAGGTATTATAACCGATCGTCACGAAATGGTTTCTCCTTTTTGCTTCTTAGTAGATGAAGATTCTGAACATATTTTCTTCTCTTGCCACAAATCTGTTTTGGTGTGGAAGTTTGTATTTAAGTGGCTAGGAGTAGAGGATTTCCTACTAGGTGATATAATCAATCATTTTTCATTCTGGATGGACGGTTCAGTGAAACAGAATTTTTCGGTCATGAATGCGGCTGGACTGTGGTTATTGGTTTGTTGGGTTATTTGTATGTCTAGGAATAATATTATGTTTAGAGACGAATTTTGGGATCTAGATTCTATTACTAGTCGAGTCGTTTTGTTTTCTTGGTGGTGGATAGGAAAAAAGGGTAAAAATGCTCCTAATTGTAACTATTATTTGTGGGTTAATGCCCCTTCTGATTTTTTATAGGCCCCGATTTTAGTTAGAGGCCCTTTTGTATACGGTTGGGACACCCTTTTGTGTCCTTTGGTATAATATATTTTTGCTTATAAAATAAAACAAAGACTAGACTGATTAATTATTAAATATAAACTAAATTTAATATCAAAATTTTAATTCACTTTAATATTAAATACTAAAAATCAAAAGAAATATAGAGTAATAATAAGATTATTATAAAGCAAATGTAAATATTATAATTTAAAATGCAAATTACATTTTAATTATCGTTTGTCTCCACTTTTACTTTTACTCCGTTTAAAGTAGGAAGTGGAGAAACCTAACTCATACCATCATTATTGTCACTGATAGTTGCAACCCGTCATTGATTCACATGTGCATAAATAGGAACTAATGTTGTAACACCCTGTATAATATTCATCTAGAATAATACCATACAAGTGTTTTTATTTGGTACTGACACATCAAAAGTGCCTAATGACATAATTCACATACTTGTCCATTTCTAAAACATAGTACAACTATGGCACAAGCTATGGAAATTAGCCAAAATAAAATAAAACTAAGATCAATATACAATATTCCTCATTGTACAAGAACAATAAAAATACACAGCGGAATAAGCTTAACTAAGCTTCTCTTGAAACATCCAATCATAGCTTCACTTGTAAATCAACCTGCAATCCGAACCTGAAATATAGCAACTATAGTGGGGTGAGATACATCAAATCTCAGTGAGTTCCTATCTTAAATTCCTCTCGGCTTTACAAGGTTCTAATAATCCTAACTCATGTCAAAGGGGAAAGGGGAGTGACCATGAGTACGCACACACAAGTAACCACAACGGTGAGCCCGTACACTCACACTAGTACCGAAGTACATCCTGAGCCTGTAAACTCAAGGATTCACAAAGTACCGAAGTACCTCTTGAGCCTGTAAACTCAAGGATTCACAAAGTACCGAAGTACCTCTTGAGCCTGTAAACTCAAGGATTCACAATCAATAACCATACCAAGGCATCCCCTTTTCCCGTCCGCTTCAACGTCTAGAAGACGACCCGAGTCATGGATCCTCGAATTACTTGACATACGAAATGGATTCGGGAACAACGGCCTGTTACCCGTGAACCGTCACTTCTAATGGCCTGTTAACCATCACAAGTCTCTACCCGTAGGTCCCATTCGTACTAAACGCGGGAATCAAACCTGCCAAGTAATGGTGCATATGTTTCAGAGGAGCTCGAGACCCATGAAACGCACTATCAATAATAACCGGTTACGATTGCACAATAAACACGCCTCGACCTTTCACGCACGAGCGTTGCCACATAGATTCTCTACCACAATCCTAGTCACAACCTAGAATTAAATCATTTTGTTTTGGGGTAAAGTTTTCTCACTCTTCCTAATTCATATTTTAACATGCATATTTTCTTTCATTCACAATTCACAATTTGATAGATATATCATAATTTCATCATAGAACAATATACAACTATTAAAACATAATCACATTGCTTTTGGAATTTCCTCGATTATTTAATCGGTCGGTAAAAACGACATATTTCTTCTCCATTGCATAAAACATTTCCTCGGCTTTATATCGATATAAAGAATGATTGAATCCGATATACGAGTCGAAAGTTATGAATTTTTCCGTAAAAGTATAATTTTTCAACTCCCAGGTCGCGCTCAGCGCGCCCTGGTCCGCAATCAGCGCGCAACTCCCTGCCACGAGAGGTTCAAAGAATTAAACACCGCGCTCAGCGGGCACCTGCGCGCTCAGCGCGCTCTGCGAAACTCAGAAAAATAACATGCGATAACAGAACTTCCTCCACCCTCCAAAACCACTTTAGGGCACATTCAAAAGTCAACAGAGGTTCAACATCACATTTATAGCAAGCTTTGATTTCCACTATCATCAAAACATATCATTTCATAAAAAATCCAAATCTTCTAAAACCCTACCATTTCAAAATCATCAAACATCATATAGAATCATGAAAACAAACCTCCCCACATGATTCTATGAGCATACTAAACATTCATTTCAATTTCTAACCGATTTTATCCGTTAAAACGTCGATTTCCACGATTTCGACCTAAAACTCATAATACCAAAAATTTAAGAAAAAAGGTTTCTAACTAAACCCACCTCTAGAGATGACCAAGATGATGAAACCCAAGAAGTTTGGTGAAGCTTGGATGAAGATTAGTGATGATCTTGAAGCTTCTCCTCCAAAATCTTGTTTTTCTCTCCTTTTCCCTTCTTCCTCTTTTCTCTCCTCTTTTCTTCTTTCTCTCTTACCAACTTTCTCTTTCTTTCTATCTTTTTCTTTTTAATCCAAATGAGGGAAAAATTGCATATATAGTAAGCATTATTAAAACAATACTACTAAATGTCCAAAATGTCTCTAGAGTCCAATTAAATAAAATGTCTCCGAAACAAATAATATTAATTGGGTTAATTCTAAGTACCGAAGTTACTCTAATTATTTTATCAAATAATTTCTCAGAGCAACCGGACTCAGTAAATCACAATATGATATTATTCGGTGCAATAAAATACGGGGTATTACAAATGTGGTGGTTACATCAATGATCTTTTTAATGCGGATAACCTATCGCTTTCAGTTGCTAGAAATGTGTCTTTTCTTTCGCTCTTCTTCACTTTCGAACCTATAGTGAAATGAAGTCACCTGATTAGCAAAATTTTGGGATGTATTCAATACTTTGTAGCACTTTGGACATTTGTATGGTCCATATTTTTTGTATGGTAGACTGTGAATTCTGCCATCATCAATCTTTTCATCATTCTGTTTCCTTTTCCTATGATTCTTATTAACTAATTTATCATCATCTCCAACAGCAAGTGCAAAATTAAGGGTTTGAGAAATCCACCTGTGTGATTCTGTTGATGATCCTCCACGGAGATCAGGTTTATAAGAAGCTATGCAAGCATTGATCATCATATTATTGGCGTTGGTGGCATCGTTGATATTATTATTATTCGCGGGAGCAACCGAATTTCCAAATTGGACTTCAAGAATCTGCATCGCATTCCTAATTCCTGGAGCATGGCTACAAAAGTTGTTTGTAGGACTTGAAGATGATGAATCGTTATCACTTGAAGAATATGTGTAATTTTTTGTGATTTGGTCATGCACATGCAACCTTCTCATCATCATATCAATTAAGACATATTCTACCAAATTAGTAAAAAAAACATCGCAAACAATTTAATAGTCAAAAAATCAAATATTTAATTATAATTTTTGTCATGTGATTGTTAACTAATTATATAATATTCCTTTCATTAAGTATTACATAATTAAGAAGAACAATAATAACATTTGAGTTTGTTTTTTATGATAATATAATATAATTATGTATTAGGACTTTCAACCTTTTTTGGTACACCGGATTGACTGAGGATATCACAAAGACTAGACTGATAAATTATTAAATATAAACAAAATTTAATATCAAAATTTTAATTCACTTTAATATTAAATACTAAAAATCAAAAGAAATATAGAGTAATAATAAGATTATTATAAAGCAAATGTAAATATTATAAGTTAAAATGCACATTACATTTTAATTATCGTTTGTCTCCACTTTTACTTTTACTCCGTTTAAAGTAGGAAGTGGAGAAACCTAACTCATACCATCATCATTGTCACTGATAGTTGCACCCCGTCATTAATTCACATGTGCATAAACAGGAACTAATGTGGTGGTTACATCAATGATCTTTTTAATGCGGATATCCTATCTCTTTCGGTTCCTAGAAATGTGTCTTTTCTTTCGCTCTTCTTCACTGTCGAACCTATAGTGAAATGAAGTCACATGATTAGCAAAATTTTGGGATGCATTCAATACTTTGTAGCACTTTGGACATGTGTATGGTCCATATTTTTTGTTTGGTAGACTGTGGATTCTACCATCATCAATCTTTTCATCATTCTGTTTCCTTTTCCTATGATTCTTATTAACTACTTTATCATCATCTCCAACAGCAAGTGCAAAATTAAGGGTTTCTGAAATCCACCTGTGTGATTCTGTTGATGATCCTCCACGGAGATCAGGTTTATAAGAAGCTATGCAAGCATTGATCATCATATTATTGGCGTTGGTGGCATCGTTGATATTATTATTATTCGAGGGAGCAACCGAATTTCCAAATTGGACTTCAAGAATCTGCATCGCATTCCTAATTCCTGGAGCATGGCTACAAAAGTTGTTTGTAGGACTTGAAGATGATGAATCGTTATCACTTGAAGAATATGTGTAATTTCTTGTGATTTGGTCATGCACATGCAACCTTCTCATCATCATATCAATATCCACATTGGGAGATTCATGAAGCGGTGGAGGTTGATGAAGGAGAGAAGATAATTTATTTTATAAAGTCATCAATGGAAGGGAAGTCAAAGTAACAAAGATGAGAGAAGAATGACTTACATGAGGGTTGGTCTATATATCGATTGTAGGGTGTGTGTCACAACCGTCTCAATGCAATTATTTTATTCTCACAATTCTTTGCATCTTCTACACCATTAATTGATACTTAAACTTAAAAAATTAATTTACTAAAATATTGGATATACCTTTTTTAATTTAATTTTTTAATTTGATTCTAATATGTCAATGTTATCATTTATTACTCTCTAATAAATAATCAAAGTACAAGTTCATGTATTTGAGATATTAAACAAAAATTTTATTGACAAATATGGACAAAATTAATAACTCTTTGGACAACCATAGAAACACTTTTATATCAAAATATAAAAAATCTTAATATATATTTTTTTTTACTAAAAATGAGATATTTCCTTCTTTTGACCAATTTTGAGAATCATGTTAGACAATTCTAAATTTTGGTAAATCTATTACAGATTTTATTTAAAATTTAGTAAAAACGATATGTAATTTTAAAAAATAGTACAATAATAAATACGTTTATCCTTTTTTTGAAAAAAATTATTTTTATTATATTTAATAATAGAGAATATATACAATATTTCATTCTCAAGTATTACAAACAGTATTATACACCATGGATAGAGTCCAAATTACATGCACTCTTAAAATTTTGTCCAAAGTGGTGTCTTACTACTTTTAAGAAAGAATAAAAATTATTGTATTATATAAAATGGATAAAAAATATCACATTTTATTAGAATTAACCAAAATCAAAAAAGTTCAACTTTGTATAGACTCACTTTTCAAAGTCTATGTAATTTATGTTTATTTTCTATGTTCAAAATATATTAATAACTTAATTTTAATTAAGATATTAATTTTATGATAAAAATAATAAAGAAAATTATTGTCATGTATTCTATATTTTTTGGTTTAATCAAAGCTAAAATTAAGAGGCTTATAATCTATATATTTTATTTAAACAATGTGCATTCTTTTTTTATTCTAAATATTTACCTTTGTTTATAGTTTTATAAATTATTAATATTTAATTTTAGTGTATAGTAAGATTGGATGAAATGAGGGTGTGGTAGTAACAATTAAGACATATTCTACCAAATTAGTAAAAAAAACATCGCAAACAATTTACTAGTCAAAAAATCAAATATTTAATTGTAATTTTTGTCATGTGATTGTTAACTAATTATATAATATTCCTTTCATTAAGTATTACATAATTAAGAAGAACAATAATAACATTTGAGTTTGTTTTTTATGATAATATAATATAATTATGTATTAGGACTTTCAACCTTTTTTGGTACACCTGATTGGCTGAGGATATCACAAAGACTAGATGGAGCGTGGTCTGTAAAAGCAAAGAAGGGAGTGTCTTGGGTTAGATGGAGCGTGGTGTGTAAAAGCAAAGAAGATGGTGGTCTTGGGGTCAAAGATTTAAAGATTTTTAATTATGCTTTGCTATTCAAATGGGTCTGGAAATTTGTTTCATCGGAAGATTTTCTTTGGAGTAAGATTATTCAGTGTAGATATGCAAACCCGGCTCAGGATTTCCATATTGGGCTGCTTCCAAAGTACGTTGTTCCTCCATCATTGTAGTGGAGAGATCTATTCGCCATTGCAGGATTTTGCAATAACTACTGCCTCTCAGACCTGCTGTCGTACGAGCTCGGAAATGGCGCAATTGTACCATTCTGGGCTGCTCGCTGGGCAGGTCTCGTTCCCGTCGTCTCTTTACTCCCGGAGCTCTGGAACAGGGATGTAGATTTGGAATCTTGGGTTGGTGAAAACGGTTTTTTCGAAGAAGGAATTTGGAGATGGAACCTGAAGCTTCCACAACAGAATTTTCTTGAAGCTGTAGCTCATCAAGTACTTACTTTGCTGAATGACATTGTGGTGCTTGATGGTGTTAAGGATTAGGTGGTTTGGAATCATGACACTTCCGGCTTGTTCTCGGTCTCTTCTATGAATGGCTTATCGCAAAAGAATGTAGTTGCGCCCAATTGGAGTTGCGAGGAAACTTTGAAGGCGGCTCTCAAATTGATTTGGACTGCTCAAGTTCCTCTGAAAGTTAGTGTTTTTGGTTGGAGGATGATGCTCAATAAACTCCCGTCTCGCGTGAATCTTTCTCATAGAGGTATTATAACCGATCGTCACGAAATGGTTTGTCCTTTTTGCTTCTTAGTAGATGAAGATTCTGAACATATTTTCTTCTCTTGCCACAAATCTGTTTTGGTGTGGAAGTTTGTATTTAAGTGGCTAGGAGTAGAGGATTTCCTACTAGGTGATATAATCAATCATTTTTCATTCTGGATGGACGGTTGTGTGAAACAGAATTTTTCCGTCATGAACGCGGCTGGACTGTGGCTATTGGTTTGTTGGGTTATTTGGATGTCTAGAAATAATATTATGTTTAGAGACGAATTTTGGGATCTAGATTCTATTACTAGTCGAGTCGTTTTGTTTTCTTGGTGGTGGATAGGAAAGAAGGGTAAAAATGCTCCTAATTGTAACTATTATTTGTGGGTTAATGCCCCTTCTGATTTTTTATAGGCCCCGATTTTAGTTAGAGGCCCTTTTGTATACGGTTGGGACACCCTTTTGTGTCCTTTGGTATAATATATTTTTGCTTATAAAAAAAAACAAAGACTAGACTGATTAATTATTAAATATAAACTAAATTTAATATCAAAATTTTAATTCACTTTAATATTAAATACCAAAAATCAAAAGAAATATAGAGTAATAATAAGATTATTATAAAGCAAATGTAAATATTATAATTTAAAATGCAAATTACATTTTAGTTATCGTTTGTCTCCACTTTTACTTTTACACCGTTTAAAGTAGGAAGTGGAGAAACCTAACTCATACCATCATCATTGTCACTGATAGTTGCAACCCGTCATTGATTCACATGTGCATAAACAGGAACTAATGTGGTGGTTACATCAATGATCTTTTTAATGCAGATAACCTATCTCTTTCGGTTCCTAGAAATGTGTCTTTTCTTTCGCTCTTCTTCACTTTCGAACCTATAGTGAAATGAAGTCACATGATTAGCAAAATTTTGGGATGTATTCAATACTTTGTAGCACTTTGGACATGTGTATGGTCCATATTTTTTGTATGGTAGACTGTGGATTCTGCCATCATCAATCTTTTCATCATTATGTTTCCTTTTCCTATGATTCTTATTAACTACTTTATCATCATCTCCAACAGCAAGTGCAAAATTAAGGGTTTGAGAAATCCACCTGTGTGATTCTGTTGATGATCCTCCACGGAGATCAGGTTTATAAGAAGCTATGCAAGCATTAGTCATCATATTATTGGCGTTGGTGGCATCGTTGATATTATTATTATTCGAGGGAGCAACCGAATTTCCAAATTGGCCTTCAAGAATCTGCATCGCTTTCCTAATCCCTGGAGCATGGCTACAAAAGTTTTTTGTAGGACTTGAAGATGACGAATCGTTATCACTTGAAGGATATGTGTAATTTCTTGCGATTTGGCATGCACATGCAACCTTCTCATCATCATATCAGTAGCCACATTGGGAGATTCATGAGGCGGTGGAGGTTGAAGAAGGAGAGAAGATAATTTATTTTTTAAAGTCATCAATGGAAGGGAAGTCAAAGTAACCAAGATGAGAGAAGAATGACTTACAAGAGGGTTGGTTTATATATCGATTGTAGGGTGTGTGTCACAACCGTCTCAATGCAATTATTTTATTCTCACAATTCTTTGCTTCTTCTACACCATTAATTGATACTTAAACTTTAAAAATTAATTGACTAAAATATTAGATATACCTTTTTTAATTTAATTTTTTAATTTGATTCCAATATGTCAATGTTATCATTTATTACTCTCTAATAAATAATCAAAGTACAAAATTAATAACTCTTTGGCCAACCATAGAAACACTTTTATATCAAAATATAAAAAATCTTAATATATATTTTTTTATACTAAAAATGAGATATTTCCTTCTTTTGACCAATTTTGAGAATCATGTTAGGCAATTCTAAATTTTGGTAAATCTATTACAGATTTTATTTAAAATTTAGTAAAAACAATATGTGATTTTAAAAAATAGTCCAATAATAAATACGTTTATCCTTTTTTTGTAAAAATTTATATTTATTATATTTAATAATAGAGAATATATACAATATTTCATTCTAAAGTATTACAAACAGTATTATACACCATGGATAGAGTCCAAATTACATGCACTCTTAAAACTTTGTTCAAAGTGGTGTCTTACTACTTTTAAGAAAGAATAAAAATTATTGTATTATATAAAATGGATAAAAAATATCACATTTTATTGGAATTAACCAAAATAAAAAAAGTTCAACTTCGTATAGACTCACTTTTCAAAGTCTATGTAATTTATGTTTATTTTCTATGTTTAAAATATATTAATAACTTAATTTTAATTAAGATATTAATTTTATGATAAAAATTATAAAGAAAATTATTGCCATGTATTCTATATTTTTTGGTTTAATCGATGCTAAAATTAAGAGGCTTATAATCTATATATTTTATTTAAACAATGTGCATTGTTTTTTTATTCAAAATATTTTCCTTTGTTTATAGTTATATAAATTATTAATATTTAATTTTAGTGTATAGTAAGATTGGATGAAATGAGCGCGTGGTAGTAACAATTAAGACATCTTCTACCAGGCATAGCAGGAAATCTAACATAATAATCTGGATTGCTACGGTTGGGCATTTATGGTTATTCCGCAATGACATGATTTTTAACCATTCTATATTCTCTGAGGAAAACTGTATCAATGCCATCAAATTATCGGTGTGGAAGTGGTTACGTTGAGGTGCGGTTTTACCAAAGTCTTGCAACCTATCTTTATGGTTATCCAATCCTAAGTTGTATATTAATAGTAGCTGATTGGTTTCTGCTGTTAGGGTTGAGTACCCCTTGTACTCTTTTAATCTATTATATTATCCTTGCCTTTTGAAAAAAAAGACATATTCTTCCAAATTAGTAAAAAAAACATCGCAAACAATTTACTAGTAAAAAAATCAAATATTTAATTGTAATTTTTGTCATGTGATTGTTAACTAATTATATAATATTCCTTTCATTAAGTATTACATAATTAAGAAGAACAATAATAACATTTGAGTTTGTTTTTTATGATAATATAATATAATTATGTATAAGGACTTTCAACCTTTTTTGGTACACCGGATTGACTGAGGATATCACAAATGCTAGACTGATTAATTATTAAATATAAACTAAATTTAATATCAAAATTTTAATTCACTTTAATATTAAATACTAAAAATCAAAAGAAATATAGAGTAATAATAAGATTATTATAAAGCAAATGTAAATATTATAATTTAAAATTCAATTTACATTTTAATTATCGTTTGTCTCCACATTTACTTTTACTCCGTTTAAAGTAGGAAGTGGAGAAACCTAACTCATACCATCATCATTGTCACTGATAGTTGCAACCCGTCATTGATTCACATGTGCATAAACAGGAAGTAATGTGGTGGTTACATCAATGATCTTTTTAATGCGGATAACCTATCTCTTTCGGTTCCTAGAACTGTGTCTTTTCTTTCGCTCTTCTTCACTTTCGAACCTATAGTGAAATGAAGTCACATGATTAGAAAAATTTTGGGATGTATTCAATACTTTGTAGCACTTTGGACATGTGTATGGTCCATATTTTTTGTATGGTAGACTGCGGATTCTGCCGTCATCAATCTTTTCATCATTCTGTTTCCTTTTCCTATGATTCTTATTAACTACTTTATCATAATCTCCAACATCAAGTGCAAAATTAAGGGTTTGAGAAATCCACCTGTGTGATTCTGTTGATGATCCTCCACGGAGATCAGGTTTATAAGAAGCTATGCAAGCATTGATCATCATATTATTGGCGTTGGTGGCATCGTTGATATTATTATTATTCGAGGGAGCAACCGAATTTCCAAATTGGACTTCAAGAATCTGCATCGCATTCCTAATTCCTGGAGCATGGCTACAAAAGTTGTTTGTAGGACTTGAAGATGATGAATCGTTATCACTTGAAGAATATGTGTAATTTCTTGTGATTTGGTCATGCACATGCAACCTCCTCCTCATCATATCAATATCCACATTGGAAGATTCATGAAGCGGTGGAGGTTGATGAAGGAGAGAAGATAATTTAGTTTTTAAAGTCATCAATGGAAGGGAAGTCAAAGTAACAAAGACGAGAGAAGAATGACTTACAAGAGGGTTGGTCTATATATCAATTGTAGGATGTGTGTCACAACCGTCTCAATGCAATTATTTTATTCTCACAATTCCTTGCATCTTCTACACCATTAATTGAAACTTAAACTTAAAAAATTAATTTACTAAAATATTGGATATACCTTTTTTAATTTAATTTTTTAATTTGATTCCAATATGTCAATGTTATCAGTTGTTACTCTCTAATAAATAATCAAAGTACAAGTTCATGTATTTGAGATGTTAACCAAAAAATTTATTGACAAAAATGGACAAAATTAATAACACTTTGGCCAACCATAGAAACACTTTTATATCAAAATATAAAAAATTTTAATATATATTTTTTTTACTAAAAATGAGATATTTCCTTCTTTTGACCAATTTTGAGAATCATGTTAGGCAATTCTAAATTTTGGTAAATCTATTACAGATTTTATTTAAAATTTAGTAAAAACAATATGTAATTTTAAAAAATAGTCCAATAATAAATACGTTTATCCTTTTTTTGTAAAAAATTATTTTTATTATATTTAATAATAGAGAATATATACAATATTTCATTCTAAATTATTACAAACAGTATTCTACACCATGGATAGAGTCCAAATTACATGCATTCTTAAACATTTGTCCAAAGTGGTGTCTTACTACTTTTAAGAAAGAATAAAAATTATTGTATTATATAAAATGGATAAAAAATATCACATTTTATTAGAATTAACCAAAATCAAAAAAGTTCAACTTCGTATAGACTCACTTTTCAAAGTCTATGTAATTTATGTTTATTTTCTATGTTCAAAATATCTTAATAACTTAATTTTTATTAAGATATTAATTTTATGATAAAAATAATAAAGAAAATTATTGTCATGTATTCTATATTTTTTGGTTTAATCGATGCTAAAATTAAGAGGCTTATAATCTATATATTTTATTTAAACAATGTGCATTCTTTTTTTATTCGAAATATTTGCCTTTGTTTATAGTTTTATAAATTATTAATATTTAATTTTAGTGTATAGTAAGATTGGATGAAATGAGCGTGTGGTATTAACAATTAAGATATATTCTACCAGGCATAGCAGGAAATCTAACATAATAATCCGGATTGCTACGGTTGGGAATTTATGGTTATTCCGCAATGACATGATTTTTAACCATTCTATATTCTCTGAGGAAAACTGTATCAATGCCATCAAATTATCGGTGTGGAAGTGGTTACGTAGAGGTGCGGTTTTACCAAAGTCTTGCAACCTATCATTATGATTATCCAATCCTAAGTTGTATATTAATAGTAGCTGATTGGTTTCTGCTATTCGGGTTGAGTACCCCTTGTACTCTTTTAATCTATTATATTATCCTTTCCTTTTGAAAATACAGATATATTCTACCAAAATAGTAAAATAAACATCGCAAACAATTTACTAGTAAAAAAATCAAATAGTTAATTGTAATTTTTGTCATGTGATTGTTAACTAATTATATAATATTCCTTTCATTAAGTATTACATAATTAAGAAGAACAATAATAACATTTGAGTTTGTTTTTTATGATAATATAATATAATTATGTATTAGGACTTTCAACCTTTTTTGGTACACCGGATTGACTGAGGATATCACAATGGGTAGACTGATTAATTATTAAATATAAACTAAATTTAATATCAAAATTTTAATTCACTTTAATATTAAATACTAAAAATCAAAAGAAATATAGAGTAATAATAAGATTATTATAAAGCAAATGTAAATATTATAATTTAAAATGTAAATTACATTTTAATTATCGTTTGTCTCCACATTTACTTTTACTCCATTTAAAGTAGGAAGTGGAGAAACCTAACTCATACCATCATCATTGTCACTGATAGTTGCAACCCGTCATTGATTCACATGTCCATAAACAGGAAGTAATGTGGTGGTTACATCAATGATCTTTTTAATGCGGATAACCTATCTCTTTCGGTTCCCAGAAATGTGCCTTTTCTTTCGCTCTTCGTCACTTTCGAACCTATAGTGAAATGAAGTCACATGATTAGCAAAATTTTGGGATGTATTCAATACTTTGTAGCACTTTGGACATGTGTATGGTCCATATTTTTTGTTTGGTAGACTGCGGATTCTGCCATCATCAATCTTTTCATCATTCTGTTTCCTTTTCCTATGATTCTTATTAACTACTTTATCATCATCTCCAACAGCAAGTGCAAAATTAAGGGTTTGAGAAATCCACCTGTGTGATTCTGTTGATGATCGTCCATGGAGATCAGGTTTATAAGAAGTTATGCAAGCATTTATCATCATATTATTGGCGTTGGTGGCATCGTTGATATTATTATTATTCGAGGGAGCAACCGAATTTCCAAATTGGCCTTCAAGAATCTGCATCGCTTTCCTAATTCCTGGAGCATGGCTAGAAATGTTTTTTGTAGGACTTGAAGATGATGAATCGTTATCACTTGAAGAATATGTGTAATTTCTTGCGATTTGGTCATGCACATGCAACCTTCTCATCATCATATCAGTAACCACATTGGGGGATTCATGAGGCGGTGGAGGTTGAAGAAGGGGAGAAGATAATTTATTTTTTTAAGTCATCAATGGAAGGGAAGTCAAAGTAACAAAGACGAGAGAAGAATGACTTACAAGAGGGTTGGTCTATATATCAATTGTAGGATGTGTGTCACAACCGTCTCAATGCAATTATTTTATTCTCACAATTCCTTGCATCTTCTACACCATTAATTGATACTTAAACTTAAAAAATTAATTTACTAAAATATTGGATATACCTTTTTTAATTTAATTTTTTAATTTGATTCCAATATGTCAATGTTATCAGTTGTTACTCTCTAATAAATAATCAAAGTACAAGTTCATGTATTTGAGATGTTAACCAAAAAATTTATTGACAAAAATGGACAAAATTAATAACACTTTGGCCAACCATAGAAACACTTTTATATCAAAATATAAAAAATTTTAATATATATTTTTTTTACTAAAAATGAGATATTTCCTTCTTTTGACCAATTTTGAGAATCATGTTAGGCAATTCTAAATTTTGGTAAATCTATTACAGATTTTATTTAAAATTTAGTAAAAACAATATGTAATTTTAAAAAATAGTCCAATAATAAATACGTTTATCCTTTTTTTGTAAAAATTTATTTTTATTATATTTAATAATAGAGAATATATACAATATTTCATTCTAAATTATGACAAACAGTATTATACACCATGGATAGAGTCCAAATTACATGCATTCTTAAAAATTTGTCCAAAGTGGTGACTTACTACTTTTAAGAAAGAATAAAAATTATTGTATTATATAAAATGGATAAAAAATATCACATTTTATTAGAATTAACCAAAATCAAAAAAGTTCAACTTCGTATAGACTCACTTTTCAAAGTCTATGTAATTTATGTTTATTTTCTATGTTCAAAATATCTTAATAACTTAATTTTTATTAAGATATTAATTTTATGATAAAAATAATAAAGAAAATTATTGTCATGTATTCTATATTTTTTGGTTTAATCGATGCTAAAATTAAGAGGCTTATAATCTATATATTTTATTTAAACAATGTGCATTCTTTTTTTATTCGAAATATTTGCCTTTGTTTATAGTTTTATAAATTATTAATATTTAATTTTAGTGTATAGTAAGATTGGATGAAATGAGCGTGTGGTATTAACAATTAAGATATATTCTACCAGGCATAGCAGGAAATCTAACATAATAATCCGGATTGCTACGGTTGGGAATTTATGGTTATTCCGCAATGACATGATTTTTAACCATTCTATATTCTCTGAGGAAAACTGTATCAATGCCATCAAATTATCGGTGTGGAAGTGGTTACGTAGAGGTGCGGTTTTACCAAAGTCTTGCAACCTATCTTTATGATTATCCAATCCTAAGTTGTATATTAATAGTAGCTGATTGGTTTCTGCTATTCGGGTTGAGTATCCCTTGTACTCTTTTAATCTATTATATTATCCTTGCCTTTTGAAAAAAAAGACATATTCTACCAAAATAGTAAAATAAACATCGCAAACAATTTACTAGTCAAAAAATCAAATAGTTAATTGTAATTTTTGTCATGTGATTGTTAACTAATTATATAATATTCCTTTCATTAAGTATTACATAATTAAGAAGAACAATAATAACATTTGAGTTTGTTTTTTATTGTAATATAAAATAATTATGTATTAGGACTTTCAACCTTTTTTGGTACACCGGATTGACTGAGGATATCACAATGGCTAGACTGATTAATTATTAAATATAAACTAAATTTAATATCAAAATTTTAATTCACTTTAATATTAAATACTAAAAATCAAAAGAAATATAGAGTAATAATAAGATTATTATAAAGCAAATGTAAATATTATAATTTAAAATGTAAATTACATTTTAATTATCGTTTGTCTCCACTTTTACTTTTACTCCATTTAAAGTAGGAAGTGGAGAAACCTAACTCATACCATCATCATTGTCACTGATAGTTGCAACCCGTCATTGATTCACATGTCCATAAACAGGAAGTAATGTGGTGGTTACATCAATGATCTTTTTAATGCGGATAACCTATCCCTTTCGGTTCCCAGAAATGTGCCTTTTCTTTCGCTCTTCGTCACTTTCGAACCTATAGTGAAATGAAGTCACATGATTAGCAAAATTTTGGGATGTATTCAATACTTTGTAGCACTTTGGACATGTGTATGGTCCATATTTTTTGTTTGGTAGACTGCGGATTCTGCCATCATCAATCTTTTCATCATTCTGTTTCCTTTTCCTATGATTCTTATTAACAACTTTATCATCATCTCCAACAGCAAGTGCAAAATTAAGGGTTTGAGAAATCCACCTGTGTGATTCTGTTGATGATCGTCCATGGAGATCAGGTTTATAAGAAGCTATGCAAGCATTGATCATCAAATTATTGGCGTTGGTGGCATCGTTGATATTATTATTATTCGAGGGAGCAACCGAATTTCCAAATTGGACTTCAAGAATCTGCATCGCATTCCTAATTCCTGGAGCATGGCTACAAAAGTTGTTTGTAGGACTTGAAGATGATGAATCGTTATCACTTGAAGAATATGTGTAATTTCTTGTGATTTGGTCATGCACATGCAACCTCCTCCTCATCATATCAATATCCACATTGGAAGATTCATGAAGCGGTGGAGGTTGATGAAGGAGAGAAGATAATTTAGTTTTTAAAGTCATCAATGGAAGGGAAGTCAAAGTAACAAAGACGAGAGAAGAATGACTTACAAGAGGGTTGGTCTATATATCAATTGTAGGATGTGTGTCACAACCGTCTCAATGCAATTATTTTATTCTCACAATTCCTTGCATCTTCTACACCATTAATTGATACTTAAACTTAAAAAATTAATTTACTAAAATATTGGATATACCTTTTTTAATTTAATTTTTTAATTTGATTCCAATATGTCAATGTTATCAGTTGTTACTCTCTAATAAATAATCAAAGTACAAGTTCATGTATTTGAGATGTTAACCAAAAAATTTATTGACAAAAATGGACAAAATTAATAACACTTTGGCCAACCATAGAAACACTTTTATATCAAAATATAAAAAATTTTAATATATATTTTTTTTACTAAAAATGAGATATTTCCTTCTTTTGACCAATTTTGAGAATCATGTTAGGCAATTCTAAATTTTGGTAAATCTATTACAGATTTTATTTAAAATTTAGTAAAAACAATATGTAATTTTAAAAAATAGTCCAATAATAAATACGTTTATCCTTTTTTTGTAAAAAATTATTTTTATTATATTTAATAATAGAGAATATATACAATATTTCATTCTAAATTATTACAAACAGTATTCTACACCATGGATAGAGTCCAAATTACATGCATTCTTAAACATTTGTCCAAAGTGGTGTCTTACTACTTTTAAGAAAGAATAAAAATTATTGTATTATATAAAATGGATAAAAAATATCACATTTTATTAGAATTAACCAAAATAAAAAAAGTTCAACTTCGTATAGACTCACTTTTCAAAGTCTATGTAATTTATGTTTATTTTCTATGTTCAAAATATATTAATAACTTAATTTTTATTAAGATATTAATTTTATGATAAAAATAATAAAGAAAATTATTGTCATGTATTCTATATTTTTTGGTTTAATCGATGCTAAAATTAAGAGGCTTATAATCTATATATTTTATTTAAACAATGTGCATTCTTTTTTTATTCGAAATATTTGCCTTTGTTTATAGTTTTATAAATTATTAATATTTAATTTTAGTGTATAGTAAGATTGGATGAAATGAGCGTGTGGTAGTAACAATTAAGATATATTCTACAAGGCATAGCAGGAAATCTAACATAATAATCTGGATTGCTACGGTTGGGAATTTATGGTTATTCCGCAATGACATGATTTTTAACCATTCTATATTCTCTGAGGAAAACTGTATCAATGCCATCAAATTATCGGTGTGGAAGTGGTTACGTAGAGGTGCGGTTTTACCAAAGTCTTGCAACCTATCATTATGATTATCCAATCCTAAGTTGTATATTAATAGTAGCTGATTGGTTTCTGCTATTCGGGTTGAGTACCCCTTGTACTCTTTTAATCTATTATATTATCCTTTCCTTTTGAAAATACAGATATATTCTACCAAAATAGTAAAATAAACATCGCAAACAATTTACTAGTAAAAAAATCAAATAGTTAATTGTAATTTTTGTCATGTGATTGTTAACTAATTATATAATATTCCTTTCATTAAGTATTACATAATTAAGAAGAACAATAATAACATTTGAGTTTGTTTTTTATGATAATATAATATAATTATGTATTAGGACTTTCAACCTTTTTTGGTACACCGGATTGACTGAGGATATCACAATGGCTAGACTGATTAATTATTAAATATAAACTAAATTTAATATCAAAATTTTAATTCACTTTAATATTAAATACTAAAAATCAAAAGAAATATAGAGTAATAATAAGATTATTATAAAGCAAATGTAAATATTATAATTTAAAATGTAAATTACATTTTAATTATCGTTTGTCTCCACATTTACTTTTACTCCATTTAAAGTAGGAAGTGGAGAAACCTAACTCATACCATCATCATTGTCACTGATAGTTGCAACCCGTCATTGATTCACATGTCCATAAACAGGAAGTAATGTGGTGGTTACATCAATGATCTTTTTAATGCGGATAACCTATCTCTTTCGGTTCCCAGAAATGTGCCTTTTCTTTCGCTCTTCGTCACTTTCGAACCTATAGTGAAATGAAGTCACATGATTAGCAAAATTTTGGGATGTATTCAATACTTTGTAGCACTTTGGACATGTGTATGGTCCATATTTTTTGTTTGGTAGACTACGGATTCTGCCATCATCAATCTTTTCATCATTCTGTTTCCTTTTCCTATGATTCTTATTAACTACTTTATCATCATCTCCAACAGCAAGTGCAAAATTAAGGGTTTGAGAAATCCACCTGTGTGATTCTGTTGATGATCGTCCATGGAGATCAGGTTTATAAGAAGTTATGCAAGCATTTATCATCATATTATTGGCGTTGGTGGCATCGTTGATATTATTATTATTCGAGGGAGCAACCGAATTTCCAAATTGGCCTTCAAGAATCTGCATCGCTTTCCTAATTCCTGGAGCATGGCTAGAAATGTTTTTTGTAGGACTTGAAGATGATGAATCGTTATCACTTGAAGAATATGTGTAATTTCTTGCGATTTGGTCATGCACATGCAACCTTCTCATCATCATATCAGTAACCACATTGGGGGATTCATGAGGCGGTGGAGGTTGAAGAAGGGGAGAAGATAATTTATTTTTTTAAGTCATCAATGGAAGGGAAGTCAAAGTAACAAAGACGAGAAAAGAATGACTTACAAGAGGGTTGGTCTATATATCAATTGTAGGATGTGTGTCACAACCGTCTCAATGCAATTATTTTATTCTCACAATTCCTTGCATCTTCTACACCATTAATTGATACTTAAACTTAAAAAATTAATTTACTAAAATATTGGATATACCTTTTTTAATTTAATTTTTTAATTTGATTCCAATATGTCAATGTTATCAGTTGTTACTCTCTAATAAATAATCAAAGTACAAGTTCATGTATTTGAGATGTTAACCAAAAAATTTATTGACAAAAATGGACAAAATTAATAACACTTTGGCCAACCATAGAAACACTTTTATATCAAAATATAAAAAATTTTAATATATATTTTTTTTACTAAAAATGAGATATTTCCTTCTTTTGACCAATTTTGAGAATCATGTTAGGCAATTCTAAATTTTGGTAAATCTATTACAGATTTTATTTAAAATTTAGTAAAAACAATATGTAATTTTAAAAAATAGTCCAATAATAAATACGTTTATCCTTTTTTTGTAAAAATTTATTTTTATTATATTTAATAATAGAGAATATATACAATATTTCATTCTAAATTATGACAAACAGTATTATACACCATGGATAGAGTCCAAATTACATGCATTCTTAAAAATTTGTCCAAAGTGGTGACTTAATACTTTTAAGAAAGAATAAAAATTATTGTATTATATAAAATGGATAAAAAATATCACATTTTATTAGAATTAACCAAAATCAAAAAAGTTCAACTTCGTATAGACTCACTTTTCAAAGTCTATGTAATTTATGTTTATTTTCTATGTTCAAAATATATTAATAACTTAATTTTTATTAAGATATTAATTTTATGATAAAAATAATAAAGAAAATTATTGTCATGTATTCTATATTTTTTGGTTTAATCGATGCTAAAATTAAGAGGCTTATAATCTATATATTTTATTTAAACAATGTGCATTCTTTTTTTATTCGAAATATTTGCCTTTGTTTATAGTTTTATAAATTATTAATATTTAATTTTAGTGTATAGTAAGATTGGATGAAATGAGCGTGTGGTAGTAACAATTAAGATATATTCTACCAGGCATAGCAGGAAATCTAACATAATAATCCGGATTGCTACGGTTGGGAATTTATGGTTATTCCGCAATGACATGATTTTTAACCATTCTATATTCTCTGAGGAAAACTGTATCAATGCCATCAAATTATCGGTGTGGAAGTGGTTACGTAGAGGTGCGGTTTTACCAAAGTCTTGCAACCTATCTTTATGATTATCCAATCCTAAGTTGTATATTAATAGTAGCTGATTGGTTTCTGCTATTCGGGTTGAGTACCCCTTGTACTCTTTTAATCTATTATATTATCCTTGCCTTTTGAAAAAAAAGACATATTCTACCAAAATAGTAAAATAAACATCGCAAACAATTTACTAGTCAAAAAATCAAATAGTTAATTGTAATTTTTGTCATGTGATTGTTAACTAATTATATAATATTCCTTTCATTAAGTATTACATAATTAAGAAGAACAATAATAACATTTGAGTTTGTTTTTTATGATAATATAATATAATTATGTATTAGGACTTTCAACCTTTTTTGGTACACCGGATTGACTGAGGATATCACAATGGCTAGACTGATTAATTATTAAATATAAACTAAATTTAATATCAAAATTTTAATTCACTTTAATATTAAATACTAAAAATCAAAAGAAATATAGAGTAATAATAAGATTATTATAAAGCAAATGTAAATATTATAATTTAAAATGTAAATTACATTTTAATTATCGTTTGTCTCCACTTTTACTTTTACTCCATTTAAAGTAGGAAGTGGAGAAACCTAACTCATACCATCATCATTGTCACTGATAGTTGCAACCCGTCATTGATTCACATGTCCATAAACAGGAAGTAATGTGGTGGTTACATCAATGATCTTTTTAATGCGGATAACCTATCTCTTTCGGTTCCCAGAAATGTGCCTTTTCTTTCGCTCTTCGTCACTTTCGAACCTATAGTGAAATGAAGTCACATGATTAGCAAAATTTTGGGATGTATTCAATACTTTGTAGCACTTTGGACATGTGTATGGTCCATATTTTTTGTTTGGTAGACTGCGGATTCTGCCATCATCAATCTTTTCATCATTTTGTTTCCTTTTCCTATGATTCTTATTAACTACTTTATCATCATCTCCAACAGCAAGTGCAAAATTAAGGGTTTGAGAAATCCACCTGTGTGATTCTGTTGATGATCGTCCATGGAGATCAGGTTTATAAGAAGTTATGCAAGCATTTATCATCATATTATTGGCGTTGGTGGCATCGTTGATATTATTATTATTCGAGGGAGCAACCGAATTTCCAAATTGGCCTTCAAGAATCTGCATCGCTTTCCTAATTCCTGGAGCATGGCTAGAAATGTTTTTTGTAGGACTTGAAGATGATAAATCGTTATCACTTGAAGAATATGTGTAATTTCTTGCGATTTGGTCATGCACATGCAACCTTCTCATCATCATATCAGTAACCACATTGGGGGATTCATGAGGCGGTGGAGGTTGAAGAAGGGGAGAAGATAATTTATTTTTTAAAGTCATCAATGGAAGGGAAGTCAAAGTAACAAAGACGAGAGAAGAATGACTTACAAGAGGGTTGGTCTATATATCAATTGTAGGATGTGTGTCACAACCGTCTCAATGCAATTATTTTATTCTCACAATTCCTTGCATCTTCTACACCATTAATTGATACTTAAACTTAAAAAATTAATTTACTAAAATATTGGATATACCTTTTTTAATTTAATTTTTTAATTTGATTCCAATATGTCAATGTTATCAGTTGTTACTCTCTAATAAATAATCAAAGTACAAGTTCATGTATTTGAGATGTTAACCAAAAAATTTATTGACAAAAATGGACAAAATTAATAACACTTTGGCCAACCATAGAAACACTTTTATATCAAAATATAAAAAATTTTAATATATATTTTTTTTACTAAAAATGAGATATTTCCTTCTTTTGACCAATTTTGAGAATCATGTTAGGCAATTCTAAATTTTGGTAAATCTATTACAGATTTTATTTAAAATTTAGTAAAAACAATATGTAATTTTAAAAAATAGTCCAATAATAAATACGTTTATCCTTTTTTTGTAAAAATTTATTTTTATTATATTTAATAATAGAGAATATATACAATATTTCATTCTAAATTATGACAAACAGTATTATACACCATGGATAGAGTCCAAATTACATGCATTCTTAAAAATTTGTCCAAAGTGGTGACTTACTACTTTTAAGAAAGAATAAAAATTATTGTATTATATAAAATGGATAAAAAATATCACATTTTATTAGAATTAACCAAAATCAAAAAAGTTCAACTTCGTATAGACTCACTTTTCAAAGTCTATGTAATTTATGTTTATTTTCTATGTTCAAAATATATTAATAACTTAATTTTTATTAAGATATTAATTTTATGATAAAAATAATAAAGAAAATTATTGTCATGTATTCTATATTTTTTGGTTTAATCGATGCTAAAATTAAGAGGCTTATAATCTATATATTTTATTTAAACAATGTGCATTCTTTTTTTATTCGAAATATTTGCCTTTGTTTATAGTTTTATAAATTATTAATATTTAATTTTAGTGTATAGTAAGATTGGATGAAATGAGCGTGTGGTAGTAACAATTAAGATATATTCTACCAGGCATAGCAGGAAATCTAACATAATAATCCGGATTGCTACGGTTGGGAATTTATGGTTATTCCGCAATGACATGATTTTTAACCATTCTATATTCTCTGAGGAAAACTGTATCAATGCCATCAAATTATCGGTGTGGAAGTGGTTACGTAGAGGTGCGGTTTTACCAAAGTCTTGCAACCTATCTTTATGATTATCCAATCCTAAGTTGTATATTAATAGTAGTTGATTGGTTTCTGCTATTCGGGTTTAGTACCCCTTGTACTCTTTTAATCTATTATATTATCCTTGCCTTTTCAAAAAAAAGACATATTCTACCAAAATAGTAAAATAAACATCGCAAACAATTTACTAGTCAAAAAATCAAATAGTTAATTGTAATTTTTGTCATGTGATTGTTAACTAATTATATAATATTCCTTTCATTAAGTATTACATAATTAAGAAGAACAATAATAACATTTGAGTTTGTTTTTTATGATAATATAATATAATTATGTATTAGGACTTTCAACCTTTTTTGGTACACCGGATTGACTGAGGATATCACAATGGCTAGACTGATTAATTATTAAATATAAACTAAATTTAATATCAAAATTTTAATTCACTTTAATATTAAATACTAAAAATCAAAAGAAATATAGAGTAATAATAAGATTATTATAAAGCAAATGTAAATATTATAATTTAAAATGTAAATTACATTTTAATTATCGTTTGTCTCCACTTTTACTTTTACTCCATTTAAAGTAGGAAGTGGAGAAACCTAACTTATACCATCATCATTGTCACTGATAGTTGCAACCCGTCATTGATTCACATGTCCATAAACAGGAAGTAATGTGGTGGTTACATCAATGATCTTTTTAATGCGGATAACCTATCTCTTTCGGTTCCCAGAAATGTGCCTTTTCTTTCGCTCTTCGTCACTTTCGAACCTATAGTGAAATGAAGTCACATGATTAGCAAAATTTTGGGATGTATTCAATACTTTGTAGCACTTTGGACATGTGTATGGTCCATATTTTTTGTTTGGTAGACTGCGGATTCTGCCATCATCAATCTTTTCATCATTCTGTTTCCTTTTCCTATGATTCTTATTAACAACTTTATCATCATCTCCAACAGCAAGTGCAAAATTAAGGGTTTGAGAAATCCACCTGTGTGATTCTGTTGATGATCGTCCATGGAGATCAGGTTTATAAGAAGTTATGCAAGCATTTATCATCATATTATTGGCGTTGGTGGCATCGTTGATATTATTATTATTCGAGGGAGCAACCGAATTTCCAAATTGGCCTTCAAGAATCTGCATCGCTTTCCTAATTCCTGGAGCATGGCTAGAAATGTTTTTTGTAGGACTTGAAGATGATGAATCGTTATCACTTGAAGAATATGTGTAATTTCTTGCAATTTGGTCAAGCACATGCAACCTTCTCATCATCATATCAGTAACCACATTGGGGGATTCATGAGGCGGTGGAGGTTGAAGAAGGGGAGAAGATAATTTATTTTTTAAAGTCATCAATGGAAGGGAAGTCAAAGTAACAAAGACGAGAGAAGAATGACTTACAAGAGGGTTGGTCTATATATCAATTGTAGGATGTGTGTCACAACCGTCTCAATGCAATTATTTTATTCTCACAATTCCTTGCATCTTCTACACCATTAATTGATACTTAAACTTAAAAAATTAATTTACTAAAATATTGGATATACCTTTTTTAATTTAATTTTTTAATTTGATTCCAATATGTCAATGTTATCAGTTGTTACTCTCTAATAAATAATCAAAGTACAAGTTCATGTATTTGAGATGTTAACCAAAAAATTTATTGACAAAAATGGACAAAATTAATAACACTTTGGCCAACCATAGAAACACTTTTATATCAAAATATAAAAAATTTTAATATATATTTTTTTTACTAAAAATGAGATATTTCCTTCTTTTGACCAATTTTGAGAATCATGTTAGGCAATTCTAAATTTTGGTAAATCTATTACAGATTTTATTTAAAATTTAGTAAAAACAATATGTAATTTTAAAAAATAGTCCAATAATAAATACGTTTATCCTTTTTTTGTAAAAATTTATTTTTATTATATTTAATAATAGAGAATATATACAATATTTCATTCTAAATTATGACAAACAGTATTATACACCATGGATAGAGTCCAAATTACATGCATTCTTAAAAATTTGTCCAAAGTGGTGACTTACTACTTTTAAGAAAGAATAAAAATTATTGTATTATATAAAATGGATAAAAAATATCACATTTTATTAGAATTAACCAAAATCAAAAAAGTTCAACTTCGTATAAACTCACTTTTCAAAGTCTATGTAATTTATGTTTATTTTCTATGTTCAAAATATATTAATAACTTAATTTTTATTAAGATATTAATTTTATGATAAAAATAATAAAGAAAATTATTGTCATGTATTCTATATTTTTTGGTTTAATCGATGCTAAAATTAAGAGGCTTATAATCTATATATTTTATTTAAACAATGTGCATTCTTTTTTTATTCGAAATATTTGCCTTTGTTTATAGTTTTATAAATTATTAATATTTAATTTTAGTGTATAGTAAGATTGGATGAAATGAGCGTGTGGTAGTAACAATTAAGATATATTCTACCAGGCATAGCAGGAAATCTAACATAATAATCCGGATTGCTACGGTTGGGAATTTATGGTTATTCCGCAATGACATGATTTTTAACCATTCTATATTCTCTGAGGAAAACTGTATCAATGCCATCAAATTATCGGTGTGGAAGTGGTTACGTAGAGGTGCGGTTTTACCAAAGTCTTGCAACCTATCTTTATGATTATCCAATCCTAAGTTGTATATTAATAGTAGTTGATTGGTTTCTGCTATTCGGGTTTAGTACCCCTTGTACTCTTTTAATCTATTATATTATCCTTGCCTTTTCAAAAAAAAGACATATTCTACCAAAATAGTAAAATAAACATCGCAAACAATTTACTAGTCAAAAAATCAAATAGTTAATTGTAATTTTTGTCATGTGATTGTTAACTAATTATATAATATTCCTTTCATTAAGTATTACATAATTAAGAAGAACAATAATAACATTTGAGTTTGTTTTTTATGATAATATAATATAATTATGTATTAGGACTTTCAACCTTTTTTGGTACACCGGATTGACTGAGGATATCACAATGGCTAGACTGATTAATTATTAAATATAAACTAAATTTAATATCAAAATTTTAATTCACTTTAATATTAAATACTAAAAATCAAAAGAAATATAGAGTAATAATAAGATTATTATAAAGCAAATGTAAATATTATAATTTAAAATGTAAATTACATTTTAATTATCGTTTGTCTCCACTTTTACTTTTACTCCATTTAAAGTAGGAAGTGGAGAAACCTAACTTATACCATCATCATTGTCACTGATAGTTGCAACCCGTCATTGATTCACATGTCCATAAACAGGAAGTAATGTGGTGGTTACATCAATGATCTTTTTAATGCGGATAACCTATCTCTTTCGGTTCCCAGAAATGTGCCTTTTCTTTCGCTCTTCGTCACTTTCGAACCTATAGTGAAATGAAGTCACATGATTAGCAAAATTTTGGGATGTATTCAATACTTTGTAGCACTTTGGACATGTGTATGGTCCATATTTTTTGTTTGGTAGACTGCGGATTCTGCCATCATCAATCTTTTCATCATTCTGTTTCCTTTTCCTATGATTCTTATTAACAACTTTATCATCATCTCCAACAGCAAGTGCAAAATTAAGGGTTTGAGAAATCCACCTGTGTGATTCTGTTGATGATCGTCCATGGAGATCAGGTTTATAAGAAGTTATGCAAGCATTTATCATCATATTATTGGCGTTGGTGGCATCGTTGATATTATTATTATTCGAGGGAGCAACCGAATTTCCAAATTGGCCTTCAAGAATCTGCATCGCTTTCCTAATTCCTGGAGCATGGCTAGAAATGTTTTTTGTAGGACTTGAAGATGATGAATCGTTATCACTTGAAGAATATGTGTAATTTCTTGCGATTTGGTCATGCACATGCAACCTTCTCATCATCATATCAGTAACCACATTGGGGGATTCATGAGGCGGTGGAGGTTGAAGAAGGGGAGAAGATAATTTATTTTTTAAAGTCATCAATGGAAGGGAAGTCAAAGTAACAAAGACGAGAGAAGAATGACTTACAAGAGGGTTGGTCTATATATCAATTGTAGGATGTGTGTCACAACCGTCTCAATGCAATTATTTTATTCTCACAATTTCTTGCATCTTCTACACCATTAATTGATACTTAAACTTAAAAAATTAATTTACTAAAATATTGGATATACCTTTTTTAATTTAATTTTTTAATTTGATTCCAATATGTCAATGTTATCAGTTGTTACTCTCTAATAAATAATCAAAGTACAAGTTCATGTATTTGAGATGTTAACCAAAAAATTTATTGACAAAAATGGACAAAATTAATAACACTTTGGCCAACCAAAGAAACACTTTTATATCAAAATATAAAAAATTTTAATATATATTTTTTTTACTAAAAATGAGATATTTCCTTCTTTTGACCAATTTTGAGAATCATGTTAGGCAATTCTAAATTTTGGTAAATCTATTACAGATTTTATTTAAAATTTAGTAAAAACAATATGTAATTTTAAAAAATAGTCCAATAATAAATACGTTTATCCTTTTTTTGTAAAAATTTATTTTTATTATATTTAATAATAGAGAATATATACAATATTTCATTCTAAATTATGACAAACAGTATTATACACCATGGATAGAGTCCAAATTACATGCATTCTTAAAAATTTGTCCAAAGTGGTGACTTACTACTTTTAAGAAAGAATAAAAATTATTGTATTATATAAAATGGATAAAAAATATCACATTTTATTAGAATTAACCAAAATCAAAAAAGTTCAACTTCGTATAGACTCACTTTTCAAAGTCTATGTAATTTATGTTTATTTTCTATGTTCAAAATATATTAATAACTTAATTTTTATTAAGATATTAATTTTATGATAAAAATAATAAAGAAAATTATTGTCATGTATTCCATATTTTTTGGTTTAATCGATGCTAAAATTAAGAGGCTTATAATCTATATATTTTATTTAAACAATGTGCATTCTTTTTTTATTCGAAATATTTGCCTTTGTTTATAGTTTTATAAATTATTAATATTTAATTTTAGTGTATAGTAAGATTGGATGAAATGAGCGTGTGGTAGTAACAATTAAGATATATTCTACCAGGCATAGCAGGAAATCTAACATAATAATCCGGATTGCTACGGTTGGGAATTTATGGTTATTCCGCAATGACATGATTTTTAACCATTCTATATTCTCTGAGGAAAACTGTATCAATGCCATCAAATTATCGGTGTGGAAGTGGTTACGTAGAGGTGCGGTTTTACCAAAGTCTTGCAACCTATCTTTATGATTATCCAATCCTAAGTTGTATATTAATAGTAGTTGATTGGTTTCTGCTATTCGGGTTTAGTACCCCTTGTACTCTTTTAATCTATTATATTATCCTTGCCTTTTGAAAAAAAAGACATATTCTACCAAAATAGTAAAATAAACATCGCAAACAATTTACTAGTCAAAAAATCAAATAGTTAATTGTAATTTTTGTCATGTGATTGTTAACTAATTATATAATATTCCTTTCATTAAGTATTACATAATTAAGAAGAACAATAATAACATTTGAGTTTGTTTTTTATGATAATATAATATAATTATGTATTAGGACTTTCAACCTTTTTTGGTACACCGGATTGACTGAGGATATCACAATGGCTAGACTGATTAATTATTAAATATAAACTAAATTTAATATCAAAATTTTAATTCACTTTAATATTAAATACTAAAAATCAAAAGAAATATAGAGTAATAATAAGATTATTATAAAGCAAATGTAAATATTATAATTTAAAATGTAAATTACATTTTAATTATCGTTTGTCTCCACTTTTACTTTTACTCCATTTAAAGTAGGAAGTGGAGAAACCTAACTCATACCATCATCATTGTCACTGATAGTTGCAACCCGTCATTGATTCACATGTCCATAAACAGGAAGTAATGTGGTGGTTACATCAATGATCTTTTTAATGCGGATAACCTATCTCTTTCGGTTCCCAGAAATGTGCCTTTTCTTTCGCTCTTCGTCACTTTCGAACCTATAGTGAAATGAAGTCACATGATTAGCAAAATTTTGGGATGTATTCAATACTTTGTAGCACTTTGGACATGTGTATGGTCCATATTTTTTGTTTGGTAGACTGCGGATTCTGCCATCATCAATCTTTTCATCATTCTGTTTCCTTTTCCTATGATTCTTATTAACAACTTTATCATCATCTCCAACAGCAAGTGCAAAATTAAGGGTTTGAGAAATCCACCTGTGTGATTCTGTTGATGATCGTCCATGGAGATCAGGTTTATAAGAAGTTATGCAAGCATTTATCATCATATTATTGGCGTTGGTGGCATCGTTGATATTATTATTATTCGAGGGAGCAACCGAATTTCCAAATTGGCCTTCAAGAATCTGCATCGCTTTCCTAATTCCTGGAGCATGGCTAGAAATGTTTTTTGTAGGACTTGAAGATGATGAATCGTTATCACTTGAAGAATATGTGTAATTTCTTGCGATTTGGTCATGCACATGCAACCTTCTCATCATCATATCAGTAACCACATTGGGGGATTCATGAGGCGGTGGAGGTTGAAGAAGGGGAGAAGATAATTTATTTTTTAAAGTCATCAATGGAAGGGAAGTCAAAGTAACAAAGACGAGAGAAGAATGACTTACAAGAGGGTTGGTCTATATATCAATTGTAGGATGTGTGTCACAACCGTCTCAATGCAATTATTTTATTCTCACAATTTCTTGCATCTTCTACACCATTAATTGATACTTAAACTTAAAAAATTAATTTACTAAAATATTGGATATACCTTTTTTAATTTAATTTTTTAATTTGATTCCAATATGTCAATGTTATCAGTTGTTACTCTCTAATAAATAATCAAAGTACAAGTTCATGTATTTGAGATGTTAACCAAAAAATTTATTGACAAAAATGGACAAAATTAATAACACTTTGGCCAACCATAGAAACACTTTTATATCAAAATATAAAAAATTTTAATATATATTTTTTTTACTAAAAATGAGATATTTCCTTCTTTTGACCAATTTTGAGAATCATGTTAGGCAATTCTAAATTTTGGTAAATCTATTACAGATTTTATTTAAAATTTAGTAAAAACAATATGTAATTTTAAAAAATAGTCCAATAATAAATACGTTTATCCTTTTTTTGTAAAAATTTATTTTTATTATATTTAATAATAGAGAATATATACAATATTTCATTCTAAATTATGACAAACAGTATTATACACCATGGATAGAGTCCAAATTACATGCATTCTTAAAAATTTGTCCAAAGTGGTGACTTACTACTTTTAAGAAAGAATAAAAATTATTGTATTATATAAAATGGATAAAAAATATCACATTTTATTAGAATTAACCAAAATCAAAAAAGTTCAACTTCGTATAGACTCACTTTTCAAAGTCTATGTAATTTATGTTTATTTTCTATGTTCAAAATATATTAATAACTTAATTTTTATTAAGATATTAATTTTATGATAAAAATAATAAAGAAAATTATTGTCATGTATTCCATATTTTTTGGTTTAATCGATGCTAAAATTAAGAGGCTTATAATCTATATATTTTATTTAAACAATGTGCATTCTTTTTTTATTCGAAATATTTGCCTTTGTTTATAGTTTTATAAATTATTAATATTTAATTTTAGTGTATAGTAAGATTGGATGAAATGAGCGTGTGGTAGTAACAATTAAGATATATTCTACCAGGCATAGCAGGAAATCTAACATAATAATCCGGATTGCTACGGTTGGGAATTTATGGTTATTCCGCAATGACCTGATTTTTAACCATTCTATATTCTCTGAGGAAAACTGTATCAATGCCATCAAATTATCGGTGTGGAAGTGGTTACGTAGAGGTGCGGTTTTACCAAAGTCTTGCAACCTATCTTTATGATTATCCAATCCTAAGTTGTATATTAATAGTAGTTGATTGGTTTCTGCTATTCGGGTTTAGTACCCCTTGTACTCTTTTAATCTATTATATTATCCTTGCCTTTTGAAAAAAAAGACATATTCTACCAAAATAGTAAAATAAACATCGCAAACAATTTACTAGTCAAAAAATCAAATAGTTAATTGTAATTTTTGTCATGTGATTGTTAACTAATTATATAATATTCCTTTCATTAAGTATTACATAATTAAGAAGAACAATAATAACATTTGAGTTTGTTTTTTATGATAATATAATATAATTATGTATTAGGACTTTCAACCTTTTTTGGTACACCGGATTGACTGAGGATATCACAATGGCTAGACTGATTAATTATTAAATATAAACTAAATTTAATATCAAAATTTTAATTCACTTTAATATTAAATACTAAAAATCAAAAGAAATATAGAGTAATAATAAGATTATTATAAAGCAAATGTAAATATTATAATTTAAAATGTAAATTACATTTTAATTATCGTTTGTCTCCACTTTTACTTTTACTCCATTTAAAGTAGGAAGTGGAGAAACCTAACTCATACCATCATCATTGTCACTGATAGTTGCAACCCGTCATTGATTCACATGTCCATAAACAGGAAGTAATGTGGTGGTTACATCAATGATCTTTTTAATGCGGATAACCTATCTCTTTCGGTTCCCAGAAATGTGCCTTTTCTTTCGCTCTTCATCACTTTCGAACCTATAGTGAAATGAAGTCACATGATTAGCAAAATTTTGGGATGTATTCAATACTTTGTAGCACTTTGGACATGTGTATGGTCCATATTTTTTGTTTGGTAGACTGCGGATTCTGCCATCATCAATCTTTTCATCATTCTGTTTCCTTTTCCTATGATTCTTATTAACAACTTTATCATCATCTCCAACAGCAAGTGCAAAATTAAGGGTTTGAGAAATCCACCTGTGTGATTCTGTTGATGATCGTCCATGGAGATCAGGTTTATAAGAAGTTATGCAAGCATTTATCATCATATTATTGGCGTTGGTGGCATCGTTGATATTATTATTATTCGAGGGAGCAACCGAATTTCCAAATTGGCCTTCAAGAATCTGCATCGCTTTCCTAATTCCTGGAGCATGGCTAGAAATGTTTTTTGTAGGACTTGAAGATGATGAATCGTTATCACTTGAAGAATATGTGTAATTTCTTGCGATTTGGTCATGCACATGCAACCTTCTCATCATCATATCAGTAACCACATTGGGGGATTCATGAGGCGGTGGAGGTTGAAGAAGGGGAGAAGATAATTTATTTTTTAAAGTCATCAATGGAAGGGAAGTCAAAGTAACAAAGACGAGAGAAGAATGACTTACAAGAGGGTTGGTCTATATATCAATTGTAGGATGTGTGTCACAACCGTCTCAATGCAATTATTTTATTCTCACAATTTCTTGCATCTTCTACACCATTAATTGATACTTAAACTTAAAAAATTAATTTACTAAAATATTGGATATACCTTTTTTAATTTAATTTTTTAATTTGATTCCAATATGTCAATGTTATCAGTTGTTACTCTCTAATAAATAATCAAAGTACAAGTTCATGTATTTGAGATGTTAACCAAAAAATTTATTGACAAAAATGGACAAAATTAATAACACTTTGGCCAACCATAGAAACACTTTTATATCAAAATATAAAAAATTTTAATATATATTTTTTTTACTAAAAATGAGATATTTCCTTCTTTTGACCAATTTTGAGAATCATGTTAGGCAATTCTAAATTTTGGTAAATCTATTACAGATTTTATTTAAAATTTAGTAAAAACAATATGTAATTTTAAAAAATAGTCCAATAATAAATACGTTTATCCTTTTTTTGTAAAAATTTATTTTTATTATATTTAATAATAGAGAATATATACAATATTTCATTCTAAATTATGACAAACAGTATTATACACCATGGATAGAGTCCAAATTACATGCATTCTTAAAAATTTGTCCAAAGTGGTGACTTACTACTTTTAAGAAAGAATAAAAATTATTGTATTATATAAAATGGATAAAAAATATCACATTTTATTAGAATTAACCAAAATCAAAAAAGTTCAACTTCGTATAGACTCACTTTTCAAAGTCTATGTAATTTATGTTTATTTTCTATGTTCAAAATATATTAATAACTTAATTTTTATTAAGATATTAATTTTATGATAAAAATAATAAAGAAAATTATTGTCATGTATTCCATATTTTTTGGTTTAATCGATGCTAAAATTAAGAGGCTTATAATCTATATATTTTATTTAAACAATGTGCATTCTTTTTTTATTCGAAATATTTGCCTTTGTTTATAGTTTTATAAATTATTAATATTTAATTTTAGTGTATAGTAAGATTGGATGAAATGAGCGTGTGGTAGTAACAATTAAGATATATTCTACCAGGCATAGCAGGAAATCTAACATAATAATCCGGATTGCTACGGTTGGGAATTTATGGTTATTCCGCAATGACATGATTTTTAACCATTCTATATTCTCTGAGGAAAACTGTATCAATGCCATCAAATTATCGGTGTGGAAGTGGTTACGTAGAGGTGCGGTTTTACCAAAGTCTTGCAACCTATCTTTATGATTATCCAATCCTAAGTTGTATATTAATAGTAGTTGATTGGTTTCTGCTATTCGGGTTTAGTACCCCTTGTACTCTTTTAATCTATTATATTATCCTTGCCTTTTGAAAAAAAAGACATATTCTACCAAAATAGTAAAATAAACATCGCAAACAATTTACTAGTCAAAAAATCAAATAGTTAATTGTAATTTTTGTCATGTGATTGTTAACTAATTATATAATATTCCTTTCATTAAGTATTACATAATTAAGAAGAACAATAATAACATTTGAGTTTGTTTTTTATGATAATATAATATAATTATGTATTAGGACTTTCAACCTTTTTTGGTACACCGGATTGACTGAGGATATCACAATGGCTAGACTGATTAATTATTAAATATAAACTAAATTTAATATCAAAATTTTAATTCACTTTAATATTAAATACTAAAAATCAAAAGAAATATAGAGTAATAATAAGATTATTATAAAGCAAATGTAAATATTATAATTTAAAATGTAAATTACATTTTAATTATCGTTTGTCTCCACTTTTACTTTTACTCCATTTAAAGTAGGAAGTGGAGAAACCTAACTCATACCATCATCATTGTCACTGATAGTTGCAACCCGTCATTGATTCACATGTCCATAAACAGGAAGTAATGTGGTGGTTACATCAATGATCTTTTTAATGCGGATAACCAATCTCTTTCAGTTCCTAGAAATGTGTCTTTTCTTTCGCTCTTCGTCACTTTCGAACCTATAGTGAAATGAAGTCACATGATTAGCAAAATTTTGGGAT